>OX465089.1:20520012-22017512 GCA_949987675.1 Chymomyza fuscimana | reverse complement strand
GTGGCCTGGCATGCCCGCAGTTACTTTATCTTCACTCGGACTGCTTAACGGCTTTACTAGAGTTGTCTCTTCCTTGCCCCCTCTACTAAACTTGGATTGGATCATTTTGGTAGCTCATTGTAGCATGCAATTTTAAATTTGATGTTGTCCTAACAGCAGAACGCATAAAAATTGCGTTTAGCAGTAAAAACCAGCAAGTGAATGTTGCAGCAACATTGTTGCCAACTTCAAGCTAAATCTAAACCTCTAGTGGCTGATAAAAACAAGGGGGACGATACGATCCGACTATATTATACCCTGGCAAGTCAAGTATTTAATGCAAGTAAATTTCCATAGTTTTTTTGTGATAAAAATAGAGTTTCAAATACCAAGTTTGACAGTATCGGTTAAAAAGTCTTTACGAAATTTGGATTCTACGAATTAAGAAGATCTGTTCTGAAGAGCAGATTAAAAATGTGATTTTAAGTGGAACTTCTTGGCAAAAGTAGTTGAAATCTTTACAAATTTTTTCCTTCTTCCATAGTTGAGTAATAACAAAAGAAGGATCTGGTTCTACTTTCAAGACTGTAGCTAGAAGAATGTGGATGGAATAGAATTCGATTTATGGGGATGTGGATCTCATATAAGAAAATTTAAAAGAAATAGATCTGATTACTAGATAGACTAGTTATAGTTATGATATTTTTAATATTTTATTTAAATAAGTTAAAGCTAAACTCATGTAGACTAAAAAATAATATAAATACTTTCGTTACTTTTTAGTTATATCAAGATTGTAGCTTAGAGCTTTGGGACTTGTAGACCAAAATTTTGAAATTTTAGCACATTTGCCTAGAAGATTCTTTAAGAACCTGTTAATAGTACAATAATTTTGGAAGAGGCTTAAATATTAAAATTCTTTGTAAATTTCGGGGATACCACTGAAACATCTCCTTGATGTGTTCCCTGGATACCCATTAGACTTAGTGTATATTAGACTACATAATTCGTATTCGTAGGAACACTGTGGAACTTAATGTACACCTAACGCTTAGGGTAGAGGGTATAAAAAAGATTTTTTTTTTTTTTTGATTTGCATATGACAAGCTCTACAACTGGACACGGAAGCTTGTTTGAGTGTGTTTGTTTTGATGTGTGAGTGTGGGTGTGTCTTTATATGTGGGTGGATACTGTTCATTTGGCTGCTGTTGCAAATGACCGGCAATTATGTTGTTGGGGTGTGCGTATTACCGTGTGTCCTGTACAGCTTGTTATATGCAGCATGTTGGCTGTCCATTGCAGTAGACGCATTCTTATTGACTGTAGTGTCACTGTCCGTCACTCACCACCTTTCACCACCCATTCTATGCAGACTATGTGTGTTATTATAGCCTTGGGCAACAATGTCGTTCTTTTTGCAGTTGGCAACGCTTTTTATTATTTGCACATTTTGCTCGTTTGTTCATTGTGCGGTTTTTCGGTATGCAAAATTAAATTAAAACGCATTAAGAGTCTTATGGGGCTTTGAAAATACTTTAATCAAATTCATATATGCATGGTATTTAAGTTAAATCGATGGCATTGAATATGAAAATGATGTTGATATTTTCATAACATTTAATGTTGATGCAATAAAGTGAACAATTAGTAGCTGATTTATAGTACCAAAATTGAAAATTGAAAACAAATTTTATTTATTATTTGAAAAATATCTTAAATTAAAAGTTTAGGCCTTAAGCTAAAATCTTAATATATATATACTAAGATATAGGTACTAGAGCTCCAAAAAAACTTAGAATGCTGATTAGATGCTATTTATTGGATACAAAATCAAAAAAAGAAGCTTTAACTTGTACTTTTGTCTGTTTGTGTCACAAAATGTAAAACTTAACATTTTTTCCTTTATCTTAAAGAAGAACAATAGACTATAGTAGGGGTTCAGCATAAGCCTAGTAAAAATTGTTTCCAAAAAAAAAAACGGACCTTCCTTTTGCTCATTTTGATCACTTCACATCATAAAGCCTCACTAAGAGCCGTTTTCTTCTTTCGGTGTCCATCGCTATAGGTTTGGATAGAAATAAAACGACTGATTAGTCGATATAGTTATCTGTTTAGAGCTACAGAAACCTTTACATTAGAACCTTTCATTATTTCAGGATACAAAAAAAGGGTTTAAATTTATCAAAGTCGCTCCAATTGGGGAATTATATAAACAGTACCCTAATGAAACAAAGCAGAAATTGTAACGAAATTTAGCAATTGAAAGATGTTAGTACAGTAAACGAAGAGTTTCATCTGGAAAAAATGCTTAATGGATGAAACTTTCAGGAATCGTTAGGGATAGAAAAAAAGATATTATGCCAAAACCGTACCAATATATATTGTCAGGAAGCGGTGCCACGCCCCCTACCCACAAATACGAAAATTCGGTTTTAGACTTAGAACAAGGTCCCTAACGATGCCTGAAAGTTTCATCCATTAAGTATTTTCCCCAATAGACGTCTTTTTTTAGCCTTCGTTTACTGTACTATTTTTGAAGTATCCAAAAACTGCTTCATATTTATTTTAAGTCTGTTCAGTTTCTGTACTTCTGCCTACGTGTCCCAGGTCTCGGTCTACAAACGTTGTCTACGAAGATGTAATGAAAATTGTCATTCATAAGTTTTTTTGAATTCCTAAATAAAGAGCCAAATTCAAGGAAATTCGATTTACCCAAGCATATAACCCCCTTAGGCTACAAGAGCATATTTCGATTGTTTGTGAAGATATCGCAATTCAGCAATCAAAAGTTTTTTGGAGTACACTTATTTGTTTCTTGTGACAGAACAGGGTATCTGAAAGTTGTCTGCGCCGGGCTTGAAATTCCGCCATAGAAAAATGGAAATTTTATATAAAATATTATGATTTCATTAATATGAAACAAAAAAAGCCGTTAATATAGACTAAGTCACAAGGCCGATCCGAGTCACAAGCCCGATCCGAAACCAATGTACCCTCTGTCAAGGTAATAAAATGACCTCATCGACAAATCGAATAGTCGCCAGTAAGCCATCTCCAACACAAATGTACAAAAAAGAAATCCAACGCAAAAATTGAATTAAAAATGGAGCACCGTAATGCACTCAAGCCTAAACTGAGTTGTAAATTACAATGAAAAACAAGAATTATGCACACTTGAGTCCACAATGAGCAAACATTGGAAATGTCGCCTGCAGTGATAGAAGAAATCCCAACCCAAAGACAAACAAGTGCCCCATGGCAGGCTGCTCACACTTTGAACTTTACCAGAGGCAAGTTAACTGGGAGAGTTGGATCTTTCCTGTCTTGAGTTGACTGTCCAGCCAAACGGGAAATCCGCGCAAAGGAAACTAATATAAATAAAATTTCAATTACTCAACAATTAAATTTGTCTTGTGAACAATCGTCGAAGCGTTAAAAGACGGCACAAGCAACCAAACTGGCCAGACCCACAAGGACTCGCTTCTTTCTCCACTCTTAACGTAATTCGATGCCTCAGACAACCCGCCACTTCCGCTTTAGAAACTACTCAGGCGTACTTTGACTCTATGGAATACTTGCCGTATTTAAAAGTTGTGCCAGCCCAAAACGGAACTTGCCAGCTGTGCTGCAGTGCATCCAATGCGACTTCTTAGCCGAGGACTTTTCTTTTAATTGTTATTTGTAGTAGCAAGTCCTGCAATCTACACACGACACACAATTAGATGGCAACTTATTTGTTTTCTGATTATGAAGCGTTAAGCAAAACTGTCAACGTGCAACCGAGAAACGCAATTTATTGGGAAACTTTGTACCCCCACATCCCACAGTTTAACCAATCCCATACCAACGCAAAGCACAGAATGCTCCACATCCGTTGCCTTTGCCAGCTGCCTGACTAAAAGCTTATCTCTGTGCTTCGTCACTCAAGCCAAACGAAGACGTCGACTATGGCGACGAGGATGGCACAATAAAATTTAAGTAGTAGCAGTGACGCCAAGCCGAGAAGTTGATCTAGAGACTGTGATAGTGTTTCACCAACCGCCGCCGCCACTACCCTTGTTGTGCACGCTGTCAAACTCTACTTCGTCTTCATCGTCGGCGTCACGCACAAAGGACTACGCCTCAAATTAGCAGAAAAATCTGTTATCCTTTCGTTTGGCTTGGCTTGCGGCGTGTTAATGATTTTTCTCTCTGAAAAACTTTTGCCCCAACTTGGTCGACGGCGTCTTCTGTGTATATCTTTAGCATCTTCTCCGACTGTGCGAAACTTGTGTGGCTTATTTCCTTACAAATGAAGTGCCAGAGCATATTTAAAATTAAACAATTTAATCCGCAGAGAGACGTATAGACAACAAGGATAACAAGTACAACAATCCTGACAGGCCTGGCCAGGCACGCACGTGAAATGTTGACACTGTCTCAGGCTTTCCGCATTGCTCCTTACCACCTTATGCTACGTATTTCCATTTCTGTTGTCATTTCTTTTGGCTGCAAGGAATATGTGCTAATTAGCAAACAGTCAACCAAGCAACAACATCTAGCATCTTGTCGTGTGTGTGCTTCAAGACAATTCAACTCCTGGATAGGAGTTGTTGGAAGTGTTGTTTAGGTGTGTGTGTGTGTCTTGTTAAACAAATAAGTTTGTCGTCTGTTCGTGTAGACTTGTCGCCTGCCTTGTCTTATCAGCCGCCTTCTTCCGACACATTGTCATTTTCCAAGTGGTTGATTGGCACGTAATTTAGTTGAGCATTTTATGGGCTGGAGGGCACGAAAAGAGGTAACTGACTCTCTAGGTTCGGGCTTCAAATGTTAAGACTGGGTCCAGTTCTAAAGCTCGAGATGATTTGCTGGTTGGGTGAAAAAGTCAATAAGGATTTTATTGATACGTACGCTTTAAGATGTCTGTCCAAAGTTATCTTAATCTTCGGGTTCGAACCGCGCCTCGTGGAGGCAACTACTTTATATTTACTAATCACTCTAATCACTTCCTTGACTTTAAATCAATTTAAATTAGCCTTGGAGCTCACCATTTACAGAAAGCAAATGTTTCCTTAGTGTCTGTTTTGAAGAAAGAACTTTTCACTCGGCATCATCATTGGCAAAAGTTAAACCCTATTCCCTATCAAAAATAAAGAGAACTCTCACATTTTTGTATTAGTAATAGTAGGAAATGGAAATATGGCACTAGACATAGGTACTCAACCCCTTAATGATTAGATCATTAGATTAGATAAATATTTTTTTATCCTTTCACAGTCAAACAAGATCCTGTGTTATCCTTAATACCTGTATATAGATTTAGGTCTTTTTTGCTAGTAACATAAGAAGGTATCGTATTTTTTTGTTAAAATGGTAAGCATCACATCGGATAGCGATTAACCTATGGCTATGTATCTATATGATTATCATCACCTAGGGTAGCTGTTGAGCCATATCCGTCTTTCTGGCCGTATAATCATATTGTTAAAATTGATAGCATCACCCCGGATAGCGATTAACCCATGACCATGTATCAATATGATTATCATCACGTAGGGAAGCGATTGAGCCATATCCGTCTTGAACACCTAGATCTCAAAAACCAAAAGTATTGGAGACACAAATATTTACCACATTTAAACAGCTAAAATTTCTCAATATCCTGCCCTTTTACGCCGTATAAGAATTCAGATTCATATGTTCAGATCGGTTGAAAACCTTTTCTGATTATTGTTTGTAAACTATCACAGATTCTTATACGATCGAAAGAGTTCTCTTTATCTGATCCAATGAGCTTCAATCCAAGAATCCAAGCCAAGTTCAATTTTTCCTTTACCCAAAAGATAGGAACAGATAGAATGCAGAGTTTAGTCTGACCGGAACAGGTAACAGGGCATCACGGGTTCTGTCTTATAGCCGGAGCTTTTCATCTCCGTGGAAAAGGGAAAAATTATCTTTGAATGATCTCCTATAAAATATTCGTGAGTTCTTGTCGTTGTTAGAAATCTTCAAAAATAAAAACAAACATGTATAAATTTTAGAATAATAAACAAGCTAGATGCACAAAATTTTTGACGTAGGCTCATATGAGCCTAATAAAGAAGGTAAAGAAGACCTTCTTTTAAACTAGCTTGGGGGTTTGGTCTTGACGAAATAGCTTGAAAAGGTAAAAAAACAAAGTATTAATTTTAGATAGAGTCATCAAATTTGCTACGTAGGCTCAAGTGAGCCTAACAAAGAAGCAAACGTTGACATTTTCGCAAAGCAGCCTCCTAATCCCCAATCCTCAACGTATCAATGCAATATTTGTTTGCAAATATTTACCATACTTAGGATAAACAAATGATATGGATATCATGGCCTCCGCCCCGACTGATGCTTTTCAATGAGAATGTACTTGATTTAAACACAAAATTCGCCATATTAAACATAGAAGCTATTCATAGGCCCAATGAATCGATTTGAGTATGGGCTCAATTAGAAAAAGTGCATCAGTCATTAGAGTCAGGCATCATTAAAGGCATCTGCTTTGGCCTTTACTGGTTAGTACATGGCGTTAGTAGCTACATATGTATTTTACCAAATAGCAATATTCGTAATGTATAATGGACTTGGTTGGCAATGTTCCAAAGCCGCAACCATGTTGATTACAAGCACTCTACACAACCGGAAAAACCTTTACCGCCAATATCAATGACCAAAATCGAAACACACACAAAAACCGCAATGTAACACATTTCCAAATATGAATGAATGAATGAAAAGCCAAATCGTAAACAAAATTCGCGATTTGGCTGAGTGGGGAGCTGCCAATTGTTTGCCAAAAACATTTAGACCTTTATTTGAAAATTACATATAAACATATGCAAAAGGATGCAAAAGGGGTTGGGAGGGAACGCGTTTGGTTGACTGCCAGTCAATAATTTTTTGTTGCATGCAAAACATATTTGCCAATGCATTTGTTGGCCATGGTCAACGGTCAACATCAGTGGCAACATCATTAAGTTGGAAAATTGTTGCAACGAGTGCAACGGCCTATGGAGTGCGCCAGGATGGGCTAAATGGAATGCGTGGGCAATGAATTTTCATGATGCAGTCATTCTATAAAAATTAATGCCATGCAGTTGAATGCAGTTCTCTCCACGGATTTCGAGTGCCCGATGAGTAGGCGAATAAATATATATATTTTTCAGAACTGTTAAAAAGCTGAAAATTACAGAGCATAATAAAGGGTTAAGCAGTGCTCGAATGGACGACTGTACGGGGTGCATATAGCTTATCAAATGGTCATTTTTGTTTGCATTTAATTAAAAATCAAGCAAAAAGGAGACAGAAATGGCAGAGACAAGGCAGACTTTGCTGCTTAGTGAGCACGGAGCAGTTGCCAGGACACGAGGACACGTGTCAATGTGTCAGTACACGGCGCGATAAATCACGCTAAAAGTAAATGCAAAGTAATTTATCAATGTCAACACTTAACAAGCAAATTTCGGACGCTTCTTGTCACTGATGTTAACCGTAAACGTTGGTCCAACGCAAATCTAAGCAAAAAATCGAAAGGATTAAAACTTTAAATTGTAGCTACAATTAAAATGGGTGTGTAGAGCCAAGGCAAATAAAGGCATCGAATGTGCCCAGACAGACATTATCAAATGTATAATATGTAAATGTCCGAGGCTTTTGTTTGCCTTTCTCAAGACTTTTTGCACAATTTTCAATTTAATGTTTGGTCCGGCTTTAAGCCTTACTCCCTTCCTCGGAACTACTATTGACATTTTGGTCAGCCCTGAACACGATATGCACACACACACAAACACACAAACGTTTTATTTGTCTGTCTCTATGTGTGGTGTTTATGTATCTATCTGTCGATGTGAGTATCTTTTAACGAGTATCTAGTATACATAATGCCTGCTGACCGTTTGTTTGTCTATTTATATTTGGTTTCATGTGCGGCATCTTCCTTGCCTGTAAAGTTCACTAAATTGCATTTCGGCACGCAATTAGTGGTTCATTTGCTGCGTGGCCGGATCTTGGGCAAAGCTTCTTGGCCATGTCTTCTTCTTCTTGTTCATCAACTGCCTTGAATTGGTCTTGTTCTTGACCTGTTTGCTTATTGGCAACCTGCCTAGTATTTGCTTTGTGTGCAAAGTTAATTTCATCTTATTACGGTGCAGAAATTTTGCAATTTCCGCAAAACTCCATTGGAGTAGCGTGCCAATATGGCAGCCCTAGAGTATTCTACGTCTTGGTCATTTTGTTGGAAACGGAAATGGAAAATTATGGTACACACTAAGCATAGTGTTTATTTGGATGTTTCGAGTAGAACTACTTGTAGGTTCTGTGCAGAGCTACGTCCTAGTCGAGACTAATTCGATTTGCTTAACCACAAACTGACTTGAAGTATTTGACTTACTAGTTTATTTTAATTTTTGTAGAGATAAAATTAGCTAAATAACTTGAAGATAGATTGTCTCACCATCCAAACAAGGAGTATATGCCTATAAACAAAAAAAATGCTGCGGTGTTTCTTTTACTCATGCGTTTTTCTGCTCTTGGCACTCTGGTGCCAAAAGTAAAAAAGTAACCACCAACGTCTTGAGAGCGTAGTACAAAGAGTGGTACCATGAGTATTATGGTACAGTAAGTCTACCGGCTGGGACCATGATACAAAGAAATTTACAAGGTGACGCAAACAAGTGCGCGAATTTGGCTGCGCAGAAAAAATGGCGGATATATTAAAAAACAAAAAAAGGTTTGTGTTCGGAGCAGCAGCTTAATAATTTTTAGTATTTTTTAAGTTCTTATCGATATGTTGTATTAATTAAGAAACTATTCATTTAGTCATGTCTTATACTAGTTTTTACCATCTCTAATTAAGATCTACAGTTAGTTGCACTTGTATTGTTCTAAGTTCAGTTCTTTTTCGTTATCATTCGCAACGGCACGGCTACTTGAGTCCGCTTGGCCGGTTATTTTTTATATCGCAACTAATAATAATCAATTGCACAGCCTATTTCGAAGCTGCCTGCAATATAATCTCGGAACTTTTTGTGCTTTTAATAAACCAATTTATATATTTTATAAGTTCTGCCAAGAAGGCAAAATAAACATAAATACAGTGCATATCAGTGCATTCCTTATTCTCTAATTTCGTAACTTTCATTTCAAAGCTATTGAAAAAGATCATTAGCTTAAACATTGGTGACCCCGACGTGATTTTCCCTCTTATTTGCTATAAATTGTGCATTAAAAACATATAATAATTTTGCAATTCGTTTTGTTCAAATTTAATATACAATATATATTCACATATATACATATCTGCTCACTGCATTGCCGTTGGAATAGTCGCGCGCGCAATTCCCATATACACACATACATACATACAAGCATACGTTATATATCGGTTGGCTTGCCTATTCCGTTAGCCGTTTGTTCGTCGCTTTGTGATCTTCCGCAGTTATACACTATATACGAAAAGTACGCGCACACCTTCATATGAACTTTGTGATCTCGTCGTGTTGTAGTTTTTTTTGGCGTGACTGTACTTTTAATATTGTACATATACACTACATACAAAAAGTACGCGCACACCTTCATATGAATTTTGGTGTACTCGTTGTGTAGTGGTATTTTGGCATCAATCGAGACTGTACTTTAATACATTACTAATTCGCTTGAATCTGTTAAATTTTAATTGCAAAGTGGACCATACCGAGAGCAAAGTTCAATTGCTTGTGATAATTAAAATCAAATCGCTTATTTTCGTGAAATAAATTAAAATAAAATGAATAGCGACACGCATGATGCTGGAACTCCAGCAAACCAGCCCTCAAACAATCGAGATGACACCAGCATGACATCTAACAACAGCCCTATGGTTTTTGATCGGACTACCTTCTTGAAACTGAAGACTCAAGGTATTTTAAAACGACTGGAGGCTTTATACAAGGATGTGGATACCAGCAAATTAGAGGCTCTTGACGAACACGGTCTCAACGCACTCTTAAAATCATTAAACAAACTGGAATCAAATTTTGACATAGCTTATGCAGAATTGGAACAGGTGGATTTTGAGAGCATTAGCAGCGAGTTGCCTGACAAATTTTACGCAGCACTCCGGCAGTTGGAAGCAACCTTGCAACGCGCCTTAAGCAAATTTAACGCGCCACAACACTGCTCTACATTTAAAGTAAATTCAAATGATTCCCAGTCCATATTGGTTATGCCGAGTCGATCGCGCTTGCCGCACTTAGCTTTGCCTAACTTCAACGGCTCGTATTCGGACTGGACAAACTTCTATTCCATGTTTACTAGCATCATCGACAAGGAGATTGATCTTACGCCTATAGAAAAGCTTCAACATTTACGCTCCTGCTTATCTGGGACAGCGTTGGATACCATTCGCTCGCTGGAGATAAATACAGATAATTATAATATCGCTTTAGAAATTCTTAAACGTCGATTTGATAACAAACGTCTTATATTACAGGCACACATCAGAGAGATATTTGGGCTTGAGAAGGTTGATGCATCAACTGGCAAACTACGCAATTTTACGGATAAAGTCACCTCACATCTCCGCGCTTTGGAAACGCTTGCCAGCAAAGAAGAGATAGCCGATTGCATCATTGTACAAATGCTTCTGCAAAGGCTGGATAAAGGCACTCAGGCCAAATGGGAGGAAACATCGCCCATAAATGAGCTGCCATCCTGGGACAAGCTGAGAATATTTTTGGAAAGGCGTTGTCGAACACTAGAGAACGTGGATTTTGTAATTCAGGATTGTAATACTGGCAAGTCAGGAAAAACCGTGAGTACATCTCATCGAAAAATATTTATTGCTTCGAGTGCCTCTTCAACTGGCTGTGTGTTTTGCGATAACACTAGCCATCATATCTACCATTGCCCACGCTTCGCAAACCTATCGCCAAACCTTCGCCAAAAAGAAGCTAAGAAGCTCTCCTTGTGCCTAAACTGTCTCAAAAGGGGACACCACTTACGCGACTGTAAATCTGGATCCTGTCGCACTTGCCAAGCAAGGCATAACACGCTTCTACATTTCACACAAGCTCCTGCAAGCAGCATTCTCGCCCCAACTCAAGACTCAGCCGTATTTTCAACCCAACTCTCTAGTACTACGCCAGCACCGCCAATCTCGCATCAAGCCCTCATATCTCAATCGCAATCTGATGCTGTGCTTCTCGCTACTGCCATTGTACTCGTTAAAAATTCTGCTGGCACTTTCGTACCTTGCCGGGCTCTCTTAGACTCCGCATCACAGCTTCATTTTGTTACTAGTCGCTTCGCAAATCAGTTACAACTTCGCAAAACTAAATCTTCAACTGTAGCTTCTGGCATAGGAGATGCCAACTTTCCTACTGATGGGCATACAGTTGATCTCGTTCTGAAGTCGCGGACTTCAGGTTACTCAACAAGCCTCACTGCTGACATAGCGCAAAAGATTACTGAGAATCAGCCTTGCCTGTCAGTAAGCACATCCAATTGGGACATTCCATCCAACTTACAACTAGCTGACCCGACTTTCAATGTACCCCAGCGTATTGACCTGCTCATCGGAGCCGGTTTGTTCTTCGAGCTGCTGTGCGTCGGGCAGATTCAGTTGGCTCCTGGATTACCTCTACTCCAAAAAACTCAGCTTGGCTGGATCCTATCTGGCTTATCTAGTTCTCCGGCCCCACGGTTGTCATCGTTCGTCGTCAGCCAAAGGTCATCGGACGTCATCAAACCCAGCACTCGGCTGGACGAGTTGGTGCGTCGATTTTGGGAAATTGAGCATTCGTTTGAACCTATTTCCAAGGCTACACGAGAGGAGCTCGCTTGTGAGCAGCACTTTCAACAGCATTTCACTCGATTGGCCTCAGGCGAATACTCGGTTCGTCTGCCAACGAAACAAAACATAGAGTCCTTGGGCGACTCCTACATTCAAGCTAAGCGAAGGCTTGAAAATCTTGAGCGCAAGCTCGCTCGCAATGTAGAACTTAAAACTCAATATTCTGCTTTTATGAAGGAATATTTGGAGCTTACACATATGTCGCTTATTCCTCATGCAGACATACATAAATGTAAATATTTCTTGCCTCATCATTGTGTTTTTAAAGATGACAGTACCACAACAAAGGTCAGAGTTGTGTTTGACGGATCTGCTGCCACCACTTCTGGGCTATCATTAAACAACATTCTTATGGCAGGGCCCACAATACAAGATAAATTGTTTCACACACTTATAAGATTTCGAACATTTTCCATAGCTCTCACAGCAGACATCTGTAAAATGTATCGGTGCGTTCGACTTTCTGCACCTGATGATTGGCTTCAGTGCATACTATGGCGTAAATCACCCGATCAGGACATACAACATTACAAGTTGGATACTGTCACTTACGGGACAAAGCCCGCTGCGTTTCTCGCCGTGCGAGCTATGCAACAGCTAGCTAAAGATGAGTGCATCGCCTATCCCCTGGGCTCTCGAGTTGTGCTGCAGCATTTCTACGTGGACGATATGATATCCGGAGGGAATTCAGTAGAAGAAGTTCAGGATATCATGCACCAAACCACCAATCTTTTAGCAAAGGGCAATTTCCAGCTAAGAAAGTGGTGTTCTAATCGTACCGATATAATCAGCGAACTGTCAGAGGGTGAAAAGGAGAGTCTCATTAAATTCGACGAAAGCACTGACGTCACTAAAACGCTTGGCCTCGTTTGGGAGTCACGTAAGGATAATTTCTTATTTACATTTAATCTTGATCTCAATTCTTGCAAGCACACAAAGAGGTCTGTTTTGGCTACAATAGCAAAATGCTATGACCCACTTGGACTTATTGGGCCCACTATCACTAGGGCCAAAATCATTATGCAGCGTATGTGGAGAGACAAATTGGATTGGGATGAAAGTTTGCCGCAATCCCTAGACACACTGTGGATCAAATTCTGCAATGATTTCGCTGATATTCGTCACGCCACGTTTCCACGTTACATCCTGCAGCCAGAGGCAGTAGTGGAGATTCATGCTTTTTGCGATGCCAGTCTGGAAGCATATGGAGCATGTATTTACGCACTTTCTCATACGAAAGACAGCGTGCAATCGCACTTGCTTTGCTCTAAGTCACGCATAGCTCCACTGAAAACGCTCACCGTACCGAAGCTCGAGCTTTGTGCTGCCCATTTACTCTCTCACTTGGTTCATGAAATCATCAAGCTAGAAGCCTTTAATTGCCAAATTCATTGTTGGTCGGATTCAGCTGTTGTGCTGTCATGGTTGCGGGAAGAACCATCAAGGTTCAATGTCTTCGTTGGGAACAGGATCTGCACCATACAGCAGCTAACAAAGAATTGGGAGTGGCACTATGTACCGACAGCAATGAATCCGGCGGATATTCTTTCAAAGGGAGCAGCACCACGCGAACTTTTAGACTCATCGCTCTGGCTTCAAGGTCCTTCGTTTTTGAAAGGAGATCCGCATTTATGGCCCTCGCATTGCCTTCCTGAGCGCAACCTACCAGAGATCCGCCAAAGAGTTCTCTTAGTTTCATCAGAGAAGGCTGATATCTCGCTCTCGTTTAAATATATCAATTCATTTGGCATTATGCAACGCATTTTTGGATACGTTTTCAAGTTTATTAATCGTTCATCACAATCAGCACAACTTGACGCAGACAACTTATGTCGTGGAACACACATACTAATTCGCATCGTTCAAAAGGCTCAACTCTACAATGAGTATCGTCAGCTCCAGAAAAGGAATTGTGTTGACTCTTCGAGCACAATATCATCGCTCTGCCCCTTTCTGGATGATTCTGGTGTCATTCGTGTGGGTGGTCGGCTACGCAACTCATCTCTTGGTTTCGATGCTCGACACCCAATTATATTGCCAAAAGGACATCCGTTAACTCTTGCCATTATAACACATTTTCATCGTAAATATCATCACGCAGGTCCGCAATCACTTTTAGCTACCCTTCGGATGCAGTATTGGCCAATAGGCGGCTTGAAAACTGTTGCAAAGGCTTTACACAAATGCATCATTTGCTGCCGATCTCGAGGTCGTCTTACAGAGCACATCATGGCCGATTTACCTAAAGAACGCGTTCAGGATTCGCGCGCTTTCAGTGTCACTGGAGTGGATTATTGTGGCCCTTTCTATTACAAGCCTGACGTTCGCAACAAGGCACCTCAAAAATGCTACATATCCGTTTTTATTTGTTTTGCAACGAAGGCTGTGTGGCTTGAATTGGTAAAGGATCTCTCAACTGATGCCTTTCTGAGTGCTCTAAAAAGATTTGTTGCCACGCGTGGCATACCCCGCTGCATCTGGTCTGATAATGCGACCAATTTTGTAGGAGCAAAAAATGAGCTGAGAGAGTTACGCCAATCGTTTCTGAGTGAAAGTCATCGTGACTCAGTTCATGCTTACTGCCTCAGTAACGGCTTCGATTGGAAGTTTATACCACCTCGTTCGCCGCATTTTGGTGGATTATGGGAGGCAGCTGTTAAAACGGCCAAGCAGCATCTATACCGTTCTATGGGATCATCCGTTCTAGGCTTCGACGAGCTGCGCACATTGGTATGCCAAATTCAGGCTATAATCAATTCTCGTCCTCTTGTATCCATTTCAGAAAACATTGAAGATCTTGACGTTTTGACTCCTGGCCACTTCCTCACTGGTGGCCCGCTTATAGCACCTCCTGAGCCGAACATTTCTCAACTTAACTACAATCGCCTTGATCGTTGGCAGCGTGCTACCTACATCATGCAGCTTTTCTGGAAGCGGTGGAGTGAAGAATATTTGTCCCTTCTGCAGCAAAGGACTAAGTGGCGTACAGCGAAACCACCCATTAAAATCAACGATCTCGTCTGTATCAAGGACGAAAACCTACCTCCCTTGAAGTGGCCACTGGCTCGGGTGATTGAAGTGATCGCTGGAAAGGATGGCGTTGTGCGAGTTGCCGTCTTGCGCACCCCAACTGGTACTACTCGCCGTGCTGTCAACAAGCTGTGCGTCCTTCCCGTTAAGCATTCTGTTGAAGACCCTGGCTCTTCAACGGGGGGGAGGATGTTCGGAGCAGCAGCTTAATAATTTTTAGTATTTTTTAAGTTCTTATCGATATGTTGTATTAATTAAGAAACTATTCATTTAGTCATGTCTTATACTAGTTTTTACCATCTCTAATTAAGATCTACAGTTAGTTGCACTTGTATTGTTCTAAGTTCAGTTCTTTTTCGTTATCATTCGCAACGGCACGGCTACTTGAGTCCGCTTGGCCGGTTATTTTTTATATCGCAACTAATAATAATCAATTGCACAGCCTATTTCGAAGCTGCCTGCAATATAATCTCGGAACTTTTTGTGCTTTTAATAAACCAATTTATATATTTTATAAGTTCTGCCAAGAAGGCAAAATAAACATAAATACAGTGCATATCAGTGCATTCCTTATTCTCTAATTTCGTAACTTTCATTTCAAAGCTATTGAAAAAGATCATTAGCTCAAACAGTTTGTAACAATAACTATTCTTATACAAAATTTTTGTTTGGCAACAGCGTGTTGTATTGAACTAACATACAAATGTTAATTTACAGATGTAGGCATTAGCAAATGTAAAGGAACATTTGTATTTTAATTCATTACAGCATTCTGCTCTCAGCTGCTGCCATAGAAACAAGGAATTAAATACAAGGAAAAACCAATGGATGGTTTTTTTGAATATGACAACCAAATTTATTTCAGTTTAATTTAGTTTAAGTCTTAACATTTATGTGAAGTTTGATCCAAATCGGCCCACTATGTCATGTAGCTACCATACAAAAAGTGAACCCGCTCTCTTTTGAGAGAGACACGAGTAACGGACCTGACAGGGACTTATAAATTGTGTGAGAGTAAAAGAAGTGTGAGAGAGCGAGAGAAAAAGCTAAGAAAAATCGTAGCAAGAAAATGGTATAATTATTACTCTAGAAAATTTAAAGTGTGTGCTTGGCACTATTCGGTAAAAGTATCTGCAGTGCAAGAATGTTAACCACACTAAAATGATGACTATATACTGATGGTTGCACTCTTACAGATCGCTGATAAGGACCCTAGACGTCTGCAAAGATTTAATATTGATACATTGACTTCCTGGCGCACAATCAATCCATCCATTCTTCTTATATTTTCAAAATTTGCTTATTATTATGAGACATAAAAAAATTAACGAAACAAAATTAATTTTCTGCATTAAGTAGAGGGTAGGGTGGGCCATCTGTTGGTTTGGTTGTTAAACACTCATAATTCGGAACATACCCGTTCAAAGTGGATGCTCTTCGACATGTGTTAAGTTAAAATCTACTCAATTTTAGTCATGGATGAATTGGCGTACTATGAAAAAAAGATAGTTGAGGTGAGTGCCGACGAGTCGCCAGAAACACCGACGCGCCATTGTTCGCAAGCATTACACCTTGCTAGGACCACTTTGCGTCGAAATTTGTATTTGGATCTGCTTATACACGCTTACAAGATTCAAATGACGCAACAATTGAAACCCACGGAGCATTATCAGCGTCGCTTATTCGTTCAATGGATGGGAGAACAGCCAGTTAGTGATTATTAGCGGTATTATTTTTCAGACATAAAGAAGTAGTTTCTAACTTGCATTTGGTATATAAATTTGCCCAATTTTGTAAGAAAATATACGAGTAAAATGCAATTAGCAAACTAAACAACAGATGAACCACCCTATATAAGTACTTGATTAGGTACTAATTTGCAGCACCAAACCGAAAAGGATCAATGCTTAGGACAATTCTATTTTGAAGTGCATCCCAATTGATTTATTCGTTTCCAACCAGTTCTGGAGCATTAATAGTTAATTACTTTTCATGATTTAATGCAATACATAAATGCGTATGTATTTCCTTAGGCCATATATATTTCATAATATTTTAAAGATTTATGTTTTTCAAGGTATTTATTAAAAAGTTGATTTACAGTATAAAATATTTATTGCTTTAAAAGATTTTATGTTCGGTTGTTGGGAAAGTAAAATTAATTTGTTTTTATTGTGAGATATACAGGTACGGTAGTTCGGGTGGGTATTGGAAAAATCTTTTCAATGTGACATTAATACTCATCTTAATTCATTAAGTAGCCGCCTGATTGGCGCTCTTGCGCTCTTTTTGCTGTATTTTTCATTACTTTTTTAAGCAACTCGGGTGGTATAGCCAAGATTTCAATACGAATGAGACTAAATAGCACTTTACATTTTAAAAAGTCCGGAAAAGTCAAATCGACAGATCTAAGGTAGAATCTGAATATCGCCATTTTTTGACATCTCACACTCACTCACTCACTCTGTTCAACCAACTATCGACCGTCCCAGAAACCGTCCAGATCTTTTTTTCCGCGTTTGTGGACAGACATTATTAGTCGATATCTCCCAAATCGATTCACATCGAATACTTCACCTTATCTAGCTCTATAATTGCTTTGACGCAAGATACCGTTCCAAACAGTCCGTTTTTGGACAGGAAACGGTCTTTCATTGATTATGTGTGGATTTTCTGTTCCCAAAAGGCCACAGAAGTTGAAGTCAGCATCGTCGATCAACGAATTTGTTTCCAAAAGCATTTCAAAGATTTATAACTCGCTCATCCAAATATAAGTCAAGCTAATTTTTTGGCAAAAAATTCCTTCAATTTTCTCATGGTTTCAATTTGTTTTGTTTTTTTTCTTAGTGATTTAATGCTCTATAAATACAATTTTGGGAATTTTATTGGCAGTTTTGTTGATAAATTGTTCTTGTTTCAATTTTGCGCTACACAGGCCATACTTGCTCCTTTAGTTTCTTCCCATTTTACACTTTTGCACAATATTGTACATATTTATTTTTTTTGGTTTTATTACCGTTGGTACAGAAGAATGCAAGAACGGCATTAACGCATAAAAAAGCTAATTTAATTAAAAGAAAATGCAATCAAAAACGCCATTCAGCATTGTTCGCCTGTTGTTGGTTGTCCTTTTGCTGCTGCGTGCTGCCATGCAGTTCCGATTCAGGACGATTTTTTACGACCGCAAACAATGACGAAATGCAGGCAAAGTGCAACGAGTCGAAGACAAAAATGAAACCCGGAACAAGAAGGAGCTGGCACTGTCATGCGGTTGTTTTCCTTTACAGGATTTTATGCACATTTATCATAATTTCACACGCAGCCCAAGAGCAGTCACAACAAACCGCGTGAAGGACGAAGGAAGGATGCGCTTTACATTACTTCGACTTGTTGTTGTTGTTTTTAATGCCTGGGTTTGGTGGCACATAAAAAATATAAATTTAAGTGCAGTTACTTTTGGGGCGGGCAGGGAAATTGCATTTTCCTTTTTTACGACCAATGACATTTATGACAGTTCTTTTTTTTTTTGTCTTTACTTTTCTTTTTTTTGTGCTCCGACGCCAAGACGAAACAGCAACAACAACGGCAATAACAATAATAACCCATTAAAACTATTCGTGGACACACCTTCTAAAGGTATACCTCTATATATGCTCATATCTACAGCAACGCAACGTATGTAGATCCTTTTGGCATCATGTCAACACATTTCTTCCTTAGCGATTTCCGTTTTTTGATTACACTGCTCAAAGAGTTCACTCACTTTGTCCTGATATTTGCAAAGACGGCACGAATGCACTCACATTTTGAGCCACTCTAAATTTGCAAAAATTTTAGAACTTGATATTTCCTAATGATTTCGAGTTTTAAGGCCTGTACGCAGACTCGTAAATTGCCCTGAAAGAAAAAACGGCAACTTATTTTGTAAGCAAGCAGTGCTGCCCGTTTTTGGGCAATGCTAGATGGCGCCAGCAGTAACAACACATATCAAGCGATAAAAACAAATGGTTAAGATGAAAATCAGATATTTTTTTACAAATATATGTCGAATGCCTAAAAAGAGATCAGAAGAGCTCAAAAATCTTTGTCTTAAGAATTTTGATGCCTTTTTATACCCTATACCTTATGGTACAAAGGGGATATTAAGTTTGTGCAAGCCGTAAATGTATGTAACACATAGAAGGAGACGTTGAAGACCCTACAAAGTTACCCAAAGTATGATCTCTTATTTAGGGTATATTGGCTTCGTCTAGGCACAAAATTTGTTTCTTACTATCTTTCAACATTGTAGGGCGGCGCCTGGCAGTCAACTTTGTTATTAATATTAGAGCCAACCATAAACACACGGCGACAACGTCGCTCGGTGTCGTTAATATTAAGAATAAATGCGAGCACAATAATAAAAAAAAGGAGAAAAATAGTAAAAAAAAATAAATAGTAGCAGAAAAAATAAATAAATAAATATCCTTGGCAAACGCATGCCATAAAAAATCAAAATAATAAAATTACTTTTTATTTACTTTTGCTGAGAGAAATCTCCGAGTAGGTTATTCTTATTATCAGACACGTTTTCCGGTAATTGAAGTGTTGTTGTTGTTTTTGTTGTTGTTGTTGAGCAGCTGCTGCAAAGTCCTCTCATAATTTTTACTTGTGACAAATCAACGCCCTCTTGTAGTTTACTTCCTGCTGTTTCCGGTGATTCGTTTCTTTCTATCTTTTTACTATTTCTGTTTACTTACAATCTTATATGTAGTTGCTTCTGTATATGATATAGTCTTTGTTGTTGTTTTTGTTGCTTTATCAAATGTAATTTCACTTTTATTTCCTTTGACTATTGCCAGCGATTTCCGTTTTTTCGTCAATAATTTCAGCTCATTTCATTTCTTTCTTGCCATAAAAATGGCCAACAAAAAACTTGCAAGTGGCGCTAAGATTGTTCACGACTTTGTTGTTTTTGTTGCTTCGGTTACTATTGTGAGCATTGTTGTTGTTGTGCCATCCGATGCATGCAATATGCACAAAGTTTCCTATTTCAATAAAAAAATATATATGTATATATATGTACTATAAGTATAAGAGGATGACGTCTCAGCATGGATATAAATCTATAAAAATCTCAGCGTTAATATCGTAAAAGTCGCGGAAATATTCGCATAACTATAAAGTTATGGTGACAACAGCAGCTGGAGTAACTGACCGAGCAACTTTGTTAGGTTGTCAGAGTACATATACTATATTTACAAATCGTTAAAGGTGCTTGAAGAAAAAGTTGTAAATAACTTGTTTTAGAAATTAAAAAATATATATTGCAGAATCTATTGAAAACACGCTAATTATAGAGTTAAGCATTAATAGGGAGAGAATGGTATTTCCGGGACTATTTACACCAAATTCTGACAAATAAAAATTTGCATTCAGTACCCAAGACAATGTACCCATGTTTCCCCAAAAAGTTTTCATTTGGTCATTTGATGGAGACAAAGAAGGCAATCGATTTTTGAAAGTGTCAACATTTTGTTGTTTTAAGGCTCACATTAGTCTACTTAAAAAATGTATGGCTCTAACTTATATAGGGTGGGCCATCTGTTGGTTTGGTTGTTGACCGCTCATAATTCGGTGCATACCTGTCCAAAGTGGATGCTCATGGATCGTTTAACAACCGAACAACGCGTTAAAGTGGTAAACTTGATAAACAAACAAACTAACAGATGGCCCACCCTGTATTAGTACTTACTCACCTACAATGACCCAAAGTTTTTGCATTTTATAGTAACTATTACATTATGGTCCATATTTTTATACCCTGTACCGTATGGTACAAAGGGTATATTGTGTTTGTGCAAGCTGAAAATGTATGTAACGTACAGAAGGAGAAGTCGGAGACCCCCCAAAGTTACCTAAAGTATGATCAGAGTGACTAGAGAAGTCGATATACTCATGTCCGTCTGTCCGTCTGTCCGTATGAACGCCTAGATCTCAGAGATGGTAAGAGCTAGAGCAACCAAACTTTCAGATAAGATCCCTTATTAATCCATAGGAGACAAGTTTATTTAATTTTTTTGATATCGGGACTACATTATATAGCTCCCATAGGGGTGTTTCAGAGGATCTCGAAAAAAAGCAAAAGTTTTAGATGGATAATTCGTTTGTTTATGAAGATATCATAACCAAATTTGGCAATCGGAAGTTTTTTAGAAACCCCCAGCACTGTACCAAATTTTATCAAAATCGGTTGACTATATCATATAGGTCCCATAGGATCGATCGGTCGAAAAAAAGTTTTTGATTAAAAATTCGTCTGTTTTTGGTTGTTATGAAGGTATCATAATCTAATTTGGCAATCAAATGTCTTTTGGTGTTCTTAAGCAATTTACCGGATTTTATTGCAAGCAGTGGTACAGGGTATCCCAAAGTCGTCCGCGCCCGACTTTAACGTACGCCATCTTTTAATCAAAAAAATGTCTAGATCGCCCTCTTTTATTGTGGAGAAGTAACACCGGAATATTTCTACCGTGAGATGGAGTGACTAACATGAATCCATTAAATCGACATTCGAATTTCCGTCCTTTGAATAGAGACACCGGCTCAAGTTTTGAAAATTGTCAAAAATACATATACTAGTTGATCCTTAGTCGATGCTGATAATTTTGATACGAGGGCCGTCCTAGAATTAGTCGACCTAACATAAAAGTGTTGTTAAATTTTCGAAAAAAAAAAAAATCTTCATCGTTTTGACACAAATTTTTGCAGTCTCATGTGTTCCTTATAATCCGAAGCATGTCGATATTCTGTCAATACAAACAACCTCAACGCTCTCCAATAATAACAATAACAATATTGCAATTAATAAATTTGGTTAGCAACACATAGAGAAAAAGTGTAAGACCCACAACCCTTCTATTAAAAAAAAAGGCCATCTCATTATAAGGCAGTAGTAATAAAGGGTATCCCAATAAAGGTAAAATAATATGTAAACGTAATGTTTGATGTAACCGATTATGTACTATATAAGTAAAATATCTGGATAAAAGATGACAAAGATGTGTCTCTCGGCCTTGAGCTCAGGATTTGCTTTTTATTTAGATGTGTCATTTGATTCAAATTCAAATTATTCAAATTATTCAAATGATTTGAAAGAAATAACACGGCGTTAAATCACACAATCTTGCTGTCCTATTAACATCAGAACTTCGGTAGATGATTTAGTCTGGAAATCGTTACTTCAATAAATCGATTTATTTGATTACAAAAGAATTCGAAATTCGTTCAATCCCCCAATCTTGGCGGCCAATTGGCTTCAGAACTTTGCGAAATGGCTCGGCCTTGAAATCGTTGCAGCAATAAATCGATTCCTCATGTCTTTCAGATCGTGCCCATAGTACTTTAAGATACTTATACGGCCGTGCTCCGGAAAACGAAAAAACAAAAGGAACAATTATATTCGGATTTTTTTTTGCGTGCTCATAGTTCCCTTGCTCATTGTTAGCACAGCTTTACATATTTAGAGGGAAATTATCCTTGACTCCTAGTAAAAGGGAAATTCTTTTTAAGCAAGACTTGGACCATATACAAATTCGGTTTGAGTTGTGCATGCTATTTTTTGTGTGGATTCACAAAAAAAAAATATTAAAAATATTTATCAGTAACTATTTAACTTGAAATTATCATAGATAGAAGCTAAGAATGTTAAAGAATATTTAAAAAATTATTTCAGTTTAAAATGCGTAGAATTTTCAACCTATTTTGCCAATTCGTTTTAATTTCTCTTACAACAAAACATTCGGTATCAAACCACATAAAATATTCGTTTTGGTGAAATTAGGAGCATGAAATGTTCGGATTCGTTTTCCGATAATTAAAATTTTTGCAATATTTCTTAAATTTGAAAAAGTATACATTGGCATTAATTTGTTTTCTTGCAGCACAATATGTCACATATAAGTACTTATCCTATTGAATGCTATGTAAATCATGTATAGTTAAGCAACTTTCTCATACTTTGTGACCAACAATGAGCTCTAATTGGGATCAATATAATTCCCCTCATATAATCATCCCCAAGTATATCAACGTCTTAAAGAAAAAAACAAAAGCCGACAAATATCATTCGATACATGAGTATCGTATATCCTGGTGTTGAACAACACCGCAAATTATTCAAAGGGCTCGCCGATTTCAAAGGTAGCGAAGGACATTTTGAGGACAACCTTTTGGTATTTACATACATTCGCATATTATTGTTTTTTTTATTAGCTGACATATTTATGCATATTATTAACATTTCGTATAATGCATTTGTTGGCTACATTAATTTTTATGCACCTTTTGTGATTGTGAAAAATATTTAAAAATGCGAATCACAGTGGGATTTTTGCATTTCGCATGCTCAATGTTTCTAGAGAGGAGGGAGTACGCAAGAGAGGGGGATATTGCGCGCCTCCGTGGTTCATTAATTTTTATACGCGGTGCGTGTGTGTATTATTGTCTGTGCCTGTGTGTGTGAGTGTGTGCAATAAAAACATATTTTATTAGTTTCCACACACAATCGCACACATAGTGCATTGTCCTGTGTTGTCCTGTGTGCACCACCACCATTTTGACGCTTTGTATCTGCGTCTGCCGCGCTGACTGACGCTGATGATGATGCCTTGCTGTCACCATAAATTCATTATTTATGGTGCAATCAATGTGCCCGAGCGTATGTCAAACACATCAAAAATCAACAGCTCATCAGCAAACTCGAGGCCTGGTTATGCAACACTGACGTCCTGGCGTCAACCTCCGGAAGTTTGTTTATTTTATAGTTTTTGACGCCGTCGTCATTTAAGCAAATTTTGCAAATCGTACAGCCGTTGCTCTCTGCGGGTAACCGAAACCAGGGCTAAATGTTTGCTTTCTTGGGATTTGTGTTGGCAAATTTGAATCTCTTTTATGGAACGAACGGCTTGTGTGTGCCTGACAGCTCGACACCTCATAATGGCCGCTAACTGTCGAGACTAAGCCGACTTACTTTGCTCATTTGTTGGATTTTTGTTTATTTGCAGCGAGCTGGTTTCGCATAGCTATAACTCATTTGGCTGCTTTGTGATTAGCTGATTGACTAGTTAAAAATTTGACATATAACTTGGACTATTATACCGCTCTCTAGTAGCATCAAGATTTGGGTCAACAAAATAATTAAATGTGCCCAACTACACGATGCGAGTTCATTTCCCGTGCCTGGACAATGATGAATGGTAGTTGTTTCCCATTTTGCTTATTTTTGCTACGTTTTTCCACCCTATAATTAATATGCCTTTAATCAAAGCAGGGAGCAACCCATGCTCTTAACATTGCATGTCTTCCATCATCATCATCAGGAGCAGCAATTGGAGCTGGCAACATCTTCTCTGGCTCACTGTGCGTGATTTGCGCATCTCAACAGCTCCTTGCTCTGCGTAACAAATTGTTAATGCGTCATTTTGCCAAGTCCTATCAATATCCTGGCATGCGGTCACGCATCGTCGTACTACATCGTTATGAGCTACTTTTATAGCTTGTCTTGTCATAATTTCATAAGCCCCCTGGAACTCCCGGGCACATATTATTTGTTCTATACACAACACTTATTAAATATTCATGCGAATCTGTAGGCAAGGCAATATTATATGTCTTTTGCTTTTTCTACTTTGTCTACTTCTTCTTCTTCTTCTAATGACATTTCAATAATTAATGTATTTTTCTTGATTTTTCCAAGGCATTTCCGTTTTCCTGCCTCATTTTTGGCTGCCATTGGTGACGTGTGCGTGTCCTTATTCGGGGCTAGACTTACTGACTGCCCGCCACTTGAAGGCATAGATCATCAATCATCAGGCACTTTTAAAATGTTTCATTTAAAGGCGGTTTTTATAAATGATGTTGGTAATGCCTGTGGCAAATTTTTTTTTTGAACAGTTTTTCATTATTTTTTTTTGTTGTTTTATGCAAAGTTCATAAATTTTTATTAATAAGACTAGTAACTAGGGCCTAAGGACTAGTTATTTGTTGCACTACTATTTTATTAGTTATAATATTATTGTATTATAATTATGAGTAAAGCAAAAATTGTTTTTATTGTTTAGGGTTGCCATTAAACAGTACGTATTTGTATGCAATCGATTTGAAATTTTGACACAATCTTTATAACATCATTTTCTAGTGAACCACTTTGGATTTTTCATTCAAAATATGTATAATGTCTTCACCTATTTTCGGATTTTAAATATAAAATAAAGTTTCTTTTGTTATCCCTTAACAGTAAGTACATATAAAAGATATGTATTTATTTCGTAAAAATCTTTGAAACTAAAATTCTCGATTAACCTTGACCTTACGAATTAGACGTTGACTGAGTGGAACTTCGGTTGTACTCACTAAATCTTAAAAATGTACAGTCAGCTCTCTCTCTCTTGTTTAGTATGTGGTATATGCTTTCGTGTTTCCTTTCGTAAATAATCGACTTGGATTCTTCTTTTCGCATTATAAATACCAAATACCTCGGTTTGAATGAAAATTTGAAGCTAGTTGGTCAAAATTTTAAATTCCGTCTGTCCGTCTGTCTGTATGAACGCCTAGATCTCAGAGATGGTAAGACCTAGAGCAACCAAATTTTCAGATTAGATGCGCTATTATGTCAGGGGAGACAAGTTTATTTTATTTTTTTGATATCGGGGTTATATTATACAGCTCCCATAGGGGTGTTTCAGAGGACCTCGAAAAAAACCAAAAGTTTTAGATGGATAATTCGTTTGTTTATGACGATATCGTAACCAAATTTGGCACTCAATCGTTTTTTAGAGTTCCCAAGCATTGTACCAAATTTTATTCAAATCGGTTGACTATATCATATAGCTCCCATAGGACCAATCGGTCAAAAAAACCTTTTTTCTACAAAATTCGTTGTCTTTCGTTTGTTTGTAAAGATATTGTAACCAAATTTGACATTAAAATGTTTTTTAGAGATCTTCAACACTGTACCAAATTTTATCAAAATCGATTGACTATATCATATAGCTCCCATTGGACTAATCGGTCAAAAAAACGCTTTTTGTACAAAATTTGTTGTGTTTCGTTTGTTTGTGAAGATATTGTAACCAAATTTGGCATTCAGAAGTTTTTTAAAGATGTTCAACACTGTACCAAATTTAATCAAAATTGTTTGATTATATCATATAGCTCCCAAAGGGCCAATCGGTCAAAAAAACGCTTTTTGTACAAAATTTGTTGTGTTTCGTTTGTTTGTGAAGATATTGTAACCAAATTTGGCATTCGAAAGTTTTTTAGAGATCTTCAACACTATACCAAATTTGATCAAAATCGGTTGACTATATCATATAGCTCCCATAGGACCAATCGGTCAAAAAATCGTGTTTTGTACAAAATTCGTTGTGTTTCGTTTGTTTGTGAATATATTATAACCAAATTTGGCATTCAGAAGTTTTTTAGAGTACCCAAGCACTGCAGCAAATTTGATCAAAATCGGTTGACTATACCATATACCTCCCATAGGACCGATCGGTCAAAAAAATATTTTTGGTTAAAAATTCGTCTGTTTTTGGTTGTTTATGAAGGTATCGTAATCTAATTTGGCAATCGAATGTCTTTTGGTGTTCTTAAGCAATTTACTGGATTTTATTGCAAGCAGTGGTACAGGGTATCACAAATTCGTCCGCGCCCGACTTTAACGTACGCCATCTTTTTTTCAGACATTATTCCGTATGCTCCCTACGCTTCCAAGTGGTGAATCAAAAGTCCACCAGATATTCCCGTTTACATTGGATTTTTTTCTTTTTTTTACGATTTAAATCGGAATGATTCGGATTGCTCATTTAACTTGATGTAGCCCAATGCGGTTATGGGCATCAAGAGAGCTCTTAAAGAAGTTATAATTGAAATAAGAGCGATATGCAGAACCAAGACGGAACAAGTACGGAAAACAATTCTTTCGAGCATTCATGTCAAACAACAATTCCAAACGAAAGTTTGAACTCGTGGCGTCTCACAAGATCAGGTTCTGGAAGGTGGTAGGAGTTGCAACTGGTCACTGCTGCATAGACCTAATGGCCAAGAGGACGTACTCTTTCCGCCACTACTTCTGTCGTAAAAGTGGAGTTGACGGGATCTAGCATCTAATACCTGTATCCCAGTATCTGGAAAAGCCTTTCTTGAAAGTATTGGACCGACTGCCACCTCGCTCTTTTTATTGAATGCTTAATATGATTGATCGTGGAGATCGAAAAATCAGTTTTTGATAACGCTATCTCTCTTAACACGCCCTCTCACTAATCCACCATTCTTTTATGTCCTGTGTTCATAAGGCATCACCATGTAGTACAAGGGGGTTGATTTCTGAGCATAGCAATCTAGCTATACTAGATAAAATATAAAATTGACATACTTTATAAGTTAATTTTAAAAACTAGGGGTCTCCGATTCTCATTTTTGCGTATAATTCGTGAAGTCTAATTTTGATTAAATTTGCATCCACAGATGAGATTTGAAAAGGGGAAAGTCTGACGCAGTATTGGATGCACGGGAGATATTCGGGTCCGGAGCCCCCCAAAAAGTTGGAAAAATAGGTTGACAGTTTTTTGCGAGCTCTGACTAAATCCTGGATCCGGCAATAGTGTTGGTTAAAAAATGCGAGAGTAAGCCGCAAAATTTTATTGGAGAAAGAAGGTCTAATATCAGAAAACTGTTTCCAAATGAAGAACTAGACCATGACGCACCTTGTGATAAAATTCCGTGCTTCTAGCTCGAGTTGGTCTTCGAGAAACAGGCAACGAGGATCGATTTCTTCTGTCGTCCTGATCATTTCGTTATAAATGTTGAGGGGGTCGTTCCCCCTGTGCTACACACATTTGTTGGACCCGAATTTCTTCTTTATACATAAAGTACAGGGTATAAAAAAAAAAATTTTTTTTATTACAATTAGATTTTAAACGCAACTTGTTTTAAAGTTTTTAAAAGCTGCACTGTTATTGAGTGAAATGTTAACCTAAAAGATTGTTATCATAGAGAGAAACGCATTGAAAATGGGCTCTGCACCTTTACCAATAATTTCTTTGCAGATACCAAATGCCTAATAAAATTTATTGTAAAATTATTTGTACTTACTTCCACACGCTTCAATTTAAACCAAATTACACAACTGTCATAATAATTGTACCAGGAACAACAGTCACAATAAGTCCTTTTTTTCCAATTGACTGACTGCTCCACGAACTTAATCCCAAGTCCGAAGTTGTTCTACTCATAATTCGTGTAAAAACATTTCTGCGTCGCTGCTCGGCTAATGTCATTAAGCTGCCATTAGTTGTTGACTGATTTGATTTAATTTTACCCAAAAATGAAAAAAAAAAAACTGAAACCCTGAAAAAAAGGGCAGTTTAGAATGCGAAGAGCACAAAGGAAAGATGCCAAAAAACCAATTTTTCGGTTTGTTGCGGCTCTTCGCTGGTTTCCTTTGCAGCGTCGCTTCTTTTGGGACCTCTTACCCTCAACTGAAGCAATTTTTTGCTTCATTTCGCATTGCCGCAACGTTGTCTTGCCTGTCTGCCTGCCTAGGCTAATCAAATAATTAGTTTAGAGCGGCAGGGGAAGTTAGGATAGAAACAAAATTTTTGGGATCAATCTTGGTCAATTATGTTGCAGAGTCCGAGTTAAAAGGTTTCTTAACATTTTAAGCAGTTTTTCAGTTGAAAATAAATAAAAATGGAATGCAATAAATCTGCGCATTTTGTTTTGATTCGAGTTCGAGTTCGAGTTGTCTAACTATTCAAGTCATCACATTAGAAACACTTTGCCAACTAATTAACAGCTTAAAAACTTTACCAACTTCTATTAACTGCTGGCAACTGTCTGAGATTTTTACAGCTTCCACTTACAAATTGTCTCAGTTTTTACAGAACCAATAGAAGAAGCAACAACAACTTGTCGACAGTGAAAACATAATCATAAACTTGTGTTAATTATTTTTCATATGCTATCCAACATCACCACCAACCTCCCGAAATCCCCAGCCATTTCAATTGTAGCATTTAGCAAAGTTTTATCTGTTTAACGTTAATTAGTTTTGTTGGGCAACAGAAATTTTTTGATTTTTCGCACTCATGTCAAAAAGTTTATTAACTTTTTTTATGCAGCTCTCTCGCATTTTGGCAAACTTTTGCGCCAAATTTTTGCCATCAAAATGAATTGAACCGACTTTGGCGTCGAGTAGCTGAAAAGTGCAAAGTGCAGGAGCAGAACCATTGCAGCCAAGTGCAAAAGTTTAATTAAAAGGCAGCAGCAGCCAGTAAAGTGACTCAGGCGTTCTTTTCGCCAATGGAGCTTATGATGAGCCCCATTGGAATTCACTAGCTGCTGATTGCCAGCGGGCACAAGCTACCAGTTACTCCGAGATTTTTCTCGACATGATGCTTGCACTCTACAAAAATTAACTTAAAAATGCAAATTGTTTTGTTAGCACCTAATTTTTTTAAATTATCGGGAAAGCGCTGGTAAAAAGTTTTTGAAAATGTTTTGCATTTTTTTGCATAATTGAACTATTGTGAGTTGGGAATCTTTTCCTTTGTACAGCAACTTATTGCAGACAAGAAGGTTGCCTTGGTAACAAGAACGTTGGAACTTTCGGGAGTAGTCACAGAAATCGAACCGCATCAAAAAAAAAAAATATTTTACTCTTTTATTTTTTAAAGCATAAAGCACTTTTTTTTTTAAATCTCAATAAAATGGACTATAATAAACCATTAAATTAATAATGTGGCCATGTATGTCTGTATGAACAGAAGGATATAGAGAGATAGAGAGCCCAAATTTTATGAGAAGTTGTGCATTAGATGTAGTCAGGACCGTAGATAGAAAATCCAGTACGGGGGGAATATCCCCTTTTCCGACCCCTGTTATTCCTCCGTGAGGGGCATTTCTTGATTTACACTATTTACACCCGATAAAAATTTGACACATTTTACAAATTTTTACTAAGAATCGTAATTTTTTTAAATCGATGGAAAACTTCAAAACTTGAGGTTAAAAATGTGAAATTTATGAGCCAACTTCCCTATAAACTGTGCATAAATCAAGCTTTATCAACTTTTTAACAAGAAGCGACAGTCATCAAAACTGTCGACTCATATAGACTGAAATTTGAATATTCAGCTTACTTTGTGGGGATACCACATCCCAGGCCGCCCACAAAAGTTTTTACTTCAAAACCTTTCTATTTAGTAAGCTCAAAACGCCCTAAACCTTCCATTATTCGGGAGCTAGAACTAAATATGAACCACTTAACATTGAAGATCCTTTAAAAAATGCGTGGACCGCATTGGTACAGCTTTTTTTAAGGTAGTTGAATCAGGATAACTGCTGTGAATTTTATACTTAGGATGTCTCGAATTCTAGGAGGAATTAGGAGTCAAGTATATAAGTAGGAGTAGTAGTAATTGAATATAAAAATCCAACATTCTATTATCAGAAGTGTATCAGCGATCTTTTGTCAAGAATAAACAAGAAGTTCTTAGATTTATATTAAAAGAAACGCTAAGTGAATTTAATTTAGAAATATTGAAACATTCCGAATCGAGGATAAACTAAATTAAGTTCTATTCTATCCTATTTCTGTTTTTACACTGTAGTTACGTTCCAAGAAAAAAGCGTCAAAAAAGGACATGAAGTAAATCCTTAAGCTGCTATGAAAATAAATTAGAAAGGGGTATCCCTAACTAAATTCTAAAAGATTAGCTTGAAAAAAATATTTTTTTTTAAAATTTCAACCAAATATCTTTTTTTAATGGTGCTAAATTGAATGAAATTCAAAACCGTGTAAAAATAAAATTGGTTGTACATATTTCCAAAAATTTTTGATTTTTGATTATACAATTTAACCACACTCAATGTGTGACGTCAACTGATTGATTTTAGGCTAACCTTGTAAGATGAAAATAAATATTTTAACTATTTTTTTTTAAAAACATGTTTAAAAAAGTTGTGTTTCTTAAAAAAATAGTTTATTCGGAAAAATTATGGTAGTTCCGAACGGTGTAGTCTGGTTTCTATTTAAAGGCCCATAGGCAGTTTGTGGGGAATTTTTTTTTATATGAAGTTTTGTCATTCCGTTCGTAATTTTTCGAACTGCGTATGGGCCTTGAGACTAAAAAGCAAGAGAAGTAAAAACTCTCATTCTAAATGATAACTCGAAAAACAGAATATTTTTTATGAATAGTAAGTTTTATATACCTACAGTACCTTGGCATATAAGTAGATCCATGCTCAAAAATACTTATAACATGTAAGTAGACATTTAGCGGAAAATTTTCTATTGAACACCAAAATTGATATTTAATACATTGCATTTTGCTACAAGGAAGGGTGATTAACATAAAAATATTATTTTTTACATAAAAATATTATTTTTTACATAAAAATACATTTTTTGAAAAAATTCTATATTTTCTGTGACAAGCTTTTGCAGCCAACACAGTCTGAATGCGTCGAGGCATCTCGAGGTTGTGTTTCCAAGTATCAGTAAGAATCTTGGTTAACACTTGCTTGGTTGTAGGGGCTTTCATCCTAACTTTAGTTTTTGAAAACTCCCAGACGTTCTCGATAGGGTTCATGGCGGGTGAATTTCCGGGCCAGTCGAGAATATACACTTTTATTAAACTAAAAATATTGTGATCTTCCATCGTGCATAAAAATAGACTTTCCTCGTTTCGTGAACCATATTTTCATTTGAGAGAACAGCTGGGTTTTCAAAACTTTCTGTTTCTGCAAACAAATCTCTATATATATAGATCTATATAATAATATAGCAAGGGACTGTAAATAATATTATAAAAAGTGTACAAAATTTTTGTAAGCATAAAAAAGATATTTCTGTTGTTAAAAAAAAAAAAAAATTATTTAACTTACAGAACATTAGAATATGTTCTGCAGACATCAATAAATATAAAATAAAATATAAAATTGTAAGGTTTTTTCCCCTTTTCACTTATTAATTTAATATTATATAACAAATATTTTGATTTAATGTTTAAAATATAAATATCTTCGTTGTAAAGCTGTAAAGGTTAAACTCTATATGTATTTTGTAATTATTTATTTATTTATTTAAATATTAATTATAATACAATAATAATACTATAACTAATGAAGATTAGGGCAACGAGTAACTAGACCTTAGACCCTATCGTACGCAGTTATTAGATTTGCTTGTATATTTTACAGATCTTAAGATAGTTAAATATATTTTGTAATTAGTCAGTAAATAAATATTTAAAATATAAGGGTAAATAAATAAAATATAAAATCAATCAAAGTTCGCAAAAAAAAAAACTTTTTAATTCACATAAAATCTATTGAGACAATCTCAAAAAAAAAAAACCGAAATAAAAATTACTGCAAGTCATGCTATTAAATATTTATAAATACATATTTACTTATGGTATGTAAATATATATAAACAAATAGTTTTGTTTTATGAAAACTCTTTTTTTTTTTTTGTTTTGTTGGACTTTTTCCAGAACGCTGCTGCACTTTCAAGTTCTTCAAAAAACCCGTCGCTATTGTGTGTTCCCTGCTCTTTATTGCCTTTGTTTTGTTATTGCAACAAATTAGCTGTAAATTAAACGCCGCTTCCCCTTTCCTTTAAACCGATTAAAAAAAAGTCTTTGTCATTGATTTAAGTTTTTATCATTGTTTCTTTTTTTTATTTATTGAGTTGTGTTTGACCAAAAATTGATGCAATTTTCAGCAAACTTGTCGCACATTCTTTTGGAACTGCTTAAATATTATAAAATATTTTTATCCATTTTTCTTTTACATTAATTATAGTATTAATTGCTTAAATTAAAATTTCTACATATATCAAATCTTTTGCTTTAATTTAAAATTACATACAAAAATTCGCTTATAAAATTAAATGCATATCATTTTGACTTATATAGAAACAAAACCATTATCACAATCGCTTTGATGAGTAAACTAAGTGAGAAAACTAAGAATTAGAATAAATTTTCTTTTCGGAAAATGAGTTGCAGAAATTAAATGTTGCAGTTAGAGTGGTTGGTAGTGTTGCTTGATGAAGTGCCGTCGGTTGAGTCATGGGAACAGCCGTCGGGCCAGTGGATTTTCCTTTGTACTATGTGACTGACTGTAGTTGCTGTAGTAGTTGTTGTAGGTGTTGTTGTTGTTGTTGTTGTTTACTCAAACAAGAAACTGTTTATTGTGATGGTTTGCGCCATTTGCCACATTTGCGTGCCGCTCGTGGCAGGCAGTGGCTTGTGGATTCCGCCGCCGAGTTCACCAACTGACGTAGCGTCTCCAGCACTATGGTGGCCAGAAAACACCACTGGGATTCACGTTGACGCAGCAGCTGCTGCTCCTGTTGCTCGGCCTTGCGCAAGAGCCTGGCTTGATCGGGTATATAAAATGCGATGGCCATCTCGAAGATATTTTATCTCAAAATATTGAATTGCACAATTAAATGTAAATTTCTTTGTCTTGCTTCAAATTTGCTTTTTGCCAATGAGTCAAAACTTTCTCTTTTTTTTAAATGCTGCACGCATTGAATTTTAAACGATTTGCTGTTATACTTTTTTTTTTGTTTTTGTTTACTTTAGGCCAGCCAAAAATTTATTCAAAATACAAGTTCATTAACACTCGTCTCGTTCTTTTGCTTTTGTATCTAGATGCGCTGTATCTGCATAAATTACTCTTCGCACAACCGCACACTTCGTTTGTTCGCTTCAGTCTGAAGTCGTGAGCGTAATGTGCTCGCTTTTATACTGACGTCGCTCTTGCTGCTGGCGTTGACGTCGCTGCTGCCGCTGCTGCCACTACGGCTGGTGGTGATTCTGAGCGCACTGCTCCCGAGTTCTACGTTGATGGTGACGACAAGAGAGCAGCGCAACCACCATGCCCCATCATTTGCTTCTGTCGTCACTCGGCCGTGCCTCGGGCCTGGGGCCTGGCCCGCTGCCAGACAATTGTTGCGCTGCTCTTGCTCTGCCCTGCTCTCATTTTGGTTGACCGGCCACGGCCACCTTTTGTTGGCACTGTTTTTTTTTTGTTTTTCCTTCCTTTTGTAGGCCGCTTTGTGCTGTTATTGCCACTGCTGCCGCGGCCGCTGCTGCTGCGCTGCTTCTCTCGACTTTGGCTTAAATTTTTGTTTTGGTATTTTTGTTGACATCGTCTCATTCGTATTTTTTCTGGCTGTAGCACCAAAAATTCTTGTTATTGTTGTTGTTACTGCTGTTGCCAAGCTGCCCCTGCTCCCGATGCTCTCAGTGCTTCGCGTGGGCGTTGTAGTTGAAGCGCTGCGTCGCGTCGCTGCCACCTTGCGCTCCAGTGTTGCCAAGTGCCAAGTGTTGTTGTCATGCCGCCTTTGCTCCTTTGTGACTGTGTTGTTCTTGTTGTTGCTGTGCGTAACTGTATGTTGTGGGAAAGTACAGTTAGCATATTAATTGTATTAAATCGTCATCGCCTTCGTCGTCTTATTTCATCATTTTGTTCATACATACATATGTATGTGTCTTATGAGTGGATAGTATCTAAAGCTGGCAGCTGAATTATGTAGATACATTTTTATACTGTAAAAAAAAATCACCTCGTTTGCACTCTCGACAAGCCTTCTTCTCATATATGTATTATATATTTTTTATAGCTATATTTTCTTGTATTAAAAGTATATACATAGCTAGTATATGTACTCTATTTCTCTGTTTTCTTCCGATAAGCTCTGACAGCTACGCATAAATTATTGCATACCTATACTAAGTGTTTATTAAATAAACAATGGGATCTGCGGTTGAATTGTTGCGGCTGTAGCTTATCTTTGTGTTGGAATTTCAATTGTGGATCAGCTCTATAAATCCCATAAATTGTGTTCGCGTAATGCTACATTAAGTAGGAAATTATTGTATGCACAATATGTGTAGTATATAAATATTTTAAACATATGTCGAATAATTTTGGGAAATGTTTTGGGAATATACTTTTGCCGTGTTTCCGATTTTATAATTAATTTGCAGACATTTTTCTTCTTTGCGGGTAAATTTGCGACAATGATTTGAATATTCTAAAAAAAAAAAATTTTTTTTTAAGTTTTATAAAAAAATGTACAAAAAAATAAAGATGTGTCACAAAAGTTCATATCATAATGTTATACCTATTTGTACATATGAGCTAATAGTTGCAAATATTTGGTGTTCACATGTAACTGACAAAAAAACTTTACTACAGATTTGTGTTTATTTAAAATTCAAAATTTTGTTTTTAAAAATATATATGGTTTTCATATTTTTTCCTAAAACGGATCAGTTCACATTTTGTCTGCAAGTGCTTTAATGTTAGAGAGTACGATTTGTAGACCGAAATCGTAAAATCTAATATTGGATTTGATAAATATGACAACCATTTTTTTTTGTAATTATAATTCTAGAACGCCTGATCTTTTGAAATCCATAAAAATTTTTTTATTTTATTTTAACCAGTCAACATGAAACTGTCTAAAAAAAATGTTATTCTCTGTTTTGGAACAATCTGAATACCTTGGACTTATCTTGATCTTTTCGAAAACTTAACAATTTTTTTTTTTATGCTGTCAACTTGGAACTTTATAGTGAAAGGCTACGCCAGCACATAAAAAAAACTACTTTCGAATCTAAAGGTCAGAATCGTTGAATTCGATTCCGGGGTCCTCTGACCAGTTGCGGATCCAGGTTTTGGTCTTAGGGGCGGTTTTCATTTCCAAGTGTACATATATATATCAGAGTTTGTCAGCCAACCCATTTTTCCAACTTTTGCGGGGGGCAAATCGAAAGACCACTGGCTCTGACATAGCCTCAAAAAACGCCATAAAACGAGCTACGTTGAATTTTATCTCTGAATCCCATAATCGGATTCAGCAATCTCAAAACATATATATGTATAAAAAACATCACCGGAAAAACGGACTCCAAAACGATTATTATGCGGTGTCATGCTATAAAAAAAAAAAATAAAAAAAAAATATCAGATCCATAGGTCGGTTTATACTTTTTCTATATTCAGGTGGCTCTAACCCGAATCGGAGGTCCGAAAAATTAGAGCATGTTGCATTCAGCGATCCCAAAAGTATATAAAGACCAACGCCGCAAAACTGGTCACGAAAAAAATGTTTTTCGTTTTTTTTTCAGGTTGGAGCAGATTTACAATCAGCTTGTCGAAATACATAAGAAACAAATGGCTCGTCCCCAAATCACGAATCTTTTTTTTGTGTGGCTGTGTACTTCTTTTTAGAAAAACACAAGGTATTGGAAAATTAGAAACATTTGGAAATTGGAGACACAGACAATCTGAAAAATTTCCAAATTAAAATAAATCAGCACAATTTTCATAATTTTATAAATTTTTAAATTTATGTATTATACAATTTGCTTTATTTGTCGAAATAATATAAAAATATTGCTGAGAGCTAGCTTAACATATTGAATCATAATAACATCATAGCTGATTGTTACGGCTAAGGTTCAGGCCTGAAAGCCTAGCCTGCATGTGTTAAATTCAGTGACAAATGAACGCGTAGATTCATGGCTGGTACTGAAAATTCAGGCATGATTTCATGACTACTTCAGGCATGAACCGAACTGAAGGGCAGAGATTAGATATTATATCTTTACAACTGCGAAATTAAGTGAATTGATTTAGAAGTATAGTGGAGTTTGACTCGAAAATTGAATGCCAAGGAATACAATGGCAAGAAACAAACCTTAATTATGATGGAAAAAAAAAGTTGAAAGAGAAAGACTGAAGTTACTACCCGTTAGCACGAAACTTGTGCGATATGTGATTTTTACTAATTCACCAATCTTTTTATTATTAGATTCCTCATGCAGTCATTTTGTCGCATAAAAGAATGGTCTATTAAGAATCATTTTTAATATTTTATTCTGGGAAATTTGAATTTTATGTATATGACAACGCGCACAGCTGCCCCATATCTCGGATCCATATAATATTATAGGTAAATAATTCTATAAAAGCCGAACAAATTCAACAATTTAATTAGCTTAAAACTGAATTTATTGAAGAAACCGATTCTTCCAATTTTTTAAATTTTATTAAACAATACACAAAAAAAATATATTTCCAGAAATCTTCTTAAGAATAGAGTTTTTAAAAAATGTATTTCCATAATTTAGTTGAGCTATTGATTTGGCTATAATCGAAATCTAAAAAACTGTACACCCAGTAATAACTGAAGTTGTCTAGCATTTCCAGCAGACTCCACCCACAACTCTGTCCTATGACGCACATAGATACATACAGCTACACAAATTGCCTACTTTATGGGCTTACTCCGCTTCTTTATAGCGTCTCAAGTTACAGTTGGTAATTCGATTGAATCCCAAGTTCCACTTAAGGGTTGCTTTCCTAGTCGTCTGTCTATGTCTAGGTCTATTGTTGCAAGAACTACTCGCCGGCTTGGCATTTTCCTTCGCATTCACACAAATGCCGTCGTTGCATAGTTTTTCTTGGTCTTCTTTTTCCGGGTTCGCGATGGCAACATAAATCCAAAGGGCGTGGCTTATATTCTAACGCCAGCAACATATTATGTAGTATGTATGTAAACATATATATATATGCTACGCAGACAGAAGCCGCACAACATTTTCTCTTTCGTTTTGGCTCATGGCTATTTGGTGGCAAGCGACGGTGTCTCACTTGGTTCAAGTGGCACGTTTTGTTGTTGTTTTTTTTTTTTTGGCTACTTTTTGTGTTTTCGAGGCGGAGCTACATTTTGGACCTTTTGTTGGTTACCTTTTTTTTTTTGAGTTTGTGTGTATTTTTGCGTGCCCAGCTATGAATCATTCTCATTATGTTGTACGATTGCTGGGTGGAGCTTTCTGCTGTATGTTTCTTTTGGACAAAAAACATGGCTGAACTGTCCTGCCGTCGGCTTGAACGAATTCTTGAATGCCAATTAACTAAGTATCTTTTTTTTTTGGGAACTATTACCTACTTGTAGATGCCTTTTAGAGATAAGCGCAATCAATTGAAAATGCTCAATGAACTTGAAGAAAAGGTTTCGATACAGGCAAAGATAAAGATCTTGTGTTTTCTTAAAGGATTACAAGAAATAATGTAACTTGTGTGTTTTATTATTTTTATGATTCTTCATTTTCATTTTTTACTTTCTTTTAGCACGCATGCGGGTAATTATTACGATTTTTGTTGAAATTATTGAGTAGATTTTGAATATGGCGACGTGTGTCAACACTTTGTTACGAATAGGGTTGCAACCCAGTGTTGTCGCTATCAATTTGCATAGCTAATTGCATGGAAATGCAATTTGTTTTGATTTTTAAGGCGTGCAATTGAAATCATAAAGTTTCAATTTGACTTGTAATTTGGTTGGCTTTTGCGGGTTGTAAACGGGTGCAATTCCTAAAAGTGAATTTGTCAGATTGGCCTTAAATTAAGTCTTTAATCTGCATGTTAAATGACCCACATGTCGGAACAGTCGTCGCCACAGAGAAGTGTGTCAATCAATTGATTAGCTGTAATCTTCCCAAAACTCTTTACTTTCACAAGACTGAGCTGTCTTCCCATACTAAGTTATCCAATTTAATGATATTTTGCCATATTTGCCATGTCTTTGTTTGTGCCTTTGTTTGGTTCTGTGATCTTGACGTCAATTTGGGCCTGCCTCAAACGTAATACCGTCCAATGCTAATGAGTAATGCCAACAACTTTGACGTCCCAAGCGCCGGCTTGCGCAACAATCTCAGACATGCGCTGTGCCACTTTACAACACTCCACTGTGCATGTACACTGGGCGACAAAATTATGTTAATATACATATTTTCTCATTTTTTTTTACTGATGATAAGAATTTATTGTACGCTGGTATTTGGACATTACGTGTTAAACTATAAACAATAAAGTATAAATTAAATGTTTGTTACAGAAATTGTCACAAAGTAGGTATCAATTGGGTCTAATCGTATATAAATACAAAGATGATCTACTTAAAAAATCTAAGACATATTCCCTTGCAGTTGAATATGCCTGAATATGATCATTGCTAGCATGATCAAACAATTAAAAGGCGATGCAACGCGCTGAAACAAAGAGCACAGGTTCAATTTTTGTATGTAATATGAAATAGTGGAGCGATTTTGATCAAACTTCACAGCTATGCCTGAAGCTCATCAATGTTCTGAGGTTTGCTAGAAAACTCTTTGCTTTTAAAATCAGACCATAAAAAAGTTCGGAATGGTCTAATATAGAGATCTGGTTGGCCAGTTAATGGTACCATTTTTATAAATTATAAATACAGAAAATTTTCGTTTTACAAACTGCATTTTCCGATCGACTGACAATCTACTTCTTGAAACCAGAAACAGGGCAAACATGTGCCCAAGCCAAATCTGGAAACAAAAATAGCCAAACAATTGATTTCCGTCCAAACTGTCACTTTTTTGGTCACTGATTGATGATTAGAGGCGTTTCAAGTACAACTTTAAAGCAAAAAAAAAAAAATGTTTCTCAGATTAAATAAAAATATTCATTAAAAATTTTTAGCTACATGCCAAAAATTTTAAACTTCAATATTTATATTCGATTTTTATTTTGTGTGATCAATAATATTGTATCTTCATACATATCTTATATACATATCTCTATCGCTGAAAAGGTATTGAAGTTAACCATTATAAGACGCAAATCGAATTGAAAAAGAAATTTGAATATAATTATTTATATTAATTTTTAAAATAAAAATTGCGGATATAAGATTTATTTCGTGATTTTTAGAAACCATTTATTTTTTTAATTTAATTAGTTAGAGTTAAAACTTAATTTTATTTTAATTAATATATTTGTGTATTACAGTGGTAACACTATTTCTACCACGAGGTATCAAAAGACACCTTTCATATTTTAACTTAACATTAGTTTATAGTTAATCATTTCTCGAAAAAAAATGTTTCCCACTTTTCGTAGAATCCAAATGCTGCTAGAATACGAAATGCCAAAAAAATAATTTTTCGATAACTGATTATGTTAAGTTGAAATATGATTAAAATTGAAATGAAATTAAAAATTTATATTTATTTTTGAAAGTCTTTTAAAAAATATGATATATTGTTCTTTGTACATACAACAGTTTTTTCGCTTTAATTTTTTTCAACCACATATCCTCTTTTGCGATATAGAGGCAGATTTGTATTGTATGGATGGATTTTTTGATATCATTCACTTTTCAATTTAAATATTATTACGTGAAAGAATAAATCAATGAAAGCTACTATTTAATGAAAGTACAACTATCTCCACTCCGAAAGTCCGCATCTGGTACGGGGTTACGATTCATTTTTATTAAGTTGGCCACTTGTTTGCCATAATCGTTTCCATGAATATTAAAGATTATGAAATAATTTCACTTTTTTCAGTGGCGTTTAATTAATTGGAGAATCATTCGTTTAATTGATCGGAGAACCATACGGTCTCCAAAAGAGAAATTCTTAATCCAAGAGCAAAATTATCAGTTTCTCAAGGAGGTTGGATTGTGCTCCTCAAAGTCCATATTATACAAAATGTATTAATTCTCTCTTAATTCAGTACACCTCCATTCGGATTCAGCTATAAGCTTTATGATATTAATATGATATGATAATAATAGAGATCCCCGTGGTACACCTATGCAGGACACATTTTTCATTAACAACAATTTTCTGTTAATAAAAATTAAACTTTTCTACTTTTATACAATTTATTTATTTATATAAAATTAGCTGATACTTAAAAATTGTAAGCTAGCTTTAAAAAATACCATAAAATACAACATTCCCTACGATTAAACATTTTCTTCAAATTTCAACTTTACATTACATCCGAAAGAAATAACAGCTAAAACAACTTGATAGTATGTCAAAATAATTATGCCAAACAGTGTAATTAAATTATCGTATTTTTTTATGAGCTGCTCTCTATACAGTCTCACTCTATCTCTATTGCATTTAAATTGTAATTCTTCTCAACATATTATTTGATTTCCATTTAGAAAGCTCGAGACAAAGCCAGTTGGTCCAACTGATGCGCGCCTCACTCATCATTATTGCATGGGTCATTAACTTTACCCAGGAATTTGTAACGCTTGTCATTGAACGCTGCCGACAACGACTTACAAACTGCTTCTTAGGCGTTCAAACGATCGCGGAAGCTCCAAGGCACAATTTCCCAGCACAAGCTAAAGAGTTCGAAGCGGGAGAGTCTGAAGTTGAGGGAGAAACATTGCAGGTGACTTGTTTCGTGCTCCGTCGTCGATGAGTCATACTCCGTCACTCACTTGGACGGGGGCATACCAGTGGCCAAACGACAAGACCCATTTAATGTTGTTTAACAACAATTTTTTTTTTGTTTTTTTTATGGTTATTTGTGTGTGATCGTTGTTGGGGCAGCATGTGCATAACTGTTAAAAACGTTCCGAACGAAGGGAACCTACTCAAATACACTCGACGCAAAAAAGATACAACTGTGGTTGGACTTACGAAAAATGATATGCCGATAAGATTGCTTAACACACACACACACACAAATACCTCATGGGTAGATCATCCATGCTGCACACTCTGACGTTCCGCCTTTGTTTAATTTATTTGATTGTTCTTTTTGTATACCCTGTAAACAAAGGGAAACGAGTTATATTAGTTTAGTAACAACAAATGTTGTGTTTAACGTTAGAAAACGGTGGGGAACCATAAAGTAGTTTCAGCAAGACAAAATGAAACGATTTAGCCAAAACGCCTGAAATATGATCTAGTTCTGTGAACTAGTTCGTCATATGGATTTGATTTAAAGTTTAAATTTTAAACTATTGATGCCTTTTTGCGCCGTGTACGACTTCTTCTCTCAATACCTAGCTATAAGATACTAAACTCATTTTGGAAAATATTATAATATTCGAAAATAACTGAAATGAATGATTTTTTAAATAGATTTCTTAGGTTTTGGTGATGTTTACCTAGGATAGGTATGTCTTATTATTCACTAATTGAATATTTTTGAAAAATTCCAATCAAGTCTTTTTTTAAACTTCCTAACTTTTTTTTAAATTCAAAGTTTTACCTTTTGATGGAAAAAAATACAAATTATTCAAATATCTTTATTCATTTACCAGTTATGTTTTTTTACTGTTTAAAGATACCGCTCCTATGTTTTCCGAAGCAGTTTTTCGCTTCTTAGACATGTTTAATAATCCCTGCAGTTCGGTCGTTCAGGCCTGAAAAATTCAGACCTGAATTCAGGCATGAAAAGGAAGCGAATGCTCATGGCTTTGTTAGAGAAACAAGGACAAGTATAAAATTTCTCTTTCTATCTCTTTCTTTTGACAGACAATTAAAGCAAAAAAGGAATAAGTAAAGAGAAATAAAAAAAGTCCAATCTATAATCAAAACCGCTGCTTATCCCAATTAATATTTAATAAGTTGCAGTCAATAGTCCAAAATAAAGCGTATACTATAGTCGGCATGTTCCGACTCTAACCGGCCCACTTGTTTTATTTTGTTTGTCTACTCAAATTTTAAATGATTTCTTTCGGTGTTTTTTTTTTCCTTTGCACTGTATTTAAATTGTTGTACAAATACTATGTCAGTCAGATTTTCTTTCTTTATTTGAGCAATTTTCGCCCCTTTTTCCATTTCTTTTTATAAATGGTCAGGTAAGATAAGATCTTAAGGCAACTTTGATTTCTACACAGGCCACAGACATGTTGCGACATGCAGAAACATGTTCTCTTATGATTTAACTTGTCGTTTCTTTTTTTTTTGTTTGCCTTATGTGATTATTTGTCTTCGGTCTTAGTTGTTCCAATGTTTTTTTTTTCATGGGCAGTAGTAGCTCAAGTCAAGTACCCGACATCGCGCTAGGCAAGTATGAGTCATGATCGGTTTACAAAATGTGGCGTGAATATGTGAGGCAATTAAGAGTGTTTTCAATGTGGAATTGTTTGCTAATGATTATTTATGTGATAATTCTTTACGTAGCTTTTTATGTAGAATTTGGGGAGTAAGGAGTAGTATTAAATACACTTAACGAAAGTGCAAACTTTAAATAAAATAAGATAAGAGATGGAAATGCAAACAAAAATTTCGGTTTAACTAGCCCGGATTTTTTTTTCAACTAAGAGCTACATATATTTGTCGCAGTTAAACTATTCGAGATTTAGCCAAGAAGGCGATCTTCTCTATCTTTAATTATTCTATTGGGAATAACTGGAGTCGGACGATGTTGGAAAGCCTGCCAAGAAAGTTTGTCAGGTAACATAAGCACGCATTCAGTTTCTGGGTAAACCATTCTTTGAAGATCTGAGCAGTCTGGTGGATGTGCACATAGTGGACCTTTCCACTTTCATCGAATCCTCAAAATGTTTCTACAAGGAGAGAAACTCAGGAGAGTATGAATGACCACCAGCTTCGACCTTCGACCTTTTCAATGTCACTCCATAGGCCCCTCCCACATTTGCTTTTTCAAGCTTCTATATCTCAACAATAAGGGAATACAATGGACCCTATGGTCTCCGGGTGCTCTAGGTTTATTAACTGAGCAGCCTATTCAAAACACTGACAATGGTAGTCAAGCGATTTCTCCACATTGAAATTAGGCAGCTTTGCCGAATAGGAAAGGAACCTAGAAATACAAGTTGGAATATTTTTTTTTAGTATTTTTTTCAAACTCAAAAGATGCTTCACAATTGTACCCGCCATTACTCTTTATCTGTTGTCCATCATGCCAGGCAATTTTCGCCGAGGGCGAGTAGAGGAGGAAACGTTCGAGTATCTTTAGATTTATAGCTGCATCTAATAAGACGATAATTTTAGTGTAAGGGTAGCTACTTTCTGAAAAGCTCCTCGAAGCTGTCCATATTTGCTTCAAACCGACTGAAAATCTCATCTCGACATCTAGTAGTAGCCGGACCATAATTTCTCTATTAAAGGAACTAGCAATTGTTTGAAAAATATTGTTAAACTTTTCGGAATTAAAGATTTAATTATGTCTGCCGAAAATAGAATTTTTCGATTCTACTTGAACTTTTGATAGCGACACAGTCTTTCAGGCTCTTGGCGTTGAGCGTGGCTTCCACTCTTTATTTGCTCTTTGGAAGTTATCATTTAAAATTTTTACGTTATGCTTTAGGGCCGCTCGAATAAACAACTTTTGTCTTCCGGGAGATTAAAGCCAAAAAAGTCGCTGTATTCTTCTATGCGTTGAAAAAGAATTCCCATCCCATATATAGTAACCAAACAGTGGCGGATCAACGGGGTTTCCCCAGCACAAAAGTTGGAAAAATGGGCTGACAGTTTTTGGCGAGCTCTGATATAAATACATATTTACACTTCGAATTGAAAAACCCCCCAAAGACTAAATCTTGCATCCGCACCTTTAGCCAAGTAAAATGTAAATATTAGAAAAATTCCAGAACAGAACTATATTAGATGAGAAAAACTATTAGTTAGTTGAAATTCGACTTTTGTTAGATAACATAGGTTTATTTAATGGCTTCTTGTAAGTTTTATCTTTTTATAGACCTTACCAACTGGAAAAAGGTTTATATTGATTTTGACTCAGAATGGCGTGTGGAAAGCTATTAGAGTTTTCGATAAAAATGATCAGGTATCGATTGAGCCATCTTGTGTGGAGATACTAGATTGTGAGGTACTTGATTTGGAGATACAAGATTTGGAGATACTGAACTTTTTAAGTTACTCACAAACTCGCTTCAGATCAAGTTTTCTAAATTATATCGATATTTTCTAGTCTAATTTGTGGACCTAAAAAACCTACGAAAGTTACGAAAGATTTGTAGGGTATGAAAATCATTTAGCGGAAACGCAACGTAGAGGTAAGTACCAAAGTGACCAGTTGTACATAGGATCTTATTTATCTATCTAAATAAAAGCCAATCGAATAATTGCATCACTTCACATTGTGCTGTTTTTCTGACAAACGTCTCGGTAAAGAGGTTTCACTGTAAATGCAGTATTAAGCATTCCACATATTTCATCTCAAATACTTATGCACATACATACATACATCTCTAAATTATGCAAATAAAAATTCAACAATAAAACTAAACGTCTCTAAAATTGAATAACTTACAATAAACTTTCATATGTAGAAGCTAGTTTATTGTTGCTAATAGTTTAGCATTTTATAGATTTGCAAATGTCATATGTATCCATGAATGTGTGTGCTTCTTATCAATATGTGCGCCTTATCGTATGTTGGTCATAAAAGACGAGCGTGGTCATAAAACTAAAGACAAGCAAAAGGATGCCAAAATCTAAGAAAATAAAAACAGTTTCCAACCACTTTTCATGCAGTGGCTATAAAATAGATAAAGAGTTTGAGAAGAAAAGCTGTTGAAAATCTTGGCATAGTCATTGCCTGCTTTTGGGCTTCGTTTTCTTTACACATATGCAGGAAATGTATCTCAATACTCTTTTATTTGCATATGCCAGAAATACATACATATACATATATTTAAAGTGCTGCCAACAGAATCTTCATCCTGGCGGATGTTTAATAACCATAAATACAAAATGAAATTAATTTTCAAGCGGAAGCAATTAATTTTTCACTGAATTTTGAATTCATTTGCTTACTTTTATTTTAATCATATACAGAAACATGTACATATGTACATATGTATGTACCATATGTACATAAAAATTGACTCCTACGGCAAGAAAATGAATTTTAATTACCATTGACTGGCATTAAAAATGCTCAACGCCTATTTTGGCCTATAAATTTTCAAAGTAATTAAGGCTTGTTGGCAACACTCTCTCATAACCAGCGTGTAGGCGATAAAATTCATTGCACTGTTGTTGACGTAGCCCTGTGCAGTGACGTAGATAGAAGGGATAAGAAAATTAACGTCACCAGTCAAAAGGAGTTTACGTTAGGGCGCGTCAAATTGTTTCGGTGAAGTGTTGTCAATAAGTGCGCCCCCAAACACCCTGCCCTCCCGCTGTACATTTTAGGAAACTTCAAATTTAGGACAGCACCTTGAGAAAGTGAAGCCCTCTGGCGGCTCTCAAAAATTAAAATTAATGTCAAATATGGAATCCTCGACCCCGGAAACAGAAAAATAAAGTTTTTTTTGCCTTCTAATTCGATTTTTAAATATTTTGAAAAAATCCTATTTCGAAAAAGTTTTAGATCTATAGTCCTCAAAATTCATTTTAGATCTATAGTTTCTTGAGCAAAGTTTCTTAGAATGACCCAAAGAACCAAAATCGAAACGAGCCTTTGAAGGTTTTTTTAGCCCCTACAAAAATACGTATGTATATAAAAATTTTAAAAAAGTGTGAAGACTACGATAGCTTATGAAAATTGAATATTATTTGTATGTGAATCGAAACAGATTTGTATGATAAGCGTCGTGCTGAACAAAAATCGATATTTCTGATCTTTATTATTAAACTTTTTTTTCTTAAATCTGTTGTTGCTCCGATTTCGCCCATCATGAGTAATGATTAAATACATCTATTTTGAATAATCATGGTAGTTAACTAAAGTGAAAACTTGGAAATTTGGAAGGGTATACGAAAAATGTTATTGAAAACTTTGTTCGTTCTTTCATTTGAGGAAAACCCAGTTATATTTTTAGTTGACGTTTCACATTTGAGTTTGCGGTTCAATCCGAAAATTTTCAGTTCTAGCTTAGCTCAGAACATCTGAGCTGCTGTTTGCAAATTGACTATAGATAGTTAGATTTCATTTGACTAATTATTTATAACGCTTTAGACTGCATTATTTCCACAAGAAATGTATAGAATTAATATAAAGTTACGGGCCCCCCATCGCAAAAGACTTTCTACGTCACTGGCTGCCTTTATGCATGGGCAACATTGACTAATAAAGCGCCAAAAGCCAAGTGCAAGAAGAATGCAGTAATAAACTCAGTCGACTGCCATTTGCTGCCGTCCTTTTATATATTTGACAATAACTCATAAAGGCACTTTAACGGGCCTGCTCTCGCTCTGCAGTTGAGATCGTTGCTAATGACCAGGAGCGAGTGAGGGTGGTAAAGAGCGCCCAAGAGAGTTGGGCGCACAAATTGCGTGCAATTAGTGCGCGATTTTCAAGCGCTAGGTGGCGCTGCATATTGCGCACAGCTGTACAGCCGCCACATAACCCCTTCAATGATTAGTCATATGAGAGATTGGGCATTACACATTTTTGGCGTTGTAATTGCTTTTTCCTTGCGACTGCTGCGTTTTGTAATTTATGCTCGCGAGCCAAAGTTGTTGCCATTTATCTCTTATGAGCATGTGTGTGTGTGTTTGTGTTGGGCTATGCTCTTTGTCCATCATTATATGACAGCTGTTGCTTGACGACCAAATGACTAACCGACCAAAAGGGTTTCCTGGTCGGGCATAAATTGCTCCTGTTGCAGTTGTATAATTGTAGACCGTAGCTACACTTTGAAAAAAACAGATTTTATTTAAAGTACGAATTTGTTCAAAACAAGATTTTTTTCAGTTCAGAACTTATGAGAATATTTCGTTTGCTATTATTTGTAAATTGAGAGTAAAATACTTTCAATCTTAGCATTAAGACTTAATATTTCTACGAAATGGTCTTATTAATGCTTTACTCTTTCATTGAGAGAATTCGATATTAAAAAAATGTGGTACAGTCGAGGCGGTGCCCGACAGTGGAATGCCCTGTACCTTTTGTCTCGAAAAAATTTTTCCTGCATATTCCTTCTAAGAACCTTCCAATTGGATTTTTTTTTTTTTGTTGAAATTCGATATTTATACCTATAAGTTCCCTAAATTATTACCGATTTTGATGAAACTCTAATATTACGTCAAAGAATTTAATTAAAGTATATGGGGTAAGTTTCAAGTTGGTATGTAGAGGGGTGTGGGAGAAAACACGGTAAATCGATTGCGGGGGGTGGGGGGACCACATCGATAAAATTTATTTGTTTTTTAGAGCCACATGAATTAGCTTACCAAAAATTCTGATTCTAGGTCACTTGTAACCATAATTACGAGGAGTCAAATATTGACGCAGTTTATTGGCAAGGGTGGTGAAATTTGAACATTTTTGACTAAAACTTTTGCTGTATTTGTCCGATTTTGTTCATTTTTTTACACATAGATGCATGTATCCACAACGCATCGCTCTGTTAAATTTCAAATGAAAATATTAAACGGTGTGGCTAAAAACCGCGAAAATCTGCAGCGGGGGAACGGGGAAAGATATTGACATGATTCAACAAACTTCATCTGCTTAGGAAATATGCGCACCAGCAGGTAAAGTTCCGTGTCTCTAGCTCTTATAGTCTCCGAGATCTAGGCGTTCATACGGACGGACAGACGGACAGACGGACGGACGTGGCTCAATCGCTACCCGAGGTTATGATAAGCATTTTGGTATAAAGGACTTGGGGTCTGCCACGCCTCCTTCTGTCCGTTACATACATTGCACAAATCTAGTATACCCTTTGTACCTATAGGTGTACAGGGTATAAACATAAAAAATATACTCTAATGAAGAATGTCTGTACTAAAATTCTTTATTCCCGCTTAGGAGAACTTTGCAGATCTCATACACTCTTTAAAATTTTGAAGTTGGGGGCCTGAGTCACACATTCTTCCTGAGAAAAGTATTTTAAATAGTATTAATGATTATTAAGACATAACGAAAACTTTTAAAGTTATAGCAAAATATGGACCAATTTGAGACCTTCTACCCTATAAACGATTTCGCTTCGCCAGGAGAACACAATGCCTCAAAGCGAAAAACGGCAAAAATACAATTGTTTTTGTTGGGAAAAGTGAGATAAATAACAAATTATTATTATTTTCAAACCTTATATTTATCAAAATCTGTGAAGGTGGTAGTCCATATTATTTCCCGAATTTCTTAAGCCCTATGAACAGGTACAGGCATTCACTTTTTAAGCGCCCCAACGCATCACATCAAAAGTTGTACTTACACAGACTGTGCTTTTTGTAGTACCATAGAATTCTCCCACATCTCGCTCGACCTTTGATCCATTGAGTTTTAAACTCCTTCACATATATATATGTACATATGGACAGTTTACTTTTTGGTCAAGTTATATATGTGTAAATGAAACATACTCGTTTTCAACGGACAGTTTATTCATGCAAAAATTGTTCAAAGTGAATTTTATGACGTATCTTTGAATTTTTCAGTTATCCTTTCCTATTCAAACACAACCCACACACTTTTTATTAACGTTTGTGTTGGTAAAAAAAAAATGTTGCAGATATATTTCTTTATTTTTCATAAATGTTGCAAATGCGCTTTTACGCTTTTGACTTCAATTTGCAAGCAAAGCATTAGATATTTATTTTGTATTTAAGCATAATACACCACTTGCCACTTGAATAGTGCATTCAGGCTGTTTCTTCCATAGCATAAAGGTGAGTTTTCAAATGATGCGCTGTATGAATGTTTTAAGTTGCGTCACCTTTTGTCAGTGTTTCACAAATTTTCGTAAATCACACAAATGTTTTTTTGTTCCAAAAAATCCCCAAAATTATAAAAAACGCATTAGCCATATTCGTATAAATAAATAAATTTCAGAAATTAAAAAAAAAACAAATTCCCAATTTGTAATTCAAATTTTACGTTTCACGATTCTCACACCGAATTTTATTTTCAATTTCAGTTTCAAAGGTTTGCTTTATTGCCAAAAGAAGTAAAAAATTTGCTTAAAGCTAGCATTAATAGAAACAGAGATTAGATTTTTTTAATCTTTACAACTGAAACATTACATATGTAGTTTAGTAATATTAAAATTAAGTATTAATATTTCATGAACAAGGCAAAGGAGTCTTGTGAAAAACCTTACAAAAGAGCTTAGATTAAACTTATAACTAACTTACTAACTAAAAGGCTACTACTCATGGCTAGAGCGTGACGTTACCGACGCACTTGATTGTGCAACCAGGATATTTTCTTAATTTCAAAGTTAACTTTGTTACGAGTGATGAGGTTATCGATCGGCTTTATATTAGCTTTCTCGTGTAACTTTTGGGTTGAAAAATAAAAGGGAAGATTGAAAATCCTCTTTAAAATCTTGTTTTGAGACGTTTGCAACTTACTAATATGCGTACGAGCGCTATTTCCCCAAATTTCTGAACCATATAAACGAACGGGTAGAAAAATTAATTTATATATTAAAAGTTTTAGGAGACATTTTCGAATAACGATTTATAAAGGGATACAGTATCCGTACGGTCTTGTTTATTTTATCAATAGTTTTGCTTATATGTACGTTAAAAATACGTTTTTTTATTTAGATGTATGCCAAGGTATTTAACAGAGCTTTCCCACTAACCGAATTTTATTAAGGTACGAAGGTTGGGATAGCTGAGAGAATCAAATCAAAGAATACCCAAGCAATTATGTTGCTTCATGCTTGGATTGTGGAATTAAAAACGTACTACACAAATTTATTTTATATATATATATGGAGGTGACAGAGAAATCTATTTCGCTCAAATTTCGTTAGAATTCCTATTCTCGGTGACATTGACAAACCCTATGGGAGGGTTTTAAAATCTCTAGTTTTGGTCGAGATTTTATTTACTTGCTAATTACTTATTTAAAAAGGTTATTCAGTATTTGTGTTATCTTTATCTTTATAATTTAATATATCTATTGTTTTAAGTCATGTTTCTTATTTTTAATTAAATATGTCGTTCACTGTTATTGAGTAAAAGCTGCCGATCTAAGACTCTGCCACCTAGTTTTGAGTACTAAAACTTTCAGGGGTTTTAATTTGGCAATTTTGCCGATGTCTTTGGTGTCAAATTATAGTTAAAAAATTATAATTTAAGATTGTGGATTATATGGATCCTATTTTTTTTAAGTAATAATATCGATAGTTTTTGGCAAGAGTTACCGAATTGAAACCTAGAAGTTCCATTAAAAACACACTATGTACAAATGAGTCAGCAAAACCTGTCTATGGACTCATATAAAGGTAAGTATGACATTTCCTTTAAATTTGCGTACACCATCCCCAGTCTCTCCGAAATTTTATTTACTTTTCACCACTGAAACAATACTCGTATAAACTAGCCACACACCATACTTTTTAAATCGATCGAATCCATGAATATTTTATTAAAATCGAGTGGAAACTTTGGGATTTATAGAAAAAAAATTACTGAAAACATGACATTTTTGTTTGTGAAACAGAAACAGGCACCAAAATGTTTTTACCGATTTCGCGCAGTAGGGAAATATAAAAGTTACTGGTGCAGCCCTGATCAGCCCTGTGCTCGTAGAAAATAAAACTTGATACGAACACTAATTTTTCCAAAAAGCGTCAAAATCTTTTGAAAACTCAGGGAAGTAGAGAGGGTTGTCCCGACTGAAAGCGGCTCGCTTGTTTTTTCGATAGCTTTAAAAAAAGTATCTGCCTCTTCATTAGCTTAGAAAATGTGCACCTGAAATAATGAAAACATTTAGATGCGCTATTCAAGTGGCGAGGAGTGTACTTTTGAAGCTCCTGCAAGCCGCTACTGTTTTTTTTTGTTTTATTGTAATCGCATTAAGTGCGCTTATTTAACGCAAATCTAGCAACCCTCTCCCCAACCATATGAAGCTCCCTTGTTTACCACACCGCGCGCTCACGGTGCTCGTTCGTTCAACTTGCTCGGCCAAAACGCTAATGATGACTAATTTGTTTACACTGCCAGCCTCTGCCAGAGTTGTCGTTTTCGTTTTTTCTCTCTCAACTCAAGTGGCATGCCACATGTGTGTGTGTGTGTGTGTGTGTACATTATGAGTGAGTGTGCGTGTGTGAGGACCACAAGTGTTTGCCTGTCAGTGCAACAAGGCTTGTTATTTTTGCAACATTTAACGCTTATTTGGACTCTCCACTGTAGCTCTTTGCTAAGCTTTCACGAAGCTCAACTGTTTGTTTTGTTTTTAAGCATTTGGAATAAGTCCCAGAAGTAGGGTGTACGGGAAGGAAGCCAGTTTCAAAGCAAACTGCTTTGTTTTTGTTGTTTTAGCAGCAGTGCACAATTAATTTGCAATTAGCATTTTGTGTTGTTCTAAAAAATGTTTGTGCAAATGCTTAGAAAAACAATTCTTACTCAAAACTGTCACAACTCATTTGAAACATCATCAAATAGAAATCATTTCAAAATTGTTCTTATTTTTGCTGCAGTCAATCCGCTTAAGCAATTTATTTGCCATGGCAAAATATCCTCCAGAGAGCGAAGACTGAAAAAAAACATTTCACGATTACCGAAAAAGACAACTATAAAATAAGCAATTGCTAAATTAACAAATTATACAGAACCAATCCGGAAGCAAAAGAAAACAAGCACTTAATTAAGTTAATGTAAACGCCGGGACATCCCAAGCAATTGAGCCTGTCTCTACTTGACATTTGACAGATGATGAACTCTGGACGAAACAGCAATCCAGAGCATGAACAATCACTGAGCATGGGTCAAAGATACATTTAAGTCAGTACTAATGCTAATGCGGCATAATTTGTTAGCTCGAGGAAAAAAATGGAAGAGTATTTCGCTACGTTTAAGGGCGTAATTGCTATAAATAATTGCCGCCGGCTATAGAAATCCTTATATTATTTGTTGTGCCAATGCAAAAGCACATTAGAGAACAAATTAGATTGGGACATTCCGACTATAATAGACTCTCTCGAACATTCTGATTCGCTATACGAAAACGACGTATTTTGGAGGCTATGACAGAAAACTGCCGTGCTGGGTATATTTTGACTACGGATTCGGATTCAGAAATCCCAAAGACATTTAAAAAGAAATATCTTCGGACAACCGATCTCGAAAAAAAATGTTGTGTTTAATAAAAAAAATAAAATCGAAAAAAAAATCGATTTTCGGATTCAGAGGATAGATCATTTTTGCTACTCCGAATCCGAGGTCTAACCGTAGCACCTCAGAGCTTGCCCTAACCTCATGTTGTGTAAGTATTTTGGATGTTATCTTAGACGGTGACTTGCTATTTCCGACAACATTTTGATTGATTAATTTTTAAAAATCGTTGTTCCTAGTTCAGCTAGATCACTGGTGGGCAAAACTCATACAAACAAACATTTCTTTGTGTGAGTAAGCAGCGCAGTAAGCAAAAGCGCACGAGAGAGCAAGAACCGCAATCAATCCAGAATGAGAGAGAGATTTCACACACTTGGACCCATGGTGTAATATGATTATTATTACACCATGCTTGGACCGTGCATGAGCCGACTGCGCTGCGGCAGATTTTGGTGCCCTATTCTCGCGAGTTATGTAAATTGAGAGACTATCCAGCACTGAGCTGGATCCTTAAAAACTCATTTAGAAAATTCTTATTAAACTCTGTGGAAAATTTTTCAAGGTAACATTGAGAATTTCAGCCCAAGCTTCACTGGATTGAAATGCTGACTTATTAAAGTAGTTGCATACCTCCAGAAAAATATTAAAGAAACCCTTTACACAATATCAGTGGATTTTAAATTTGAATGACCATTATATGTTTTGGAGTATTATTATATATACCCGGTCCAGCGTAATGAAGATCTGTCTAGCGTAGATCATAAGTTTATTTGAAAAAAAATATTGCTACAATTACAACTATATCTCGGAAGTTACTATAACTAGGGAAGCTAAATTAAAATTTTTGTCAAACTTTGTCATATGAATACCCCATTCGCCTATATGAAAAGCTCAGGTTTATATATTTTATATATATGAGTGTTTGTAATAGAAACATTACAGCACTGAAAATAAAAAAATAATAAATTAAACACAAACAAAAATTTGCCTTCACTGAGAATGGAACCAAGTTGTTCCTGGACCTGGAGTTCTAAGGCCAAGACTGTACGAATTCACCTACCCTTATACCTATATGGTTTTGTCACTGAGGCGAATCGAATTCTGGTCTTCAAAATAAATAAAAATATTTGAATAATCCTGCATTTTAAATGAAAGATTCTTTTAGATTCCATATTTACAAATACAAATTAAAGCTGAAACTTTGAAACTGTTTAAATTTTGCACTTTGAATATAGAAGTTAAAAAAATTTCTGCTTGCTTATATAAGAAGTTCAAATCTCAAGTATGGTTATCTCACCTCGTATAGTCTCCAGGATCCTGGACAGGCGAACAAACGTAAGGACATGCCTATTTCATTTCTTTTGCCTTCCTGATCTTGTTGGATGTATCTTTCGGGCGTTTCTGTCGTCTTCTTCTCTATGTTACATTCCTTAAGGTACAGGGTACAAAAATCGGAACTCGACACTATGAATACCCTCAAGATATGATGCAATTTCAACAAGATATCATCAGTTTCACAAAAAAATTTTACTTTTGCTAGCTAGACACACAAAGTTTTGACTTTGAGGGTAATGTGAGCTTAATAACAAAGAGTGTCGCTTCTAATGATTATACACTCGGCACAGGTTTTTTTTTTTTATGAAAATCGGCTAAAACTGTTTTAAAATGTTGTAGCTATTGTTTCGTCTGATATTTCGACTTTTTGTGATGCGCAGGATTGCTAAAAATAAAAGTTGCAAATTCCTGATTAAAACTGGGAATCATCCCAATTGAAAAAAATTCTTTAAGCTCCACCAAGAAAGGTTTTCAAATTTCTCATACTACGTTTTTTCCCGACGCTTACAGACATATTTCCCTTGCTGCAGCTAGCTGATAATAAAATATTAATAATTTTATTGTCCTTAAAGTTGTAATTCATTTTGACCAACCCTTTGACAATTATCCTTTTAGATAAACAATTGCTGAGAGCTGCCTGCCTTCCAACTAAACTATAAAAATAATTTCGCTCTTTTTTGTTTGCCTTTACCATGTTTTTATATCTTCTCTTACTTTCTTTTGTTTTGTTTGCGCTTTCGTTTTTTCTTTTTTTTTTGGTTGTCGTAAAACGTTTATTTCATGTATGCGGCATATTCCCTTTGGAGACCGAATGTCGTAAAAAAATCGTGTAAAATTATGCAAAAAAGGATTAAATAGAAACATTTGCAGGAAGTGTCTGGAGTCGCGTCTGCAGCTGTGTTTGTCAGCCAGTGTTGTTCTATTACTTCTTGTTTTAATTACTTTTGATAACAAAACTCCATGCGTTCATACATATTTTATAAGTAAGCGTCAGTTTTTATTGCTCTGCTCATAAAACTGAAGCCACTTTTCTTCCATTTTTTGCGTGTTTTTATATAAAAATAAATGTGATTCAAGTTTTCCAGCTTTTTCTGATTCGTACATATAAAGCTTTTCTTTCACATACATTCATAGTGCTTAACTCACACCACACTGACCCACAATTATAATCTTGACAAATAAATCGAGGCCTTTTTTATGGCCTCATCCCCGTCTGGGTCAAGCTGCTTAGACATAGTAGTAAACATCGACCTGGTCACCATGACACATGCGATACACGCATTAATCTAAAATCGAAATCAAGAAATCTGCCAAGAGGGCAAACATGTCAAAGCAATGGCCAAAAAAAGAAATAACTTCAAAAAATTCGCACATAATTCAGTGCAAACAACAAAGGGCACGAAGCAGGAAAATCAACTTAAACCCCTTAGACAGAGTTGGTTAGGATGCAATTAGAAAAGCAAAAACGATAGGAACATTTTTTGTGCAGCTGTGACATTTTGTATACTCTTTCTTGCAGAAGAAAAGTACTAAAAGCCTATAAGGTTGTCATGTTAAAGCAGGCACGATTATATTTTTTCGGGAAAAATAATTTTTAATAAAATTCAAAAGCCAACAAAAATAATTTTTTTTCTCGATTTTTCGTATTCAAAAAAGTTAGACGAACATTTTTGAATACTTCCGGTCTATTACGCAATAAACCCAGAGAAAACTTAAACTATAAATTGAATAAGTGTTTTTGCTCCTGTTTAGCTTATTTTAAAGATAGATTATATGAGTGTTGTTATTTTGTGTTTAAGTGACACCACGATGCTAGATCCGCTCCTGTTTAGCAGCCCTAGTCTAATATTTAAAAATAAATTTTTAACGATAGATTGCTTAAGTATTCTAATTTCCTATTTGAGAAACCTTCAGTACACTGGATCCTCTCCTGTTCAGCAATCCTTATCGAGACATAGTAACAAACACTTTAACGATAGATTGCATAAGTATTGTTAGTTTCTCTTTGAGAAGCCCTCAGGTCACTGGATCCGCTCCTGTTTAGCAGTCCTTAAAGAGATATTATAGCAAAAAATTTAGCTTTATATAATAATTTTTTTTTGTGTTTAAGTGACCCCGCGATGCTAGATCCGCTCCTGTTTAGCAGCCCTAGTCCAGATATTTTAAAAAAATTTTTAGCGATAGATTACATGAGTATTCTAATTTTTTGTTTGAGAAACCCGCAGTACACTGGATCCACTCCTGTTTAGCAGACATTAACGACAGATTGAATGAGTGTTATTTTTTTCTATTTCAGTAACACACGCAGCGCTGGATTCGTCGTTATTTGAGAAACCCACAGGTCACTGGAACCGCTCCTGTTTAGTAGCACTGGATATTATATCAAACACGTTAACAATAGATGACATGAGTGTTGTTATTATCTGTTTGAGAAACCCGCAGGTCACTAGATCCGCTCCTGTTTAGCAGTACTGTTTTGATAGCAGATTAGAAATAGCCCCCGTAAGAGTATAACATGCATTCAAATTTGTTTAGGCCAAAGGATTTTTAACACATAATTTAAAAGGGTACAAAGTCTATCATATCTAGCATCACACGCACCCAATTTAAGAAGCAGTTGACCAAAACTTCAGTCAACTTTGTGGATGCCACAAAGCAAGTCAAACTTAAGCTGCTCACATGCCAAACCAACTCATAGATTCAACTCAGATTTCATAAATACGAGTACTTTTATATATCCGACTTGCCAACAGCCATTATTTCTAATGACAGACCATCATCTGGCATGTGAGGTTTATAATACATTGCCCTAAGCCAAAACGTATGTCAATTTGTCAATTTCGCATATTTTTCCGGCTCTATTTTTTATCGCAAATGCCAAGCGACAACAAAAAGCTGCTACTGCGACATCCAGAACTTCGACGCGGCTTTTATTGATATCGTCCGGGCAACACGTGTGTTCCACTGTGTGCGTTTGTGTGAGTCTCCACAACAATGTAATCTGATGCCTGTGTCCGTTTCCACACACATATGAGTTGGACTATGCCCAACAATTCAATTGGAATTATGATTGGGTGAGTTGTTGGGCTGCCTGTAAACTGCCAAATCATTATAAAAATATTTTTCTCTTGTTATTTACCACAAAAAAAGAAAAGTTTGCCATGGTTTTGTCAGTTATCCTGCGGTTATTTGATATTTTACAGTTGATAATAGCGCAAAACTTTTCATATGTGAGATCATTATAGTTGATTGATGGTAAACTTGAGTGACGCTGTGTGTACCTACTACCTACATATGTGTGTGGGAGGGCAGTTCTGCCCTTAACACAACAAATACTTGTACACAACTGTACCCAAAGTTAACTCAAGTTCAGTGCACAATAAGGGTTGGGAATAAAAAAAAGATTTAATTATGGGAACAAAATAAAAAACAAACGAAAAGTCAACAGAAACGTAAAGCTTGGTCACCACCAGTTCCAACCCATTGTGGCTAATATTGGCTACAAGTAATTAAGCACTGGGCAAGTAGTGCACCCAGCCATCAAGGTGCCTAAAGCCCGTACCTTTTCTCATCGCATTTAACTCTTTCAGTTTTTATGGTCATTAATATGCTTGATTATTTCCCTTGACGTCCTGCTACTTTGCATTGAGATTGTTCATGTGCATCAGTATGAGCAGACGACACGTGTCCGGCCAGCTTGAACGTCCAGCGCCCGCATAAACATTTTCCTGGAGTATCAACTTCCGGTGTGTTGGTCGTGCGAACGAGTTCAAAAACCATAATAAATATCTGCCGCGCGTTTATTTGGTGTACTCCATTTAAAAATCTTTCAAAAATGTCAGAGCTAAAGCAGCACTTACCTTGAGCTTCAGGAGCAGCTCTACCCTCGGGTGTAGCCAGCGGGCTGGCAAAAGGGTTAAGTAGCAGGCAGAAGAACTGCCAGGATGATGATGGCTTACCGGCTCTGCTGGGGTTGTTGCTATTATTATTAATGCTGATTGACGCCTGCTTGTAATTTTGTAATTGAAACTGAAGTTGACTGTGTTTTGTACTCTTTCTTTTATTTTTGACATTTTTTCTGCTTTTCATTCTTCTGCCCACAATCATTTGTTTGTTATCCTTTGATCTTTTCACTGTTGTCATCAATGGCTCAGGATGCGGCGGTGGCTAATGCGTTTTTCACAGCGGTTTCCATTTTTTTGCTCTTTATTTTTTTAATTTTCATAATGCAAGTTGACAAATTATGATATTGTCACACTTTGTAAGGACTTTTTGTTGCATTCTGGTATCGATTACATAATTTTTTTGACTTTTTATTCTTTATGGAATATTAATTGTTAAAGCCTTTGTGAGATTACAGGTTTTAAGGCACAAAATTTGTAATACTTTAAATGAAACTTTTCCAGTAGTTAAAGTTTACTTTTACTTTGTTTAATTTTCTAACTTTTGTATAAAAAAAGTTGCTTGACATTATCTGTTCGCTTAACTAAGCTTACTAATTAATTGCTTATCGCTCGTTAAATGTTAGGGAAAACGGAAAACACGAAACAGAGGCATTGGTGGATGCCCAGCTACTCAGCCCGAAATATTCGCACCTTCTAAAGATTACATTTCTATGCCTCGAACTGATTTTGGCAATTGCTCCAAATATGAGAGTATACGAATTTTACTTGTACTTGCTTAAAATTCACAACCACTTTAAGCAGTAATTGCATTAATTCAACACAGTTGTGTGCTATAAAATAAACTTTTTTATATGCTATATTTTTGGACTTTCATCCATTCTTTTGTATCGTTCAAATTGACATGCGACATTTTTTTTTGTATCTTTAAATTGTTTTTGTTTTAAATAAAAAAAACACAAAAATTTCAAATGAATCGGAAAATATTTATTATCAATAGAATGAACCGTTCTGGCCATTCACTTTTTATAAATAATCCCTTTTAAATATTGAAATTAAGCATTCAAGCATAATCGGCGGTATCTCGCGAATAACACGGGTAATGTTGGCCTCTAATGCTTCAATCGTAGCTGGATTATCCACAAACACTTTAGACTTCAATATGTCCATTGTTTAACGGGCTGTGTGGCAAGTAGCGCCGTCTTGTTGAAACCAAATGTCTTCGAGATCCTCGGGCTTCAATTTCAGGTAGCAAATAATTCGTTATCATGGTGCGATAACGGTCGCCATTGACGGTTACGTCTGACCAGCGTCATTTTTGAAGAAATATTGACGAATGATTCCACCGGCCTATAAACTACGCGCTGGGCGAGGTCTATTCGGTCGAGTGTCATCCAATAATGAATATTGGATCTCAAATTTGTTGATGGTATTGAAAAAAAAACCTTAAGATTGAAGACCCTTTACCGTATATAAATATATTTGTTAATCAAATGTACCTCCATCCCGACGCCATGCAAAACAAGGATCATCCAACGCCAATTTCAAATTAATTCTATTAAATTATTCAAGTAGTTTTAATTTTTCCATTCTTATTTTGACAACTATTCTACACTATGTGTATAGCTCAAATTAATTTATAAACGAATTTCTAATGTCCAAATCGCCTACCTCCTCTAGTTGCGTCACCCTGTTCCAGCATTTATTTTAAAATTTGTACATTTATCTATCATATTCTCCGACTAGGAGCAATATCTTGTATTATACTATACATAATATCATGGAAATAAAAAAAAAAAAAAATCGTAACAAATGTTTTTGATTTTTATACAAAAAAAGTTAAAATGAACCACTGTGCATCGTCCTTGTCATCATTTTGTAATCGGTTTAGTGTGGGCGCTAGATGGCGCTAGCACTTTCTTGCATATACATATGTTTAAATAGTTTAAACATCATTTATACATAATTTAAGTTAAAATGTAAAAAAAATACAGGGGCGGGTGTTGCTGAGCCATGCTAGCAAAAATAAATAAAAATAATTATAATATATTATTATGGTGGGAAAGTGTGGCCAATATCAAACAAATGAGGGCAACTTGAGAATTGGCGAATAAAACTTCTGAAAGAAGCATATGCTCCTAGTTTATTTAGATCCCTATGAAAAGGCGTTCTCTATTCCAAAATGTTTATTATAGCCTCAGATAGCAAATTATCTGCTGCATATTTGTGGGATTACGCCGTTGGATCGGGTGAACTATGCAGGAATATTTCATTTCATCAATATTCTTCATCTATCCACGAATCTTTAGAACTCCATATGTGCTTTAGTAAACTGAATAGAACGGGCTTGTTTCAACACGGAGTAGATGTTTAGTACAGTCTGCCGGTTTTCACATTGGGATCGCCTACAGTATTCCATGTTGCAACCGCAATTATTCATATCTGCCAGCTGTCTGCTGCTATCTAGAAATATGCAAAATTTCCACACTGGCCAATCAATTTGGTCACAGGTTGCAGCTTCGTCAATATATCATCAAACTGAATCTAAAGTCGTCGTCGTCGTCCTCTTTGCCGGTGTCTGCTTTGGCTCAATTGCGGCACTTTAAGTTTCAGCTACCGGCAAGCCCTCAATTATCAGATTTGCATGAATGATAAGCAAGTGAAGCTCGGAAATCTGCTGCTGCTGCTGCTGCTGCTTCTAGCCAAAAATAGCATTTATTTTACTTGGCTCTCTATGGGCAATGGTCTTGGTCTTGGTTTTGGTCTCGGTCTCGGTCTGCCGCAGCATAATATTTCAAATCAAGCATAGCCGGATCCGGACAAAGGACGTCGACTCATTATCAAAGCACAGCATGTGGTTAGCCCGAAGTAGCGAGGCAAACTTCCGAGCAAAGGAACAGCCAGTGCCATATCCAGACCAGCACATGGTTGTTGTCGTCGTCGTCATCGTTACTCTGGATGATGAAGCAACACTGCAAAATTTCAGTCAATTTCCTCGAAATTGTTTTTTGTTTGTTTGCCTGCACACACAGTGACTAACCCCAGTTTGTGCGCCTCCACTTGGCATATCCTGGCAAGCTGGCAGTGTCTCGATGCCATGGCATTGTTCAAGCGGCGTTTACAGGCGACAGTGTTAAATGGTTGCAATATGTCATCAGGTTGGCGCTCCCGTTACTAGATGGCAGTTCCATGATAGCCCAATCATGCCGACAAGCCACCAGTCGATGTGGTTCCTTTCTTGTTGATCTTGTTGTTGTTGCTGGTGCGGCGCCATTTGTATGAAAAATCGCCAGGATGCTAATACGTTTGACTTCCGTTGACGGATTACCGACTATTTGCTGTACGCTATGTGGAACTCTATGTTCCCTTTGCCATTTCTGTATCTGTCTCATGGTTTCGTTTTCCAAAAATGGCAACGTTTCACATTTCATTTGAATATTTTACTTGACTTGGGGTTTTTTTTTTTAACATCATCCTGCCTGGTTTGTTGTTGTTTTGGGTAGCTATCTGATAATTTGCTGTGCTGCCTGATGAGTGCTTGCTTCCAGTGGTAGCCAAACAATGCCTTGGAGTATGCACTGATAAGTGAAACCGAGGCTAGGCTAATCTGCACTGTAAGAAATTGGGGGATTTTAAACATAAGTTGGGTTGCTTCTAAAATCTGGAAGAAATTTTTAGGAGGTACCCCAGAGGGTCGTCAAGCGATAAAAGCAATAAAGCGAACAACAACATTTTGACTGTTCGTCCTTCAAGCTGCTTGGTGTACCTATACCACAAGAACAAAAGTACTGGAGACAAGGACTCATGGAAAGTTATACAAACAATATTTCTGCATTTCTGCCCGTCATAGACTCGTAATTACGTTCAGAAGGGCACTTCTGCCAAATACTGTGCTGTAAAAACAGTCAATATCTGCCAGTGTGTACAAACTTTTTGTTAAATTTATTTTAAGCAAACGCCAAATAAAAATAAAACCAATTTAAAAAAAAAAATAAACTCAATAAACTCGTTTTTTCTTTATAGTGGAAGATCAGCAAATATATGTTGTGACCACAAACATCTGTAAAACTCTTGTTTTTGCTTGTAAATTAAATTTTTATTTAAAAAACTTACGTCATTACTCGGGCACTTTTGCACTTCTGCCTCACAAAGTAAACACTCTCAGTGCTTTATTCTTCAAATGTACGTACAATTTTTTCTCTCAGTGCTCGGCTTGCATTGATATGCAAATTTTCCAAAAAAAAAAAAACGTTGCCAATTTTTCTCTTTTGTGTCTACCTTTTTTTTTGTTCATGTTCTATTTTGGCACCATTTTTATTGCCATGAATGAGTAACGACCGGAAAGCTGTTTTTATGACCAGTGATAGTGTGGTAGAGCACAGCAAGGTAAAGTCTTCCAAAAGAGAGAGTCAGTCAGCCATGGGCTACCATGATACCAACAAGGCTACCTTTGTGAATGCTCCTGCCATGGCAATGATGACGTTGATAAGAAGGCAAATTGAAAACGGCGTCGAAGGCGTCGAAATGACAAGCGGCCCGTTGATTTCTCTGGCAATTTTGTTGATGGATTTTTGTTAATGGACCTTGGCAAAAATGACAAAATTACTTTGTGAATTGTCTGTGCGGGTGGCTGCGGGGTTTGTGCAGCAATTGCAAAAATTTAAATAAATTGCTGTCATTTGTAGACTAGCAGAGGCAAAAGTAAACGCAAATACCCAATCCAAAACCCTCCGAAAAGCTCCTGCTTTAGATCATTTGCTCTATGTGTGAGAGACGTTTTATTTTGTTTCTAAATTGAAATTGCAATGCAAACAATTTAAATGGGATTTGCATAAATTTGCAGGCGCTTGCATTGGTCATCGGTCAGAGAAGTGTTATTATGCAATCCCTATATAGAGAGCGTATACAAAACTAAATCGGGTTTGTGTGCCGGGCAAATCACTTGTAAATTGAATTAGTTTGGGCTGGCAACCCTTTTTGGTAACCGCAAACCCAGTGCACCCAAACCGCCCACACCCAAAAATTGAATTTCACGCATATGTGCGTTTATACAATTTGGCCAATTTTCAATAATAACAACACGTTGTCGCATAACACAAAAGTTGCCATAAAACTTGGTCCAGCTGAGGGGGGGTGCTGTATAGGGTTAAGGTTTGCCAGCTACAACTCAATTATGGCCACACACATATACACATGACTTGTATTTCGTGTTATTTTTTTTATATTTTTTATGATAAGTAGCCGTTGGCCATATAAATCCTTTGAAACCCAGCAAAGCATTCTCCACAGACGTAACCCCAGAAGTATGCTACAGTCCTTTTTTTTTTTGACGACAATCAACACCCGTTCGAGACAGCGTGTGTGTGTGTGTATTGTGGTGTGTTTGTCCCTGCCAAAATCACAATTTCCATCAATTTTCGTACATGATTTGCGCAAAATTTTTCATTTCATTCGTTATCAGCGCGCTATAAAAGCCGCTTAAAGCCAATGTTACCCCCTCACTTATGTGCACCCTCCTCACTATGGTGAAGTTTTTCTGTAATATACGTCACATGTTTTGACGTGGCCAACTTTTTTTTCTCTTCCATTTTTATATACATATATTCATTTTTTATTTTAAAATTTTATGGTAATGCAGCAAAATGTTTTTGTATAAAAACATATTTTGTAACAAAGTCCGTAGAACTGATCAAAGCAAAAAAAAAAAATAAGCAAAGCCGTAGGATACTGAGAACCGAAGTGTCCACATACTTTCTAAAGCTAATGTTGCTGAAGCTTTTGGTCACACTGAGGCTCGTGGGTACCTCTCACTATCGACCGATTAAAGTACCGCACAAAAAAAAAGTATTGCGATCTGGGGACGAGCTGAGTTCGAATTCTCTTACAGAATTGACACAACGAGTCTAGGGTCTACCATAACCTCATAAAATCGCACAGCATTTTTTTTTATCGAGAATGGATGTCCGTCGTGGTTTTTTATATGTTTTTGGGATCATTGAATCCGAATCCGCGGTCAAAAACACCGCAGCTGTCTGCTTCTTGACATTACCTCCATAATAACGTATTTTTTGAGGTTACGTTAGAACCCCGACGTTCTGAGGATTTTCGGAGCTCGGCTTCAAATTTAGTGACCCTAAAAACATATGGATGACATGGTGTGGATCCAAACTCTTAAAATCGAACCTCGTAATACGCCATCTGAATGTTAAACACAATCTATTAACAGCTGATGACCTACTTTTTTAAAAACTGCTAGTTGACAGGACAAGTATAGTGTTTAATAATATTCTAAGTCTATTGCGAACCCATGTACTACTAGAGCTCCTTAAGCAACACGACAACTCAGATAAACTTAATTACTCGGTCTGGGACTAGTCGGGTGATTCTGAAGATTGTTGCACCGCGAACCCTTGTACTCCTGAAGCTCCTTAACTAACCCGATATCTCAGATAAACTTAATTACTTGGACTGGGACTAGTCGTAGTTGACATGGTGCATCGACAAATAGTGATATCCATCGTTTAGATAGAGCGCCACACGCTGCAGTATGTCTTGGAAGGTTTTCTTCCAAAATTGACCCAGCCTATATGTGTTGGAATTCCCGATCCTAATAATACTCAGGATATTCCTAAGTCTACAGTGTAAGTCATCTAGTCAGTATTCTAAGCATTTGTTCACAATTAGAATATTTTCTTGAACCCATACAAGTTATAGGAACGGAATGTCATAGATGTATTAGAAATGAAATAGTTTTGAAATCTGACAAGGGATTCTTGCTGTCGTGCTATACGTTCTGAGAAGACTCTATTTTGTCGCCTATGGATCCTGGAGATTTGTGATATTTTGTACGTAATAGTAAGAAAACATTTTTTTCTGCGGCCTTTATATTTTAATAAAAAAATTTGTTGTATTTTTTCAAAAGCTTGGCTTAGCCCACTATGCAGGGCTGTCTACAAAAAAACAGCACATTTTTTATTTGTTTTTATTTTTAAGTATTATTAAGAAAATACAGCTAAATTAAGATATTGGTTAAAGAAAATTTTTGAATTTTTTCCAAAAATTTGGCAATTTAACCCACTGCACAATGCAGTGACTTGAAAGATGTTGTTCTTCAATGGTTTCTGATGATTACCATACACTTGAGACACTACCTAGTCGAAAATCCTACGATTTTTACGGCTATCCCATAGGGATGGGCATCGCGTACTCGAATATCGATATTCAGTATCGATGTGTATCGGATGAAACCGATATAAAAAATCGATACATCGACCAAACAATATCGATATCTCGATATATCGCCCAAAAAATTTGTATGAATAATATCAGTTTTAAAAAAATAAGTCATACATAAATTCAGACACATACAAATAATCAGTTTATCTGGATTTCTTACAATTATTCCAAAAGGCTGGTTTTTAGTTTAAACTTTAAAGGCCGGTTCCGTTCGTCGGTCATTATTTTTCCTGCAAGGGAAAATGGTCACTCCGAAGTAACAGACGTCGCAACAGCCGGAACAAATATCCTTGCTAGTTTCTAAAGATTCACGAATTGTGTCGACAGCGGCTCCAATATGGTTAGTGGATTGGAGTCCAGCGGAGACTGTTGGCGTGAAAAAAAACTTTCATATCCGTTCTGGCAATACTTTTTGGATCTTCCGTATCTAAATATAATACAGGATTGCTCACGGCAACAATGTGCTTTCCCAAAAATAATTTTTCTGATGAAATGGTAATGTGCAGCGACTTAGCCAGAATGTTGTTTCCCGACGTCTCCAATTTTTTCCCCGATGCAGTCAAATTTTCTATGCCCAAAGTGGCCATTCTACCTTGCACGCTTATTTATGGCGCCGAATTCGTAGATATCGTCAGTATCGGATGAAAATATCGATATCGGATATATCGTCGAACATGGATATCGATACAAAATAGTCGACTTCCAAGGAAGAATATCGATATTCCAATATATCGATACACTATCGCCCATCCCTACTATCCCATTCCAGATTCATATTGTCTAAGAGTGTCAAAAAAAAAGACATTTAGCATTGCGATCTTTGGAAATAGACAGTATTTAAAACCACGATAAGTGGTTTTTTTTTCCATAATTAGGTGTTGAATTTTTTACCACAGTACTTTAAAATTAATTTCTGTATAATATCAAATATACCTGCTTGTGTGCAACAAACGCCAAGTAGGAACTGAAATACAATACCCTGGAAAGTGTATAAATAGAAAGAAGTGAAGTGAGACTGGCTGACAGACAGGCCTGGGTATCCTTTTTTTTTTGGATCATTTTTGTTGGCCGCAGCCCTTGCCAAATTTTATTGAAAAACATTTTACATTTTACAGTTTCACTTTGATGTTTTTGATATATTCCCTTTTTTTTGTAGATACTTTGTCACCTTTTTGTTTCATTTTTGGCTATTAATAAATGCAAATAAAATATGTTTAAATTGCGTTATTAAAACAACAACAACAACAGCAAAAAGAATCGTTAATTTATATGCAAATATACTTTTGATAGCTAAAATGTCACTGCTATGAACTCATGTCCAATTTTTTCAGGTCTTTAATTTTTATTTCATATTATATGAGCAATCTGTGGTCACTCTGGCTCAGTCGGACCATTAACTTTGATAGTTTGGCAGCAGGTTAAAAATATTTTTCTGTGAAACATATTTACATTGACATTTGATTTTTTATTTTTTTCTGTGAATCCAATTGTTATTATTTTGTGAAAAATATCATGCTAAAAAAGTATTATTTTTTTTTTTGTGCTGCTTAAAAAATAATTTTATTAATAGGTATCATTTCAGTAAATTTGATATTTATACAGTTGGTTGACCTCGTTTCTAATTAAATGCAAATATTTATTAAATTAAATTGCACAATTTTAAAACATTAAAAATAAAATCATTTGCAATCAAATGAGTTTCGAATTGATTGAATAATTTATTCTCAAAATGTACAGACTTTTGTAGTTTTTAAGTTTAACTGATTAATGAGACAGTTAGGAAGAGCTTAGGAAAGCTTCTGGAAAAAAAAAAATTAGTAATGTCTGATTAGTTGAAACCGTTTCTTATCTAATTCGGTTGTTTATTGAAAAATGAAAACATTTTGATTTTTCGTACAACCATAAAAAAGTGCCTACCACGACCCCACACCAAATTCAATCGATAACTCTAGTTTGCAAATTTAATCTTCGTATAAAACTGTTTTTTAGGGCAATTTTGGGTCGAGAAACACAAAAATGGCCAACTTTTTTTTTTGTAAGCACTGTTTACGAGATTTTTTTTGAAAAACATGTTTTTGGGCACTTGTTGCAGTTATTCGTCAATATCTCGTGAACAAAATTTTGTATCGACATGAAAGATGATAGATAGATAGGCCGATACATTACTACAAGGGTATAATCCATTCATTCGAAAAAAATTTAATCAATGTCCATTAAATATTTAAGCAATACTTTTCATATTAAAAAAAGAGAAGAGATATTCGTTTAAATAGAAAAAAATGTCAATCTGTGCTATAATATGAGATATTGAAGAATAATCTTTCCGATATTTAAAAAATCGATAATACTCTATGAAATGGATTTCGAAAATTTTTCATTTAGTTCTCTTATTTTCCGATCTAGTTATATGAACACTAGATCGCAATCGGATTTGTGCGAATATATGTTAACACAAATATGGTCAGTAGTACAAAAAAAGTTTATCTAGACATGTACGTTCCTTCTTCCGTCTATCTGAACGCCTTGATCTTTGAGATGGTAAAGGCTAGAGTAACCGAACGTAGATTACCTATTATGTCCACCAATACCAAAAGTTTTAAGGGCATAATTCGTTTGTTTATTTACGGATTACGTTTGATTTTAACTTTTGAAAGTACCATCTCTAGTTTTTTTCAATTGATGTCCACTGTTGACATCTTCAGCCTTTATTTTAATGTTGAAAAAGGAATAGGAATAAAACGGCAAGATCTTATTGGAAATGTCTCGAATATCAAAAGGATCGATGCACATACTTTGTAAAATGAAGTTTCGCTAAGCCTCCTCCGCAGTCTAGATATTCATACGGACATGGCTCAATCGCAAGCCAAGTCGCCTAACAGTCAGGCCTCCTTCTTTGATACATTGCGTATATCTTTAACACCCTTACACCCTATGTGTAGGGGTACAGGCATAAAGGGGGCGGATTCTTACTACTTTTTTGACTTGATTAACTTTCAAATTTTTAAACCCCTACTGCGGAAGCGTTTTTGTAATTTAGCACTAGTTATGACGTAATCATAAATGCTCTCGCAGCAACATATTAGTCTACATCATCCACTTGCACCACCTTTCACTTCAATACGAGTAATAGGCACCCATAAAGACAATTGTTTTGCCATTTTAAGACTGCTACTGTCCTTCATCCGAAAAACAAAAGCTCTTTGCTGCCTCCTAATTCACTTTTAATTAACAAATCCCAGCCAGTCAACTGGCTCAGTACAAAGCCAACGGGTTGACCAAAGTGAACGACCAAAAACTTTGTTAGCAATGAAAAGAAATTCAATTAAGCTTATTTGAGCGTTAAAAGCCAATCATGTCAGTCGCCCGAAAAGGACAATGCCAACAGCTCTCGAGGCTGGGTACGAGTACGAGTGCCACAGCTTGTCCAAAAAGGGTTGCTTAAAATGTTTTGGATGTCTGCAGAACCAAGGTGTCGCATGCAACTGCATTTATGCTTGCAACTTTGGGTGACTTATATTCCGCTGTAATCTGGCGGATTTGTGTTGCTAAAGGCGTTTAAAATGCCTTTGCTTTAATTGCAACCCCTGCTCTTCATCTTAGCCCCTGCTTTGCCGCTGCATATAAATTGCATTCCCACTCACATGATGATGATTTGTAATTTGCATTTTGCAATTTCTCCAACAAGTAGTCAATGGTGACTACTTGTTCCATGTTGTTGTTTATAGTGAGTTAAATGCAACACTGTGTGAGTTCGATTTTACATTTTGGTTCGTTTTTGCATACCAATTAATTAGATGCGAATGCAATTTTAATTACAGTCAGAATGCGAATGCATTTGCAAAATTGCAAAATGCATTCTCGCAGTTGTTACCCTGCTGTCAATGTTCGAGTTCATGTAGACAGACGCAAGGATTATGGGACAGCCAATATGGTAAAGTGGATTAGACTGCTGACATTGGAGATTGTCATTTTCTCAAACTTATAAGGCAGATTCTTAAAATTTGTTGTTTTTCTTCTTTTAATTAATGAGTTGGCAAAAGATTCTTTTTTCCAAGAGAAAAAAGATTCATGCAGTAGTGATTGCGAGCTATCGCACGCTAGTGCCGAGCGCAATCTGCTGCTCGCATAGACACAGCCGAGTTCATGCCGAAATCGCAGCCTGCTGCATGCAAAGAGAGAAAAAATGGGCTTAGTCGTCAGCTAGTCGTCATCGAAGAATGTTCAAGCACAGCAATGCAGTTCCTAAATAGACCGAAGTTTGAGCAATAAAAGAGAGAGATTTAATAGAAGGATTGACATTTAAGAGCGTCTACTGTACCAATTCGAAGCTAGAACCTTAGCTTATTAAAATAAAAAATTATAAGTTAACTTTAAAAAAAAAATTAATTTTATTAGCTATTTTGTTTTGGTGGCAACTGTACAAATCCATGTTTGTAGCGCCAAATTCTTCTTATGTTATTGTTATTATTGTCTTTGTGTTGCATTGATTGATCGGCCCAGTCATTTTCATCATTTACTCAGTCTGTGAATCACTCAGTCACTCACTCACTCAGTCAGTCAGTCAGTCGGTCTAGGAGAGAGCCAGTGAATCGTAATGTAAGCAAACATGATGGTGGTCACGTGCCAGTGTTGTAAGCTCTAAGCAGGACACGTGTTTGTCGCCGACGTCACCGCTGCCAACGTCAGCGTCAGCAGAGCCATCGTTGTTGTTGTCTTGCATATTTTTTTTGAAGTACGCGCACATGTGAGCAGTGATTGAAGCAGGGAAGGGGTGTCTCCAGAGCAGGAGGGCTCGAAGTGGGCTGAGCCTGTGGCTATGCCTCTGTATTGTGACTTCTTTTTTAGTGGCTGTGTTTTTTTTAAGCGCGTCGTGTGTCGGCGCTTTTCCCATTTGTGTGTGTGCGTGTGTAAGAGAGTGTGTGTGTGCGAGTATGCGTGTGTTAAGCCTTAGAGTATAATTTGATTTTTTGTTGTTTTGCTAAGCACATTAACGCATATTTTTACTCATCAACGCCTTGTCAAGAGTCGGATATAAAAGTATCTAGAAGATGCTGAAAAAAAAAAGAAAAAGCTTTTCATAGTACTCTAATGCTTCCGATACTCTGTACACTTTATTATAGTTTGTATAATGTTTTTAATATAAAACAGTCTGATGAATAAATGTTATCAGCACCAATAGTCAAGCTTTTGTAGCCATAAGGAAGTCGATTTCTAACAAAAGAAGCAGTTTTGGCGTGACGTTACTTTTGTACGACTAAATATGACAAAAAAAAGTGAGCAAAAGTGAATAATATTTAAAAGGCTTATTTTTATATTTATTTAGCAATTAATTATAAATTAAAACAATCGGTCTAATCGATTAAAGGTAAAATTCTCAATGGCGTTACCTTAAAAAAAAAAGGTGTGTTTTTTTTTTATTAAAATTGTCCGAAATGGCAAGTATCCGAACTATCGTGATTGTACTGAATGTAATAAATAATATTAGTTAATGCGGCTAGTTATTAAATAAAAAAAAATGTCATTGGATTTATTCCCTGAGTGACGTCACTTGAATTTGCATTACAAGTTTTTTTAATGCCTTTTTTTAAGCTATTTAACTTAAGAAAAATATTACTTTTAACTTTAACAGGGGTTTTTTGTTAAATTTTTTAATTTTTTGTTTTTTTTGTTTTTAATTTTAATTGTATTTAACGTAGTCTAAGCAGTAAAAGCTTATGAAAAGGCCTGTAACTCTTAATGCATTTTAAATATAAGAATCTCACACATTATACTATCAAATTAAAGAGAATAAAATTAAATTAAATTAATAACTTTAACGAATATATTTTATTTGTTGAGAAAATAATGATTATGTAAAGGTACAAATTTTTGCAAATCAGATGCTTTTAAAAATCGGCAAATCTGGCCTAAATATAAACTTTAAGCTTATAGCCTTAGTTTTTAGGTAATATTTAATCTCTTGAATTTAATAATTTTTAAATATTTTACAAGTTTTTTTTTTTTAATTTTTCGATAAGAGATGTTAAAAATATATATATCAGCAATATAAATATACTTGAACATCGAGTTAGGAACATAAGTAGAGTTATTCCCTGAAAAAGTCGATCTAAAGCAAGCTGTTTTTCGCCGAAATCGGGAAACCAAAAAAAAAACAACATTGCCAAAGGAAGTTAGTGGATAAATGGCGTAAAAATATTCCCTCGCTTTGACAACCCTAATATGAGTATTATTAGGAGCAATAAACTAAAAATGGTATTGGAACACACCAGCTTTAAAGTTAAGAGACAGGGAAGTCTAACAAATACTAACACAGTGCATACTTGCATATCAAAATATTAAGGCTTGCAGGAGCCTTTATGTAAACCTAGTCAGGAACTTCTAGAATAGGGAAAGCAACTACAATATGTAGTTGAGAGAGAGACTGGATCTGCATGCCTAGCCTCAGGAAGCAATACTCATTTTGAAGAAGAAGAAATTCTTCCAAGTCGGTACGATGGGAAATTCATGCATTAACGTGAGCATGATAAAAACAAAGACGGAAGGTTAGCCCCTTCTTGCACACTTGCCTATAGATATATTTAAAAACCTATTAAAAAGCCACAGCTGTAACGCCCGCCGTGCCACTTAGCTATAAAAAACACACGCGCCTTCATTCAAGCCTTCAAAACTTTTCAAATGACTTCATTTTCTAATATCCAATTGAAAAATTGCATAAAATTATTTAAGCATGGGTGAAAAAAAATAAACCTTGACGACGTCATCTCACGCACAAAAACGACAAAACAAAAGGAAACAAAACGCATTGAACTTCAAATCGAAAGCGTGAGTTGTTGAGGCGTACGCACAAAAACCAACAAACAATTGCGTAACATTTACACGGAACCAAGGACATCATGCACAATGCAATAAAAACAACAAATAAATGGAAACCTCTAATACAAATTCGTCAAAAATCAAAATCGAATCACACGAAACAAAAAACAGAGCGACTTACAGAGAGACTCGTAGACCGGAGCAGGGATCTTCTTCTATAATAAAAATGACTTTCACACCCCGAGGCGCATTAGCTGGGCACGCGTCATCAACTAAAATACGAACAAAAAAAAAAAACAAAGAAAAAAAGGAATCACAGCAAGCTCAAAATAGTGGCAACAAAAACAGTTACAAATTGCCCGAATCCTTGCCCAGTATGAGCTGGAAGTACATGTGCCTGGACAGTAACAGACTGAGTAAATGGCTGACTGACAGACTGACTGACTGACTGAAGCCGTCCGCCTGTGTTTGTTTGCACAAAAGTTTGCAACAATTATTACATTTGTTTAACAGGCCCTCAATCTGGGAGTGGGTACTGGTGCTGGAACTGGGAACTGGGAATGGGTCTGGTAAAGGGGCAATTATTGTTTTTTGGCTTTGTGAGTGTGCGCCTGGCAGTCGCTGTACAACCGCCGGCAGCCAAGTTAATTTAAGAAACAAAAAACAAAAAAAAAATAAAGGATATGCTCACAGAAGTCGCTAAGCCCACGCGAAATTTGTTGTAATCTTTGTTAAAGGATTTAGCAGCCGCCAACATTAAGTCCCTGACGCTCTTGGCTTAGTCCTTGCAGTGCCGCGTCGCGTCGTGTGTCGCTGCAGTTTCATTTTAATTGCTTGAAAATTGCTCATACGCTTCATTGCGTCGTGAAGAAGTTGTCCGCCATTGGGTCGGCATGTCCTGGAAGTATATTTGGATCTGTGGCTGCCGGCACTTTACAGGCCATGTTTGCCTTTGTTTTATTGTTGTTTTTGTTTGAAATTTGTGCGGCCGTCGCGGCGACTGTGTAAACATTTCACTTGCAGGGAAAGTGTAAAGAAAAAAAATGTGGTACAGTCGAGGCGGTGCCCGACAGTGGAATACCCTGTACCTTTTGTGTCAAAAAAATTTTTCCTGCATATTCCATCTAAGAACTTTCCAATTGGAATTTATTTTTTTTTTTGGTGCAAAACGATATTTATACCTATAAGTTCCGTAAATTTGTACCGATTTTGATGAAAAAAGAAAGTTACGTCAAAGAAGCTATTTTAATTATATTGGGTAAGTTTCAAGTTGATATGTTGAGGGGTGTGGGAGAAAACACGGTAAATCGATTGCGGGGGGTGGGGGGACTGCATCGATAAAATTTGGATGTGGATTTGTTCATTAGAGCCACATGAATGAGCTTACCAAAAATTGTAATTCTAGGTCACTTGTAGCCATAATTGCGTAGAGTCAAATATTGACGCAGTTTATTGGCAAGGGGAGGTGAAATTTGCACATTGTTGACTATAACTTCTGTTGTATTTGTCCGATTTTGTTCATTTTTTACACATAGATGCATGTATCTACAACGCATCGCTCTGTTAAATTTCAAATGAAAATATTAAATGCTGTGGCTAAAAACCGCGAAAATCTACAGCGGGGGAACGGGGAAAGATATTGACATGATTCAACAAACTTCATCTGCTTAGGAAATATGCGCACCAGCTGGTAAAGTTTCGTGTCTCTAGCTCTTATAGTCTCCGAGATCTAGGCGTTCATACGGACGGACAGACGGACGGACGGACGGACGGACGGACGGACGGACGGACGGACGGACATGGCTTAATCGCTACCCGAGGTTATGATAAGCATTTTGGTATAAAGGACTTGGGGTCTGCCACGCCTCCTTCTGTCCGTTACATACATTGCACAAATCTAGTATACCCTTTGTACCTATAGGTACAGGGTATAATAAACAAAAGTCCTAGAGCGGGCGCATAGGATACAGTCAAGGGGTAATATGAAAATTAAGTTAAAATAACGTAACTTTATTTACATGGTGGTAGCTTTAATTAAAGTACGCTGGGAATCAAGTTTTACCTTGCTGCTACTCAATGTTAGCAATCAAGAGATTATGTGCCAACTCTAAGGATGTTCACGAAGTTGTGTATCGTTGCAAAATTGCAGAAGTGCAACTGCTCTGCAATTTGCACTGCTTGCTTGTCCCACGTACTACGACGAGTCAGTATTGTAAGAAGCGTTTATAACTACCAGTACTTTCATTTCTAATATTTTTTTTTTTTGGTATTATTTAGACCAAAAGAAAATTAATATTAGAAATTGAAATTGAAATAAAACACATTAATTTTGCTCAAAGGTGTGTATTATTTTTATTGAATGGTATATTCTTTGCCATTTATGATTTAAACAATGTATCGTTCAAATGACCACCTATGCTCCTCTTGCACTGGAAGATCCGGTCAGACCAATTTTCGATGACGCAGTGCACCATTTCGGGTGGTATGGCTTTAATGGTGGCTCGAATGTTAGCTTTCAATACTTCAAGAGTCTTGGGTTGGTTGGCATGAACCATAGATTTAAGATGGACCCACAAAAAGTAGTCCAATGGCGTTAGATCACATGATCTTGGCGGCCAATTATTAGGTCTATTTCGCGATTTTAATGATCCATCAGCCTCAATATCATCAAATTCCGGAAAAAAAAGTCATTCAACATCAAAGTAGCGCCCGCCATCGCGATGAGTCCTTCTTTATTTTTGAAGATGTACAGTCCGATGATCCCACCATACCATAAACCGCACCAAACAGTAATATTTTTTATCTGATCAGGGTGACTAGAGAAGTCGATATACCCATGTCCGTCTGTCGTCTGTCGTCTGTCTTTATGAACGCCTAGATCTCAGAGATGGTAAGAGCTAGAGCAACCAAATTTTGCGATTAGATGCGTAATTATGTCAGGGGACACATTTTTATTTAATTTTTTTTGGTATCGGGGTTATATTATATAGCTCCTATAAAGGTGTTTCAGAGGACCTCAAAATTTATAAAAATTTTCAGATGGATAATTCATTTGTTTATAAAGATATCGTTACCAAATTTGACACTTTACCAAATTTGATCAAAATCGGTTGACTATATCAGATAGCTTCCATAGGACCAATCGGCCAAAAAAATATTTTTTTTGCACTGTACTGGTGGTACAGGGTATCCCAAAGTCGTCCGCACCCTACTTTAACGTACGCCATCTTTTTATAGTGGAGAAAACATAAATGTCAAAATGTGCAGTCAAGTAAAAGTTCATCAATAGCTTCTTCTGTAAAACCTATGTCATAAAATTTCTAAGGAACTAAAATATGCAAATTACTTATGGCTAACTACAGATCTTTAATCAATGCATTCTCACAAAGAATTTTACTTGATCTCCACTACAAAATTTTTTCTTTAATGGCATATTTCTCAAAAAAAACTACTTCTCGCAACAAAGCTCGCCAAATGAGAGCTGTTAGTAGCTGATTGTGCGCAACTTCATGCACAGGGCTGCTCATAATGTTAGTCTGGCACTTCTGCAATTCTGCTTCGATGCACTTCTGCATCGTTTCTTCCTTAGTAAGGCTCGTTTTGACCTTGGTTTAAACATAAAAGCCTTTATATGCTAGATTATTTAACCTGTAAAAGTAGATCAACATTTTTTTGTTTACAAATAATGGAATTGGCATATAGTGTAAATACCGGAAATCAAATTTAATTAACCAATAGAACTTTAAGTTCTTTAACTCCATTTGTATTAATTAAAATTTAACACTTAAACCAACTCGATTCTGTTTTGTCAAAGTTTTTTGCTATTCCAGCTAGAAACTAGCGCAACAAAAAAAAAAAAAAACTTATGTCCATTAATTAAATTAAAATCCATTTAGAAGCTCATTAAATGCAAATCTGGCCAAAACAAATCCAACAAAAACAATGCCAATGGCTATCAGCAAACAATTCTAACCACAAAAACGCTTTTAAATGGCAATGTAAAAAAAAAAAACAACAAAAACAATACATTCAGTACATTATATAAATATAAAATAAAGTTGGGATATGGAAACCGCATGTTAATTAAAAATCAAACTAATTTCCTAATTGCAAAGCTTACCACCAATCATTTACTCTGAACGCGAGAAAAACTCGAAAGTCCTTTGATTTATTTTGTGCAAATTGTTGTGGGTCAGCTGGGTAGGGTTAAATGGCAGGACTACGATCCAATTGTCACACGATTAAACAGACAAATTTGAAAATAATTTTTCATTAAATGCAATGCAAATCAAATGGAAAGCCAAACACATGACCAACGCATATGGCAGTACATTAATCCTGTTACGAGTTGGCCGTATCCCTCGTTTCTTTTTTTTTCTTTTTGGCTTTGTATACTTCCGGCGTATTTTGTGACGTTGGTTTTTGCGCTTAATTAAAATCCGCAGCAATATGTTGCAACTGTGCTCTAAAAAACAAAAACCGATCCCAACAAATTTACATACTCGAACAAGCTGATGCGAAATCCTTGCCCAACAACAACAACAAATGCACAAACAAACATTTTGACTCAATAAATTTCAATTTATTTGCGTAAATCATTTATTTTACGTAATTTTCAGCTTAATTTCATGCGACCCCAACCAAACCATATATTCCGTAGAAAAAAGGTATGTAGAAACATTGGTCAGAAAAACCCTCATAAATCAATTAGACATAGCCTAGGCAGATTTTGGCAGCCAATTTTTGGTTTTGCGGCTTTTACGGTTTTAGCGTTTTTTGGGGCATACTCGTCGTACACACCCGCAGAACCACACACATTAGGCCGTGTATTAGCATATGTGGTTAAATGAGTTTGTTTTTTTGGTAGTGGGTTGTTAGCTTTATTTGGTGCATAGCACATAAATATATATGTAGAGCTCAGGTGTCATTAGATGATTGCAAGTCTTTGCCAGTTTATGATTAATTGTCTTAATGAAGTTGATTTATGGAGAGCTATTTGGTTATGAAGCAAAGATATGCAGAATACAGGATATGCAGTCGATATGCCGCAAAGCTAAGTACTCGAATAAATAAATATTTCATATGCTTAATCCATTTTAATGCATTTTAAGCCACAAACGGCTAGAATTTAAATTAATCTCGCTGTCAAGTATACCACAAAATTATATTCGATTCGCAAGCAATCTTTGAGAAAGTTAATTTTCACTACAGGACAGTACGCAGCAACGCAAAAAGCGCTGAAAGAAAAAAAACGCTATCAAAAGTTTTAGGGCAAAGTATCTCTGGTATGCAGCTTTGCTGAGCACCTGTGCTGCGCATTTGACACATAGATGGCGCCAGCAGTATCATCAACTAAAAACCAAAGTGAATGTGCAACTTATTTTGGTAGCAAAATATATGAGGGGTAGGCAAAGTAGTGGCACATACTTAACAAAAGCGAAAAAAATAGCTATAATAAAGGAAGTGGATGCCAAAAATATTTGGTATCTTACCCATAACTATCATTATTACGCAAGTGCATATAAAACTATTTGGGATGATTTCTTACTGTCAGTAGCATATAGCATCAATTGCTGGCGCCATCTAGCTGTCAATGGCCCAAAAATGTGCAGCATTGTTTGCTGTTTGGACGAGCACAGTCGGTTCGTCCAACTACCTGTCTTGAATGCTCTAAAGAAAAGGTTTTTTTTTTGGCAATTGTCGAAGCTTTGAAGATTCATTAGAGAAATACTGATAGTCTTTAAAGAAACCATTAACAGCGTATTCCTGCGCAGATCCGCAGATGTTGGCTTCTAATGTACCACTAGCCTGACCTATGGGTCATCATCACAAGATATTTGCAGCTTTAATTTACGTAAAAAAATTACTTGGAGCCACATTCGGCAGCTCACAGGGATGTTTCTTAAGGATGAGTTTTGGCGCATCGTATAGTGAGTATTGGTTTAAAAGCTTCTTCTTTTTTAGCCTCTTGATAGGGTTTTGGAGGTTTTGGGGCCTTTCGGCAGCCTATTTCGGTGCCTTAGTTATGGCGGCTAGTGTGCTTATTAATTTGGAGGTCGCAATTTTCCAGTCTGAGGGCAAAGGTATAGTAAATTTTTTTGATTTCGCAAGTGATAAGTCAAAAGGGCTTGTTTTGAAACGTCTGGATACGTAATCTTTACAGGTAGGTGTCACTATCAAGTTGTATAGGGTTATATTGCAGCACAGTGGCAGTGGGCGACGTTTGTTTAGGAGACCCCAGCTCTCCACCTAGGTATATCCTGAAATCATTATGTATCAATTTTATTACAAAATATTGCATACTTTTTGGGGTGGCTGCTCAAACCTTGTTTACATTTGTTGTGTATAATATTTTGTTGAAAACATGAACTAAACACAGAAAGAAATAAATACAAAATTGAATTATTGCATTGACCGACAGTGGGATACCCCATATACTTTTCCAAAAAAGTATTTGAATTTGCTAAAAATACGCCATTCTAGAAAAATGGGAAGTTTTAAGAAAAAAGTTCGATTTTTTATAAAATTATTATATTATAAAATATTTAGCTAATTTTATTGCAAAGAAAAATGGTTCCATAGCATCTATAGTTCTTACCCGATTTTAAAGATCTTAGATTGGAAATGTTCGTAAAAGAATTCCCTTTCAGCATAACATAATCTTTAAAAATTTTTTCTCGTTAATAAAAATTAAACCGAAAATTTGTTTTTCGACTTTGGTTGCTTGTAACTTAAGGCCTATGGGATATCCCATTTGGGATATTTTTTTTTTATAAAGTTTTGCGATTCCGTGCGAAATATTTCGTGCTGCGTATAGGCCTTTGATCTGTATATATCGTATATCACCATAAAGTACACATCAATACCTTTCGATCTAATCGCTTTTCATGTCGATACAAAATTTCGTTCACGAGCTATTGACGAATAACTGAAAAAAGTGCCCAAATACATATTTTTCGATAAAATCTCGAAAACGGTGCTTAAGAAAAAAAAAATGTAATTTTCGTGTTTCTCGACTCGAAGTTACCCTAAAAGTCACTTTTTTACGAAGGTTCACTCGATAACTCTTAAATTTGTAAACTAGTGTTATTAATGACATTAGTAGAATTTAACAATATCAAGTAAGATTTATATTTTTTGAACTTCTTGATTCAACTAACAAAGCAGCGCAAAATACATAAAAAAACTGGGAGCACCAAATATATGAATTGAAAACGAAACCGAATATTTCATGCGCTTTCGTTTTCCGGAGCACGGCTGAATGATTCATTTTTTTCCAACCATATCTTGTTTATAGCTATCGGAAACGTGGAAGCAATATATTTATGAATATATACCTGAGAATAGTACTTCAATAAAATTTTGGACTCAAAATACTTTTAATGATTTATTATACTCACATAACCGTATCATGCAGAAAATTTTTTAAAAAGTGTTATGAAAGAGAAACAATATTTTGCTGAGCACAAAAATGTATATTTTTTTAACTCGACTTTTGTGTTTCAGCTGCAACTGCAATAATTCTTTAAAAGAGCTTTCAGACTATACAAATAACGAATATTCGCATTTGTCGACAGTCGATTTATGGCCATTTTTGTTAGTCTTCTAGTAAACAACTATTTAAACAAAGATTATAGCAATTATTAAGCAATTGTAAGCAGTATCATTTAAATATTTAAACTTTTCTATATTGTTAATATTATTACTTAGCTGGCTAAATTTTTAATTCAATCGACTTAGTTGTATCTTTGGTTAATTTCATAAATTTCAGCTAAGCTTTTTATGCCACAAATTCATTTACCGACTGCATTTAATTAAATCACGAGCGCATTTAACTCTTTTACAAAAAAAAAAAAAAATAGACTAAACCCCAAATCTAATTAGCTTTTAGCTCGGGCTGCGTCCAAAACCTACCGAGAAGCAACAACTAATTACAGGGAGACTTTCGACGGCGACTTTCATGTTTGATTTCATTTTCGTTTTTTTTTGTTTTCGTTTTTATTTTTTTTCGTGTTGCACAAATTAACAAATTGTATACGATTATTAAGAGGAAAGCAAACGAAAAGAGCACAAAAGCAGAGGCAAAAAATTGCAAACGTCATCAAGAAGAGCTTCCCCGTCCAGTGCGAATAGACTCAAGTGGCTTTATCATTGCTAACCGCAGCCAGGCGGGAGACGCCACTAATATCCTTTAGAAATTGTTGTTGTTGTTGTTGGGTTTTTTGTAATTCTTTCGGAAAAGGCAAAAATGAGAATGAAAATTGCATTCAATTGAGCGCATTTATTGTTTGAATTAAGTCATGAGGAAAATTCCATTAGGGCGGCAAGAACTGCAGCACATAGAGTGGGCGGTGGCATGAACGGGTGCAGCAGACACATGTGGCGCATTAGAAGTACTTGCTGCTGCCTTGGTCTTTGATTGGGAAAGGTATTAAATGGGATTTGATGTGCAATGTTTTAAGGACTTGATGCCCGAATGTTTAACTGAAGAGCCGGCGCATTTTTTACGCCTTTTGTGCGCCTTTGGCAAGACAAAAGGCAACGTTGCAGCAATCAGTGGCAGCTGCCCCCTCTCACTTATAAACTGCCTTGCCAATTGCAACATGTCGTCAATGGGTTTGCAGTTGACTGGAAGCCCAAATGATTGACAGCTGCTGTGGCATGCTGCAATCACACACAGACACAACAAAATAAAAGTAAAAAGTCTTGGAGTTGAACGACAGTGCTATACCCTAAGCTGGTTTGTTTGCGCTGGTTAAAGTTAGTGTATATTGACTCAATATAGCAAACATTTTGAAGCAACACTACGCGCAACGTTTGGAACAATTTTGTGTCTTTTGCTGTTGCGGTTCTCGAGATAAAGCTGTTCATACAGACGGATAACCATACTTAAAGTCTGCCCTGTCTGCTAGCGCCAGTTAGCTAACATACGCTATGTACCATATGTTTACAGGGTAAAAAGATGTAAAAACTGCAACGCTTGATTAAGTCGACTTTAGACAGGAGTGAGTTAGGAAAAACAGAGAGAGAGAGCAACGAAGGTTTGGGAAATTGTTTTGTCTACCATGCGGTTATTAATTTTCATGTTTTTCTGCCTTTGCTGACTTGCTAATTAGACGTTAGGCACAGCATCAAACCACAAAAAGGTTTTTACTAAGAATGGGGGCAAAAAATATTAATCAAGGGACATATTTGCCCCAAGTATTTTGACTCTGTAAGCTGCAGTTTGCTACTGACACATTAATTAATTTTCACAAAAACTGAAACTTGAAAACTACAAAAAGCACTCGAAATGCACTTACATACACAGCTTATGCAGATGGTAGACCAGATCCGGCACGGCCGTACATGGACCAGTTGCAGTTGGTCAAATTAAAACTGAAAAGTTTACCAACTCAAGCAAAGTCCCCAAACCGAAACCCAACAAAACCGGCCACATTGTTTGCCATACACTTCATTTATTTGGAATTAGACCAAGCGGCACTCGCAATGCACTCAACGCCATTGCCAACGCCAACGAATTTGAATCCTTTATGAGGCGTAGTACAAACAACTGACTACACAGCAACAACTCCACACATGCTCATGCATACATTTGCCGCATTCAGATACACTGACAGCTGCTGCTGAGTAGCCTTGCTAGAGTTCGGGTTCCAGTTTTTCGTACTTGTGCAGCAGACCAAAAACCATTGATTGTCATCGAATGGCAGCCAAGCCAAGAAGAAAGCCATGTAAAAGAGATAAAAAACCTAACTTGAGAGTTGTCCAGTTGATGGTAGTAGCTACTATACACCTACTCCCACCCAACTGCAGCTGCTTAATAGTCAAAAGTGTGCAACTCCATTTTGTGCTTTCTGCAGTTGGCAGCAACATCCAAAGTGTCCAGCCAAAGTCCACAGAGTTCGTGTTTGTACATTTGTTACGCTACACGTAATGCAATGTATGCGAGCACTTGTCCCTTGTAACTTGGCTCTGGTCCCTTGTACCTTGTTGTCCATTGTCCAGCATGTGTACGTAGTCCATGCCACGTCACGCTACACTTGATAAATCTCTAATGCCACTTTGTGTGTGTCGATGTCCCCAACTTGCCCCAGTGTATATGGTCAGCAACCACATCAACCACATGCTGCCCACTCTCCCACTGCAGCATACATATCACTGAGTCTCTCTCTCTCTCCCTCTGTCTCCGTCTCTATACCATACATTTGTGTAATTTCTGTCTGTTGTCCTGTATAACCTCTCTCTCTGTTTGGTTATTAAACCTAGCAAATTTTGTATAAATGTTTGGCCACTTGTCCCTCAGGTGTTTTTTAATGAATATCATACAGTTACACCTTTGGCACACGTTTAATCAAAGGTAATTAGAGCACTCTAGACAACGCTTGATTGAACTTAAAGTTGAGAGAGTTGAGACAGCTCTCAATACATACCCAAATTTCTGTATGTATAAACGCAATGCGCTCTATTGTTGATAACTTCAAATTGTTTGGTATAGGCCTATCTATAATGAGCTTTGCATCACATTGCCTCATTTCCCCGACACTGACACAAAAGCCACTTGAACAAAGCCAATGCCAAAGTCAAAGCCCACCCTGGATGGCTAATTCCTTAATTAAAATCGAAGCCTACTCACAGTATACAGCTGTCATGGCAGTGAAAATCCATTGACTGATTGCAATATTTCACTTTTAAGTCACACAGCGAGATGACCAACGACGCACAGACAGGCCAACCATTGGAGCACATACAAACAAACAAACGCGCCCAGCTTAATTTGTGTGACCAAGTGCTGGGCAGTAGATGTGGTCACACTGGCTGTTGCTTTATTAAAAAGGACAGCTCGACTGAGTCGGCTCTTACTCCCAACCAAATCTGTGCAACAAAGTTGCAGTTGGCAACTCCATTTTAAAATCAAATTTGCAGCCAAATGGCCGTACGAACACTTTTGGCAAGTAAAAACAAAATGGCCATGGCTGTGGTGATATTTGCAACTACACTGCGAGCTGTAAGGTCCTTGTGCCAAATGCAACATCTTTTTGTGTCAAACGATGCCACGACTGCTGCAGAACCAGGCCGAGTTTCAGATACGCTAAAATTCGCTGGCAGTACAGCAGCTACCATAATAAATTAACAAATTTGTCGCTGTGTTTGTGTTTGAGTCCTTTTCGATATTCATTCATGTTGCTGACAGGCGCTGACTAGCCGCCCACCTGTGTCCACTTGGCCACTGCTGCTGCTGCTGCTGCTCTTGCTGTCCATTTGGCTGCTGCCAATCATGTCGGATTAATAACAACAGCCCGTGATGCTTTATTCATGCCAAACCATTCAAGCAAAGTTGCCTCCTTTTGGCTTTGACACAGCTGCGATGACGCGACGCCGCTGCCGCAGCAGCAACTACAATGGGCGACTAAATGACGCCAACGTCAACATCGCACAGTGGTTGAGATAGCTAATTTTCCAAGTGGATCAAAGTAGGATTAGAAGGTTTTTTTTAACAATAATTCAGTTCTGAAAATATGAAAAAAACGTTTGCAAAAATAAATATTTACTTGAAAGTAAGTTGAGGCAAATCCGACCTAGTAATTGGTTTTGGCTATAAAATGCTTTTTTGACATCGAACCAACTCATCCGATACACCAAATTGAAGCTAATGCTTTGCCGCAACTTTCTAAAACTGCTAATTTCTTCTGACTACTATAAATTTTTGAGATATGACCATTGTTCAAAAAAGTCTATTTTTGAAATTTTCATAAATGGTGGGGTAAATCCGACCGCCTACATTTTTGGGTAATTTAGCATAGATATGATCTAAATTTAATGGGTTTTCGATTATAAATTAAAAGAGCTTGTTATTGTTTAACAAAACTGAATGCTTAGAACATATCAATCGAAATGAAAGTTAAAAAAATGTGGCAGTATTTTTGTTTCGTGCTGCACGTTTAGTTGCCCTCCACTATTTAGAGGTCGGGTTTGCCCCACTGTGTAATTTTTCATGACGACGCGAATTAAAAAAATTATACGAAATTTCCAACCAATACTATACTATATAGGTCTATGTTTATAGTACTACCTTGATCAAAAATTTACCGGAATCATCACTTTCAGTCACCCGGTTCGATGTTTCTCTTTTTTCTTCTTAAATTAAATCTGTCATTGACATTCTATGAAATTTTCAGCTTGATAACTTGACATTTGTAAAAGTGACGCAGTATTAAGTACCTCTGCGATTGTGCGCGTTTTCGATTTTTTGACCATTTGGCTAAAAACGGAACGAATACCATCCAATAACCACCGAATTCAAATGATTTGGCTCCCTGCGATTTTTTCCTATTCAGTCGACTCAAAGAACGCGTTACAGCACCCGAGATGAGGTCATGGAAAAATCGAAGATGGCTATATAGGCCTCTTATCGTTTTTTTTGATCACTTTATTTAACAAGAAAAAATGTGTACTCAAATATTCACAAAAATTAAATTGAAAATCGTAAAAATATACTTCTTGTTGTTTGAGCAACTAAATGTAGACTGACAGACAACAGTCATGCTAACATTTTGGTTATTTTTAATGCTCGACACGATAACACTAATATGAGAAGCAGTGGGAGGTCGGGTTTACCCATACTGTCGGATTTGCTTCACCTTACCCTATGTTAGCATTTGATATACATGTTAATATATTTACATTGGCTGATTTTGTTGAATATCAGTCAATCCTTTTATGTAAATTATTTATGTCTAATCATTTACTTATTATCCACGGATAGATTGTAAACTAAATAAACCAAAAAAAAAAACAACAACAAAAAATATTCAAACACCAAATTATGCTTTCTGTTCCACTGTATCTTGCTATACTCAACCCATGTTTTTGACTTATGTTTCGTTTCGTTACGCTACAACCTTCCACACCTTCTATCAACAGCTTGGTCAGCCCTTGCAGTTGGGTTATATAGTCGCCACATTACATACATGTGGACCCCAACTCTGTGATGCTTTTAATTGTAACAGGCACCCAAATGTTGCATGCTGAAGTGCATTTGTATTTGTAGTAGTTCCCTTACCCTACTTACTGACCCTGTCAATATTTTGCGTATTTCATTGTTGCAGCTACTTTTGTTGTTTTTGCCGTGTGAGATTTATAAGCTGACTGCCAGACCACACCGTCTACCTCTTGCCCACATGCGCACTCTTTCTTCTTGCCACCCAACCGCAACATGTTGCCCAAACCCACAAATACCACACAAAGCTGCGGACATTGTCCAGATTCTTTTGCATTCTGCACTTACATCGTTTTTTTTTTATATTTGCATTCCCTTTTTACCTTATCCCTTACGGCTGCCCGACAATTTGGTATAGTGTCAGTTTTGGCACCTGCTGTTGTCCAGCCAGACCAAAAACCGACCAAAATTTTGAGCTCTATTCGTTTTTATTTTTTTATGGGTTAGCCATGTCGATTTGTTTACCCAGCAAGTTGTTGCTTTTTTTAAGCTGTTAAGGGTATCTATGTAGCTGTACTCGTATATGACAGAGAAAAGAAGGCGTGGCCAAACATAATTTCCTTATGTCAAAATGCATATCGTGAGCTCGGGTAACGATTTTGCTGTGACCATCTAAACGTACTAGATATGCGATAACAGAAGAGCTAGTCAAACTAAATTCGATCAAAGCCACCCAGTCAAAAATTTTAAACTTTTTAATCCCCACGCTTGCAGTGTATCCCACTGTCAGTCAACGCAGCTTTTCAATTTTTTATTTATAATTTCTAGCGGAATTTAATTTTAGCTTTGAAAGCGTTACATTTTATTTTTAACACTTATTTTTGTTTTTGATGCTGTGCAGTGTTGTGCAGTGTTTTTGAGTGCACGAATTTGTTTCAAAATTGAATTATACTGGCCTGATGAACGGCAGTCTGATTTGATTGCAATGGCATTTTCAATATACTCGATACTCAGCAATTGAAATAAGACTGCAGCAGAGCAAAAATTTTTGCATTGTTATCGATACTTTGCTGCAAAACATGCAATCAGCCAACACAATAAGAACAAATTAGCTCTATTTAATTTTATGTTGCATCAAGTTGTAAAAACTGTCAACAGCCTACAAAAAATGTCTACCAGAAAATATAAACCTGTCACTTTATGTTAATTTTGGTTTTACGACTTTAGCGCAACTTTACGACTTTCTAATAAGCAGGCAGAAAAATTGCAACTTTTTGCATAACTAATTAGCCAATCTCATAAAAATTTGGCAAACATTAATGCACGTGCCAAAGTTCGAACATTTTTTAGGAAACATCTGTTGGGGTTATAAAAAAAAAAATAAAAATAAAAAGAATTTGAATAGGCCTAAGCCTAGGCGTGTGCCCTTTGACTAAATGTCATAAATGTCCAATGCAAAGTTCATAAATATCGTTTTAAAGTTTTTTTTTCGCAACAAATTAGTAACGCTTCAATGAAAAATTTTCTCGTAGCTGCAGGCGCGATAAAAATGCAATAAAATTTTAAATCGACAAATCGACCCTGTCTGCCAGGGTTGACATCATGTCAGCAGCGTGTATATGACGACAATTTGTTAAAACTTTGCATAGGAATTGTTTGTTGCTGTGTTGTTGTGTTTATAAGAAACTATCCCGAGCTGTTATTTTAAAATCTGTGCTACTATATGCTACGGCTAGTACTTAAGCTGAACACATTTTCCACTTAATTAATTCGCCAATTGACAGACTTATTGCAAATTGAAAACAAAAGCGGCAACAACAAAGAAATCGAAAAAAAAGAAAAACTGTGGAAAATTCGTTATGTACGCGTTGTCATTGTCCCAGAGCGCCGTGAGGTATGCAATAAAAATCAAGCCCGCAACGAATTTGTGCAATCAGCTGGAAATTATTTACATGTTTATACCAAATTGAAACAACACACGGAGTCCATGTCAATCCGCAGTAACATATGCGTGCCTGGCGTACTCCACCCCGCACAACTCAATAAAGCAAGAGCAGATTTACATAGAAGCTACTACGTACTACTCCAAACTCTGGCTCATAAATTCCACAATTAATGATGCAAAAAGTGCGAAAAGAATTTGTGCACCAAAATTTGCATTATTTGGCGTAACCTAAGCATGTGCGCATATGTTCTCTAGAAACCATATACCAACTATATACAGCATGCTCCAAGAACGCTGAGTGTGCTCCTAACAACTGATTCATGTGCAAACATTTAGCGTTGCCAAGCTGAAAGCCGAAAACAGGAAACACAACATCAATTCAGTGAGAATCCTTTGGCCACACTGACTACTCTCACACTGCTGCTGGCCAAATAATTTGAATGAAAAGTCCATTATTGCTTCCTGTGTGTGTGTGTGGCCAGCAAAGGAGCAGCGCAGCGACCAAAGGACGCCAAGCAGCATCTTTTGCAGGCGCCAACATTAAAGTGATTCATTCGACTGATGCGTTAATCCTTTACTTTCTTTTGGGCATGCTCCTTTGCTTAAGTGCTGCACTTTACACGCTTGCCAGTGTTGCCTTTGTTGTTTGTAGGCAAAGGACATAAATTTAATTTGACCAAATTGTGTTTTTTTTTTTGCGCTCTTTTTTTTATATATATTTTATACATAGTTTATTTTCTGGTTTCCGTTTGCTCTTTAGCGTAAATATCTCTCTCGTCTGGCACACTTTATTTATATGCAATTTGCATATTTAATGACTTTTACATGCATGTCCTGTGCACAGTGTTGTCCTGTATATGCAAATGGCTTGTCATCGGAACTGTATGCAACTCGGCAACAGCGTGTGTCATGAAATGCGAATTAAGTTGCTTTAATTGCATTCAATTATGCCTGTGCATAAAGACTTTGCCTCACTTGCCACCACCAACAGTTGGGTAGGGATCTTGCACTGACTTCTTGTTGGCCGCCTTGTGATAAGACTCTTTAGTGCAGCCAAAAACTTTACTCTCTGCTTAATTGCTGTCATTAAATTTATGCTGCTGCTGATACTTGAAATCTTACGATTATGCCAGCAGTTGCCAGTTACTAGTGCAAATATCTTATCATCTGCAAACCTTTGGTGCCCCTACTACTATTCTACTCCCATAAGCATACACAATGCACACACTTGAATAATTTTCAACGCGGATTATACTAATTAAGCGCCCCAATACACACACACAAAGATAGGGTTTCACAAACACACACACTCATGCACGCTCTCACATGGTCTCCTCATGGTCAGCTTCCATTGCAAATTTTACATTCATTATCCGCTTATCATGCCACCCAAGACGGTTTAGTTTACTCTGGCCACACTATCTGCACGTAACCAAGAGATCAAATTTCTTCAAGCACTTTAAATACACTTTGACTCTGAAACTCTTCTTTAAAGAGACGTTATAAAAGTACGTATTTTTTTTATCTGCAAATGTATAAGCTTGGCTCAATCGTAACCCTTATCGATGTCATGCCAAATTCTTACTTATGCATACACTTTACATAACTTTAGTATGACCAGATAGCAATAATAAGTTTTCCCGGTAGTTACATACAACATCAATATACATTCTCGAAAAATTTTATTCGTGCATATTCCTTCTAATAATTTGCATATTGGATTTTTATTTTTTTTGGTGCAGAACAATATCTATCCTATAAGTTCCGTAAATTTTAACCGATTTTGATGAAAATCTAAATTTACGTTATTTAAGTTATTTAAAGTATATGGGGTAAATTTTAAATTCATATATGGAGGGGTGTGGGAGAAAACAAGGTAAGTCGATTGCGGTGGATCGATAAAATTTGGATGTGGATTTGTTAATTAGAGCCGCATGAATCAGCTTACCAAAATTTGTGATTCTAGGTCACTTATTACCAAAATTACGTAGAGTCAAATATTGATATGGTTTATTGGCAAGGGGAGGGGATATTTGTATATTTTTGACTATAACTTTTGTTGTATTTGGCCGATTTTGTTCATTTTTAACACACAGATGATGCAACGCTCTGTTATGCCTCAGATCAAAATATTAAACGGTGTAGCTAAACACCGCGAAAATCTACTACGTGGGAACGGGGAAGATATTAACATAATTCAACAAACTTCATCTTCTGAGGAAAGATGCGCACCAGCTATGCTAAAGTTTTGTATCTCTAGCTCTTATAGTCTCCGAAATCTAGGTGTTCATACAGACGGACATGGTTCAATCGCTACCCAAGGTTGCGATAAGCATTTTGGTATAAAGGACTTGGGGTCTGCCACGCCTCCTTCTGTCCGATACATACATACCAGTATACCTTTGGTATCTATCTACATGTACAGGCCGGCCCGTCGTGAGAGGTGGAAAATGGGGGATTCCCCCCGGTCACGGAGTTTTCTCAGGGGCCCGGTGTAATTACTGTCGTAATTAAATTTTCTCAAATTTGCTGTACTGCTAAAAAAAAAGCTGTGCATTGTCTTTTTTTTTTCCATGGTATGTCTCAAATGCCGAAATTCACAAGGACCTAACAATTGCTATGTTAAAGAAGAAGTCAGAAAATTTAGCAATACATACATGGAAAGATTATTGGAACATATCAATAATCTAGCCCTTAATTTAACAGATAACAGTCAAACCTAAAGAAGACTCAAAAGATTTTATGTCCTTGATCTCTCAAGTAGATTTTAATTTAGAATTTTTTTTTTTGTTATTTATACTTACAATAACCACTAGTTTGCATATAGCATCTAGTCTCAATGGAGACTAGCTGCTCCTGTCACTGTTTAAATAATTTTATATAATTTACTGATTGTTTTTGAACAGATTGTAAATAAAATAGGAAAAAAAAAAAAGTTGTCTTTTTCGAGTGAAAAAATCTCAGGCCCTACGGCCCTGGGTACAGGGTATAAAGATTGACATTTTTTTAGTACAAAAGTACGTACAAATTTTTGATCGACGACATCTTTTGGCATTTTTTAAAGAAATTTTCCATAACATGATTTTGTACGAGGTGGAGGTCATGAGTGCACCGATTAACTACATTCGATTTTTTATAACCACATTACGATGGTGAAGTGCTAGCTGCAGAATTTATTTTTACCATATACCGACTAATTTATTGAAGGTCGCTCAAAATCGATCGTAATCGCAGAAAAAATCGATACTGATGAAAAATTATAAAGCAGGAATTGATGCACCATCCGCCGTACAGTTCTAATTTAGCGCCCAATAATTTCTTTTATTTTCCGCACATCAAAAATAAATTTCGTGGTCTTTGTTTTTCTCCCTCCAAAGAAAGAGTCGATGCATGTTTGGAGTTAACTCTATCAGAGTGGAAAAAGCTTTTCTAAATTTGTTTAGGCGCATGAACAAGTGCATTGATCTTGGTTGGAGCATATTCTGACAAACAATAAAGCTAAAAATACTATATTTTTAATGTTTGGCGCAAAATGTTATTACTATAACTATTGCATAAAAAATAAAAATAATATAAAAATTTCGAAATTTTGTCTCTGAAGAAGAAGAAAATTTTTTTTTACCATGTCCGAGGTGACTTCGTGGTGTCTCTGACATCTCCTACTTTTGTTAGAAACATTTGCTCAAAATGAATATATACCAGAAGAGGTGTGAGACGAAAACTCTGGACGAAACAGAAAATTCATATTATAAGCTTTGATATATCGATACATCGATGTTTTCCAGTTAGAAAAGCATAAAAATTGTTTCAGAATTTACAAAAGTATTAATTCTTAATTTTAATTTAAATTTTAAACTTTCTTGTTGCAACTTGGCTTAAAATTGAGATTTGGGTTGGCACCAAGGTTTACCAGATCGATGCTAACCAAGTTTGCAGCCCTGGTACAAATCCATGATCATGTTGCTGGAACAGTAGCAGCTCTACGGCGGCTTTTCGGGTCCGGTCTCGCCCAAAAGTTGGAAAAATGGGCTGACTGCGAACCCTGATATATTGTATATACACTTCGAAGTGAAAAACCTCCCTATGACCACATACTGGATCCGCGCCTGTGCTGAAATTAGTCGGTACAATCTCTTGCGCCCTATTGAGTCGATATAACATTTTTAGAATACCTCCCAAGTAGAGAGTACAAAAAAATCAACGTTAGAGCTATACTCTGTAGCCAAACCCATACTATTCGATATATACCTATATATATTATACATGTATGTATATTTTGTGTTCTAGCTCCCTATCAATAATTTAGATAGTACGAGTGGAGTGTGGGGCGGAGCTGGAGGACAGTCATGTTAGCTCAAACATATCATTTATATGCAGCGTTTGCAATTATTTGCACTTAATTGTGTGTTAAGTGCTGCTGCCGATGATGCTGCCGCTGCCGTGAATGTTGCATGCAACAGCGGAAGTGGTGCAAGGACATGACTATGGCGGCGTTGATTGATATCGCATTCAGGCGTGTTGAAAATTATTTGCATTGATAATTCGCTGATTAATGTTTGCCAGTATCATGGGCTGACGCAAATGGGCAACCAACGTGTCACGATTTTGGTTTTGCCATGTTATGTATCTATGTATATGCATATATGTATATGTAGTATGTACACGTAAATACATATATACTTGTTTGTGCAGTGTTGATGCATGTGGCTAATGGTATTACTGATATTATTGTTCTTAATATTGTTGTTGTAGTCCCTGCTGGGCTGTTTATTGGATTGGCAGCGGTTTTTGCATTAATGCTGTAAACAATTAAGTGAAGCGTATTAAGTCGCCCAACACACCAACTAATTTATAACAGTAAAGGATGTGAGAACAGGGGGGAGTAGGTAGACACAGCTACTAAAGGCAGCTAGCTTAACGTAGGTACGATAGATCAGAGTAAAAAAGTAAAGCAAATACTGGTGTTGGCGCCTAAAGCAGCCAATTTATAAAATATTCTTATAAAAATTGAGTTATAGTTAAAATAACTAGTTGAAAAAGATATTGTTTTGAATTGTATAAAATAACATTGTAAACTGAATATTGTTACTAACTAGACTTTAGTATTAAATAATCTAGTATTGTTAAACTTAGTAATCGATGTATAAGTTGTCTGGAATTAAGCAATATCGTCATCGATATATAATTGTAACTAATTGAATTTAGCCGACTTGCGGCAAAATAAAGAGAATTCGGCCTCTTTCCGATTCTGTAAGGCACAGCAACAGACGTGTTTTCTAGCTGAGATTTTTATTCCGGCCTGGCCTTAGGATTTGCGGAAACAACTGGCCTATGAAATATTTTATATTGAGGATACTGATATTGGAAGCCCTCGATATCGATAAGCTATTTTTTTTTTCAAAATGAATGACAGAAATTTTGGTAATACTAGTAGTCACCCTGCTTAAAATAAAATTTTTCAGCGAGTCGGATCGCTGTCTACTAGTAGGATACTCTGCTGACACTGTTCCCAAGAAAATGTATTATTTGGGGATTGCAGGGGTATTTTCTTAGACAATGGCTAGTTCTAGTATCTAGTTACTGCGGGGTTGCTTTCAGAATCCCATTTTATGATGCACGGAGCTTGGCTTAACCCACTTATGCCGTTGAGGCATAGGGATATAATTGAAACAAGCTCAAGTATTGCTGCAATTTGGAGGGGCGATTGTCTAAAGTCGGTTGTATTGATGTAGACCGCGAAATACTCTTCCCAAGGAAGGGGGCTAGTTATTAAATTTAACTTGTGTACGGATATTGCGTATCTTTTGTCACTAGTTCTTATAGTGTCTGATATATAAGAGTTCATGCGGACGAACGGGCAGGTATGGCTTATTTGCTACCCAAGATGATTGATTATAAGTTGGAGTTGGGTGGGTTAACCGATTGGTGTTTTCTAAGAGAGACTATCCAATGCTCTTACTAAACCATTTTGAGGACTCGATAAAAAATAGCCAGGTCATCGGTTGCCAGATATCAGTTATTCAAAGAATGGTTCTTCCAGGTACTGTGTGCGTTCCCTACGTAGTAAAGAACAGTTCATAGCTTGGGTTTGGTGCTTTCTTTTTCCTCCTCATTCACAGACATCGTAGAACACTCTTTGGCCATGAGGTCCACGGTGCAGTACTATGCTACTACTCCTATCACCATCCCGTTTCAATGTTTGTGGAAACGCAGGAGCTCGGATGTTTGCTTTGGATTGTACCCTAGCTAAAGTGATCTGCCGATTAGACGACCGGACGCTGTGTCCATATCTCGTTCTGCCTTGATCTTAGGGGTTTTGATATCGCTCCTATTTCAAGCCGTTTTGCTTTATTCGCAACCTCAAAAGCCATAAGTAGTGTTGCTCCGTTCCTGACATCCATATCCGCTCCCGCGTTTTCCTTAGTAACTAGGTATATAGAGAAATCCAACTATCTAAGATGACAATCAGTCTTGTGGTTTACCAAACTGCATTAATCGCGCCTTTAAAAACGGTACACCAACTTGGAAGACGCAATAAAAGCTGCGTCACTAGCTCTTCAGAGAAGATGCTCGCTCCTGCATCTTCTTTTCTCTTCCAGCTCGTGACGTTCGGTAGCTTCTTCTCGTTGATGGCAGTTTCTCGCTGCTGATTCTCTGCCTCAGCGAATATTTGTTTGCCTAAGTGACTAGGTATCCAGAGGAATCCAACTGAGTGCTATTGGATACGGATTATCGTCACCACCGTGTTGCGGTTAGGCTTGCTTTTTGTGGTACGCGATCTCAGCTTGGCTATCGACATAAGTAGATATCTTTCCAAGACGTCAATCAGTCTTGAGGCTTACCAAACTGCATTAATCTCGTCGTAAAAATAGCGCACCAGCTAGGAAGATGCCATGGCAGCTGCGTCGCTAGCTCTTCAGAGAAGATGCTCGCTTCTGTACCTTCTTCTCTCTTCCAGCCCGTGGCGTTTATTTCCTTTTCACTGATAGCAGTTTTTCGCTGCTGATTCTCTATTTATCGAAAATAAATTCATTCCGTGACTTTAATTAGCAATGAGTAACAATTTTGAATACATGTCTAGGTAGCTATGCACTTTACTGAAAAGATGCGTAAGACTGAATGACTGTCTAGAAATTGAACACGAAATCGGCGGGAAATCAGTGAAAACATTATAAATAACAAATCAGCTTATTAAAAGCATTTGCATTAGAGAGCACACAAAGTACATACGATTGTGGGTACACAAGGAAGCCGTGGGTTACCTTTGAGTAGCTAAAACGTCACAGCGTCGCATTAGCAAAATAAACATGAAGCTTCCTGTACCCCGACTCAAGATACACTTATCCATCAAATGTTTTGCTAATTTATTGCGTTTTAATTCATATGCAAAATTCTTTTCTTTGCTGTTTGTTTATGATTTCCTTTTAATGTTCTTTGGAAAATAATCAAATATAGATGAAAGGTAAGTGACACAGGTTGAGGGTGTTTTTATATCCATTTGGCAGTTAGGAGCACATATGAAAGGAAGAAATAAACTTCTAGTTCTATATAGTACAAAAATTATTCTTTATTCAAGCATTAAATTGTTTTGACTTATACAGATATTATCACAGCCAAATAGAAGCTCTATCTGCTTTATGATTATTACTTTCTCTATTTTTTTCTGCCGCACCCACCAAATGCTAATCAAATTACAGGACGTGTGTCTGTTGGAGTCTGCAACTGGAACTGGTTGCTACTACCCTGCCGGGATTCTTACCCTGCATCCGCAGCTGAAATATTTCTCATACGCTTGTTGTGTCTGTATGGCACCTTGCCATTTTGTTGTAATATCTGTGTTGTTGGTTGTTGTGCGCCTGCAGCGGAATATTAAAAATAATTTGTTTGACAATAAAAGACGATAAACATAAAAATTATGTCGAAGAGATTTCAGAATTAAACGAAAAAAAAAAAAAACGTAAAGAAAAGAAAACAAGAATTCGTTGTACTATGTTGTTCTCTTTCTACTCTTGTCTCGTTCGTTGTCAACGTTCCCAGCTCATCTCATCTTTTGCATAACCTTAATATGCCTCATACCCTTCAGCATTGCTCTACGTCATCGCTTTATGCTTATTGCAGCACTGCCTTGGGCAGCCTGGGGTTGATTCCAGCAGCAGATTTCTGATGATTAGTCCGCTAAATTCACTCGTAAATTTGTCAAATCGTACAAGTTATGCGAATCACATGCAATGTTTCTGTTTTCTTTTTTTCAAAGGTTTTTATCTGCTCGCATTAGCTTTAGCGTATTTGGGAAATTTTTGAGCTCATGAGCTGTCCCAGGGGCATTTTATCTTTGGCCAGCTTTTTATTTGATTATTAAATTTGATTTTTCTTTGCTGTGCCTTTAGATATGAATCCATTGAGTGGGTGTTGGCAGCAAGTGTTCTGCATCATAGTTGCTACTCGTTTCTTTGGTTCTTTGGTCTCCTGACAAGCATCATTAAATATTTCTTTGCAATTTGTGACGTTGTTATTTTTGCTTGCAGCGCGTGAAAAAGTTTTTACTCGACAGCATAAAATATTGCTGCAAAATGGTTTTTGTTTCAAGTTTTATTTTTACTTTTATTTTGATATTATTTTTTAAAAATTTCTTTTTGCTTTGACAATTGTTTGCAAAATTTTTTTTTTTTGTTGCAAAATTTTATGTTTTTATTTTTTTACTTTTGCTAACGAATCCGCTTTGTTTGTTCGTTTGTTACAACTTTTCAATTGTTTGGCTTCTGTCATTACCTTTGACATGGCCCGGCGTCGCCATCTTGTTGTTTTTTTTGTTGCCTTTTGACATGACGCGGCCAACATCCGCGGCCTTTTGTCTTTCACGCTTTTGTTTGCATTTAGCTCTTTGATCTCCGAGAAATGCATTTTTATTAATTCTAATAATGAGAACTTCGTGGTTGTTCTCTCTGTTGTTATTATTCCCAACTCCATTGAAAGTATCTAAAGTGCAGCAGTCATTGTCAACTTTTTGCCAAAAGCTTTGGCCTAAAGGCATACTTCGTTGTTTAATTTAATTGTATTCGCTGGTGTTTAGTCTCATTATAATCGACATCGAGTTATGGTATATTTTTTTCATATAAATAGATTTTAAACTGTTGCTTATCTGCATCAATATTATTAATTATATTCTCTTACGATTTACGCTTGTTATGTCAAAAAAGAAATCGAAAATTTAGCCTTTTCATTTTCCTAAGCCACATTATCTTAAGATTGATTTATCAAAATTTCATACAGGTCTGAGCATAAGAACCTTTTTTTGTAGCTATTCAAAGCGCGTCAACTTCAAATGCGTGTAGTGCGTTTCATTACTTTAAACGTGAGTATCTTAAAATTCTATTTTTTGGGGGTCCAATTGTTGTTGAGCTACACAAAAACCACATATCTACTTAATCAGCCTTGCTCCGGAAATCAATAAAACCAAATCGAACAATTTTATTCGGATTCGCTCCGAAAAATTATTTTTTTGTAGCTATTTCCCTTTTTATTTTCAATAAATTCTTATATTTCCCCTAATTTTCTTGTAAATTCTCAAATAGTTGTCAGTAAATATATAACTTGTAGTTGTCATAAATAAAATCTATGAATATCAAAGAAAATTTGAAAAATTATTTCACTATAAAATTCGTACTTTTTAACCTATTTAATTTATTTTAATTCCACTTGCAACAAAACATTCGGTTTCAAATCACATGAAAAATTCGTTTGGTGAAATTGGGAGCACCAAACATAAGGTTTCAAAACGAATCGTATTTCTCAAAATCTTTGAGAACGAAGATATTTTCTTTTGAAAATCTGGCGAAGCGTCACGATCATATCAAAAATCTTTAAAAATATTCCGTCACTGTGTCACAAGAGGGTGGGGGTGTCTATTTTGACGAAAATCAACGTCACTTAGTAAATGGATGATCCCTAAGCAACTAAGAATCGGTAAACGAATGGAGCACTCACAAAATAGCATCCTTCTCTTTTTTTATGGCTCCAAAATTTGGGTTACGGCATAATCTGCTGTCTTTAGAGAACTCTGAAAGACGTCGGAAAGAACTTTGGCAGTTGTATCCAGTGTCAACTGATGAAACAACGAAATCTGACAACTCTACGTCACGTTGACACAATCGCTCATATTAAAATTCAGCAGCTACGCATATGGAGAAAAGAGCGCTTATAATGCTTGCCAAGAGAACGATAATGAAGACCGCGCTCACGTTGGTAGGAGGTCTGCTGAAGTAGGCGTGTGCTAGCAAGACCTGCCCTATTTTATATAGATAGATTGCAACCCAGTAATCTCAACACCGTAGGCCTGAACTACTGTCGTATGCAATTCAAAACAGCTAACACTACTGACACAAGAAATGCACTTCTAAACCCGTTTCTCAGATGCTTTACCTTGACCCAAATTGTAATCCCCGTGCGCAATAGGTGCACGTGAAAAAAAAAAATGTGAAGACCCTTATTTTTAGCAAATGAAGCATGTGAAAATGCATTAGGAACGTGCTCAGAGCTGCAACATATGCAACTAGTGCATCCTTTTACTTTCAGTACTATTGGAAACGACCTTGAGCCAGCTTATCTTAAAGCCACTCGCATGCAGTTCATCAAAGGCGGCAGTATGGCTCTGGGGTAACTCGGGAAAATATGTGTCAAATAGAGTTTTGTCAGAGCTTTAAGGCCGCTGTAAAAATTGCTTCCACTTAATAAAGCACACTAATGATGACCACAAGAAGTTGGCAAACGGATCAAGCTGGGGTGCAGCCCGGAAAGCAAAATGCACTTAAGCACGTAGCAGGGCTACATGAAACCACTTTATGGCCAAAGACGGGAGTAGTAAGTATGGCTTGTTTAACATTTTAACGCAGTAAATAAGTACTTGGCTTGTGTACAAAAAGTACTCTAATTTATTTTTAATAATGTTCAAAAATGCTTTCAAGTAGCTTAGTTGAGTACTTTGTGTGTTTGAGTAAATATTATGTTAGTCTCACGTGCGCGTTTTTTTTTTCCATTGCAATTGATTGGCCGCTAGTTTGTGTACTTTCAATTACGGATTGAAAATGTATCTCAAAGTGCAAGAATGGTTCCAAAAAAAGACGAGGCTACAAATATTTGCACAAATACCATTAAATAATAAAATAAAAAGCAAATCCTTTTTGAACTTGTACACAGTTGTGCATACATATGAAAAAAAAAAGAAATCTAAACTGTTTATTTATGGGTCAGTTTACTCGCTCTAGCTGGTCACATGCACTTGAGTCCAAGTCCAACAACTGCTTTCACCACTTTCACTTGGCCAGAAAAGGGTTTTCACATATTATATGAGAAGGTATCATGTTTGGCTCATGTGTGTGTAAACAAAGTGCAAAATCTCCAGGGAACATTTGATTGAATTCGGTTGTGGTAATGCGCATTTCTCTTTTACCCGTTCTATTTGGTAGGTTTCTTTTTTTTCTTTTTTTTGCTATAATCCCCCTTTGGTAATCTTTGAAAAATATCAAATTTTTTAAAATCATCTTCCGGCAAATGTTGTTTGTTTTTGCTGGCTGTCTTGATTGATTTTACTTATTATTGATGCCTTTGATGGATAGATAGATGGAAGGGGTTATGCTGAAATTTAAAATGCTTCGATTTTGAAAATTAAAAAAGCAGCTTAGTGGGCCACCACTTTTAGATTTCTAAGCCAAAGCGCATTAGAAGTTGAAAATCTTTTGTTAACTGCCACGTGACATTATTCCAAGTGAATAGTTGCCAGCAGCTGATAAATATCTTTGATGGTTCGCCCGCCCCTTTTTTATGCATAATGAGTCCCAAAATACAAAATCAGGCACATATTAAGTTAATTAAAATTATGTTTTATTTTGCGTTTATTTAGCTTAGGATTAGTTTTAAGTATATTTAACCATTTTGACGGTCGTATTTGTAAAGATTTCTACTTTTGTTGTTGTTGTACTATGTTTATGCTCGTGACAAAAAAGTATCTGTTTCAACTCACATCTCTACTTTACGCTCTTCGCAAACTCTTTGGCCCAAGAAGTCTTAGTTAATATTGCTTAAAAATATTGCCATAATTTTAAATAAAAATTGACACACAACTTACATTTAACAGCAAAATAAATATACAAAAATATATATATATATTTAGTATTTGATTTATGCTTAACTATTTTGCTATGTAAGTGTCGCACATAAGAAGCTTTTTAACTATATAGTACATACATATAATATCATTAACATCTAGAAATCGTTGCAACTTGTTTTTTTATGCTTGTAAATAGACACCAAGAAAGTTTTTGTAAAAAAGTTAGTTATTATTTAGAACTAGTATTAGTATTTTTTTGTAAAATCTTAGCTTAAGTGAGTTGGGCTTGAAAACTAGCTGTTGCTTGCACTGTGCCGACCATTTTAAAATCTTAACTAAATCTTAAACTAAAGCAGTAATATCGAAATATGATCTAAATATTTTTAAACTAATTGTTAAGCAGCAAATCGTAAACTATATAGTACATATATATTTTTTTAGCAAAATTATTTATCACATTTGCGCTTATAAAAGAATTTTCTTTTTCAGCCTCTTGCGACTTTCTTGCATTCACATTTTACCGACGGCAACTCATCGAAAATCATAGAAAATTGTTCCAAATCAAAATATAATCAAATGGCTGGATTTTGATTTCCTTTGGAAATTGTTCACATCGTCTCACTGGGGCGCTAGTTCTCACCAACGTAAAGTAATCACAAATTGCGCTTAGGAGCCGTTCCCTCTGTATTTGGGGTCTCGGTTAGTGGCTTATATGTCTAAGTTATAATTGAAACTACTGCTGAGCTTTTGGCTGGATTTGCACTATGGCAGTCAATTTGGTGCTACTATGCGGCTGTTGCTGCTTCTGTTGCAGATAAAACTGCTTGAGCACCTTGCACATGGTCAGCGCCAACATCTTCCAGGCTAGCAGTTGCTCCTCGGTGCTGGGCTCTGTGTTTGAACTTGTTGTTGCCGTAGGTGGTCCCTCAAAGTCCACCTCATCGTAGCCAGTCGAAGTGGCAGTAGACGTTGCACCATCTACTTGATCGCCGTCGGCAATATTAGCAAGACTGGCTGCATTTGCCACGGCGGGCTCCTCCTCATAGAAAGGTATGGCCATTTCGTGCACTCTCGTCAAAACTCGTCAAAATTTGTAAGCTCTTCTATTTAACTTCACTTGTGGATTTCTTTTTGGCTGTTGTACCGCACAGTAAGCGAGCACTCGTAAGACTGACTCGTTGCGAAGTCATGACACGCGTATTTATACCCGGGAAACGCTGCCGCAGCGATGCAACAAGCCAACCACCACCAACACCCTTACCAAATGCCAGACGGCACATCAAAGCCACCCCCCAGAGCATAATATTATGCTCACGTGCTTTACGTGATGATAACTTCCGTAAGCAAACGCCAGAGAGCGTTTCCACTCTCGCTCTCTCGCTCTCAGACTGCAGACTGTGTCGTAATGTCAGTCAATGCTACTGTTGCTCTTTATCATCACGTGCTGTGGCTCAGAGAGCGTTGTCACACTTGTGGCATGTTACGTTGCGTCACGTAAGCGCTTACGTTGGAGTTTCTTACGTCATTTCCCCTATGCCAAGCTGACATGGTTTTAAGGGGCAGTTCGAAACAGGGGCAGCTGCGCTTTCGAACCAAAACTTACTCACTTCGAATTTGCTTTGTCTTTGCTTTGGTGTCCTTGACCAAATTCCTGGCCTTTGTCGTTTTTGCCTAACGAAGAGAATTATGAAAATGTGCCCGTTCGAGCCATTCTTCACTTTTCTTTATATTGCAGCATATTTGCTTTTTTGGCTATCTACATGTTTTCTTGTAGGAACATTTATTTTTGACTTCTATTGCATATCTGGGCGTGGGTGTAACCATTTCAGACGCACATTCAATTTCAAACTTTACATATTTTTACAACCGCAAAACAATCAGAAAACATTTCCAAGCCACATGCCACAATGCAGCTTGCATATTTTATACTAGTAAAATGTCAGGGTGTGCTCCACACCTCGCTCCCACTGCAAATCAATTTCACAAATCAACATAATCAACTCCGCGCCGTAAGTCCCCTCCATAATGCACTCGCCAGCGTCTTGGTGAACTTACCAAAAGAAATAAGTGCCGTAAAAAAATGTAAAAACTTTTTTATAGTTGCATATAAAAATGTAAAATAAAATGGCAAAAAAAAAACACAAAAAAATTCTGCCAAAGGTACAACAAAAGAAAATTACTGTCGAGTGTAGTGCACATAAACATAAAGAAACGCATTGAGGACAAACAACAAAGGGCAGGTGGGCGTGGCAGGTGAGCAGCTGATAATGACTTCACATAACCTCAAAATCTGGCTAAAACATGATCTAATTTTCTTAACTCAAATACTATATACTCGTCGAGTAGGGTATCAGTAACAGAATATCATCTTACCGTGTCCAACTCCTACAAAGCAAATACATAAATGCAAAAAGAAAAAGAAAATGAAGAAAAAATGTTGAAAAGCAAAACAAAGATGAAATTGTTTTCGCTTAAAAGAACATTCAAATGGAAATGTTCTGCTTGGTTCAACACAAACAACAAAAAGCTGGCGATGCAAGCAAACAAACCAACTGCATTTATTTAGTTAACAGAAAGAAAAGAAAAAAAAAATCTGGAAAAATGAGGACTGATTGGTCGAAGATTTGATACTCTGTACTGTTTCTAAGAAAATGGAGCAATATTATACGTCCTAAGACATCTCTAGCTAAACAAGCTGGATTGGCGATCATAAAATAAAAAACCTGCAATTCATAAAAATATATGTATTTTTGATAATTTTTGCAAAATAAAATAAAAAAAAAAAAATATACGCATGCTTGAAAGGTTGCAAAAGTTTGAGTTAAATTTAAATAATTTCCTATACATTTTATATATTAGAGGTAGTCAGAGCCGCCGAGAGAAAACGAAGGTTAGAGAGAATCTGAATTGCTGATCCTATGCCCTAATACTTTTTGTTTTTGTGAATCCCAATTTGTAGGGTAAAGAAACTAAATCTATAGAAAAAAAATATAATATGAAAATTATTAAAGCCAAGAAAAAAAATTTAGGTATTGCCTAAAAGCAAGTATGCCCGAGTGACGACTTGAGTAACCCTAACAATAAGGCAAAAAGGTAAGTTTGCCCAACCAACTAGTATAAAAAGTAACCAGAGTGAAAGAACTGCTTACAAGTGTCGCCTTGTTTGGTTTGGTTTTTTCAAGAAAAGTTTTTGTGAGAAAAATGGCTTTTAAATGCATAAGCGAATTGAGCTTCAATTGCACAGTATAGCAATATTTAAAAAAATACGTTTTTCGCAGTTGTTTATAGACAGCTAGTTAGATTTCTAAACCACACTGTAAAAATATGGTAACCCTCGTAGATATTAATTCTTCTTAAGAATGCCCTCCTTTTCTTAGTCAAGGGTGTAGGTCCCATTTTTTAATCCTTTTCTTTTAGTGTAAACTGTTGTTAACCATTCTGCATTTGTGCCCCACACCCCAAATATTAGAAAGGAATTGATCTACACTTTTTCTTGGAGCGGATGTATTCTGGGTTGGCATGAGTAATTTGAGTTTTAAGTCCAAAATATTTTGATTTTAGGTTTTTTATAATTTTTTTTTAATGTTTTTTTTATAAGTTTCTTGTACACTGAGAAAAATAATCGAAAATCCCGTGCTTAAACGCTATCCTTTTATTCTGAAAACTAGAATTTTGGATGTCAAAAGTACGCCAAGAACGGGTTGTCTTATAGTGAGAGTAAAATTCTTATATCTTAATTTTTGTAGACAGAAATTCTTAATTTGAGAATTAATGATTAATTAACATATAGTGAAAAAATTTACTCATTACGCTAGGGAAGCGGATAAGTTCATAGCTATTTTTTCCGTATTTTTTCATGTTCCTCTTAAATTAAAAATAAAACAAATAAAACAATTTCGCTTAGTTATGGATATTTTTTTAGACAGAAATTCTTCTTTCGTGCTCATTGCAAGATTGCTGAGTTTGAGAGTATTTTTATTTTAAGAAAAATAGGGAACCAAAAATTTTTATAAATTCTACAATGAAGTCAACAAACAAACAAGATTATGATTTGAGAAATTCGATTTTAAAATAAGATCGACTATTTTGTTTTTGAGCGCTTGGTCATACTTTGGAACAGTGGTGGGCAGTCTCTTAATTTACATAACACGCGTGTATAGGGCTCAAAATTCTGCCGCAGCGCTGCCAGCCATAACGAGTATTAAAAAATGAAGTACAAAAAAAGGAAGAGTATCAAACAGAAGTAGCTAGCGAACGACACACAGACAGACAAATGCATAAAAGTGAAGTGCGTCTGGGCATGTGGAACCCATACAGAAAACGCGGGCAAAAAAAAAAAGTGTTGCATACAACTCCGCGCTTGGCGCACTTTGTTGCCTTCTGGCTGTCAGATTGATATTAAATTATATACCTTATTATCATTTCGTTGTTGTCGTGTTGTTTTTGTTGTTATTGTTGTTGTTGCTTTTACTGTTGCTATCGTTGTTGTTAGTGCTGTAAGCAATATCAAAAAGGTAGCAACGGAAAGGACTCACACATGTGTGTAGGGTGTGTAGGGTTGTATCTGAGGGGGGAAATTTGGAGTTGGAGTTAAGCCAAGTTTATTTACAGCTAGCAACAATTGTTGCTGCTTCTATCACTCTTCTTATGATTCTTTTTCTTCCACTTCTCCTACGCTTCGCTGACTGCCTGACTGCAAAGCAAACAATGCACTTTGGTTGCTGCTCAAGTCAAAGGCGGCGACTGCTGCACATGTGTGTATCTATGGGTTTGTATCTGTGTGTATGTTGTGCGTGTGTGGTTGCGTTTGTTGTGTAAATTGTTGTTATTTTTCAACAACAGACAACAAACCGAGAGACAGACAGTCAGACAGACATTGAAGCACATGAACATCAAGCAACCTCTTCGACGTTCTCATTGTCGTAATATGCTTGATGGCTGCGCCCAAGTGACATTAAATGGCTGCCATTTGGTATGAGTTCCTTGGTATGGACTGGGTTCGGTTCGGCTTGGTTTCGGTTTCGGTTTGCCTGACTGCTCACACATAAAATTGCTCAAGTACCAGCTACCAGCTCAAGTGGCAAAGCTTTAAAGCTTTGGATGCCGGTTCGGTCGGGCCAGTTTGGGACACAGCCCTTGATAAAAGGATTTTAAAGTGTACATTGGCCCGTTGCACTAGTCAACTATAAAATATTTATTTTTTATTTTAGTTGTTTACGTTTATGCACTTTTTATAATGGTTATTAAAATAAATTGAAGTAACATTTCGTTTATGCTTCGATACGAAAATAAATAGGATTAAAGCTTTGATTATTTGTGTCTTTCCATTGGCGTTTATTTGTCTTCTTTTGATGTAGTTTTTCTTTTATGAGTGGCGTAGAAACAAATAAATAAAAATTGTTATACGAATATATGTATAAGAAAAAAAACAATATTGATCTGTATGTATTTTTGCGTAGAAAAATTTTTGCAATAATATAATAGCTTTTAGTAATTAAAATAAGAAAAATTGAAATTGGCATTTTGTTGCTTCTTATTGTAGACGATAATTCTAAAATTAAAAATGTTTGGAATGTTTTTAAAAGGAATTGCGCTTGCTTTTTAAAAGCTTCTAAGAAAGAAATTAAATTGAGCAGAATTAAAATTATTTTGAATAGAAGCGCTCTCAAAGAACATTTCGTGCGCATTGTAAGAATATTTAATCTTAAATCTGAGATTGGGAGCATTTAATTCTAAAATTGAGAAAAATAGAGAGCGAGAAAAATTTGTATGAATTCGAGAGTGTAACAATCTTGTTTTGAGAAAATTCGAAGACAATCTTAAAATAAAATCGGTTTATTTTTCTGAAAAGAGACCCTATGGATATTGGTGCAACTAGTCTTTATTATGCCTGGGTCAAAGAGAAAATTTTTTTTATGAAATGCTTGATGGAGTGGTAAAAAGAAATTAATGCAATTTCCACGTCAATTTACTTATTTTTTGCAAATTTTCGCCGAAAATTTCCCTTTACCGCAAATCTTCCCATACTAGACCTAGCTCTTTTTTCACACTCATCATCCTCTTCTTCATTCTTCTACTTCTCCTGTGGGCGGTAAAGTTTGAGGTCTAAGTCCTTGGTTAAAAGTTTTGTCTCCCTAAAAGTTCCACCTTTTCGAAAAATATTTAAAAGCCGTCGAATTAATTGACGCACCTGTTTGAATCGGTCAATTGGGCGAGCCTTAACTTTGTGCCTTATTCTTTATCACCCAAGCTGCAGTTCTGCGTACGGATACTGGGAATTATAGTTTTGACAATGTATAGAACCAGTGGCGGCTCCACGGGGGTCAGGACCCCCCAACACATAAGTTGGAAAAATTATAGTTCTCTAGTCTATAGTCATCTATAGTTCTATAGTTTTCTTTACACTTCGAAATGAAAAAGACCCCATAATACCAAAGCCTTGATCCACACCTGTATATGAGATTCTCAAATCGGGAATCGATTGAGCCATGCCCGACTGTCCGGTCATCCTAAGGTTCGGAGACTATGTAATGAATTTTCTCAATTTATCTATTCATATTTACATGTAAAGGCCTATACGCAGCACAAAATATTTCGCGTGGAATCGCGGAGTCCCAAACGGGATTTTTTTTTTTATATCAAGTTTTTCGATTCCGCGAGAAATATTTCGTGCTGCGTATAGGCCTTAAGAAAAAAAGAGTTTTTGTAAGAAATCCCGCCATGCCTAGACTCCTAATTTTTTTTATTTAAAATAGGTATTACTTTTAGATAGGGCTAAAAATGGGTAAAGGTTGTTTATCTTGATGAAGAGCTACTTAATTTTGTAGAATAATAGGAATCTCTAAGTGAAGACTTTTTTTGCGAACCATTATAAATATTTTCTTCGGCTTTTAGTTTCTCTCTTAAACTAATTAACTCAAACCAAAAAACTTGTCGACTAATCGCCGTCATTGTCTGCCAGGCAACCAAAAATGAGCCCACTAATTAACAAATTGATTTATGGAAATTAAAATGACAAATCTCTGGGGATTGACTCAATGCCAGACTTAACCTGCCAAAATCCGACCATCAACAAAAAACTCATATGCAAATTTTGCCAAACAAAAATAAGAGCAACCCTTCAAATAATTGCGTAGATGGAAAAGTTAACATTGTGGTAACAAATACAACTAGCAGGACTTGCCATTAGACAGACATTTAATTAAGGTGTCTTCATGGTTACAACAACAGCAACAACAACAATGGTAACAGAGCAGCAGACCAGGGGCAAGTAAAGTCAAGTCAATTCAAGTGGTAAATGAGTCTAATTAATAACGAGGCATTTACCACATAATTCATATGAATGAATGAGTGAATGAATGAACGAATCCCTGGCTGTCTACCTCGTAGATTAGCTGCAGGAGAAATTCTTTTTAAAGCCCCCTTGTCACTTAGTCTAGTTGAAGTTTTGAGATTTTTATTTTTGGGATTCAGGAGCACATTTGATCAGCAGTTGGTTTTATTTTTAACATGTTTCTTTTTACAAAGTTGCATTACTTTTTTTTTATAAATCTTAATGCTTCTACCTTTTGTTGATGACTTAAGCTGGGCATCGTGTCTGACTTGAATTTATGGCTTTGCCGATATGTTTCATTGCCCGTTTTAATTTATGCAAATTGTGGCCTTTTCTTGGGCTGGAAATTACTTGAAAACCCTGGCCACAATTAATTTTGCAGCAAGTGTTCAATCATAAACTAATCCCATAGGCACATTGTATCTATGTTTGTAATTTACAGAAACTCTCTTTTGTTTTCTTAGGCCAGACAATCAAAAACTTCATACATCAAGTGCTGAATGAAGCCAAGACCCTGGCCTTTTGTTGTCTTTGCTCTGACTATAATCGAATTTTAACGATAAACCTTACAATGTCCTTCCTGTCGTGCTTGGCTAGTAATTTACATGTTCTGCCACTTTTTGGCCACATTAAAACTAAACTAAATAAACATTTTGGGCCAAGAGCAACAACATCAAAAGCATATAATTTATGGTTCGTTAGGTCAAGCGTCGTCCACATCGACAGCATCCCAGTCACCTAATGGAAACTATTCAACTCCCACACACAAGCTGTCAGCAAGTCAAGCAAGTTGGCCCGGCTCTTTCGCTTACTAAATTGCCCTAAGGATAGAATCAGACACTGCTAGTTGTTGCCCTTGCCCTTGCCCTTAACAAGTTACCCCGCCTTGGGGCACTGGTTATTTAAATTCTAGCATACATGCAAATCATGTTGAGAACTTGCGTATTCATCTTCGTCACTTGTCTTTTCTTCCAGCCAGCCATTTAGTTTTGGTCTGGTATTTACTTTATGGCTCGACGTCTTTACTCTTGCTTTCTTTTTCGTTATTGGCAGCCCAGACCAGAGCTAAGGTGTTGCTCTACCCATAAAAGGGCAAAGCCATACAAAAGAGTGCCCTGAAGGGTCACTTGTACACATGTTAGACCCAAACTTTACTCCATCCAAAAAAACAATAATTTCTTTTTGATTTGCCAACAAACAGCAAGCCATACAAAAACGTACCCCCGCCCACCCACATCAATGTGAGTTGTCCGAAAAACTGTGGGAAATATGTCTGACCAAAGCGAAATTTATAAGACCAGAACGGGCCATCAAAAGCGGACAATGATGTAAAACTTTCAAGAAAGTGTGTGATTAGTATAGGGTAGGATGAAGCAGAGCACAGCAACAGTTTCATTTGAATGACTAAAGCAACCAAACTGAATGGGGGCGGTCTTTGAGTGTGCCGCGGTTGGGCCCATGTGTTACGGATGTGTCCTTTTGTATGGCTAAGAAGGGGTCTGTTCAATGGTCAAATAAGCATAAAAGGCGACAAAAGTGCCACTTGGCTGTAAAGTTTTTCTATACAACGAGTACAATGTGCTTATGTGTCTGTGGGTGATCCTTATTCTTCAGCTTGAATAGGCTTTCAAACACCTTGAGAAGATTTTTTGGGTTGCTGCTTTAAGGATTTTAAAATGTTCTCTTGTTGCTTAAATGATTAAATAAATTCTTGGGGGTTGTTTTGCTACTTCCTTAACATTATTATTCTTGTAACTGTTAGATATAACAGTAACTGCTGTTTAGGGGCTTGTTTTGGGGTTTAGATCAGGAAAAATTTCGTATTAAATGTTTTATGGCCAGACATACAAAATTGTTGCCAGTCAGAGTATAATGTATGTCTACTTTTTATTGTCAGCTCGGCTTTTAATTTAAATTATATAAGAGCAAATGCTTTATTTATTTATTTTTTTTTTATGCCTGGCAATATTTACTTCTTTTCATTTTTTTTATATGCCTGGCAACAGTGCCAAAAAGCACATTAAAATTATATTTTTTTTATTACATTTTTATTTTTAACTTTTTAAAATTTTGTACTTTATCCATGCGGGGGATGATTACTTTGTATTGGCAAATATATTTTTTTAGTTTCCTTTTGCATTTTTATGTTGCATTGTAAAAATAAAAAAGAATTTCATATCTCGGCCAAGAGCTGTGGCTGCTTAGAGTATTGGATTGTAGAGTTGTACGGCTATTGGCTGCTTTATGGCCAGCTCATTTAATTTTCAATACAAAGCGCGCCAATTCCAGTTTCATAAAACGATTTTTAATAAGCCACATAAATTTTGCCATGTTTCATTTTGGCAGTTTACATTTTTTTTTTTTAAACTTGTCATAAGAAGACTTTGGAATGATTGAAATTTATTGAAGAGAGTTTTGATATTTTGATACCTTGATGCCAAACATCAAAAAAATTTCATGCTCATAAAATTGTCTACACAAAATCCAGCAAATAATTCAAATCCAACACACACGGACAAATGTCTGCACAAATGGCAGACAAATGTTTTCGGTGGGGGAGTCTTGGGCGGGGTAATACACTCACATGCGACTTCCAATTACGAGCAATTGAGGCGCACCTTCTAGCAGCGCCACAAAAAAATTACACTGAGAAAAATATATGAGAGCGCATAAGTGAAGCGGGGTACTTTTTAAGTCGATTTCTTCGACTTTGAGGATTTTTACATATCTAATAGGGATGCTAGCCTCGTACATAGTTTTTGTGCATAACTCCGATTACACTAGTTTACAAGTTTAAGGGTCATCGAGTGAACCTTCATAAAAAGTGTTTTTTCGGGTAATTTTGAGTCGAGCAACACGAAATTAACAACCATTATTTTTTTCTTAGGCACCGCTTTCGAGATTTTTTTGTAAAAACATGCTTTTGCGTATTTTTTTTCAGTTATTCACCATAGCATCTACAATTCCTAACCGATTTTAACGATCTTATACTCGAAATGTTTACAAATTTTTTTTCTTTAATTAGAAGCAAACCGAAAATTTGTAATTTTGAAAAAATTACTCTTTTTTTCGACTTTGGTTTCTTGTAACTTGTCACTGTAAAGAGCACATCAATACCTTTCGATCTAACCGTCTTTCATGTCGATACACAATTTTGTTCACGAGATATTTACGAACAACTAAAAAAAAAGTGCCCAAAAACATGTTTTTCGAAAAAATCTCGAAAACGATGCTTAAGAAAAAAAATTGTTGTCATTTTCGTGTTTCTCAACCCAAATTTACCCTAAAAAACACTTTTTAACGAAGGTTCATTTTTCGTGTAAACTAGTGTTATTTTTAAGACCCTTCTATGACAAGCCATATTTGGTAAGCGAATGAAGATATCGGAACATTTTTTTTTTAATAAAAGATGAAATTATCAATTTAAAAACAAAACTTTCGATTTAGAAAAATATATGGTTTTAGCATTTTGTTTTAAGTTTTTTCGAAAATTAAAAAAAAATTTTAATTATAAAATGCCAAAGTGATCTCCGCTTCTCTTAAAAATTGGATAAATTGCATTTTATGCGCGTAAATTCACTATAGAAAAAAAAATCGGAAACTACTATATAAGTTGTGTTTATTTTAGTGATGGCACTTGCATTATATTTATAATAGTGACAAATAAGCATAACTCCTTAGAATAGAAAGATAATAACTTCTAACTTGGTATGAAAGTTTATTTTTACATTGTTAAAGTAACAGTTAATATCAGCGTCTCAAGATATTCAAGGTCAAGGTCACAAATGTTATAAATATTCCAAGAAATTATTGGCCGCAAAATTCTACATATACAATACATGGAATTTTCTAAACCATCTGAGTCAACAAAAAGTCACAATAGGCTTTAAAAAATATTTATGTATAAGAATTGAGTACACTTTTTTTTCTTCCGTGTATGTGATGATGTGTGGACTGGGGGGTTGATAATTTATCACACATGCCTACACGTTGGCCAGACGGCGTCAGGAAGGCTCATTCAAATTTTCATATTCATATTCATATGCACTTTGTGAGTGTTTATCCTTTGGCATTTCGGCGATGATTTGCAGCCGCTGCCAGTAAATCAAGCATTGAGTATTAGATCACAAGGCGCCTTAATCCACAATGTGCAAGGATAATAAATGAATGGATGAATTGTTTATGGACTGTGACAAGGGAGTTATCATCTAACATATTGCGTCGTATTCTGCGCAAGAATGAGCAGTGCTGACTTCCAGCGGACTTTCTTCTGTCCCCCAACTACTCATAAACTACAATGTACCACAATAAATACAATATTAATTACTCATAGGTCCTAGCAGAATAAAAACCCATGAAAACATGCAATTCATTTGCCTTCAATAGGACGAAGTGAATGGGCGCATGAATGAATGAATGAATGAAATTCAATGCCTGGCCATCCACACGTAAACGTCTGTCAATTGTCAGCCACTGTTGTTGTTGTTGTTGTTGTTGCTGGCCACATGCCGCTTCCGCCGCCCGCAATTAAAAATCCCAAAAAAATACTACATAGCCGTAGTCGCCGGGGGTGGGGGGATGCAGTAAGTCCGTCATTGAGTCAGTGCGCAAGGAACGCGAGAGAAAATGGAAAAAAGAGTTCAATTGACGGCTGACATATTCCTTTGTCGTTGGCGGCGGTCATGCAAATTGTCGAAATATTTCCACTGACCGACAATTGAGTGGCAGCACCCACACACTCCGCCAACCCATACTTACCAAGTGTAGGGCTACCTTTCGGGGCGCCGTTGTTGTGATTGGTTTTGTCTAATGGAACTCGAGCGTGGCAACAATTTCATTGAATTGGATTTCAATACAAAAGAAGGCCAACAGAGCGCACTCTGTGGGCATTGGCGTTACTTTTTGATTTTATTTTTCCTTTTGCTAGTACAATTCGTTGGTCATTAAAAAGGACACGTGCATTGAAGCACGTGACTGACATGGTTCCAACTCCAACTCCAAGCTCTGGCGCTCTCCCTCTCTCTCGCGACTCTATTGTTTTCACTTTGCGTATAAATTTACAGAAAATGGTCTACCAAATAATATGAATTGGGTTTGTTTACCTAGCCTCAGGGTGTGAGGGTGTAAATTCCCTTCCAGTGTCCGTGTCCAGTTGTCAGCTCTTGAGAAATATGTTTCCCAACAATGACTAGTCTAAATGTTTTGTGGCACAAACCACTGCATCACACAATGTCCTACATATTTCGTCTAATTTTTGTTCAAATAAATTCATTATTATTATTGTTGCTATTGTTTGGTTTTGTTATGGACTGACCATCATGTTAATTTGTTATTAATTGTTTGTCGCCGAGTGTTGTTTGATATTTATGCTCGAGCATGTTTATATTGAAGCGGCGGCGAGTGTGTGTTTTGACTATCAGTTGCTGGACATTTGATTTTTGGTTTTGATTGTTTGCCTGATAGCCGTTTGGGTAATGTGAGCCATAGTGTGGGAACTCTCTTTTTCTTCTTCTTATTAACTGGCCTGTACATCCCTAAGGGGTCTTGGCCTAGTCCAACTCTTCTCTTCAGGCACTTCTGTTTATAACACCAGTTGATAACACCAAGAGCTGACAGAGCTTCAGCCACTTGGTCCTGCCAACGCAGCCGTGGTCTTCCTCTTTTCCGCTGACCACCAACTACCGCATCGAACACTTTACGTGAGGGAGTTTCCGCATTTATACGCACTACATGAAGTCCCCGTATAGCTCATACAGCTCATCGTTCCATTGAGACGGGACCGAAGATCTTGTGAAGAATCTTTTTCTCAAACACCTCAAGAGCAGCTCAATCCGTCTGTGTTACCGCCCAAGCCTCTGCGCCATATAAGAGAACTGGAAGGATGAGTGTTCTATAGAGTATCAGTTATTCCCGAGAGTGCTCCACTCTTCATTTGCCTACTGAGCCCAAAGTATCAAATGTTGGCGTTCTTCGTTTGATGTCCGTGCTGATATTATTGTTGTTCATTACCGAGAAGCGTAGATAATCAAATTTCTTGATAGACTCGAAGCTACAGCTGCCTGCAGTCAGCTGAGAATCAAGACGCCGCCATTCTCTACTGGAGCTCACCATAAACTTGGTCTTGACCAAGACCCACTTAGGCTGATTCTTTTTCAATAGCTCCAAAGACACCAGTGTCATAATAATTAATAATATTAATATTATGCCCGTCCCATGCACATAAGTCTATTTTAGAATGCTCTCCATTAGGAGTTTGAGGAGCGTACTAGAGTGCGAGTCGCCTTGTCTAAGACCTCGTTTAGTTTTGTAAAATTTTTTGAGCTTGGAAGCATTGTTATATATCTGTTTGTTTTTTATTTTACGAAAAAAGATTTTTTAAAACAGCCGCATCTCGGGAGACTACATACATTTAAGAAAAACACTTTTCCAAATAGTTTTCGAAAAGCCTCATTCCTTAGCTGTGGCATACTCCCTGGTACTGCTTCTCACACGCTTTCTTTAGCCATTCAAAACACTCTCTTGTTCATTTTCTGCCACGCATAAGCCATTTGATGCACAACTGTCAAGGAGTTGATGATTCCAGGACATGCAGGCGTAACGAATTTCAAAAACTTGAATAAATTATAAAAAATTGATGCCACAGTTTAATCAACAGACCAGACACACGACTTGGCGTTGTTCGTAATCCTTTTAAGTGCAGATAGCGCGAAATAAATGTATGTAAAATGAAAGGGTTAAATCTAAAAAGTGGGAAGCGGGCGTGAAGGAACAATAAAAACAACAAAAAATACAAGAGCGAGAACAAGTAGATTGGCCCACATGGAAACGGCTGCTGTTTTGAAGTATCGGCCAACTGGAGCAGTCAAAACGATGCTGACATCAATGCCATCCATAAATTCATCACGGAAATCTGTTTTGCGGACGTGCGGTCACGTGACTCACGCGCTGGGCGTTAGATAATGTTTGACGTAAATTTTATTAATTGTTTAAATTAAGGAAGCAAGTAGACTGAGAGAAGCAGAGCAGCTCATCAAAGGGTTGTTGGGTTTGTGGCCAAAAATTTGGTTGGTCTTTAATGAGTGTGGAGAATTCGCCAGTAAGCAACTGTTACCAACAGCAACTACGAGTACAATAGCATCAACAAGTTCCATAAACTATAGCCAATTAAGTTAATTGCGTGATTCACAATATAATGGAGATGAACCCACTATAGCTATGTTCACACGAGATATTTTGTATCATCAAAATCTGGTATCTTTAAGATTCAACTCAATAATCGTTTTACTCCATGAAACGAAAGTAGTAAATATTCAATATGAATTAGGTTATAAGACGAGGGTTAATAGTTTTACGGGCGTAAAAGAAAATTACCTGGTTTCATAGCGGTAGGTTTGCCCAAGTAAAGGGGGCTTCTGTTTCACATCTGCCAAACTACGACGGATTTGAATAATAGTTAGGTACTTCATTGTTTTATCAAGAGACTAAGCGAGTTGCTTTCTAATCTAGAGTATAAAGAGTGACAAGATACAATCAAGAGACCCGTTTAAGAAGACACCTTGTGTCCTTACCTTTCAACTTAAGATTAAGAGGCTGAGAGACAGCTCGCACAGATTGTATTCGATTTGTATGCCACCTGATAGAAGTCCAATTAGGGAAAATCCCAAGGCTGTATTGCAGTTTCGATGGTCTATATGGATGCTTATACCAATTGATGTTATATATGAAGGCCATCACGACTTCTTTTTAATTCGATGAAAGCCGTGGAAATGAGGATCGGCTTGTCTCTAGCTCCTTTATTATCTGAGATGTATGTGTTCAGACAGACGAAGGGACTTACGAACAGACGACAATGGCTTGATCGCTACTCGAGATTAAGCTAAAAATATTGGTATGAAGATCTTTTGGTGGACCAACTATATAAGATTTTTGCCCCTATGCATAGAAGGTACGACACCAATAACACATTGCTTATAAAAACTTCGTATATAGTTACTTCTAAATTTTACCCATTTACGAAATTACTCGTCTGCACGTGCTTTAAGTACTACCGCTGGATTGCCTTTAATCCCATTCCCGAATCAGCTAGTTAAATTTGGAGAAACCAAACGAAAAACCTAAACAAATGTGACTGACTCTGACCCTGGATAAATGCTGAACGCTGTCTTTGGTTACATAAATTTACAACAACCATCAAAATGACAATGTCAGGCGCAGTTTTAACAAATAAATCCTTGTCAGGATATGCATGACATATGTGCGGGTGTATGTGAGACAGTGTAGGTAAGTGTGTGTATGTGTGTGTGTTAAACACATGGCTAACTTTCGGTTCAAATTAGACGAAACGGCAGGACAGACAAAGACCAAAAAAGGCATTGCGCAACAAAAGGAACAAAAACAAATAATTATAAATAAAAACGGCTACAAGGATAATGGCACATAATGATGTTGTGACTAAAGGAGTAGGAGAGGCGCAGACACAGCTACTAGACGTCAACAACAAAAACCTAGAGAACGGCAACCCTGGCAATTAAACATTTTCAATAAAATTTACACCTGAGCTCATTTTAATTGAGTTCTCCACTCCAAGCTAGACAGGATCAGGCAGCAGCTGAAGATGAGCTGCTTGCTGTTGTTGCTATTGTCCTTGGTGTTGTTTGTTGTTGACTAATGGCGGCTGCTCTCGAATTATTTATTTAATTGCCTGACATGAATTGGTACAGCTGAAGTTGAGCTTATTTCTTATTTTCCAAATGATTTTTGCTTCAATGTAGTGGAATTGATTTGTGTCTTCGGCCACGCCTTCTTTGGCCCAAATTAGTAGCCATAAATAATGCAAAAAAAAACAGCGGACAAATAAAATATTTGAAAATTTGCATAAAAATTTGGCAACCATGGCATTGGCCTCTGGCTGCGACTTTGACGCTTCTGTTGCAAGGTGCGGAGCAAACAGGGAATTTGCATATTGGGCAATAAGAGAGCGTCGGTTGTGTTTTTCGACTCGCTTCTTGTTGTTGTCTTTTATGACAAGGCAACATTCTTGGCTCAATAAACATAAATTTGCAACCAGGCAAACCAACCCCCACTACCAGACATAGCCACTCCACCTATGACTCGCAACTAGGGTTGTGTGCAGCTCGTGATTTTTTTTTCGTGGCACATCGTGTCAGCGTCTAGTGTCGACACTAAAAGTTATGAAAATATACGAAATTTAAAAAAAAAGGGAGATTTTTGAATTTGACTAGTTTGCCATGAAATGATTTTAGGTAAAAAAACGATTTAATAAAAAACTTTCCGTTTTTTTTCGAAAAAATTTGTCACATCTTAAATTTCCAAATGTCTATGTCTAAATTTAATAGAAATCATTCTCAAATCCATTTTTTTTTTTAATTTCAAATCCGGTTAACATACTTGGCAAATATTTATTTATTTATTCAAAGGAGATCCAACAAAGCTCAGTTTACCTTAGATACTAGAAAAGAATTATTGGAAAGATAGAACAGTGAAAAAAATATATATTAACTAATCAGCGTATCTAGCCCGATAAGTGAAATTTTTAACTCACATCATGAATTGGCCAAAAACTAGGATTTACAATAAGAAAGAAAGGAAAATAAATGAAACATTATCTTAGAAAAAGCGAAAAGAGCTCCGTTGATCAATTGGGTGATTCACAATTCAGAATTAGTCAAAGATGCTCGAAGAGGCAAGTCAAGATGAGTTAAGATAGAAGACATACTTTGAGCTATGAGCCATACTTTGTAGGAAAAATGAAAACATTTTATTTTTATTTCCCTAAAACTATATTTATATATATATCGCGTGTCCATTTACTTGCTGATGCTTGGCTGGCAAAAACTTCTTTCAACGTGCGTGTTCGCTCGTGCTGAAAATTAGCATCGTGACTCGAAACACAGGCTCACGTCCATCACTAGTCGCAACCCTCAGAGATATTGCCAATAAGTTGAACTTGTCGCATGACCAGGCCCATAAATGTATCGCATGCAAATTTTGTTGCCAGATTTTGCTCATTTTGTTTCAATTTGCGCTTTGTCGATTTTCTTTTCTTCGTTTTTATTTGGTTTATTTATTTTTTCATTTGGCATTTCAATAAAGTCGTGTTACGCCGGTCGCATTGCTTGCATTCCTTAAATAATTGCATGATCCTGAAGTCTATATATATAGTGGTTATCAGTTGTCAGCTACCATCCCCCTGTTCTGCACCCTGATACCAACATGTGTGTTCCCCTGTCGCCACCATTCCTATGTTGTTATACGTGAGGTTATGGTAATTCTCTTTTTTTTTAACATTGTTGTTGACTGCTCGAAAACTTGATACTTTGGCTGTCTGTTTGGATTATTAGCATTTGACTCTTGATTGAGTCTAATATTACACAAATTGTTGGCAAATTGAAAATGAAAGCAACCCGCAGGCTACAACAGAGTTTTAGATATGTGTGTAATGAGTTCTTGCTCGAGTAGTGTTGAATGGTTTGGGTTTTGCAGTATTAAACAAATCGAAGTAACTAGGTATTATCTTTTGGAAGATTACACAAATGGGTTTGGCCATGAGACCTATTTCGATGGTATATGGTGACCATAGCCTTTATACTGCTTTTGGTATTATTTAGTGATTCTAAAACCGCCAAAAGGAAATTTTTTAAAAATATTATTAAGGTTGTTATTCCGCTACAGTTGAAAATCAGAAAATTTATATTGTATCGGTAAATATTGGAAACTTTATCTTTTATTCTTTTAAATGGTATTTTTTCACACAAACGCTTTTTTACGAAAATCAAACCAAACAATATGACACTTGTTAACAGCTGATTACTGTTGCTCACTTTGTTCGTCGGATATTTTTACCCTTTTGCCCCGTTAGGGTTGCTCACGTCGTTACATTACTCGGGCAGTCTTGCCTCAAGGCATTTATACCCGTCTAGTGAACACTCCAAATAATTTGTAAGACGAAAGTTAATGAAGTAATATTTATTTTATAATTCTCAAGGCACTAAGTGAACTTGGATTATTATAAATAAAAAGCGAGTGTGAGCGATCTATAATTTCAAACAAGACCATTTACCATCTATGTTCAATCTTTCATTATAATCTGCTTAAGTGTTGCTGATTTTAGTAGTATGCAACGGATTTGTTTTTTTTTCTAAAATATAAGCGGTTCGAAACAATGTTGTCTAGAAATAAGAACTAAAAAAACAAAAATCTTCTAAGAAAAAAAGAAAAATCTACGAATTTACTTTAAACAATTGTAGTTGGTTATTTATTTTTAAATTATTAAAATTATTACTTAAGCTTTTAATTTCTGGAAAACAAATATCCCTATATGTACGGCGAGTCGTATTAAATTTGAAATATGTGCACAACACATAGTAACTAAACTTTTAAACATATAGGAGTATTCGGCCGTGCTACGGAAAACGAACAATTTTATTCGGATTAGTTTCTCACAATCTACTAATATTTCCCTTACTCTTTGTTTACACAGCTCTACAGATTTCGAGGGAAATTATCCACGACTCTGCTAATCTTATTATAAGGGACATTTTTTTTATGCAAGACATGAACATTTTTTTATACAATACATGGACCATATACAAATTTGGTTTGAGTTGTGAATGCTATTTTTTAAGTTGATTAAAAAAAAAAATGATTAATAAAATTTGTCAATAACTATTAAACTTAAAATTGGCATAAATAGAATCTGAAAATATCAAAGAATATTTAAAAATTTATTTCAGTTTAAAATGCGTACGCTTCCAAACCTATTTTGCCAATTCGTCTTGCAAAAAAATATTCGGTTTCAAATCACATAAAAAATGGTTTTTGGTGAAATTGGGCGCACCAAACATGTGATTTCAATAAGAATACGAATAAAAGTTTCGGATTGGTTTTCCGGAGCACGGCCGATTGCATCAATTATGCAAATCAGTTCAGCTTAAAAGTTAAAAAACTGATTATTTTGAACTATGGAAATTCTTTTCGACTTTATGGGGCTGTTCGGGTATTATAAAATTTTAATTTTTCGCAATATTATCTAATCGATTTTTTTTTTCTAATTTTTTTTTTGTAATTACAGCTGCTGACTGCCTATGTGAACGTACCTTTTTTGGTAAGTATAAAAAGGATTTTGTAACTCTTTTTTTTTTATTCAATTGGATTATACGTGTCCCACTTGAACCTTATTTCAGCTGCACCTGCTAATCTCAACTCGCCCAATGCAATCTGTAGAAATTTAAAGCAATTAATTGCTCAGTCCATTGGATCTACGGCTTTCTAGCTGTTAACCCTTGTCAGTTGTGCAATTAAATTCAGCGCCACTTTAATTATATTTCAGCAAATTTTAATAAGGTTGCAATGCATCAGGTCGCTTGTACCTAGTGTCAGCCCACCTCCCACACAATGCTAACAAAAAAAAATTGTTAACAACTTCAATTAAATTATCAACTTGCCGCCACGTACAAAACCCATGTATACGCCATTTAATTATGGTGGAAAATGTTCTTTTTTTCACAGAACTTTGTCGTTTTTTTTTTCGATAGATGCAAAACTTTTGCCACGCGCAGATTTAACTCAATTTAACTGTAAAAACTTTTTCGGGTCGAGAAGTCGCATTAAAAATTCTGCCTAGCAACAACGCTTAACGCGGCTTAATTGTGGTCACAGGTGTCGACGTCAGAATTTTTATCGTTCTGTTCACAGTTTAAATGGAAAACTTGCACTCGACTGGGCTATTATCGAAGAGCAGGGTGGAAACATTTTGAAGCACTTAGAGCTCTGCCCACCCTGAACCCCTGCATTTGGCCTGGCTGGCGCTCAACTAATTTGGCTTAAGACAAATTTTATGAGTTTTATGATATTTGCACAGGCTGTGAATGCTCTGAAATGACTTTCTATGGCAATTGTCGCCGATTTGGCAAATCATTTTTATGTTTTTAAGCATCTTAAAAGCAGCAAATAACCAAATTTATTTGTTTATTTGTTTGTCTGCCAACAGCTCTTGGCCAGCTTAGCTTGGCCAAGGTAATTTGATAAGGCAATTTTTTTCAATTTTTAAGTGAAACAACCCTTTTTTTAATGCTAAATCAAAGTAGAAAAATATTTATTTCAACCGTGGTAGTGCACGACAATGGCATGCCCTGTAAAATTTTTAACACAAAATAATTAATGTAAGAAATTCAATGCTCTTAAAGCTCTTCTTTTAACAGGTGCGGTACTTTGTGAGCACAACTTTCTAACCTTACCAAACAGAATATCTGTAGAAAGTTTGAGGTACATAAGTTGAGGAGTATGGGAGTAAGCTATGTTCGTCACTCTTTTAGTAAATGCGTAATCGTAGTACGTTTACATACAAGCAAACATTTATTTGTGTGAGTAAGCAGCGCATTAAGCAAATGCGCACCAGAGCGCAAGATCGGCAACCAAGCACAAAAAAAAAGAGAGAACATGGTCACACTTACACTGTGCATGTGACTTCTACGCTGAGGCAGAATTTTCTGCCCTATTCACGCTTGAGAGACTGCCCACTGCTGGCGGAGAGGCTCTTCTAAAAACAACCTATGTATCTAGTGGACCGGTTACAAGGCGAATTTAATATACCCGGTTCTCTTGTTAATTTTGATTGTGTTCGTACGATTTTGACGTATGACGTAATCATATAACTTACATTTTCCTACTTGGATTCAATTTGGCCTGTAGGACTCTATAAGGTCGGAAATGCTCTCTCATCTCTGCATGTACATACATATTTGTACGAACCAAATATACCCCTTTACTCTAAAAAAACGGGTATAAAAAAGCTTAGCATGCTTTTTGGCGCGCTCATATTTTAATTGCATGAAATTTAATACTTTTTATATTACATTGCTGTTGTTGTTTTTTGTTTATGCTAATTATTTTTGTATGCAGAAAAGCCAATTATAAAAATTTTATTTTTTTTACTTTTCGCTGTTTCTGACTTTTATTGTTGGTTTATTTGTTGTCTGTAGTGGATATTGATGAAAACAACTTTGCCTGGGAAACTTGATAGGCGCAATTAGCGATGAGCAGTTGAAGCAGTGAAGCGAAGCCATAGTACAAAACAAGCCAATGGTCGGATTAAGCACATTAAGAGTGCAGATTCAACCAATGATGATGCAGTCCATTAATGAAAAATTAAAGAAAATAATTTCATTAGACTTGTTCTGGTTCTGAAAAAGCAAAAATATAATAAATTTTTAAATATAAAAAAAAAATTATGGGCGATCAAAAATTTAAAAATTGCGATTCATAAAAATATATGTATTTTTAATGAGTTGCATTATACAATATAATCAACAAAAAATTAAATAAAAAAAAATTTTAGTTCTTAAAATCAACTGTTTCGAAATTAATCAACTGAAGATAACCAAAGAAATAGTGTTTCTGGGGCTGACACTGCTCAATTGAGAATATTTATGAAATAAATTTATTATAGTTTTTTGTATTCTTTATTTGCAAATACTCAAAAATTCAATTTAAGTGAAAATTAATTTCGTTATAGTTTAGCGAAATTCATTTTCATCAATTTTTAGTGAAAGTGAGAGCCGCAACAGGCCAGTTTGTTAAAATGAGTTCCTACCTCTCGCTGGAGTGAGAGTATCATATTAAAGTTGATGAGCGAAACACTTCATAAAAAAATGCATTGGTATTGACGTTGGCCATTTTAATTAAATTTGCACCTAACGCACTGCAGTTGCTCTCTTGCCTCCATTATGCAATGCATGTAGCTATTTATATTTATGAGCTGACCCGCACCGAGCACTCTCTCTTCTCTCGTTCTCGCCCTTTTCTCTTAGTCACACTCTCTTAGCTCACTATACATTATAATTCAATAAATGTTGCATGCATGCGCGCGAGAGATTTTTAATTGCTTTTCAATAAAACGACCAACTGCCCAAAACTGGACGCTGCTTGGCAAAGAGATGAAGGATGCAAGTCAGAGAGGCAGGGACTTGACTCTGTCACTGAGCTGATAAGCGCAGCATGTTAAAAATGTTGATAAATTATGTTTGAAATATTTACAAGTGAATTAAAATGCTAATGCAATTTTGTGTATGTTCCGCACATGAACACCTCTATGCGTTTACGTTTTTGAGTGCCCGCAATGAAAATAAAAATTAAAAAAAGTTTGAGGACAATAGCAGCATTTAAAAATCAAAATTTGTATGCCTTATAATTCAAATTATAAAATACAACTTTTTTAGAAAATTTCTCTGCTAAGCAGAACAATTGGCAGCAGGAGTAAGGCAGTCGAAAGTCAGCTTACCTCAGCTAACGATTGGGTCACAGTTATAATACTTTCTTTGGGAAAAGCGAGTGCAAAGTTTCTGAGTTTCAGGCACAGCCACGATTGGATTCAGATTTTTTTAAAACTAATTTCGAATCAAAAGAGAAAAAAAAAGAGAAAGAATTCATCTTGGTCCATCAATCATAGTAGAACAAAAATTTATCGAGTTTTTTGTAATACTCAATACTCCGATTCGATATTATTTTTCCATATCACACATTTCACAAATGGATAAGCTTGTCTTCTAATAGCCACTCTAATGTACAGAAAGCCACTTAGGAAGTTTAGTTGGGCGACAAATTGCTTTTTGCTATTAGGAATGATTCCAACATTCGTCGAGTTCATGGAAACTTAACATTATATGTCACACATCTGAAATCCTGAATATTTTAAGGGATTTAGTACCAAATATATTGTAAAAAGTCTGGAGACCCTCTTTAAGAGTATAGTGCAAGAGCTACCCACCAAGGACATTTTTGTACTAAACTCAACGGCTCCATGTTGTATGCAACAAATTGTTGCACGCTCAGCAGGCCAACAAATATAAATAACTATAAAAGCAAGACCCGAAAACATTTTAGCCAACGAAGAAGGGGGTAACACTGCTCTCGATCAGGGTGGCAACAATGTTGTGTTAATGTTTACACATGTACATGACACAACCACAATGACCAGGCCGCACACCCCCCTCCAACACGCAAACACATGCTTGGAAACACTCTCGCACGGCTCGTTGATTTGCCAAAAGCAGACAACAACGCTGCACTCCGTCTCCGAACTGTTCTGTTCCGGCCGTAAAGTGCATCAGTCGCGCTGCGCTGCACTCTCGAGTACCTCAAATACCGGATGTTGGTAACGCACATGGTTTCAGTGGACCTGCTCCTGCACTAGGACTGCTGCTGGGTGTCGATAGCAGCATAATTAAAATTAACATTTTTTGTACAAAAACTTAATGTGTTGGTCTGGGCAGGTCTGCAGGCCTTACATTGTCAGTTTTGTTGCATGCTTTTAGGCGAGTTAACTCAATTTGCTGTGTGCAATGATGCCTATGCAGGTCATCCTGCCGCTCTTAGGGCTTCTATTGATTTTGATGATGGTTATTTAATTTAGGGAGTCAAGTGGGCGTTATTGATGATGAACATGTAGTAGAGCACAGTTTGAATAGCCGCAAGCCAAGGGTTGCTCACTCTGGTTGCGGCATGAGCTAATGCAACAGATTTTTGATATCATATTTCCGTGCAGTTGAATTTTTGGTGAACTAACAGTAGAGTAGAGTAGAATTAAGTTAATATAAATATCGCATATTTACACCTTTAATTAAAAACACTAACAAGGTTATTTAGTGCTCTTGCTGTTGTTTGTTGACGTCTGGCAGGAAATCAGCCAGGAAGTCAGCCGTAACCGAACAACACGGTGGATTGGCAAATGTGTGTTTGCAGATTGGTGAATTGGTAAATTGTTGAAACTGTGGTTTGGTGTGGGGTTGTAAAAGCTTTTAACTGAAAATACCATAATGAAAATTCCAAGTTATATACAGTTCTTGGCTTAATGCATGTTTGTTGATATCGGGTTGAGGAGCTAATTGAGGTATTTAAATGGAAATCTGAAAATTTGAATAATAAAAACAATTACATGTATACTGTTGTGTGCATACATATTTACTGCAGACAAAGTATATATCGTTTTTTGTTTTTTTTTGGCTAATGGATAGATGCTGTTTTTTGTCTTAGCAGTTTATTTGGTTTTAAAAATATTACAGTTTACACATTCGTAAGACCGATGGGTTCTATGGAGATTATTTGTTATATTAAACCAATTTTGATATAATTGTGTGCAATGATTGGGAACTCTAAAAAACTTTTGAACGCAACTGAATTGAGTCCTTAAAACGCACTAGGTGACTCTTTCAAAGGGAAGGTTGTGCACGATACAGTCAATCGACTTTTTAAAAATGTTACTTAGTGCTTGGAAACTCTAAAAAACTAACGAATGCTGATCTTTAAGCTATTGGGATTTATTAGGCACTCACGCGACGTAATAACGAATATAATCCGAAAGTTTGATTGCTCTAGCTCTTTTTATTTTGTTTCCATAAACTTATATTTATATGATCCTCAACCGAACTGAGGACGCCGTCTAAACTATATCCACTGGGATATGGTGGCATTTTACTGGTCGTACAGCTCATCTCTGAGAGCTAGGTGTTCATACGAACGGATAGACACAGTACATCTCTCCATTCAAAAATTTTGGTTCTTATTTGTAGGTATGGAATGACAAGTTTTATGCGGTTTTCCCGGAGAGGAAAGATTAAAAGCAAACAACTTCTCTTAAACGATCTACACTGATGGTTGGAAGACGGAAGAAGACACAGGAGCAGGCGTCTTCTCTGAAGATCGAAGCTTTCATTCCATCTTCCCGACTGGTGTAGCCTTTTTCAGGCCGATATTTATGCAATCTGCAATATATCCATAACACAGTACTAGCGCTTAATCGTATCCTCTACCACTCAATCACCCTCTGTTGGGTACTGGGGTACTCCGGTGTTCCTGGTTACGAGGAGGCAAAAAAACCACTACAGGGCATCGTATCGCAAATTAAAGGGACGGTCAGAGCTCAGGCGAAAAGAGAATGGGACACTGCGTCCGGTTGTCGCATCTCTCAAGCACTCTGGCCACGCTACAATCCAAAGCACATATCTGAACTGGTGCGATTTCACAAGAACAGGACCAGGATGATGGTAGGAGTAATTCTTGCCAATAGCCAGGCTCCAATGAACAGCAAACTTATCCATAAAACGGTATTAGCGCTTAATCGTATCCTCTAACACTCAATCACCCTCTGTTGGGTACCGTCGTACTCCGGCGTTCCTGGCAACGAGGAGGCGGACGAGTACGCCAGGAACGGTTCAGCAAAAAGACACCTACAGGACGTCATATCGCAAATTAAAGGGACGGTCAGAGCTCAGGCGAAAAGAGAATAGGACACTGCGTCCGGTTGTCGCATCTCCCAAGCACTCTGGCCACGCTACAATCCAAAGCACATATCTGAACTGGTGCGATTTCACAAGAACAGGACCAGGATGGTGATAGGAGTTGCAACGGGGCACTGCACCATAGGTCTAATGCCTGATAGGTTTCACGTCCCGCATCACGACTTCTTCCTTAGCTGTGGAGATGAGAAGGATATAGAAAGCATCCAACACCTGCTATGTGATTGGCCGATACTTCTTAGGAAACGCATCGAATTTCTGGGTAAATCATTCTTTGAAGATCCTGGCTACTTTCATCTAATCCTCAAAATTGTTCTACAAGGAGAGAGCTTCAAGACATTAGTAATGACCACCAGCTTCGACAAATAATTAAGGGCGACAACGTTGTACGATACATCAAAACACAACGCATAAGATGGTAAGGCCACGTTATGAGAACGGACAGTTCAAGAGCGCAAAGGAAGGTACTGGAGGCAAAAGAATACTTCAACAAAGCAATAGGAAGAACAAGATCAAGATAGATTGACGAAGCGAAAGGAGATCTACAACGACTCAAGTTGATAAACTGGAAGGAGACTACAACAGACCGATCAACATGGAGGAGTATTGTTCAGCAGGCCAGAGCTCACAAAGAGCTGTAGCGCCAAACAACAACGACGACCAGCTTCGACCTTCGAACTTTTCAAGGTCACTCCACCACCCCGCTCCTTCCCCCTTTACTTTTTCATGCTGCTTTCTTCATCTCCACAATTAGACAACACAATGGACCATATGGTCTCCAAGTGATCTTGGTTTATTAAATGAGCAGCCTATTCAACCTCACCTAACCTATTTGTAGGTTTGGTGATAACTAGTCTATCCAAAGGGTGACTAAGTGCTACAAATTTGTGCATAGTGCACGTGTCTATGCTAACGCCCACTTTGCAACACCCAGCGGTGGCAAGAAGCGTCTCGTACACACTCTCACTCTCTATCGACTACTAACTTGCAGCTGGCTCTGCATGTCGTTTAATTAAAAAATGCCCCAAAAGCATTTACTCAAACCCAATGCGGCTGTATCAATGCATCGTTGCATTGATGACAACAAAAACATGGTGCATGCATTTTAATGAAAACGGAAACGGAGTAATCAGCAAGTGACAATCTCTGCGGTGACCAGCGGACATTGGACAACCCCGCTGGTCAAGCACACGAAATTAAACAAAGCCGAAAAATATTTTTCAAATACAAAATCCTAATAAAAAGTACAACCCGTGGAGCGTATGAATTTAATGATTTAATCACAGAGCAACCCCTACCAAAACTTACGTGGCAGAGCTTGCTCTTGGAGTGCTTTAAGCTTGAGTGTTGACACTGCAGCGGCGTGCGTGACAGTGGAATTTGTCAAATGCAACGGCCACAAAGCGTTGCTTGCCAATCTCAAGGGAAATATGCACCAAGAAACGCGGATGATGCAGAAGTAGGAGTTGCAGAATGATAATCATGCCACGGGCATTTATGCCTGCATACTTGCAGGCGCAGCATACTGCACCAAATTGACTTTGGCTCTGTCAAATCCTGGCATGTGGTCAACATTTAAGTGTAATTAATGCCCGCGGCCAGCAGCAGCAGCAGGCCTCAGCGGAAGTTGCATCGTCTATGACGCACTTCCGGCAGCTTTAGCCTGGGTTGCGCTTGTTTGTGCATTTGATGCCTTTTCATTTTTTTTTTTTTGTACACATGTTTGTTATCATCTCGCAGTATAAAATATGAAAAGCAAATATTTCGCTTAATTTGATTAGCGCGTGCTGTACCCAATGCACTTTTTGCATACTGCCTCCGGTTAGTTTACTTTTCGCATCGGTGCAGTCGTCATATCAGAATTTTCATTATTTTTTATGTTCTTCCCATTCCCCACCCAGTCATGGCAATCTTTTGGGCTGACTACATATGCCCCAGAGATTAGCCAGGGTACGCAGACCCAGCTCAATACTTAATGGGTTTGCCTTTTATGCTAATCGAAATGAAAGCGTCTGTCTGTGAGAGTTACTCTATGGTAATTAATAGTTTTTGACACAACTTTCATGTAAAGTTTTTCACTTTGAAGTTTTCACCATCAACTTTACACATTTTCTTTATGCAAATGCGCGTCAAGTGAGTTTTCTTAGAAAATGCGTTGAGCAAACGCCTTGCAAATTGAATTTAAGCCGTGGCAGGAGTAAGCTCCTTATTGCTATTTGTATTTCGACACGGAATAAGTTTGAGTTGAAAGTGTGGCCAAAATACATAGTTTTTAATATATATAAAGTAACAAGGGGGGGCATAATTACAGGCGATAATTTATATAGTTTCAAGAAAGTCAATTAAAATTCACAGAAGCTGCGCACCCGCTGTGACTGGCGGTTGACCTGGCTTGCCCCAGAGTTATTTTATGCAATTGACAACTCGAATGAGTTGCGGTTGCTTTGTGACAGAGTTCTTTGGGGAATCGAATAGATTTTATTTCATATATTTATAATTGCATAATTTCACAAAGTGGGGTAGATAGTTTTCATTTAATTTTTACAATTTAGTAAGACACCAAAACCTTTATTCCGAAATTTTGTCTGCCTGTCTATCCATCTGTCCGTATATCCATCTGTCCATGTGGCCTGTTCCAGGAAGTTCAAATGAGCTAGGAGTATGAAATTTTTTACAAGGTGCGCCTCATGGTCTAGTTCTTAACTTGCATTCGATTTTTAGATATTTGCCCCCCTTTTCGATCTGTAGAATTTTGTGGTTTACTTTCGCGAAGTAAAAGAAAGAGGAAGTTACAGTCACCAAAATCATTATGTAGACTCATTTAAGACATGCTTCTAAGTCCTCAAAATTGGGCAGTGTTATGGTATAGTCGGGGCATTCCGATTGTAACCGTCTCGTACTCGGTTTGGTGTGCAGGGGTGTGGCCCCCTGGTTTTTCATTAACTTACATAGCACTTTTGTGCACGCGATAAACGCAGTGTCATAATTTGCAATAAAATCCAAACGGTTGGGGAAACCCGAGCTTAATTGCTCGAAAATAAGGTCAAGGAAATAGGGCCTCTCTACACCAAAACGCATCACTGAATTTAATTAATTAATTGAAACTTTTATTTTTTTCAAACATTTTTATTAACGTTTAAATTTTTTGATGTTCGTTTAAAAAAAATAGTTATTACTCATTGGTGTTTAACTATATCTTCTGTAGATAGATTATAAATAAAATAACTTTAGAAAAAAAATTAACATTTTTTAGAGTGTAGGCATAACTATAGAGAATCCATTTATACGAAGTATTAAGAAGAGTATTCGAAATAAGTTTTTAATATTTTAAATATCAAAGGGGGTTTCCATAAAGTAAACATAACTTTAATATCAAAAAATTTGATTTCCTCTTATAGGATAAATGATTAATATTTTTCAAAAGTATAGAAATTAATAATTGCGAAAACGTATGTACCATATAATAAATTTAAGCTAACTTATTTTTCAACGTGATCAAATGACTGGAACAAAATAAAAGATACATTATTATCACCCATTTATAATTTTTTGTATACCGAAGATTTCAGGTCCGACAAAAGATGCTCTACTACTTCACTTTTCATAAGTTGTTTATGATGCTGGCCCTCTTTTTATTCCCTTAATAATTTCTCGGCCTAGCCTCACAATTTTTAATATATAGGCTTGAAGTTTTGCACATAACTTATTTTTATGGTGTGAGTACATATTATGGAAAGTTTTGAAAATTTTTAAAACTCCGCCTAAAAGTGGAGGAAATGGCGGGTAAAAGTTTGTATGAGGAGCATTTTTTTCATCAAATTGATGAAAGGTTTAGATTAACGCGTCAGTAGAAAAGTTTCACTAAAATTCCGTGTCAGGTTCCAGTCATTAATTTATAAGAAATAAAGATATTATTTTGTTGTTAGGTTTCAAGTGAACAAGTTGTAGCTTCATATCAGGTGCGGATCTAGGATTTGGTCTTGGGTATATATATATCAGAGCTCGCAAAAGACTTTCAACACATTTTTCAAACTTTGTTGGGGGGGAGTCCTGACCCGAAAACCCCGATCCGCCACTGCTTCACATGCATATTATGTAATATATGTTCTTGAAATTTTTTTATTTTTTATTTATACTTAGTAGTTAAATTTATAATTCGTGCATTTCATATCATTTCATTGTATATGGGCATTTCCACAGAAATGTCAACCAGGACCGAAAAATTAAATTTGAAAAAACTATTGATTTTTATTAAATTTTATTTTAAAAATGTTTAATATTTAATAAAATAATGTCATTACGGCTTTTCTGTCTTATTGTTTTATAAAAATTTGCCTCAATGGTGAATATATTGTTTTCTCGCTATTATTTACTTTTAGAGAGACTTGCTCTTAAAGATGGTAAGGTTATGTATTTAACAACTGTTTACGTTTCTCTCATCACTTGAAAATTTTTAACAACATCAAATAAGCATTAAAAAAGACAATTGATTAGTTGTCTAAAAACTATCATTTTTTATCCGTGATTGGCAGTCGGTGTATGCAAGTGAACGCAAATTTAAATTTAAATCAAGTTAAGTGACTTAAACTAAAAAATAAAATATAGTGTGTAAAAAGGACACCAACATTTTTTTATTAATTTTCAAAGTTTGTCGCGTACGCAATCGTAGACCAAAAATCGTTACACTAAACACTTTATTGATCGCTAGGCCCTATGGAGACTATATAATGCAGCCAACCGATTTCGATCAAATTTGGAACACTTATTGGGAGGCCCAAAAAACTTCCGAATGACAAATTTGGTTTCGATATCTTTATAAACAAACGAATTATGCCCTGAAAACGTTTTTCTGACTGATCAATCCTATGGAGGCTATATGATATAATCAACCGATTTTGATAAAATTTGGCAAATTGCTTCGGAACTTTAAAAAACTTTTGAATGCCAAAGTTTGTTACGATATTTGCAGAAACAAACGAAACACAACCTATTTTTTACAAAAAAAAAACGTTTGTTTGTCCGATCGGTCCTATGGGAGCTATATAGTATAGTCAACTGATTTTGGCGTATATTACATACTTTTTCGGCTTGCAAAAACTTACCGTACTCTTTGTACCACATGTACAGGGTATAAATTTGTCGCGTACTGAATGTCGTGTTCTTAATCAGTCTTTAGTCTTTATTTTAACGTAATAAATTTTAATAGGAAGCTACAATATTCCACTTTAGTTATAAATTAAACGTTTTTAAATATTATTTGATGTTTCGCAGATTTTTGAATTTTTGTAGATGCAGTTGAAATCGACTTCTATTTTTGTCACGTACTAAATCGTAGGTTTATTGCCGATATATTGGAAACGGTAAATTAACAGACCCTACCTTTTACACTATATATACTGCTACAAAAACAGTATCCAAAAATAAAAACAAGGAACAAAACTTTCTTTACTTTTTTGTACTTTAAAGGCGTACGAATGTCGCGTACTGCGATCCTGGAAATGCCCATATTCAATAGGAATAAAAAAAAACGAATTCGTTGTACGAATGGTGAATTTGAGATTTTTAAGGAAAATAGAGAACAAACAAAATTCTCATAAATTAAACAGTAAAATCAGCTTTGTTTTGAGTAAATTCGCACTTGAATTAAAACCGGCTCTTTTTTTTTTTGAGTGTCAGTGTTCCTTTTCCCATGCAGTATAAGTATGGGGAAATCCCCGGCCCAAAGAAAAATATTAAACAAAAAAAACCCATAGCCATAATGCTCAAAATGATGACACACTTACCACATAAACCGCACACACACACACATACACACACCAACAACCAGACACAAACGAACCCACAAACTAACAACCCAACAACAAGTACAAAAACACATGCAGCCCTGTTGCCCAGATGGGTATGGGGTCTAAAGAGAGGCAGCGAGCAATGGGTTGCCAAAGGGTTTCAAAATGGCCACTAAAATGCACGCTAATGAGTTTCAATTACTCCGCCAACTGAGTAAATGACTAGATGACTGACAAAACGACCAAATGACACTTCTAAACAATTTTTTATTGCTGGCAACGTCGGCTTCAACAGCTTTGACAGCTTTGGCGTCACTTCTGTGTCAATTTGCGTAAATTTTTTGGCGCAACTTTGATTGAAACTAAACGAGCTGTTTTAGGAGACGGGGCTACGGTCGGTTTGAGGGGGTTGCTTGTGGCTTAGCTGCAGTTTTTCCTGCTGCATATTGCTTGATTTTAATTAAATTCTTTGGCCCACAAAATGTGACAGAAGCAGCAGCTGAGGCCCAGGCAATGAATGAGACGCTTTTCCTTTGTGTTTTTGTTGTTATCGTTTTGATTTCGTTTTTTTTTTAACTCGTAAAGTTTTATGATTACAACCTGCCCAAGCTCTTTTTTGTACAATATGCGGCCTATTCGTTACTTTCCAGCGACTTTTAGCGGTTTTGAGGGCTGTCATTCAGTCTGATGACAGTGCGTCTGCACATGCTCGACAACCTACAACAAGTCAACGTCTAAATGGTTATGGCCTGAACATTTTAAATAATTAATGTAGGTGTCGGCGGTGTAGCACACACTGTAACAATATTTCCCACACACTTTTGCAACAAAAGCTAGCCAACACTGGCAGGGGTGCAATGCGCCAAATGTAATAAAAATGTTTTAAGCAAAAGTTTTTACTGACCAGCCAAGTTGACCACAAGCGAGGGAAGAGAAGAGCAGAGGTACAGTAAACAGCAAAGAAAAACTTACAGACACTTAAAATCGACTGCATTTCAATTCCCAAACGATTATAAACTACAGACCAAGTGCGAGTTGCCAGACCGTTTGCAAATTTAATTTACAACTACACAAAAAGTACGACCACAACAGCCAAACAACTAGAGATGAGCAAAACTGAGTAACAACTGTGAGTCATATCGTGTTGACAATCACGACGCAAAAGTTTGTCACGAAGCGAAAGTGTTGCCACTTGTTAAATGCCAGAGCTGAACAGCTGTGTTCAGATTTCAGATTTCGAAAAAAAAAATTTGTTATATGCTATAAATACAATAATAATAATTAAAAAATTTCTTAGATTCTATATTTGATAATTACATATTTATTGATAATTATTTTTTTTCAGATTCATACCAAAAGCATACAAAAAATTTGTTTTTTCGAAATCTGATTTAAAAAATATTCTTAGATTCTTTTTTTAATATTTAGCATATCTTTAAATAGCATATTATATTAATATTCTTAGATTCTATTTTTGTAATTTCACGGTACACATTTATTGATAATTATTTAGTTTTATTTTTTGGATTGAATCAGACAAAAAATAATTATCAATAAATGTATAAGTGAAATTTACAAAAATAGAATCTCAGAATATTTAAAAAATTATTTCAGTTTAAAGTGCGCACACTTTTGAACATATTTTGGCAATTCGTTTTAATTCCTCTTGCGAAAAGGGTAGACGGTTTCAAACCACATAAAAAATGCGATTTGGTGAAATCGAATATTCGGATTTTGGTTTCGGAATTCCGTTTTAAGGACATAAATTAGTATATCTACATAAACGGCCGTGCTCCGGAAAACGTAAAATTAACCATTTTATTAAACTCAACAGGCTGAAAGCCTGAACGTCCTTTTTGTTAGTTTATGAGTTGCGTTGGTGCATCTTCTCTCTTGATTTCAAAAATTGTATTTTGTTTTTTGTATAATAGTTATTAATCATTGGAGTTTAACTATATCTTCTGTTAAATTTTAATTTCCGTAACATTTACTACTTGTCTAAGTTATAGATTGTAAATGGAATAACTTTGAACAATAAAAAAAAATTGGTGTATAATTGCTACTTTATAATTGCCTTTAATTCAGAAATGACGCCTTATGCTCCAAATAAGAGTTATAGGAACATATATGTATATATATATTTAATTCAGCTTAATTATTAAAATTCATTGTATACTTTTTTGTCGCTTTTTATATCACAAAATGGCTAAATAATACCAAAATATTAGTGTTGAAATTGCCGCAAACAGCATTTTACAACACTTTATCCTAAACTCAACAACTAAAATCTAGAATAAGGACTGGGCAGAGGAAAAGTTAATTCCCTACTCAGCACTGTATATTTTGCTGTTGCAAATGTGCTCAACTCCTCAATTCAACAGCAAGCGTGAGTACCCTAAAAAGTTTGATATAAAAAATAATTTTAGCTTTTTCTAGTAATTTCCTTTGTAAAAAGCCTTACTAAAACGAAAGTGAGATCGACAAATTTTTTCTATGCAACAGATCTTAACATATTGGGAAAAAAAATAGTTTTTTTGATTAAAAAACAATGTCTTCATATCATGGCAGTTTTTATCCAGTTTTACTTAATCGATTGCTTGAAATTATTAAATTCGAACATTCATGAATGAAATACATTTAAAAAATTTTTTCTGTTTAATTTACAGTCAAATTCGATTTTTCTTAGAACTTGCTAGAAATTGCGAAAAAATTAAATAAATTATTGAATGTAACGAAATAAAAGCTGAGTCATTTAAATATTCACAACTTAATATAAACATCGGTTGGTTAAAACGTAGAAAAACTACAATAAAGTGTAGACGCTCTTATTTTTAATCTAAAAAACGGTTGTTCTTAGCATCTCAAAACCCGGAAATGATTAAAAAATTTTAAGAACATCCACATTTTTTTTATATATGGGTAACGTCTTTCCATGTGCTAAACTTCTTTTCCAACACTACACTGTAGTAATTTGATAAACTTTATAAGTGAAATGTAGTATACGTTTTATTCAACGATTTTTTACCACCGAATCTCTCCAAGAATCTAACGTCCATCTCTATTGACATAAAACAAACTGTTGTATATGAAAGAGTGCAGCAAAGATGGCAACTTCTGTTGCAGGCTTCTGGGAAAAGGTGTTAACAAAACTTTTTACTCTCAAGTTAAAGTCAGTGGAAATTATATTTATCTGAGTGCCTGAACTTTTGTACTTTTGGACACCTAGTGAGGCTGCGCCAGCTGTGCATTTTGGAGTAGCCATTGACTTGGTTCCCCAACCATACCGAATTAGTTACTGATAATGGAGAGGGTTGGAGTAAATTATGTTTATTATTACTTTGGCACACAATTTGCTTCTTTTGGCTGGTTAGCCATGGCAGCTTTTGAGCCAAGAAATTGGACAGTGCTGTGCGCTTTTGCAAACAATATGCAAATAATCAACAGTTTCTAGCTGGCAGCCATCCAAATTAATAGCAGACTCATCCAAATGCACGAACAGCTTCGACTTTGCACTGGAGCAGCAACGTGTTGAAAGCCCGAAAAACACTTTGAAGCATCTTTAGCTAGCTACAGTAAATTGCACTTTAATTGCACTTTAGGAGCATGAAGGAGTTTCAAACTTTTGTTTCGGAAAAACGTAGTACAAAAATTGCTAGTTTGGACAATGCACAATGGGCTAGATTTTGGCCAAAAGTCCTCCAGATGAAAGTCAAAATTGGGACAAAATTATATTTCAATATGATTTTATACTTATTAAGGTATCCTGTGCAGAAAAAATTTTTAAATTATAATTTGTGGTTTTTCAGTAATTAGCCGTCTAAGTTGACATTCTTGACTTTTTGACCTCTCGCGATAATTTACAGCAAAAAAAACCTGCATTTACCATGATACATGCACCTACGAAATCTTCATTCTCTTTACTATTTATAAATATTACTTGCAAAAAAAAATAAAATTGAGCTTAAAAACTTTTTGATTTGAATATATTCGATTAGTTATAAAGATTTTGTTGGTTTTTTTATCATTTGACTGCTTTGCTTTAAGGGTACCTCCGACTACCACTCGATATTTGATCGAAAAAATTTTTATAAATTTCTTTATATATTTTACAAGAAAATGTTATTCTTCACGATTTTCGGAAATTGAATTTTCTATCTAAAAGTTGAATTTTAAAAATTGACCCCAAGGAAATTTTACTATTTTTGGAATTTCTTAACTGCCTAAAAGTATGCTTTAATAACCATTTTTTCAAAAGATGTACTAAATAATTGCCCTATCACACATTAAGTTATATTTAGTGTGTAGCGATTTATTTTTGTGTCGATATTGGATTATAACCTTTTGAATTTATGGGTTGAATAAATAAATAAATATATGAAAAAAAAAATTACTAAATAGTAAAAAAAAAATGTACAATTTGAAAATTTTATAGCATACTACAAAGATGCAAATCAAAAAATGTAAAAATTATAAATTTTGACGAAAAAACGTAAAAATTTAAATATCGATTTTTGAAATATTTTTCGGAAATTAAAACAGCATGCCCAAAAAATTATAACTTTTAAAAACCAGATTGATTGGTGGTCTCGTCTTTTTGTAATTGGCTTGGAAAGCTGAAACTGTTTGGGGCTATAACTCCAAATCCATTCCATATTTTGGGTACAGGCTATATTTTCAATGTATCTGGAGCCCATATCTACCTCTGTGTGAAATATGGTCCAATTCCAATTAACGGTGTTATTTCTTTAAATTAATTTAAAAATTTTTCTTTGTTTTTTTTTTTAATTTTTTCCAATTTTGTCTAGATTATCTATATCTTAAAAAAATCTGAAGAAAATCCCAGAAAAATTGTACAATCCTTTACGAACACGTGTGTAAAATTTCATCACTCTAAAAAACTTATTATGGAAATGCTAGATTTTTGGCCAAAATATGACAATCTGGGCCCACAGTGCAATGGTTCGAAATGGTTTGAAAGTTCTGCTGGCTGAACAGACAAGAAAATTGGTAATCATCATAAATAAGTGATTAAAATTAATTAAATTCATTTTTGTCAGCAAACTTTTGCCTAATAGCTTAACAAGCTGCTTTAGTTTAAATTGTAGTGTATTATACAGGCGTAATAAAAAAGTGTTTTCAAAATCATCGATGCTTTTGATTAGTAACTATAGCTGCACTTCGGTTAATTTAAACAAATCCTCATATTCGGCCACCAATTGGCCATTATGCTTAATGCCGCGCAGCCACTTGACGTAGTCTTCCGGTATGCCCGTCTCCAAAGCACCCTTTACTATCACCTTTAGGTACGTCTGTGAAGGTTGTCTATCGTAGGGCAAGAATTTGTTGCCAAGCGTGCGCAAATCTGTGATTGGTTGTTTGGCCAAATGGTAGCTGCGACAGGTAATACTTTCATTCGTCAGCAGTGACAGTATAGAAACTTCGAAGGGTATATAAATGCCGCTGGAGACGCCCTCCTGACTGCAAAAAAGTAATTCTTTAAAGGTTTAGTTTATGTAAGTGAAAGCACATACTCATCCAAGTCCTTAAGATTGGACTTGTCAATCTGCCAAATGGAGCCATAGACATGCGAGGCACCTGTAGGCACTATTGTAGCGGGCGAACCTTGCCATTTCTTAGATGTTGATGCAAAGTCCAAGCGATAGCCCTAGAGAAAAAAAAAATCCAGTAAATATTGTTTAGATTTATTTATATAGAAAAGCAGCAACAGTTCCAGACACTTACTTTTAGCAGCCCGACTCCTATGCGTTTTGCGGTAGTATTCTTTAACTGTAGGCGTTGTGCAAGCATATTGCTACCAAAGCCAAAGTAATAAAAGCTGCTGCTCATTCTAAAATGTTTTTAAAAATTGTATTTTAATTAAATATCAGTGAATATTTGATTTGTAAAGAATGCGGCCAGCTTGTTAGTGTTGTAACATAAAGCTCTTGAGTGCAATGCATTTACAGCAGTTGCACTGTTGGTTTGTTTGCTTGCTAAATCAGTTGCTAAGCAGTTCAGCTGATGGTTTCTTTTTTTTGCTAAATTTTGTTTTGCTGTTTTGGGCATTTAAAGCAGTTGCACAGTTGCAGTGCTGGTTTGCAACTTAGATAGTCAATTTCATAGCATGCAGACTTTGCGCTTGCTACACAAGCAGTGCAGCAGTGCGTGTAGTGCTTTAAGTGGCGCGCAAGCAGTTTTGTTGTAGGTACGTTACTTTGCTAAGTAGGTGCAAGCAGTGTGATATAGTGCTTGTTGAGTGAAGCGCAAGCAGTAGAACTGAAGGTACGTTACTTTGCTATGTATATGCAAGCAGTAGTATTGGTGCAATGCCTTAATAAGCTTTTAAGCTCATGCAGTACTGGTTTTGAAATTGACTAAACTGTTTCATAACAACTTGCTTTTGAGTGTTACTGCTCTCTTTAAGCGCTGTCTAGCAAACAGCTGTTTTTTTGCAATTATTTGACAGGAAACAATAAATTGTTTAAGTACTTACATCTGCTGTTTAAAAAAATAGTAGTTATATAACTTTTTGTAATTAGTAAACACAAAGCCACAGTTTTGGCAAAACAATTTTGTTTTTTAATGCAACTTAAAGTACACGCACTTGCTTAGAAGCACAACTCACAACTAATTGGAACAATGTGTTTGACTTTGTCCATTAGGAAACATATGATTATTTATTCTCACTCTCCCGCTCTTTGAGTTTACTTTGTTTATCAACAAGCGCAAAAGCTCATTTTTGGGTTCTAAACTTCAATAAAATGAGAGATAATTTTTATTCATTCACGCTAATTTCTATATGGCCTTAGTTAAACCATCAACATCATGATCCTGCAGATATACATCTTTCAACTGCAGCAAATCTTCCAAATCCTTGGTCACACGCCCATTATGTTTAGTGGCCTGTAGGTTCTCAATGTATTCCTTAGGCATACCGCTCTCAATGGCACCCTTAACCAGACACTGCAAATACGTTTTTGAGGGTTGCCTTAACTCGGGCACCTCCTCTGGTGGCATATAATGTAAATTGGTCACCGGCTGCTTGACAAGATGATAGGCTCTGGCTGCAAGCATTGTGCCATTTCGCAGCTTTACCTGCACAGTCAGTGGCACATAAATGCCCAGATGCACGCCTTCCTGACTGTAGAGCAATGTGTTTACTACAAGTTAATGGCCAGACGCTTACTTACTTGTCCAAATCCGGCAGATTGCTTAGCTCAATCTCCCAAAGCGTGCCCCAGGTCTCTGCTGCCAGCGTAGGCACTATAGTAGCTACGGCACCCTTCCAACGTTGCGTAGGCTCTGCAAAGTCAAGTCTAAAATTCTCCAGTAGCGCGGGTCCCACACGTAGTGCCGTGGGATTTTGCAGGTGTATTCTTTGGCTCAGCATATTGCTGCCAAAGCCAAAATAGTAGAATTTATTGCTATTAATCTCGGCCAGCTGCTCATGTGCAATATAAGCTTGAACAGAGCCGAGGGTCAGTAAATAAATCAAATTAATTAAACTGCCCATTGCGATGGTGCTCAGAATTACGCTGAACCTTATCTGATGCCGATCAAAAAGCAACTAAAGCTTGGCATGTAAACTGAGGCCTTAGTCTAGAGATTTTCTGAGCGTTTGTCCAATAAATTTGTTTTGTGCGAGCAATTGAAAAAATGGGAGCGGATGAATTATCTGTCCATTCAGCTCAAGTGCACTTGCGAAATTTGAAATCTTAAATTCCGACTATTATGTGTTGTATTTATTGTATTGTATGTATAAATTTCTAAAAGTCCACATTTAATCTTTTTATTTTGCTAAAGCCTAGACAAGCTGTAATTTATACTGACAAGTTTGACAAGCTACAAAAATAGCTACCAGCCATCAAAAGTATCACCAAAAGCCATTTTGTTCTGGTTGCTTGTAGTTTTTGTTGTTCCTGCTGACCATTGTCAGCAATTCAATTTGAATTTTTGCAATCCGCTGTTTATTTGGCTAGCCGCAACAAGCGCAACCCCCTCTAACGCCTTCTCCCAAGCCAAGCACAATATTTATAACGAATTTTACAATTTCATTGTTGCATACATGTTTCAATATTTACCAACAAAATGGTTTGCGAAAAGACCCAAAAATGTCAATATGAGGCAGAATATACGTGTATGTGCTTGTGTGTGCCACCAACGATAACATCGGACACAGTCTGTGGCGTACAGGTTTGTTGTATGGCTTGTGGCTGTGGCAGTCAAGGATTAGCCAGACCCAACAAAGAGTTGCATACTGGTTGCAACCAAATATATAAGCATGTCATATTTTCTGCATTCTATAAAAATTGAAAGCCAAAAATTACAAATTGATAAGAATTTTATTAATTCTTATATCAACAGCTTTGACAGCCGATTGGCAACGCTGTCATTTTTTGACGCTCAACAATTTGTCAATATTTTTTTTGAATAAAAAAGTCAACGTTACTATTGAGGCACATTTTTCAACAAAACGATTTCGGGAATATGCAAAATTGCAGCTTTTAGGACGATAGCAATCCAAAGCTTGCACCTGCAAACAAAGAAATTTTGTTGGAACTAATGTTTTATTAAAAAATTATCAAAAATAAAAAAATACAAAAAAATGTGATATTGTTTTTCTCGAAAAAATTTATACATTTTCGCTGTGCATTTGTGTATTAGAGCCACATAAATATTTTTCCCGAAATTTGAGATTCTAGGTCATGTCTATGGAAACTGGCGTACCAGTCGATAAAGTTTCGTGTCTCTACCTCTCATAGTTTCCGAAATCTAGGTCTCAAACAGACGAACGAAGTTTTTTCATTTGAAGATAAGCAGTGCAAATTATGCCAAGCATGTTCCAAAAATCTGAAGACATGACCTTGGAACTGTTTTCGCCTTTTTTGATGGCTATACTTCTTGTTTGCTGCAATGTTTTGACTGTTCCTTCGCATCAGGTGTGAAGTTATGGGCCCATCTTTCATCCATTCTTACAAAATTGAAGCAAAAACTCAAAAATCCTCAAGACGCTGTTTTTGTTCTATTGTCATCAAACGCGGCACTCATCTTGAGCACAGATTTTCATCTCCAAGTTTCTCCAAGGAACTTTTTTTCCCACCATTTCTAGAGTAGTCAGCTTGGAAAGCTTTTGGTGGACCACTGAAAGCTTTAACTTCTAAAAAATAGCATAGCTCATGTTTTATATTTTTATAATAAAATATTTTTTTTTTTTCAAAAAATTTACTTAAATTATATTACAATTGAGTTAAATTGAAAGTAACATATAAAAATTATAGTTTAAAAAACTAAAAAAACACGCCTTAACAGTAAACCAAACTAAAAACTAGAAAATAATTTTGATGTATCAAGAGTTTGTATTACAGCAATAGAAAATTCCGACAATCAATTACGACTAATTAATTTGGAGTAAGATTAAATTAGAAATTAAATTATTATAATAATAAAATAATTGAATTATAGTAAAAAAAGCGTGGGGTGCAATTTACTATATTTTCATAATCACTTTAATTTTATAAATAGCTACTACTGAAATAATTGTAGCATTTAATATTAAACATTTAACTATTAAAGCGTGTTTTTTTTTATTTTTTAAACTATAATTTTTTATTTTAAGACTAAAAACAAACATGGATTTTTGTCAACAAGCCTACTAATTATTTTCAGTGTACATTTTATTTTTTTAATCCTGATGATCATAGTCAGGACATTAGATCAGAGTTATTAAATAATTGTATTGTCATCAGTCCTTGACCCCGGTGCAAATTTTCAAGATGATCAGACTTCTTGAAATCGGTGAAAATTAAGCAAAAAGATTTCGTTACATACATTCATACAGGTGAAGCAAATAAAAGCATGTTAAAAACCGACTTTTAACCATGCCTAGAAGTAGGCTTTATCAATTTCGGGTTAAGCCTCGAAGCTTTTGAATTTGCAGCAATGTAAGTTTTGAATATAAAACGACGAACGTTAAAGTCAAGCGCGGGCGACTTTGGGACTTATTTGCTTAAGAACTGCAAAAGATATGTAATTTGATGTGGAACAAATGGTGTTGAACAAATGTAAATTGGTCCAACCGGTCCCATGGTTGCTATATGTTATAGTCAACCGATTTTGATCAAATTTGGTACGGTATTTGGAAGTTTTAACTTCCGAATACCAAATTTAGTAAAAAAATTTATAAACAAACGAATTATCCATTCAACATTTTTTTATTTTTCGAGGTCTTCTGAAACACCCCTATGGAAACTATATAATCAGCCGTGTCGGGAAACCGAGAAATCCAATCCGAACAATTTTGTTCGGATTCGGTTTTGCGTGCTCCGGAATCCGAATTTTTTGTCGATAATTTCCTTTTTTATTTTCGATACATTTGTATATTTCCCTCATTTATATCGATAAATTCACATATGTTGTGGTGTAACCAGCTGACTGCCATTTGTTAAAAATTTGCAAACATTGCAAAAATGTCACTTATTTACTCAATTGGTAGTTTTGAAGCGAAATGAAGGCGTAAGACGATAGAAGAATCATATCCTACTCGCTGCTTTTGTGATTTCCCCTGCAATAAATATATCACGATGTCAAAAAAATAAAATGAGCTTGTCTTCCGTGACATAATAAAGCATTTGATCTGAAAGTTTGGTGGCTCTAGCTCTTACCATCTCTGAGATCTAGGCCTTCATACGGACGGACAGACAGACATGGGTATATCGACTTCTCTAGTCACCCTAAACATAATTTAGATAACTTTGGGGGGTCTCTGACTACTCATATATATTACATACATTTTCAGACTGCACAAACTTAATATACCCTTTGTAGGTACAGGGTATAAAAAAAAAGAAAAACTAGTTTATAGATGTTGTCCGTTGTGAGTTTTTACATTTATTGCTATTTGGATTAGCGCCATCTAGCGGCTTAAGCTTTTAAGCTTTCATACTGACAGACGGAAATATCTCATAGCTCAATCGTTAGCTGAGGTTCCGATAAGCATTCAAGTATAAAGAGCTTGGGATCGGTCACAACCTTGGTTTTACCCTTGACTCCATGGGTACAATTGGTAGGTAGGTAGGATAGGGCGGTTTTTGGGAATTAGCGCCAATAGGAAAAGTGGAAAGTGCAGGACCATGCTTTACGTGGGATTCGAACCCACAACCTCTGGGATGATAGTCTAGTGCACTGCCGCTATATCAAACTCTAGGAATACATATTACACTGTTTTAAAGTGCTTCCATTAGATTCTTACCCAAATGCTCTTAATCCATATCATTTACTTCAAGACAACCAGAAAGTTGGTTAAATATATTTGCACGGATAACCTAGACATCCAAACACTTGTTGCTATTTATGTAAATTACTCAATTAAATGCATTCAATTGAACATGTCGTTAACAAACTGCACCAGATTCTCACAGGCGAAACCTTTTCGCCTCAGCGCACCTTGGGAAATGGTTGCAATAATGGTAAGGAGACGCATTCTCTCGACATGAATATTCATACTCTGCTCTGCTTTGACATATGATATCGTTATATTCTGGTATGCCAGTGTTGTGCCTGCTTTCCACCTTCTCTCACTCGCTCTCTCTAGTTCTAGTGCTGTTAGCTTAGCACAGTTTCACGCATACATGAGCATATAATCAGCATAATATATACCGTATATAGTACATGCATGTGTATGCGATTAGAGACGCTATTTCTCATTGTTTGTGAATTCAGTACAGCCTAGCAAAAACAACTTGTTTTAAAGGATATACTAGATAAAGAGCGGTTTAAATTTGCTCGTTTTTGCCTAAAACTCGCGTAGGCTCGATTTAAATAAAATTTATATCCACCGATGGATGGGCAATACGAAAATGGAAACTGCGAAAGTTGTAGCCAACAAAAAAAAAAAACACGTTTGAATGCTTTTTGGCTAAAACTTTTTGTAAGGAAGCTACAGTCAACAAAATCGAGATCTGGACTCATGTGGACTAAAATATTAACCTTTTTTGTACTTTTTGCATGTTCCACCCACGTCTAAGGTGTCTAAGGGTTTTCTTTTAGGGAAACATCTGAGCATCTCAAGTCAACATTGCAGTTGCAATCCTTCCCTGACTACCGATTAGGCTTTGCATAATGAGGAGCGAATTCGAGCGGTGAACTGCGTTGGTACAGTATATTTTAAAGTCGGACTGGTTTCACTGTAGCATTCTGACACCCATAAGCACTGCGGAAAGTGCAGAGGATATAATAATCAGGATGTTTTAAAATTAATATAGAAGGCCAACGGTAGTTGGAGTGCAAAGCAAGCAGGGGACGGAACCCCCTAGTTAATTGCTTGGACGCTAATTCACTAAAATGTAGTGAATTCGAAAAAATGAAACTTAGTTGACGCCTCGAAATTGGAAGCAAAGTAAAGGGCAAAATTATTAAAAAAAAACCAATACAACTGATTGCTATATTTATGCAGTTATACATACATACATGCATACCTACATATATACGTTGAAAAGCAGGTACATATGTACCTACTTATGTACCTGAAATATGTGCTTATAAATAGTTGTGGTTTATTGTTATGCAAATGCTATCAAGTGTCTTTTTTGCGCTGTTTCTTATCTGTCACTTGCTCACATGCACACACACACACATACATTTACACACACACTTATACACACTGATAAATGGATTTTCCGCTGCTGCAAACTTTGCTACATCAGCTGCGTTTTAGTCGTTGTTGATGTTGTTGCTCTTGTTTGTCTGTCATTCTTTATGATATGCCACGCCTTGTGTTACTTCTTGCTTTTGCCGTCCCTCTTTTCTCTTCATTCTTCGCTGTACTCTCCCTTGCTCCGCCTCATCTTATCGATGTTGTCATTGAAAGTTTTGGCGCATAAAATAAAACTTTTCATATAAACATATTTGATGTGCTTCATCTTCCATCTTTCATATGTCTGGATCAGTTTGCCCAAGGGCCTTGACTGAGACAGCAGCCATAAATTGTGTAGGAGGAGAGCGTGGGAACGAAAAGTAGCTCCTTACTGACAATGATTTTCAAAATAAGTATTGTATTATTATTTGTATTGTATTTATTTAAAAAACTTTTTCGTTTAACCTTTATTTCATTTCATTTACTTTGTCATTTATGTTTTTTGTCATCATCACCAATTAAAAATTCATGCATAAATGAATTAAATATTCATCAAAGCGTATATCAATCAATTAAATAAAATGCTAAAGCAACAAAAAAGCTATAAAATATAATATTTGCTTTTAGGTCATATTTGTAATTAATTTTTAATTGTACTTGCACAATATTAACGAATAAAAAATCAAAATGCATTTTAATACCACGAAAAAAATGATATTATTTTGGCCAAAATCGTTCGTTATTTATTTGCAATGCAAAGCTCTTAAGCTTTGTGCTAATTGTGTATGTGTGAGTGTGCGTGTGTGTGGGTGTCTTTAAGCTCAATTCCAACAAGGTCTAAAACACGGATATGCCATTAAAATGATTAAGCCGCAAATTGTTGACACTTTTTTTCTTTGTTTTGGCTAGCAACGGATTAAATTACTACACTATATATATGTAACAGTATTTTGAAGTGTGTGTGTGTGTGTGTGGTGTGTCTATGTGTAATCCATTTAAGAGCAAACATTAACAAATCCTCTATGTATAACATATGGATGACAAAATTTTATTCCCAACAAATCACGTTTTTCGATTTATGTCAGTTGTTTTTAGTGATGAGCGCAGATGTTGAAATTTTAAGCACGTCCGGCACGAGCACGACGCGCACGAATTTATTTTGTCACAGTGCACCAAATATTATTATGATTTCATTTGTCATCTCCCAGTTCCCCTTTTTGGTTTGTCGATACCGGAAGAAGAAGAGGTTAAATACCTTGGCGTGTACTTGGACCGAAGGCTCACCTGGAAAAAACACATTAGGTGTAAGCAAACCCAGCTCAAAGCTAAGACTAGGCAAATGTATTGGCTTTTAGGACCTCGGTCCCAACTCAGCTTGGAAAATAAAATCCGTCTTTACAAAGCAATTTCAAAGCCAGTATGGACCTATGCCTTGCAACTTTGGGGTACGGCAAGTACATCTAATATCGAGATACTTCAAAGATACCAATCAAGCACACTCAGAAATATTGTCAGGGTACCCTGGTATGTTAGTAATTATCAAATACACAAGGACATCAACATATGTTATGTAAATGATGAAATTAAGCAGCGTACAGAAACATACATAAACAGACTAAATTTTCATGAAAACTCATTAGCTATAAACTTATTAGATAATAGCGCAGATACTAGACGATTGAAGCGATATCATATCCTAGATCTTCCCCATAGATTCTAAATTAAAACTAAGTCTGCTTAATGTTATATTGGTTTAGCTCATTGGAGTCAAGCCAATCATAGAAATATTTTTTTTTTTTTTTTTTGTAAGATGTTATAAAATTTGTCCTTTGGACAGATTACAAATAAACAAATATAAAAAAAAAAAAAAAAATTTCTCATCTCATCTGCTAGTACTGTAACCAAGTTACCTTTAGTTTTTAAGCTGAATTGTAACTATTTTATAAATAAATAAATATATATACATTATATATAAGTTCCTATAAGTCATACAAGGACTAGAGGGCCGTACTATATATATTGTAAAACTGTTAAAATTTTTTTTTTTTTTTTTGTGAGTGTAAAATGCATGTAAAGGATATGAGTCAAAGTTTGTATGGAAAGAATTTTTTTTTCATCAAATCGACTTACAACTTGACACATGTATTTATTTTTTCTTTTTTGGAATTAAAAAGACTTTTCACGGTTTTAGGTAACTATCGATTTGAAACTCGGATTGTTAACATAATATGAGAAAGAATGAAAAGGCACATTCACCATTTTAAGGTAGGCGGTCACAATTGCGAATGTTGGGGGTTATGGTTATTTTTTATCAAATGGAACTGAAACCATATGTGCTCTACAAAAAACTTCGAATGGGGTTAACGCATCTTTTTCATTCCATCGCCTTGAATCGCGGCTTGTACGTATAACTTTCCTTATCAATATCCGCCAGTTTCCGGTTTTTAATTTTGCTTTATAATTATACCCTGTACCTATAGGTACAAAGGGTATACTAGATTTGTGCAATGTATGTAACGGACAGAAGGAGGCGTGGCAGACCCCAAGTCCTTTATACCAAAATGCTTATCATAACCTCGGGTAGCGATTGAGCCATGTCCGTCCGTCCGTATGAACGCCTAGATCTCGGAGACTATAAGAGCTAGAGACACAAAACTTTACCAGCTGGTGCGCATATTTCCTAAGCAGATGAAGTTTGTTGAATCATGTCAATATCTTCCCCCGTTCCTCCGCAATAGAGTTTCGCGGTTTTTAGCCACACCGTTTAGTATTTTCATCTGAAATTTAACAGAGCGATGCGTTGTAGTTACATGCATCTATGTGTAAAAAATGAACAAAATCGGACAAATACAACAGAAGTTATAGTCAAAAATGTGCAAATTTCACCTCCCCTTGCCAATAAACTGCATCAATATTTGACTCTACGCAATTATGGCTACAAGTGACCTAGAATCATAATTTTTGGTAAGCTCATTCATGTAGCTCTAATGAACAAATCCACATCCAAATTTTATCGATGCGGTCCCCCCACCCCCCGCAATCCATTTACCGTGTTTTCTCCCACAACCCTCAACATACCAACTTGAAACTTACCCCATATACTTTAAATAAATTCTTTGACGTAATATTTGAGTTTCATCAAAATGGGTAAAAATTTAGGGAACTTATAGGTATAAATATCGATTTTCACCAAAAAAAAATAAATTCCAATTGGGAAGTTCTTAGATGGAATATGCAGGAAAAATTTTTTTGACACAAAAGGTACAGGGTATTCCACTGTCGGGCACCGCCTCGACTGTACCACATTTTTTTCTTTGTTTTGATCCGATTTCAAGTTAGATGAGTTCAGATTTGAATATTTTTTTATATAATTTGTGACGCTTTTTTTTTGGAATACCCAAGAGGAAACTATTAAAATATTTAATTTTTTAACAAAACTGAAGCGATTAATTTTTTACAAACCTAAAATGCTAACTAGTGATTTTTTTTTATCTAGGAAAAGTCCAAGAACTTCACGGGGCTTATTGTGCAAAGCACACAGGGGCTAGAGCCACTTGTTATTTACAATATATAAGAATATTTTTTAAAATTTTATGAAGAATATTAATTATTTCACTCTTTTTCGCCTACGGCAACTATTTTCCCATGAGCCTTAACGCGATTATTGCACATTTCAAGAAATTTTTATATGCATGTTAAAATTTTGAAAAATTTATTTTAAAAAAAATTTAAATTATTTAATTTATTTTAGGTGCTACCTTTTATGACATTGGTCGCTTTCTTTGACTTTTTTGCTTAGATTTCGGCCTACTGGAAACTCTCACAAACTTGATTTCCAGGCCCAAGCCCATTACGAGTTATCGTGAGCATCGAAATCGACAGGCCCATCTCTAGTTTTTGTTATTAAGCGGTTGGTTGTTGCTGTTTTGGTGTGTCAAAGTTTTCTTTTGAAAGGCCGCAACAACTTTTCAGCAGTAAGTTCGATAAATATTTACGCGTAAAAATGGCTAAAAGTAGAAATATTGTGATAAATATGTTTTTCGTCATGGCTTTACGCAAAATGTGTGGGTTTTATTCCATGTAAAAGCACACATAAAAAGCTTAATAAACAACATTACAGTACGGGGAACAATAAGCAATCACTTGCATTTTATGTATATAAACAGTATATAAACAAATAAATACAAGGTATGAATCTCTGTTTTTATATTTAACATTAAATTCCAAATACAATTTAGGACTTTTTAATAAACTTCAGATTAAATGCCTAAAAGTAGTTTTATTACTAGTTTGCTTCAAAATGTATATCTATATATGTAATATGTGTAGTTTGTGTAATTAAGTATACGGGCACTCTAAAAATAAACTCCTAATAAGCAAAATGTACATTTTTATTTATTTAAAAAAATTGAATAGTTGATAGCCTTTCTTTTTTTCCCCAAGAATATTTGCGATTAGAATGTTTTGTATAGAGAGAAAAATAATCAAAATTTTTGGTTTCTTAGGCTCACATGTGTCTACCCATCAAGTTTGTTTGCTTGTTTTATAATATATATTAAATTGAATTATTATATTTATAAGAAGATTATTATTTTTTTTTAATATTTTATATTTATTTTTAATTTTAAGAAAAAAAATTGCACAGTGACTTTAATTTTCAATTTAAAAATAAAAATTGCAGAATGAATCTTATTTTCAATTTATAAAAGAAAATTTGAGCAATAAATTTTAATTATAAATATGGAAAATATGAGTTTTTTGGTGATTTTTTAATAAAAATTTATATTTAAATATTATTTCAAAATTTTTACATTTGTGTCAAAAAATAAGAGCTAATGATATAAATTAAAAATAAAAATTAATACTTTTTTGGGTAGTAGTCCTTTCGAAAACATGATCTTATGATCGTATATGATTCCTGTTTTAGAGAGATGCGTAAATCTTTGAAATTTTCTGCTGTTCTTGAAAATTGAGAAAAATCGAACAAAAGCTTATGAATAAAAATATCAAAGTCAGAGAGCTTTCGTCTAACAACAACTAACTGTTAGCCCACGCATTTCCTATAACTTTCTAGTTGTATATCATCCTTATGTACTAGTGCAACTATAAACACAACTAAAGTACATAAACATCAGAACTGTGACATGAAAACGTTCCGGTTATTATTAGACTGAGTATCTTACTCGTATTGACAACAACAAAGTGATAAGCTACGAGGCAGCAGAGCATCGTAAAGTCAATTATATAATGATTGGTGTCATTATGTCCTTTAGAATGCCGGTAACTTTTGTTAACATGCTGTTATATAACTTGATAAAGAGCTTGGAACTTGTGTGTTCCGTAATATTTATTTTCGTACCTCTTTGTATGCGTCTCTTTGTGCTTTTGTCTGTCTAGTTATACAAATAATGCGTTGTCAATAATTGTAACGAGATGAAATAATTGTCATAAGACGAAAATCAATAAAAAATGTGGGTTATACATAGAGTAGTAATAATAACATTTTATTGTTATGATATACAGAAGCTGGGGTGCAAGAAGAATCAACTTAGGTTAGGGCGGCAGCTAGCTTCAAAAGTCAGCACACTTAGGCCTATACCGGCCCATTGTGAAAAAGAATCAACTTAAGTATAGTATAAGTTTGGATTCGTATCCTTTTTTTTGCATACGGTTTTTGCGATAAATACTGCGATAGTTTAACTTAAAGAAGTTTATGATTACCAGAATCAATATACATTTACTTCATGTATATAAAATTAGTTTTCATTTATTATGGCGACAAAATACCTATACCACGTATATTTATCTTCAAGATTATTAATGACTTCTGTCTTCCTTATTGAAGGTAACTTTTTTAGGCCTTCAGCGTCTCCTTTGCTATGTTGTTTACACATATTTCTTTCTCCACAACTTTGCTTTGTCATGCTGACAATAAGCAAAATCGTACAGCCCACTATAATCACAATTTGAGCATTTTCTTTGATTGAAGTGGGTTGACATGGTGACAGCTTTAAAACTCCAAATACACTGCGGTCAATGGGAGCGCTCATAAAGAGTTCTGATTGATTAAGTTTATATGGCCTTTTTAATCTTAAAAATGTTTTAAAAGCTAGCGATATACATAATATAGGAATACTTTATATATGTGTATAATGACTGACACATAGAGATGGCGGCAGTAATTATAATAATATCTTCTAAACGAATCAAACCACCTCCAAGCAATTTGATATTTGAAAATATTTAAGCGGGACCCATATATCATAATATCAACCAACTCTTTCTCAACAAGTCAAAATGTAACGTTATGACATTTTATCGTTCTGCTCCTTATTTGGCTACTTACTCTTTAGAATCTTCTTCCTTAGAACGCATCAAGAGTGTGTCTGACCTTGGTGTTTTGTTTGATCATAACCTTAAATTTAATAACCATTTTTGCAACATCGTGAATAAGGCTAGAGGTGTTCTTGCTTTTATTAAGCGTTGGTCTAAAGAGTTTAACGACCCTTACACAACCAAACTTCTTTATATTTCTCTTGTCCGTCCAATTTTGGAATATTGTTCCTGCGTTTGGAGCCCTCAATACCACCTTTATCAGGACATGATTGAGTCCGTACAAAAGCAATTTCTCCTTTTTGCACTTCGTGGCTTAAACTGGGACCCAAATATCCGACTGCCGCCATATTCTGATAGACTTCGCCTTATAAAATTGCCTTCCTTAAATCACCACAGAACATGCCACGGCGTGTTATTCTTGCATAAATTGTTACTCGGTCTTATCGATTCCAATGTACTCCTTAGCAAAGTAACTTTGGTCATACCATCCAGAGTAACTCGTAATTTTCGACCCTTAGCCTTACAATTTTGTAGATCTAATTATGCTTTGCACGACCCTTTCCGTGTCTTATGCTCTAACTATAATAACTTTTACAATTTCCTCTCTTTCGAACGGTCTATTCAATCTATCACTTCTTCTATCTTAAGTCACCTTGACTTGCCACTTCGAGCATCCTTGACCAATCCTATATTATGAGTCACCCACTTGGTCAATGGTGATCCATTGGCTTTTTTGCGATATAATGTTTAATTTTTATCTTGCTTCCTTTTTTCAACTTTAATACTGTAAATCCAAGTTTCTGGCCAGTTCTTGATGTGAGTTGGTGCATATCATTAAAAAGTTCACCCATCGGGCTAGAGACGCGGATTAGTTCATATCAATTCCCTCGCTCTATTTTCTTTTCTAAATAATTTATATGTACTTTTTTATAATATAATGTCAACTGTACGTAGTTGTACCCCTCAATAAAATAAATAAATAAATATATATATATATGGGCTTTTCTGATATTTGAAAATATTTTGGTAATTATACATATGGAATTTTCCATTTTGGCATGAGAACGTTTCTATGACAAAATACGCAAAAAAAAGGAAATAGCTTAATATATATGTTTTTTTAAACTTTATTATTATTAGTAAAATTAATTAAACAATAACGGGAGCAGCTAGTCTCCATTAGTGGTTATTATATAGGGTGGGCCATCTGGTGGTTTGTACGTTAATTGCGAAATTGGGCAAATGTATATACTAAATGCCAGTTTCAAACTACTCATTTATGTATGAATAAAAATATCGCCCAAATGGCCGCCGTGGCTGACTCTATTTTTTCGATGACTTTTTTTGACGAATGATGAGTATCTGGCTGTTCTCCCATCCATTGAACGAGTAGGCGTTACTCTTAGGATGGGTATGTTCCGAATTATGAGTGTTTAACAACCAACCCAACAGATGGCCCACCCTATAATATCATAGGTACTCAGAATAAGCTTAATATTTAATACTATACTAATAATATACTATACACTATATTTAGAAAAAAATACAACAATCGGTCTTATAAATTAAAAGATATAACAAACAGAGTGCTTTGACTTGGATTAAAAAATTCGTATAAATGAATTGGGCAAGTTTTTTGTTATAAAACTTTACTTTTAGTTTGCAAGTTATGAAATCGGAAAGCCTTGTATCTAGCGTGATCTTAAACAAATTTACTTTTAAAAATTTGTCTAAACGATTTTTTTTTATTACTATTTTATACAACAAAAACATAAATTTTGGCTTCAATATTAATTACTTAAATGAATAAATTTCACTTGTTGGAAAAATAATGATGAAAGGCGACACTTACAAATAAGCAAATCTTTAATTTAATAGCTTTTTAGAATATATTTTTTTGAAACATACAAGGTAGAACATATTTTTTTAACTTTTAGTTTTCGGTAATGGTGGTTTTCTCCTTGGTAGTTATTTTTTTCTGAATATATTTTAACTTATTTTTAAGTTGTAAACTTTTTTTTTTTAAATTTCAGTCATGGTGAACCTTTCTGTAAAAAAGTCCATATATTTATTAAATTTAATCTATATCGGATGACTATACCATACAACTGTCATATAACCGGAAATAGGTTTAGCCATATTTTCGTCATACCATTGTCAGTTTTTCCATCAGTATTTACCTATATGCCGACATTTTTTTAAAATTATTTTTGTACAACACCTGTATGTTGCTTAAACATTTTTTTTTTAATGAACTTCAAAACAATTTGTGTTTTATTTTTTGCCTGCTAGTGCCCTTGACTCAATTAGTTGATGTTTAATGAAAGTGTAACTGCTCTGATGACCTTGCGTGTTATCCCTAGACCCACGCCCAGTTCAACTGAGTTGTGTTATTTGCACTGTTCCGAAATATGCAAAAATTTTCCGAATCGCTTTTGGCTTAAATTAATTTATCACGTGCCGAAATAAAAAGCTCATGGCACCCACAAAGAAACGTTACGGCCCGACGGTAATTAATTGAATTCTAAGAACCCCGTTTAAAAGTTACACAACAATTTGGAGCAGCTTAATTGAACTTAACTTAAAGTTTTACTTTAACTCGAATTTCCCAACGAAAGCGAAAATCCCAGTTAAAACAAAAACAGGAATGCTTTCCACTTACAAAACATGTAGCCTACATCCAGGAGCCCAACAAGCTGTCAAAATAAGCAACTGCCTGTCATTATTGTTGTGCTTGGTAATTATGGTCATGTATAGTAAGCGCATGAGCTGTCAAAAAAGACGTAAAAAAAAAATCATACTACACGAATATCCTTTTCACTTAGACATTTTCATCAGCCTGACTTTTGGGCGTCCATTCTTCATTGTGCTAAGTTAATTCTTGTTATTATCAATTTTTATACCTTGCAACATTCACGTCAAGGTTATTATAGATTATACTGAGCTGCAATTCGTAAAACTATTTCGGTTAAGTTCGATTTTTAAGTGGCTTAAGGTCAGCTGATTTTAAACTTTAGTTAATTTTCTTTTACCACGGCAAGTCTTTTCTCTACCTTTTTACGCTCATATGACTACATATTTCATACATCCCGCGTATAATTTGCAAAAAAATGTTATAAAAGCTGGAATTGCTTCATTAGGTTTGTGCTCTCTTCTAGCCTTAAACCTATTTATATGATTGGTTTTAACCTAGAAATGACGAGGATTTTTCTCCAATTTGATAGAACTTACAGGTTTCTCACATGCCATGGCATGTCCGCGGCTCATCAGGATCTGTGGCCTATGCCACTGAAGGACTTTGGGCTACTAGGCGCTCCGAAGCACAATCTCTCGTTATTTCATTTAATTATTGAGTTTGTGCAATCCGAAAATGTATGTAACGTACAGAAGGAGAAGTCGGAGACCCCCAAAGTTACCTAAAGTATGATCAGAGTGACTAGAGAAGTCGATATACCCATGTCCGTCTGTCCGTATGAACGCCTAGATCTCAGAGATGTTAAGAGCTAGAGCAACCAAACTTTCAGATAAGATCCCTTATTAATCTATAGGAGACAAGTTTATTTTATTTTTTTGATATCGGGACTACATTATATAGCTATCATAGGGGTGTTTCAGAGGACCTCGAAAAAAAGCAAAAGTTTTAGATGGATAATTCGTTTGCTTATGAAGATATCATAACCAAATTTGGCAATCGGAAGTTTTTTAGAAACCCCCAGCACTGTACCAAATTTTATCAAAATCGGTTGACTATATCATATAGGTCCCATAGGATCGATCGGTCGAAAATTTGTTTTTTGTACAAAATTCGTTATGTTTCGTTTGTTTGTGAAGATATTGTAACCAAATTTGGCATTAAGAAGTTTTTTAGAGATCTTCAACACTGTACCAAATTTTATCAAAATCGGTTGACTATATCATATAGCTCCCATAGGTCCAATTGGTCAAAAAAACGTATTTTGAACAAAAATCGTTGTGTTTTGTTTATTTGGCAAAGAAATATCTTTTGGAGTTTGTAAGCAATATATCGGACTTGATTGCAATGTGGTGGTACAGGGTATCCCAAAGTCGTCCGCGCCCGACTTTAACGTACGCCATCTTTTTTGGAGGCGTTTGTGTAACCTGGACCCCAATTGGATATGACTTCAAGCCTTAAGGTCCAATTATGGACAGGATTGTCTATTTGGTGTCTTGTTTTTCCAAGCAGTTAATTCCAGCTTCTGCTGGTAGTATGGCTATGTCCTAACTGGCGACTTGCCTTCTATATATTTCGAACTTATGTCGCTACGGCATTGTAAAATATCACAACTAATTAAAAAGTTTCTGTATACTTATAGTCTCCAACCCTAGTAGCTTCATGTGTGTGTGCGTGTTAGTGTGTATGGACTTCCATTTAAATTTTAACCCAATACGCAACGTTTTTAGTGCTGAACTTTTTTAATTGTTTTTGTTCGTAGAGTTTCTAGTTGTCATATAATCTAATTTATGCATCAAACCGATTATGCTTTAGTTTAAATAGTTTTTGTATGCAGTACGTTCAGATGCGGCTTAAAAGGTGTTACTTTAAATTTAAAATTCTCTACTTATCTCAATTTTCTGTTAAGCTGCAAAAATGCTGAAAATATTTAGTGCTATGCATAATTTTAATGCTTCATCAAGAATGTTTCGCTAAATACTTTTTAAATTCATTAAATTTTAGTTTTGTTAATATTACGCAAAGACGCGACGGGATGGAGCTGCATTGAAAGTAGACGCCCAACCGTTGAAAATTTCAAAAGAGAAAGAGAGGGAGTTAGCTGTATGTTTGGTTTACTGCCATTTTAAGCCGCAACCCATAAAAGCACGTTAAATGTGTAATTCCAAAATGTTTTACCCAATGAAAGAATAATTTTTAAAGCAAGAAAACACATTCTTGCCAGAAAAAGGTCATCCCTATTTGGCGGTCATAGAATCTTGTAGCACGATGTCCAGAACTTTATTTTGCCATAAATTTCTATTGGGTTCGTTTTCTTGGAGGACGTCTACCACGTCAAGTTTTTCTCTATACCTTATGTGAATGTGATATAATTTGTTCAGTTCTTAAAGTGGAATTTACATGGAAATTTATTTGCTTCAGTGCTAATAGGACATTTGGTTTTTTGACTGAAGTAGAGTCATATATATTAGGTAAATTTTTCCCATATCTTTCATTATGAATGCGTACATGGATTTTGGCTGAAAAAATGTTTAAAATATTGATGTGCACTTCTAATCTTTAAAGAAAAACTTTTGATTAACTTTTTAACGGACTTTTAAACTTTTTTTTAATACAATTTTAATACAATTTTACTAAAAGTACGATTTGCAAACTGTCTTTAGGCTAATATTCAATTTGTCCTTGGGTTGGGGACTGGTCACAGGACTGCTAAACATTTTAATTTGTTTGCTGCACTCAACTCGACTCTATTTATTTTCAATTATTATTCAGCAAAGCAAAAGTGCTTTCCATGGCCTGTTCACAGTGTGCACATATATTATGCAGTGAGTGTGTGTGTTTGTGCAGTGTGCACATAGCATGAGGATGCATCGAAATGCTGGAAGCTCTAACCAAATAATGTATTTTAAAGAGAGTTTTTGAGTTTTCATGTTTTTTTGTTTATTTAATAAAGTTAATGAATTTTTGTCTGTTTTCAAAGCCAACTCTAAAACAGAACCAGCTAAGTGGAAGCAAAAAATTTTAGCTTAATGAAAATTTTGGTTCAAAGCTACGCAACGGGTATAACATTAGGAAGTACATATATTGAAAAAGTTTTCAAATAGAACAACAGCTAAGCGAAATTTAATTTAAGTAGAATTGCAATGACTAATATTTTAAATATTCATTTACTAACTACAATACATGTATGTAGGATTGATGTTTATCCCGAGTTTATTTAATGTAGTTTATTGTATAAAACAGTGTCTTAAAGCTAGTGCGTCTTTAACAACTTTAGCGACTTTAACAACTTTTAGTCTCTGCTGCTCTGACTACCGCTTTGACGACTGACTGTTTCGACTGCTCATTCACTACTCTTAATTGTCGGCTGCTGACTGCTATCTGCTTCTTCTTCTCTCTCATCCGTGCTGCCAACTCCTGCTGTTGTCCGTGCTGCCAACAACTGCTAATCATCTTTACATGTATGTTTAGCCATTACAGCTTTACAACTAAGATATTTATATTTAACACATTAAATCCAAATTAACTATGCATATGTATAGTCAGGTCTATACAAGCTGGCTGGTGACTCTTTAATTTTCTTAGTTAAATTTTAGTTGAATGTTTCAATCGATCTGGCTTTCTCTGGCTGGAAGTATTGGATTTGGACACATACCCTTTCCACCAGAAGGTCTACATACTCAGTAACTTCTCTTGCAGTGATTCGGTGATTTTCCTTAATAACAACTGCTGTAACGATTTTATCGGGCGTTTTGGGCATTGTCATTAACATCTCCTCAGCTTCAAGCATTAATAAAATTTTTTTTATTTGCTCAATATTAGCAAAACAAAATTGAGCCACCTTGCAGTTGTCACCTCAAATGAGAAGGTACGTTTCATATTTTTTTTTTTTTTATATATTTTCTACTTTAATTTAGTCCAAGCCGTTTTGTTAGGATCCGAGTTTTTTGCTCCTTTGCCTAACGACATTTTTTGTTTTTGCTGTCAAAATAATTTGCTGTGTATTTAGTTTTGTTTCAAAGGCCCATCGCAGACACGAAAAATAAACAAAACTTCATATAAAAATACGTAGCCAAACGTTGTGGTATGCTGAAACAGTGGTTTTTGTTTTTTTGTTTCTTGATGAAAGCAGTTAACCATAGATGGCGCCAGCGGAACAACAGCTGTTCTATTTAGCCGCCACAACCAAAACTAATGTGCAGAAATTTATTTTGTAAGCGAAAACTATGGCAGGTAGACAAAATCGTTGCGCATCGTTTTTAAAGTATGAATATTATATATTATATTCTTCTTATGTCTTGTTACTCCTAGTGGAGCACAGGGCCATCGTGAATTGTTTCCATTGATCCCGGCTGTGAGCTAGAGCTTTTAGTTCACCCCAGGTCTTTCCGCTATCTTCAACTTCTCTTTGCAGAGCTTTTCACCAAGTTGTTTTCGGCCGCCCTCTGCGTCTGCTTCCTTGTTGATTCCAGTCCAGTGCTTGCCTGTTTACGAAGGGTATGGCCTACCCACCGCCATTTCCTAAATTTAATTTCATTGGCGATGGCCATCTCTCTGGATCTTCTGTGGAGATCTTCGTTTGATACAACATTCGGCCACCAGATTTTCAATATTCTTCGCAGACAGTTAGTAATAAAGACTTAAATCTTATGGGTTGGACCCTCTGTTGTAAACCAAGGTTCGCATCCATACAAGAGAACAGATTTAACGTTTGAGCGAAATATACGTAGTTTGGTGTGGAACGAGAACATGGTAGATCTTCAGATTTTACTAAGCTGTGCAAAACACTGCTTTTGCTTTGCCGATCCTTCAACATCCATCCATCTCCATCTCCCGCGATTATTCTGCCAAGTTACGTGAAATTGGCAACTTCTTCAATCGAACAGTTATTTACCATAAACGGGAGGGCTTTGTTGTTTGTGTTTAGACAGAGACATTTTGTTTTTGCTGTCAATAATCAGAAAGAGAACGAGTTGAGAAGAGACAGCCCTGTCGCACACCTGTTGAAGCCATTAGATGCATTCAATGCATTGCTCGAGAATTATTCTGAGCGTATTAATTTGGTTCGTGTAGGACGGATTTGGGCGGAAGCATTTTAATGGCATTGCAAGTCATAATTATAGCATTGCTCACACAAAATGACGTAAGATGTAGACATTAACGAATATTCATGTTTTACATTGGTTTATTTTAGCACATCTAAACATTTACCATTTGTAAACAAAAAACAGCTGATAATTTTGATTCGCTGCTCGCTCCGTTTCCAAAAAAGGTTGCAGTTTTTGTCAGGTGACGTTTTTCGTGTCTGATTCTGAGCCTTTTACCGCTACAACAGATATACATTTTTTCCTAAAACAAATAGGACAGCACTGCTTGCTCACAAACACTGCTAACTCTTCATTTATTGTGTAAAGTTTTTTTTTTATCTTGACACGTTTTTTGCTGCTGCGTACCGTCCTTCAAGCTCGTACCTTCAAACAGAACAATTGAAAACACTAAAGTACAGAAACTAGAACAGCTGACTTTAAAAACTCATGTTTAAATTTTGATACTTCTATTGTATGTCAGTAACTAATTGAAAATTCTTTGCCAAAAAAAGCTTTTTGTAGCCTTTGTTCAGTCTTAGACTAACTGCAGCCAAGGGGAAAGCTCCATTGTTGTAGAACAGACAAAGAAACCTATTAAAATTGAAAATTAATTTGGTTGTGTTTGGACTGAATAAGCAAGTCTACCATTAATATTAACCCAAAGCTGTCAAATATTCATCATTGTATTATTAGCTGTTGGTGAGGCAGGTTCAAATGTGGTAGCCAATGTCTAAGAAATCGAAGACGATGATGAAGATTACGAGTATTAGTATAAGACAGTTTTAAACAGACAATACTATTGTTTGATGCATGAATGATGCTATCAAAATTTCTGCATAGTATTTGACTAGGCACCAGTTTGATTTTGGGTTATTGTTCATTTGTCCGTTTCTGTTTCTTTGAGCATGTTTCTTTGGGCATGTGCCCGGCACAGTAGCTTATACGACTAACCACTTTCTTGGCAACAGTCTGAAATATTTTAAAGTGGGTTGGATATGTTTTGGCATTACGAACAATTTGCTGGGCTGCTTATGTATGTATCCTTGCTTCAACTCGTAGAAATCAAATACACAAGCTGTTGTTGACAAGTCAATTGAGGTTGGGTCAATGAAATGTTTCACATGTTCCATACAATGGATAATGAAATTGGAAAGCGGGTGTCGATTAAATTTTAAAAGGTAACGTGGCAATTTATACCTTTTTAGTAATTTCTATAAAAATCTTGTTGTTAAATTCTCCTCTCTTTAAGTAAAAGTAGGAAACTGACAGGAACAACAGCAGCAGTTATACGTTAAGGCCGTTATACTCCTTGAAAGGGTAAAAAGTGCATTGTTTACCAAAAGTTAAAGGAGAAACTATGTTAAGATTCAAGGATTCTTTCTGTTGTAAACGTTAGGAATAACAATAAATCTTTGTTATAAATTATTCTGTAAAGTTTTGGCGCGTGTTGAATGTATCCATTGATGGTTTGTTCAATGTATTGTATAAAACAGAAAGGAGCCTGCTGATTGGCTTAAAACTTGTAACAAAATTTGATTTTGTTTGTTGATGTACAAGGTAGAGACGCATAATTTGGTATGTAGTCTAAAACTTGGACATTCACAAAAAATCACCCCATTTCACTTAGCACCATGAACAATTTGTCGTAAATATTCCATATCTATTAAAATCATCATCAAATCTATTATTGCTGTCTGGTTAGACAATCAACCACTAAAACTACAAAAACAAGCTAAATACTTAGGAGTTACCCTTGATAGCAGACTGACTTTCAGACAACATATAGAAAGCACAGTCAAAAACTGCCGGCTAAAGATGTCTAAAATGAACTGGCTCATGAACCACCGCAGCCGTCTTCCTCTCCGATGCAAAAGAGCCTTATATAAAATGGTAGTGGTTCCAACCTGGAGATACGCTATCCAGATCTGGGGTATGGCGGCTCGCTCGAGTCGCTCACGTATTCAGACACTCCAGAACAGGGCCTTACGCCTTATTACTGGGTGTGAATGGTATGTAAGGAATTCGACCTTGCACCACGACCTCAGACTGGAGACCGTCGAACTCCAGATAAATAAGCACACAAGCCGCTATAACGAAAGGCTAAAAAGACACCGCAATAGGCTGGCAAAAGGGCTCCCAAATGAAAATCCTACACTGAGAAAAAAAATCAAGTATTCCGTACTTAAAACGCCACATTTCGAACTTGATATCTAGCCAAGTACGGATTTGTTAAAATTAAGAACTTGATACTCAGATTAAGTATGATTTTTTTTAAGTACGTAATACTGCTATTTAGAATGAATAAACTCGAAAATAGCACGAAACTCGTACTTAATTCAAGATCACTTTTAAACTTATTTCGAGTATTAGAGCTCTTGAAGGAAGTATCGCAGATCTTAGTTCATGTATGTTTTAACATGAATTAAGTTGTTTAAATTACTTAAAATGAGTATAAAATATCTTAAAGCAAGATAAGTGAATCTGGATTTAAGACGATTCCATCTTGCATCAAGTTTCGCTACGGTCTAAAACTGAGTTTCAAAATTCTTTTTATGAGAACGTTGAAACTTAAATTAAGAATACACAATTTTGATTCTAGTTCGTTTGTACTTCATTTATTTTTTGCTTTTCTTATAAATATTTACTTATAGCTATTAACACTTTCTTTTTTATTAAATACATTTTGATACACTTAAATATACTTAATTCTAACATATGTTTTGTTGTGATTTAATGGATACAAATGCATTGGTAGGCTTATAAACTCCGAAATTTTCTTTAACTCGTTTTTCTCAATTAAATTACCAATTTCAAATAAGTGGAAATGGCGATCAAATTGCTTAAAATTAATTTTTTGGCACATAACATACATAATAATACATAATACAACAATTTGGAAGCACTTACTCTTTTCAGTACTAGTCGGGGATAACCTTGATTATTTGATTGTTGCGATGAGCTGCTTGTTTCAAGCCATCCTTGCACCTTACTAGCAACAGATATTGTTTCGTCATCTACTTGAAACTATAAAAGGGAAATTGATATATAACGGAAAAGACTGCTATATTTATCAGCGCCTTACCTTAAGCTTTTTCCACGTGAGAAGCTTTCCCCGTAACTCGGCTCTTAGGCCAATGGGAGGCACTGCCTCAGATAAGTCTTCCTTTTCAATGTATCGCAAGCTCCTGAATGTTATATTTGAATCTATACATATGTTAGAAAAATTAATAAACTTGTTTATGAATGCGAAAATCAAAAAAAAAAAAACACAAATGTGCATATGAACACATAAAAACAACACAATATACGCAGTGTATTGTAGTTGTTGTATTGCTTTGACATGATGATCATGTGTATGTACATATGTATATATGTATTTTTTTTTTAAATCAATATGCCTTAAAACTATAATAAACACTATATATATACATTAAAAAAATATTCAAATAGTCCCAAATGGACGCTCAAGAATTACAGTATCAATTATTTAAATAATATAAAAACATCCTTTTTCGAATAGAAAAGTTGTTGACAATGCCAACAACACGCTGTGTTCCCAAGCGGTCCCCAATCTAAGTACTAACCGCGTCCGATGCTGCTTAATTTCGGTGAACGGATATGTATGCACATATGTATGTATTCCTATGTCGCGTGTGCTTATACTGTGAGCGCTGGCCTACTGCATTACATACACAAATATCACTTGCTCACACCGTTATATTCTTCAAGTGGCGCCAGCCAAACGCGTAAATTTGGCTTACATCAACAATAAACGCATAGTGCGTGTTGTATTCTGTTTTGTTGTTGTTGTAAACTGTTTTTGCTTATTCATACATACATACATACATATATATGTACGTATTTATGTAAATACACTTATTTAGACACTTTTTTTTTGCACATGTACGTTAATATATTAACTAACATGTGTCACACAAACAGAAAATTTAGGATCAAAGGTCCCTCATATAAAGCAATACAACACTTTGGTTATTTTCTTGATTTTGTCCGTCTGGCGTCACTTGAAAAAAATACCGGTGCTGGCCCACAGCTGATGCATATACATATAAGATTATTTTAAACTCACCTTTTAAATATGGTAAAACCTCAGGTATCCCAAATTCGTCCATTAAATTTTGGAGGGCTCTTTCGTCTTCACATTGTTCCAACTGCTCCATTTCACAAGAGCCCGGCATCATAATTTTTTTTCAAACGTTCACTACAGACGCGCAACACAAATGATGAAATGCTTTTGCACAAGCATTTTACATTAAAACACACAAAAAACTCTAATGTGTTGCTTTCTCTTTCTAACTCACAGTCGTATGCACCACGCACTGCATCGATCTGCTCTCACACTCACATATTCTAACGAACTTTATGGTTGGAGAGCACATTTATTATACAGAGAGCCAGTGAGAGTGTGCAAAAGAGCGTGTATGGGACCTTAAGAATTTTATTACTTCTTTCAAGATGCTTTATACTGGTATTAAGAATATTTTTCTTGTATTAAGTAAAATTTTCTTGTTGCAAGTATTTTTGAACAAGATTGAAATTTCTAAAATCAAGCTCATTCGAACTTAATTTTAGCATGCGTTATTTTTCTCTGTGTATAAAAAGGCTTAAAAAAAGAAGTTTTAAAAATCTGCTCCAACAAGCGCCGAACTGAAACAAAAAGAAAAGAAGACCGAAAGAAAAGCGGACGAAATAATGGCCTCTGATTGACAGGACTCCTTAACACTTCTAAGACATCTCTAGCTAAACAAGCTGGATTGGCGATCATAAAATAAGAAACCTGCAATTCATAAAAATATATGTATTTTTGATAATTTTGCAAAATAAATACAAAAAAAAAATATAAAAAAAAATCTATTATTATCATTAAAATATAATATCTTCTAATAATTTTTAATTTCCAAGGCGTTCATCCGAAAGCTACAGTCGGGCTTGCTCCAATTAACAAATCGGTATCTATTAAACACCAGGGGGTTATTGCAACAGCAATATCGACCAAAAGTGCTTGACCACCTCCATGTTCCGGTGTTATATCCAAAAAGTAAAAAGAATTATTATATTTTAGTATATAATGTGGACCCGGCAGAGGTAGTCCAGCTATAACATCGGCTTGCCTGCTATTATCAGGTTCAGCAAAGATTTTTTCGAAATTTTCTACATACGAATTTAAGCTATAAACTTTGAAAAAAATTTTTTTTTACATTTTCAAAAATTACCATAAAACTCAATTGTTTACATTCGGGTCGATTTCCTCTTGATGTACGATATCTTCGTCTTGTCGAAGAATGCCAATTGATCGTAAAAGAAACTTTAATTTTCTAGATTCTGGTCATAAATACTGATTGTCCTTGAGATTTGATATCTTTAAGGAAAATTAAATCAATTCGTTTAGATTCAACATATAATCGTGGGAATACTTGGGATGAGAAGTTCTTCACCCTTGAATTTTCCTTTGAGGATCTTCGCATTCGTGATATTTTTCATCACCAAACGCGTTCCGTTGCATAATTTTGGTTGGTTTAGATTTGGAAGTACATATAACTAAAATAGCCCAAATTCAGCCGGAAAAGTGTGGAAAGCGGCTGAATTTGGGTTCTAGACGTTCTCGATATTCACTTTTTTCCGATTAAAAACGTACGCCTTCTGGAACTCGCTTTCCATGATCGCCCTAAAAGATGCCGTCACGACCCTTTGGACATCTTCTATGAAGCTGTCTCGGTTTTCCTTGAGGTCCTGCTTGAGCTGAAGAAAGAGGAAGAAGTTCTGCGGTACCAAATCTTGACTGTAGGGTGGGGATCGAAACGCGGCAACTCTGTACTTGGTCAGAAAATCTGTGAAACTTCCAAGAATCGTCGACCTGTTATGCTCGTCAACGTGAACTCCCTGTGAACCACACCACGAAGGTCAAAAAACTTGACTTGCTCCTTCTGGCTCTCTTTGAACGCGTGTTTGACGCAGAATTTAATGAAGTAGAGATTTATCTCCATCTTGAATCAGAACGACACTTCTTAACAGAAGTTCACGGAAATCAACGGGTAAGTTTGCTTCAATAGTTTCCAACCTTTGTTTCAAAGATCTTCGTATCAAATAATATTTGTGGAACAAAGGAAAGGTACACAGTAAATTATAGTCAGTTTTTCCCGACCGCAACCGGCTAAAGTAATTGTATTTTTGCTAAATCAATGTTTGCGGCGTCGTAAAGTCATTGATACAAGTCCTGCCGGTCCCACAGAATCCAGGGTTTGGGATGCGGGGCTTCGCTTTGTTGTGACAACTCATTATGCTGTCATCTTAATTATTATGTTGCCATTTCAAGTAACATTTAATTATGCAAAATATTTTCATTTTCATTCAACAAACCGACCCAACATAAGTCTTGCTTCTCAAAGCCCCCGACCCTATTAAGATTCCCTTACCGCTTTGTGCTGGGACTTCCTGAACGCTTTCTTTTTCAACACGCTTCTCTGCGGCCTCTTTTACCAACACCAAGCTGCTGTATCCTTCGAGCCAACCCCATGATGCTTATTTACCCAACTCCTCTTGGTGTCCAGGCTACAAAGTGCTACAACAGTTTAGTTTTGTAGTTTTGTATCAGCTCTGTGCCATGAACAACAATATCCTTGCTTTTGTTTCTATTTTTTGTTTTACTCTTTGTTTACATTGTTTTGTTTTGTTTCACAACATCTAAGTGTAGGTTCTGACGGTTTTAGATGTTTCCTCCTCAGACAACATTTTTCTACTTTGTTGCGACTTTGTGAGTTTGAGTGTAAGAGTTTGTTTTTGTTAAAAACGTATTTATTTTGGCCTAACAAAATGGCTGACCAGCCGGCTTGGCATTGCCTTAATTAAGTTCAAAATAAACTCAGAGCGTTGTACATCTGACTAGTTTGTTGACTAGGTTGGTTAGTTTAGGCAGCATATAAACATTAGCGCTAAATTTAAATAAAAATTTTATATAAGCAGCTGAATTTTAAATTATTTTTTTTTGTAGTGTACCTACTACATTTAGGTGGCTTGGTTGATTATGGTTTGTTTTGAAAAAATTTAAATTCCAGGAATTCAAAATTTTGTTTGGTGTCGAAATATTAATAGAAAGCAATTTGAAAGCATAATTAACTCATAGAATGTAGGTCAGATCCAGAGGGCAGAACATATTTTCTTCCCAGGACGTCAGTGTTAAAAGCGTTGCTCTGGTGATTATCTCAGAAACCTGGCATGATGAGCTTTTTGAAGTTATGTTACAATTACAAGGTTTTCTCAGAAACTTGGTTTTTTTTTCACCTAGGATTCGGATTCAGCGTCCTTAGGAGTAAAGCCCCATAGCTAGTTGAACCACAATAATCAGGGCGACAATAGAAGACGATTTGGTTGTCCGTCTCTCTGTATTGCTTGCAGACCAAAGGAGCTACCTACATAAAATTGTTCCTTAAGGTGCGTCTTATAGAAAATTGGGGTTCACTCCGACATTTTTTTTAGGTTACAGTGTTGCAAACTTTGCTGACACATCACATTTTTGAGACGTGCAGATAGGACTGTATTCTCACTGGGATTAACACAAGGTATAAGATTTCAGGATTTTTAGAAATTAATAGAAGACCTTATGACAGCCGGCGTGTGAGTCATGCAGTGGTCGAAGCAACCTAGTTTTATTTGGGCACATCTATCCATAGAAAAATTTCGTAGATTACACTCAGAGCATAAAAGTCAACCAGTCGAAATTAGTCAAAGCTTTATTAAGAAAACTTCGAAGCGTCTGATAAACATGTACCTATTAATTTCAAACACCTCCTATACAAGTACACACGACTCATGTGAACCTCTCTTATAAATAATGGACGCCAACCATTCCCTTTTCAATATGCCTACGATCATTAATTTATCAGTACAAAACTAGCTGCAGATATTTTCTGGGGTGCAGTGTATCCTATGAGGCACCATCGCGTCTGGTTCAAATTTGATTGTTTGCCCATAAACACTTACAATACTAATTACTCTGGTGGCTGATTTCCGACAACAAACTGGCGTATGTGCTCATGGAGACCTCTGCTCCGTACTTCATTAACAACATTTCACACTCTGTGCACATTGCATATTAATTAAACATTAGCCCCAAAAAATTAACAACATGATAGAGCTTCATTTGCAGCCTGCCTGTTGTTTGGCAAATTAGTAGCATACATCATTGACCGGACACTTCCATCATTTGGTTCCAGCAGTCATGGCAAATTGACGACTGACAGAACAACTGCACCGCTGGACATATCCCTCCTTGTCTGGGTTTATTTTTTGAAAAACTTTGCCCACTGACTGTCAGCAAATTAAAGAATAGAAACAAATCGAAAATAAGTAGATGAAAAATAAAGGCAAAAAAAAAGAATAGAAAATGTTAGCCATATGTTAAGTCAAGCGGAAATATCACTTAGGGGAAAACATGATGAAGGCTGGCATGGATTAGGACTACAACAACAGCAGCAGCAGGACATCTGCACAGAACTGAGTTGGCCCGATAGAGAAAAGGCGGAAAGAATGTGTCAATAATGACTAATGGCAAGTTGCCTAAAAGTATACTATGCCCTTGCGCCTTGTGGGCTGTGTGTGTGTTTATTTTTTGCATGCTAAGATATTTTTTATAGCAAGGATACCGTTACAGATACTTTTTTATTTCTGTACATGTTCAATGAACTGCCGCCTGTCAGGCATATAATGTCAAAACGATTTTGCCGGAACTGCCGCTGGGAATTATCTCTGCAGAGTTCTTGGGGGATTGTCATTATAAAAATACATTACAATTTCCATAATTTGCTTGAGGCCTATTTCTGCTTCGGTACACACACTCTCAAAAAAGAGTATGATAAAAGCAAAACAAGTTTTATTTAATTTAAAACAGTTTGAGTTAATTAAAAGCGAAAAAAAGTTAAAAATTCGTTCTTAAGATTTCAACAGCAAAATGCCAAAGCCTCATTTATATGGAAAACTAAATAAATAAACACTGAATTGTGTTCTTGTGAACAATGTAAAATACATTTTACAATCTCTTTGTTGCTGCAACAAAAACACGTGCCCAAGTTTGTTTGTAAAAAAAATTACAAAAGCAACAAGATACAAATGACAAATGCTTGTGGTCAGGCATAATAATAAAGGTCCAGCGATTGGTAGAGAAATGGACATATGCTGTTCAGCAGGAATCTAAAGTGAACCACAAGAATAATAGCAGTAACAACGGAAAATGAAATGCTCCATAGCCGAGAAATAGCCCAAAGCAAAAAAGCAACAAGGACCAAAGCAGGGCGCATTTTTCTTGGAAGCGTATAAAAAACGAACCAAGCCCCGGCACAAAGGAAAAACTATGCCAACATACATAAAACAAAAAAAAAATTGACAGAGTCGCTGCGACTCCCGAAAGTGGTATACCCTATACAATTTTCCCAGAAAATTTATTTTCAAACAAACAAAACAGTGTTGTCCTATCATTTTACTGATGCTTTAAGTAAAATGGCGCCACAGGGCTCACTAGATGGCGCCAGCAGTAAAAATAGCTGTTCTATTTTGTTGCCACAAACAAAGCTTTATTTGCTGCATATTTATACACACACACATCATTACGTTCTTGATCATTTGTGAATTTTAGAACTGCATACAGCCCTTTAAGCTTAAAAATTATTTAAGTCCTTAGCTTTTGCAACTTTTGATGAATTTTTTTAAATTTTAGGTACATATTTTTTTGAGTGTGAGAGTAAACCGGTAAATCTATACCAAAATCTGTAAAATATCAATATTGTTTTGTTTTTTAAGTTCACACTAAATTTGAAGCCTCTAGCACGATTATATGTGATTTTTCTTTACAGGCGAAAAAGTTTGGACTAAATTTTTCTATTTTCGACACACTAACGCATAAATAAAGGTACAAGATTTGAACTCTGCGAACTTAAAGCTGATATAGAGTCAATTCTGTCCTGGTAGAGCTAATAGCAAACTTTGGTCTTTCTAATGCTTGTAAGTTCCGATTATAACGAGTTCATAGAGACAGAAAGAGAGACGGATATTGCCCCATCGAGAACCGAGCCAATGCTGTTAATTTAGGTATCAACAAATAACTTATAGTCTGCCACGCCTCTCTTTGCATGTAACATGCATTGCACAAATCTGAAATAACCTCAAGGTTAAGGGTATACCATAAAATAAACGAGAAGGTAGTCTGCTAAAATAATATGCACTCACCCACACACAGAGGGTTCCAAAATATAGGAAAGCAACACTGGCACAAATGTCTGTCCTGGCACAGTGCGATATTAAGTATACGCCGACGCCTAGGTGTTGTCTTTGACAGGATGTCTGAGGAGCAGGTAGCACAATAGGACCGCCCTAAAGTGTGCTTTATGTAATTAATGTGTTCCGTTTGTTGCTACACAAATGCGGCATGCGGCATGTGGCATGCTGCTGTTGTTTGTTGTTACAATCGTACCAGAGGAAGTAAAGGCCCAAAAAGTTTACACAAACCGGAAATTGCTATTGTTTTGTCGCCTTTAAAACATACAAAAACACAGTTTTGTGGCCAGAAAGTGGCGGCGCAAAAGAGACATAGAAGGGAAGAGGACGCAAGTGAAAGATAGCGAGATAGAGAGTCAAATAGAGTGAGTGTGAGAGTGGCTTGTGTAAACATTTTCATTCAGAAATTTAAGCCAGCAACGTGTCGTATGCGCAACGTTCATTGACTTTTCCAAGTTTCCATTTCTCTGAGTGGGTGTGTTCATTTGTATTGGTAATTAAGATGTTATCTTTTCGGACTAAGATTTCGTCTATTTGACTTTTGCGTAAGGCTCAGCAAATTGTTATTAAAGACTGGTCGTTCTTAAAGCTCTTTCTACTTTAGACACTTTATTATACACGTTTATATGAGTATATGTACATTAAGGGCTCTGACGTGTCCACTCGCAATTTCATTCAATAAGAACAAACTATTGACACCCACTTGGGTGTTTGATGTTGCGCAACACTGGCCGAGACAAGTTAATTTACGCAGCAATTTGTAGCCAGCGCCCAACGGCGTGCAAGGAGCCAGAAAGACCACCAGTCGCACTTTATATAATTGATGATCAGGGGTAGTAAAACGCCCTTGCAGACAGCAATAACATCAACAACAGAATAGAGCAAGTTATGCCATGGAGCCACAGAGTGGAGGAGGCATCAAACGGTCAGTCGTCAGTAATTTACTTCCGCAGTACGCGCCTAGGCGCTTCCAAATTAATGGGTGGTATATGCCTTTTGGCAGTGCCAAAACGCATGCTATTGCATATAAACATGTAGGGGACATATATTTCAAGCAAAGTAAAAGTACACTAAAAAAAAAAACAGGCATATTAGAGACATCTAATATAAAACCTACCGTTTCCATTGCTCTTAACTATGGTAATTGTCTTTATTGGAGAAATTAAGGTATATATGCTAATGAGATATTTATCAATTTAATGCGATATAGATCTAAATTTTTCTCAAAGAGAGCGGTTAAATTAAATTTTTATTCTAGAAGTACCTAGCTTCCTGAACTGCATTGGGATGTGGAAGCTTCTGTGTAGACTACGAAAGAGAACATGGGCCGAGCGACAGTAGCAGTTTTAAACGTCACACAATGGGCCCGCATGGCCAGATTTTGGCCAAAAGTCCTCCAGATGAAAGTAAAAATTTGGACAAAATGATATTTCAATATGATTTTACACATATTAAGGAATCCTGTGCAGAAGAAATTATTAAATTATAATTAGTGGTTTTTAAGTAATTAGCCATCAAAGTTGACATTTTGTATTTTTTGACCTATCTTAATTATTTACAGAAAAAAACCTGCATTTACCATGATACATGTAGCTACGAAATTTTTTTTTTTTGATTTTTAAATTTTTTTTTCGATAATTAAAAGAGCATGCATAAAAAAATTATAACAGTTAAAAACCAGATGAATTGGTGATGTCATCTTTTTATAATTTGCTTGGAAATCTGAAACTGTTTGGTGCTATAACCCAAAACCATTCAATATTTTGGGTATAGGCTATGTATGTGGAGCTCATATCTACCTCTGTATGAAATATGGTCCAATTCCAATTAACCGTTTTTTTTTAATCAAGTTTAAAATTTATTGGTTTTTTTTTTAAATTTTGCCTAATTTTGGTTTGGATTATCTAAATCTTAAAAAAATCTGAGGACGCCCAAACTTTCCAGAAAAATAGTTCAGTCCTTTAGGAACACGTGTGTAAAATTGCATCACTCTAAAAAAAATTATTATGGAAATGACAGGGTTTTGGCCAAAATATGAAAATCTGTGCGTCATCCATATATGCAAACATTTAAGAATTCACGACACTAGTTTTAAAGTGGAAATGGAATCGATTAAGTACGCCTTCGGCTCCAAGACGGACGCGACATCTATTAAAAGTCCTGATTTTAAAATATTTGGAATTTATTTATGATACTGAAATTTAAACGGCTCAATTTTTAAAGATTGCTTTAAATGTTTATGTACTAACAATAAAGCTTCTGCAGTAAGATATCTATGAGGTTCAAATAAGTAAAATACAAAAAAAACAGTTCTGTACATTATTTTCTGAGCCCTAAGTTTTTCTAAGATTCTTAAGTCTCTAAAATTAATGTGATCATGAAATAAGTTTGAGCGGGCTCCTAGATAAACATGCAATCAAGACGTTGTAAAAAAGATCTCACAAGAACTCATCATACAAAATAAACAAAAGCAAGAAAACGGAAGAAGACCGTCATAAAAGAGGGCCAAAACTGCTTTTGTGATAGGTTACCTCCAGTCATATGGTTCCAATTGCTTGGACGGATTCAGTTTTTTTGTTTTAATCAAACTTTGAGTAATTTTGCTATATTTTTATTAAAAAAGTTTGGCGATGGGCGGGATAGAAAATATCAGTACTGTATACTAAATGACGTTTTCGGGAAACGAAAAACTTTATATTTTAGCAAATTTATTTCAAAGCTTGCGCATAATTTATTCTTTTAATAGCTTAATAGAATTTCCTCTTCCATGCAGTTATTTCTTTAAGTGTATTTGATTGGTATGGCAATGTGCTGGGAAGCTGTGGACGTGCAAGTTTTCCCTTCAACTCTGCCATTTTTTTGATCGATTTGGTTTGACTTTTATGTGCGCTCTTGTGTATGATGCATGTTTGTCGTTGTTTTGGTCTTTGTTGATGTTCTTTCGCTTTTTTCGCTTCTGACAATACTTTTTCCAAGCGTTGGTCAGGCATCATCAATCATTTGTGCTTCATATAGTACTTATGTATATATGTATAAATATGTTTATGTAGTATATAAACTCTGCTAGCAACTTGTTTGCTATTAATCGCATTTTCATGCTTGCTCAAGTGTATCACACAAATATATATAGGTATGTATATATGCATGTACCAACATTGTCACACTCAAGATTTTAGTAAGAATTTACAGCTGTATTTTGTTATTAAAATAAAATATTATAAAGCTCAAAATCTAACGACTCTGGTAAAACTTTTTGCCAATTACTGTACCACACCTAAAAGTATGCAAGGCAAATTTTTCATTTTGTACGCAATGCAACAACTTTGCACACTTGAGCAGTTTAGCTGCAAACGAATGGATTATTGAACAGCGCTCAGCAAATTGCAGCCCAGCACAAAACTAAACCGAAATAGTTTATAACATTTTATTGAATCCAAATAAAAAACAAAACACAAAAATACTGAATGCCAGAGTAACCACAAAATTTTTCAACTCTTCTGCAGCGTAAATTGAAAAACTTTCAATTAGAGCTCTGAACGTTGCTGAACGCTCAAGCACCAAGTATCGAAATCGTGGCAATCAAGCAAAAAAAAATAAGCGAGAAAAGCGATAAAACCCAGAAGGTCTGAAAAAAAAAAAACAAAACACATAGAGCACAATAAGTGCCGTTTGTGAGGAGGGGCTTCAGCGAGTCAAGCGTACCCTACGAGTGGTACTTGAGCCAAAAAAAAACCAAAAAAAAAAGACCACTGAAGAACTTTTCAATTTGGCCGCAAATTTGCGCAATTTCCTTATCGCAGCAGCATCAACTTTGTTCATATGCAGCTGAAAAACAAAAAAACCAGTGTTGGTAAAGTGTGACAGACATGTGGGGGTTGGGAATCGTAGAATAATGCGGCGCTTGTGAGAGATGTGAAAGTTGTGGATTATGCAAAATTATACAAACTGCTTTCTTGACACATACTTAGAGCTTACGTAGATGGTACATATTTTCAATTTACATGATTTGAACAAAATTAAATTTCTTAAAGGTAGTTTATGAACAGTAAATTATAATTTACGGGTGATTGGATAGCAATGATAGTTTGCGCAATTTTTATTGTAACTGTTGAAATTTTTAGCGGAAGTTCACTTTTTTGGATCTGAGGCTACCAACCAGACAGTTTCTGTTGCGATGTAAGGAACACATAGCCAACGTGACGTCAGAAATTTCGATTGCTAGAGCGTCAACTCGGCTTATTTTGCGATTGAATTTGGTCCACATGCATATAAGATTCTACTGACCCAAGAATTGAAGGCGTGTATTAAAAATCCCTGTTTCGGGCAAAAAGCACTGACAGCTAATATTCAACAACTTTTTTTTTTTCTTCTCTTATCGTTCTTGTCTGTTTACCCAGTAATTGACATAAAACACTGCTGGCTCTAATTAGCTGCTAGCTATAAAAGTATTTTTCTGTATTGATCGTGTTTCGAAGACCCAAGGAACTAGGAGCCGAAATTTTGCTCAAAGGTGCGTCTAATGATCAGGTTTTGTACTTAGCTACCAAAATCGGTATGTAGAGTAAAAAAATGAATAACGTTAAAGTCACGTGAAAATTGTGAAAATGAAGGAGAGCAGTAGAGTAGATGGCTCCAGCAATAAGTATTGGTAAATTTCGACATAACCAAGGCATCATGAACCCAGCTGAAACATTCCAGAAACAAACCGTTTTGGCACACTAAAAATTTTCGATATGTTGCGGAAAGTGTTGATTTTCTTCTTTAATAATAATTTCCCTGACTGACTATTTTATCAGTCGCCCCTAGATGGAGCATGGGAATCTCTATTAATAACTGTTCGAAGAGAACAGGGACTTACAGTTTATACCCGAATCTGAACGGCGGTGTCTTGAATTAATAGAGATTTTCTTGGGCAAATAGCGTCTTTGTGCTAGCAATGCCAGTGCTAGGCAAATGTACCAGTGCTTCTGCGGGAAATCGAACCAAAGCGAGTACGCAACCACTACGCCACCGACGCGTAGGCTTCTTTCATTCAAAGAAAATTCCTTGGATATGTTTTGCCTTTTTGCTTCTAACTGGGCAAACAACTCCTACCTGTCTGTCCAGACTTCTATGACGGAGACATTGAAGAAAACCCCCGTTCCCGTCCGATGTGCTTACAGACACCTCGGCAAGTATCCACCCCCGCTTATCTGGGTTGCAGATGGAAACACCAGCTATCTCCGCCCCATCTATCCGTCTATTCCCTACCGATCTGCTGCACGCACAGCCGCACGAATTACTGCTCCGCCGCAGCCACCCCACAGTGTTGCGGCCCACAAGAGCCACACTCCCGAGACCAGTGACTGTGTCTCCTGCGGAATAGGTCCTAGTTTTCCATCCTCTTCAGGGATCGTTGAACACACAATGCCGAATGTGCGCACCCGAGCGGCCACTCCTATTGTGTTTAGAGATGAGCAATACTTTAAATAATTCATTTGTAACTACTGCATACTCAAGTTAAAGAAAACTAAGGGTCTCTGCCCCCTGCTTGCATTACTCTCTATAGTATATATGTTAAACAAGCAATTCCATTTTTAAACGCTCCTTTTTTACACGGTTTTAATTTAACATGGTTTAGAAAAAAAAATTAATATCGTTTTTACACGATTTAATTCGATTTGGCACGATTGAAAAAAGCTATTTTATTTTTGTTTGCTTGACTCTCTCACTTTTTTTACTCTCACAAAATTTATGTGCCTCCGCCGGCAGGGTTACAAAATTAGCTGCGATTAGGTTTTTTACTGAGTTTTACGGTGAGAACAAGTTCTCCCATTGATGTTCGAAAATTTTTTGTTTTTTGTTAATCAAAAATCTAATGCGCACTTGAGATAGGTTTTAATCTATAAGAATACGGGTAAGACAGAACTATAATACATATTCGAACTTTAACTTTAAGAAAAGTGTCGAATACTATAATTCCGTAAAACAAAAGGAAAGGTATTTCTTTGGACACTAAAATTAAAATTTTAGACCGCCTCAAACTGAACTGCTATAATTTTATATTTATGTTACTTTTACTGTAAGATTTGAATTGCCTTTTGTTTTTATGAAATAAACTTTGTACATAAAAATTTAATTTGGCTTTTATAAAGACTCTCAAAATAGTTTGTACAGTATATGAAACTAATAACTTTTTTTTCTATGTACACCAAATTTCTTCTTAAACTGTTTTGTCTGGAACGTATCTGCCGTGTAAAAATAGAATTGGATGTAATTTTAAACAGTTTCTTTAATATTAATAATATTATATAATATTATGCTTATGCCATAATGAAGTCATTTCTGCTACGGATACCCTTGAAAGCTTAAATATGACGATATATTATCAATCATAGTACATACACGTACACATACATAGCGCTCCTTTAGATTCAATTCAATTTGCCAAAAATCTGCGTTTTGGCCAAGTATTTCCCCTAACAATTCTATTTATACTCTGATTTAACTAATTTAAGAAAATCCCCAAAGGAAAACCAAATCGATTTCAATTACCTGCTCAACAAGTGGAAAACCTCAAACAATGCTCGGATCGCATTACACTTGCGTAAACGCATTCGTATGCTAATGTAGCTCTTTTGATTTCGAAAGGTAGACGTCAAGCATCAAATATCTATATATATTATATCAATTCGCGTTCAAAGCAAATTCCCTTACCCTTTCACAGGCAGCCCCATTAATCAAATGGTGGCAGTGGTGCTAAGGGGAGTAGTTAAACAAGCGCTTGTAGAACTCCTACAAATGCCAATGCAATTTGAGTGAGTTACTTTTGTTCAGATATGGAGACAGGCAATGGCTGCCAGAGTGCTTAAAAATCTTGAAAAAGACAGGGATAGACAGACTGCCAGCTTCCTTTCATATGAGCAGCTTGTTTACAATGAGAAATCCATTTTATCGAGTATACGTAAGTGTAAAGTGGCACGGCAGTCAAAAGACGCCGAAAAGTTGTCAATGAAAAGTAAATAAAGCATGTAACACAGAGTCTCCAGAAGTTTTCATTTTTGCATATATGTACTTATGTGTATGCTTAAGTTGATATTTGCTCGTAACTGCTACTTTAATGGCAAGAACAACCTTGAAAATATATCCATTAGTTTTAATTGTAAAATTATTTCGCTTTGCGTAAAGCTTTGCAAATTCATTCGATTTGCTTGATTTCAATTTTCACATTTTTTAAAGTAATTTTTTTTTGTATAAATAAAAGCGACTGATAGGTTACATATTGAGACACTACAATGGACCTCTGGGAAATGTGCATGTGGAGCCTTATGGCTATGATATTGCAAGCTACACGTCAGCCGTCTAATCTGGATAAAGCTTGTGGACCGGGTCGCTACTATGACAATTGGCGGCATACATGCTGGCCGCTACCTGGATAGACCATGTTCAATATGTTTATATAAACTTGTTATATAGACGCGACATGTACATAATAAAATAAGCACGCTAAATGTTTTAATATGAAGATTTTCTGGTAAAATAAAACAAGTTTGGTGGGCGAATGGTAATTATAGTATATTCGTAAAAGGATTTTGCGTTTAGAAGCAAAACTTTTATTTATACCATTTTAGTGTATTTTTTAGGTTGCCTTAAATTTTTGTTGTTTTTGGTTACACTTAGTCGATGGTAATGACCAAAATATCGTTTAAAAGTGTTGTAAAATCATTTTTTAATTTTCACTTTAAATGTAGTGCTTTCATAGATAAAAACTCAGCTGTCAAAAAGAGATTTTGGCGTCCAAAACAGATAGAGATACAAAATTAAACTAAAAGGATTTTTAAAGCTTTTAGGAATATAGGCGATGCAGGAGACTTCCCAATGTTACCTCACATACATATGATATAGATGAGATAATTCAAATTTTCTATAAGAGCTAGTATAAACCAAAATTTGAGATTTGGAACCATTATATGTAGAACTGCTTTTTAGAAGGTACAATATATACGCAGTTTGGACTTGCCATAATTCCCTTTCACAGCATGAAGAAACTAAACTACTAATTATAAGGTACAGGGTATCCCAATGTCGTCTTAATTTTATTCACATGTACATCACATTTTTTATGTATGATAGATTTTTAATTATATTGAGCGCGGTCTAGATGTGGCCAAAGGCACAAGCTTCTCATACGCTAAAGAATTTTGGCTCAAGTTTATTGTGTAGCTTATAAATTTTGAAGTAGGCCGCTGTGTTTGCTATACACGATCTCAATTGTGCTGTATATTTTCAAATGAGACTGCCTTTGGCTTTTTGAAATAGTTTCATGCCGCCTAGCTAAAGGCAATTATGTGTATTAAGCATATACAAAAAATCCCTATATTTTTAAAATGATGGGAAATGGTAGACTTAATCTGCCGAGGAATTTTTCGTCGCCCAACTTGAAACTTGAAATTATATTTAAAAGTTACAAAAACAATTAATTTTTTTAATTTCCCTCTCTTTGTCCCATCTAAAGAACTAACAAAATATATATAACTTAGTTCTTGCACTTTGAACTATTTAATAAATTTTAATAAAATGCAATTAAACAACTAAATTGCAACAGTTTTTGAAAAAAAAAATCGAGAAATAATTCTACGCTTATTGTCTATATAAAGATACATTACGTATACTCTACGTTTATTATTCATATAAAGCTACATTAAGTATACGTAATATAAATTAGAAATCCCGTTATTTTTGTTTGCATGCTCAAAATTTTGAAATCCAGTGTGTAAAAACATAAAGAAGTAAAATAGATTACTATAATTTCAATAAAAGTGAGATCTTTGGCATGAAGAAAGATTTTTCTCGATATACGCAGTTATATAATCGATTTTTTTTTGGTTATATAGTACGTCACATTGGTACGCATATTTTCTTTGCTTATAAAGTAAAAATCATCGAAAATCATTATACCTTAAATATATTGAAGGTATAATTGCCTATTATTCCATAAACAAATATATACGGTTTTGACAACTTAAAAGTTCTTCACTTGGCATCCGTTTTTTTTTATTTGCTTACATAGCATATACACTTTAAAAAGAATATATTTACAAAATTCCTTATTCGGCGAAAGTTAGATTTTACTTCAAGTATTTTATTTGAATTTCTTATTTTTTCACTATTTCAATTTAATTTTAAAAGGATTTCTGGAAAACTAAAAGCTGCAAATGAAAATTCCTCGTTACTATTAGCTCTCTTTGTGCTTCTTAGTTTTTCCATCTTGTGGCAATAGTGGGTTTGTGTCTCTGCTTATTTTTCTTTATAATTGTTTTTGTTGTTGTGCGCGCTGTCATGGTAAATTTCTTTCAAATTTTATGTTTATTTCATTTGCCAATGCATCTGGCCTCAGCTTTTTTAGCATCTACTTGCTGCTTGTGTATTTATTATATATTGTATATACGTATATAAGTATGTACTGGCCGTATGCAAATATAATTTTATTTATTTTTTATAGAGACGCAACGCAATGCCTTGGCACGTATGGGCTAAGAATTTGTTTATTGAAAAATATCTTAATACCAAGCCATTAGCTTACACATTTAGGTGCTAATGTATTTATAAAGCGACTTTGTTGTATTTTTATAATTTTAGCTGAACTGGCGCACAAATTGTAAAAGTAAAACAAAATTGTATAATTTTCTTTTGGCCTGCGCTTTAATCTGTTCTCTTTCAGCATTGGATTTATGAAGTGCGAAGTATTAATTTGATTTCACATTTGAAAGCTGCGCTATATGCTTTGTGCCTAAGACACACACCTTTAATAAATTAGGTCAAAATATGTATAGCAGCTAGCAGAATATTTGCTTTGAAGTTTTTTTGCTGCCACTTTTGACTTTGAAACTGCACAAAAGGCCAAGCAGGCGGCGATAAGCCAATTTAGTAGTAGACCAAGTTGGAGCATTTTCATAATTCAACTGACAGCTGAGTTTTTTCCATCAATATGCGAATAATTCAAGCAGCGTATCTCAGTCTGTCTATGTCTGTATGTCTGCCCCTAAGCAGCACACGTGTTGGAACTACCAAGTGGTTCGTTTTGACCTTAAACTTCAAGTTTGGCGGACACCAGGCGAACGATACGCAGTCAGCAGCAAAAGCTGACAGTTGATAGGGTTAAGACGTAGTCCACTTGCGATTTTTGCCCCTTTGCTCCCTATAGATTGTTGGTTGGTCTGGCAACACTTGCAACAAATACCCCTGGCCAAAAAAATAATAAAAACACGTTGAAAGTGTAAAAGTTTTGTATCACACGCTGCTACCTCTCGTTCCGCGCACTGTGGCACTATTTCAACTTGCACTTGGCACTTGGCATTTTTGTTTTGCTATTCCCTGTGGTGCAACAGCTGTTGTTGGCTTTCATTTCTCTGCATGGAGGCGACGGCATTGGGAACATATGGATACTAACGCATTGAGTGCATCAAAATGCAGTGTCAAGCGCCAAGTTTTCATAATAATGCCCGCGACCAAAGCGAACTTTAAATGAGTTAAATGCAGACATATATATGGTACAAAAGAACTACATAGCTACATACATATAAAAAGAGACACTTATAGAGTACTACTATTGTCGTCCTTCTCTCCTAGTGGAGCATAGGGCCTGCTTATAGAGTACGGGTAATGAAAATTCCATAAAATCAATATACCTACAATCTGTATATTGCCATAGCTTGTTCCTGGTAAAAACTCTTTGTGAGATTTCGAAACAACGAGATAGATTTTCCATATTGTAATTCAGTGAAAATGTAAGAAAAAAAGAAGAATAGCAAAGAGCGTGAAAATGTGCGAAAAAAAACCTTATAGACCTTATAGAGTACGGGCGAAAAAAAAAACTTAAATTTCAATTGCCGTTTTATGTGCACTTTCCCTTGCAATTGTAAACATTTCCGTTTTCCTGCTGCGTTCGACAGAATTCCTCAGTTTGGGCCCCCAAACCGTTGTTGTCATCTTGGTTCTTGCATTGTTTGCTATTTTCTTGTTTGCTATTGTTTTTCAACTGCAAAATGTCTGCCAACATTCCAAGATGACCCAGCCAGCGGTCATTTGACGTTCATGTTTTTGTTCTTCTTTTACACTTGAAGAGAGTATATAGACTATGGTAAAAGAATAGTACAACTTGAAATACCAATGATAATAGAAAAAAAATGTATCTCACTTAATTGATCTTGAAGTCCAACAACAGTTTTTAATCTAAAGGCCCATACGCAGCTCGAAATATTTCGCACGGAATGACAAAACTTCATATAAAAAAAAATTTCAAATGGGCCTTTTTATATAAATCGAAAGCAGGTAGCCAGCTGCCCAGAAGAGGTAGGCACATCAAATTTTACCTGCAGTTGCGCGTAATGCATCGTAATATGAAGCTGAGTCGAACTGAGTCATTATCTGTTCCACTTTACTCCCAATGTTAAATATTTTGATCTAAAACTCATCAAACACATCAAAATTTAGAGTTAAGATCTTTTAATATGTGGTTCTAAGACCCTGCTAGACTGGTTAACTGGTAACTGGTTTTTGATCGCCATCAAAAACACTTAAGGCTTATGGCAGTTATAAGTATACGAAGAAACCAAACCGAACAATTTTATTCGGATTCGTTTTTGCATGCTCCGGAAAACGCAATTTTTTTTCGTATATTTCCCTTATTTTTCAGATAAATTCTCCTGTTGTGTGGGCACGAAATTATTTTTCTTTGATATAAAACAGCTGTTTACATTTCATTTTTATAAATATATTGCTAGTTCTTTATTATTCTATATTTTAAATAAAATTACACAAGAATATAACTATAGCAATAATATTTATTGAAATTAACCACGTCTTAGCTATTTGTATTGCAAGGGAAATTTTCTTTGTGGAACGCGGTAACCCTGTCGCACTTATCGTCATGTGTTCGTGTATGATATGTGCACATGTACAAACACAAAAAAAAATGAGCATGCTATTTATTTATTATATTATATTATTTAAAAAATTATTTCAGTATAAAATTGGTACTTTTAAACCTATTTTGCCGATTCGCTTTAACTCGTCTTCCAACAAAAAATTCGGTTTCAAACCACATGAAAAATTCGGTTTGGTAAAATTGGGAGCATCAAACATTCGGTTTTAAAACGAATCCGAATAAATTTTTTCGTTTTCCGGAGCATGGGCGTATATATCATTTTATCCTAACTTTTAAAAAGTCTTAGCCATAAGTACTAGACATATTTATCCGAGTGCATGCTACACCGGTACCTGACCAGCTTGACTGTATCACATTATTTTCTTCTGGTGAAAATCTGGAATAAAATTATTTGTATGGAATATTTTAGTACTTCAAGTTGGCCAAATTAATGATAACAAAAGCCACGTCTCTAAGCTGAAGGCACCCGCTTCGATGACTTAAGAAAGATTTCTTAAATTATAATTATAAGTTAATCTTTTTACCACTTTATGTATTTTTTGATTTGTGGTTAGGAGATGAACCCTAGTCGCTTCGCTTTGGAAGTTTAAATACTTGGTAGATTGTTTTTTTTTTTTTTTACCATAAGGTGAAATCGAATAGATAAGCAACTGTTTGCATTTCCCATATTGGTTAGGAGCGCACTCTTCTAGAATGCGATGTCAGAATACAGAATTTCAGTAGCAGGCAGTATTTCACTATCTTGTGCATTTACCTTTAGGGATATATACTAAAATTGGGATACACCTATATAAGGCTGGTTGCTTTGATCACAAATAACAACACAAACTAAATAAATTTGGGTTGTTCACTGTGTTGCTTATAAATGCGAAAATACCCGAGCAACGACATGAGCAACCCTAACAACGAGGCATAAAGGTAAAAATGCCAGACTAACAAAGTGCGTAACAATAATCAGCTGTTTGCAACTGTCAAAAAAATGCGATCTTTATTATTTGAAAAAACGAGAAAAACGCTATATAAAGGCAAAAAAGATAAAGACTTGAATATGTGTCCGTACAAAATATATTTCATCATCTTTAACTGCAAACAAATTGCAACTTCAATTATATTTTAAAAAAATATGCACTTATTTCTTTTATAAGTTTGTTTTTTAGCACCCCATAAACACTCAATAATACCAAAAACAATATAAAAAAACTTTTTACAACGGTCTGGGTCGGGCATAAATGCCCATTTTTATTTTATATAAGTTGTTGTTGTACACTTTGCTCTTTTACCATTATGCATTTATGCACAACAAAGTGAACACATTCTAAATGTTTTTTTTATAGAGTATACGAAAATCAGATGCACAGAAGCTAGTCTTTACTTCTCCCTAAGAAAGTATTTGTTTGTGTTTGCTTTCATTAAAACTGTGCATTTTTTCGTAGCACATTTCTTTGCAATTCGCATTCTTTTTTTTCCTTCTTTGCATTGTTGTAGCTATATGTATCTGTGTGTGTATGCGTTTGTGTATGTGTCAGTGTCAGTGTCTTTTACACATTTTAGTTTTTCTTGGGCTAAAACGATTTCAAATTGTCTTTAGCCGAGGGTGAGGGCGTAGGGTTTGGTCCTTTGGACATTGTTAGCATCTTGTGCATTTCGAATCGGACACTGGCTAAAGTATAACAAGTGTCTTTGTTGTTGCTTTTGTTGACTATGCTTTGTTGTTGTCTAGTTATAGTTTATAGTCATATTGTTGTTGCTGTCACACTTTGGCTTTATTTTTGTGTTTATTGTCGCACTTGCAGCAGTTGTTGCAGTTGTTTGTCTATCTGCTTAACTGAACAGAGATACATGTGAAAGTTAAATTGACAGATATAAACTCCAAATGAGAAATAGAGCTTGGTAATGTATGTCTCAACTATGGATGGTTATTATCGGCCTTACTTTTATGTGGTTCAGTAAGTAAATGATGCTAGTTCAAAAAGTTATTTCACTTTAAAATTTAGCTCCATTTGGCAGAGGGTTGAAAATATAATATTTTAAGCCAAACAAAACCAGAGCAAAATCTGTAGCAGTAGACGATGATATCCTCAACGCTTCCAAAAAAATAACCTCCTATGACTTTGCTGGCCCAAATTCCGTAACAAATAGTAACTTTTTGTGGATGTATTGTCACCTGGTCAACTTTGTGTCTATTGACCTCGTTCCATATGCGGTACATACTTTCTCAGTCAGAAATATATCGAACACAATTATTATAGAAGGAATAATAAATATACTTTTTATAGCTTCGAACATGCCCTGCTTTCAAGAACCTAGTTAGGCCAGTTCAGAGTTTAGTGAGGCAAAAATAAGCTCTAACCGTTTAACGTAGCCGTGGGATGTATTACATCTCATATTCGTCATACAGGGACCATAGGCAATGCTATTCTGGGGTACATCTATCTTTTATAAAAAGAAACAATTTTGTATACTAAAAAATATTTAAAATTCGATTTTTTGATTTCCTCATCAGACATTGTGCGAAGATCCATCAAAACTTCCATAGTGAATTCATGTGCCAACAGGTTTTCTGCTGCAGGAGTAGCTCAGACCACAAAGTATCTAAAATAGTCAGATCGGTTTCTTATGAGTTCAGGAAAAATCTCTAGGTTTTAAAGCAGATAGTCCCGCGCTTAGCTAGATAGTGGTGCAAAATAAATAGTTCCCTATGGCCCATGACGACCTTCGAAGTGCTGACCCATTCCAACGCAGAAAAGTTCCCAATGATGCACAAGTTACTGGAAATACTCGTAACGCTACCTGAGTCGAAAGCGATATCAGAGCAAACATTTTCATCCTTAAAAGATGACGTAAGCTAAAGTCGAGCGCGGTTGAAAATCGAATTTTGTACCAAAGACTTTTTTGACCGATCGATACCACAAAAATAAAATAAACTAGTCTTCTATGGAATAATAAGGTATCGAATCTGAAAGTTTGGTTGCTCTACGAGCCCCGACCACTATTAATTCGTACGGCAAGCTTTTTTACCCGTATGCAATGTTTAACAGACGATATTTTCAATACTAAAGTAGATAACACATGCAAACCTATTTTTTTCTGAAAGATCATTTTATTCTCTTAATTTTAGAAAAAAAAATTTTTGTAGTACTTCAACAACAACAACAACAACAATAATTTCTTTGAATGCTTTGCTTAACTGATAAAAAAAATTTGACCAGTATTAATTCGTACGGTGCGTTAGCTTAGCTTAGAATTGAAAGAAGATCAAATCAAAAGCAAACAGTGTAACATAATCACTATCTAGTCATAATCTGAAAACAGTTATACAATGCAGAATGTAAGAAATGTGTTATTGCTTCAAATTATTCAAAGTTTAGCAACGATGGCATGTGGTAAGCCGATTTGCAAAGAAATAAGAAGTTTAGTTCTAGATTATTATAAAACTGGGAACACTTTTGGTGAAATAGCCAAGCAATTAAATCTGGCTAAGTCGTCCGTTCAAGGAATAATAAATAATTTTAAGAAAAATGGCAATATTGAAAATAATATCGCAAATAGAGGCCGAACATCGGCATAACAGCTCGTGATAAAAGAGCCCTGGCCACAATTGTGAAGGCTGATCGTCGCCAAAGTTTAAGAAATTTAGCATCAGAATGGTCTGATAAAATCGGAAAAAGTGTTAAGCGTGAGTGGACGCGCCTGCAGTTGCGAGATATTGGATATAAGTTCTATAAAGTATGTATAGGGATTATCTATGTTACATACTCAATATCTTAAATTACTCTTAGGCCAAGGAAAACCATTGCTTACGCTTCGCCAAAAGAAGAAGCGTTTACAATGGTCTCGGGAGCGGATGTCTTGGACTCAAAGGCAATGGAACTCCATCATGTTTAGCGATGAAGCAAAATTTGATGTGAGTGTCGGTGATGCGCGAAGGAGAGTTATCCGTAACAAAACTGAAGCGTACCATAAAGACTGCCTTAAAAGGACAGTTAAGTTCCCAGCAAGTATAATGGTGTGGGGTTGTATGTCTGCCAAAGGGGTAAGACAACTGCACTTTATTGATGGGATGGTCTAAGCTGAAAAATATATTAACATACTAGAAGAAAGTTTGCTGCCATCAATACCAAAACTGGCTGACTGTGGTGAATATACGTTTCAACAGGATGGAGCATCATCTCATACTGCCAAACGAACCAAATCATGGCTGCAGTATAAGGAAATTGGGGTCTTAGATTGGCTATCAAATAGTCCAGACCTAAGCCCAATCGAGAACATATGGGGAATAATGAAAAGAAACCTAAAAAATGAGCCTCAAAGAACCCTTTCTGGTTTAAAAACAAAATTGCAAGAGATGTGGGACTCTATTTCAACCGAACAATGCCAGAATTTATTAAAATCTATGCCAAAGCGTTGTAAATGTGTTGTAAAGGCAAAAGGCGATGTTACCCAATATTAATATTTTAAAAAAATTACATGTTTCATTAAATAGTAAATATTTAACGCACCGTACGAATTAATACTGGTCAAATTTTTTTCATGAGTTAAGCAAAGCACTCAAAGAAATTATTGTTGTTGTTGTTGTAGTTGAAGTAATACAAACATTTTTTTTTCTAAAATTAAGAGAATAAAATGATCTTTCAGAAAAAAATAGGTTTGCATGTGTTATCTACTTTAGTATTGAAAATATCGTCTGTTAAACATTGCATACGGGTAAAAAAGCTTGCCGTACGAATTAATAGTGGTCGGGGCTCGTAGCTCATATGCGTATATCGACTAATCTACTCTGGAGGGTCTCCTTCAGTAATATACCCTTTGCACCATAAGGTAAAGTGTATAAAAACCGACTTTCGGATCCAGAGGTCAGACCATGTGTTTCTTATATTTTTGGAGGAGCTGAATTTGAATCCAAATCTGATATCCAAGAAATCCTAGAAGGGGACATAACCTTAAAAAGCCCATACAATTTTTTTTCGATGCGGCTTGTCCGGTAATCTTTTTTTGCGTCGCTGAATTCGAATCCAAGGTCTAAAAACTTTTAGCACATCAGGTGTCTCAGATAAACAGCTAAAAGAGAGTTTTTGTGTTTATGTCAGAACATTAGTTTCGGACTCAGTCACCCCAAGAACATATAGTAGACATAGTCTCACCGAAAACGAAATTTTTTTTTTTCGCCCGTAAAAAATCTATTTGAGTCAAAAAGAGTTAAATGAGATTTATATGCGCTCTATTTTGATCCCCCTCAAATAAATTTCTGACTACGCCCTTTTATTGCACTGTCCATTATATACCAGAGTTTTTGCTACATTTTCGCTTCATAATTAAAGTCCTCAGATTTAAGTTTTGCAAACATTTTAAAAGGCGGATAATTAAAAAATATTGACTGATTTAATAGTGCTTCCAACGTATATTCAGTATTGCAAATTAAAATTCATTTAAATTCATCTTAAAATAAAATTTTTATTTTTTATTTTTATATTGATATCCCAATTAGATTACACTTAAAATTGAAAAATGTTTTTCAAGTTGTTTACAGCTTGAACAAATACATTTACAACATTTTTCACAAATACAATTTACATTTCAAAACAGCTAAAAACTGCATACCTAGCAACTATACATATGTATATGTATTATATATATATCTACGATTAGCTTAATTTACATTCAAGAATACAAATATATTCAAATATGCAAATAATTCAATGCATAAATCTTTTGTAGCAACAAACATACATATAAGTACATACAAAACATTTCGATTTTTAATGTTTAATTATAAATTTGATTTTTTCTAAAATTTCTATTTCGGTCTACATCAATTTGAAATTTAATTGGTATAAAAAATCTATTTAAATGTGTATTATTTGGAATTATTAAATATTTTGAGTAGGGATTAAGTAATTATTACCTTTCGTACTTTTTTGTGTTAATCTTAATGCAATTAATTACATTATTAAACACTCATTAACTACATACTAGTTATTACAGCAATTAACTAAATAAATACTACTAAAAACCATTTAGATGCTTTTAGTTTTATAAACAATTCAAAATTTGAATTTTAATTCCAATCATTATTGTAACGCATATAGAAAGAGAGAGTTTTTTGTTGTCACATTGCATTTTTTTCGAATGCGTTTTAGTATAACTATTATTATTAATTCGCATTCATTTGTTTTATTTCCAATGGAATTTTAAATGTTTGTTCGTTCAAGCTCAAACTTAACGCTATTTAGTTAGTTTATGAATATCTTCAGCTTGGTGTTACTTTGTATTCGCAAAGATTAGATTGGAATATCTTTTTTATGCCTTATACGAGTTGAAATCTCGAAATAACTTACATGGTTTTTTTAAGTCTTTCTTAGAACTTGAAGTTTTTATCTTTGGCTTAATCTGCCAACTGGTACTTGGCCGAGCATTTACTTAAGTATATAAAATAACAAAGACAAGGAAATACTCTTGCACACTTACATAGCTACATAGAAATGCAAGCTAAAACGAAAGTATATCAATGCCAACCTACACACAAACACACACACTTACACACACATACATATATAACATTTTTCTCATATCAAACACTCTGGCGCACTTAGTAGTTTTTTGTCCAGCTTCAATTGTCGTTTATCCGATATGACCACATCCAGTGGCATGCTCATTCCATCTGCCACATCTCATCTATGCGCTATAAACACAACCGTCTCGAGCGGCATAGCCGTAGCCAGCTGGGGCCTGTCTTATAAGTCTGTATGCAGCACAGGTGGCTTACAGTTGCGCGCCTTTGCGTCATCAGCTGCTGTTGCATCTACCACCAGCAGTGCTGCATTACCAGCGGTAGTTCCGGGCAAATCGGCGGGTGCATGTACACACGTCACTGCATCCGCATAGGTTGTGGCCGTATTGCTGGTGGTGGCAGTAGTTGTCGTTGTGGTGACGGTGACATTTTTAAGATGTGCCGCATTGTTGTTGCGAGAGGCAACCAGCGATTTCTTTTTGGCATTGCCCGCAGCAGCGCCACCAGCTGCGCCTCCAATGAGACGCTCAGAGTGACGATTCTTGCCAAACTTGGGAAACATGCTATTTTCGAGCTGCAGCTGTGCATTGACATCTTTGCGAGCCGCACAGGTGCAAGCCTTCATGAAGCTCTTCTTAAAGTTGTCACTGAGAAAGGCGTAGAGTATGGGATTCATGGCCGAGTTGGAGTAGCTGAGGCAGCCGCAGAGCAGAAAGACTGCTACTTCGAGTCTCGAGGCGCAATTGCTTGGCGACGAGTTGATAAGCGCAACTTGGGATATCCAATGGGGTAACCAACACATGATATATACTGTAATCACTGTAAGCACCAATTTGGTGACCTTGCGATGCGAGCGCTTCTTCTCCTTGCTCTTGTGCTTGGGCCCCACCGTATGGAGCTTGCGTATGACCAGACAGTAGAATACCAAAATAAAGGTTAGCGGTGTGGCAAAGCCCAGCGCCAGTGAGTACAGTATAAATGTCGTATCCGATTGTGTATTTTGTGCATCGGGCCACTCGATGTTGCACGAGATATGCTCAGCATTACCGTGCACCATGTGCACGGTGCTGGCGAATAGTATCACGGGCAGCATGAGCAGCACGGACGTCATCCAAGCAAAGGCCGAGACGAGCTTCGAGACAAAGGGCGTGCGATAGCGGGGTGAGGATATGGGATGGCAGACGGCAATGTAGCGATCTGCAGACATGATCAGCAGAAAAATGGACGAAGTGAACTGTGTGATAGAGGTACTAACCATATAGGCCTTGCACATATAGTCGCCAAAGGTCCAGCTGCCAATTTGCATGGTATAGATGAGTATGGGTATGCCTATAAGGAAGCACTCATCGGCTATGGCCAAATTGAGTATATAGATGTTGGTGACTGTTTGCATTTTGGAAAAACGTAACACCACATAGATAACCAGCGTATTACCAAGAAGACCCACTATGCAGACTAGCGCGTATAGGATCATGGTGACCAGCTTGACTATTACATTCTGACCATCCGGACAGCCCGACATGTCCTCGTCCAAATAGTCAATTCCGCTGCCATTGCGCAGTGGTGTACCTGGAAACTGGCTCAAATTGAAACCAGGCAACATTAAACTGTCTCCAGCCGCCACGAGGCTTTCGTTCATGGGCTTGCCATGAATGCTCGTAGCATGGACAGCAGCTGGCAAGCCTCTAGAGCTGTCATTGCTGTTGTTTCCAGTTGATAGGCCTGCGGTTGTTAGTGGGCTTGTTGGCACTGGAACTGTCGGTATCGTTATCATTGTTGTCGCCGCTGTCAACTGCTCTGTGGGCGTTATTAAGCTCGTTAGTGTCAACGCTGTCAGCACAAATAACAGTCCAGTTTTGCCGCCGACCAGCTTGTGGCAGCAGCTGCGGTTAGATCGACATTGAAAAGCCTGCACCCTCAACAACCGCGCCCTTGTCTTTGCAATCGCATTGAGTTTTGCATGTCCAGCAGCATGTGCTACATTGCCATCTCTTTTTATGTGCTGAATTTTCATTGCGTTACTGTTGTCCTTGTTCTTTGGTACTTGTTAATTTCGCAGAAGAGGTAAACACCTCTGCAACTCTTGTGCCTGGAGAGAGGCACGCCGACGCTGCTTATAAGTTTTCAGCTTTTGTTGGAATTTAAATATTTTGAAATATTTGCCATTGTTTATGGGCCAGCCAGCTGTCGCGACATTTTGCTCCTCCTTTGCTGTATCCTTGACATGAACATTGCTGGGCATCACAAATTGAAACTGAAACGAGCAGATGCATATAAGATTCTTTATTTATTTTTATTGATATACTAGCTGCTAGCGACAAATATAGTTTGTTACAAAAAAGTGCACAAGTAGCAGTTCTCTAATATATCCGTGTAGCTTGCATCCACAGCATTTGCACAACAGTTTGTATCTAACAACATCAGCGCGTTCCAAAATAATGCAATCTACTATATCAAATTTCGCTTATTTGTTCGAGCGATGCAACAGCCATAATGGCGAAAAAATGAAAATAGAATCTTATTTCACATTTTTGGATGCAAAAATGAAAAACTAACAGACATGACAATGCATGTATATGGCGCTTATATAAAAGCAACGAGTACCAATTAGTATTGTATTTTACTTTCATGTACTACAACTTAATTAATGACACATAGATACAAATACAAAAGGAATTTAATGAATGTGTAAAGTTCTATACAGACTAACTTATTGGTAATAAATTTACTATTTTTACTGATAGAAGCACTTATTTACGAACAACTAACTTTGTACAATTCAACTAGAATTTTCTTAGAGCCTAAAAAAATAACACAGTGTTTTTATTGAGGAAGAGAAATCGTAAATTTATAAAAAAATTTAAAGCACATTCCCCAAATAAGTTGTATAGTTATGCTGCGGTGCAAAGGGGGTCTTTTTTGAACAAAATAACATTTCGTTGTTTATGAGGCTCACATGATTACACTAGCTTATGTGCTTAGAAAGTGGAATATTGTAGCCGCTTATAGGGGAAGGATCTGAAATTGATACATTTTGTACAAACTTTTTTGTTAAAAACAAGAATCAATGAAAATCCATGACGCAACAATTAGAAGCTCACGCAATGCTCGAGAGCTCGAGCTCACGAGCGCACAGGTTCAATTTATGTATGGTAGCTATGTAAAATAGTGGAGCAATTTTGATCAAACTTCACACAAATGTAAAGACTAAGATAAAATACATTTATAGATAAATACGTCAACAAAAATAAGTGTGGTACCGATTTTGTTCGTATGTGTGAACGTATCGAGGTAAAACTTACACCATGCGAAAGCCACACCTCATACGGTGCGCACAATGTAAGTTTCACCTCGATATGTTGAAATCATGCAGGTGAAAACTCATACATTATTTATATGAAATTTTATCAAAATTGATAGCTGCTTACAAAAATTGAACCAGCTTCCTGCGCATCAACCTCGCGCACTTCTTTGCGCCACCTTGTAAAATTCTTTGCATCATGATGAAAATCTTTAGCCATCCCGCTCCATTTTCGCTAATGCTTATGTGATTATGTGGACGTTTAGGATTGTAAATGGTTACAACAAATCAAAGGCACTTTCGGGCAATCCATTGTGCTTTTTTGACTAACAATATCAATCAAAACTTAATCCCTAGATGACGTTAAGTTTGGAGGCAACCCTCTACCTTCTCAGCTGCACTTATGAATGTATTTAAAACTCTGGCCTCTAAAAAAAATATACTGCGCATATTTATGGTCAGATATTCTTTTGTCGCCCCGTCCATATTGGAGGTAAATTAAGTAGGTTACAACAATAGTTTCCAAGGAAATACACATTTTTGTATGTTTATCGTAAATGACTTAAATATTTTAAAGTTATTAAATTGTTAAGCTTATGCTTATTAAATTTATAACCGGTGACATATATTTATATTAAATAAATCCCTGCATAATTTTCACAAATTTTTTCAAGCTTTAGGCAATAAACAAAGTTAAAGCCACGTCCAGCCACAAGGCATATGCAAATGGTCTGCCACTTCCTACTCAAGTTCTCACTCCCAACAAAATAAAGAAGAAGCCTAAAACGATGCCAATAAGCACAGAGTTTAACCAAGTTTATAAGCGTCTGCCACGCGCTGTGGCTGCAACATTAAAAGGCCAAAAGTTTTGTAGGTCAAGGCAAGGCCAACCTCTACTCATTGAGGCCATTGCAAGCATGTTTGATAAGGTTTCCCTTGATTAATTAATTGACAGAATCCCTTAGATAAATTTGACGGTTTGCTATGTTTCTGCTCTGGTTGTTGCTGTGTTGAACTTTGAAGCCCCGTCTCTGTCTTGCACATAAGTGGGTCAACTGAACCAGTTGACCGATATGCCTAATATTGAGCTGCACTTTGATGGCTATTTTATGGCTTCCAATAAACTGTTTATTTGGGCCTAATTATCAGACCACAAGATACATGCACACAAATCATTTAAAGTGCTGTGCAGTCAGCTGATAAATACAACAGCAGTGAGACCAATACCATAAACCCAACCTAAATAGTGTAACCGCATCATTATTTCCACAACTTGGCTATAACAGCCAGCTAGTAAAGCGTTGCAACTTGCCACCATATCAAGTCGATTGCCTCCTGGCTCTCACCTTGATTAGAGCTGGCTGATAATCGTTGGCCAAACGATTTTGGTAACCATTTTGAGAACCTCATTGTCAAGGTGGTAGGTCACTGCTTAGCAAACAAGGTTAGCAATCATTTGATGGTGGCACACGTGCTCTGGTTCCACAAAGATGCGGGCTATATGGATGATTTGAAATTATGTGATGCCTGGTTGCCGTTCTAGCAATTTGGCACCACTGTAATTGAAAAATGAACCAATTTCGAACTTGCTAATAAGTTAAAAGACTCTTTGAACGCAAACCATGAAATTGCATATTCAGTTGGTTGATGGCTGTTACCTATCAAGAAACAGAATTTTTATTAAATGGTGCTTGGCTCTTGGTATAAAATTTACGAGCACACCGTAAAATTTGCACGAATAACCTAAATGAATTCAGGATTGTAGGCGTCTTTAAGGAAATTGTTCTATTAGTGGTATCTTGATACCATACCACTTAGATATATGCATATGGAATACATCAAAATTTCTTTTAACCTGAATATCTCGCTTTGAATTTGTTTCATTTAAAGAGCTTTATAAATCGCTAGTAAAACATTTAATTGTAAAAGTCAAAATTATTTTATGACTCAAACTGTAGCATTCAATAAATGTTCACAACGACAAATAGTTGTGAAATCACTTAATAGATTTAAAATCGGATTATATTTCCTTTACCCCTGAAAGCTATAATACATTTGCATATAAAACTAGGGCGAATGTTAAAATTGTGCGAGGCCGGCTTTGAAATACCCTGTAAATAAAACAACTTGACCGAAGAATAAAAATTTAATTTTTCGACTTTTTACTCCAATTTCATGTAATATTTAAGGTTTTTTTTTAATACATTCGAGGCGAATAATCAGAGAATAGAAAAGCAAGGTAATGGCAAGCAAAAAACAATTCTCAGTCGAAAAGCGGGCCCAAATTGCCATTTTGAGAAAAAACGGAAAATCGTTCAGGGAGATATCTCAAATTATGCACATTCCCACGGGCACACTTATTTTATATGGTGTCATGGTGTGGTGATGATTTGCTTACAATAGCGTGGGATCATTTTTCAATGTCGATGAAATCATGCGAAAAAAAAACAATATCACAGCATATTGCAACGAAAAGCGATTCCTTCTGATGTTTTTTTCGCTTAGTCGTGGGTTTACGTATCAACAAGATAATGATCCCAAACACACTTCAAAACTTTGTATTAATAATTTAAGAAAGAAAGAAGAAAAGGAACGCTGGTATTACAATCACCCGATTTGCACCCGGTTGAATTGCTTTGGAAGAACTCGATGGAGAAGTCAGAAAACTTCGACCATCAAATCAAGCGATCTCTAGACTTTCTTCAATCAGCATGAAACATATATAGCCCTCTTATGATAAAGTAAGGAGACTTTTATAAAATTTGATACATTGCTTGGATACTTAAAAAAAAAATTCAAATAGTTAGCTTAGTTACGATAAACAATTACACTTAAAACTACGTTTTTTTTTGAGGTGCTATATAGTACCCTTATGAGAGACAAAAGCCGATATCGAAAAAATAAAATAATTTTATGTAATGTGAAACAATATGGGGTATAAAACTGAAAATTGGTGGCTCTTAGTCCTCTCTCAGATCGAGGAGTTTGTACGAACGGACAGCGAGATGGACAGACGGAAAGACAGACAGACTGACAAAGGGACAGACAGACAGACAGACGGACGGACATGCTTAAATTGACTTCTCTATTCACCCTGTACATACTTTAGGCAACTTTTTGGAGCTTTAAACATCGTCTCTCTATGCTGCATACATTTTTGACGTGCACAAACTTAATATACCCTTTTGTAGCCTTAGGTAAAGGGTATAAATATGCCCTAATTGGCTTATTTTAGTAACTAATTTAATTGACCACTGCAAAAGAAATAACTTCTTTCGTGTACCTAAGCCATTTAAATTTTTTGCTTGCGTGAGTTCAATTTAATAACAACATCATGGGAATAACTGAAATATGAGTAACTCTGCTGTTAAGGCTAAAAAAATATAAGAAATTATATCATGTTTCGCCCATCCTTTCGTATTCCATTGAGTTGATATTTATTTATTTTTTTTTATAATAATCTAATTTATCTTTTGTATTTTGATTTACCGTCACGCTTGATTTCACATTTCCAGCTGCGCCTATTAATTTGGCAGAGCAGCTCCTTTGTGTATGCAACAAAAAAAAATAAAGTAACCATGGACTAAAAGGTATTGCCTCGAGCGTGACAAAAGAACACAGGCACGCAAGTCACGCTCACGCACGCAACGTGACCATTAAGTGCGAAAAACAACAGTTAAATTAAAATGAATACGAAAATAATAAAAAAAAAAAAGAATATAGAGCTTTAAAGGCGCAAAGCACTTAACTTTCTACTCGCTGTGTCTGTATACATCTCACTCTTGTCTAGACGCTGGTTGCAGTGGAAATTATTTAGCCTAAGAAATTAATTTATTATCCTAGTACGACACGGGCTTAGTAGACATTGATATTAAGTATTCTGGAAGGCTATATATGTATATGATAATTTAAGGAGCGAAAACTTAAAGCGTACCTTGCCGTGTATTTTAAAAACTTCCGAACTGTCGAAATAATCAATAAAATGTGGATTGCCCAACTATAAGTCATATTTCATAAGTTCATAGATAGCCAGTTGCAAAATAAACAAAAGTTTGCATTTTTGAGCCAAAATAATCATACAACCAAAGAGGAATTTTTTTATCATGCGTTGTCCAAAAATTATATAAAGGAGATTTCTTCTTCTTCCATATTCGATGTGAAATTTTTTCGACACCGTTGCCGCGCACCTGTGATAACAAAATAAATTAAATGAAATAATATAGCAGAAGTTGGGAGAACATGACGGCGCATTAAAATAATAAAACAAAAAGAAAAAATGCTCAAATGGCAGTACTGTGACTTTTAAATGCTCTAACTTATTATAAGCAATGTACCAATATTATTATTATATCAATAAATGTTTTTAAAAATCTTCATTTTTAGTTTTGTTAAGTTAATATATGTAGTTATTTTTTATTCGATCGTTATTGATAAATCCCAATTAATTTTTTTACGCAAATCGTTAAAAACTTGAGAAAATCTGGCAATTAAAAATTTGTGAAATTAGTTTTCATATATATATTCACTTTTATGATTTTTTTTTTTAATATACATATAATCCCAATTATAGGTCTTTAAATATTCTATGGTTGGTGTTATGTATTTTGATTTTAATTTGAGTAAAAGTTTTAAAAAATTGTTTAAAAATAATGAATTCCAATGAAAATATTACAAGTGCCAAAGATAATTTAGCCTCACACTAAAAACATCTTTTAGCTCCAAAGGTCAAACCATGTATTCCTAATGTTAAGGCTCTGAATCTGAATCCGATATCGAATAAGCCCCAGTACGTCAGGAATCTAACATAAACTCCATTAAACGGCTTATCTTAGAACCCTGACGTACTGTGTATCTTTGGTCCTCGGATTCGTTGCAGCACGCTAAAAAAAATTAAAAAAAGCAACGTCCGACATCGCGATCCGAAATTTATTTTCTTATCAGTTGTTTTGAGATTATGTTATAAAATAGGTGCACAAAAAAAAACAGTTTTCCAGTTTTAGATGCTAGTCCATGTCTAATATAAAAACACATTCACGGACAACCGGTCTCGAAAAGAAATTTGTATGGTTTTTTGAGGTGAGGATAGAACTAAGACTCGTTGGATTACGGTACAATAGATCGTCAGGTGGCAGTGCGCACTCTCTTTTGTGAGAGAACCCAACAAAATTTAAAAACTCACACGCACTGCGAGCCACTGTGCATGTATTAGCTTGTGTGTCAGCTAATATTTTTGCTTGCTTCTCTCTCTCTCACTTTTTTACTCTCACAAAATTTATGCTCTCAATTACCCTACCTTGTTGTTGTTGTTCTACCATGGCCAAACGCTTAGGCCGATCGTGCCTCTCTATCGCTTGTTCCGCGCTCTTGCTAACACGCACAGGCTCAAACGCAACGTGACACTTTTGCGGTGCTGTCATTAAACATCGTTTTAATAGACGTTATCACGTCAAAAAATGGGGCAACACCGTTTTGTTATGGCTTTCAAATAAGTTTTGTTTTGTTTTGAAGCGTTTTTGGCTGCTGCATACAAGCGTTAAATTAAAGACGAATACATTTGAACATACGTACACATTCCAACCCCGAACTTATCCCAATTAAAAATTTCTGAGCCGTGAAAAATAGAAAATATTGGCATTAAAAAAATACTTATAAAAACTTTCACAAAGCAATTATCTCTTTCGACAGACTCATAGCCTTAGTTAGAGTATTGTAATAAAACATGAAAATGAGCGACCCGCATTTCAGGCTTTATTTTTTTTATTTTTATGGCAAGTGAAAACTGCATAAGCGAGTGGCCCCCTGTGGCTCAGCCTGCCTCTGTTCCTCCCTATATCGCTGTAGGTGTGTCAGTGCCTGTTTGTTTTTGCGGACTTTTATTATTTACTTACATGTAAATAAATAATAATATTTTCAATATCGCGCATTTTTTTTCTACATAAAACATTGTGAACGCTGGTACAACCCTTGGGCTGAAAAAGATTTGGCTATTTAAAATGAAACATGAATTTCGGAGACAGTTTAAAGAGTATGCCCTTAAGGTGAGGCTTCTTTTGTCAATGGCTTTGCTGCTACGCTTGTCTCTGGCATTTTCTTGGCTTAAAAATGAAAATTCTTGCAAATATTTGAATTTTAATGTTGGGCACATAAAATGAGTTTACCATCAAGTAAAGACGTTGTGTTTTAGGGTCTGCGCCTGGGCTTATAAATGGACCTTGGAATTTGACTATACAACAGTTTGATATTATTTCTGCTGAGATTTGCATAACAAAGCATTTCGCATATGGACCACGCTGTTTTTATTAAGAATAATCGCTGTTGTTGTTGTTGCCTTTAGATCTTATTTATGCGCACATCTTGTCGTTAAATTGGATAATGGAAATTGGATTTGGGTCGCTTTTCCTGAATGAAAATGCGAAAATGCGACAACAAACGGCCCACAACCTAAACATTAAAGTGACTACAAATCTAAACATATAGCGAGTTCCAAGAGCATGCTTCGGTTAAAAGTAAAATGAAACTTTCAAGCACTTGCCACCGATACTTGACTTGATTGCGTCTAGGATACGGCAACACGACAATGAGCACACGTGTGGCAAAACAACAACAGCTACAACTACAACATCGATAACACCTGTTGCGATTAGGGACAAGCAGTGGTTAGACCATGGAGCTGCTGACGTCGTCAACAACGTTGTGACTCATTAATATTAATGAGGCAATGGTGAGAGCCAGCAGGGAGCAGTGGACAGCGCTGCTAACGTCATTATGACGCGTGAAAACAAATAATTAATTATTTATTAATTCATAAGTAGTAAGCATAATTTAGATCGAGCAACAGCAAAATTAATACATAAATTATGACGTTTTTGTTGGTGGCCAATCGATTTAAAATATAATTTGTAAAAATTATTTAGTTTAGTTGAAAAACACGCAGAAGCGTTTTTATCATATTTTCCTCTCTTTAATGTTAATAGATACATTACATAAGTACAAATTTGAAACAGTGGGGTTGGTGCGCGACTGTGAAATACTCTGAAAATGAATATTACCTATATCTGCGAAAGGGCTTACGTTGATTGCGGAATGACGCTTATTTCAAAAAGTTCAAGTTTTTTTAATTGAGTGTTCCCATAAAAATTTTAATGACTCTAGCTTATTAGACAGGGTAGGATCAAAAAGTAATAGGACTGAATTTCTGTAGCCCGAATAGATTAGTGGAGGGCGATCTGAGCATCTGAGACCCATATTGTTGCTACTTGCCTCGGACAAACGTAAAGTTAGCACGTAGTTTTATGGGAACCTATATCGTGGTGATCCAATATAAATAAAAATCTCGAGCAGAGCTACGCCATTGTATTCTGGGTCAAACTCGGAAAAACCACCAAGGAGACTGTCAGAATGATTCGGGACACCTACAGCAGCCCAACAATTTTCAATTAGCAGCCTACCTCCCGGTAGGGAGGCCGAAGATGACCAATGAAAACGTGGCCAAAGTGAAGTCGCTCCGGGACTGTGATCACACAAACAGTCTGATTGTTGATAAGTTAGGGATTTTGTACGGTAGTTTCCGTAAAATTATTACCAAAGAATTGGCCATGCGAAAGGTGTGAAAGCTTCTACGTTGTTGTTGACGGAACTGAAGAGCCCCCTACAGTCCTGGCCCGGCACGCCGGTTTTCTTCCTCTTTCCTTGCCTAAAGCGGCAACTCAAGGAAAACCAGTGGCGGATCCACGAGAGGGTTTTCGGGTCAGTACCCGAAAAATGGGTTGACAGTTTTTTGCCACCTTTGAAGTGTAAAACCCCACCCCCAAGGCCAAATCCTGGATACACGGCTGAGGAGAATCCATACAGCTCCGCAGAAGACGTCCAAGGAGCCATGACGGCGTACACGCAGTGGGAAATTGAACGGCATCTTTTGAAGTTATTTTCAATGTGCCACGGTAATGTATATTTCGTGGTACCCCTACCTCACCCAAGCTGTTTATCGAGCAGGTTGTGCCCTCGATTACACCGTGTGTGGGGTTGTCTTACGAAATTTTGTAGGGTTGTACGAAAAATCAACATCTTTAAATTTTTCAATAAACAACTAAATTGCACAATCTGTCGCTTCTTGTTTGTCTTGGGTCACATGATTTCAAGATACAATCGATAGGCGGTCGATGGTGATGTTAGTATGCACAACTTAGGATTGCCTCACACATTGCCGAAATCTCTAGTTCCCTGGACCATAAAGGGATACAGGATACAAAGAAACCTTTGAGTTCGCCTTGTCCGACGTCGATTTACTCCACACTGAAGCGTTACTTGACAAAGGAATACACGTATCCCGAACAATAGGTTCAAATTTGGTATGAATCAAATTTGGTGTCTTTAGCCTAGTATATGAGTCTAGTTTAGGGATTAAGTTTTTTTTTTTGATTCGATTTTGTTTGTTCTTGAATACATACATAACAACGATGAATAGCTCTATCAAGTTTCAGATTAAAAGATATGACATCCACGCGGAAACTTCATCTAAAGCCGGAAAATGCTATCTTTTGGTAATATAAAGTGTGCCGGAGATTAAAGTACATATAAATATAGACAGATACCCGTCTCTTGCACATATTTAAAGTAACTGAATATACCCTTTCTCTGTACGTGTATAAAAACACTCTAAGAAAAACCGACACATTGTTAAAGGGGGGAGGCACAATACTGGCAGATACAATAAAAACGTAAAGTGCATAAAATGTATGAAAGTGACAAAGTTTAAGCTCCCACTGCCCCAAAAGCAGCTCATGTTCATGTAGAGGACTGAGTGTATCACCATCATCTGGCTGTGGCTTGTTATAAAAATATACGAAAGGATTATTTGACATAAATTTATGAGTACATGGACAACATTGCCATACGCCATGCCTAGCTAGAAAAACAAGACATGATGGTGCGATAAATGGACACTGTCCACATAAATCGCATCAAGAATATGAGTATGCGAACGACAGCGGACAAGGGACTAGGCTATGTAGCATAGATATGGCATGTTAAAAGTATAAAGAATATAAACATAACAAAATGGAGGTCAACATTGTAAAAATGCCCGCAAAATGTACGGCTAAAAAAAATATGAAGCTGTAAATACATATATGTCAAGACAGATAAAAGCATAGTATGCAGATCATTGAATTTGTGTGACAAAATATGACTTTTTAGGTTATGTGAACAGGATATAAGCTGACAAATTTATGACAGTGCCAAGTTGGTTAAGTGAAACATGAGCCCATATAGGCAGTAAAAATCAGACACTTGGCACTTCATGGCCGAGAATAGTTATTAAGATTAACAGCCACTGATAAATTGTGGGGTGTCCTTCCATGCTTCAGATTACTACAGTTTTGTACATAATATGTATTTTTTCTTTTTTTTCTTTTTTTTTTGGTAGCAGCAAATTAGAACTTTCATTGGCAATTTGTCACACAAGTTTCCGTGTTAACTTTTTCTATTTTCGCCACTTAACTTTAAGCTTTTCAATTAGTCACCCGACTGCACAATTAAATTTCGCCCCAGTACTTTCTCTTATTCTGTTGCTTTCTCTATCACTTTCTATTTTTACGCTTTTTACTTAAATCTTTTACTTTACCCTTTGTTTTTGTGGCAAAAAGCTTGCGTCATTCAGGCTTAAAAACTCCTTGGCCACCTTGTAGTTGTAGACATTTATCTTGCTCCGCTTCAGCCTCTGCTCTTACCACAATTTTGCCTTCTCTGTTATTTGTTTGCTATAAAAAGAGAGCAAACTGCCAACTAAGCACAGACAAGGGGTGTACTAGGGGTCTATGGTATGGTCTGGACAAACTTGTCGTAATTCACTTTGAGGGGAAGTTTTGCCATCAATAAATTTTCCAGCGGGCCAAACACTTGTTGCAGTTCCTTCAACCGGTCACAGACGAGTTGCTGACCTTGCTGTGGCCCCCCACATTGTTTGCCATTTGGCTGAAACAACGATGAAAATTCGACAATTTGCTAATGAAATTTATTCTGTTTTGGTTGTGATTTCTAAAGAAGATTGTATTGGTAGTTCTTTTACAAATCGAACAACTTTTGAGACAAAAGAAAATTTTCAGTGGCGTAGTTCTACACTAGATATATAGGGTGGGCCATCTGTTGGTTTATTGGTCAATTGCATTTTATTCATAAATTTTTCAAAAAATTTGGCAAATTTATGTACCGGCAACTCGTGGACACTGGCCTCAACGACCATTTTCATAGTACGCCTGTAGAAGGATATGTTGGTAAAACTAAACCATCAGATGGCCCACCCTATATAAGCTATATAGTAAGTTAGCCAAATATCTTTGTGGTGATGGACATGCATCCTTTTCGATCTGCATAAAACTAAGTTACTTTGAAGCGATATCAAATGACCGAATCAGGTGATTTCTAATCTAGAGTGCAAGAAACTTCGGAAACCATCCCGTTTCAACCCCACTGTCGACCGGCCAGCTCTTAAGCCTATTTATTTTTTAATGTTCAAACTATACATTTTTTCAATCCAACTATAGATGTCTATGCATTTATTTGTTTTATACTTTTCTTTAATTTGCCAAAAATCGCACAAAACAGTTTTAATAAATGCTTGGCATAAATAATCATCTACATTAGGGTGCTGGTATGCAGCTACAAAATGATTTTGATGTGGTTGTAAAATGCATAATTTAAGTTTTATGCCAAATATTTGCAATGATCCAACTAAACCACATTACCAATAATAATAATAATAACAACATTGAACAAAGCTAATTAAATTTGTGCATTGGCGTTTGGAACAAAGCAGTAGCCTTGTATATCTAATTAGGGGGATAGTCAAAAGCTGAGGCGCAAAATTATATTTTATGTAAAAGACAAAACAACCCTGGCACTGAAATTTGAGGTAGCTGTATGAGTCAAAAAGTGGGTGAACCGAAGACGGTCTCAGGGAGCGCCGTGCTAAGTGGGTAAGTAATTCGGTTTGCTTGTGAAATCCAAAGAAGTGCTAACTTTTTGGCGTGGTGTAATTTAACTAACCTAATTGCCACAAGAGTTAATACCATAGGGTGATTGGTATAACGGACGTTTTTAATTTTAAAAATGTGGTACAGTCGAGGCGGTGCCCGACAGTGGAATACCCTGTACCTTTTGTCTCGAAAAAATTATTCCTGCATATTCCTTCTAGGAACTTTCCAATTGGATTTTTTTTTTTTTGGTGAAATTCAATATTTATACCTAAAAGTTCCGTCAATTTTTACCGATTTTAATGTTACGTCAAAGAAGTTATTTAAAGTATATAGGGTAAGTTTCAAGTTGATGTGTTGAGGGGTGTTGGAGAAAACACGGTAAATCGATTGCGGGGGTTGGGGGGACCGCATCGATAAAATTTGGATGTGGATTGGTTCATTAGAGCCATGAATCAGCTTACCAAAAATTGTGATTCTAAGTCACTTGTAATCATAATTACGTAGAGTCAAATATTGACGCAGTTTATTGGCAAGAGGTGGTGAAATTTGTACATTTTTAACTATAACTTTTACGGTTTTTGTCCGATTTTGTTCATTTTTTACACACAGATGCATGTAACCACAACGCATCGCTCTGGTAAAATTGAGATGAAAATAATAAACGGTGTGGCTACAAACTTTGAGAAAATGTGGCACTACTACAAACCCCTCGTTAGAATTAACCGCCAGAGAAAATTTAATTTTCCACTAAAGAAATACTGCACCTTAAACATCAGTTCTAAAGTCACTCTTTAATTGCTCAAAACTATTTTTATTTCATTTTTTCGTTCATACACTTATTCTTGTTCCCGCTTTCGAAGAAAAACTAATGCAAGATGCTTGTTATCGAGGTATTACTGTACACAACAGCGCTCAGTGTATTAAAACCTTCAGCATAAAGTTATGGACAAAAATGTGAAACTTCTGCTTTTAAATGTCAGCTGGCCCAAAACAAAGCTAAGTTTGCGTAGGTTTAAAGTTTAACACCCTAAAACTCAAGTTTAGCACACTCAGTATTTCAAACTCTTTAGTGTTGTAAAAGGATGAATATATGGAAATTAAGACTTAAATTTAAAATGATTTAAAAAAAAAACATATGTAGCACTTTGCCGTGCCGCATCGATTCTTTTGGTAATGTGAGCTTAACAATCAATGCAAGTAGTACTGTATCGTTGAATTAAAATTAAAAGCAAACAAAAGTATTTTGTAGCCAAAAAATGCGTTTGTATTTAAGAAAGTGACGCATTGGGACATTTACATATAAATGTATTCATGCACAAAAACGAGATATTTGCAATTTTCATGTAAATCTCAATTTAAGCTTTAAAATCATGCCAAAAGCAACTGCTGAGGGCACTTCAATTTGCGTCTGCAGCATATATAGTATATACAGCCAGCTTGTAATAAAGCCACCACAGAAATGTATGACACGCCCATTTACTTACACATAGCCAACATTTACACAAACACACACAAATACAGATGCTGGAAGGAGTGCATGCAATTTGGCAGCCATCAACTGAATGAATGGCTGACTTACTGTGTGACCGACTGCTGATGAAGTACTGACGCTGATGACCTGCACGAAGTAGGGTCACACTAGTAGCTGCATAAACGACCATTCGAATGTAAATCGTGGCAAAGGGGCAACAAGAGCTGAATTTTGCGACAGCAGTTGGTTCAAAAAATGAGAAATAATAAAGATAGTAGTAGAGCCTGAGCCCATGGGCGGGCTTTTGTACAGCAGCAGAGTAAAGCAGATTTTATTTGAACAACAACACACGAGCTGGCAGTTTATGAGCTGCCTGCTCATACATTTACTTTTAAGTGTTGTGGACAAGATAATGACCGGTTCAGTAGAGTAAAGTTATAAAATTGCAAAAATAATTGCAAGTGATCTCGAGCTCGTGTGTAAATTGACTAAACCGCAAAACAGCCAGTTCATGACAACCTTCATCATTGAAATAGAGATATAAAAAATATAAATAACTATGGCCCAAAAAAAAATGCCACAAAAAGTTCATGGCTGTCCATACGGTTGGCTTTTTAATTTAAACTTTTAATTTCAGTTTATGTAAAAGTATGCTATGTAAAGCAATCATCAACTTGGCTAGCCACTTAAACCTTTTTTTTTTTATGTTGGCTACCTCAATTTTCTGAAAATTTTATTACAATTTTAACCTAAAATCACAGCAGGATTTTGGACTGCTTGTCTGCCCTGCCGCAGTTGCTGACAGGGTGAGGTAGAGTGAAGGTATTGATACTTTTCAGCAACAAATTTTGATTGCCTGAAATGAAATTGTGAAAAGCTGTTGATCCAATACAAAAGTAAAGTGTTGGCAAACAGCTCAAAGCATTCACTAAAATTTTAAGCCGAAATGCAAATTTATTTCAGAGTTTTTATTTTATTCAGTCCACTTTGAGTGCTACTCTTCTACTGCTACGTATTGCTTACTTTTCGATTTTATTGCAAAGTTTTTCGATTTCGGCATGCACTTTTCTTTACCTTTTGGCCTATAAGCTATAAGCTACAATCAAACTAAACAATTTAAAGAGCTTATTTTAAATCAATTTTTGGTAAGTTTTGTTGCAGTTTGACGAACCTTTAGCTTTTCCATTGTATGCATTAATTAGTTTCAGTTTCCTCATCAATTTTTCCGTTGTTGGTTTTGCTATTAATTTAGTTTTTTTTCTCTTTTTTTTTTTGCTTTGCTGTAACTAAGTTTTTCATTATGCCTCTTTGGTCTCATTATTTGCCTTTTTCGAAAAGTTTTTGGGGGAATATTTTGGGTTTCGAAAACTTTTTCTCTTCTCTATAGAAGTCAGGCTGCATTGCTAATCAAAACAAAGTTTTTGACTTGACTGCCATGTATACTCTTATATATATATGCAAGCTTATATATACACAAAAGTAGTTACTATTTATGTTAAAAGGTCTAATTAGTTTTGAGCAGTTTGGAATTTACTTGATACAAACTCAACAATGTGTAATATTATTTTGTAAATTATAGCAGTTGCAGCAAAACTTTCAAAAAACTTTAATGTTTATATAAGTTTTTAACCTATAAAATTTTTGAATATACATATGTATGTTTAGAGTAGGTTTTATATGAAACTGTATTTACCTTAAATGTAAATTTTTTTTACAAAGTTCTTTAAAAGATCTTATAGTGAAAATTCATGACTTACTGTTTGAAGAGTATCGAATAGAATTTTGGTACCAGTAGCAAAAGGCAGAGTACTGGCCTCAATACTTTTTAAGTCCGCTCAAGTCCTAGCTTCGATGATTATTATATATTTATACCCTGTACCTATAGGTACAAAGGGTATACTAGATTTGTGCAATGTATGTAACGGACAGAAGGAGGCGTGGCAGACCCCAAGTCCTTTATACCAAAATGCTTATCATAACCTCGGGTAGCGATTGAGCCATGTCCGTCCGTCCGTCCGTCCGTATGAACGCCTAGATCTCGGAGACTATAAGAGCTAGAGACACGGAACTTTACCTGCTGGTGCGCATATTTCCTAAGCAGATGAAGTTTGTTGAATCATGTCAATATCTTTCCCCGTTCCCCCGCTGTAGATTTTCGCGGTTTTTAGCCACACCGTTTAATATTTTCATTTGAAATTTAACAGAGCGATGCGTTGTGGATACATGCATCTATGTGTAAAAAATGAACAAAATCGGACAAATACAGAAAAAGTTATAGTCAAAAATGTACAAATTTCACTGCCCCTTGCCAATAAAGTGCATCAATATTTGACTCCTCGTAATTATGGTTACAAGTGACCTAGAATCACAATTTTTGGTAAGCTGATTCATGTGGCTCTAATGAACAAATCCATATCCAAATTTTATCGATGCGGTCCCACCACCCCTCGCAATCGATTTACCGTGTTTTCTCCCACACCCCTCAACATACCAACTTGAAACTTACCCCATATACTTTAAATAACTTCTTTGAAAAAAATTCGAGTTTCATCAAAATCGGTAAAAATTTAGGGAACTTATAGGTATAAATATCGAATTTCACCAAAAAAAAAAAATTCCAATTGGAAAGTTCGTAGAAGGAATATGCAGGAAAAATTGTTTGCGAGACAAAAGGTACAGGGTATTCCTGTACCGCCTCGACTGTACCACATTTTTTTCTCTATAATACTTTTTTACTACTTTTTTTTGCACAAAAATGCTTTTTTTAAGCAGACCATTTTTATTACATAATTCTGTGGTCGCTTCATCACGTCAAAGTTTATTTATTTTTATATTATGCACATTTCTAAATATTCGCAAGGTAGCCCCTGAAGGTATGCTATGATTTTTGCTAAATCTGTAGATTTTTTTTTTCTTGGTTTAAAATATGAATATTTTATTAAACATAAAATAATATCAAATTTGTTATAGAATTTAAGGAATTTATTTCTAGATGTACCTATAGTTTTTCAAACCCTCACTAAGTGTATTTTCTCATTATAACGTAAATGATTAATTAATTTAAGAAAAAAAAGGTTTTTCTTTTTTTAGTAGAAAAAAGGTTTTAGGGATAGATATTTTAGACAATATTATTAGCTTATTTAAGGGTCTGCCGAAAACCTGGCGTGATGGGATCAAAATGACCATGGATACAGCGGATACGGATCAGCGACCAAAAAAACATTTAATAAACATTGTCCGCTCTAAGGAAGCCATTTTTGTTTTTTTGATGAGCTGTGTAATTGTTACTTTTTAAGATAGATAGATTTACATATTTTACTTTAGAATTCATTTTTTTTAATGTTTGAGTTGCGCTATCTTTTATGTCGGTATGTGAATATGAAAAAACTTTAAATAAATGAAACCCACTAATTTTTTTTTAAATTTTAATTAATATTTTGTATATAATTTTTAAAGAATACTCTTTTCTCCTTTAATATCCCATAAAACTAGATTTGTTTATTTTTTTTTTTTTTTGTAGGTAAAGCGGAAATAATTTTTTCCCTTACTGAGTGAAACATTGTTACAGTTTAAAGGACTTTTACTTGATCTGCCGGTATCTTATCAGATCTTAACGCACGGTAGCAAGATTGATGGATGACTAGATGGCTTTTATAATGTGAGTATAAATCTAGAAACTCTCCATTGTGAGTGATTTTTGGTAAAATTTCATATTATTCTAATAATAATTAATTGTTTAAATGGACAATCGGATATGCCGAGTCATTTTTGTAAGCGACCCTACGGAACTTTTTAAAGAAAAAGTGAATATTTTTGTTGTTTTAAAAATCCTAGTATATAGTATAATAAAATTTACATTCTGTAGTTATCTCCTAGGTCAACGCGATCTTGGGTAATCATACGAATAGTTCGATACAAGAGTCAAAACTTATTACTTACAACAAACCAAAATTAATTGCAATTTAAAGAAACTCTAAAAGAGCTAAGACCCTATCTGAAGTCAACTTTAGAGTAACTTTAATTAAAATATATGAAAATTTTAATCGCAGAAACCAGCTCGACAAGGCTTAAAATAATTATTAAACTTTAACAATAGTCTTTTGGTTTATGATAGTGCTCTTAAAACTGAATAAAAGAATATACTAAAAAGTGAATTTTAAGCGGAAATTTTGAAGTAGTTGAGATTATGAGAATTGTGGGTAGCTTGGTTTTGACATTTAACCAGCAGAACTCATGTCTATCAATCAAATTCTGCATATTTGAAGCGTTACACCAAATTCGATTTTTTTCATTGAATTCAACCTTCAATTTATTGTAATCAATATGCCATTTTCTTAATCAAGTTATCAGTAATTGCCTCTTGTTTCATAAGCTTTTATATATTTCATCTCGAATGTAATCAAAAACATAATGAAATTTTATTTTTAACTTAACTGATAATAATTAAACATACAATGAATGACAAATATACAATGTTGCCATATTACATGGTAAAAAAAATAATTTATTTATATTGCATAAAATAAATGTGAAAAAAAATAGTTTTTTGTCATTCGTGTTTCGTTCAAGTTCTTATTTCAATTAAAAATGGCAAATAAAATGCTTAGTAGCACAGTGAAAGCATGAAATATATATACTAGCATGTGTCAATGGCATAAAAAGATATAAAATAAAACAATTCGATCGAAAACCCACAAAAATTAAAACAACAAATTGTGATATAGTCGAGGCGGTGCCCGACAGTGTAATACCCTGCACCTTTTTTCTCGAAGAAAATATATATATATTTCTTCTAAGAACTTTTATGTTTTTGGGAAAGTTTTATTGTGATGCCTACTGGCCTTAGAGCTCTTCAGCCTGTTGAATTCATTAAATAAACTGAATTATTTGGGATAGCTCTAGTCAGGAGATGCTTATTCCTGCTTAATTTTACAAAACCTTCTTGAGCTCGAATTCACAATGTCCATATTACTCAGCTGTTTCTAAAACTGCAGTGACCCGAAAATAACCCAGTCCGTATTTTTAATATGTTCCTGACAAATTGGAGTATCTTCTTGTACCTATAGGCAGGTAGGTAGGTTAGGGACTTAGCGTCCCAACTCACTTAGGCCAAGAATAGGCCCGTTGTGATACCGATAATGGGAGTAAGTGATAGGGATATAGAATAGACTGGAAAAATTACAGGAATAGGAAAAGTCGAAAGTGCAGGACCATGCTTTACGTGGGATTCGAACCCACAACTTCTGGGATGATAGTCTAGTGCACTGCCGCCAGGCTATCGAGGCCGCTCATACCTACCTATAAAAATTATAGAAACCTGCCTTAGGTGCACTGGGTTGATCAAATTTCGTTGCGGGGAACAGACTGATGGCATCCTTAGGAAGTAAAAATAACTTTTATATTTTAGTCTACATGAGTTGACTCTTGCTTCTTCGCAAAAACTTTAACAAAGAGCTTGATTTTGGTGCAGTTAATAGGATATAGTGCCTAAAAAGGACACATTTTTACATATAACTTTCGAAGTTTTCATCACATCTTGAACATTTTTGCGGCATACTATTTTTAGTAACAAGGCGTATAATAAATTAAGTAGCAATTATAGCGCGTATGATCTGTTTGAAGATAAGAAGACTCTTATAGTATCTCAGACTATTTTGTTCATACCAAGTCTTAAGGACTCGTCTTGACTACCTTATAGGATCTACCACGCATTCTTTTGGCGGTTAAATGCATACTTTTGGTACAGGGTATCAAAATAGGAGGAGAGGGTATAATTACAGATTAATTTTTAAGCTTAGTATCATAAATAATATTTCGTTAACTCAATTTTCTTCTCTATTACTTTTTACAAGAATAATCTAAGCTGGTAAGAGGGCGCTTTTAAAAAAAATAGCTTGTGGCTCAATACTGTGATATTACCCTTCAAAATATTTATGCAGGGATTGTGTATATAATCCAAATTACATCACGAAAACGCGACTAAACTGCTGGTTGACATTTGCAGTCATTAAATTTTATAGTAAAAAAAAACACAAATTAGGTCAAAGCTTATGCCTAAAGGCAACTGATACAATAATAGAGAGACAGACAGACAGAGGGACAAAGTTATTTTATTTATTTAAATAGCTCAACAACAAAAACAACAAAATATTACTAAACTGCTGGTTGTTATTATTATGCTTCAATTGTTTTACGGTTCTAATAGCAGTTACAACAAAAACAATTATAATATTTAACAAAGCAACAACAACTGTGCAACTTTTTCAGTTGAGTTATCAAAGCAGTTAACCAATACATAGACACCAAAAACAGTTAGCTTCGCGTATTGAAATTAATGTCAATTTGTCAGTACATTTTCTCAATGTGTGTGTATGTGTAGGTGTTACTGGTGGCGCTGGCAGATAACAATGTCGATTTAATTACATTTTATTGACGCTTTACTGTTGCTGCTTTTTGCACTACCACTCTGCTACCATTGTGTACTAAAAGGGTAAATGCTGCGCAGTCAGCGCAGCAGCCGACGCCAGCGACAATTGCGCGTCATTCCCATAAGCCCTTATCAAGTATCAGGCGCACATAATGGCCAACAGATATTGTTATCTAAGCACTGCCCACTCCCTCCTTATTTGTTAGTTATTTAATTACGCTTCTACCCAACTTGATATGTTATATGCCCATATAAGTTGTGGTTACCAATAAGCACTCCATTACTCACACGACAACAAAAAAGAAAAACAGAGAGAGTGTCACACACACATACATATATACAGATATATGAAACACATTATATAATTATGTTTAATTATCTGCATTCAGCTTGTGGTATTATGTCAACACTCAGCTTCAAGACATTAACTGACTGCTTCTCTCCCTCGCTCTCTCTCTCCCCCTATTACTTTATTTTGGTACCTCTTACATATGTGTATGTGTGTGAGTAACAGTGTGCGTGTTTATTAATTTAACTTTGCTTTTATCTTTGCCACTCAAAAGCAATGCAATTGTTTGAAACCCTCAAACACACTCCTCTACACTTGATTATAACACAAGCCAATATTTTTTTGAGCTAACATAAATAAAATATGAATCCGGGATGTGCGCGTTTTGCTAAGAAAATAATTATTGAAGCAAAATTCTTTCCTCAATACGTTGAGGATTCAAAGCTCACTGAAGTAAAATGGCTCAACTTTAACGTTTCCTTTATTAGGCTCACATGAATCTGTACATAAATTTGATGTCTCTAGCTTTTTATTAATTGAAAAATAGTCAAATAAATTTGCGATTTAGAGTGGAAGTGTAGAATGTAGATTATTGTAGTTATTGAGGTTAGATTTATACAATAAAAGAATAAGATTTGCCTTTTACAAGAAATTGATGATATTAAAAATGTTGTCTCAATAAAAGAGAGATTAATTAAATTTTAGCCTTTGGGTACTATGTACTGCGAGCTCTCCAATAAATATTTAATCGGCCGTGCTTCGGTAAACGAATCCGAGCATTCGGAGCAGTATTCGTTTTGAAACCACATGTTTGGGGCTACCAATTGCACCTAAACGCATTTTTTATATGATTTGAAACCGAATTTTTTGTTGAGAGAGGAATTAAAACGAATGTGCAAAATGGTTTTAAAACTGAAACAATTTTTTAAATATTCTTTGATATGACCAGAAAAAAGGGACGTCCGCGAAAAAGACTTATCGATTGCATAACAGATGACATTGATGAGTAAATATTTTTAATTATTTATTTTCTGAATCAACCCAATCAACCCGTGCATAAAAAAATGTTCATGTCTGCTTAAATGGATGCATACCCAAAAAAAAGTCCATGTAATAAGAGTAGTAGTGGATTGTTTCCCTCGAAAGGTGTAGAGCAACAAACAAAAGGTAGGGGAAATATGAGTCGATGGTGACAGCAAAAAATGTGGAATTGGGAGAACGCAAAAACGAATTCGAATAAAATTGTTCGTTTTTCATTTTCCGGAGCACGGCCGATTGCAATTCGATCTAGCTCAGAAGGAATTCATGAAACCGTTCCTGAAAGTGGTTTTCAATGTATGCAGCAAAAACAGCTTATGTAAGCGAGTACTTTTATTCTATGATTTTGTTGTTTTTTTTTTTTGATAGCTCAGTCAAATTATTTTTATACCCTGTACCGTATGGTACAAAGGGTATATTAAGCTTGTGCAAGCCGAAAATGTATGTAACATACAGAAGGAGACATCGGAGACCCCCCAAAGTTACCTAAAGTATGATCAGGGTGACTAGAGAAGTCGATATACCCATGTGTGTTTGTCCGTCTATCTGTCTGTCTGTCTGTATGAACGCCTAGATCTCAGAGATGGTAAGAGCTAGAGCAACCAAATTTTCAGATTAGATGCGTTATTATGTCAAGGGATGCAATTTTATTTTATATTTTGGATATCGGGGATATATTATATAGCTCCCATAGGGGTGTTTCAGAGAACCTCGAAAAACCCTAAAAGTTTTAGATAAATAATTCGTTTGTTTATGAAGATATCGTAACCAAATTTGGCATACAGAAGTTTTTTAGAGATCTTCCACACTATACCAAATTTTATCAAAATCGGTTGGTCCCATAGGACCAATCGGCCAAAAAAACGTTTTTTGTACAAAATTCGTTGTGTTTCGTTTGTTTGTGAAGATATTGAAACCAAATTTGGCATTCAGAAGTTTTTTAGAGATCTTCCACACTGTACCAATTTTGAACAAAATCGGTTGACTATATTATATAGCTCCCATAGGACCAATCGTTCAAAAAAACTTTTTTTACACATAATTCATTGTGTTTCGTTTGTTTGTAAAGATATCGTAACCAAATTTCGCACTCGGAAGTATTTTAGAGTTCTCAATCATTGTATCAAATTTGATCAAAATCGATTGACTATATCATATAGCTCCCATAGGACCGATCTGTAAAAAAAAAGTGTTTGGTGCAAAATTCCACGTTTATTTTTGTTTGCTTATAATATCGTAACCAAACTTGGCAAATAAAATATCCTTTGGAGTTGTTAAGCAATATATCGGATTTAATTGCAATATGGTGGTACAGGGTATCCCAAAGTCGTCCGCGCCCGACTTTACGTACGTTATCTTTTAACTTGTTTTGGTATTTGCATTTTTGTTTTAAATGCAGCATAATTTTAAATCATTAAATTTAAAAAATATTTAACGAGTTAAAATAAGAAAATTTTTGAGCTCAACTTCAGATATAATTAAATTCTAAAAAAAGCTCCAAAAACATATACAAGCTATAATATTAAAAAACTTTTATCTTTTGTTGTTGCTTGCATAAATAATTGTTTTTTTTTTAACTAAACAAGATTTTATTTTTTTTGTTTCATATTTAAATAGTGCTGTAAATTTATTTATTTCCCTTAGCTATCTTTATTGGTTTGAAAAATAGGAGCTTGTTAATACCAAAAGTATAAGTGCGCTTTTCAAGTGGCGATGAGTGTATGTATGCACTTATCACATAAACCTTATCTGGAAGCATGTGTGCACTAGGAAAGTGAAATCTTTATGGCTTGACTGCAAAATATATTTGGCTACGTGCCCCAAAAAGTATGCTGCATTTTTGTGACAACCACTGCATCGTTGGTAACCCCTTCGCTTTTCGATTCACCTCGTATCGTTTTGATTTTAGCCTTTGACAAATTTCGAAGCTTTTCGTTCAGACATATTTCAAACCAACCCAGTCTATTGGCAACCAATGGTTGCCAATAAAAATCATGACACTGTGTGCAATATCCCTTAACATCCTTTACAAGGTCAATACTTGGTTCTATGTGCGTGTGTGTTTATGACTGTGTGCCACAAATGATTATTATTAAAGTTGAAGGGTATACCAAAAAGTAACCGAACCACAAAAGCTGCGTGAGCTCCTTGGTTAGTGGGTTAAGGTTGGTTGCAGCTGCTGCGGTTTAAGAAAGCTCTTTTGATGTGCTACACAGAAAACTCAAATTGACTTTAACGAAGGCAGACTTCACTTCTCACCCTGACGAATATTGACGACTGCGGAATTTCCAAGCCATCAAATAGTGAGACTTGTTTTTGTTTTTGTGAAGCGCGTCAAAATAAACAAAAATTTTGTTGTGTTAGTTTTGAACGTAAATTTAGAACAAAAAATTTTAAAAAGAATTTAGTTAATTTAATTTAGTTTAAAAAATTTTTTTTTTAGTTTTTAAAAATTTTTTTTTTAATATTTAAAATTGAGTAGCGAATAATTTGTCATCAATATTGGATTATAACCAAATTTGTATCGGTTTATTGCCAATAAAAAAAAAATAAATATCAAAAAAAAAAAAAATAAATTTAACAAATTTTTTTAAGACTATAGTTTTTTAATTTCTACCAAATTTACGTTTCTGTTTGATGAACCAGTATCAATAAGCATTTCAAAGTTAACTTTAAGTCGAGATTAAATTTTTATTTATTTCAAGTTTTGAATCTGAGTCTTTCTCTTGATATTGTTAATTAAGTAGAAAAAGCTAGAAACCTACACTCTTTATTTCATCGCTTAATAGATCTCACAATTCATAATATATCTAATGTTCCATATTCCTTATACCCTATTTATTTAATTTTCAAACAAATCTTGTTGCACCAATTTTTATACCCAGTAAAGTCAAACTTTTTTTCTATAACACGAGTAAGAACCCTCAATTTTCATATCTACTCAAATAATTTATATATTTATATATTCATTCTTTGATACATTGAAGACAACTTATCGCTCCTATTCCGAGCAAAGGGCGGTAAAATAATTTCAAATAATTTAGCACGACAAAACTATGCCGTATTGGCCTATTTATCGATTCGTCTGTCCATCTGCTATGTGCACTCAATTTTCTGAGAATAAGCTTCTTCTATTTCTTCACTTTATCTTTAGTTTTTTACACATTTGTCATAATAAAATTTTTGGCCCGTACCAAAGGTAGGGTATTTAACATGGAGAAGTAGACATCGTAGACTCCCAAAATTACACTCAATATGGTCATAAATGCCTAGATCTTGGAGTGGATTGACGTTCACATGGCGTTTTTCATAACCAATACGGCAAAAAACTAGTTTTTGGGAGTATCTAATCACTATGCCTAATTGGATCAAAATCGATTCATTAATTTCTTCTTTTTTTTTTTGATTATACAGGGTATTCCAAAATCGTCCGCGCCCGACTTAAATCACACCTTTATTTCCCATTTATGGTCTAAATTATATTAAAAATTACATTATTGTTAATCTATTTCAATGTCAAGTTATTTACACTTAAAAATTTCATTCATACCACTCGCCAATCCTTTACAACAGATTTTTAAAATTTTCATGAATACCCTTTAATGAAGGAAAATAGTCTACTTAACGATCACCAACCCAAGTTTTAAGTTTTAACTTTGAGAATGAAATTCATTAGAGCCCATTTATTTGTCGAGAATATAGCGTATTCCAGAGTCGTGCTGTTCCGCCAATAGTCGACCAACTTGTTCGCTGTAATTTTTATTCATAAGTAATTATGTATATTGCACTTAAATTTCGTGGAAATAAGAGTAAAATCTATTTTCAAAATTCATGGTTTAAAGCGATAAATAAACTTTCCAAACCTCAATTATTACAAAGAAAATCGAGTTTAAGTGTAGTCCAATATTTACCTTTCGAAAACCTTAATATTAGGCGACTTCATTAACTTTTGTTATTGCAGTTAACAACACTTTTGTTTAAAACAAAAAGTTTTTTGTTGTGTTGTGGCGGCTGCCAGAACTTGTCACTTTTTTGAATTCATTTTTCAGTTGTGGCGAGCTTGTTTCATTAAGTAAATTGTATACATTTAACTGTATTGAAAAATATTTATTTGAAAAATATTTATTTGCGAGACAGAATTTTTTATTGCCCACATTTCTGTTTGGTATATGGTAAGACGTTATCACTTTTATTATGACTTTTTTTGTAAACAATTCTTTTTTGCCGTTTAGCCGTATTTATGAAATGCACAATAAATGATGCGAAAACCTCAATAATATTATTCACTATTTAAACAAATTTCATTTGTCGACTTTTAGCCAAACGCTTTGTCGTAAAATTGTTCCATACGATGATGGCCAAAATGAAAGCGCGCACACGTTCGCAATGTTTTGTTGACAGTCAACGACTAAAGCCGCCAAAGAAATTTTGTGTTTAACATCATCTGCTGCTGCTAGCTGCCCGACGACTACAACGTTAATAATGATGATGAACATGATGATGATGATGATGATGACGACAAAGACGATAATGAAGAAAGGCCATAAGGCTGAGTGAGGCTGAGGCAGAGCACAAAAAGTGGAAAAATGCCGAACGTGCAGACACCGAGGCACAACACAAAGGCGGCTACAACTACAACAAGACAAGCCCACACACAGCCGAAACAGCTGTTCACATTGGCTCGTACAGTTGGCTGTTGGTGGGTGGAGAATGAGAGAGCGACTGAGAGAGAGCGCGCACATTTCGACCATGCTTCCAGCTGTTATTTAACATGAGACTAAGAGAGCGAAAGTTACAGCTAAACGGCAAGTCTGTTAAGGTTTAACAGAACCTAACATGACTCCTGCCTAGTGTTAGAATAAGTTCAACAGGCCTGTTCCGGATTTCGAAGCGGTTTTGAGGTTTGGGATTTCGAGTTACTACGCATAAAAATTCTTTTGTTATCGGTTAAAAAACTGTTTTTTCGTGTACGAACGCATTTGCTAATTTTTATAGTTTTTGTAAAATCTTTTCACAATTGATCTTCTAGGAGTTTTTTGTTGAGGTATGATTACCACTGATTTAAATAAATTTGCTTGATTTTGCTTATCATCAAATATGTGTTAAGGTTGCGTTAGATTTCCTTATCTTTTTATCCTACATATAAATAATAGAAAGCGGTAGAGATGGCTTCAAAAAAATATAAACATTTTTTATATTTTATTATAATTTAAATTAAAAATAATTCAATTTCGAACAATTTTTAGTTAATAATTTTTTCTTAACATCCGATTCAAAAGAGCATGGTAAAACTCTAAGTAATTGCATTGCCATTTTCTTAAAACATAAAAAATAATATTTGAGTTTTTTGTGAACTCCTTTTCTTAATGCTAAAACGTAAATTCTTATTATAAAATATTCCACCCTATTTCCTAATGCTTCATAAAGACCTGACATGCGTTTTAATTAATTTTTTTTTGTAGTGTAAAACAAAACTACTTTCTTATTTTTTTTTCCAATCTGCCCTGCGGCCGAGTTTTCAAAACTTTCTCGATTTCTTTTGTATCAGTCTGCTCTATAGTCAATATTTATAACATTTCTTTCATTCATCGGAATGTCCATATGTACTACACTGCTATAATGGGCTTCGAAGTATAAATACATACATATATCAGAGCTCTATCAATTCATTTTTTCCAACTTTTGGAGGGATTCTGCACCCGAAACGCCAAACATAATGAAAATAAATACAACTTATTATTTTTATTTATATCACAACTGAATATTCGCAACTGGGGTGTTCACGACGTGGTCAACAACGAGACAAAAATGTAAAACTGCCCGGCCGAGTACGAAAAGTAACCATAGTTGGATCAAATTTCTACTTCAGAACATGCCTAATTAATTATATTTATATATAATACCCCCTCTCGGCCTTCTTAACTGTTGCACTCTCCTTTATTTAGCTTTCATGTTTTCTATTCTTTGTTAGATGCTACGCATTGTTTATAAACAAATTAACGTTTTTGTTTATGCCATATTTATAGATGAAGGCAGCAAAAGAACTTGCAAGTACACACACAGCGAATAAAAACACAAATTGAAACAAAAATATAAATACAATTATAAATTGTGGTCATAACAATTAAAACCAATTATTGGTAATAAATCAGCCATCGATTTATGAAAGTGTCAATTGATTGCAAATTGAACCTTATTCGAGAGCTGTTTGTGACGTCAAAGCATTGGCTAAAACATTTTGCAAATTGTTTTTCAAATAAATAATTAGCCAGCCGGCCATTGCAAACTCACACTTGCCTTTGGACTATGCGGCGTATGCTTAATATTTTATAGTAGAAATAATTCTGCCAGCACTAAATCATCTTATCCCTACTTTTGTATGGTTATACAGTGCTTAAGGACATTCCACATTATGTCATGCTAGTTGTAGTTGGTATAAGGTGCGATAAGTAGTGGACTAGTCGGCAGAGTTTCTGGCTACCTGATCCAGTGATGCGATCCAATTAAGCATGTGCGGGACAGCTGTATATACCAGAGATTCCATAACTCCCGCCTGCTTTTTGGAGTATTTAGTTATTGCGACGTTACGGTGAAATTTACAACAAAGCAGCCTTCTCTAAAAAATACTAAACTACAAACTTTAAATAGTATATTTTAATCATACTATATAATTTCTTTTAGATTAAAAACTTTTTAGAAGATGCGATAGGAGCGTGAAAGAAATTTTGTTCTTTTTTCAAGATTTTAAAAAACGCTATCTCAGAAACATCGTTCTGAGATGGATGGAAACTAATATTTTATTTTTTCTATGATGCTATAATTTGAATTTATTTAGATGAGTCCGTTTTATGAGCCTCCTCCGCCACATTGTCCTACACCACCTTTTGTGCCACTTCTGCGTCTCATCTCAGCATAGACTTCGCATAAAGGAACTTCAGAAAGACACTCGCATTCAGTTCTAGGCTTTTTGCGTATCCTAGCCTTTTGGCATTCCGAGAAGGCGGGATAGGGACAATTTACTTTTTTGCAATCCTCTTTTTCTTTTTTTTGTATGCAGAGAGGTGGATTACGCGCTTTTCTGCAGTTTGGTAGCTGAAAGCGCGGACAGTCTCCTCCTTCGGGACATTTAACTTGCTTGCATGTATCGGGCTTATTCTTAGGGCTGCGTCTGACGATTGGCGGATGCTTAGCCTTTCCAAAGCAGCAGATTTTCTTTGGTTTAATCTTGATTTTGGGACACTCAACCCAGGTGATTTGGTATTTTCGCGTGCGCTTGTCAGACTCTTTGTAATAGCATTCGTCAAAGCGCGGAAAGTCCATGTCCTGACATGAATCCTCACAGGAATATTCTGGAAGCTTGATTAGATGATGGAACTGAAATCCGTCAGCTCCATTCTTCGATGCATTTTCTCTTTTGCACTTATGATCATGCGGCAAACATTCTTTTTTGATCTTTGATCCGCACTTGGCGCTATTTCCCTTCTTCTTCTTGGCCGAGCACATTGGAGGTGGATTATGCTTCTTGGCAAAACTGCGGCACATTGCTGCCATTGGCTGCCTCATAGATAGTAATGGCTGCGTTATGCCTAATAATGGCTGACTTCTAGCTATTATGCAGCGTAAAACGGACATTTTGTTTATTTTAACAATAAATTTTGAATTCCAAAAATTTTTTTTTTTATATGACGGAACCGAAAATTTAGCCAAATTTTGAATGTGTACCGGTTGAATAACAATACACAACTAACACAATTTCATTTATATTTAGAGCCTATAGTTTGACATTTTGTTGAAAATGTAACTATATTCAAAAGAAAATATTTGCTTGTAGTAAAAACAAAAATTGAGTGTTAAGCATAGTATTATTTTAAGAATGTTTAGGAGTAAAGCTGAGCATTTTAATTTTAAGTTAAATATAACAGAGAACGAAAAATGATTACAAATTTTAAATTGAAAATTTTATATACAGAGACTTAAAGCAAAGTACGAAGGTAAACTGCATTAAACAGGATGGCCGATAGAACATTTAACCCGCTGCTCTCTGCACCAATTTCCTCTACATACTTTTCTTGTTGTTTTCTGTTTTCATTTGCTTTATTAACCGCATAATAAACTGTACCATATAAACTGTAAATATTTTACATGCCTGCTGAACCGTTCACCGCTTACCATGTAACCACTGTTAACCAACCGGAGGTTGGTCTTCATTTCTCGTCATGCATTGTCATTCTGTACATGCTGCACTTGACAACCGAAAAGGACGTGCTGCCAGACGAGCACATAATAAATAAAAAGTAAATTAGCTGAAGCACTTTCAATTTATATGCTCCAAACTCCAAGAGCAACAACCAGAGACAGATATAGCAACGGCTGTCTATATCGCTATCTCTTTTTTCTATGCGCAAATTAATTTTTGCGGTAGATGCAAGGCTCTATTAGAGCAATCTTCTGGCGTCAATTTAATGACAAGCCATAAAATTTTTAAGGCGTATTCCAGTAAATTGCTCATACGCAACAGGGATACCATGACATTGTTGTTGTAAATGCCCAAAGTAAATAAAAAAAGGTTTATTCTCGTACAGTCACTTGGGTGCAGCAATGGCCAGTTAATACTCAATGTTTTACAATGGATTTAACAACGTCGCGTCGAATTATTTTTAAATGAATGCATTTGGGAGCAACTTTAAGCTTTAAAAAAACAAATTGTTTAATATTTAATTTACTTATGCTGGATCAGGGTTAACCAAAGACAATAAAAACATCAGTTTATCATTCATTAAGTAATTAATTCGCGAAAAAAAGGGCAGAAAAAAAAATTTACAAATTTATTTTACTTATATGATACTTAAAAAGCTTAAAAAGCCATTTCGTAAAGTTATTAATTCAGAAATAACAAATTTCATTATCGACTTTTCGCATTTTCTTATTTTTGCATTCAATTTTATTCTCTCCAGTTTTAATTCAATTTGGCGATCATTGAAACATATGTTGGTGGAAAATTTTAATTTGTATACCCTGTAACTTATGGTACAAAGGGTATATTAAGTTTATGCAAGCCAAAAATGTTTGTAACTTACTGAAGGAGACGTCAGAGACCCCCAAAGTTACTTAACGTATTATATGATCAGGGTGACTAGAAAATTCGATATACACATGTCCTTCTGTCTGCCTAGATCTCACTCGGAAGTTTTTTAATTTTCTTAGGTAATACTATATACCAGATTTAATTGCAATGGCCGCGCCGATTTTAACGTACGCCATCTATATTAATGGAAAAGGTTGGGAAAAACAGGAAAGTTATTATAAACGTTTTGAAAACATATTTATAAGTCGAGCTGGATCGAAAAAGGGGCTTCGACCTCTATGGGAGTTATTTAATATAACCCCTATATAATGTGATAATATTCATGTCTCTGAAGTTTTGAAATTTTAGTTGCTCTAGCTCTTATTACATCTGAGATCTAGGCGTTCTTAGAGCAGGACCGACGGACATGGGTTCATCGACTTTTCTAGTCTTCCTGATCAAAATGCTTAAAGAGCGACTGCGAGTAGATATAGCTTCGTTCAAAAAAATTAATTTGATGCGGGATAATATGTATCTTTTTGTAAAATTTTGGGCCTTCAGCTCTTGTGGTCGCCGACATGCAAATGTGCTTAAGCATAATTTTGGACCAAAGAATTTATGTCACACTCCGCCTGCGGCTGGTTACACAAAATGTAAAACCCCTGATCCTATGGTTAAAGGGCACAACAATTTTCCTGCAATTATATTTGGCAATAAGCTAGCAAATTGCATGCTATAACTTTTAACGCATCTTCTAATACAATGTTTTGGCCTTAATTGCTTTTAAGTCTTACTTCCCCTTCCTATGTTTCTAGCTAAATTTAGATTTCCTAGGCTAGAATCCTACTTGGAGTGGTGAGTAGCTTTCGAATATCTTTTGGATTGCTCAGCTCATTAATTCATATAAAATTACACTCGCCATTTTGTTTCACTTACGCCTTATGCAAATTATATGCAGCACGTGTAGTTACCCTCCGCCGCCGCACCTCTGCTGCTTAACTCTTTTTCCTACCTGTGATAAAGTCAAATGCTTCGATTAAATGTGTTTTAAATGACTTCCGTTTTTCCATCTTTTTCCATCCCCAAGGTCCTGCAATTAATCAGGAACGTTTACCCCGAGGGTCACAACGTATACCATAATAATAATGCATTAACTATGCAAATTTGACGGCCTTATTAAATGTACTTTAATTTTTTTGCGTACACAAACAAAGGGCCGGCAGTGTTTAAAAATGGCAAAACATTAAAACGTGTTAATTAACATTTAATTGCAACACATTCGGTCTGCTTGGGCTGGACATGGAGTTTAACGAAATTAAAGCATTAATGCAAATGTTTAAAACAGCATAATTGTTTATTTGTCGTACATATTGTTTTACTGTGAAAGCACAGTAAAAACAACTGCAAATGAAATGGGGCAGAGTGACTGAGGCTGGTCAATAAACAGTGCAAATTTGCACTCGACAATCATGCCCGAGGAGCAGTAGACTAAATTAAATAGTTTTGCTTTTCATTACTTACTATTTAGACAGCACTTTTGCACTCTAGACTGGACAGGATTAAGTAGAAACGTTGCAGAAACAGCCCCCACGTTGCTTTTAGGAATTTTCATTTTTGCTCCTTGCCATCATTTGCCTGGCACAAAGCTCCTCAAAAGATGCTGCAAAATAATTTGCTAGGTATTTACATTGGCCTGTTCCAGCAAATGTGTGTAGCTATGTCAAAGTGGAGACAACTATGGGGGTGCTAGAGTCTAAATAACTTGGAGACTCATACAGTGCCAGACGTTGCTTAATTTTCTCATAGGGTAGCTAAAATATGTCAACTATTCTACTTTGGCTTAAATGCAGATAGAGAAATTTGCAGGAATGAAACTGTGCCAGAACCAATTACATAGCTCAATCCAATTATAATATGTATTCTGATTTTTACAAAAAATAACATAGCTAAATGCTTTGATGAGAAATTTAATAAATTCCATGCGTAAAACCAGACGAACGAGAGATAAGATTTGGTTACTTTAAGTCAGTGGTGGGCAAATCTCATCTTCTTCTTCATCTCCTATCCTTGACTCCCAGTGGAGCATAGGGCCTCATAAATCTCATACAAACAAACATTTCTTTGTATGAGTAAGCAGCGCAGTAAGTAAAAGCGCACGAGAGAGCAAGAACCGCAATCAAGCAAAAACGAGAGAGAGATTTTACACACTTGGACCGTGCATGTGCCGACTGCGCTGTGGCAGATTTTGGTGCCCTATCCTTGGTAGTTATGTAAATTGAGGGACTGCTTACCACTTCTTTAAGTGTATTATACTCATTCCGAAACCATAATGTATAGCATACTGACTTTGAGAACCGATTTCGAACAAATTCATCATAGTACTGAGGTACTCCGAAAAATATTTTCATAATCCAATGCTCTTAGTACAATTTTCAAAGGAAAATTTCTAAAAAAAACTTACGAATATCAAATCAAACGAAAAACCAATGAACTATACCCTGAAAAACCGATCAGCCAAATATTATCTTGATATTTGGTCATAGGAGGGGTTTTTCACTTCGATGTCTATATCGAACTGTCAACGGGCTCCAGTCACCCTAAACCTCTGGGAAACTTGGGTGGATTTTCGTAGTCTTCTTCTCTATTTTACAAACATTTTTGACTTGTATAAAATCAACGTATAGTATTCTATATACAAGGTACTTGGTACAAAAAATGTGAATCAGTTAGTGTGATACCCGACAGTGGAATACTCAGCCCCCACTTTTTCAAAAAAAAACTAATTTTTTGACTTTTTTTGGAAAAAATATCAACCTCGAAAAATCGATCTATTTTTGATGCGCATTTCTCTTAGCAATTAGTTGTATATAATTTTTTGAAATTTGTACCGAGTTGTCTTGATAGGTCAGGTCCAAAATGCTCTTTAAATTTTGTGTTTCTACCTTCAATGGTCTCTGAGATCTAAGTTTTCAAGTCAGGTTACCAAAGCCACTTTCATCGAATGTATTTTCATCTTAAATAACAATTTAAGCTCAGATCTGTGGAATGAAAAAAGATTAAAATTAAATATAAATTTTGTATGTATCTCGCCAGCATCATTCACTGTCTAAATGTCATCATTCACTGTCTAAGGTATTCGCAGCTTAGGCCTGCCTAAAAAACATCCGAAGTACATACAGACCCAATTGCGTCTCAAGCAACCTACTCAACTGAAGCATATACACATCATAAGTACTCGGTACTACTTAACCAAAACCAAAAAAGTATAAGTTTAGCTTTTTGCTGAAAAATGAATTAGCCTTGAATCCTGCTGCACTACCAGAAATCACGTAATCGATTTGCATATTTGTGGCAAACTGCAGCAGTAATATAGTAACCAAAGTGTTACTTCAATGCAGCACACTGCTGCTAACCTCTTAAGATACCCCATATGCAATGTCCAAGTGGATTAAGTGGCAAATGATGCGCACACGTGCTGGAACATCCGATACTTTCCGGGGGTAGCAACTTACTCTGCCAACTGAGGCGTGTATGACTGACATGCGACAAGTTATGACTTTATTGATGAGCTGTTTGCCAATAGCAGCAACACCCAGCGTCAAATCAGTGCACTCTGCATATTACTGAGGGGTAGAAAGCATAAACTGCTTAGCTATGAAAGATATATGCAAAATATTTCACACATTTTAATAGCTCATTCAGCTCACTTAGCAATTATAGTTGGAAATTTCAAAAACTCATTCTTTAGCGCTTGGATGGTTCGTAATTGAAGCTGCACTTAAATGTATATTTTTATGGAATACATTCCAAATGCATTGAAGTGCGAAAAAAAAAACAGAACTAAAGCAGCAGTTGGTTGTTTCTTTTCGTTGTATCAGGATTCCGGCGTTCCTAAACCAAATGACCCACATTTAAAATGCAGTTGGCAACACCCAAGCACAAACAGACAGAGAAAGAGAGGCAGAGAGAGAGAGCATATGTGTGTGTGTTTGCGAGTCAAAGCGTCAATGTACAATTAACCCAATTGCAAAGTGTTGTCAACATGCCGCAAGAAAAGCATGCAATGCTGCGCTCCACGGTGCGTATACGTAATGTAAAGTAATATAATGCAGTGTTATGTCTGTGTGTTTTCGTGGGTGAGCGTGTGTGTGTGTGTGCTGTGTAATTGAGAATGTGTAATATTTGCTGCTTTTGTTAAACAATTTCCAAGCCATTCAGGAACTTGCTTCCAAGCATTCATTACCTTGGCCAAGAAGCTGTGGGTTGGCTACATTTGTGTATATTGCCAGAATACAACGTCAAGTCTTGGCAGCCCCTTTGGTGTTTGCTTTGCCTTTAACTTGCATCAGTTAAGCAGACATTTACATAGAATTGCAACATATGACACAACAAAACCAAACTAAAGCTTGGTTTTCCCTCCCCCACCCCAACTAAAGAGCAAACCAAACCCGAACGACCCCAAAACCAGGGCTGACAGCTCGCTGATGTTACTTCATGTTGACATATGCCGTCTGACAGGCAGTCAAGCAGTTGAAATGAAGTAAAGGTGAGCAGTTGGCTGCAGTTTGGGGGCAGGTGGTGACTAGTGAACCAACAAGGTACTTGGTACTTGAATACATTGATAGAGCGTGACAACGGTGACCCAGCACGTTGCCTCAGCTCGACATGGCAGCTTTTTGGCCACAACGGTGTCGCACGTTACACCTGTCGCCGCTGGCTATGGCTTTTTAATTTGCCTGCACGTAAAGACTTTCGAAGTGTGTGACTAGAAGGAAAGCGGCCAGCTAATGACTGACGGCAAGGACAGACTAAGTCATAACTTGTCGATAGCTTCATTTCTTTCGCTTTAATATGACTAAGTTAAGGCGCCTTCATGAGAGGTAAAAAAATTAAAGTACCTTATTTGGTATCCCTAGTACTAACTAAGTAGCTTTAAGGTTTCCAATGTGGCACACACAACTACTTACGTAGTTGAAAATGCAGTGACATATACTAGCAAGCATATCAAGCTGCATATATAAAAGCCATTTCTTTAACTGGTTTTTTACGCACCAAAAAGCAAGCTGCAGCAAATGCCAAAATAAATTTACCAACACCAAAAGTTATATGGCATCCAACACCTTCTGACAGTTAGCAACAAAATTGGGAAATTTGTTTAAGCTCTTTTTGTAGCTGTTTGCAGTGTTGTCAGAAACTTAATAAACTCATACTGAAACGCTCTGAAGCGCGTGCTACGTAAAAATACCTAACCAAATTTTAACCAAATTCCTCTCAAAGGGAATCAGGCACTATGCTGCCAACAGAAAGTGAAAACACAATTTACATGCACTCAAATGCATGCTTTGAAAAACCCGCGACAAACCCCAAGAGTAGCTACCAAATAATTACAATCGTTCATGTCGGCCATCATTTAATTTATTTGCCTGGTCAACTTCTTTTGACTTTTAACGTAGCATAAACTAAAAACCCTGCAACCCAAACAACGCTTACGCAAGCAGCGACCATAAAAATCCATTCCCTGTCCCGTCCCTACCACTTAAAGCTCTCTCACATGGATCGCCAACGCTGCCAAGGGCATCAAAAATTGGTTTGCCTTTAGCCGTATATTTGTAAAATTGAAAAGTGGTGCGCGTTGAAAGTGAAGTGGACCATGGTTTGCGTTGGCCACCATCATGGATTCAGCTCATGTTATGCTGACGGCCGCCGTAAAGGCGATGACCAGAACCATTCGGATAAATTCCAACTATAGCCCAAAAACTTTCAAAGTAATTGATGTAACCCACAACACCAGCGCTTTTTTGCTGTTTACTGTTTAGATTTGGCAAATGGAGGATGATGCTTCAATGAATACAAAAACAAAAAAAAAAAAAACTATGTAAACCTTTGGCTGGGTGTTCCGGTTGTATGTATATATGATTTATTTGAAATATAGCTTGAACTTAGCCTGTGGCAAAAACCAATTGCAAATGCAAAGTCAGCGTTAGACGACCAGACAGGAACAGGATTACGCTAAATGGCTGGCTTAAAGTCGTACAATCCGTGAATTAAAATTCATTTAGCTAAAGTGCTTGAAAAGTTGAGTCAATGATGGTGGAAACAAAGAAATGAAAGGAAATGTGTACCCTGTACGCAATTGGACAACACGAAACACATGGCGCTGTAAAAATTTTTTTTTTAACCTTATTTTCAAAAATCGTCAAAGATCTACAAATAAACAGTGTTCCAAGTTATCTCATCAAAATCATGGTCACAAGTCGTTTCCAACGTTTCCCAATTTTCTCGAATCCAAGAAATTATTTTAAAAGCTCCCATTTAATAATAGTGTCCCGTTCCGTGGCGGATCCACGGGCGGGAAGTGAACTTCAAAGTTTTGTATTCTACAGGGTGGGCCATTTGCTGGGTTGGTTGTTAAACACTCCTAATTCGGAACATAATCGTCCAAAGTGGATGTTTTTCGACTGAGTATAGGGTATATTGCAGTCGGTGAGGCCCAACAGCTATTCCCTAAAAAGCCGATTGTTATTGCATCATTAAATTGCATATTCCAAATTTGTGAAATATTCGAATTGCATGAATTTATTTAAGGCAATAAAGAGAATTATTATACAAACAACTACAACAACTATTAGTTCTTAGTATGACAGTAATTATTAAAGCATATCGAAAACTTTTCGTAGTTCAGAAATTTGCATGTTACAATTAAAATAACATTAAATTCATATTTATACAAATATTGTTAGCTGCTTTTTTTGCCGACTCTATGGTATTTGTGGCACAAACAATTATTTGGCATATCCAATTTCAACTTCAATTTCATATTCATAACAAGTCATATCCATAGAGCAACTTTTCACTTGCCTGTCCATTTAAAAGCCATTTTGTGCGGGTCAAAATATTTTTCATTTAATAGCTTTCCAATTTAACTGCCAAACAATTTGGCAATTTCCAATGGTTGTTGACCACAACAACAAACGAAAATTTGAGGAGGGCGCCACGCCCACTTGTAATTGAGTTGCAAAAATATCAAATGATGGCAATGGAGTTTTATAAACCAATTCAATGGTTGTTCAAATTTGTCAATTTCTATGACAATTGCAAATGCAAAAATGCAAAAGTTCATAAAAACCGAACTAGATAAATTAATTAAGCTTTATTGTGCGCATTTACACTAATAGCTTTTTATTATGGTACTCAAAAGCAACATTTGTGTTATTCGCGTATTTTGCTATTGTATTTTGTATTTATGTATTTTACTATTGTTTCAAGGACTTTGGATATTAAAAGCTCTCAGTATGTATCCTATCATAAGACTACTTGTACATAAACAATTCTGTAGTACTTAGTATGGTTACCAACTCAAAAGGATTTTTAATGGTTTTTTTTCAATTGTCAACACGAATATAAACTTTTTTTTTTTGTACCGAACAAAACTTTATGAACTTCGATGACCTGTAGTTGCAATAGAACGGCGCTATGGACCACATAACGGACACCCTCTCAATACCTACGCTTCATCTAGCCACGCTTTTTAATCTATCATCCAATCTATCTATCACATTTTAATAATATCAAAACGATCTGTATCGAATCGGACCTCTCTGTCCGTCTGTGCCTACTTCTGAACACAAGATCTAAACCCACCCTACTTTACCAAACGATACGAAATATCTGTATACAGGCCAAATTTCAAGATTCTGCTTTTCTTTATAGTTAAATGTAAATACATACATAACTTATTTTACAGAGAGGATCAAAGGAGCGCGATCCGACAACCTGGCCATGGTCGCAGGCAAGCAGAGATTACTCACGTAGATTTCTATGAATATCTTTTAAAAAGTATTGTCGCGATCCAAGATGCTGTCATTAAGTTTGTTGCCAAATCGCGAGGGAGACCATCGGAATGATTAAGTACGCCAGCGGTAATTCTACCATGAGCGGGTCAACAGTATTCGAGCGGAATCAGCAGTTCCGGTTCCAATCGCCCAACAACTTTAAGGATTGATGAAAATATAGCCAAAATGAAGGTGCTCCTGGACCTGCGCACAAATGATAGCGTCCAAAAAATTATTGCCGATGATAGGGCCAAAGGTGGTCGACAAGTTTGTGCTAAGAGTTCTGAGTGATGAAAAAATTCACAGGGTTTCCACGTTGCCCTTCCCATTTCAGTGCAGGTTTGGCACCGTCAGACTTCTTCCTCGACCCCGGCTCAAGAGGGACATAAAGAAAAACCAAAACAGCTCCATGACGGAATCTCTTAAGTGGATGCCGTAAATCGGGTTCAAGAACGCATACGCACATTGGGAATCACGTTATACCAGTTGGGTTAAATCACGAAGCTGCTATTTCGAGGACTACTCAGGGCTTTGTACTGATTAGTTCGACAAAAAAATTTTAATTAACGCAGCCCTAAAAAAGGTTTACTTTTTTTGAAAACAAGCCCACTACCCCCTACCCATGCAAAACATTTTTGGTATTTGGTACCACTGTACCACTAAATCATATAGCACCCATCGTTAAAAAAAAAAATTTTAGAGCGTAGTTGGTTTGTTTATGAATGTATCGTAATCAAATTCGGCACTCAAAAGTCTTTTGGAGGAGTATCGAACCATTGTTCATAATTGCATCGGAATCGTTTCTTATATTTATTTGTTTGTTAAGGTACAGAGTATCTCGAAGTCTTTTGCGCTCTACCTTAACGTACGCCATTTAAATTTGTGTATTGAATATGAAGCCTAATTTGTGGATAATTTTATTTATTGCCATTTCTTGTTAACTTATTTAAATTTCCTCATTCTTTAAAGTAAACGTTTACGTATCTCATGCATATTTAAATTAAAGCATAGAAACTTGGCTTATAAATATAAACATATGGAACAGCAAAAATATGTCGTTTTGTTGCCAACTTTTAGACTTTGAAAAACTTCCTGACACTTTTTAAAAGTTTAGAAAGTTGTTTATGTATAAGTGCTCGCATTGGTTCTACCAAAGATTCTGCCTTTTCGATATAATCTTTACCACTGAGACTGTAGCATCTGTCACTCAGACATCTCCTAGCCCGTGACATTCCCTGCCAAGTTGTGGGCAACTCTGAGTGATGTATACTTTTGTTCTTGGGCTACTTTTCTTATTTAAAATCTAGACTTAGGAAGAGGACTCTTAGAAGCATTTTAATTTGCCTAATTTGTATGATTGTTTTTGTTTTTTTTTATGTGCTCGGGGGCGTTACAAACACGGCTCTAGCTCACAGATGTCGACTTTTTTTTTGTCAAACGAGGCAGAAATTAATCGTTGCCATTAAGTTTGATTTATTGCTGCGAATTCGCTTGAGCTCCAGTAAAAGTTTTGTTGGTTACTCTGACAACAATTCCATTTTCATACAAATTATGTATTTATAGTATTTCTTGTATTATTTTGTGTGTTGGTAAATTTATGTTTTTTTTTGATGAAAGTATTCAGGTTACTATTGTAGTTTGACCAACATAGTTGACTTTACTCTAAGGTCAAAAAATTAGATAAAATTAATTGTTGTACCCTGTAGCTCCAGGTAAGAGGTATATCGAATTTGTGTAAATAAATGTAACCGGAAAACGTAGACGCCTCCTACAGATTAAGGGGTAACACCAGTGTGTAGCATGGTTTTTTAAGGTCATTTTTTAAGTAATTTTTTTTCAAAGAAACTTTATTTTATATTTAAAATGCAAATAGGTGACGATATTATTGATATTTTGAGCTACAAAAATTAATTAAGTACTAAAAAACAAAATTTGCCTGTAGAGAGCTACGTGTACATGACTAATTTTCGGAGACGCCTCCACGGCTGCAGCTTTTTGACGTCGCCATTTTTCTGAAACATAAAGAAACGTTGTTCCTCTTAATCTATGGACCAAAAGCAAGTTTTCAAAAAATAAATTTAAAAAAAATCGCATAAGTCTGAAAAAAAAACATTTCATCACCATTTCTAACATAATTGTCTACCAATTTAGCTGAAAAAAACATCGATTTTCCAAAGATTCTACTCTGGTGTACCCCTCAACAAAATATGGCAGTTCTAGCTTGTTGATTTATAAAACAAAATCAAGAAATGCTAAAAATTTTCGGAGACAGTTCACAGTAATATCCTACCTTAGTTAGGCATACTCGCTTAGATCAAAAATAGTAATGGCTGCTCTATATCTTAGAAATGGAACGATAGGCTCGTCACAGTCTTGCCAAAGAAAGATGCTTGGAGGCCAAAAACTCCTATTCTGGAGAACGAGCTAACGATCTATACAGTCGGCTCGAAAATGAAAGAAGCACAGGAACGGGTGTCTTCTCTAAAGAGCTTGGAACGAAACTCTCGTTCCGTTTTCATAACTGTTGCAGCGTATTTCAGGCCGTTATATCATCATCAATTCTCATATCTTCCACTGAAGCATAGGGCCTCGAGAAAGTTTTATACACTGTTTGATAAACAGTAAGACTGATAGACAATATGGAAGTCTAAGGAGAATATCAAATATGGTTGACAGGCAGACCCCTATGAAGGCTCTCTTATCGCATTCCATGAAAAAAAAGCGTCTCCGTAACAAGTTGATGCTGCTGGATACCAGGGTACTCCGGTGTGCTCGGTAACAAGGGTGTGGACGAGTGTGCCAGGAATGGATCTGCACTAACAATTACTCGGTGGTTCGAATCCCCGCAGTAGCACTGGTACATTTGCCTAGCACTGGCATCGCTAGCTCAAAGACGCTATTTGCCAAAGAAAGTCTCTATTAATTAAAAACACCGCCGTTCGGATTCGGCTATAAACTGTAGGTCCCTGTTCTCTTTGAACAGTTATTAATAGAGATCCCCATGTCCCGCCCAGGGGCGACTGACAAAAAAAAAAAAGTTGTCAGTCAGGGAATTATTATATATATATATTCAAGAAGTCACATTTGAAATCAGTGTAGTAGTACGAAACAAGGCAGAACAAGAATGAGATTTTCCGTCCGGTTGTCACATCTCCCTAATACTGGGGCCAAGTTATAATTCACAGCGAACATCTGAATTCCGGCGATTTCACAAGAACAGCACCAGGACGATGACAGTAGGTTTAACGTGGCCTGTACCATAGGCCTAATGGCTTAGATGATGGGCATCACGTCTGGGAAAACCCTCAAATTTTCGAAGATTTGGGCTGTCTACGGATCTAGCTCTTTTCATAGAATTTACGAAATGGTTTAACAAAGAGTGAGATTAAGGAGATTAGGAGCGCTCCCCAGCTTTTATATCCCACCTTCCTAGCTCCCCTGCATTCCCCCTCTCCATCACTCTCTAATATTTTTAACTAACCTCAGCTAAGTTAGGTCTCCCAATGGACCACGCTGTCTCTGGGTGATCTCGGCTTATACCGAAAGGGTAAAGCGTCGGACAAAGCCTTAACCGTATCTGTAATGAATAAAATGCACAGAGTAGTGCTAATTTTTTTTGTGCAAAAAATTATCCAAATTAATTTGCATATGGCCTTTTATAAAAAAAGTCACGATTCACAGAACAGTTGCCAGCGTCATTTACTTCTGTACCTTTATTTATTTTTATAGGTATATATATTTTTGCGCTCAGTTGGCAGCTATCACAATAATACTTTTCACAGGGGCTTGACATAGGTTAATGAGAAAACATCAAAGAGATCGGATACATCTATCATTAAAAAGTTTTGGTTCCGTTGAAAAGTACGTTTTACAAAGACAACCCACTCCAAATAAGCCGTCAAAGCGGATAAAGAGACTAGAAGAGAAAATTAGAAATAAAAAAACACTTTAAACAGTTAATAAAAAACATGTCTTGCTGTCTTAATAAAAAAAATATCACACTGACTTACTGGCTAGTTGACTGGTTGGGTTACAAACCAGGCTATAAAGCATTTCGGTAACATATTTTTACAGTTTTTTTACGTCCTTTCTTTATGCTTTAGTGTCCTTGCACAGTCTTTATATATACCCTATCTTTGGGACAATGTGTTGCACAGCTTGGCACAATTATAGTAAATTTATGCGAATTATTTTTACTGCACTATACTCGTATAGAAGCCATTCGCAAAATGGCGCTTGCCACACTCTACACAGAGAACATGGTCTATGGTTCCAGCCAAGTTCATTTTACGTTAACTTGATTTACACGTTACATCTCGAAGAAGCATGTGACTGAACCTTGCTTTCATTTTTGGTGGCTACGATGCTCATTAAATTTAATTTCATTTATTGCACATTTTGTGAACACAAACAAAGGCGCCAACATTGGGCCACATACAATCGTATACACATTAAGCCCCATAAATTGGTCTATGATATTTCACACATGCTGTCTCTCAATGCTAGCCAACAAAAAATGTGAGTATCAGTGACGTAGGTGGGGGTTTGAACCTCTAAAATACCAAATGTATACTCTTTAAGAATCATATTTATTTCAAATGTTCATCTGTTCCCTCGTAACTTCTTAAGCGCTTATCATAATTTGACAAATAAGGTATCATTGAGATCGTCTTGATCATTCGCTGGTTAGAGACCCCAAGGCAGACATATGTAAGTCATGATTAAAAAAATATTTATTTAATGATTAAGTGTTGAAAGTGTTGAGTTTTATTGGCGCATTTCTAAAATTGCCTGTTACTCATATGCCCCTAGCAAACATCTAACCATGCCACTGTTAAGTTTGTTGCTGTCTGTGTTGCATTCAAATGGCTTTTACGTAAAGTAGTTCCCACTTTTTCAGTTGCTCTCGAGTGGGTCCAATAAAATGCCCAATTTACCAGACCCGCTCACACACTACGTCTTTTACTCTTTATGGCTAATAAACAAAATTTGCACACTCACACAGTTTTGACTTTGGCCAAAACAAAAAGCCAACAACTGATAATGTGTTTGTTATTGTTAGTTTTGGGTTAGTGGCCAAGTTTATTGTTTGTTGATATTTATATTGGATTTTATTGCCACAATGTCGAACTGCTTTTAATAATCATTTGTACAACATGTGGTATGCACTTCGTTTGTTTAATATTGGTCGATTATGATTGTTTTCGAAAACATTTAATTTTTAGTGCACAATGCATTTACGAAATAGAATCATTAAAAAGTGGCATTAATTTTTTATAAATAGTGTTTAGTAGACTAAACTTTTGAATATACATATTGTATTGTTATATGCTTTAATCCAAATTTATTTAACTGATATTATAAAATGTACTAGAATTGGAATTAATAAATACTAACACCAAAAAAAGCATTGGAATTCATCCTTCAGAAACGCGCCAAAGTATAGAACAACTGTAACAACATTCTCACTGAGATGTCCTCTTTGTTAAGGTAAGGCAACTGACGCAAGGAGACTTGGGAGAACATAAGTTTATTAAGCCCAAATGATCAGCGTTATCGATTGAGCTATACTCGTCTGTCTTCATAATCACTTAGAGCTCGGAGTCCATTAGAGCTGAAGGAAATTAATTTAACTAGAAGATTATCCGTTTGCAGATAGAATTTGGCGATGTTGATATAACAAGGCTTACAGAGCCTCGATGCAAAGGTAAAGAAAAAAAATTTTAGCTAATACTTACAAATAAATTCTTAAATATAACGTGTTATGGTTTTTTAAAAAAAAAAAAGGAGTTTTCACCTTTTTTTTAATAGTATACGTTGTCAATAATGCTCTTAAAAAAAAATAGTTTCAATAATTTTTAAACAAATTTACAAAAAAAAAAAAATGCAATTTTCTAATAATTCTCCTACGAGGAAACGGGAAAAGATATCAAAATAAATCGGAAACTTGATCTGCCAGATCTCCCATTATACGCATATGTAAAAGATCCTTTCTGTCATACGGACAGACATACAGACGGACAGACAAACATGGCTATATCGACATAGCTGTTGACGCTGATCAAGAATATACATACATATATACTTTATGAGGTCTACCACAACTCCTTCTGTCCATTACATAAATTTGCACGAACCTATTATACCCTTTGCACTTTGTAGTACAGGTTATAAAAATTTAATTTTTTTTTATTATTATATCAGAGAGTATTTTGATTTTGAGTTTATTTTATATGAAGCCACCGCTTTTGATGAATATAAATCGGTGAAAATAAGTGAAACGGACAATTTTTTCCCCGACCTTCTCCGATTGCGAGTATTTTTACAGATTTGGTAGAGCTACTAGCCAATAGTAACCACATCAAATTTTATTGCGAAATTCCGATTATTTATCGAGTTATCGATAACTGAAAATTGAGTTTTTCATTTTTAGACTATTCTGTGACAAGCCATATCTTGTAGACGAATAAAGATATTGACGCGATTTTTTTTCCATGATAGATAAAATATTAAATTAAAAAAAAAAAATTTATTTATTTTTAAGATTTTTTTTTTGAATTTTTTATCATTTTTAGTTTTTAATTTTAAAATTCAAAAGTGATCTCCCACTTTTAAAAAAAAGTGGTAATACCATTTTATGCGTGTAAGTTCACTGAGAAAAACAAAAAAATAAAAAGTTTGTAACTCCTAGAATTGTAGAAGTTATGCTTATTTTAGTGATGGCACCTCGCATGTTCGCCATAGTAAACAGTACCTCGAAAAATACCAAATAAGCATAACTCCTCGGAATTGAATGATAAAAGGTTCAAACTTGACATGAATGTTTGTTTTGACATTTTACGATCAATTTTGAAAGCGCCTCCATATATTTAGGGTCAAAGGTCACAAAAATCGGTTTCTTGCAAATAACATTAGGATAAGGATAGATTGTAAATAAAATAAAAAGGAAAAAATACAAATAAAAATTTTTTAAAAAAGATGATATATGACAGTTATTTGTCGTCGTCGTGCTCATCGTCTGAAATTCAATGAGACGCAACTGATACGAACACGTATTCTTATTGTATTATTATTGGTGATTCTAGGTAATTTTTTACCATAATTACATAGAGTCAAATATTGATGCAGTTTCTGGGCAAAGGGGGGGGAAATTAGTACATTTTTGTACTTTAAAATAGTGTGCTACTTTAAATTATAAAAATAATTTACATAAATATACTTCACTCAAATTGCTGCTCATAAGTTAAAAAAATAAATTGCCTTTTGGCTACATAAGGATTTTCGTTAGTTCGGCTCCATTCTCTTCCATAAACTATGCCGAACATCACTTAATATGCAATTGGTGATACAGAAGGTCAACGAATCTTAAGGCTCTTCTATGGACCAGCACTAATCAAAATTACAATGCATATTATGGTCATTGACTCTGGCATAAATATCTCAAGCAAATAAAATAAACAATATTATATGTTTATTTTTATATGCAATGAGATTGCGTCTAGCAAAAAAAAAAAATAGAATAAAATTTTGCAGACCCATACTACCCCACACATACAATAGCAAAGCAGCCCGTTTAAGCTGCCATTATTATGCCATATGTGGTATTTATTGAGGATGGAGCGGTAGGTGGTTCTTTTAGGTAGCTTGTCTATTTCCGGTTTGCGTGCCATTACAGTATCTCCCCCACTGCGGTAGTTTTTGTTGTCGTTCCTGTTGCTCGGTTTGTTCTATGACTTTGTATAAGTGTTTCGTTTGTTTTTTGCATTTCAATTTTTCGATGCTTTCATGGTTTTCGTTTTGACTGGCATACGTGTGGAAAAGGCTCTAGGCCATGTCTTGAATTTTCGTTGTTCTTTCATATTCCTCTTTGTTTAGCCAAAATGTTGTGACTACGTGCAGTTGCCACATATACAATCCTTGTCTCCACCTCTACTCCATCTATGTATATATCCTGCTGCTATTTTCCATTTGGCATTGCCGTTATGCCCTCTTTATTATGATTTTGTTGATTCTGCTTTTCCGGCACGCAACAACAACAAAAACAATAATACTTTACTGAAATCAACATACAGCGCACTTCAATGCGTGCTTTTATTTTTACACTCTTTGCAAAAGTACTATGAGGAAAGTATCTTTGGTATATTGAAACAGATAAAAAATTAACAGGATACTAAACTAAATGGAACAAGGTTTTTCCAGCCGTTTTTACAAGGTATAGTCATTGAGCTGAAGGTTGGTCTAAAAAAATGAGATAAAAAATACGATTAAAATTTTTATTTGTAATTAGGTTGAAAATTAAATTAATTAATGGCAGGCTCAGGTCTTTTTGAGATTGACTCATACTTGCAGAGTGTAACGCTGAAAAGAATCTTGATACAAGCCGTCCAGCTGGACTGGAACCTAATAAAGCATATTAAAAAATTAAGGAGATTTCTGGAACATTACTTACTGAGCACAAATACGCGAAAAACAATCTAATTGAAATATTGTATAATAACGATGGCTATCTAAAACTGTCAAAGTAGTAGTCAAAGAAAAACTTTCCCAGCTAAACTACAATCGTGAAGTGTCTCCGTAAGAGTATTAAAACTTTAGCAGACTTCTTTTTTTTTTGCTTTTATTTATTCTTTTTGTTTGAAAACCGCCCTTGGGCTATACTGAATGTTTCGAGGCCCACTTGACTTGACGCAATAAAAATATTCAAATAATACGCGCCATTGCCAACGCATTGTGGCCTTGAGTTTTGGAGCAGTCGGTATTTAGGATAAGCTGACTTTCTGTGGTCCCAGCTGGTCTAGTTTGGCGTGGGCGCACTTAAGACTCGTTTATGCCTATCTGTCTATAACATTCATAAATGTGTTGCCCCAAAAACATTCCACGTAGCATGTCATAGTGACGTTTCAGCCTGTCTTCTAAGTATTCGACATTAGGCCCATTATAAAAATCAATAATAATCAACTTACCTTAAACCAATTTAATCACTGAAGTGTCGTGCTAGGCATCTCTAGTCTAAGCCAAAGACTAAGTGGTCAGAGCTGTGGGGTAGCAGAGGAAACACAAGTCAGTTCATTACTCCCTCAGATTTTTGTCATCATAATTTATAGAATTTTAAGGCTTCTAAAAGCTGACTTAAAATGAAGTTAAGCAAAATGTTTCAATGTATTTGATTCGTGTTTAAGCAGAGCTACAAAATGGCTTTAACGAACACTGCCACATCAGCTTAACGCCATTTGTTCAGTAGTATATATAAAACTTTGCGATGACCTTACCTTCTTTCATCTACATATATCGTTGCATCCATCGATAAAATTAAGAAAAATAAACGAAATGTGCACAAGTGAAATAACAAGCAAAAACATCGGGCAGTGCCCGACAGTTGAATACTCTAACCAATTTTCCGATTAAAAATTATTGTCCGTACCAACTCATAAAACAGTATGTTGATGATGTATGTGGAACGGATTGGGAAAAGTTCAAGTTTTTTTTTTATTTGTAAGGCTAACATGAGCCTACATGCATTTGGTGGCAATTTATAGAGGCGGCCATTTGAAATAAATACAATACATCATTTATCTTTCTTAACCGATTTCATTTCTAAGTAACAATGTCTATAACTATGTTAGATTTCCGACGGATGTCTTAAAGGGTGTAGATGTAAGCCGAAACTCTTTTCAAGTTTATAAAATCAGCGCACACGCACTGTCGGACGGACATTTACGGCACCACCCATACCGAGCCAATAAATTGCCTTCCACCTCTTACATCCCTAGCAGAAATAAATCTACAAAAATTTCAACTCGAAAACTGTCGATACCGTGCTGTTGACGTCCAGTCCTGTTGACTGGATGGGTCTTAATAGGCCTATTTATATAAAAATAATACTTAAGGAGCATATTTACTATATTTTTATTTTCCGGAAAAAAGAAGTGATGTAAGGTTTAAGTGATTCTCTCATTGTCTCTAGGATTTTGAGAAAACGTTTTTTGTTAAGTTGGGTAACCCAAGCCTCATACGATGCGACTGTTTATCGAGCAGGTTGTACAACCGATGGCATCGTGGCGGGTCGTTTCTATGCCCAAGGTCAAATGCCCTTGAAGCTTCCTACTTATATATTTGATATAGCTTTTTTGACTAAGCTTTCGATCCACCTACTTATAAATCGGTTAAAATTCAATGCTAAAAAAAAGGGTATCCCTTTATCGGGCACCGCCTCGACGGTACCACTTTTTTTTGTATTTTAAAAAAAAAATATTTTTTGTAAATATTTAAATTAATGAAATTTTTTATTTTCTTTAACACAAAATCAATCGCCAAAGAACTGTACAACATTTCAAATTTTTATCGCTATTAGTTTTTAAATGTATCGAACCCATATATGCTGGTTCAGTGATAATTGCGGTTAGTCATACTTTTGAGTTGATACTTCCTTTTCAAAAGTTCAAAGATAATACTTATTAGATTGATACAGTGATATGATAATTCTATTCATGTCTAAGTTTATTGCCTTGTCGAGTCTTGTAGCAGTGCTTGTGGCAGTCAGCATTCGGGCTGCTTGGAACGTCATAAGTTAAAGCAAGAAATTCAAGCTAAAAGCACAAAAAATGTGAATCTAGAAATGGACATAATAAATTGGTAACAACAACTAAAATAAATGACCATCACATCCATATAAACTTGAGCGCAGAAATGGATCCAAGGTAAAAGCAGCCGAAGGCATCGGCCGCATCATCATTACTCAATTTGCTTGAACTCTGAACCAAGAGAGCAACAAGAAATGTTTCCAAGTAAAACTGCAGCTATCGATTTGACTGCAAAGTAGCAAAAAGGGCCCAGAGGCATTGTTTGGCATAATTTGTAAAAGTCTTAACATGAAATCAAGACAAAAATGATTCTTTATAAGAAACAGAGTGTAGCTGCTTGTGTGTGTGTGTGTGTGTTTGTGTGTGTTAGCCATGAATTTCTTACATAAAACAAATTTGAAACTGGAAACAACAGCATGAGAATTGTAGAGAACACGACGGCACTCTGTTCACTGACTTTTCACTACGGTCATCTTTGTTGTTCTTTTTGTTGCTGTTCTTGTTTCTATTATTGCTGTGTTCTTCTTTTATTTATTGTTTGTCTCTGGCGTCGACATCATGTTTTCCTTGTCATTTTGGGCAACAGCTGAGACACAATTGGGCCAAGAGAAGAAGCAGCTGATAGCGTAGTTTGTGAATTCTTGAAGCTGTTGACAATTTTAATGTTGTTTCAGTGGAACAAAAAGTTGCCTCCTGCTATCCCCATTCTGTGAATGTAAAATATTAAATATAAAATGTAATTTTCTTTGTTCATTTTCATTAAATGTGGGCACACTGAAAAAAAAAAATTATGTCTATTTCTCTACAAACTCAAGCACAAATTCAATAAAAAATGGACAACAAAATTTCATAGATCACAAAAAAAGCAGTAGAAAAACGAAAACGAATGCATTTTATTCGTTTTCGTTTTTGCGTGCTGCCAATTCCACAAATTCTGCTCTCGACATCTTGTCTTATTTCCTTTACTTTTTGTTATCACATCTCTACAACTTTTGAATGAAATTAACCTAATTTTTGGGTTGATTCAGAAAAAAAAATCGTTCAAAATATTAACACTAGTTTACAAATTTCAAAAAATGTTGGTATCCTCAATATGTTTTAGGGCTTTCCGTAGTAAAAGGCCATGCTATAACCGAAAATGCAGTCCAAAAAAAACATCTCTAGTTGTACTAAACTGATTTTGATTACCAAACCGTAGATAAATGAATTACCCATCGATTATATTTCGAACATATTTTTGCAAATTTACGGTTTGGTCGTTATTTATCCATTTATATGAAAATTTTCGTCAATTCAGAATTGATTCAGTTTGAAAAAAATTCTATTTCGAAAGTAAATTTAAAAATTTTAAAAAATATTTTTATACAATTTTATTTACGGCTCGTAAAGATCGATTACGAAAAAAATTAGTGGTTGTTTATCAAAATCGCAAAAATGGAAATAACGAGAATTTTTGTAAAAAGTGAAAAGTGTCAATTTGTTTTAAAAACCAAAAGCAGTTTAGTACAGCCAGAGAAATTTGCTTTTAAGTAGAGACACTTTTTTTAATTTTTTAAGAAAATTAGTTTTTTCGAAAATTTTCAAAATCCGTTCCATGAAAAAATGTTGTTACTTCATTTTCGGTTTTAGCGTGCCATTTTACTACGGAAACAAGTAAAACATGTTGAGGGTACATTTTGATGTAAACTAGTGTTATTAATAAATATCAAACTTTAAATTGGCATAAATAGAATCTAAGAATATTAAAGAATATTTAAAAAATTATTTCTGCTTAAATTACATGCTCTTTTGAACCTATTTGGTCAATTCGGTTTGGTTTCACTCGTAACAAATTAAAACCGCATTAAAATCAATTTGTTGAAATTGGGAGCACCCAACATGTGGATTCAAAACGAATTCGAATATAATATTCTACAATGAAATTTTTTTTTGTGAAAACTCTCCGAAACCAATTTAACTTGTTTCTCAAAGATCAAAAAAGCTACGAGCATAAAATTTTGCCACAAGGGTGTTGTAATCTAGCTTTTCACCTCCATTTTTAAAAACCTATGAGATCTTTGCAGCTTATAGTCAAAAATAAATAAGTCCCACCACATGTAGGTAAATATAGTATATCTATAAAGCAGCTAAAGTCACCAAAAATGGCATATTGACTCATGTGAGTTATAATATGAAAAATCTTTTTACTTTTTGGAGATGCCATCCCCCGTCCTCCGAAACTGTAGTCACTTATTAATCCCCATGCCTTTTCCTGTAGAATGTGTAGAATGTTAAAACTCGACACAGACCTTCTATCTAACATAACCCATCCAATACAGAAATTTCGGTTGGCAACTTCGATAGTAATAGCCAAAAATATAGGATCGTTAGTAAAAAAAACTCATTCAAAATATGCTTTAAAATTCTTGCGCCTCAAGATCTGCTGTAGAAGTTAAAGAAAGGGTACAATAAAGTCGATAAGTCTCGACTCCAACCGTTCCACAGTGGTTGCCTTGTGAAGCATGCAGTGAGCGAAGCTCTCTAGTTTTCCAAGCCATTTAGAATTTGTATTCTCTTAATACAAAATACTCTACATAACAGTGTAAATTCTCTCCAAAATTCTCCTTTTTGCGTTAATTTTTGTCAATAAAAAATATTATATTTGATTTTTGCATAATATATGAGCATATCGTACTGAATTTTGTCTATCTGAAAAAGTTGCGAGCTTAATTTTTTTTCAGTGTACACTAAAAAATGCTCATGTGAAAACTTGCCAACAGCAACAAAGAAAACACCCGCTGAAAATAATTTGCGTCATGCGGCGGAAATGGACCGAGTATAAAAAAAAAATATAAAAATTTTGAGAAAACCAAAGCATACTTATATGGGCAGCAGTTGCAGCAGTTTCTTACCTTAGGCATTGTATACCTCTTTATGTAGTGTGTTCGGGTGGATTCTTAAACTTCAACTAAGTTACTGGCTACCTAAAATCAAAGCAAATGGATCAAATTTTGCTTTCAAAAGATCTTCCAATCACAGAATCACAGCATATGCATAACTTAATGCGGTCTTTCATTATTATTCTAGAAACAAAGTCAGTAAGGTAGACTTAAAATCCAAAAAGCAAACAATGCAGCCGTAACAAAAACAACGGCATTATTCAAGATTCTTTCAGCTTCGCCCAAGGGGGAGCTGTCTATGCACGCAGCAGGAACTGCATAAGTCTATCATATCATTTGGTATTGTGTTTTCACCGACACTGACATGCATAACGAGATTTTATCATGCATAGTGGCTAAAATGAAAAACAAATCACGCTTGTGTAGGGAACAAAGTGAAATAAAGTCCTGGCTGGAAGCAAACACAAACTCTATCAGCAACGAAAAGGTTTACCAAAATTTAAAAGCTGGAATTTACAGTAGAGAAATTTTTCAAAATCAATATAAAAGACAAGTTTTAAGTTTTTATTTGTACAATTCCTATTTTATACACTTTTTCATGAAAAAAAAAAACTAATGGGCTCCGCCACCTGGGCGCTTCGCACGTTAACCTGAACCCGTAAGGTTTTTTATGCTCATTTTGTGATATCGCGACTATAATATCCCCTACACTTTCCTAATTTATAAAAAATGGAGATTTCTACAGTCATGGCTGCCCGCATCTGAAATTCCTTGCACCAACGCAGTTCACGCAGATTTTACCTATGGAACAGGGTATAATTAATTTTCTTCAGCTGTTCTGGTACAGTTTTTAGTTTTCTGTTTTCACAAAAAAATTTAGTTTTGAGTCATTCAGTCATTCAACTCTATCGATAGCGGTGCTCATTCTTATAAATTTTGGTAAGAACACCTAGACCACCTAGTCCTAATATAACCCTATAGCTATTGAGTATATACAACACATTCAATACTGTCAACACTGAGACAAACATATTGGCGTCAATAATCCAAATAGTATATATAGCACTCGTAGCAGACATTCGCACATCTAGACATATTAACTGCTGGCCATGAATCAAATCAACCATTCAGACTTGACAGGGAAATCCAAATGAATATAATTCGGAATGAAACCGAAAGTGAAGAGTGCAAAAGTACAGACTTAAGCTGCCATAAAACACTAAGTTCGAGTAATTGTCGACACAGACTTCATAAAAATGCCATAACTCAATTCACTTTGCTTCGCTTCTGCATTCCCCATTGTCTTAAACACAGTTGGCAACTCTTTTTCAAGGTTAAGCTCTGTTTAGACCTCAGCGTAATAAATTTTAGCAATTTGCTTTGCTATTTGTTTTTAGAACCAAAACTTTATGCAAATTGTTTTGGGTTGTGTTTTGTTTTGGTTTTTCTTTACGGTGTGATTTTTATGAGGTCAACGTGGCGTATGCGTCATAAACATATACACATGGCCATATATAAATAAACTTTTGGAATACGTTTTGTACAAATTGTCAATTGCCACACACATGTGCAATTAGAACTTGAGCTCAAGAACCATGTTTAATGGTCTTTTGATGAGCACTTGGCGTTTCAGCACTTAGTACGACTAACAAAATATAGCAGTCGGAAATTCCCGATTATAACTCAGCCTGGATACACTCATTTTGTTAATCGTAAAACGTATTTTGTTAGATTCTTAATATTAACCCTACAAGGACAACATGTACTTAAAAAGTTATTGATGTGTAGATAAGTAGGCTCTAAATGAGCCAAATATTTCATTACGCCCCTTTGTTCCAAAGATATTTAAATTTTCAAAATAAATAATTCCAAATAATCCTTAAAGTTTCAGCAACTACATATTTTTTTCGAGCAAGCCTCATTTTTAAGTCATTGTTTACTGTAATATAATAAAAATTAAAAAACAAGAGATTTTTCGTGAAAAATTAAAAAATAATATTTTACTAATATTTGTTTTAATTTTTTGAATATTTTATTTTTTTAATAAGAGTAACTTGATTTTTTCGATATGAATTAAAAAAAAAAAAAAATGTATCCTTTTTTCCTTTAAAAAAAATTATATATTTTGGCTTGTACTTTCATCCTAATCACTTTTTTGGCTTTGATTTGTTCAACCCCATAGCTTTTATTTGCAATCCCTGTTATAAAGCACCAACTTTATTGGTTTATAGAAATAGGATCTTATTCTATTCCTTCCTGAAGGTAGTAGATACAATATAATTATTTAGAAGACGTAGCAGATCGATTTTTTCTACCGAAAAGATAGTCTATCATTAAGCGCGTCTTTTTGAACACTTACTTATTGTAGACTCGATGTTAATTATTTTTGAAAAATTAATATATTGAACTTTATATCCGAACCCCATCATCCGAGTTCCGAGATATCCTACATAAAACCGGTTAACCCTTTCATGCACTTGTTGTTTCTGTACAACATTCCACTTTGGAAGCGTATATCTTCTAAACTACTGCGAATTTTTTGGTAAATTAAAACAAAAACGAAACTTGGATCTCCTGAGTTTAACCGGTGCAATTTTTATCAACAGACTATGGTATTGAACCAATATCTGCATGCCAGCGATGGTGCCAGAAAGATAAAAAGTCAATTGACATTACAATACCTAGAATTGTTCAGCAATACAATCGCTTTATGGGAGGCGTAGACCTGGCCGACATGCTCTGTGAATTATACAGAATAAATCATCGTTCCCGAAAATACTATATGCGAATTTTCTTTTGGATCCTCAACTCAGCAGTTACGAATAGCTGGCTTTTGTATAGACGTCATTGTGAGCTAAACAAACTTAACGAAAAAGAAACGCTTACTTTAATTCATTCCAAAAACAAATTGCAATTGGATTAATACACAAAAATGTCTTTATCCTAAAAAAACGAGGCCGCCCATCGTGTTCTCCACAAACAACACCATTATCATCACGACGTGGAGCAATAAAAACAGTTCAAGAGATCCGATTTGATGGAATAGGGCATTTTCCCGATTACAAACCATCGCAGTCGCGCTGTAAACTCTGCAAAAGCGGCTACACGACAGTGATTTGCACTAAGTGTAATTTAAGTTTAAAAGAAAAACTGTTTTACAAATTATCATTTAAATTAGAGCCTAAGGCCTTTAGCTGCCAGTGCTTAATTTTAGTTAAGTTAGTTTTATAAGCTTTCTTAATCTTTATTAAATAAATAAATAAATCATTTAAATTAAAGTGGTCCAAGTCATCTATTCAAACCAAAAGAAATATATTATGAATGTTCCTTTTTATTTACAAAAAAAAGTTACCTAATGAATTCGAAATATTATAATTTATTTTAATTTGCTAAAACAATTAATTTTCTACTATTAGTTTATAATTTAGTTACTTTAATTCAATGAATGCAAAATTATTTGTTTTTAAAAATGGATATCTCTTTTAGCATTTATAATACTTATATAATTATAAGTTCCTCAGTAAAAATCAAGAAAATATATTTTTTTTTTATTATTTAGTTTTAAATTGAGTTTAAAGCAATAAGCTGAAGAATTATTTGCTATGAAATGTAAAAATATAAAAGTTTGTTTTGATTTAAAAAAAATATTGTTTTAATTCCATTTTGCTACGCAGTTTTATCCCTTTAATGCACGATGTGGTACATGTAGAACGAAGTACTAAAAATAGTAGGAGTGACTAAATTTTTAAAAATTTGATTTAATTTTGTTATTTGACCACAATATAGTAAAAAACAACCGTCAAAAAATTCTAGCTGTCCTGTGCAAAAAGCGTGCATGAAAGGGTTAAATTTTTTTTCGTTTTATGTACTTCAACGATGTTTTAATATGTTTTTGGAGTCACCGAGTCCGAATTCGAGGCACAGAAACCCCTAGCACGTCAGAGCTCTGAGATAAACTCCAAAATAACTCTTTTTTGAGTTTATGTTATACCCCCGTCATAATGAGATATTTTTGACCTTGGATACGACTACAGCGAGCTCAAAAACGTGACGTAATCATGTTCTAACCCCTTTTGAGGCTAATCATAAAAATATAAAAAACTAAAAAAAATACATTTTTTATACGTTTTTGGGGTTGCTGAAATCAAATATGACTGAAAAAAAATCCGCAACACGTCAGGTCTGTGGGTAGCCCTCTTGGGTATTGGGGTTTTTTGGACTGTGGCTCAAAATCTATATGCGTAACCTATCTTTTGTAAAGCGCACTCCACTTTTTTTTGTGAGCCTGGTTATCTGGAACGCCTCCTTGTACCTGTTACACGTGGAAGATATCTAAAATACTTTGGAACTCACGGGTACTGAATATAAAAGTGCAGCATCTGATTTTACTGGCTGACACACTAGGTCAATGGTGGGCCGCCTCTCAATTTACATAACACGTGTGGATAGGGCAAAAAATCCTGCGGCAGCGCAGTCGACTCACGCAGAGTGTAAGTGAGACCATTTTCTCTCTCGTTTGATTGCCGATCTTGCGCTCTTGCTTACTGCGCTGTTCACTAACACAACGAAAAGTTTGTTTGTATGAGTTTTGCGAATGCTAACCGCTCTTGTTTAGAAGTAGCAACTTTGCACAGTTGTTCAAAACATATTACTTTTATTTAATAGTACATAAATCAATTTGCGCGTCTTAATAGCTGGCTTCAAAAAATAAAAGCAAATACTTGTGTTTCAGTTTTCTTCAACTTCCTTATTTATTCCCCTTTAGCATTTTGACGCGCACTTCAATGCAATTTAATCAAGTTGGACTTCTTTTAAACGAATTTAGTCGTCACTCACTTAAGCCACGAGTGCGCCCCAAAACCGATTAGGTTGCCTGGTTATATGTAGTTAGTTAGCTTGAAGCACAATTCTCTGCTATCCTCTCTAGATCCACTTTTTATTTTATCCACTGAGCGAAATGTGGCACAGGTTTGCTGGCAGAGACTAATGCGACGCCCTGTTGGATTTGTATGCAATGCTTTTTGTGGAGTTGCCACAACCTTCCTTCTATGAAATTATTTCAATTTGCGCTTTAGAAGCTCAACGTTATGGGGGAAAGAGCCGTTGTCGCACCGGAAATAGTTGTCGCAATCGCTGAAAGTCAAAACACTTTTAGCCAGAAGGCTACTAGACGCAAGTTTTGGCCATTCTGTTGCTGCCAATGTTGTTGGCGTCGTTCCATTAGGAAGCGACGCCAAACTGCATTCAAAATGCAAGCCGACAAAGTTAACGCTACAAATTTTTGCATATTTCATAATGCAAATTGGCTAAAAGAAAAACGGTAGAAAAGAACACACAATGTCTTAAAAGTCTTTGGAACTTGTTATTTTAAGTGAAAAACATTAGCTTTGAATAGCCAATGAGAGAATATAAATTTACTTCATGTGAACAGGATGAAAAATTAATTGCCAATTTTAACGAATTTTTTAAAAGTCAGGTTTGCTCTACTATAATGTACCAGGCATTTTATTTAATTTTCACTTTTATACACCGAACTTAGCTGCTTTAAGACTTTGTTTGATAAGATTATTTTATAATTTGCGTCCACTATACATATACTTGAGGTCATATAAGCTTTTTTTTAAAAAAAAAAATGTACCAATATAAAGTTTTTTTTTAATTTTAAAAGTTTTGAAAATAAATCAAGTTCTTGGCTAGAAAATGTTTCCATGATATCAAAAAAAGACAGCACTTTGACGAGCTTTATGTTTATGGCATAAACTGTAAAGTTCTATTGCTAAATTTTGGCAATGGACATTGCTAAATTTTTGGAAAAAAGTCGAGGAATGCTTGTACACAAACTTTGTGGATTTTATAATTCGATTTTAATCGATCTAATATTACTTTTATTTATGGACATTAGTACTCCAGGTGAGTCTTAGAGACTCATTTTGACTTTAATGTGTTACATTGCGTATACATAATTTAAAACAAATTTATTTTTATATTCTGGCACAAATATAGGACAGCTTAACCCATTTCTTTCCTCTGTTGCGTACACGCAACACATCATTCATCATTTTCAAAAAATTTGTATGTGCCTTGTGTGTGAGGTATCGCTAAATTTTTTTTCAGGCTTTCTTCCTCTCCATATTCCGATTTCCTGCAAAACACACCCTGACACACATACTAGCATATGTGGACACACCTTTTTTGCACAAATTTTGAACTGTACACTAAAAATTACTGAGTGTAAATTCTTTGTCTTTTCGACATGGCAATATGTTGAATTCCTTGTTAAATAAATCATCATAAACGATACAATTCTTTAACTATGCTTTACTCATCCGAGACTATTCCATTTGACATGCTATGCGCCAGCTTTGCGTATACGCGACATGACGCCAAGGCATTCCTATGTGCTGGAAAATTATAAAATTTTGCAAATAAGTTTTTTAAGGCGAATGTCACGCCTCTATACAGATTTCATTCCATTAAAAAATTTTCTCGCGAAAATGGGTTAACAAAAATTATTCATAATATTACTTTTATAAAATTACTTTTATTTATAGAATTGAAGAAAATTTAACTAAAATAAAGACGCTCACTCATGAAAATTTCGACTTTTTTCCAAAAATTTTACTATTTGCGAATGTATAATTATACCCTGTACCGTATGGTACAAAGGGTATATTAAGTTTATGCAAGCCGAAAATGTATGTAACATACAGAAGGAGACGTCGGAGACCCCCCAAATTTACCTAAAGTATGATCGGGGTGACTAGAGCAGTCGATATACCCATGTCCGACTGTCCGTCTGTATGAACGCCTAGATCTCAGAGGTGGTAAGAGCTAGAGCAACCAAATTTTCAGATTAGATGCGTTATTATGTCAGGGGATGCAAGTTTATTTTATATTTTGGATATCGGGAATATATTATATAGCTCCCATAGGGGTGTTTCAGGAGACCTCGAAAAAAACAAAAAGTTTTAGATGGATAATTCGGTTATTTATGAAGATATCGTAATCAAACATGGCACTTATTAGTTTTTTAGAGTTCCCAAGCGCTGTACCAAATTTGATCAAAATCGGTTGACTATATAGGGCAGATCGGTCAAAAACACGTTTTTTGCACAAAATTCGTTGTGTTTCGTTTGTTTATGAAGATATTGTAACCAAATTTGGCATTCGGAAGTTTTTTAGAGTTCCCAAGCACTGTACCAAATTTGATCAAAATCGGTTGACTATATCATATAGCTCCCATAGGACCAATCGGTCAAAAAAACGTTTTTTGTACAAAATTCTTTGTGGTTCGTTTGTTTTTAAAGATATTGTAACCAAATTTGGCAATCGTAAGTTTTTTAGGGTTACCCAGCACTGTACCAAATTTTATCAAAATCGGTTGACTATATCATATAGCTCCCATAGGAACGATCGGTCAAAAAAACATTTTTGGTTCAAAATTCGTCTGTTTTTGGTTGTTTATGAAGGTATCGTAATCTAATTTGGCAATCAAATATCTTTTGGTTTTCTTAAGCAATTTACCGGATTTTCTTGCAAGCAGTGGTACAGGGTATCCCAAAGTCGTCCGCGCCCGACTTTAACATACGCCATCTTTTTTTCATAAAACAGTCAACACGAGTACCTTTTTTGAGATAATTCTCAAGCTTTCTTTTCTTTATTAATTTTTAGTCGACGAGGCACTTGCTGCTTTTTGTACATCTTTATTAAGTTATCATCATCGTAGCATCACAGTTCGGGGTGAACCATTGCTTCCGTTACAAATCGCCTCCAAGTTGTTCGGTCCTCAGCACTTCTTCTATAAGAGTGTCTAGCTCATCATTATAGCGGATACAATAAACGCCGTCAACTTGTCTTATCTCTTTCAAAACGTAGTAGTGTCTATGTATCTTTATTAAGTACAAAATTTATTTGTAAATCAAAATGTACTCAAATTCAAAGTCACAAATAAAGCACTCGAAGTTAAGTGGAACAATGTTTTACGATCAAATGCATATTTCGATTATGCAGAGAACATTTAGTGTACTCAGTATTCTGGGATCAGCTCAAAATCGTTATTACTGACCTATCACTCTATTCTACTTATAATACTGAGCACATTTGCATTTTTACTCAACCCAATATTCATTCTGATTTATTAGACTGTTCATTTTACGTGAATGTGAACAGGACTAAAGGCATTTTGGGAGATATTTATCATAGATATCTAAACTAACAGTAACCCAGGACTAAGCACAAAATGGAAACCTTGTGGGTGGACTATGTATAAATGTTTTGAAATGCAGATATTTTTTTATATTACTGAAAAGAATAGAAACTAGTGGGTTGTATGAGAGTCTAGACTATCCATTTCCAAGAACCAAAGTGATTGTTGAAATTTTGTATGCGGTGCACCATTAGTTTTTTTTATTGTATTTCAAGCGTACAGTATATTATAGAGTATATTGAACAACATGCAAGTGAATACAAAACGAAAACAAAAAACTATTTTAAATTGGCTTACTCATAACAGTAATTAAATAAATGAATTAATTCGAATTTCTCTTCAACTTCGTCCGAAAAATTGTATAACCTTGACCAAAAAATATGTGCCAAAAAACTACTATTAAAAGTGAATTTTTTTGTACGACGTGTTTGTTAATTTTTATACTCCCAACATTCATTTATTATACACTTTATTCATAGGATTAACAGCATACGCGAATTGTGGAGGCATGGCAGAGCTTCTGTGCATTAAAAATTAATCAAATCAAAAATATATAATTTGACGCAATTTCTGATAGTGACAAATGTATTTGGTAAAGGCTAAAAAATATACATCCTCCATTTCGATTACTATATAAATTTGCGTCATACTCGTTCAACCGTAGACGACTCATGTTTCCACGATATCAATTATACGCTTATCTAGCCAGATATTTGCCTTATTGGCAGCACAGGTGAATTTTCATTACTTGTTGTTTATTCAGTGAATTACTGATTATATAAAGAAAAGCTGTAAAACAACGTCATGGCAGGGTCTTTGATTATGAGATGATGATGACGATAAGAGTGGAAGAAAGCTACTTTGTTTCAACGCACCGAAGTTGACAAGCCCTTAAGATAACTTTTGTAATTCGATGGGAATTGCTTGTATATACCTATTATATAAGTAGTTTAGAACTAAGTTTCAGTCGGTCTATTCTAAAAAGATAACAAAAAAAATCGAATTCTTTTATAATTGAATTGAAACAGATGACCATTTTTCTGCTTCTTTTGCACCACTCTTCTTTTTTTTCAGTTTCGAAGAATTTTAAGTTAAAGACCAGTACGCTGCTGACATAAAAGCGTCCCTACAAGAATAAATATGATAAGAAAAAATTGTCGCCAAATTTCAGCTTCGAGACCGTACGCAGAGGACCGAATAAAATAGTTTTGCCCCTTCTTTTAGTGAAAAAAATTGAACTGTTGAGACATGAGATTTGTTGCCACAACCAAAGCTAATGTGTACCAACTTAATTTTGGAAGCGAAAAATATGGCGGGTATCAAAATCTCATCATAAACATTTATTGTAAAACCGTTTATTATTATTTTTTGTAAGCCGTTAAGGTACTACCAACTCCAACATTTCCAAAAAAATTACCAGCAATATACTAGATTACATTATTAGCAAGACGCTGTTCTTTTCATAAGCATCAAAGTTTCTGTTCTTGTTCGCTACCGTTCCGGCAATGCTGCGTACAGGCCATCACAGACATCACGTTGGAATCAGTTTTCGTTGAACATATTAAGCAAACTTTGAAGAAGTACACAACTGTCTATAAGGCGGTACAGAAATGTCGCAATGGCGGACTTTCCTGTGCCCTATTCTACAAAAACAAAGCTTATTAATGAAAATAATACATGGGGAACTTTAATACTTAACCCTATTCTGTGTATAGAATGGCTATTTTTTATTGGTACAAAAAACATCGCTTTTGCATCGGTGGCTCAAAAATGTTGACGAAAAGTCTTTTAAAAATTGATTTGTGTTTATCGTCAAAAATTAAATACTTTTAAACTTATCACTAACAAAAATAATCAATTTTTAGCTAAAACTCTATATACATCTATATGATAGTTGCAGATGTTTCATTTATTTCAATACACTCTTCTAAGGGTATATCAAAAAGGAACGGCAGTCTTATTGCAGATGTTGTTGCTGTCATGTGCTTTATATAAACTTTCACTGGAGTGGCGCTTATAATTTTCAGTTATGCGTAATTATGGATCGAGTAAACGGACCAGGTATATACTCAGCTGTACTGAATGCCATTATGCAAGCTGTGCCATGCAAATCAAATAAGTATCACGTGGCAATGTTGGCTGCAGTAATAAAGAAGAATATTACATTGAACGAGGCCAAAGTTACGCAAACTTGTAATTTAATGCGTTAAATTAAATACTTGTTAACATAGTAGTTTCCATGTCAGCGAAGACTTAAGGCAGCACTTGAAGTCAAAGTCATTATTGATAACCCGATATGCTGATTAATCACTAGGCCCTTCCAAAAAAACCCTCGTCAGCAAGGGCAACTGACAATGAGCACAACCAACACATGATGATACTTTTGAGTATCTGCCTTTAATAAAATTTGCATAATTTCTAAAATAAAAACTACTTTTAGTCTTTTTTTTTATCTTTACATTTATCAAATACAGTCACACTTCGTTACAGGGAAGTTCAACTGTATATGTAAGTCAGTACAATACATGTAACATTTAATAACAGCCTAATAACAGCCAATGTTAATAACAGTTCATCCATTAAAAACCGCTGTTAGCTTTTGTTAGCTGTTGCTCTGCGACTGCAGTCTTTCTCTCGCTATCTCTCTATAACTCACTTTGCTCTTTTTAGCGTTTGACTCAAAGCTTTCCATCACTGGAAAAGCCGAAGAAACAGCTGACGCTGCTTTGCAGTGCAACTTTAATACATTTTCCTACTCCTAGTAATGTTGCGATAAACTAATTCACATTTAACATTAATATTAGGACCATTATTGAAACACTTTTTGAGAACTTTACGATTAACAAATTAATTTGAGCTTAAAATTGGGATAAGATTACTTTGCAAACATCTTAATACATACAAATGAATCTAAAAGTTGTTAATTGTTTGCTTCAAACACCTTCTGGCTGTAGATCAGATGAATTTGGTATGAAACTCTAATACAGCTTTTTTTTGTGTAGAAAGTTGTTTGGGGTAGTTAATTTCATATTTTAAAGTGATAGTTGCTGTCCAATACACAGAAGCAATGTTGATGGGAAAAGTGAGTTTTACAAAATTTCAACTTTTTGCAGTAAAGAGCCTAAAATGCTGAAGTTTGACTGTAGCTTTTCCAGAAAAAGGTTTACAAAATAAACAGTAAATCGTAGAGTTTTAAAAGTGCTACTTGAACGTTAATTGTAAATAAGGAACTAAAGGCCATGCTGTCCATCGGACCTTTTTTTTTAATAAACTAACTTATAATAAGCTTACAGATCTTATTAAAAAAAAACATTAAAAATAAGTATTTTTGATTCAGCATACCCGAGTTAGAACTCTTGAAGATGATTAAGTGCTAGAATAGTTTAATGCAGTATTTGGCAATTTAGTTTAGAATCTCATCTTTGATGGGGAATATTTCAAAGTTCCACCTGAATATGTTTCTAATGGTTCTAGTGATCTTCGATTGAGCTCAGCGTATCAAATCGGACGCGCAGAAACGATTTTTCGATGTTGACTTGACTAAGTCGATATCTATTGTCTTCTCGAAGATTTTGATATATGTTTTTTAGGTTCTTATTTGTTTTCTATTCGATAGCATACTAAAACCCTTTTATAACTATTCTATGGTATTCATACATTTAATTTAAAGTTTCTTCGCGCTTCGTTCTTTATATAAGATAAGCTCGGTTTCAATAATTAACAAAGTGCAATGCGAATTAATATTAAGTTGCAAGTTAAGCTATTTTATCAAAAATTGTACGACATTGCAAATGATTTAGGTGGCTCTCTGGGGTGCGTTACGAACGGCCAACATGGCGTATACGCAATTATAATGTTTCAGAACGGCCTTTTGGCAATTTATTTGCAAATTGTGTTTGCTGGTATTGCTATTATGTTCTTATCATAGCCCCAAAGGACTATTCGCTGAACAACGAATATAAATTCAGTTTGGCAGGTTCAACAATTGACACAGTTGTTATGACTTTTTTTTTTTTTTTTGCTACAGTTTCTAAGAATTTGCAACATGGTATTTTTTACAAGCATTATCATAATTTGCTTTGGCTCGACCGTCTGGAAGGATACGCATAAATTATAATAGCTTGTAATAAGAACCTAGAGGCAAGAGAAATACTTTTAAACTTTCATGCTTGCCTTAAACTTGGGTTTCTTGTCCTCGGCTGCGTATGAAATGCAAGTATTTTGTTAAATTAAAAATAATAAACAAAATATTAGTTATCAATACGTAGAACAACAATAGCTTCTATTCAATGGAAAGCAGCTATTGCACTGCTCTTTTTCATTAACTTGGCTCACAAAAGCTTTCGTCATTAATTTTTATTGTTCCTGAACTGCCCACAACAAACAGTCAGACAATTTCCACGGCACTGTGGCAGATCTGTTTCCTATAAATGCAAAATGAAACTCTTGCGGATTGTAATGAAACAGACCGGATGAATGCCATTTACAATCATATGTCGTTACCATCGCACATGCGCCCCAACCTTCCCTCATTGTTATCCATTGTTATTTTCCATTTATGCTGGTTCCAAAAACAATTTTAAAAGCCATATGCAATGGTAAAGAATGCAGTTGTTGGAGTGGATTTGTATTCGTTCATTTTCAAGCTTTTGCAATTGAAGAACAAATTCTATTTTCTTTATATGGTAGGCGCATCAATAGCTTCGGATATCTACGGATAGTACTGCAAGCAAGCAGCAAAAATGTAAAAATAAATTAGTTTTTTATAGATTATTTTTATTATTTTTAAGTTTATTAAATTGGCAAGCTATGCTAGAATAACAAACAAATATTTTATCTAATATTATATTCACAAAAGAATTGATTGAGTTTCAGTCTTTGCATAAAGCTCTTTCAGAGCAAACAAGCGAATAAACATATGGCAAAGTTCATAGGTATTAACACTCTAGTATATATTTTCTGAGTTATAAAATAGGGACTGCAAATTTCTATAGCAAGCTGTAGAGCAGATACAAACGTGGTGCCATTTCCAAAAGCAATTAACTTGGAACCTTGAAAATTGTTTCGAGCAAAAGCTGTAAACCAAATTGTCTGGCATGTCAGCAAACCTCAGTCTGAGTTTGCGTTTTTTATGGTCTGCGGTTTCTTGCTAAATATCTCAGTATGGCCAGAGCTCAGAAAGAAAAGTAAAATAACACCTTACTTTTATGTACCTTATATGTGGAAGATTTAAAGCAAATAAAAATAGGAGCAAAGCTGAATAAACCTTGCTGTTGACATGAAAAAAAGAAATGGAATTTTATTGAGCACTCTTAAAGAGATACATTTAATTCAGTTTGTAATTAATTTTTTATGTTAGCTTTTTTAAGTATTTCTTTTTATTTGTCATTTCTTAAATGCCAAATTAACAGTAGGTACAAGCTGTGCAATGCGTTTTCACCTTTTATTTTTATTGGTCCGACTGTCGAAATGTTTAGGTTAACTTTTGAAAATGTTTTAGTCAAAAGTTTTTGTGCAAAAGTTTTTATTTATTTGTAAATACTTTTTTATACTTTCTACAGCTGTTGTTGTTATTCCATGGAAAAGATACACAAATGAGTTTAGTTCGGAACACGCGTTGTGCCGACATTTTGAATTTGAAAGTTTCCGGTTGGACATGCACGCATATTCAAAGGTAGCTTCACTAGGCATGAGGCAACCTGTTAACTTTGTCCGACATATCAACCTTTTTATGATATCCCTTTATTTCTCATACTTTCTCTAACTTTTGCTTATTCTTCTTTATTCTAGAAGGTATTGCTTCGTGCTTGAACTGTCAATGAACATTTGAGTTATTTTCTGTTCAATTTCACTTTGCTCGTTACGCTTTGACTTAGTAGCTGTAAGAGGCGTATAATGAAAAATTAAAGCCATAATTTACAGCTTTAAAAACAAAAAAAAATGCAGCCTCCAAATTGCTTAACCAGGATCTCAAACTCAATAGCTAGTTAGTTAGTTAGTTGGCACGCTTTTAAGTATTTCAGCAATTACTTGGCAACAGACCAAAGAACAAAACACAAACCTCAAGCCACAGACACATACACAGAAAGACACATAGATACACGTGTTAGTGGCAAACTGCCAGGCACAACCATATACCCAGACATACTACCGTACTACCACTACTGTACCAAATGCATGAAACTCCTACCAGAAGTTCCAACATGCTCAACATGAATGTCACGCAAATGCTGTTAGTTTATTTTATTACTTACTCATCTTCATCTGCCTCAGAGCTGTCGGGCTCTTTGCCTTCTGCCCTTTTGAGCTGCAGTCAAGTTGGCATCCCCACTCGTTCTCGTTTATGGACGGCACCGAAAATTGCTCTGCTTGATTTAAACAAATTGAAATGAAAACACGCCACAACGTGCCCTACTTAATTGGAATGCCATAAGAAGTTGGGAAATAAAAATAATAATAATATTTAATACAGTAATGTGTTAAAAAAGTGGGACAGTCAATGCTGAAGGTCTGTTTAAATTTTATAACTTGGTTAAGCACAAGTTACAATCGCATTTATATAATCCTTGGTCTTAATGGTTGAGCAAAAACGGACTTGAAGTTCTGGCGAATGCATGTAATCCTGCACCCTGCAGGATGCCTTTTCCTATCTATACAATAAATAATCAAAAATATATAAGTGTAGCGGATACTTTTTAAATCGGTCGCTTCGATTTAAGTGATTTTTACGTACTTGATTAGATTTTTTTTTTTGCAACATTCCGATTACACTAGTTTACAAATTTAAGGGTCATCGAGTCAACCTTCCTAAAAAGTGTTTTTTAGGGTAATTTGGGGTAGAGAAACACGAAAATGGCAACCTTTTTTTTTTTAAGCACCGTTTTCGAGATATTTTCGAAAAACATGTTTTGGGCACTTTTTTCACTTATTCCTCAATATCTCGTGAACAAGATTAAGTTAAAAAAATGTGGTACAGTCGAGACGGTGCCCGACAGTGGAATACCCTGTACCTTTTGTCTCGCAAACAATTTTTCCTGCATATTCCTTCTACGAACTTTCCAATTGGAATTTATTTTTTTTTGGTGCAAAACGATATTTATACCTATAAGTTCCGTAAATTTGTACCGATTTTGATGAAAATCGAAAGTTACGTCAAAGAAGCTATTTTAATTATATTGGGTAAGTTTCAAGTTGGTATGTTGAGGGGTGTGGGGGAAAACACGGTAAATCGAATGCGGGGGGGTGGTGGGACCGCATCGATAAAATTTGGATGTGGATTTGTTCATTAGAGCCACATGAATCAGCTTACCAAAAATTGTGATTCTAGGTCACTTGTAACCATAATTACGAGGAGTCAAATATTGATGCACTTTAATGGCAAGGGGCAGTGAAATTTGTACATTTTTATACCCTGTACCTTTAGGTACAAAGGGTATACTAGATTTGTGCAATGTATGTAACGGACAGAAGGAGGCGTGGCAGACCCCAAGTCCTTTATACCAAAATGCTTATCATAACCTCGGGTAGCGATTGAGCCATGTCCGTCCGTCCGTCCGTCCGTCCGTCCGTCCGTATGAACGCCTAGATCTCGGAGACTATAAGAGCTAGAGACACGAAACTTTACCAGCTGGTGCGCATATTTCCTAAGCAGATGAAGTTTGTTGAATCATGTCAATATCTTTCCCCGTTCCCCCGCTGTAGATTTTCGCGGTTTTTAGCCACACCGTTTAATATTTTCATTTGAAATTTAACAGAGCGATGCGTTGTGGATACATGCATCTATGTGTAAAAAATGAACAAAATCGGACAAATACAGAAAAAGTTATAGTCAAAAAATGTACAAATATTTGACTCCTCGTAATTATGGTTACAAGTGACCTAGAATCACAATTTTTGGTAAGCTGATTCATGTGGCTCTAATGAACAAATCCACATCCAAATTTTATCGATGCGGTCCCCCCACCCCCCGCAATCGATTTACCGTGTTTTCTCCCACACCCCTCAACATATCAACTTGAAACTTACCCAATATAATTAAAATAGCTTCTTTGACGTAACTTTCGATTTTCATCAAAATCGGTACAAATTTACGGAACTTATAGGTATAAATATCGTTTTGCACCAAAAAAAAAATAAATTCCAATTGGAAAGTTCTTAGATGGAATATGCAGGAAAAATTTTTTTGACACAAAAGGTACAGGGTATTCCACTGTCGGGCACCGCCTCGACTGTACCACATTTTTGACTATAACTTTTTCTGTATTTGTCAGATTTTGTTTATTTTTTACACATAGATGCATGTATTCACAACGCATCGCTCTGTTAAATTTCAAATGAAAATATTAAACGGTGTGGCTAAAAACCGCGAAAATCTACAGCGGGGGAACGGGGAAAGATATTGACATGATTCAACAAACTTCATCTGCTTAGGAAATATGCGCACCAGCAGGTAAAGTTCCGTGTCTCTAGCTCTTATAGTCTCCGAGATCTAGGCGTTCATACGGACGGACGGACATGGCTCAATCGCTACCCGAGGTTATGATAAGCATTTTGGTATAAAGGACTTTGGGTCTGCCACGCCTCCTTCTGTCCGTTACATACATTGCACAAATCTAGTATACCCTTTGTACCTATAGGTACAGGGTATAATTATCGAAGTTAAAGGCAACCAAAGTCGAAAAAAAGTGTAATTTATGACCGTTTTTCAAAATTACACATTTTCGGTATGCTTTTTATTAACGAATAAATATTTTTTAAAATAATGTTAAGCTTTAAGCTGAAAGAGACTTCTTTTACAAACATTTCGAGTGTAAGATCTTTAAAATCGGGTAAGAACTGTAGATGCTATGGAACCATGTACGGAAGTTCCAATATGCAATCAATCACACTTTTGTATGAAAAAAACATTTTTCACTCAAAGTTTTTTCGACCCCAAATTTCCGTAAAAAACACTTTTTTAGGAAGGTAAATTTTTCGTGTAAACTAGTGTTATTTATCTAGTTATCGACAATTTAGGCAGAATTTTCTTTGACAAGATATGACAAGAATTTTATTTTCCGGGATGTAAACGACTAAAAATATTTTAATTATTTTTATTTTTCCACGAAAGAAAAATATATTCTTAAATTTAAAATACAAATTTTTGATTTTATATTTTGTAACTCTTTTTTTATAATTTTAAAATTTGAAAGTGATTTGCCCCTTACTCAACACACACAAAATTTTAAAAAGAAATGTGTTTTTATATTCACGCAAAATTATCGTATAGTTTCACAATAATACGGGCTTAGTATATACTAATTTAAATAAAATTAGTTCTTAGGGATTGAGATTGTTTTTTCTTTCAGTTACGAGCAAAAATTATTAAGTAAACGATAATATTGCCGCAAGTAGTCGGGAATGAATTTTGAGCTATTATCGAACCTCAAATTGACAAAACTTAGCTATAAAAAACTGCTTAAGGACAAAAAAAAAATGTACAATAAAAAGAGAGATATGTCATTTAAAAGAAAACTTTACCCATATATTTAGGATTCGATAAGTCTATAAATAATCGGAATAATCAAAAAAAAATATACTCTGTAAAAACCATCTAAATCAAAAAGATCAACTTTTGTAGTGTATTAACGCTACGATCTTGAAGACCATAAGTTTGTTATAGTCTCAACAAACTACTTATTTTACAAATTAACCCTCTAATGGCCAACAGTGCCTTTAAGCACTTATTGTATTTTTGCAAATAATTACAATAAGTACAATATTTTACATCATTTGAATTTTATTTTTGGCAGTTTCCAATAATAAGTTATGAAAGATTTGAAAGCTCTTCAAATCTTTTAAATCCACTTTTTTTGTATAAGCACAATACATGTGTTTTTTACGGTTTTTTTTGTGCGGTTGCGAGTGTTTGGCAAAAATTGTTCTTTATAAATACAATAACAAAAAATAAAATCATAATCTTTTAATACTGTAAAAGCTGTTCATAAATAAATAAAATCGATGTCTTAAAATTTTATAAGCGACTTATTTTTGACTTAAACCCATAAAAACCTTTTTCAGTTTTTCTTACCATACAGGTAAACAAACAATCCGACATAATTTAAAAGGTAATTTTTGAAATTAGGAGCCGAAATTACATTAGAAAAAATTATTCGACATTAAACAAATATTTTCAAAATGGGCATTAGAGGGTTAAATTTGGTACATGGTCTAATGATAAATCGATATTGCCACCCGACTGTTAGTTTGATGCGTCTCTTAAATTTGTCACAAATAAACAAAATATCTTGGTTTTATCTTGTTTAAAAATTTTTTTTTTTTTTTTTAAGAATGCAGCGTTTTATATCTATACATATGGTATATAATAATATTATAAACAGCAAACTTATAATTGAAATTGTAAGCTAGCTTAAATTCGAGCACTAAGATACAAATTTTATTAAGGACGCCATTAAAAAAAGGCAAAACTTATATTATATATCCAATCCGAATAAACATTTTGCTTTCAAATTTCCAATCTGAATGACTGTCATTCGATAAACTTATTTCGCTTAAGTCATCATTGTTTCTCTCTTCTTTGCCTGCATCATCAACTAAATCACTTTAGTTTTGATTTTCCAAGTTTTTTGGCACTTCATTTCGTTAATGGCTTAGGTCATTTGCATATGTGGGACCAAACCATTTTCATGATTTGTGGGCCTTATTATTATCTGACCGTTGAAGGTTAAGCTGAAACGGTCAACGCCATCACATCATACACTTCAATTTGTTGTTTTTTTCAGATTACGTTCTCAGAGCAACTATAAGGATATAACAATGGACATGGGTCTCGTCGCTCCTCTGACCTTGTCTCCAAACTTATTCTAAATGCTCTTTATCTATTGTTAAATACTCCTTTGGGTGTCTGCCTCGAATTAACGCTTTCCTTTTTTGAGCTTTACTCAAAGGGATGTCAGTGGCTGGAACTGGAGGCTGGCACACAAAATGCCGCCGCGTCAGATGAAAAATTCATTCATAAAGTGGCTTTATATTTTTATTCATTTTGCTTTTTCTTTTCTTTTCTGTTTTTTTCGTTTATTCCATTTTGTTTTGGCGCATTTGCCTTTCAAATGTAATTTAAGCACCACATGGGCTTTAAGTTGGTTTTAAGCCTACTTTTCACTTTTGTCACCAAATGGCGCGCTAACATTTTTCCAGGGATTTTCATGGAACTTTCGTTTAAGATGTCTTTAGATTTGATTGGGCTTAGGCCGCTAGAGACTTTTTCTTCTTTCATTTTTGACTGCTGTTTCGCTATATATGTTTGTTGTGTGCTTTTGCTTAAATATAGAGATTTTTTTTCAAAGCTTTTACTTTTAATTTAACGTTTCTCTTGTCATTGTCTAAATGAATTAAAAAATTTGCCTGGGTTCTACACAGTTTTAATCCGCCCACAGTAGCGTTGATTAAAGTTGATTGCTTTTTTTTTTCAATTTTGGTGGAACGTTTTTTGGGCTCCCCCACTGCGCCTTTAAGGGGGCAGCTACTTGAATTGGAACACAACCCTCGTTCGACATTGCTCTGAAGTAAAATTTCCGAATACAATTAAAAAGGATTTTTGTACAAAATTGGTTTGCTTTGTTGCACATTATGCCAAATTACAATTTATTGTCAAGATATTGCTGAAACCATAGAAAGACTTTCAAATATTCATATGTTTTCTGGCAATTTCATTTGATGAATTAATGTTTTCAAACAGATACTGAATAGATGCAGAATTTTAAATACTCTACACATGATTTGTTTTGAAATACATATTATATTATAGCTTTCCAGTTGTGTTTTTGAAATCGAAAATTCCGCCGAAAAATTTTTCTATGGAAAGGGTTTTGAGATATAACGAAGAAATCACTTTTAGTACCAGAAAAATAGTGTCTTCAATTATCTCCTATTGAACTCAATAGATTTCAAATTTTTAAGAGAAATTTTAAAAAATTTCCAAAAGGAAAAAAAAATTTTAAATTTATTTGCGCTTGTTTATTTATTTATTTTGTTTATGAAATTCCTCAATTTTTAGAAAAAAATTTAGAAAAAATGAATAGAAAAAATATGAATTTTATTTTTTTTATTCATTTTTTTTTTACTTCATATTGATGAATGTTGCACTTTGTTGCAAATTTTTCATAGAAATTTTATTAAATACTAATCTTTCATTCCTTTGCAATAAGAAAAAAAATATTTAAAATTTATTTGTACTTGCATTGATTACGAAAGAATTTACGAATTGGTACTTTGTTTATGAAATTTTCGCAATTTTTTGAAAATATTCTAGATAAAAAAAATAGAAAAAGGATTTATTTTTTTTTTATATATTTTGTTTTCTTACTTTACTATTATATTTTCAGCAATTCTCGTGAACCATTCAATCCCTAAAAATATCTTCAAGAAATAGCAAATACAAAGCTATTTCGAATATATCAATATCAAAATATTATGATTGTCCGTAAAGTCTTTGAAAGATTTGCAAAGATGCATTGTTTTAAAGTGCGTCTTTAGTACCTATTAGATCTACAACAACGAAATGTGTCATTATAGTTCAGATATACTTTTATGTTGCCTGCCTGTTCACTAAATAAGCAGACCCGGATGCACACATTTTAAGTGTATACAAACCCATCTGTTTCAGACTCACCTAAAAACCCCACTTCTTGTATATCACTTTGTGTTCGGACTTTAGTTCCTGATGAAAATGTTTTTGTAAAGACAGCCACAAAATCCGAGAAAGCATACCAGTCCCAAAGTTTCCATTGCTATTATTTAAAGTTGTTACAATACACTTGACTGACTTCATTCAGTCAGGCTTGTGACGAAATTTGTATTCATTGATACATTTACAAATATATGTATATATGTAGCATATATGTTATTCTATACAATGTTTTCTTTTCTTTATTTATTTTTTATTATCATTGTATGACTTTCATTTTATTAGCATACTTTTTGTCCATATAAAACTAAAAATTTCATTTGGAAAACTTATAAGATGAGCAACTGATTGGAATTTTGCTTAGAAACAGAGCCAGGAAAGAGTAAAAGCTTTCATTTGATTGATTGTTACAAAATTTTAAATGACCTTCAATATATGGTAATCTTTATTAGGTAATGTAATTTTATATATTAACCTGCACGACGGCTTTGATTGATTGGCCAGAAATGTACGTGTGGTCAGGAGAATAGGTCGCCTGCACTTTGAAAAAATACTATAAAGATTGTGAAAAATTGAATTTTTTTTATTTATTTCATTTGTTTATCAAACTTCCTTATAATGTATTTAAACAGCAACAATATACCTCTTTCTCTCTGGCTACAGCCAATAAACTCGGTATGTAAACTCATATACCGCCTCTTATCCCACTTTCAAGCATTTACCTTTAACACGCCTATAATTTTAATGACGAATAACAAATAGCACAAATAACAATTTTTTGGAAAAAATTTTGACAAGCTATACCCTGTTTGAACTAAATAGCCAAATTAAAAAAAAAAATAAAAAATATTAAAACTATCATTAGTAAAATACCCTTATTTTTTTGTTTGATAGATAATTTTATTGGCAACAATTTCGACCTTTAAATCATGACTCTGACATAACATATATTCTCAGTGGGCGGTGCCCCGCCCTACTCACAAATACAAAAACTCGATTTTAGATTTAGATCAAGCTCCCTAACCATCCCTGAAAGTTTCATCAGTTAAGTATTTTTTTCCAGCAGACGTCTTTTTTGAGCCTTCGTTTACTGTACTAAAAATATAAAACAAAAAGATAATGGTATTATTAAGTTACGTTTGAATAAAAAAATCGGTTTTTTTATTTTCAATTACGTGTATGGAATTAAAATTATGAGACTTGAAAAGGCAACTAGCAAGAAGAACAGGAGATGCTTCAATCATCTCCTGCTAAAAGACTAATTCAGAATACCCTTTCTTTATAATACAAAATTATGTTAAAGGCTGCGCCTGTGGCTTGTACAACTTTTCCAACGAAATTAAAAGATGTGTTTAACAAAACGAAAAATAAAAAAGATTTCGAGTGTGCAATTAAGAATTGACTATACAAAAAATTACGTATACGCAATGCAGCTTTATATGAGCTTTAAAAGTAGACGTTGCCAGATCGAAAAAAAACTTTGTGCAAATGTTAACTGTGCTATCATAATAAAATCTATTAAGTTTCAGCTTTGTACAAACATTACTCTAATTTTTTCCAAAAATTGAGCAATGTAGGCCATTTTACACAGTGGGGCCATTTTTTAGTGATTACAAAAATGGACAGGTGGAGTTTTGGTATTTTCATTGCTGGAACATCAAAATCGACCAGGTGTGCCAACTTACAAGCTGTGTCAACTTACAACCCTTTCCCCTAATATTTATTTTTAGAATAGAATTGATAATAAAATGTGCACACAAGAAAAAATTTTTTAAACTGAAAAGATGAACTTGGCGTAAGTTAGGCTTAAAAAAGTGTGCCAGAGAAAAAAAAATGCACCTACTTTAAAAAATTCTTTCAAAGTTGGTTTGAAAAAATCTGCACCAAGACTGCTAGCCTAAATATTGTATTTAAGGGATTATATATTTAATTTTTGTGCGGAATACTATCAAAAATATTTAAAACTGTATCATTTTCTATTACAATTTTAAGCTTATTTATAGGCTTTATTTATTATTACTGTATTTATTTATATATAAAATAAAAAATATTTAAACGAGTTTTTTTCTCAGCCTGCACACAAATTTCCTGAATTGAAAATATTTCTTGCATTCTTTTTTTAAGAGCTTGCTAATTTAATTTTAAAAACTTATTTCCATAACGAATGTTCCTTTCGAAAAAATAAACAAATGTAATTACTCAAAGATATTTTTTAGTATACCTTTTTTTGCCAAGTGTATCAAACAAAAAATGCAAAGCACAAGCGTTTCACCTTAATTTGAGAACGCGTCATCATCTTGGGTTGCTAAGTTAAACCTTTTTTTGAAAACTTGGGAATTTATTAGCACGAGTTCACTGAACTGAGTATCAAGGTGTCAAAAAAAAATAAATCCACTTAGCTACAAAGTAATGACAAATTGGCATGCTTCTTGACAACCCCGACAAAATAAAGGCACGTGCAAGTCGAGCATTGACTTTTTGATGTCTAAGTCTGCTAATTAACCGCAGGAAGCTATGACATTGCCTTATCAGTGGGTTGTAGTCCTCAAATAGATTTTCTTGTAGCTGCTGCTGCCAAGTAACAGGTGTTCCATATGCGAGTTCAAACAAAAGTTTCGCTTATGTGTGACTGTGATGTCAGAATTTTGATAAATTACTTGCTTCAAGTGCACCACTCATCAATACGCTTGCACTGCTACATTTGGGGTAGCCATAGTCATCGTCTTCTGATTGCAACGCTCATCTGTCACACTTTGCTGATGTCTTTGGAAAAGTTTCACATTATTTGAACGGAAATGAATTTTCACAGCAGGCACTCGGAGCTTTTGGTTTCGCTCAATAAAAATGCTGAGGCGTTGCTTTTATTGAAAATATTAAAATGTTTACACTCGAATGGGTCCAGCTTCAAGCTAGCTACAACAGCAGCAACAAACTTAGATATAATAACTTGATTATCATAACAAGCTCGTAACTGAGCAACAGCCGGAAAAGCTTCACAAATCAAAAAAAAAAAAAAAAAAAAAAAACTGAAGAAGGTGGTCTGGGTACGCACGTGTGACGGATGTGCTCGCTTACAATGGCAATTTAAATTGGGCCAAGCTTGTTGCTAAATATTTGGGGTTTCAATGGGCAAAAGATTTGTTTACGACGTTCAATTGTGAAAATAAATCTTTAGAAGATGATTGTTGATGATGAGTGTATTTAATGCAATTACTTATGTACCTATGTAAGCTCGTATATATATATAATACAAAGCGATATTAATAGATTTCCAAAAAAAAGCAAAGCTGTAACGTATGGTGGTACAAATAAGAAGTCTACTAAAATGGTCAAACCTACTTGACATCAAGTATACGTACGTATGCAATCTAACTTTACTTTAAAACTTTAAGGCACAGAATAATGTAAATTACAATTATTTTTTTTAACTTAATTTGAATAAAATAATGTTAATTATTATTAATTTTCCAAAAAATAAATAATTTATTGCGACAAGTTTTGCATTAATAAGTTGAGGTTAGTAGGCATATTATTGAAATCTCGTTAAAAGTTGCACGATTTATTGCTTATTAGGCTACATAGCTATATAGGGTGTTATAACTCCCATTTTTATGATGGGAACACATCCTCTGCTTCTCACTGCTTCATTCATTGTAAAATCTATTATACCCTTAACTTTATGGATACAACTACTTGGGGCTCCGCCACCATTGTGCTCAACCCACGTACGGCCTTCTAGATATGCCGACCATAACATCCCCAGCACTTTAATTAATTTTCACAGTGTACTTCGGAATGGGAATACTACAGTTGTGTACTCGAATACGCTTCCGTTTATGCAATGGCTAATTGGTATCCAAGGATACCTTCATATGGCTAGTACCCCTATAAAATATAAAAAACTTTCATATTTTAGCCTAGTTTAGTACACATGTCGATTTTGGTGACTGCAGTTTGTTAAAAAAAAAATATTTCTAAATAACTTGACTTTAGTGTGGTTGGAGCGGGTCTGAATAAAACACATTTGTATAAGTTTGGAAATTTTTATCCCATTTTTTCGGCGCACCATTCTTAGAAACACACCGTATAACGTAGATTTCGACATGAATCGACAAACTTGGTCTTCCCTCAGATATGGCACTTCTATTTGGTACTGTAGCTCTTATAGTCTCCGAGTTTTTTTTTTATACGGATAGACAGACAAGGAGACGGACAGATAGATGCAGCTATCTGTGGCTAAAACATGATTATTAATGTATATTAAATTTTGTGTTTATGGTCTCCAAAACTCCGGGTATTCATACGTAAAGACGAACAGAGTATTAATAAATAAATTTTTCTAATAAGTTTATTTTCTTTCTTGCGTCAGAAGCCGCGCAGTGCTCTAGCTGATTTTTTATATTACTAAGCACTAAATTGTTAGTTACTTGTAAAATATTTGTTTGTAGATGTTTAGCTTAATACCCAAAATGAACAACAGTGCCAACAATCAAGGCAATTTTATATGTACACTGGACAAACAACTAAAGTAAAGGCTTCTAATCGATCCAATGTTTGATGAGGTTCAATATGTGTACACTAGACTAACCAAGCTTCACAAACTAAAACATCCTAATCTCTCACTCACTTGCCCATTCGCCCGCCTGCCTTCTTCCACATTGTTGGCTTATTAATCAAAACAAATGAATTTCATATCTTGTGTGTACTGTGCAGGCTGCACAGATACAAACAATAGTTTCACACAAGGCCAAAGGCAGACAGCGAGGCCAAGCTCTTATCCCCAAGTCACTTGAGTGAATGGCAACGTCTTGGGTTACGGGTAACGACCACCGAACGTTGGATCAAGTACAGCTGTAGTTCAATGCGCTCTTAGCAGTACATTCGATTGCTATTTTCATTAATATTTGGTAACATTTGGCGTTACCGAAGACAAAGACCTGTCTCAAAAATATTTGTTTGCTTCTACATGTCTGTGGTAAATTGTTTTGTTTGTGGGCGGGCATCGAGTTTCCATGGCCAAAAACGTTTCAATGACGCTGCGTATTCTATTGAATGCGCCATGACATTTAATTAAAGTTTAGAGAACTAAAGTCAACAGAAATGCGAATTCCGGCAAAGATTGAAGAAAATTCCTTTGTAGTTGTTTGATTATGAAATTTAATTAAATGCGGTTTCTTAAACTATGACGTCTTAGAGGCACAGTTTCGAGAAGTGCGTCAATAACAAGCCATATACTTTCATACTCTTTGTGCTCTTTTATGTAATTACCTAATGTCCATCAGCGTAAGCCCCATTATAGTAGAAGATCAACAAAAGTCTTACCACGTAATTACAAACTAAACTGAACTCAATTGAGTGTCACTCAAAAGGATACACACACGCTTAAGCACTTGGTTACAGACACACAAAATTTTGAAACTGTTGAGACGGTGCCCGATGGTGGAATACTCTTTTTGTAAAAAAAAAAAAAATATATATAATTTCTTCACATAGTGCATTAGAAACTTAAGTACCAAAGAGAGCTGAAGCAACAACAAAAATGTTCTTGCGATAAAACAGGAGCAGATGGAATTTCTAATAAACAAAATAAATCTGTTAGGGAATTGTGCTTTTTCTTTAAGATCAACCTGTCCATAGACTAGACATAGACTGACAATATAACAAAAGTTTGAAAACTTTATCAAAGGCTAGCGCTTCAGTCGGTTACATACACTGCACAAAACTTAGATACCCTTGACGCCATGGATACAGCGTATGAATTAAAGCAATTTTTCACACTAGCACAACAACAAAGTAGCATAACAAAACAAAACAAAAAAAAAGGACATTTGATTGGATTTTCGTGTGCGTCTCTATTTTGTTCATGAGTAACATACCGAGAAGCAAAAAGCAAAGGACAGATACTTAAAAAAAAAAAGCAAATGTTTAAGAATGCCTTAAAAGAACTCCAGACCCAAATTGCTTAATTATGAAGTTAAACACGCGCCTTTTTATGCTATTCCACTGTAGGAGTCGGACAATTGAGCAAGTTTCAAAAGGCTGAGCGAATTGAATCTTTATTAGCTACTTGAAAGGAATAACAAAAACAAACCAAAATTAATAAGCGAAAATGTTTGCGCTTGTAATTTAATTTATTTTCTTTCGAAAGGCTAAACAAAAATAAATAACCTAAATAAAAACTGCCAAACACTTTTTTAAAACGAACTTTAGGCGCTTCTTTAAAGCAGACCTAAAAGTTGTGCTTGAGTAACCTGGCAGCAGGCAGGCAGTTGCCAAACCTCCCAAAAAACAAACCAAAAAAAAAAAGTCACGGTCCTGAATATGGCAACCAAAGGAACGTGCAAGCATTTTTTTTTTTTAACAAAAGAAAAGCCGCTTAAAGAAAGTTCCCATTTTCATTTTTTTTGCCTGCCTTTTGCTATCAGCAGACGCCGCTGTCTTTGCCTTCAAGCTTTTCTTTTACAGGTGAAATATTTTCATATTGTCCTTGCCAGATGGCAGTCGAAAGGGGAAAGCCTAAAGAGGATGAGCTATGATTTCCATGTGAAAGAGTTCTGAAAGTGTTTATCAAAGCAATTCAACTCTTTTTGATTTGCTGCCAAATGCATTTCTAGGGTTTTCCATCTGCACGTATGGTATGTGTGCCTTAAAGCGCAAAATTACGTATACGCTGTGTATGGCAGTCAAGTGCGTAAGCTTTTGTTTGGGCTGTTTTGCATAACAAACGTACAAATACACACAAAAAAAAACTCTATATTGCGTATACAACATGTATATGTATATAACGCATACGCACTGTCTCATTTTAGTATTTCATTCAGCTTTGGTTTGGTTTCTATAGCAATTTGCAGTTTATCAACAACTTTGTTGCAATTGGCCAACTTAATTGGCTTATAACAACTTTTGTGGTTAGTTTTCATATTTATACAGTTTTCACTGCCGCACAATGCAACAGAGCCAATTAAGCACCTCATCTAGAGAAGAGCTACCCATTTGACTATATATAATATATAGAGACTATTACAAAGTACTTGTGAGCTCATCAAATTGAAGCACTATTTGACAAGCCAAACAATAGGCCATTGTGACCAGCTTACTGAACATTATATTTTTATGACAAAAAACTGCGGTTAATAAAAATGTAAAAGTTAAACCGCCATAAAATATAAAAAAAAAATTGGTTTTGCCATTCTTAAAAACTTAATTAACAAATTTAATAGGCTGCATATCTTTAATAGTCTTTAATAATATTAAAAAAGTTTTTTTTTTTTAACAATCTTAATTGCATCAATTTTTTTCATATCACAAATAAAATTAATATTTGTGGGCTGTCCTTTTTTTTTTGCCAATGTAATTCGATTTTATTGTATAAGGTGTATAAATGTGGAGAGGTTTTTCAATAGATGATGACAGAAGTTTAATTAAACTAATTATTTTTTTTTAATTCATCACACATGCCCAGGATATATTATAAATGATTATGTAAAATTCAAAATACTAGTAGTGTAAATTATATTAGACTGTTAAGTCGTCGTTTGTTTCAACCCCCTTATGTACAATTACTTAAAGCTGCCAAACAGTTTTTTTGTGCATTAGTTAAATATAATGCATCTTTAGTGTAAAAAAAAATGTGGTACAGTCGAGGCGGTGCTCGACAGTGGAATACCCTGTACCTTTTGTGTCAAAAAAGTTTTTCCTGCATATTCCATCTCAGAACTTTCCAATTGGAATTTTTTTTTTTTTGGTGAAAATCGATATTTATACCTATAAGTTCCCTAAATTTTTACCCATTTTGATGAAACTCGAAAGTTACAACAAAGAACTTATTTAAAGTATACGGGGTAAGTTTCAAGTCGGTATGTTGAGGGGTGTGGGAGAAAACGCGGTAAATGGATTGCGGGGGGTGGGGGGACCGCATCGATAAAATTTGGATGTGGATTTGTTCATTAGAGCCACATGAATGAGCTTACCAAAAATTGTGATTCTAGGTCACTTGTAGCCATAATTGCGTAGAGTCAAATATTGCCGCAGTTTATGGCAAGGGGAGGTGAAATTTGCACATTTTTGACTATAACTTTTGTTGTATTTGTCCGATTTTGTTAAATTTTTACACATAGATGCATGTAACTATAACGCATCGCTCTGTTAAATTTCAGATAAAAATACTAAACGGTGTGGCTAAAAACCGCGAAACTCTACTGCGGGGGAACGGGGGAAGATATTGACATGATTCAACAAACTTCATCTGCTTAGGAAATATGCGCACCAGCTGGTAAAGTTTCGTGTCTGTAGCTCTTATAGTCTCCGAGATCTAGGCGTTCATACGGACGGACAGACGGACGGACGGACGGACGGACGGACGGACGGACGGACGGACGGACGGACGGACGGACGGACGGACATGGCTCAATCGCAACCCGAGGTTATGATAAGCATTTTGGTATAAAGGACTTGGGGTCTGCCACGCCTCCTTCTGTCCGTTACATACATTGCACAAATCTAGTATACCCTTTGTACCTATAGGTACAGGGTATAAAAAAGATGGCGTACGTTAAAGTCGGGCGCGGACGACTTTGGGATACCCTGTACCACTGCTTGCAATAAAATCCGATATATTGCTTAAGAACACCAAAAGACATTTGATTGCTAAATTAGATTATGACACCTTCATGAACAACCAAAAACAGACGAATTTTTAATCAAAAACTTTTTTTCGACCGATCGGAACTATGGGAGCTATATGATATAGTCAACCGATTTTAATAAAATTTGATGCAGTGTTGAAGATCTCTAAAAAACTTCTGAACGCCAAATTTGGTTACAATATCTTGACAAACAAACGAAACACAACCAATTTTGTACAAAAAGCGTTTTTTTCGACCGATCGATCCTATGGGAGCTCTATGATATAGTCAACCGATTTTGATAAAATTTGGTACAGTGCTTGGGAACTCTAAAAAACTTCTTAATGCCAAATGTGGTTACGGTATGTTCACAAATAAACGAAACACAACGAATTTTGTACAAAACACGATTTTTTAACCGATTGGTCCTATGGGAGCTATATGATATAGTCAACCGATTTTAATCAAATTTGGTATAGTGCTTGGGAACTCTAAAAAACTTCTTAATGCAAAATTTGGTTATGATATCTTCATAAGAAAACGAATTATCCATCGAAAACTTTTGCTTTTTTTCGAGGTCCTCTGAAACACCCCTATGGGAGCTATATAATGTAGTCCCGATATCAAAAAAATAAAATAAACTTGTATCCTATGGATTAATAAGGGATCTTATCTGAAAGTTTGGTTACTCTAGCTCTTACCATCTCTGAGATCTAGGCGTTCATACGGACAGACGGACAGACGGTCAGACGGTCAGACGGTCAGACGGACAGACGGACATGGGTATATCGACTTCTCTAGTCACTCTGATCATACTTATGTAACTTTGGGGGGTCTCCGACTTCTCCTTCTGTACGTTACATACATTTTCGGCTTGCACAAACACAATATACCCTTTGTACCATACGGTACAGGGTATAAAAATTAGTTCACCATTATCTTGTTTTTCGTATCATTATTTATATTAAAAATATCTTATTCTGGTCGGCATTGTATATTTTGTAATGCGCGAAAATGAATAAGCTTTGAGACGAAAAATGTTATGCTCCGAAAAATTTAAATTCTTGCTCCACATAATTCCAATTAAAAAAAAAAAAATTCTATCGAGAAAAAAATTTTATTTTTTAAACATTTTTAAAAAATTTTTTTTATTTCAAAGCTATAGAAACTATTTGGACTTCTCTCAGAAATGAGGATGATTAAATTTTATGCGCTTGAATTCAATGCAAAAAAATAAAAAATTAATTTAAATAAATTTAAAATTTTTTTATATCTTGAGACGAGGAACTGGCGTCGAACATTCACATTAAGGATGAAGTTACTATCTCTACATTTTCAGGATTTATTCTTATTTGCTTATTTTTTTTTTTCTTATTATTCTTATTTATAACAAGGTACTGAGAACAATAAAAAAAAAGCATAACTTTCTCAATTACGGAGTACTAGATTACAAAAGTCTAGATCACTTATAAATTTTAAACTATAAACAAAATTTTTTAAAAAAGCTTTTAAGCTTAGATTTTTATCTTTCGACAATAAAATAAATTATTCAATTATCTTAATTTAACGAGTAAATTAAGAAAAGTCTACCTAACGTTTAGTTATCGACAACTCGATAAATAATTGAAATTAGGCAAAAATAAAAATAAGAGGCTAATGTTGGCTAGTACCTTATAATAATCAAAAGAGAAGAGATTGACATAAAAAGTGATCCGCTATACTTATTTTTACCCATAACAAAATGTTTTTGTCTGTACTTTAATCCGCAATCAATATATAAGCCATGTTACACACATAAGTCTTCTTAGTGAAATGAAAAGTTCTGACACGATGAATGAAAGACCCTTTTTCCCTTTTTTTTTTTTTGGTGTAAAGTTGAAATTAATTTCAAGTTACAAGAAGCGGGTTATTTAATATATTAATGTGAAATACTACTCATACGTAACACAAAATGTAATAACTTTATGACGTAATGAATAATATGAAAGCATAATTCAAAAGACAGCCATTTTGCTTCAGTACATTGATTTGTTGCCATGTTGAAAATTTACTTAAATACCTTCAGCAGCAATACAGTCCGTCATACTGGTATAACTTAATATATAATTAAATAATATAGGGTGGGCCATCTGTTGGTTTGTTTGGTAAATTGCATTTTAAGCGTATATTTTCCAACAAAATTGAGCAAATGTATATACCAAATGCAAGTTTGAAAATATTCATTTATTTTTGAAAAATAATATCGCCTAAATGGCCGCCGCGGGTTTTAAGAAAACTCATCTGGCTGTTTTTCATTGAACAATTAAGCGATGCTGATCATGGTCCACGGGCTTCAATTGTTGCGTCATTTGAATCTTGTAAGCGTATAAATGCAGAACCGCATGCAAAATTCGACGCAAAGTTGTCCTAGCAAGGTGAATTTTTGCGAACAATGGCGCGTCGATATTCCCGGCAACTCGTTTCATGACTAAAATTGAGTAGATTTGAACTTGACAAAAGTCGAAGAGCATCCACTTTGGACGGGTATGTTCCGAATTCTGAGTGTTTAACAACCAAACCAACCGACGGCCCACCCTATATTTTCCTTCTACCTTATCTTACAGTCTCTTTAATTTTGTAATTTTAAGGGTGTTTCCTTAAATTTATGCAAACTGCAAACGGATGCGCACATTGATACAGTTACAACTGGTTTCCAGGGCAATGTGCATTTCCTTGATCTTTGCACTCCTTGTTGCTCTTTGTTTAATTGTTGATATGTGGTAGCATACACTAGCAGATTCCTCGACGTCAGCTCATGCTCATGCTTAATCCCAGTCCCTGAAGCAGTTCTAGCCCCAATCGCAGTCGCAGCCATCGTCATCAGGAGCATCATCACGTTCTATAAAATTTCTGTTTAATTTCGTTTTCATTTCCGCGCATACGCCAGGCCACACACACACCCATAAAGACGCACAAACATCCTTTTGTATGTATATAGTAGCAGTGTGTACATATATGCTCGTACAGACACGTGTACGAATGTTTGCTTGGGACATGTTAAGCCAGATACGAGCGCCAAACGGACGCCTCACGTCCCGCAGCCAATCAATTCGACAGTTCAAATATACAACAAGCCGATATCGACGATAGCTATCTGTATGTGTGAGATACTAAATGCATGTGTATGAGTCTGTCTGAGCTGCAAAGGACAGGCATTAATTTCATTTATATCCTTTGGCAGACTGTCGCTCCCAGATACACTCTTAAACATTCACCATTTAATATTTTACGGAAATGAGAGCAAAAAGTACGCTTTATAAAAAGCCTGTATGTGCATAGTATCTGTTAGCTAGTTTATGTGAGCAAAAAGCATCGTAACTGGGCTTTATTTCCAAATATTGGGAAGAATCGACTCGATTAATGCACAGATTGATAACATTGATCCAATATGATCACGCGCCTAAGTCAGCACTGCGTATACGTATTTTTTTTAAGTCTCATAATTTTGTTTGTTGATTGTTGATAATTGTTGATCAAAGTTTGAAAGCTTATAAAAAGGGTTGTCATGTCACTATTATCATTAATAAAATAAAGACATTCGCTTCTTCTTTCTCAAAAAATTTGGCAAGTTAGCACAGTGTGGTTGGGATCGGTCTGAGATTTCTACGGGTAAGATTTTTTTTAAAGAACTTATGATCGGCCACGCCACGTACCCAAATCTCTACTGGGCTCCAACAAAAATATCAAATAAACTATTATTTACACAATATTAAGTATAAGAAAATAAATTAGAATGTCAATCTTGACTAGAGCTTCTTATCAAGAAATTAAAAATATTATCAAGTGGTAAGGTAGTTGGTTAAATGGATTCCAATTTTGTCACAAAGAAGTAGCACATTTATGAAACAATAAAATTTCACTCTTCGAACCCTTTGATACCGTGCGAGATTTTAGTGAAGCAGATGATCTCAATTGTTACCCTTTTAGCTTTCCAAAAAGCCAGAGTAAATCCTTATCTATCGTATTACATTGGTCAAAATGGGCTACTGAAAAGTGGAGATTACGAGCGGCTTATTCTTCCTCTTTTATTTGATGGTGATGAATATCTTTCAATATTTTCATATATATATTAAAAAATAATGCAAGTATTTATACACTGTGAAAAAAATCAAGTATTTCACAATTAAAATAATTTGCGGTGTCAAAAGTACGCAGAGACCGAGTTTTCTATAATTGAGCGTAAAATTCTTATTTTTATTTTTTATAGACTTAAATTTACAACTTAAGAAAATTTATCATGATTTTTATAGAAAGAACACTTGAATTTGAGCAGAGAAATTCCTAAATTAAGAATATTTATTTTGATTTTTAGAACAAGTAAAATAGTAAAGCATAAATAATTTCGTAGTCATTCAAAGTCTTAATGCAAAGGATAGGAAATAGAGAAAGAGAAATTCACCTAAATCCATTTTTTCTTAGTGTATAATAAAAAAAAAATTACTTAGAAGAAAAAACAAGTTGAAATTTGCGATAAACTTTACCTTATAAACAGCGGATGTGCTCTCTTGCACGTGTCTTGGAAATACAATTGCCATTTTGTGAGCATCTGTGAGTATGTATGCGTGCGTGTGCCGCGGTTCCTTTTGTTGTAGCCTGCGGCTTCGTCTTTCACTTATGTTTTAAATTAAAAGAAACTTAACTCTTCCGCTTCGTCACGGAAGTCGCTACGAAATTGTTGGAATCAAGAACAACAACAATGGCACGACATATCTACGTGCCTTTGTCCAATACTTTCTTAGTCAGCCAACATTGCTGCTTATTTCCATTGAAAGCTGACTTACAAACTGTTAAAAGAGATAACAAATTAAAATTGAAATAATTGCTGGAAAAACTCTTCAAAGGAAACTGTAACTAAGAGCAGGAATGAAACATGATGACTCATATGACTCTATTATATGCATCACAGAAGTAACAATATATTATATCTAGTTATTCACACAATATTTTGGAAGACACATGGTTTCAGAACTATAATATATCGCTCCAGCAATAAGCTCGGAAAAAGAAAATGAGTAGCAGGGAAAACCAAAAAGACATGTAGTTCTCGTCAAGAACTAAGAGTTATGAGCTTCAATTTTAATCAATTGAGAAAGTGTTGCATCTTACGTTATTTGAGGCATTTTCCACATTGCCAGTTTTTTTTTTGGCCACTGCCAACATGAAAATTGCAGTGGTTGACCAGAAGAATTAATCTCTCCAGAAATAGTGAAAAATAATCCAGAAATTTTAAAAATTAAGAAAATTTATGGCGGGTAAAGTGGGGCAAATCCGACCTAGTATTGGTTTGTGCTATAAAATGCTTATTTAACATCGGATCAACTCGTTGGTTATAACAAATTAAAGCTAACGCTTTGCCGAAACTTTCAAGAACTAGTGATTATTTCTACCATTATTAATTTTTGAGATATGGGGTAAACCCGGCCGCCTAATTTTTTTTTTTTTTGGCTGGTTTTTCATTGTTATTCTTTTAAAAAACTTACTGCAATTATTTTCAAAACTCGCAATGTTTAGAACATATAAATTGAAATGAAAGTTGAATGAATGTTAATAAAGGATGATTAGATATATATTTATTTATTGGCAATCAACCGAATGTAGTTGACAGATAACTGTCATGCTACCATTTTGATTATTTGTAATGCTCTACACGGCAACACTAATACGAGCTCGCTCAGTATTGCCGTTTTTGAGAAACAGTGGGAGGTCGGGTTTACCCACACTGTCGGGTTTGCCAACCTTACCCTATACTATAGCCGATTGCCACGACCGTAATCGGCCCTATATGTTTTATTAAAAGTTTCTTAATAAAAGTCCATGTGTTTTAAAAAAAACATCTTTTAAGTTGATAACTGATTGACACTTTACTCAGCCAAACGTAGTTTAAAAATGTATGCTTACTGGTATAAGCGAATGTCATTTCAGACTTGAAATGTTCGCGCTTATACGACAGCAATTAATATTTGGAATTTTTCATTGCTTGGATTTCAATAAACTTTATGATTGTATATAATCTTGCCATAAATATCAACAATGCATAATGCTGTAGTAAATGGAATACTTTTAAAAATTCTGTATAGCGTATGCTTTTTTCCTTTCTTGTATTTTTTTGTTATGGCTGGTCGATAAAATGCAAATTCTTCATCTTTATCTGTGTTTTTTTTTTCTGGATTTCGCTGACGCAGATGCGACGCATATCGTCATCATCCATGTCGGGTTGATATTCATATTTCGAATGCCATTTTTATGGCTTATTATGTGCAAAGCTTACGACGACAGCTGTCTGTCTCACTTTCCTCCCTCTACCGCACTTTCTCTTATTCGCTGTCTCCCTCTCTCTCTCTCTCTCTCTCTCTCTCTCTCTCTCTGTCCCCCTTTGTGTATCTACATAAAACCATTTTTGTCTATTTGTGTGCCATTTACCTGCTGCTACTTTTACTCTACATCCGCAGACTACCTCGGATATGCAAATGTTATTCGCAGTTTTTCATTTGCATACAGTCAGCCCCCCAGATTTAAGCGTTGGGCGAATTGCTGCCATGAAGTTCTGTGTCAAATTATATTTCATACAGTTCGTGAATATAATTTGTAATACAGCGCGTATACGTAATGGCTAACAATACAAGCTACACAATTAAAAGCATGTGTCTGGTTTAAGCCAATCTCCTAAAAGGTCGCTAAACTACCAGGAAATATCGAAACTTGTTGCCCCAATTTTATTGCAAATTGATTTTGGCTTGGTCACGTCGCCAACTGCCACATTAGCTGACCAACGCACACAAAAAATTAAAAAAAAAGCAAGTTCTAACATATGCACTGCTTGAGCCGAAAGGGTGTTTGGATGTGTGAAGGTGTTCAAAGTCAATCCAAACAGACTGTGCAGAAACCCTGTATAAAAGAAAATTCCATTTTGTCCCCACGTAAGTTGCAGAACTATTTTCACTGCCGTAAAACGCAGCTGCAAACTTTTACACCATATACCCTTACAGAGAGTAGTATAAAAGCCTTTTTATAGAAAAGGAAGTAGCTACTTTTAAAACTATAAAATAAAAAGTTCTGAACTTTAAATTTTAATAAGAAAAGTTGTGTGGAAAAGTAGAGCATATTTACGAATAAGAAAATATCAAAAATTGTGTTGACAGGACTGGATGCAAGACGTTTAATTTTCCAACACTTTTTTGCATAACTACAGCTAGCATGTCCTAAGATCGTTGGATATCGACAGACATTTTTCTCTATGCTCCATTTAGGAGTCAGTTATACAAGTAGTAGTAGTAGTAGTGGGAACCAGTATTAACGACACAAAAAATGACGTCAGCATGGAAATACGTCGACGGATTAATCGTGCTAACCGGTCTTACTTTGGGCTAAGTAAGGAACTCAATAGTAAAGCCCTCTATCGACACACGAAAATTACTAGGGTTTGCAACATCGGGATCCCGAAATCCCGGGTTCCCGTTGCTTTTCCGAATCCCGAAATCCCGGGATTGAAATAACTAAGCCCGGGATTTAGCTTTTGTCTGAAAACATACTCCTATTTAATGACCATAAATAGTGTAAAGTCTGAACGAGCCTTTTCTTCGGCAGGACAATTTATAACAAAAATAAGAAACCGTTTGAACGATGAAATGGATAATGTAATCCCGAAATCCCGGGATTGAAAATATAACACGGGATTGCAAACCCTAAAAATAACCCATGGACACTGTAATCATCCGATAAGGCGATTTTAGGGGCTTTCGAGAGAAAAATCCTTCGAAGTGTCTTTGGACCGAAAAATGTGGATGGTAATTTTCGTATTCGAATGAACCACGAGCTGTATGAGCTATACGGCGATACTGATCTGGCTCGGCGCATATAACTACAACGTCTGCGCTGGTTAGGTCATGTCGCACGAATGGATGATAATGCTCCAGCCAAAAGGTACTCGAGCGGAAATCACTCGAAGGTCGACGACGGCAGGGACGCCCGCCTCTGCGATGGGAAGATCAGGCAACGGAGGATCTTCGGAGCCTTGGGAACGCCAATTGGCGCCAGCAAGCACAGGACAGAAACCGCTTGCGTAGGATAATTTCCGCGGCCAATACCGATAGCCGGGTGCAATGGCCAAAATAGTAATAGTAGTAGTATCGACAGACATCGATTGGCAGTTCTTTAAGCCAAAAATGTGCCTCATAACTGAAAATAAATAAGGTATTCAGCAGAATTCGGAACCATTTTTAACTGTGCGATTTCAAAAATTTCGACAGTTTCGACAGGAAAAGTTGGGCCTATAAGCTATAATCAGATTTAATTTCTTTCAAAGTTCGCAAATGACTTTTTAAAGACCTCATATAGTCTGATCGGCATAAGAAATGGACAGGATATTTTGGTGGGTGTCAACAAATAGACATGAAAATTTGAATACCTTGCAATGTCAGCACAAGGTTATGGTTGAATTCTATTTTTATGGACATGGATCTTATTAAAGCCAGCTTAAGTAAACTCATTTAATGTTTAATCATGATGGGAGAGTGCATCTTTAACCAATTAAGAATTGTGAATCATCCTTCTTAAAATGTCAGTAACAGTCGCCTGAGTGTAGTAAGCCTATCAAAGGATTATGCGTTCTGAAACAAAACCATTTTTGTTTTCTAAGATATTTAGGGGCTGTACCCATACTATGCGACTAAATTTGTCGACTTTATCAGCTACAATTCCTATTATTTAGTCACCAGAATAACTTTTCCAAAATTATGGCGCATCTGTAAAAACTAATAAACAAAAGAATTCAAAAGTCGCTGCTTGTAGTTAATAATAACGTAGATGATGTACGCCACTAGAGAGTTGAAAAACGGTAGCCACTCGTCTTAACACTTTGCTTTTTTTTTCCGCCGTGCCACTGGGAATAATCAGTTAGCTTGGCAAGGGTATGAAAGCTTCTGCTTTTTGCATTTGTCTCTATTCTCACAGCAGCCACTGTTATTGTGTCCAATGGTCAATGCCCTCGATGGGCCAGTTTAGCGCGCTAACCCAGTGGACCCAAAAAAAAGCTAACCCAAAGTCACCGCAACATATGCTATGTCCACAGAGTATAGTTAGTCCACAGACTGTGCCCACATGTTGGTCAACCGCCGTGGCGCCACCTTATTGTGCAAACTTTTGTTGTTAGCTGCTGCTGGTGGCCATCATTTGTCAATGTCGCCAGGCATCGCACACGCAACGTAGCCCCGTGACGTCACCTCTTCATGCACCTTTGCAACTGCTGCTTTTTGCATGTATTTTGCACGTAATTCCTCAGCGTCAGGGAGTGCGTTGTTTTTCATGGCATTGCCATAAAATTTACACATTCGCCTGAGTTACTACCTGGGTCGGTGGTGAAAGCCAGGAACGGCCATGGCACTGGCATCTACAGCTTAACAGTGGTTGTGCTTTGGCGAGTTTCCACCACGTGCTTTTCTATAAAGTGCAGCAAATGTTTCAGAGAACTGCAGACATTGCGTACTACTCGCTAATTAGATGGTTGCCTTTGAGTTTCCCCTTGACTTGTCTTTTTGAATGCATAGAAGCATTTAATTGGAAAACTAGTGATATTTATTTTATTTTTTACATGCCATAGGAACAAGAAAATAAATTATTTTACTAATTTTTTTTCTTTGGTTTGTTTATGAATAAACTATTTCTTATGACTTTTGAGTAATGCATAAAGGGTGTGGTAAAGGAAAAGGGTTTATTAGAATGTATTGATGGAGAGTGTGAGACAGCCTGTTTTGTTTTTAAATTTGTCGAGTGGATAATGACTTTTCTAAAGTCGTTTGCTACTGTTAAGCAAAATTATACAGCACGATTTATTTTTTCCAGCGTTTTTCCAAATTTGTATTCCTTACAAATCTGTAACCCCAATCTGGATTCACTCGAACAAAACCTCTTTTTCAGTAAAACAAATATATAACAAAGATATGTAATTTATAAATAGGTAGATATTTATTTAACAACAATTTAAAATACAAAAATTTCCCATTTTTTTCACAATTCCGATTGTTTATCTAGTTATCGATAACTGAATATTTTATAAGACTTTTCTTTAAAATATTTAACATTTTTTCAAGTGAAAGATATTAAAAAAAATTAAAAAAAACTTCATTCTTTTTTTTGGCACTATACCGATTATTTATCGCGTTATCGAAAACTGTTTATTTAATTGCACTTTTCTTTAACGTATCTTGAAAATGAATAAACATATTTAAAATTGTTATCCATTGAAAGATATTACTTTGAATTTGAAAATAAAAACGAGCAATATTATTATTTTTTTAATTTACAAAAAAAAGATCCAAAAACTTTTTTTTACAATTCCGATTACATATCTCGAAATAAAGAATAAAACTTTGAATTTCAAAAAAGAATGAATATTTTAACATTTAATTGGACTTTTCTTTACATATCTCGAAAACGAATAAACATATATAAAATGGTTATCGATTAAAAGATATTACTTTGAATTTAAAAGCAAAAACATTAAAAAAATTTTAATTTTTTGAATTTCTGTCTCAGTTGAAAAAATTTTTACATCTAACTATGTAAGTGTACGATTTTTAGTGTCTAGCTTTAAGCAAGACATGTATTATAAAATAAAGCAAATTGTTTATAAAAAAAAAAGATGCAAAAGTTTTTTTCAAAATTCCGATTACATATCTCGAAATCGAATAAAAAATTGCAATAAAACTGAATTTAAAAAAATAAAAAAATTTACAAAATTTTTATATATTTTTTTTAATTTAAAAAATATTTTGATTTTGTTTTGAACTTTTTTATAATTTTTCAAACGCTTTGCTGAAAAGTAACAATGAACACATTTTAAGCGCGTTAATTTACTAAGAAAACGAAAAACCTTTCTGAAAGCCATAAAAATCGAAGAGATCGAAGTCCGCTTCACTTATGTTCGCCCATAAATGGATAAAACGACTTTTTGTGCTGTGCTCAAACTTCTACTCTGCTATTCGAGATGTTACGTAAAAATGAGGAGTGATCAGGCAGAGATGAATTTGAATTTTGTACGTTTTTAATGCCCCCCAACCCAAACTAGCCTTTCGCTTAGTAAAATAAATTTATAACATTATTTATTTAAAATACATAATAGCGCTGTTTATTGCTCTTAAAACTCATAAATATGACGCACAAGCACCAATTAGTGGACTTTTTAAGCGAAAAGTTTTGGCAAAAACTCAAATCTGCTTAGCCAGCAGTACAACTTACGCAACCATCAACAAATATCCGTCGGAATGCCCAGTTTTTAGAGCCACAAACCAAATGCCACTAACACAACAAAGTTCTATACAGAATTGTTGATGCTTTCAAATAATGTGCTGGAAGAGCTTTAAAATAAACCAAAAACTGTCATAAAAGCAACTAAAATGTAAGGCAATGGTCTACGCACAGACATGGGTTTCGGAAGGCTCGGCGACAGTCGCCACCACATTTTAGGCAAATGAACTGTGCAGGGACAGGGCCATAAACCGCTCAATTATTTTGGTTTAGCCCACAAAAAGTCATTACCTAAAATATTTAACATGTCTCGGGGACTGACACTTGCCCGTCTGCTCTCAAACGTCGGCCTAATAGGCGTTTGTATGCACAGGAGAGTTTGGATAAGGAGCCAACTAACGCTTGGTCAGACTTGGTCATATAAAAAGCAATTAACAAATTTTATTATAACTCATAAGTATGCTGAGTCAATTCAACAAGTTTGGGGTTCAATACTCTGACACTTTATGGGGTTTCTCGGTTTCATTGGTCTACCTAAAAGTATGCTACGCAAAACGTGCGAAAGTTTTTTTTTTATGGCGAAACAAATAATCGATGAATTATGGCGCATAAAAACCCCTTTTAAAAGCAGAGACACAAAGAACTGTACAAACCATACTAGCTCCCCTAGACAGATTTACAACAAAATATTCACACATCGTATAACATTGGAAAGCATACTTGACATTAAAAGAACTGGCGAATGAAGTTGTATCGACTCGATTGTGTACCCAGCAAACAAATTTTTGAGAGCTTGCGAATGTTCTAGCTCTGAGCAGCAGTAGTAATATACGAGAGCTGTTAAATAAGTCAGTGACTTTTCCGCGCGGTAACCTTGAATGCAAGACTGTTCTTGACAACGATCAGCTGTTAAGAGATTTTGTCGAACGTCGAATTTTGGGCAAGCTGCGTTATTTAGATAGTGTTTGACGGCCACTGAAAGCAGACAAGCTTGTCAATTTCAGTGAAAATCAAAAAAAAGTAAATTTCGCGTACTGATTAAATATTATTTTTCGCTCAAAAAACATACACTCAATCCAAGAACAAGCTTCATAAATACTATTGGAACTACGTAATTTAAATTTCAAAGGTTACGGAAAGACTTACTGAGTTCCGAATTGAAGAACTAAAGAGCTTTCTGGCTGAGCTCATCCCAACTGAGTGGGTACATAATATTTTGCTAAATTTGTAAACATCAAAACGATATGCGCGGAATAGCTACAAGGATTGCTGACACTCGGGCATAAAAGCTACTGTGCAAGCAATCCAAAGGAGTGTTCAGTCGCAATCCAAAAGAGTTTTGGCGTGGACTAACATGTATCCATTACAGCAAACCAGAGACTGAGGGATAGTCAACAGAGTGGGTTACTACGGGTGAAAGTGCAAGTACAAGGTCATGGCCATTGTTTTTCCATATTGATTAACTTGAAAAGCATATAACGATGACCAGTCACATACATAACTAGCCACAATGGTAAAAATTTCATTAGTTGGCCTACAAATGGCTTCTATCCACCAATCTACCCGCTAGCGTTTTTTTCTCCAAATCTGAATAAATGTCTAGGCGTTAAAATATTTGGTGGGAATGAGGTCATCACTAGTACAAAAGTCAAGTGTCTTCAAAATATATTAAGCTTATATTTGGAAGGAATACAAAAAATTGAAAAGCGTTGTCAAAATCTCCTATTTGTTGTTCTCGTATTATATTATTTACAATTTTCTTTATTTGCCGAAATAATATAAAAATATTGCTTAAAGCTAGCTTAACATATTGAATCAGAGTTTAGATATTATATCTTTACAACTGAGAATTTAAGAGAATAAGGAATAAAGAAAACAATGGCAAGCAAAAAAACCTTAATTATGATGGAAAAAAAAAGTTGAAAGAATAAGACTGAAGTTAATGCCCGTCAGCACGAAAATTGTGCCATGTATGGTTTTTTAATAGCGAACTTGTTGATAGCGCGAAAAATAAGTTCATAAATCTTTTTATTATTAGATTCCTCATGCAGTCGTTTGGTCTATTGAGAATCATTTTTAATATTTTATTCTGGGAAATTTGAATTTTATGTAAATGACAACGCGCACTGCTGCCCCATATTTTACAACCATATAACATAATATTAATTATTAATTTCATAAAAGCTGAACAAATTAAACAATTAGTTTAAAGCTGAATTTGATGAAGGAACCGATTCTACCATTTTTTAAACGTTATTAAGCAATGCATAAAAAATATATATAAATGTAATCAATCAAAAACAAAATTTTCCAAAATCAATTTAATTCTCTAGATTCTTAAATTTTTTTAAACTTTATGCCAAAATTTGATTTTGAGTTTTTGTTTTTTTATCTTTTATCACAAAATGTTTGCTGGGTAACTTTCTATGGCAGTGTGGTGCATGCGCTGAACTTCAGTATGAGTTCAAATTATGAAAAACTTTTTGCCACTTATGTGTATCTGGGAACTACTCTGCTATTCGAACAACTTTTAGTTTTAGAGCATACTGCACGCACATATATAAAGCAAATCAAATTTAAGCTTTTCTCCTCGGAGTTAATATAAAAATTGCTTGGCAGCTTTTAAGAAACTTGGCTTAAAGTTTATGTCTTAGGTGTTTCATTAGAATGCCAATAGTCACTTCAAAATTTATACAAATTTTAACTTTTTAAGACATTTCATCAAATTGAAATATCGATGCCCAAAAGCCATTATATGTGCATCCATCTTGAATGCAAATATTAAAGCATTTAAGTTATTAAGGTATGCAATCATGTACTGTACATAGACCAAAAATAATTTAATAAAGTTTTTTTTAAGCTAATTTTTTATTATGTATATGTATACTTGATTACCTTTTTTCATACTATTTATACCCTGTACCTATAGGTACAAAGGGTATACTATATTTGTGCAATGTATGTAACGAACAGAAGGAGGCGTGGCAGACCCCAAGTCCTTTATACCAAAATGCTTATCATAACCTCGGGTAGCGATTGAGCCATGTCCGTCCGTCCGCCCGTCCGTCCGTCCACCAGCGTTTACCAGCAGGTGCGCATATTTCCTAAGCAGATGAAGTTTTTTGTTTCATGTATGTAAATTTTTTTTCCCGTTCCCCCGCTGTAGATTTTCGCGGTTTTTAGCCACACCGTTTAATATTTTCACTTGAAATTTAACAGAGCGATGCGTTGTGGATACAAGCATATATGTGTAAAAAATGAACAAAATCGGACAAATACAGAAAAAGTTATAGTCAAAAATGTACAAATTTCACTGCCCCTTGCCCATAAAGTGCATCAATATTTGACTCCTCGTAATTATGGTTACAAGTGACCTAGAATCACAATTTTTGGTAAGCTGATTGATGTGGCTCTAATGAACAAATCCACATCCAAATTTTGTCGATGCAGTCCCACCACCCCCCGCAATCGATTTACCGTGTATTCTCCCACACCCCTCAACATACCAACTTGAAACTTACCCCATATACTTTAAATAACTTCTTTGACGTAACATTCGAGTTTCATCAAAATCGGTAAAAATTTAGGGAACTTATAAGTATAAATATCGAATTTCACCAAAAAAAAAAAAAAATTCCAATTGGAAAGTTCTTAGAAGGAATATGCAGGGTACAGGTCGGGCACCGCCTCGACTGTACCACATTTTTTTTTATCAAGATGTCCGATACTCGTCTTTAAGTTGAACATCATCTACAATTATATGCTTATTATTTGTATGCTAATTATTACTTAATGCTTTAAAAAGTATTTAATTTAACTATACGTCGCTTGGGTAGAATATTTTGCTTTGGTTTTGTACCAAACATGTTGCGCTGGATTTTGATTTTGTTAATTTTGTACACACCTAACTTAAAGGCTCAGGACACAGGCACGTATATTCAATGTATATATACATATGCATATTAAATAATAAACGCTTTTTATACATACAGCCTGTGAAGCTGGAGAGGTACGTGTGTGCAAGACGAAATTCATTATCTGCTTGCGATATGCATGCCTTTGTCTAAGTGATTTTTTAAATATTAAAGGGCTTATAAATTGCACAAAATTAGGAATCGTTAAAAACACATTGAGACCAGTTACATCAGCTGCACGACTAAATGGCCCAACAACAACTCTTAATAAACAAAGATAAATAAACTACAAACATTTGTAAATTTATTTTAATTATTTAAAAAAAAATACTTGTTTCTTTTATGATAGTTTTATTAGTTCTCTTAGTGTTTTGGACATATACATTTATTTTCTATTTCACAAGACGATCTTTAAACATTTCATCATCAGCATCAAAACCACATTAAAATATCACCGGACGTAGGTTCGATCTCCGGTAATAAAAATGTATAATAATTTGATACTGATAAAATTAGTAATAACTACATAGGTATTTAAATATTCTGCTCCAAAAAGTTCCACTTAAAATTATTTGAGTTATTCGCGATCTCCATAGATTTAAGATCTGATTAACCCTTGAACCCTTTTTTTTTACATAGAGTTAAAACGTAACACCAGTGTGGAGCATGTTTTTTTAAGGTAATTTTTCCATTTTTTTTCTAAAAAAAAACTTTATTTTTTATTCAAAATCCAAATAGGTGACGATATTATACATATTTTGAGCTACAAAATTAATTTTTTTCAAAGTAATAAAAAACAAAATGGCGCCTGCAGAGAGCTACGAGTGGCCATTGATCTGAAACATAAAAAACGAAAAGCAAGTAAACCACGTGGGGGTTTTCAAAAACGATTTTCTGAAGATTAAGTCATATTTAAATAATGAGAATAAAAATCATTTAGGACAAGTGAGCTATCGATGCTACAGAGTATATTAAAATCATGATTCATGATAAATCCGCTCAAATTGGTTTGAATCGAGATGCTTTAAATACCTTCCGTTTGCTGCTGCAATACATAACCAATTTTCGGAACACATACATAGGTCCCTCTCGATATCTCTAGTGCCTGCGAATCCTCCAAAGTGTTTTGATCTGCGCTACACTGATAGCCATTCCATACACCCACAACGCACACCTCCAAATCGGATTCAAGATAGTTTTGAATACGCATCCAGGCCGAAGTTTACCACACGCTGAAGTTATTCATGCGTGCCATGTCTCTTCTGGAAACCAAACTGCCACTTTGAAATCGTCTGTGTCATGCTTTCATGCTACAGGATTCGATTCAGAATGACCCTCTGCATCTCCAGCATCTTTCCCAAGGCAGTTAGACTACTAAATGGAATCTCACAGAACACTATAGTGTCTTTTGATCTGAGTTACATATTAATTGATTATAAATTATAAAACATTTATGTAAACTTCTTGAAAGTATTGTTTTGGCTATTTTCAGTAAAATTAACGAAATTTTATCTGCCTGCGTTGCAAGTTCTTTGAAAAAGATTCTATAACCCATCACAAAGCATGATCATACCCTGCTGACTTGGTTGTTTTTTGTCTTTTGTAAGATGAAAGCGTAAATACGATAGATATGTGCGTATAAAAATAAATATTGACAAGTGCATTTTTGGAAGCACTTGGTGATTTATGTGTACGCCATGACTCAACTGATTTATATGGTGCGAACAATAAGCAACCAAGCAGATACTATCTGTCCCTAGACTGACAAGACCATCCAGACCCCGTCCAGACAGTGCGACAGCTACAAACAAAATAAAATTTGAAAATGTGCTGCGTTGACATTTTGGGCAAACATGCCAATTTCCACAGCACACTTACTTCGAAACACTGAGAGAAAAATGCATCAATATTATAGTCAAATGCGAAATCCAAGTGGAATATTCTTTAAAAATTAAGTGTCATTTTTGTAACTTTAGCTGTTTTACGAAAAGATTTGCAAAAAGGTTGTTGTTTGATGAAGCTTTTCGTAGATTTCTCCTGAAACTCTTTATGCCTCGTACCGTATGGTACAAAAGATATATTAAGTTTGTGCAAGCCGAAAATGTATGTAACATACAGAAGGAAACGTCGGAGACCCCCCGAAAGTATGATCAGGGTGACTAGAGAAGTCGATATACCCATGTCCGTCTGTCCGTCTGTCTGTCTGTATGAACGCCTAGATCTCAGAGATGGTAAGATATAGAGCATCCAAATATTCAGATTAGATGCGTTATTGTGTCAGGGGAGACAAGCTTATTTTATATTTTGGATATTGGGGCTATATTATATAGCTCCCATAAAGGTGTTTCAGAGGACCTCGAAAAAAACAAAAAGTTTTAGATGGATAATTCGAAGATATATTCAAAAAAACGTTTTTTGTACAAAATTCGTCAGTTTTTGGTTGTTTATGAAGGTATCGTAACCTAATTTGGCAATTAAATGTTGCATCGATTATTTATGAAGATATTGTAACCAAATTCGGCACTTCGAAGTTTTTAGAGTACCCAAGCACTGTACCAAATTTGATCAAAATCGGTAGACTATATCATACAGCTCCCATAGGACCAATCGCTAAAAAAAAACATTTTTGGTTAAAAATTCGTCAGTTTTTGGTTGTTTATGAAGGTATCGTAACCTAATTTGGTAATCAAATGTTTTTTGGTTTTCTTAAGCAATATACCGGATTTTATTGCAAGCTAGTGGTACAGGGTATCCCAAAGTCGCCTGCGCCCGACTTTAACGAACGCCATCTTTTTTATTTTGAAAAGAATCAGAATTGTGCCGAATTTAAAGTGAAAGTGACGCCATTTTTAGAAAATGTAATGTAAGTAAAAAACTAGAGCAGACATCTTCTTACAACATGCAATTACTGGCTGAGATGAAATAATGGATTATTCTTGATCCAAGAACTAGAGCAGCTTAAAATAAGAACTTGACTGGTTTTGAGCATTCGATTACTTTAACAACAGACCAGCATTTTTCTCACTGTGTACATATAGTACAAATGCGCAGACGTAGGGTCCAAACATGGACAAATGGATAATGGCAAGTGGCCAGCAGGCAGATGATATGTGAGTAGCAGCAAGTACATTGACTTACTTGTACACAGTCCCTCCTTTGAAGCAGCCCCTTCGTCACAGAATATGATGCCGCAAGAAAATAAAATAAGATGCATGTGCAAATAGCTTATCGTGGCCGATATTTCCACCAAGGCGTTGGCGGGTTGGTGGGTGGGCGTGTGCTTATGTCGGTCAACATAAAAACTTCACTGCATTCACTTGTGCGTGCCAATCACAAGTTGACAGCCGGCAGGCGGCATGTGGCATGCAACGCCAACAACGACACAGACACAGTGCTAGTCATACTCATAGTCCCCATCTATCCACATGCAATTGTCGGTTCGTCCATCTGTCTGATGTGGCAGCAATGAGTTGACAGTAGTGCAGCTTTTGATTGACAACCGAAACAGTGCCGAGCTGTGCATAAAGAGATGTGTGCGGCAAGCATTAAATACCAAAATTCTCGACGGCAAACTGGCAAATATTTGACAACGAAGACGGCGACGCCAGCGTTGGTGTCTGCAACATAAAGCCCCAAAGAGTTATTGAAATACTATAGAATAAAAAGTAGTCGTTTTTGTGACATTTTGAATATGTGTATTTTTTGTTTTAAATTGTGCTTGATGTACATTTCTCTTTGGTAATTAAATATCCATGGCTAATTCATTTTGCGTTTTGACTTTGTTGCATTGCAAAACGCGCTTTTCCGCTCGACCTTCCACCGACCGTGTCCATTTAATTATGCACACATAATTAAATTTTATTCATTTGACTTATACTACTTATATATTCGTTCATCCTCTCAGCTTAGCTAGTTTGTCATTTAGTTTTTTTTTTATATGTTTCGGTGCCAGTTTTCGAAATTAATGACACAATTATTAATTGGCGTAATAACATTATGTTTACTATGTGTTTGTGTGCGTAAGTATCTCGCCCACTAAATACTAATAAATATGATGCATATTTTATGTCGGACCTGGACAGATTTTATTAATTAACGTTTATCTCATAATTACTTGTGCTAATATTTAACTTGAGAAATTTAGTTGCATCCAAAAGCAAGACAATACAAATATATGGCGAACGTAGACTTCGAACACAGTAGACTTTGATGTACCCTGCTCTCGAGTAAAAGCTTATAAGTCTTAAGGAAAATATTTGTATGACAGCACCTGAGTGTAAGTCGAAGCTGGTGCTCGGGCCCCAACTTTTAGTTTTCAGAGTAACACTCTTCTAACTATTCTGATATGAAGCGATTATCTCTTATACCAAAGGCGCAATTAAGACTTTTTTATTCATAGAATTTTTCAATAAAAAATTTGAGAACATATATTTCCGCAGTGTGGTAAAGAAAAATAAAATGCTTGATCTGACTGCACGTAATAGGAGTCAAGTTTGGTTATCCTACCTGTTAAAGCCTTCAAAATCTAGGCGTTCTTTTGTGCACTATGGTCAATAATGGAAGTAACTTGGAGGGTCTACTCCGCCTTTTTAACGATGTTACATACACCACAGATTTAATAATACTCGTTAGCTTCAAAACTGTAGGATGATGATAGCCTTTTGCAACTGATTGCCTATACATAAAAAATTGTTTAAAAAAAAAAAAATAAACGAAAAAAAAGTCAGGGTGGTGCTCGATAAAAGAATGCCCTGCACCCATGTTTATTGTAATAAAAATCGGCAAAACTATGTACGGATAATGCGCATCTTTTGTTATGGTTTCCGAGATCTAGGTGTTTACACGGACACATGGTAAGACGACAGAGCTAAATCATTATCAGAGTCAATGCCGCTATTGTTAAAAAAAAAAAATTGCGAAAGTAAAAGTCCTGCGAAGTGGACTTTGAGAAACGCTTGTGAGTAGACAATTTGACGCCTCACAGCAGTGATCCTATTTTGCCAATAGGGCAATAGTGATACTGCTTGAACTGCTTGGTGAGAGTAGCGGCGCACGCGCGGCTATTCTCACCAATACTATTAAAATTATAACGGCCTTGAATTTGGCTCCATGTTTGATGTTAGTGCGTAAGGCTATTAGTGCATAAGTGTGAGTGTAGAGTAGGGGACAGAAATAGTATAGGGTACGGCGAGATCTGTTGTATCTTTAAGAAAAGAGAGATAGATAAGCTAAGTTTCGTTTAGGATTTATTAGTGTTGGCCGAAAAGCTAACCTAAATTCCTAGACGTCGTACAGTGGCACGACAGTTGAAAAAGAGTTGCAAAAATTATATTTTCTAAATCAATTGAGATATTTTTATGAATTAAATTTTAGTTGAACGAAAAATCTTGATCTTCAATATACCGTGGAAGTTGGATTTTGTTGCCGGTGCAATATTTGCCTTTGAAAACTGTCAAAAAGTATATATTTTTTAACCCTAACTAAATTTTTAAGAGTTTATGTTAGTAAAAATATTTTTCTTTGAAATTTCAATCAAATAGCTTTTTTTAATCGAACTAAACCGGAGAAATTGTGGAAAAATATTGTTTTTAGAAAACCATTTAAAACAAGACAGCGTAAAAATAGTATTGGGTGTATTCTGGCATGCAATGGGGAAATACCAAATTAAGATTTTCCTCTTGAATTAAGGAATTATCCAAATTTTGAAAATCCTTTTGTGTTTTTTTGCAAAAAGCGCATGTCAAGGTCGATTTCGGTAAGAACCTTGCCGTCTACCATTGTTAAGAAAAAATTATATTTCACAACAATGGTTGTTCCTTCCTTGATTTCTAATAATATTGGCCTTGTATCTTTAATCTGATCTTAATATCAGCTACTGTAGACCTGATTATTTTCGAAGATTCTACTGACCTAGCCTTATGTACGAGGCGATTCAAGTTCCTGCCTCTAAGATACTGTAATTTGAATATTTGCGCTGTTTATGATCCAATATTAAACTACAGCTGTAGAGCTTTAAAATCCTGTAGAGCTTTAAAATTGTTTGATGATGTAAGGTGGCTTGGCAGACGAAAAAAAATAAACTGTCAAAATGTAAATGTCAAATTTAAGGATAATAGCTTTTATCTTTACAAGATGTAGGCGCTTAGACAGACGGAACGACTTGTCTAGATCCTGGGTGCATGATATAAAAGCAGTTTATGGTCTGCTTGCATCTTTGGCCTTTTATTCTAAATACGTTATTATTGTTAATCCTAGTTCTCTAATCGACATATAAATGGCATAAAGTGAATTTATATAATTCTTGAATACAGTCTAAACATTGGTACGAATTAGCACCTTATCTTCAAAATCCGTCTGAACTGACGTTTGGCCAAAGTATCATCAAATTTTAATAAAAGCTGAGAACTAACATCTAAAATATGCAATGCTAATTAAAATTTGAATTATATACAAACTTTTCGGGTTATTTAATTTGCTTGTCATTTTGACCAAAAATTAGTTTAGAATATCAACACGTCTGGGCTCTTAATTATCCACCGACATGGGTTTGGCTAGTTGCATTTTCAATTACACCCAATTATTTTTAAGTAGACAAGAGGGGGGGTTCAATATTTGCTTATGCAAAACAGCTCATTAAAATGCACAGGCACAAGTGCTATTTGTTTTCATTGCTACTCGGTTTGTTTGTTTGTTTTTTTGTGGGCATTACTAAACTGCAGAGTATCATATTATGCTAGTCTTAAATTTGTATTAAATATATTTTTCAAAATTTAATTACAAAAGTAATCTCTAGAAAAACAAGTTAATTTACTATGCATAATATATGAACTGCTGACAGCGCGTGTAACCTATTGAGCTGATTTATTACAGATTACATAAAAATCAAAACCACATTTTAATTTTGCACTGAAAACTTTTATAAGATTCAGGGTAACCACTAAAAGTTTTTAAAAATGTGCTCAACTTTTGTACACAAAGCAGCTCAGAGCTATAAAGAAGCGTAGTTTGTAGATATTAATGTATTTTGGTGTCTTTTGGTGACTTTGCCATTTGATAAACCAATATTGAACCACATTTCCATGAAAGGCTCTTTAAAGTCAAGCGTACTTTTTGATCTACCAAAATTGTCCAAATTAATTTAGGAACTTTAATGAGTTCTTGTAAAAGTTTCTTTTACTAATTATTATTGGCAGCAAGGTTCTTATACCCCCAAATGGAGTGCCAGCACAAACGCCTTTTAAATTGTTTTGCTGTCAACATAAACTTTACGAAAAAGAAAATTTAATTAAACGCATTAAGGGTAACTTGGGCCACAGATGGAAGCATTTCACTTGCATTCCATTAAAGCAAAGTCCCAATTTTCAACTGGTAAATTGAATAAACAATAAATATTGTAGCTAGACTTCAATCAGACTTTGCCGAGTCTAGGTTTTTATAAACTTTTCAATGTTGGCGGAAAGTGTTTTGAGTGTCAAGCCGTCAGGGGAAAGTCCAAATAATCTGCCAAAAAGGGTTTAAAAGTTTTACTCAAAAGGCGCACTAAATTAAGACCGAACTTTTATACTTTAAGATTCAAGGTGACTAAATCGTTGCGTAGCACGACATTGGGACACCCTGTATAATTTTTAAAAGAAAAATATTTTCTGCAAAGTGCTTTATTGTCTATCGTCTAACAAACAGTTTCAATACTAACTTGACTCTGAGGCAGCCTTTAAGTTTATTGTATATGGAGTTAGAAAACACGTCAAACTAATTTTGTTTCCTTCATTAAAATTTACTCACGGCTTTATTTATTTGGCTCACTGTAGACCGAAACCGTAATTTGGTAACTCTGGCTCTCATTAATCATTAAATATAAGCACCCCTTTTATTTTTTTAGTAGTTTATTGTCAATGGGATAAAATTATACATATGTATATAAATTTTTATATTTTTACCAATTTTGTTGGTTTTTATAACACAGATGCATATCATCTGTATCAATTTTGCTGGAGAAAGAAAAATTTGTTTTAATAACTCACAACATCTCAACATTTTTATACACAAACTTCTTATTTATAATTGTTACATAATTTGGGAAGAACACGATATACTCTTTTACAATTTTAAAGTTGTCATATTTTTGCTGTTTTTGTGCGTTATCTGGAAACTGCTTGACATAGGAAAGGAGAAACTGACAGACAGAAGGAAAAGCTCTTGCACATAGCTGCAAGCAAGTCAAAGTTTTTTACAATAAAATTCCAACACGTTAAAGTTTTTTTCTCTTAGCAGCATAGGGAATGTACTCATACTTAACAAACAAATGAGTTAGCTAAAATATTTCAAATTCACCTAAATTCAAATTTAAAATTTTAATAATATCTTTAAAACTTACTAAAACTTTAAGTTGTGCTGAAAAATATTTTTGGCTTAGTAGTCTGTTTTAATAATGTCTGCTTTTTTTGTCAAACGATGCCAAATAATTTAATTTTTGAAATGTTTAATAGAATGCATATTCAGAGCTTATATGATGAAAAAATTGCCCAATTTTGCAGATAAATATTAAAAAATTAAGAGTGTTGTACAAATGTTGCAGAAAACACTCATGTAAAATTTCAATATACTGTTTGCTGTCGATCCAATATGGAAAAAGACACGCGGTTAACTTAAAAAATAATAATAAAGTTCTTTCCGCTGATTCTTTTTTAATCAAAAATATATATACATTTGATTTAATATACGAAAAAGAGTAACAGAAAAAGAAAATATTCTGTTTATAAAATAGTAAGTTGTAACGTGTAAGTGTATGTTTGAGAACACTTTACTGATTTGCTTTAATTCAAAATAAAATATTATAATAAAAAGTATACCATTTAGGTTTTTTACTATTTCCAATTTTTTAATAGTTTTTATTCTATTACTGTTAGCGGAGAAAAATCCAACAATTCAAAACTCTCAAACACCAGTCCAGCCGCTCTTGAGTTATATACAAGTTAATAGCGTAACATACACGACTTCGTTTTATATAAAGAAAATATAATAAATTATTAAAAAAAAAAAATATAAATCAAAAAATTAAATTTATATACCAAATAGCAAAATCAAAGATGGCGTACGTTAAAGTCGAGCGCGGACGACTTTTGGATACCCTGTACCACCACATTGCAATCAATTCCGATATATTGCTTACAAACTCCAAAAGATAGTTCTTTGCCAAATAAACGAAACACAACCATTTTTGTTCAAAATACGTTTTTTTGACCGATTGGACCTATGGGAGCTATATGATATAGTCAACCGATTTTGATAAAATTTGGTACAGTGTTGAAGATCTCTAAAAAAAACTTCCGAATGCCAAATTTAGTTACAATATCTTCACAAACAAACGAAACACAACGAATTTTGTGCAAAAAGCGTTTTTTTTACCCAATCGGTCCTATGGGAGCTATATGATATAGTCAACCGATTTTGATAAAATTTGGTACAGTGATTGGGAACTCTAAAACTTTTGAGTACCAAATTTGGTTACGATATCTTCATAAACAAACGAATTATTTATCTAAAACTTTTGGGGTTTTTCGAAGTCCTCTGAAACACCCCTATGGGAGCTATACAATATATGTAAAGATGGTTAGCAGTGGTTGGCAGCAGGAGTTGGTAGCACGGACAACAGCAGGAGTTGGCAGCACGGATGAGAGAGAAGAAGAAGCAGATAGCAGTCAGCAGCCGATAATTAAGAGTAGTGAATGAGCAGTCGAAACAGTCAGTCGTCAAAGCGGTAGTCAGAGCTGCAGAGACTAAAAGTTGTTAAAGTCGTTAAAGTTGTTAAAGTCGCTAAAGTTGTTAAAGACGTACTAGCTTTAAGACACGGTTTTATACAATAAACTACATTAAATAAACTCGGGATAAACATCAATCCTACATATACCCCCGATATCCAAAATATAAAATAAACTTGCATCCCCTGACATACTAACGCATCTAATCTGAAAATTTGGTTGCTCTAGCTCTTACCATCTCTGAGATCTAGGCGTTCATACAGACAGACAGACGGACAGACGGACATGGGTATATCGACTTCTCTAGTCACCCCGATCATACTTTGGGTAACTTTGGGGGATCTCCGACGTCTCCTTCTGTATGTTACATACATTTTCGGCTTGCACAAACTTAATGTACCCTTTGTACCATACGGTACAGGGTATAAAAATATATTCGACTGAAAATCGAACCTAAGAGTCTAGCCGACTTTAAGTTGCTAAGCCAAAACTTTACAAACTCATCCACGCCCTTACATAAGTAGCATACCTAATATCTTTATGGGACGATTTTTCCATTCCAAAAAAAATTTTTTAGGAATAAAATTATTTTTTTATTTTTTCGTAATGAAAGTTTCAGTTTAGATGGCGGCAATTCCTCAATTTTCCATCTTAACAAAACAATTCACAGTTGCCCGACTTGTATTACCACTAACAGACCCTTTAAAGATTTGGTCAGTCTATTGGTCTAACTAGTGTCATACGTATAAGAACTATGCTACCGGTTTTCCGGTAAAATGGCCACAAATGTCGGCCATTGCTTACCAGGCACTATCAAGTCAGCAGAGCGCTGTTAAGTTTAACAGTTTGTCTAGCCCGCTGTTACAGTCAACGAAAGTGAGAGTCGATGTTATGCGTATAAGAGAGCAGAGATTGAGAGAGCATTAATTATAGGAAATTGCAATGTGAACTATGCAAGAAGCATCACTAGCCGGAAACAACAACAAAAACAATAAGACATGCAGCCACACGACCAACCAAAGCAACTAGCAACAACAAAAACAACAAGCTCATTTACCAACACACACGCTCACATGGTCAGAGGCGGCCAATCGGTAGAAAAAACGACGATGCTGCCAACTCACGAAGCGAATCGTTGCCGCTGTAGCTGTTGCTCTGCATTCGGCAGAACAGCAGCAGCGCCACGTCCTCTGCATGCAACACAAGCAAATTCGCCGGCTAGTTGGCGCGCAGTATGCAAAACAAAGCTGAAACGTGCAGTTGGCCCCAAAAAGCCGAGCGAGGCAGCACCCAGTAGCAGTGTTAACCACAAACAATTTGGCCAAAACGACGTGAATATCAAGAACGGAACGTGCGTAGTGCTCACATAAATCAGACGAAACTCTGGCATTGCCGCCGCTTGCCCAAGCAGCTAATGCAAATTAGCCAAACGAAAAGTAAATAAACAAATAATTTTTTCAACCGAAATGTAAAAAAAATAAATCAACTTTGTCGGGGTAAAGTGAAAAATAACAGCGCAGAACATTTGCCAACTATTTTGGGCAGCCTTGAAAAGTGCGTGGAATTACGTTAATGTTTAAGATAACGTTCGTTTGTGTTGTTGTTTGGCGTTGCCACACAGTGCGAGAAATGCCGTTGCATTTTTAACTAACGGTAAGTGAAAGAGTTTGAATAAAAAATTAGCAGTCTTAAAAGCCGGAAACCCTTTGATAAGCAAGATTAAGCCAATGGAATTTGTACTTCCGCACAGTTGGTGTAACTACTATAAGTTTCTAAAAAAGGTTCTTAGTTAAGCTATAGATATGGGTGTGTAACAAAAAAAATGTATTCATGTCAGCAAAGAGGCCATTGCACTCGACCAAGGATATGTTGAAGCTACAGACAAAAAAATAGAATAAAATAAAGCGTAAGGGCAACAAACGTCGTAGCTCATGTAATTTATCAGAGGGATTCCTTCTGACCCGCCCACAATCATTGCAACAAAACTGTTTCCTTCCTGACTGTCAATGCTTTTTCTGCCACTGCGACAGAGCTTCAGACACAAGAGAAACGCAGACATTGACATTTCAGTGCAAATGAAGTGATAAAAAGGGATAGACTGGCACTAGGAAAAGGCAGCGGAGGCAGGAATACAACGAAAATTGCTAAAGTGCCAAAGCGAAATCACAAGAGAAGCTTTGAAAGGATGCGGGCGTGACTGACAGACAAAGCGTGTTGAGAATGCGTCTAATTTGATTGAAGCGATGCGATGCATGCCTTAACCTTTGACGGCGTCAAGCAAACACCAACACCACCAACACCAACACCACCAACAACAACAACTACAACTACAGAAGATATCAAGAAAAGCAAAACTATGAGGAAACAGAGTGACAACATATCCGCCAACTTAGAGTTGAAGTGATTTAAATCGTAGAGACAAGTGTTGCTGTTGTTTAAACATTTGAGACTCACTTGAAACACAACGTATACTTGCAACAACTAGGCAGCAGCACGTGTGCGTCGGTGCAGCTCTGAAAGTTGAGAGGTACTCAATCATAACCAGGTAGAACGCCTGTCAAACAGGTAGCAGTGACAAACTTTAAACTTTTGCAGCAAACTTTTGCAATTAATTACAACAACGCTAACGATGAAGACGACTAAGACTTAGTCAAATACAACGGATACGACCTTTAAAAACTGAAGCGCATTCAACTTAACCCACAAAAACAGCATCGATTATCGTCTGGCAAGAGACAAGATAAGTCAGACAGTGCATGCAATTAGTTTGCAGTCGTAAATGAAAATTAAAATGCAGCGAATGCATTCTATGTGGGTGAAGTACCATAGGGCTGCCGTGAACTTTTACTATTGACTTGGCCTAGTTTTCCTTCCATAGCGCTTAATGAGAGACACCCAACTGATGGTAAGACTGTCAATTAATTAAAGCCAACAGTTGAACGTTGCCTCAATATGACTTGACTATGATCCATGGGCATGCTTTGGGTTGCCAGCAAATTTGCGCGGAAATTGCTCATGAAAGTCGAAAGAATGTGACGCTGACTGTGGCACAAACAAAGAAAAATGATGGGATGAAAGCTGCTTCGGTTCATGGCAGCAGAAATGAGTGAGTAACTTGTTAGATGCCATCAGGCCCGGCAAGTGCAAGGACAAACAAGAGACTAGAAAAAAAAAAAAATAGTACTTACAACAAAGGCATTGGGTAGAATAACGAAAAGGAACCTTACTAAAAACTTTTGCACAGTTGGAGCAAGTTAAAGCTGAGCAGCTGCTGCAAGCTTTTTTGCGCAGTGTATATTTATTGTAGCAGGGTTTTTATGTGCCACAAGTTAGAGCATGTTAAGCTAGACAAAGCATAAAGCATACGTACGAATTTATTTGCTAAGCTGCCCCCCAAAACTATGCAACAAAAACTTATTAAAAGCAAGAAAAGAAGCATATGGCATCATAGTACATATTACATAGCGTGTCTTTAAGATCTCTCACAGACGTATAACTTTCAAACTTGTCGCAACTTTCATCAAGTTGTTGTTCAATGCATATTGCACCAAGTCTCAAATTATCCGTACCCCTCAACTGGGTTGTGAGGAATATAGCCATTATCAAAAGCTGTATGTATATGTGCCTCATGGCCATGATTAATGTTCAAATTAAACAAACGTCAAGCTGACGTTAATGACGACAAAAAGAGTGCCAACTACAATAAAAAACAACAGCAGGGGAAAAAAACCAAGCATAGCATTCGTCACTCTGTAAAACTACGAATAAAAACTATCTCCAACAGCGAAAAATAATAAACAATGACAACAGCAATGTGAAGCAGATTATATGATAATGAATAACGAGCGCACTGTAAGGGTTTTATTCCCTATGCCAGGTGGAAAATAGTGTACAAAAACCCAACAAACTTATCTAAATAAACATCAATAAAATATAGTAGTTAATATGAGAAAAAACTATAAATATAGTTGGCATAGTAGTGAAAATTCAAATGTCCTAGATCGATAATCCCTAATCCGAAGCAGATAAAAATGAAATAAGGGGCATTTATCGATGTATCAACAATGCTTTTAATTTTGACTTTCTATTGTTAGGTAGATATTCTTTACATTTAGTTTAATGACATATCTTATCTCTGAATGAAAACGTGAATTGAAGTTAGAAACAGGATTTATTATTTGTAAAATTTATCTGTACCGTCCATATTCGGCTACATTGCACTCATAAAATTTCCACAAAGTTTTTCACCAATCTGGCCTTGCCTAGCATTACAGTCCATATAAGACTGAACTGCGTAACAATACCGTCCACATATGGCTACATTACGTATACGTAATCTTATTTGGTAGCCTTCGGGAAGTCGAAAAAAGCTTGAGCAGTGGATAACATTTCCACAAATATTTGACCAATGTGGCCAGATTGTCATAGTCATGCGTACTATCACAGTCCATATAAGGTTCAATTGCGTATACGTAATTTTATTTAGAGGTCTCGAAGAAGTCGAATAATGCTTGTGAGGTGTTGCATTTGATAATGATAGCACAACATTACAACAGAGTTTTTGGCCAATCTGGCCATGACTAGCATTACCGTCATATAAGGCTACATTGCGTATACGCAATTTTTTTTAGAAGTCTTTAGGAAGTTGAAAAAAGTCTGTACAGTGGTGTACTTGATAATAATCGCACTCATAGCATTTCCACAAAAATTCCAGTCCATATAAGGCAGCATTGCGTATACGCAATTTTTTAAGAAATCTCAAAGAAGTCGAAAAATGTTTGCGGGTGCTGAATTTGATAATGACGGCACTCATGACAATTCCATAAAGTTTTTGACCGATCTGGACCTGCCTAGCAATACTGTCCACATAAGGCTGCATTGCGTTTACGTAATTTTATTTGGAAGTCTTCGGGAAGTCAAAAAATGCTTGTGAGGTGTTGAACTTGATAATGACGACACTCATAAGCTTTTGACCAAAATAGCCATGCCTACCACTACCATCCTTTTAAGGTCACGTTGCGTATACGTAATATTTTTTAGAATTCGAACATAATTATGGTAAACTTTTGCAATATTTATTGAAATTCTTATGTTTTTGAATATATGTTAGTCCTTTGGCATTGAGGCAGATTTTATTGAGATACAGTGAGTAAAATTGTATAGTTCTTTTTTAGTTATGTGTTTTTTTGATCAACTCTTATGTCGCAGGTAATTTGCTTTACATTTTAGTTGGTCATGGCTGCTATACTACTTTTGTTGTTAAGCCACACATTGACCAGGGTGGCTTTACTGAACTCAAAATTTACTAAAAAACAAACAATTATTCGGAACTTGGGCAAATTTCGGCAAAAAGTGGTAATAACATATAGAAGTACACACTTTAAAGTATTTTATTTTTAACGAAAGTTATAATTGCTTTCACTGCACAGAACACATGCATGTTGTTAAAGTTTTCTATCTCTAAGGACAACACAAAAGTAATTTTGAATAAATGCATTTAACAAATATCAAACATATTTTATCATGTTCATTTTACATATTTTCATAAATTTTTACATTGTCTACTCGAAGCCATTTAAAAGTTAAGGTTAAGTTTCCTTTTTTTTTTTGCGTTAACAAACAGCTGATTGTTGATGAGAGTTCGCAAGCTAATCAGAATTCCAGAGTTGCCATCGCATTACTTTAATTTTTTAAATTGTTGTACTCCAGGTATGCATTTTAAGAACATAGAGCTAAAATTGAAATAATCGCTCAAGCAGCCCAGGTTCTCATAGAATGGTTTACTCAGGTTCCGAGTGTTTTTTAAAAAAATATCAGTGTAGTCTTAAGGTATATATTTCTTTCTTATTACCTGCATCTTATTAGCGGTATTGTGTGCGGTTCAGTGTTATTTTAGGACGCCTATAAATATCCTATCCGGGCGACTGCAAGAGCTAGAAACCGAAAATTTTATCAACAGATGCGCATAGTCCCCGTACAGGTAATTTTTGAATCGAATCGATTTTTGCTTTCCTTTCTCCTACAAAACTTTTTTTGTTCATGATACTCCCTTACATATGGACTTGAAAGTTAGCCCAAAAGTTTAAAAATAACCTTTTTGACCTAATATTCCAATCGGTAACAATTTTCTTTGCCTCCAAAGAAATAAATCTTCCAATTGGAAACTGCTTATATACTGAATAGAAGCAACCTGAACTCAAGCAGTGCAGAAATAAATTTTGTATCCGAATAATTTAAATTTGAAATTGATTTCTTTATAAAATAAAATAATTATTCATAATAATTTAGTTATTTTCCGATTTCGAATATATTTCATTATTCAATTAGCAAGCTGGACGAAATGAATGATTGGCTTTGGCTGTGGCTTTGGCACCAACTGCACCAATCCGTCTTTCTCACACTGACTCTTTATGACAATGTTTTATAATTGATTAGCTGTCATGAAGTGCGAGAGCATGAAAAAATGAGGACAACCATGGCCGATATATCAGATATGATAGCCCCGACTATTGTCATAATTGTGCAGCGGCTTTTTTTTTTTCTTCCGTGACGTCATAGTGAATGATGTGTATCGTGTATATTTATGCGCTTATGTTACATATTCCTGAATATAGAAATATGAAATTAATTAGCGGCATGATTTAGTATTAATTAAGCGTCAGCACATGTTGATATATTGTTATGGTAGTTTCAATATATATCCAGTTCTGACATGAACCCTGCTACGAGTATAGCAGAGTTTTCTACTTGTTCCACATTGTATTCAATGCCAAAAAGCAATTAATTTAAATTGGCAAAAATACATCTTTTTCATTGGTTCTGGTTAATTGAACTCATAAAATTTATTGAAAACAACAGCAATTGGCAACAGCAGCATACAGACAATTAAAGGGGGTTGGAAAGTGTTGGCTACGTTGGCCATGGCTAAAACATTAAAAACACTTCAATGAGCATTGGCCAAGCTACAACAATAAAAACAACAAAAGCGTTTTAACAAAAACAAAATGCACTAAAATGCACAATTTGCAAATAAACAAAAGTCTCAACTCATTTGGCAAACTTAACCTGACCTGGCTGTCTAGCCGTTCTCTTTGCAATAATTGAGTGAATAAATTATAGTATAAAATTACTTAAGAAATGAATGAAATATCTCGAAGTTTGATTGTGGAACAACAATAACAACTATTAATTGGCTATATATGTTACTAATTGCAATTCTAACCAACAAACAAACCATAAAAGATTCCAATGGGCTAGCATTGAATAAAAACCATTAACAGAGAACGAGAGCAATTTGTTAATTCAATGTGCTCCACAGTATTTATTTTTCTTCTTTTTTTTTATTTATTTATTTTTTTATTAGACATTGAATTGAATGTCAGTAAGTAACATTGGCAAATAGACAAATCATCAGCTCATCGGAGCTGTCCAAAATTATTTAGTCTGAGTTTGAAAACACTTGCTAGCTACCAAAATTATACTTCAGATACTTTATATTTACCTAGGTAATAGCGTTTGTTTGTGTGATTAACTAAGCGAAAAATGCTTGAAAGGTCATTGAAGCCAAAGTAAGGGTATGCAGAGAAGTCTTTCAAGTGCATGGCAAACAGTCAGCAATTCTAATTGAAGTGTTTATGCAGCGTTTGTTTGATGATATACAAGTACGGGCAACTAAGTTCAAGTGGGCCAGAAGAAATGGAATCGTATGGGTATAAAAGTGAAGAAAGAAGATACTGCTTGTACAAGTTAAATGTAATGCTCAGTATGCCGAAAAGTTTTTACAAGTTCCAGCATTTTCCTGTCATTTCTATTATTAAAAAATATACAAATTTTTGGTATTAAGCTTTTACTAAAAGTCTGGATGGACTTGTTTATAAACTACATACCATCTTCTATCTGCTCTATACACTTTACTTTTAATACTTATTGTATTGTTTACAAGGACGTAACCAGCTATTCCCGATTGGGGCACCGAATACAATTTTTTTAGTATTTATAGTGTATTTACTGTCTGACGCTTAAATAATAATACCTTTTTTATCAATTCCAAAATTATGAAGCCTAGTACCCAAAAGGGCACGGGTACAAAACAAAAACAAAACCCACCCATTTTCCAAAAAACATTGAAAGATGTTTCCGTTCTTATTCCCTGTCTTATTAGTCACTATATATAGTATATCATATCTGAGTCAATTTTTAAGCTATAATTACAAGTGCAAAACGGGGAACGGAGTAAGATATCGTCCATTCCTCTGAAGAGGGATAATATGCTGCTTCTGTTGGTAAGTTTTTGGGTCTCTAGTTCTTGCCATCGCCGAAATAGAAGTGTTCGGACGAACATGGCTTAATCGCTACTCGGGATTATGATAAGCATTTTAATATAAAGGACTTATGGTCTGCCACGTTTCCTTCTATCTGTTACAAACATTGCGCAAATTTAGTACACCCTTGACCTTGACCCTATGGGTATAAGGTAAAAATATATTGTACACAACCAAGTTTGAGACCTTGTAACTCCCAAATTATTCATCGAAATTCTATAAAATATTTTGAATTAGTTTAATCTTTGAACAATTCCTAATTTAATGCCATAATTATTTATACATGATTATGACTTGTATATACTTTTTCGTACGTAAAAGCCGCTGCGCGTCGGCCGGGTCCACTAGTTATTATCAACTTAAATATTCAAAAATTTGTATAAAATATTTTCTGATTGTGGGAAGCTTATACGGTACCCAGTTACGCACATGCTAGAATGAGGCATAACATATCACTATTATGGATTTGAATGTTCTGCTCTTTAAATTTTGTACGGTTAAAAACCAACAACCATGTTGTTGCCACAATTATTTTGCGCACTGTTAAATCAGTTGACAAAGGTGACATCTCACAATAGAAAGGCTAAACACCAACAAATAATTGCATCAGCCCCACAAACACACACACACAAATACCGGAGCTCACGCCCATGAAACAATTACACTAAATAACAAAATTTTACCAATTTAAAAAAAATTCGCTGAATCCAGCAACTCTGAAATTTTAGAAAAAATTAAAACTAAAACTCAAGGTACATATTCGTATCTATTTAATTGGTACTCAAAATTTGTCGGATCTATAAATAATTTTTTTTTTAGTTTTTTAAATTTACCATCTATACTTGGATAATAAGCAAATGTTTTATGTTAAATACTTTCATATCGGATGGATATATATATATATACTCAACCAATATATGTATACCTAAACTAATGTTATGAGTAACAAAGAATTTTATATAATTTATACTATACATCAAATCTATTTGGATGATCTAAAACATGATTTAGCGTTAGACGACTACTTATATTTAAATTTTCTTAAATAACTAATGCTAAATAATTATCAATGAAGCCTTTCGTTGCATGTTTCTTTAAGTTATAAAGACTAAGATACTCTCAAAATGATATCTCAAAATTGCTTATTTACCATAAAGCATTTTCTCAACTTCTCAAAGGTATCAGAATTTTGCAAATATCTCAATGTTAAGTTTACTCGCTGTTCCTCATTACGATCTAGTATGTGAAATCTTTTGAGGCGTCTAGTTACCCTTCTATTGCGTATGTATACCATATTTTCATAAGGGTTTAAGTATAGCTATATATAGTTGAAGCCAATATATTTTTCTGTTCTCCGCTTTGAGCTTTATTTGCTTGGCTCATATATGCTTCTTATATGTAAACTTTTGATCCAGGTGAACCCCTTGCTACTTAAAAGTGTCGCTTAATGACACGGGGGGCATTTGCATCTCTTTAGCGTAAGCGGTAATCATATGTTAACATCTGTCTTCCTTTTTACTTTAAATAAAAAAAAATCTCAACTGAATTCTCAAATCAACTTTCCAAATTCAAAATTGACTTGCAGTAATAATTTGTCGATTTAAATACAGTTGTTTGCGATTTAGAAATTCAGACACGAAAAAAATGGTAATTATTTGAAAACGAAAAAGAACATAGTACCTACCATATACACCCAATTGTTTTTAAACGGTTTTGATTTAACACAGTCCAAAAAAAAATGTTGTATAAAATTTCATTCGATTTAGCACGATTAAGAAAGCTGTTTCAATGAAATTTTAATGAAAAATAATTAAATGATGTACTTCATATCTTTTTTTACACGGTTTTTTCTGGAACGTATTTACCATGTAAAAACAGAATTAGGTGAACTCTGTTCCCCTCTTGATTTGCATATTTGTTCATCTAATATTTAAACATTTTCAAGCTTACAATAGAGATAATAATTTTTTGCTAGAATCGGCTAAGCTGGTATCTCTTATAAATAAAATAAATTTTTATAAGTGTCTACATGAGTCAACATATGACAGATTGAACTGATAAAAAAATAAAAAAACTGATTGCATGTAACCCTATGACCATAATTTTATGTTTCTATGTCATTTATCTTTTAAGAAATAGCCGGATATAGATCGATGGAGAGATAGATATTACTAAATCCATTGCCTTTGTGGTCTAGAATTTTCTCGTATTAACTTTGTAGGGTTACTCATTTTCTAATCTAATATTCCCTTTCACTTATCGGTAAACAATATGTTACAGCCCAACTCAAAACTTATTTTGTTAACTAGTGTTATTGACGCTAGACGCACATAGTGTCAAATTTTAAGCGGAAATATCAATGCAACACGCCATTTTGCAATAAGCAGCGACGTCAGCATCGACGCCGGCGTCGTTCTGCCAAACACTGCGACAGCAATAAACATAACTAGCAGGACCCCTCAAGCGTTGGACATTATTTTGGCGCTAATTTATGCAAATTACATGTGTTTATTCGCACACATACTAACTCTGTGGGTAGCGGTCAAGGAGGCAAGGGGCTCACTCTGTTAGCTGTTCATAAATTGCAGTCTATGGGATTACGCGCCTTAAACTGTGCTATGAATTTTGAACTTAAAGTACATATATTGTTTATGGGCACCCAACTGGGATACATTATACCGCTTAAGCCAATTAGCTTAGCGATGATTTGAACCACTTTATTGACACGCAAGCAGCATCGTTGTATACAAAGTTCTTGACCAAGAGCTTGGTCAAGTTTGCTTAAATAACCTTAGTTGGCCTTTAAAGTGCCAGTCCGCTCAAGCCTACAAATGTAGAACTTTAAGCTGCTCAACTGCTTGCAAAAATATAAAAGTAAGCCGAAGTTTTTGTATGGGTTATATGCCGACACAAAATTAAAAAAGGCTTAAAATTGTAAGCTGCTTAAAGTGAAATACTTTGACTATCTGAATTTCGAATAAAATTCATTTTGAAGCACAAATCCTTTAATACCCGTAAGATGTGAGGAATTTATTTATTTTTGTATTTATATGCATATTTCTTGCTAAGCACACACACATCATCTGCTTAATACTTATATACTTTAATCTGTGTACACTATGGCTTAGGCAAATATTGAGTTTTTGTAATATACAAAAATAGTAGGACAAAGTACTATCCATCACCATTTATTTCTCGAGAACTAATGCAGCAACAGCGTGTAATTTTTATGCCCTGTATCTTAATGTCAGGGCCATAGTTTGTGCATGTGTATGTTACTTAGAGAAGGAGACGCCAGAGAACCCCAGAGCTAGGTATACAAGAAATTGATTTAGACATGTGTGTCCGTCATTCCGAACGCCTCGATCTTGGAGACTATAAAAGCTAGGATTTGCCTATCCTTAACTCCTATATTTTCAGCCAGGACGCCTTAAAGCAACAAGTTAAAGCTTCAGTTTGTAGGGGCAAAATGTGCAAAATAAAAAAAATCGTTCGATTTACACTTTATTTTTTTTTTTTTCCTCTTAGTACTCTTCCAGGGAGCTTAGGGCTTCTACAAGAACTTTCCACCGGACTCTGTTAGGCGCAGTTTGCTTTGCTGTGTCCCAGCTGATGTTGTGTAGGGACAGTTCGTTAAGTATTGTACGTCGCCAGGTTGCCTTTGGTCTTCCCACTCGTCTGCTTCCTTGAGGGTTCCATTCCAGGGACATCCTGACAATGCTGCTTCGATGTTTCCTGAGAGCATGGCCGATCCAACGCCACTTTCGTGTTCTTATTGCCATAGTTCTGCGTTTGATATCCGATTGGGCCAGAAAATCCCGCATATAATTCTTAGGCACTTGTTGACAAATGACTGTAGTTTCGACATCATTCTTGGCGGGGTCAGCCACGTCTCGTTGCCGTACAACAGGATGGATTTGACGCACGCCTTGAAGATTCGCAGCTTTGTTCTTCTGCTTATTTGCTGGTTTCTCCATATGCGGAACAAGCGTTCAAATGCTGATCACGCTTTCTTGAGACGATTCTCTATATAGTACCAAGGTATGAGTGTTCCCGCCGATGGTTATGCTACCTTGGCTGGTGGGGTTGAGGCGCATCGCTTTGGTTTTGGATGCGTTTATTGAGAGTCCAACTCTGCTGGCATGGATCTCGAGGTCATTCGCTTTGGCTTGGATATCACTAAGTTTATGAGAAATGAGGCATATGTCATCCGCGTAGTCCAGGTACACACTTTATTATAATCGGCTCAAAAATATCGAAAATAATCGCAATATAGTAAGTAGAGATCAGAGTCCCTATCTTCTAATTGGGAAAATCAGCCATAAGGGTAGCTGAGTGCGTAGAGTGTTGGCCTAAAAACTTAACGTTACGCAACCCAAAGACCAAGGTTCGACTCCCAGTCGAGATACATTTTTTATATTTTTTTTAAAGCTACAGCTACCCAAGTTTTTAGCCCTAATTTTTTCAGAAAATGCTATATTAAAATAATCGCTTTCATACTGGGGTCTAGCACATTGAAATTGTCTGAACATTTAATCTAGTTAACACTAGTTGTAATTTAATTTCACTGGTAAAAAAATTTTTTAATGTAGATTTTCCGACAAAATCATCGTTATTAAATTTATTAAATCTTAAGGAAAGAAAATTTCTTAAAAATACAACTTTTACTCAATAGAAAAATAATTATTTATTTATTTATTATTAGTTGCAAATTTTTTGTCTCTACCCCGATTTAGTAATATATGATTTACCAAAGTGTAGATATTTTTTCCTCAATAGCATTAAAAATCAGACACCTATATTTGTTTCAGACATTTGTATTCCACTATACTGATTAATCCCCATAATGCAATAATAGAAGAAAAGACGGATCAAATGTTTTAAGTATAAGAGAGAACAGAGTATCTTAAGTTGAGATAAGTGTAACAGCTTCACATAACAAAATGCATAGGATAATATCCTAGAAAAATCCTAGCTAATAGGCTGGCACTTCACTACCAGAGAGCTACATATACTCGCAACATTTGTATGGGCCTTAAAGTTTTACCAGGCACTTCCGAACAGGCAGCTGGGACAAATCGCACAATCCGTTTATCAATGCCTGCCCATATTCAATTTACCTTGCTAACAACTGCAAAAGGGATATGCACCAAACCTATTAAATGTATCAACTGTCACTCAGGAACATTGCACCGTAGCAACTGTTGGCAAATATGCTAACAAAAACAAAAAAAAAAAGGATGGAGTTGAAATAAGGACAAAGGCCAAGCTCATAACAATGAACAAAGCCAAACTGATTGCATACAACACTGCCAGGTAGAGAGTGTTTTTGTTGTTTTTGAAAGCTGCCTGCAGTTGGAGCCCACAAAAAAAAGGCTACCCTACAAGCAACAACCACATCAAAGTCGAGCTTCCATGTTAGCATTTGGGCACACAGCACACGGAGTAAGGTGCCAATGTGTTTGGGTATTTGTTTATGTCTTTGTGCATGTATGTGAGCATGTTAAAAGCTGCTGCCAAGGTATTTATAATCTTCCCACCTACAGATGTATGGTAGTGCCTGATGGGATTATGGTCTGCACGGCGATAAAAGTAGCACCCGTAGCCACTGCTCATAGGTGGCAGGCATTTTGGCTTGCAAAGGTGCAATGCACACTGGGCAATGGTTTCCATTGTAATTGACCTCAAAGTTCGAAATAACCGCAACCATAACCAAGGGATGAGTTAAATAATGGCTGGTAAAGTAGCTGCAGCTGCCAGCTGCTAGGTAGCCAAATTTAACTCGCTTTTGCACTAAACAAAGAGCCAACTAACCATTTTCCAAAGCACAGACATTCTAAAGTAACCCAAATGTGCATAGGACTGGTTGTCATTATGGTTACTCTGTGGGTTAATGTCCACTTGTGAAAGCCCACTCTATTCATACGGTATTTTTGCATAAATCTTAATATGCTTTAAAACCAAACTCTGGTTAGTAACTATTCCCGACGAGGTGGTGCGAAAATTGCAGGAAATTTCGTTCAAACAGATCAGTTGCAGTTTTCACATAACCCAGTGAATTATGTTTATTTTTATTATTATAAAATATAATTATAATTATTTACATTTAATTTTCACATTTGAAACAGTTCATTTAAAAAGTAAATTGTTTTTGACATATATCTTGCTGACGGAATTTGTGAGCTATTAAGTCCAGTACTTATATACCTAACATACACTTCTCACCATTTGAAGAGAATACACTTTATACTCTTTTTGCCATATATCTAGTGCCGAATGATACAGTTTAGAATAACTTTGCACTTTATCATTAACACTATTCTTCATTCACTATGACACATTTCAAGTTCTGAAAAAATTTAGTTATATAATTTTTTTCACTTTCGTTGAAATTTGGACAAAATTTTTGCGCAATCAAGAATTTTTTGTTAATAATAATAATGTTTTCGTTTAATGCTAGTACGCAGCATCGCAAAAAGCATCGAGAAAAGAAAAACTGCAACTTATTTTGTGAGCAAACAGTGCTGCCCATTTTTTGAGCAATTGATGCTAGATGGCGCCAACAGTAACAACGGCTATTTGATTTAGCGCTAAAGCAAAAACTAAATATGAAAATCAGCTGTTTATTTACTGCATTCCTATTTTGAAGCAAATTAAATTTTGTAATTGAATTATTTTTATACGCCAGTTCTTTCTAAAAATTTTCATATATTGTCGTAAGTTTTTAACACTTTGTTTGGATTGTTGGAACCCAACTTGGTCCCTAAATGGATTACACGGCCAGACGCAGTTTCAAAGCCAAGTTCGTCATTCTTCTAATGGGTATTCCGCTATGATATTGGCGATAAAAAATTAGAAAACTGCAATTCATAAAAATTTATTAATTAAAGAAAAAAAAAAGTTAGTTATTGTTTTTGAATAAGTAACATTTTCATTGTTTAAAAAAGCAAATTTGTAAATTAATTTAAATTACAATTTTAATTCCATTTTATTCGCAACTCGTCCATAGTTAACCGAATAATAGACAGCTCTTTGCTATTTTGTTTGCACTTTTGTTTTCATAACTACCATATTAGATACTCGGCTTTGCAGTTACTCTTGTTATGTGTTTTAATTGTATCAGATCCATTGCTAAAGTACGACTGACTGGCAACCTGTAGCCCCAGAGCCAAAGTTTTTCCAAAGATTAAGTGCGGCCAACATGGGCACACAAGTTGACTTTTGTTTATGTTGCACTTTACGGTTCCTGCTTTATAAACACACCCATACTCATACCTCTCCAAACTAGGATATATGTATGCTCGTATATGTGTGTGCACACAAGTGCACTTGACATGAAACCGGGCATGTGGTGGCTGTTGTGTACATGAAAATTTGCTAGTCATATTTGCACGCATTTCTGTCTGTGTGTGTTCAAGTGTGTGTGTGGTTCAAGTGTATGTATGCTATATGTTATGTGTGTTTGTGTGTTGTGGTTTGTGTTACTTGGTGTTTATCCAAAAATTATGCGCCTCACATGGCCGCATTTCTCTATGCCTTTGTATCATTTTTCTTTCGTTTGTATACTCTGTTTTTAAGGAGTAAGGTGTGTATTTAAATAGTGGAAAAATATAAACTTTTGGGCATAACATTTAACAAGTCCACTATGTCTGGTAGAAATGCAGTAGTACACGGCAAACGACATGAGCAGCCATAACAATGATGCAAAAGTGCCAGACTTACTACATGAGCAAGAACGATCATCTGATACACATAACGTGCTGGATATTTGTCAATACGATATATATTTCTGATCTTTCACTGCAAGCATATAACAACTTACAAATTTTAATTAGTTTTTATTTTTTGTTCGTTGGTTTAAGTAGTTCCGCGCGAAAAAATAATGGCTAAGGTTAATAATTTGTAAACTATGCACACTGGGCTAGGCTTTTCAAAATTTTGATATTCTTATTTTAGCTATATTTTCTTAAAGTGCATAGCTGAAAAACAATTTCTTAAATAAAAGTAATAAGATGACAACCCTGAAATTTTAATAAGCTGGGAAACTCTGATCGATAACCAGCTGTTTGCTTAAGGAAAATAGAAAAATATTCACTTCAACTCAACAATAGAAAAACGTAGCTTCGGGTGGACCGTAAAATTGAAGAAAATATAAAAAAAAAAGTTTTTCTTATTATATAAGAAACTAAAATAATATAATGTAAGCGCTTAATATTTGTTAAATGCATTTATTGGTTTTATGTTTTCTTTAGAAATACAAATACGTTTATTCTGTGGAGTAAAAATTAGCTTTGGCCCAATGTAGGTATAATTATGTCAAATTATTCTTTAAAAAGTGTACTTCAACGTGTTACTAATATTTTTTGCGCAAATTTGCCAATGCTTCGAACTTTTATTGTTTTTTGAGAAATTTTAAGATCAGTCATGATAAAATTATATATAATTATTATAATAATATAATTAAATAATGTAAATATTAGACAAGAAACTCTTATAATAAGAATATTCTGTATAATGCAGAATAAAATTGAATTGAATTCAAAATACAATTTTATCCTAAAATTGGATTGCACATTCAAAAATAATGAGAGTTTAAAAAAAAAAATACCTATGCGCAATGTAGTGTATATATTTCACATTCACTAATTATGACTATAAAAAAATACGTATACGCAATGTGAAATCCACTAAGTTTCAGCTGTGTTCAACGGTTTTTTATATTTATTTGCAATAATTTGGCAATTTAGCCCATTGTGCTACATTTGAAAACGCCACGAAATCAAACTGCAAACTATAAAAAGTGAATTTAATTAGGTGTAGTGAGTTGTATATTATGAGGACATATCATAGTCGGCCTGATTCGGTCCACTTGTTTTCCTAGTTTTCTCATTTGGTTGCCCAAAGAGACCCAGCAGCCAAACATTTTCCAAGCTGTTTGCTGCCAGCCCAGATATGTTTGTACATGCCTGTTTTTATATGCATTTATAGAGTGTATACTATATGTTTGTATGTTCATATGGGGGTTTGATTGCTTGTCTGCGCCCAGTTGGAGTATCCACCATAAACTGCATGCTATGTATGCACTCATATAATGTTCATTTTGCCGCACTGTTTAACTACATTTGCCTTCTGTCATGCCTTGTAAATTTTGCGCATAGTCCATGCGCGTGTTTGGCAACAAAAGCCACAACAGTAGCAAAAATAACAATTTAAAATTCTGAAGTAAGCCAGTGGCGTTTAGCTAGAGACTTAAGAGCTACTCCGAGTGAACTTTTAATTAATTTAGCATAAAATTTATGCTTGCAGACCTAGCTTATAGTGAAATATGAAACAAGCTGCACGTACAATAAATTTATGCAGAAAATTACACAACAGAAAATCCAAATCCTGTAAAATGCTGAGTAATCGCGTATTAAGAAGTGGATGACTTGCATCAACGGAACGAGCTGTAAAGTGCACTCTGACCGACTTCAGGCGCTTAACACAAGCGCCACCTTATGAGGTCTTTTAAACGTCCATCTATGTATAACATTTTTTTTTTCCTAATTTAATGTTGCAAAAATCCTTTAAATTTAGTATTTGCCAGTTATTAAGAGTTTTCTTATAGGCTCTCTACTAAAAGAGCTTTGGAAGTCCTTATTGTAGTACCAAATAGACTCGACTCCTAAATAATGGAACATATACTATGTAGGCTTCAAATGGAAGCAAAACTGTGCAGTGTGTCAGCCGAAGCGCTAGAGACGCCACTAAACGGGGAAGAGTGATTCTCCTCCATAGCCAGATGAGATAACCATAGAGGACCACTTCCGAAATAACTTTTTTATTATATGTATGATGGGGGTGACTAGAGAAGTCGATATACCCATGTCCCTCTGTCCGTCTGTCTGTCTGTCTATATGAGCATTTAGATCTCAGAGATGGTTAGAGCTAGAGCAACCAAATTTTCAGATTAGATGCGTTATTATGTCAGGGGAGACAAGTTTATTTTATATTTTGGATATCTGGGTTATATTATATAGCTCCCATAGGGTTGTTTCTCAGGACCTTGAAAAAAACCAAAATTTTAGATGGATAACTCGTTTGTTTATGAAGATATTGATATATAAAGTTTTTCATAGTTCCCAAGCACTGTACCAAATTTGATCGAAATCGGTTGACTATATCATATAGCTCCCATAGGACCGATCGGGCAAAAAAAAGTTTTTTGAACAAAATTCATAGTGTTTCGTTTGTTTATAAAAATATCGTAACCAAATTTGGCAAAGAAATATCTTTTGGAGTTCGTAAGCAATATATCAGACATGATTGCAATGTGGTGGTACAGGGTATCCCAAAGTCGTCCGCTCCCAACTTTAACGTACGCCATCTTTATGAGTAGTAAAAGCAAATGAAATATATAAGAGTAGATGCATTTTATAAAAAGATAAGATCCTTGACAAAGGATGCACTGACCTGAGAGTGACGCTAACAAGAATGCGAAAATTTTTGGACCTATACACCAGCATAGTTCCAGCAAAATTATATGCTTTTGGCAGATGTGTAAGGGCAAAGAAATAGCTACACAGTCAGGCCGCGACAAACGCGGTAGCTGCATCGAAAAAAAAATCCAAATGGATTCCATCCATCTGTATAATGAAATAAAACCAAGATTTACTAGCATCCCAGAGAGCAAAATAGCTGAGAAGTTGGCGCGAGATGCTTCTGCAAAGTCCCCAACAGGACCTAAGCCCTACTATGTCATTGGCAGACACACCAACAAACAGCTGCTACAAGAAAGCGGAAATCCAGACGAATCTAGGACTGGAACAATTTCTCGATTCCTTAAATTTCAATAGTTTTAATAAAATCTCCTAATTGGACAACAATTGCCCTAGGGACTCCAACTTGTTCCCAATACTTTAATAATTAAGCGCACTAAATGGCTTCAAAGTTAAGTCCTTGATAGCCAAAGTGGGCTAATAAATGGCCATTGAATTGTATATAGTGCAGCGGTTTATAATTGAGTATGCACATAAAGCAATCTGAAAAAAATGGCGAAATTTAAAGTTTGGCGTAGCTGCCTTCAAGATACCCTGCACCATCATAAAATAAGGCAACTTAATATTTGCAACTCATACAGGCAACACTTAAAGTTTTAAGGCCAACTCTCTACCAGCCCAGCTGCCCTTATGTAAGCTGGCTTCTAAAATACTAAACATATTGCCTTTATATCAATTAAATGTCTATATCAAATTTATAAAATAATTATGATCATTGTTATGGTCAAAATTAAAAAGACACTATTGGGGCCTATAAGTAAACGCATTTTGATTACTTTTGTTTTTTTCCACTTGCTGTATAATGCCCAATTGATGTAGCTCTTATCATTTCCGATATCTATATCAACTCCGACGTATCCGTCTCTATGTTACTCTTTCCACCTAAAGGTGCAGGCTATAAAAAGTAAGGTTGAAATTGATCATCGTACAAACAAATGGCAATGAACACTTTGAGTACTGAGAGTATATTTAATGCACCAATTCAAATGAATCATTAATTTCATCGTATTAAATTCACATAGATACTATGTAACCTTGTGTATCTGAAACTGTAAATAAGCTCTGAAACTGATGCAACCTTGCAGTTAGTCAATTGCCAATTCAGATATCATCAGCAACAGTTGCAAGAACAAAAGCAATTACAATGGCTACCACAGCGTTAACTACACTTTGCCATTTGATAGCACAATAAAAACAGTTACATGCTTTCTGTCGCGGTCGACGTCGACGTCAGCAACGCCAATTTGATAACGAGCAGCTGCGCTGCCAGCGTCTCTGTTTAAACACCTGTCAGGTGGTTTGTACTGGTTGTTAAACCCGTCTGCCAACAACAAAGGCTGTAACAAAAATCTCATGTGTCAATGTGAATGTGCTCTTAATTGAATTCCACTCCCACTACCGGCACTTGGAAAGCGGCATTCAACCAGCTAACTAATTTGAGTATCGTTAACTCTATGTTATTTATTTCATAAATTATCATTTAAAACTTGTTTCAGTTAAGTTGCTGCTTAGTTCATAACTCTCCTTCAAAAATTAATCCACACTAATTGGCCTTCTTTTCCTTAAATGGGATATCCCAAATGGGATTTTTTTTTATATGAAGTTTTGTCATTCCGTGCGAAAATTTTCGAACTGCGTATGGGCCTTTAGTATTAAATATTTTAGTTAAACTTTAATATTATTTGCTAAATATATTCATTTCGTTTCTCAACTGTAAAGGTACAATATCTAAACTCTAATTGTCTTGCTTTAAGCAATATTTGGAATTATTTATGGCAAGTAAAGCAAATTTTAAACTGTATAGGGTGGGCCATCTGTAAGTTTTGATTGTTAAACACTAATAATTCGGAACATACCCGTGCAAAGTGGATGCTCTTCGACATATATCAATTTGAAAACTACTCAATTTTAGTCATGAATCGTTTAACAACCAAACAACGCGTAAAAGTGGTACAGGCGTACTATGAAAATGGTCGTTCTGTGAAAAAAAGTAGTTGAGGCCAGGGTCGAAGAGTAGCCCGGAATATTGACGCGCCATCGTTCACAAGAATTACACCTTGCTAGGACCACTTTGCGTCAAATTTTGCATGCGGATCTGAATTTACACGCTAACAAGATTCAAATGACGCAACAATGGAAGCCCACGGACCATTATCAGCGTCTAACTAACTGATGACCCACCCTATATATGAATGCTTGAATATTCTGAGACGTATAAACTTGTTTTTATTTCATAACAAAGATACTGTTTTACTCGGAATGATTTTTATCGCCCACTTTGGGATAGGTCTTGTAGTCAGTCTAAAAAGTACTAACTTTATTTTTTAATGAGTCAAAAAAGCTTTCAAAAATATCGATAGATGCTCCCAGCGATGTTATTAAGCAAAAAAATATATAAGTACCTTATGCATAAAAAGCCTTTTGGTTGAAGAGCTTATGGTCTGTCACGCATCGGTACATAGACTCGTGTGAACTCAAATATACAAAAACTTTTTATGCCCTGTACCTTAAGGTAAGAGGGATCTTAAGATTGTGCAAGTGTATGTAACATTGAAAAAGGGACAACGCAGACCCCGAAAAGTTGCCTCAAATATAGTCAGCTGGACAAGAAAACTTGATGTAGACATTTTTATAGGTCTGTATGAACGCCTAGATCTTGAAGACTATTAGCGCTAAGATAGCCTAACTTGACGTTAGGGCTCCTTAGGTGTCCAGCCACATCTGCATTATTTTTTCTACAATTTTAAATTTGCATGTGTGTTAACAGAAACGTTTCTATTAATATTTGCAATCATTCAAAATGGAACATAAATAGCGGATATAATATAGTATAGAAGAGGGTAGACTTCGAATAGCCTTAGTGGCATATGGGTGGTTTTTGTAGAAAGTTGACCTTCAAACTAAAAATTTTGATTGAGCTATGCTCGACTGTTCATCATTGTTACTAAAATCTAGTACTACAAGAGATCTCTTATCTTAAAAGATGATGTGTACCCTCGTAGAAGAATGTAGTCATAAAAGCAACTTTGTCGAAATTTGGCTTAGTTACTCGCATGTTTTAATTCAATCACATAGATTGACTAAAATTTCCAAAGATATTGAAATGAACCCATTTTTTTTCCTATAAACAGCAGCTCTATATAACTTTCTTTGATTTTTTGACAAGTTAGAGTCACAAAAATGGATTTGTAGCATTGTGAGCCTAGTTATTAAAAAAAATGTTGACATTTTCGCAAAACATTACCCGAACTGTTTTACTTGGGCTTGGTGCAGAGTATGTCACTTTCGTACTGTACCGGAGAGGTACGTTGCATTAAATTGGCATTTTTTATAAATTTTTTTACTTTCTTGACCTTAAGCTTTCTTAGCAAAAAGTAATCAAAAGTTATTTAATCAAGAATTCTTGCTCTATTTTTGTGTAACAGAATTCAAACGAAATTCTTGATCTTACTTTTAAGCGTAACTCTCAAATGGACACGACATGTCCAATATTGATTCGTAAGCAATTACAAATTAAGTTACTTAAACTGACAGAAAACCTGTCGAAAACAATCAAAAAAGTTCAGAGAAACTTATATTATATATATATGTATATATGTGCGTGTGTGCACATATGTTCAGTTAAACTGAAATAAAGTTCTAAAGAAACTATTAAAAATATGCAATGCCAGCAAATTTTTCGCAAGAGCTAAATTAATTAGTTTTCTAACAACTTTAAATTAATAACTCTTGCAATGAGCAAAAAATTTTCGCTTTCTGGATTGGATATCATAATTAAAAAACTATCATATAATATAGACATGTTGAAGCTTTGATTAGTTAATACCGATTAAATTACTGCACTCCATGTTTGCTTAGACGACTAATATTATGCTTTAAATTATGCTGAAATTCTTGTGCTGCTGCTGATTTATCGATAAGCTGCTTAATTTCCACTTTTCATCTTGTTTATACATATTATCATCAATAAGCCAAGACTTCTAAGCCTTGTATATTTCCTTTATATTTAGTTAAAATATATTTATATAGCAACAATTGCTTATGTTCTTAAATTTACCATGAAAATTGGTTTTTGACACGCATAATATGTATGTATAATGTTATGTAAGTAAATATATACATGCATACATATATGTATTCGCACGCACATATTAATTTATTTGGTTCCATAATTTTCAATTAATTTTCAGCAGCATCTTGAAACATACATATTTCCTATTTCGGGTCATTTACTTTGTACCAAATGTTATTCATCACGAAGCTCATACATATATATTTGCTAATCTGATACGTATATTTGTACATATGTGCAATTGTGAGTGTTGTATAACTATATTAAAATCGGTGTTACGTAAGAGAGTGAATACAATGAACCTAACTTCAAAAGCAAACAACAGCTCACATTCAAACAAAAGCAATTTGAACATTCAAGCATTTAATAAATTAAACTTCCGAAGAAATTAATTTAAAATGAAGAACTAAATTTAAATGCGCTGCGTAATACATAAGTTTTGTTATGTGAGTCTTATTAACAACAATATAATGACGTTTCGCTCCGTGAAATAATTTTAATAAGTATAGATATGTATCCATTTTTTTAGGTGAAAATGGCTGCCATATCTTAGTATTTATGTGCACACCTTCTGGTGTAAAAGATGGCGTACGTTAAAGTCGGGCGCGGACGACTTTGGGATACCCTGTACCACTGCTTACAATCAAATCCGGTAAATTGCTTAAGAACACCAAAAGACATTTGATTGCCAAATTAGATTATGATACCTTCATAAACAACCAAAAACAGACGAATTTTTAATCAAAAACTTTTTTTCGACCGATCGGCCCTATGGGAGCTATGAGATATAGTCAACCGATTTTGATAAAATTTGGAACAGTGTTAAAAATCTCAAAAAAACTTCTGAATGCCAAATTTGGTTACAATATCTGCACAAACAAACGAAACACAACGAATTTTGTGCAAAAAACGTTTTTTTGACCGATTGGCCCTATGGGAGCTATATAATATAGTCAACTGATTTTGATCAAATTTGGTACAGTGCTTGGGAACTCTAAAAAACTTCTTAATGCCAAATGTGGTTACGGTATGTTCACAAATAAACGAAACACAACGAATTTTGTAAAAAACACGATTTTTTGACCGATTGGTCCTATGGGAGCTATATGATATAGTCAACCGATATTGATAAAATTTGCTACAGTGCTGGGGGTTTCTAAAAAACTTCCGATTGCCAAATTTGGTTATGATATCTTCATAAGCAAACGAATTATCCATCTAAAACTTTTGCTTTTTTTCGAGGTCCTCTGAAACACCCCTATGGGAGCTATATAATGTAGCCCCGATATCAAAAAAATAAAATAAACTTGTCTCCTATGGATTAATAAGGGATCTTATCTGAAAGTTTGGTTGCTCTAGCTCTTACCATCTCTGAGATCTAGGCGTTCATACGGACAGACGGTCAGACGGTCAGACGGACAGACGGACAGACGGACATGGGTATATCGACTTCTCTAGTCACTCTGATCATACTTTAGGTAACTTTGGGGGGTCTCCGACTTCTCCTTCTGTACGTTACATACATTTTCGGCTTGCACAAACACAATATACCCTTTGTACCATACGGTACAGGGTGTAAAAATAACCCAACACTTTTAATGTGTCTAGTGTTGGTAAGCCGTCTTTTGATCAGGTATTTTGATCCAAGGCGCGGATCCAATATTTCATCGTAGAGGGTCTTTTTATTTCGAAGTGTTTATATGAATATCAGAGCTCGCAAAAAACTGTCAACCCACTTTTCTAACTTTTGGGGAGTCTGGAGCCGAAAACCCCCGTGGATCCGCCATTGTCTGATCCTATGACCTCAGCAGCTTACGTCGATAAAATTTTGTTACGAGTTTTTTTTATTAGGAACACATAAAAGTTCTTATCAAAGTTGCTGATTCTAGGTCATTCTTTTAGCATTAATACGTGTTGTTCGATGCTTTTTAAGGGCAAAGGGAGTGCAATTTGTACATTTGTGACTATGATTTTTTTTTTTCTTTATCCGATTTTGTTTATTATTATTAAAAACTTCAACTTTCGAAGATAGCCACCAGAATACTACGTTTTATGGGGTTTTTTGAGATTACGCTAGAGCCCTCGCGTGCTGGGGTCTTTTGGACAGCGGATTCGATTGCAGATTCAAGTAGATCGTCCCTATTTTCGAGGAAAGGGGTACAAGGACTGTCGGGCGCATCATGAATCACATTTTTTTTTTGGGGATAGGCATTACCTACATTAGCATGATGATGTAATGTTAATGAACTCTTTTTTATCGTACTGTGCCTCATTTGGCAATTGACCCATTAGTCTCCTCTATCCTAGAAGCATTTTGATGGCTTTTGACCTTTGTAAGGTCCTCAATTTTTCACTTTGTGGCTAAAATTAGAACCCAAACTCTCGACTGTCGCCTTATTCCTTTTAGAATAATTCATAGCTCTTGAACCTTAGTTTTTAAAATTTTCTAGATACACTTTTGCTTTGAATGCGCCTTTTCGAGTCTTATTTTCTATATCCTACTTTTCCAATGATATCTAAATTCTATAGTTTTTTTTATTTTATATCATCTCTGGGTACAATAGATCCACTTGGGTCGCAGTACATCTTACACCCATTACAAATAATAATCATCTCTACTTGCCTTTTGGAGCATCCTTCATCAATCCTGAAATTCATTTTAGTCAATGATGTTCTTTTGGCTTTTTACTATTAAGCCTTAGTCTCTGGCCACTTCTTAATGTGGGCAGGAGGTGCATATCCTAAAAAAGTTGAACCAACGGTTTAGTTTCAGCTAATTTTTTCATAATTTTTTTTTAATATAAATATAGGGTAAGGTGGGGCAAATATCGTCCAATATACAAAATTAAAGCTAACGCTTTGCCGCAACTTTCTAGAACTAATGATTGTTTCTGACCATTTTTAATTTTTGATTGCGATATGACCATTTTTCAAAAAAATTTTTCAAAAATGGTGGGGTAAACACGACCGGCTATTTTTTTTTCGCCTGATTTAAAACAGATATGATCTAAATTGAATAGTTTTTCGATAATAAATTAAAAGAGCATGTTATTGCTTTACAAAACTGAATGTATTTACTTTAAAAAATCGTAATGTATATATGTACTGTATAAATCGAAATAAAAATTAAATAAATGTCAATAAAGGATGATTGGATTGAATAGCAATCACAATTTTTTGATTTGCTGTCTAAATAACATGCGGGTGTATTGTTGGTTCGAGTTGGACGTCTAGGTGGCTCCACCATTTAGAGGTCGGATTTGCCCCACGGTGTCATTTTTCATTACGACGTGAATTATACGCAACTTCTAAACAATACTATGGTCCAATATACCAATATATAAGTAGGTCTCTGCTAATACATAGTACATAAGCCACTTAATGTTTTTTTTCGATAACTTTATTTAACAATAAAAAAATTGTGTAATCAAATATTCACAAAAATTAAATCGAAAATCGTAAAAATATACTTCTTGTCGTTTGAGCATCTAAATATAGACTGACAGACAACTGGCATGCTACCATTTTGGTTATTTTTAATGCTCTACACTAGATCTAGATCGGGTTTACCCACACTGTCAGGTTTGCCCCACCTTATCATATTTTTTTTTTATTATTATATTTTGCATACCTTTATAAATAAATAAATAAAGCAGTTAGCCGTTACTCCAACAAAAAAATTTCGCAATTCAGCACTGCTTATCAGGCAGCATACAAGCAGTTTTTTAACAGCTAAAGAGTCAATTTTGCAGAATGCATAAAAAGAATATAGAGTATGGTGTAACCCTCTTAACAATCAAATGGTAAAATTTATGGGCTGAAGTCCAAGTGCAAATTGCGTTTTCTTAGTTATTCATTAATTTCAAATTTATTAATAGTCAAAAAAAGTCTCCAAAATTTACATACAGTAATTCAATTCTTACAAAGTACTAGGTATATATTTATAAATTGTTATTAAAAAGCAAATTGAAAAACATTGTCTAAAATTTCATTTACTTCGAAAATTACTTGGAATTCAATATTGCAATAATTAAGCAATATCACACAAACGCACGCTTTAGCAGACACTGACCGTATAGTACCATATATTCATATTAGTTGCTATCAAATTTTAAACTAGCAAATTAATTTTATTTTCAGGCACTCTGATGAAATTGATGGCAACCCTGGCAGCAGTCAACTTTACTCAGCTGGCTAATGCAACCGAGTGGCAACAATGTGTGGCAAGCACAGGGTAAAGTGCATATAGGCACATAAACAACTACAAGAGTTATTCACGCGCTATATACATACTATATATAGAGCGATGTACTTGCACGAGTGATTTTGACAAAACAAACGTGTGCCAAGTTCAAAATAGCAACAACAAACTTGCAGTGTTGCAAAGCGTTTGCCAATAACAAATACCACAAGCAAGCAGCAGCATCAAAAACAAAAGCAACAACATAATTAAATTACGAGACTAACAACAACAACAATTGGAAATAAAGCATACTTAACGGTAGCACTAGCAGTACAGTTGAAACCGTGCAAGTATTAAGAACATGTGTGTGTTGCACAACGTCAGTATTATAGGCATTATTGGACTCATAATGGCTTCCAGCACTGCAACAGAGACAGTTCATATGGAACAACAATTCTATGCAACAGTTAATACAAGAGACGACTATGCAAACGAAACGTTTTTTGTTAGTACCACTGCAACTTATGCTGCATCGCCCACAATGGCCAGCTATACGTATTATCCAGAAGATTTACTAAACTCTACCAGCTTGCCAACCTATCAGCATTGTATTGCCACGCGAAATTCTTTTGCGGATTTGTTTACGTTAGTGCTATACGGTTTGGTTTGCATTGTGGGTCTCTTTGGCAATACGCTGGTTATCTATGTTGTGCTGAGATTCTCCAAAATGCAAACAGTAACCAATATATACATACTCAATTTGGCCATAGCGGATGAGTGCTTTCTAATTGGTATACCGTTTCTGCTCTACACCATGCGCATCTGTAGCTGGCGTTTTGGCGAATTTATGTGCAAAGCTTATATGGTCAGTACATCCATTACATCCTTCACCTCGTCCATTTTTTTGCTGATTATGTCTGCGGATCGTTATCTGGCCGTTTGCCATCCCATTGCATCGCCACGCTATCGCACGTTGCACATAGCAAAACTAGTCTCGGCTTTAGCCTGGTCCACATCGGCCGTACTAATGCTACCGGTTATACTCTATGCCAATACGGTGGAGCAAGAAGATGGCATTAACTATTCCTGCAATATTATGTGGCCGGATGCATATAGAAAGCACTCTGCCACTACTTTTATATTGTACACCTTTTTCCTGGGCTTTGCCACACCGCTGTGTTTCATTCTTTGCTTTTACTATCTGGTCATACGTAAGCTACAGTCCGTGGGACCCAAGCACACGGCCAAGTCTAAGGAAAAGCGACGCGCTCATCGCAAGGTAACGCGTCTCGTGCTCACCGTCATTACGGTTTATATTTGCTGTTGGCTGCCTCATTGGATGTCACAGCTGGCACTCATCAACTCCAATCCTGCACAGCGCGATCTTTCGCGTCTTGAGATACTCATCTTTTTGCTGCTCGGCTGTCTGGTCTACTCCAATTCAGCCATCAATCCTATACTCTACGCCTTTCTAAGTGAGAATTTCCGCAAGAGCTTCTTCAAGGCCTTTACCTGCATGAACAAGCAGGACATTAATGCGCAGCTGCAGTTGGAACCGAGTGTTTTTACCAAGCAAAATAGTCGTCGCAGAGGTGGTTCACGTCGTTTATTATCTAATAGCCAGCAGCCCCCCATGCAGCCACTAAATGCGGGCAACAATAACTCATCGACGACGACTTCCTCCACTACAACAGCTGAAAAGACGGGCTCTACAAACGCGCAGAAGTCTAGCAGCTCCAATGGTAGATTGAACGCGGTTGCAGCAGGACCTTTGCCTGCGTCTCCTGAGAATTTGATCATCTATCTGGATGAGCAGCAGGATACACTCTGCACAACAATGCGTAGAAGTTCTGGTCTGGTGCAGCAAACCGATCTCTAAACAGAGATGCATGCAGACAAAGATTAAGCTATTAAGAGCAGGCATTTACTATATTAAGTTGTATACGCTAGATAGTAGTAAATGTTTTGGAATAAGTAAGAAACATCAGTATTAATATATGACACCAAATGAAAAATTGAAAACAAAAAAATTTTAATACAACGATATCCTAGCAATATCTTACTAACTCGATACTTTTGTACTGTACTATACCCTGTACCATAAGAGTCACTAGATGAGAGATATGTGATAAAAAATAACACAGCCACAAAAAAAAAATGTGATCCGGGGACAAGGCATTGGTTTGTAATGTATTTCGACGCTCTGAATCCATAAGCGGTAACAGATTTGGCCCAAGAGGTCTGGCTTATATCCTAACCTCAAAAAAACCCACATAATTTATTTCAAGACCGCGATGATTCGCTCAATACGAGGCGAGCTCAAATAGGAAACCAATACGCCAGATTTCTGAGATAACCTCAAAAATAACTCTTTTTATGGGCTGATCTTGAACTCAGTTTCAGCGACCCTAAAAAAAACATCGTCTCACCTCTGGATCTGACAGTAGATTTTTTTTGTGTGACTGTGTAATCAGCAACAATTGTTTAAAAACCCATGTTCGAAAATGGTTAGCTTCAGTGAAACTTTGAGAACTGGAGGTATGAGATTATACGGATCGGAACTTCAATAGGAATGGGCAATAATATATAGGAATCTCAGACGTCATCTCCCAAGCTTTTGCTGATATGTTCACGCAACTAAAATAAATATATGTGAGTCAAATAAACAAAACAACGTTAATCTTTTTTAATGTATCAAAGAAAAATGAATACAGGGTATTCCTCTGTCGGACACCACCGCTCTGAGTGATCATAATTGTAATTATTTCAAGACTTTGTTCAAAATATTTTGCACCTTTTTGTAACCTCTGAATTAAAAGCTCGAGTATTTTAATTGCTGAATGTCTATTATTGCGTAAATTAAAAATAATTACACCTAATGAGGAGCTTATCATAGAATTATTAGGCCATAAAATTATGCAAATAAAACTTTTTTGTGAATGTTTCTAAAAGCTCAGACTGAAATAGCTTTTAGCTAGAACATTGAATATTTGTAGGGTTCTGGGTGGGGGCTTAGTTTAATTGGAATCTATTAAGTGGTTTCGGAAGAGTTTGCAGAGTGGGGAGGCATTAACTATTTATTTATAAATTTAAGTGTAATATATATACATATAAACAAAATGTTGCTTCTAAGTAAAATGTGTGTCTAAAGTTTTGATAATGTTTTGCATTTTACGTAAATGTACTTAACTTATTCTAATATAATTCTAAAATGTAGAAATTATTTGTAATCTCGCTGTATATAATAAAATTTAAAATAAAAAAAGTAAACAGATTCAAAATGAAAAAGTGTGCATGTTACATCCAATTTAATAAAAATATTTATAAAATATTAAACATTAGTACGTCAATTATTTCGTAACATATTAATTAATTTCATATATTTTATAGCTAAAACAGGCCACAAAATTAAAACGATTTGATTATATTATGTCGATTTTCAATTAGCAAATTATGATTGAATTTTAAACTTATTTTCACTAATAGCCCAAAAAAAAAAAATTTGATAATATAAAATTAATTAATAATTATTATCAAATATGTTATGTATAAGGAGGCAAGGTGGAGGCAGATGCCCTATTCTCCACTGGGAGTCAAGGATAGCAGAAGAAGAGGAAGAAGGTGGAAACAGTGTTGTCCAATTATTAAACCGATGCTTTACGTAAGATGGCGGCACCAAAGTTCACTAGATGGCGCCAGCGATGGAAACGATAGTTCGATAACCTCCTCGTTTTGTTGTCAACGGCACGAGCTGTTATCGTGTCTATCATCGCTATCTTTCTCTTGTTACGCGGCTAAAATCAATATACCTACTTCTACTTGTAACTTAGAAATTAATTCTAGGAAACAAAGTTATTATAGCCAGAGCAACATAGGCTTTCAAGCTGGTTGGTATATATAAAGGGTGTTTTTATAATAGGGTCCGGATTTCCGAAAGGTATATCTCTGAAAGCAGTTGTCACTTTGACAAATGTGAATGTCATTTTATTCAATAAGGCTTAACAATTGATCATGTTAAGATTTACACCACAAAAATATCTTCAAATCTTTGAGAATTATAATCCTCAACAGGTGTTGATTTGACCCTTATAGATTATTTTTTTTGGAGACTCGTCAAGTCATTCGTTATGAAGACATTACTAATATACGGCTCCAAATGCTCGAAAGCGTGGTCAAAAATTGAACTGACAGAATGCGTTTCGTAACTCGTAGTCGTGATGGTCACATGCCAGAGATCATTTTCAAATATTAAATGATAAGAAATTATCGTTCTAATAAAACCATATTTGGGATCATTACATTAATTTTTCTGTGTTTAATTTACTGACTTTACAAAACGCCAAATCCACTTACAGACTTCCTATAGTAGCAGCATCAATAAATGGAATCATCCCGCCAAGAGATTCTTTGTTGCACAGTGTATTGCTATAATTGAAACTGCTCGTCTAAACAAGTCTTAAAAAATATCTAAACTAACTTAATTTTATTAAAAAAAAAATGACATCCTTTTTTAAAGTACTAAGTGAAATGGTATTATAGCGTGTGTATGTATGTAAAGTGTGATAATAAAGTGACTATTATATAAATAAATATGTAACATATAGTATATATAAAACAATGCAAGTGCGAACAAGTAAAGAAAAGTTTTTGTTGAGCTGCTCCACTTTAGGGCGACATTGCAGCACTCAAGTGGGTCAGAAAAGGCTTAACCCGGCATTGGGTGCTCGCTCTGGGCAGCGTAATGCATTTACAACGTAATCCAATCAGAGCAATAATGAAATGCTAAGTGCCAGACACAGTCAGGTCAGACAGCGTCACAGACCCTGCCACAGCATCCAGTATCCAATACCCGGCAGCCAGTTGCACTTTGCACGCACCAAAAACGCGAATCAAGCGTCGGAGTCTCGATGCGGCGACAGCCATGCAAGCGTATAGCTCTGTTGCATCCCCTCCATGCCAGTCAATGCCTCTCAGCGTCTCTTAGCCCCGCACGTTGTATCTCAACTGCTACTGTCGCACTGCTATGCAGTGGTCACGTTTTACAATTCACGTTTTACACAGATTTGCCGCAGGTTTTGGCCCGACACAATCAGATTTGGTTGCCATTGCGCTTGGTTGCAGCAACAGCTGCAACCGCTGGCTATTGCCATGCCAAATGTTGCACATTGATTGCAGCTCCCGTTGCAGTTGCTCATATGCTGGTAATGGCTTCAAATAAATGTTCACAAACTTTCGTTTGCGCTTATTAGAAATGTTCAGCATACGCACACGTATTAGATTACTTGGTGCTCATAACGTTCATTTGGTTTAATCTGCTCCAGCAGTTGCACATCATTGTAGCCCAACACTGTGGCGGCGCATTCACTCAACGAACCATGTCCGGATCTACTTGTCACCACTGCTGACGACGTGTCATCCCATCAACGGGTGGCTGACAATATAGCTACTCTTGCCTCCTCCAGCTGAGTTTGTCTTTGTTAGCGACAATGCGCTCCCATTGTCATTGTGCCTTATTGTGCATTGGCTCAGCGAAATTGGCGAAGCCTGGCTGACATGGATGGACATATGCAGGTCATGCAGCCAACAGACCCTGACGCTGTCGCGTCCATCAAGTCCAGTGACACGGCCATTTCGTGTGCTCGCAAAGAAAAGAAGCTCTCAGATTGGTTTGCATTCTGTTTACCTGCTGCGCCTTAAAGTATGCAATATTCCATTTTTGAGGAAGGCTCTCTCACACCTCCAATGCGGTCAAATCAACAATGCTTTCTGACCACCACATACATCCGACACCCGTAATTTAATTTCACTCAAGTAAACCGCATTCTGACAAGCAGAAAAACTTGAAAGGCACACACGAATGTTTGCATACTCTTTCCAAAAGTATTTATTTGGATACGTATGTTAATTAAAAATGGTTCGGTTGTAATGCCAACTTCATCGGCTTATTTAATAAGAGATTCTTTTGAAAATGTCCAATTTAAAGACTGAATCGGGAAAGGAAATGTAATCCGGTTATAGCCTTCTAGCAACAAGCATCCTAACCGTCTCTGGGTTTTTTAAATTTATACAGCGGATCCCAAACGTGCCGAAAAAAATGTTTATTTACTGCTTTACTATTCTGTGACATAATTTTAACTCAAAAAATTATGACTAAATCTCGTTACGTAACACCAATATGGCGATTTGTTACTTTGTTACTGGTGATACGAAAAGAAGTAAAATAATTGGTTACATGTAAGTAAGTATCTAAAAGAATATTTCAAGAAGTCGCTCAGGAATTGGTTAGTTGTGATATATCATATTATAAAATTATATTAAATATAAAAAAATGTTAAGATGTTAAGGAACCATGTACGAAAGTTCCAATTTTCACAGACTTCTCTTTCAGCTCGTTCTCTTAAAGCTTAACATAATTTTTACAAATTTTTTTTCGTTAATAAATAGCAAACCGAAAATTTGTAATTTTAAAAAATCATATCACAGTAAAAAGCACATCAATACCTTTCGATCTAATTGTCTTTTATGTCAATATAAAATTTTATACACGAGATATTGAGGAATATCTAAAAAAAATGTCCAAAAACATGCTTTTCAAAATAATCTCGAAAACGGTTCTCGACAAAAAATTATTTATTGAAAAAAAGTTTTTTACGAAGCTTCACTCAATGACCCTTAAATTTGTAAACTAGTGTTATAGACGATTTCATTGTGTACCACTTCGTATATTCATACGACAATATTCAGATATTCCAACTATTCATATATCACACTTTCCTCATTTTTTTCTGGATTCGTTCCTAACAATTTTAGTTAGCCAAAAAATGTATCTTTTTTATTAATTGCACATTGTTTCAACACTATTCACACTACGTATTTGCAAAAAGAGTAAGCCATACATACCATCTTTTTTGTTGGTAATAATGTACTGCTTAAAAGAGTATGCAAAGCAAATCTTTCAAGTACATACAAGAGCAAGACAAGAAAAAAATAAAATTGGCCAGATACATATCACAAAACGACCAAGCAATCAACTAATTAAACTTAAACAGCCGCAATGCAGTCATAAAAAGGCGCATCAAAAAATAGGTAAAGCACATGGACTCACCCCCTGACCAACTTAGAGCTTATTCGAGCCAGAGTTATACAAAAGTAGCTAACAAAATATGGCTCAGTGGCTGTCAAAGGCTTTTCAAATTGTTTTTTTTAAATCTCCACTGTTGACAAGTGCTCCCTCTGCTCTGCTTAACCTCATCGAGCTGCTTTGTTCATGAATCAAAATCTAACCATAAATCAAAGCCGGAACGACAGTAAAAGTAAGCCAAGCAACACTAACGGTAAGCACACCCAATGCATAAATCTTTGAACATTGCTCAACACCAATGCCAGGGACAAAGTGAAAAATTGACTAAACAAAAAAAAATAAAATAAAATTATCGAGTGTAGATATGCATGAAAAAAGCTTCATATAAAATTAGAGTAATAGGCTTTTTACACTGAGCACATCTGAGCGGAACGCATGGGATTTTTTGAAGATGTGAAAAAGGGGTTCACACTGACAACATCTAACATCTAACATCTTGCTGTCATATTGACAGGCTGACACGTAAAATCAGCAATTTATGAAAATATATTAATGTTATTTAAAACAAAAGTTAGATATTATTTAATGTGTCGCTCAACAACAGCAACCGTTAATAAGAAATGCTTTTTTGTTATTAAGTTATAACGACGACGAGCTGTTGGACAATGCATCGAATATGCAAGTACCGCGCCCGCGTACGCTTTGGATGGTTGTAAGTTCTGTGGTTAAATTTTTAGCTTTATTTCACATATTTATAATTTAGCAGCGTTATGGCATGTTTTGGGTAAAGGGCGTATCTAAAAGTACAACGATTCCCTAGTCTACCGTTCCTCTTCACTTTGCAAGAAACTTGAAACTACACCGCTGCTAGAGGACACCATAAGATAGGAACATTTATGTCGTAGATGTTACATAAAAATCTGCCGTTCCGAAAATTTCTACATCATTCCAACATTTTGTGGAAATGTTCCTATCTTATTGTGTCCCGATAAATATATATTCGATAATTTTTCTGTGCAACTCAAAATTCTACTCATTTGCTGCGAAAATGTAAACAATGTGAACGAAAAAGACCGGCAACTTTGAATTCGAAGCAAGGCGCCAAAGCTTCATATGTTTATGGAACTGGCACACAATTTAAAATGTTCGGCAATACATAGATAACCAAAAACGTCCAAGGCGATCCAGGAAGCGTTCCAGTCGGAGCTTCTAGTAGTATGAGGAAAAAAAGTAGAAACCAATTTTATAGATTTATATTTATTGCATTTTAATAAACAAAGGCAAATTGTGGCTCATTAAAATATCAGCTCATTGTTTTTTGACATCTACTCCAGCTCTGGCGATGATCCGACGGTGATTGACATATGAAAATGTGTAGCTCAAGGTTTGGGTTAGGTTAGAGCGGTAGCCAGCACACTTAGGCCAATTTAAACTCCCTTCTCCAGGTAAGTGTTCCTAAAGGGAATCGCAGTTTGTGGCTGCTGTATAGCTTGCAATCATTCTCGGTTATTGGGGAAATAATTTCCCAAGTGATTTTTCCTGCGTCTACATAGAGCTTTACAGGAACAGAAGAAGTGCTCTACTGTTTCTACTTCTTCCTCGTCTCTGCAGCTTCTGCAGAAGTCATTGCTCGGAGCATTCATTCTGGTCGCATGTGCTCCGACAAGCCAGTGACCGGTAATCGCTCTAACAACTGCCAAACACTGAGCTAGCTCAAGGTTTAATTTTGTTAAAAAAACTAACTTAATAATTATGGTGGTCAATAACTTCTACTGCTGTTGACTTTATGTTAATGTAGCACTCATCCAATTGAACAAATAGCTAATATGCATACTTTTTTTATATTATGAATTTACTAATATTTTTTGAAACCAGTGGCTTTCAAGCATTGGTGAGGTCCAATGTATGTGTGTATGTGCGAGTTAGCACCAGCTCGTCGTCCTCATTAATACTCCCAATTAATTAATGTTTTCAACATAAATTCACAAAACCCTTCCTTAATAATATTTGATCTTGGAAATTAACGCATAAAAAGATAGATGTTTTAATTTTAAATAAAATTTTTACTATATTTTCATAAACATTCTCTCATCATACCGTTCGATTAGCCTTCTAGTAACATTTTCCAAAGTATTTGAAAGAATCCTTTTGAATAGGTTATTACCAGTTTTGGAGGAAAACAATATAATACCTGAGCATCAGTTCGGGTTTAGGAAAGGCCATGCAACTCCAGAGCAATGCCATCGAATATTAAACATAATAACAAGTGGATTCGAAAAGAAACTGTATTCTGCAGCAGTATTTCTTGATGTTCAGCAAGCATTTGACCGAGTCTGGCATCCAGGAATATTATATAAAATTAAAAAACTGCTTCCTGCTCCATTTTTCTTGCTGCTTAAATCGTATTTAAGCCAGCGATACTTTTATGTTCAAATGGATGGAGAAACATCACAACTATACAGTATACATGCAGGTGTTCCACAGGGTAGTGTTTTGGGTCCTGTCCTCTACACGATATTCACTGCAGATCTTCCTGTTGATGAAAATGTTTAAGTAGCCACCTATGCTGATGATACAGCTATAATTACATCTAAAGAATCAGCGGCGGCAGTATCCCAAGGTATTCAAAATGAAATTTTTGAAATAGAGCGATGGCTTAAGAAATGGAAGATAAAGGTTAATACTGAGAAGTCGAATCATGTAACATTTGCATTGAGAAGAGGAGATTGTCCGCCAGTATATCTTAATAATATACTAATTCCGCATAGAGATTCAGCCAATTATCTTGGGCTCGATTTAAATCGCAGAATCACCTGGACAAGTCATATTAAAAGCAAAGTAAGAAAACTTAACAGAAAAACAAAGAAAATGCATTGGCTGCTTGGTAAAAGGTCGCAGCTAAGTTTAGAGAACAAAGTCCGTCTTTACAAAGCCATCTTGAAGCCTATATAGACTTATGGTATCCAATTATGGGGCACAGCAAGTCACTCAAACATTGAAATCATTCAACGGTATCAGTCCTAGACACTAAGACTTATTGTTGACGCCCCATGGTTTGTATCCAATGAGCAAATTCATAAAAACCTAGATATTCCATACGTTAAGGACGAAATACGAAGACTAAGCACCAGTTACGTGGAAAGGCTGCATAATCATTCGAATGTTTTGGCAATAGGCCTCTTGGATGATAGCGATAGAATTCGAAGATTAAAACGCAATCATGTCTTAGACATGCCATATTCAAATTAAGCTTACAGCACTTAAAAAAGCAATAGTTATTACTCATTGGAGTTTAACTATTTCTCCTGTTAATTTATAATTTCCAAATCAGATTGTAAATAAATATAACTAAAAAAAAAAAAAAAAAAAAACAAAAAAAATTTTTATAAGTTGCTGATTTTACGTGTCAGCCTGTCAATATGGCAGCAAGATGTTAGATGTTGTCAGTGTGAACACCAATTTCACATCTTCAAAAAATCCCATGCGTTCCGCTTAAATGTGCTCAGTGTGAATAGCCTATAACACATTGTAAGTTAATCGACTACTTCGATTCGATATTTTTTTTTCAGTATCGCACTTTTATGTTGTTTTGCTAACAACATTGTTATGCCAAATATTTACGCATTTAAGTCCAAGCAAAGAAGCATAGAATAACAAAAGAAGAAAAATTTTACTGTTTGCTGTTTAAACAAAAATACTGCCAAAAAGGAAATGCAAAAGTTACAGGAAACAACAGATCAAGTTCTGTGATTTTGGGCGGAATTGGACTGTTTATCAATGCCCGGATATGCTTTGCACGCATGAGCCATGAACTATGGCCAGGGCTGGCACAGTGCCCCACTATAACATGTAAATTTTCTGCTGCATAACACAATAAGCCAGACAAGTTTTAGTGGCAAGAAGACGAAATCAGCTTGTGGCTGCAATTTACCAACCAGAAGACTAGAGCAAAGCTAGCTTAAAACTTATGTAATTGATATATGCGGCTATAACTTTATAATGAAGCTACCAACTTGTTGAAAAGTTGCACGCATGCAGTGTTGAACAAGCTTGGAAAGTTTAGAGTTGGCTACAAAGCAGTCATAGCTGAAGTTGGACATACTTTAAACTTGTGTTTAAATTAAAAAGGTTATTATGGTTATGGACAACTTCAAGGTCAACTACTTATGGGTTTTCCAGTTACCTTAGTAGCATTTGCGCTCTCGTGCTCCGCTCAATAGCTAAATGTCAGCTCAATTACGTTTCCTTTTTTAGTCGACAAGTTCAAGCAAAGCTTCCGCTTCGCTAGCAGCAAAAGTTCACGCACAAATTAACGCAGCAACTGAACTTTCCGCCATTATGGCAACAGAACTAAGCGACAAAGGGTTGTGCATCCCCAACAACATAATTCCAATTTTAATGAGTAAGTTGGCAGTCCCGGTGCACTCATCCAAGCAGCACGTATATGTGCATAAGTGCGAGAATTGAATAGTGCTTGTTTTTGCTCAACAATGAAAGCAAAACTGAGGCATTATTGCATTAGTGCTAATGCATATACTTTATGTAATTTATGTGCTAAGTGCATGCTGATGGATTTAAATAAGAAATTAGGCACATCTTTGCTCATGCATATATACATAGTATTTATGTATCATACGTCTGCTTGGTTGTATGACGGCACAGAACTCTAGACCTCCAGACGAAAAAAAAGCAATATTTTCAAAACAAGTTCATTGGCTTTTTTAGCTTATTTATTTTATGCTGATAGCAAGTTGCCAAGCGCTCTCATATAGTATATACGCATAAAAATAAAAAGAAAATATACAAAAATTTTCATAATCAACATTCCCCCTTTTTTTAAGTTCCTCAGCTCTCACAGTTTTTTGGCTTAAAATGTTAATTGGACGCTGAAATGTTAAATTACTAAAAAAATGCCAACCGGGTGTGGATCTGCCCCAAAGCCGCGTTGTGGTTGCCAGCGCCCAAAACGCGAAAACCTACACCTACAACCACCCACTATCAAGGGTACAACCATAGCTGCTCTTCCTCTTTATGTTATTCGCAAAAAAAATGTCAGTTGGCAGACAGCCAGCTCGGGGGGCAACTGCAATGGCAGTTCGTGTATTTGGGGTTCACTTTAGCGTACTACTTCCGGGAAGCAATGCTCTTGGCTGCCTTTTCAGTGCATCTAGCTTTAGGGCTGACAGGGAATCAGAATCAGTCAGCCCATTCAGTTGCACAACTTGCATTTTATATGATGCATAAATTATAAAATTACGCTGCAAATAAATACAAGTCAACGACAGTAGAGTCATCCAAGTCGTATGTTCATCACGCTTAAAATTTTTATGCCATCCATTCAGTTTTGCATATGGGTATAAAAAAAAATTTAACCCATTTTCGTTTTAATTTTTATTATTTTATTTGAGTGTGTAGGTGTAGATATCAGATATTACCGGGGTAGTGGCAAGCTGAGCTGAGCCGGTGCTTAGTGGTAGGGTAGCAGGCAACTAGAGTGGCTTAATCGTTTAAACAGCGTTAATACCTGCTGCTGGTATTCGAAACAGAGGTAAGAGCAAATTGCCTTAAGCTTTAATTAGCTGGAAATGAGTAATATGAAGTGGAATGCTCTTTAGCATATAAGGTAAGTACTAATGCGGTTAGACTAAGTGGCTTTAAACAAATGCCATTAAAGTTAAGCAGCTGCAAAATATTAAAGACTCTTTATACCCTGTACCTATAGGTACAAAGGGTATACTAGATTTGTGCAATGTATGTAACGGACAAAAGGAGGCGTGGCAGACCCCAAGTCCTTTATACCAAAATGCTTATCATAACCTCGGGTAGCGATTGAGCCATGTCCGTCCGTCCGTCCGTCCGTGCGTTCTTCCGTCCGTCTGTCCGTCCGTATGAACGCCTATATCTCGGAGACTATAAGAGCTAGAGATACGAAACCAGCTGGAGCGCATATTTCCTGAGAAGATGAGTTTGTTGAATCATGTCAATATCTTTCCCCGTTCCCCCGCAGTAGAGTTTCGCGGTTTTTAGCCACACCGTTTAGTATTTTCATCTGAACAGAGCAATTCGTTGTAGTTACATGCATCTATGTGTATAAAATGAACAAAATCGGACAAATACAACAGAAGTTATAGTCAAAAATGTGCAAATTTCACCTCCCCTTGCCAATAAACTGCGTCAATATTTGACTCTACGCAATTATGGCTACAAGTGAATCACAATTTTTGGTAAGCTCATTCATGTGGCTCTAATGAACAAATCCACATCCAAATTTTATCGATGCGGTCGCCCCACCCCCCGCAATCCATTTACCGTGTTTTCTCCCACACCCCTCAACATACCAACTTGAAACTTACCCCGTATACTTTAAATAAGTTCTTTGTTGTAACATTCGAGTTTCATCAAAATGGGTAAAAAATTAGGGAACTCATAGGTATAAATATCGATTTACACCAAAAAAAAATAAATTCCAATTGGATAGTTCTTAGAAGGAATATGCAGGAAAAATTTTTTCGAGACAAAAGGCACAGGGTATTCCACTGTCGGGCACCGCCTCGACTGTACCACATTTTTTTATTTTCCATTTCAGCTGGGACTATGCACTCTATTTTAAAGCATAGTATTTTCTGGTTTGTTTAAATATTTAAATTTGATTACTTTAAAATTTTTTTTTTTTTTAAATAAAATTGATTTTTGTGTAAACATTTATTATTTGTGTTAACATTAATTAATAAACGAATAATGGAGAAAACGAGCCGGTGGCAGGACATCTAGTTATATTAAAAAATATGCCGAACGTTAAAGCCCACCGCATCCGACTTTGAGATACCCTGTACCCTCTACATACATATGCGTATGGGCAGGGCCGTAGAGAGAAAATCCGGGCCCGGGGGAAAATGTACGGACCCCTCTATTACACCTTAAATTCGGGCCTGGGGGGAATCCCTCCTCTCACTGGATACGTCTCCTACGGACATTTCAACATTAATCTTGTTTGTTACCTAGACCATATTTAAAGTAACTTTTGGGAGGTTTGCGGCCTTACGTACATTTGCATGAACTTACTAAGCACCTTACGTTAAGTTACAGTGTATAGAAAGTACTGTGTATAGTATCCCTTAGTCCTGTCCCTTAGCCGACGTAGTTCTGCCTGAAAATGGACTTGCCTATTATTATTGCCTTATTATTATCGGCACAAGGTTTTTGACTTTTTTTTAAAGAAAGAACTAAACAAAATGGAGGCGATTGCTCGACAAAGAAACCAAAATTTTTCTAATGTTCATAATAAGTTGAGATAGGGGCTATAAAATGAAAATAAGATTGATATAAACTTTTTCTTATTGGAGCGGTGGGCAAGCAGTGGTTCATTTTACTACGGTGTTCACTCTCTTAATTTTTGCAATTGGCGCCAGCCGGAGCCACAATCAGAATGCCAGCGTGACTTAAAAATGGAATGGGTAAACATAAAATGTCAAGCGCCAAATGTAAAACGAAATTTTGCGCGATATTAATACTGAGCAAATTGGTATCGGGTCGACGATTAATCGAGAACCAAAATATTCACAAATTCGAATGTCGATTTTTTTTTCATTTTGAAAAAATATTCACTTTGTGATACACGAAATTTTTCGTCGGATGGTTTGGCGATGTTCGCAACTTCGTCGGCTTTGAAGTTTACGTTGCGTGAACCACATTGCCGAAGTTGAGATTAAATATTTATTAAAGAGTATCTAAAAAGCACATTTTTGGCACCGACTATAGGAGAGGGCTTCTGAAATTAAAGACATTGTTGCCTACATCTATATAATGAAGATTTCAAGCGATCTTAATGACGGCGAACACTTGATATCCCTAGGAGCTGAAACTGAAAGACACAGGAACTTGTAGATTGCCAAGCCTCCCTTTCTAGTAACATTACATTTAACAAATCAATCTTGAGGTTTTTTTTAAAAATAAAAAACAAAAATTTAAAATGAATCGAAAAATCTTTATTATCAATAGAAAGAACCGTTCTTGCCCTTCACTTTTTAAATATAATCCCTTTTAAATGTTGGCCGCAACTGCGCCGTAGCTCGTCCAAGCGGAGCTTCCAATTTTCGATGACGTGTTCGAGCATAATCGGCGGTATCTCGCGAATAACACGGGTAATGTTGGCCTCTAATTACTACACTTAGACTTCACGTAGCCCCAAAGGAAAAAGTCTAACGGCGTGATATCATACGATCTTGGTGGTCAATTCACCGGTCCGGAGCGTGAAATTAATTGTTCACCGAATTGGTTCCTCAATATGTCAATTGTTTCATGGGTTGTGTGGCAAGTAGTGCCGTCTTGTTGAAACCAACTGTCGTCGAGATCTCTGGCGTCAATTTCAGGTAGCAAATAACTCGTTATCATGGTGCGATAATGGTCGCCATTGACGGTTACGGTCTGACCAGCGTCATTTTTGAAGAAATATGGACCGATGATTCCACCGGCCCATAAGCTACGCGCTGGACGAGGTCTATTCGGTCGAGTGTCATCCAATAATGAATATTGGGTTTCAAATTTGTTGATGGTATGTCGAATAGTGGTCTCAGTAGGTCGATTATGACGACCATAAAATGGCCTAAGCGCGCGAAAAACATTCTTTACAGAACGCGAATTTTCGTAATATAATTGTACGATTTTTAAACGTTGTTCGGGTGTAAGTTTTTCCATGATGAAATGGCAATGAAAACTGAATAAAAAACACATGGCAACTTGACAGTTATCCCGCGTGGTTTATCAAAAAAACCTTATTGAAAAAAAAACCTCAAGATTGATGACCCTTTATATAGAATAATCCTTACCCCCTTTTTCTGAGTGATAATTTGAATTTCTTTGCTTAACTTAAATATGACACCATTTTCCACGTTGGTAAAATATTCAATATAATGCAAACATGCACAAGGCCCAAAGACAACTGTTCACACACTGTTTGATTCTAACAGAAACCATTTGGGATTCTCGAGGCCAATTCAAGCATTAATCGCATCGAAAGATTTCAATTAAATATGCCGAACATGCCCCACAAATTAGTTTCTTCTTCAATCTTCGCATGTTGCAGCTCTATTTCAAACAGTGCTTCGTAAAATTAAAGCAAATCACGTAGCAGAAGGCCACTCAAGCCACTTACCCAGAGACAATCTGGATTGAGGGTCTAGCCAAATCCAAATGGCGTTGGCATTTCCGCCAAAGTTGCCATGTAAACAATGTTGCAATTTGTAGCCAAAATCTCTTTTCCGCCCTATATGTGTAAATGATAGTGTAGCTTAAAAAAAACAGGTCCTTATTGCAACGGAAAAAGCCACAAATTGGTAGCACTTCAGTGAGCATGAGCTGCAACTTCCGCCAAGGAACGGCAGACTTTATGCCAAAAGCTGTGTCCAAATTAACAATAAATTGAGAGACCGCAGGTCTGTAAACTGTGCACTGGATTATCAATGCTGACCAGGCACGTGACCAACATTTTCATGGCATTTAAAATGCACTCAAATATTCGAGTGGGGCTGTGGGTCGAAGGCTGGGCTGCCAACTTTAATTAAAATCAAATTAAAACAATTTCAAAGGGGGTTTAAGCACGCCACGTGCAAATCGTAAATGAATTAAAAGACTTATCGAATTCGAAATATAATGATAGAAAAGACAAGCGAAAACTAGAAAGACAAATTGAACAGATGCAGAAAAAGGTTTTAAGAAAGCAGCTACTCCAAAAGCACGACTAAAAAATACCCTAGCTAACAAAAAAAAATGTTTGCAATTTTTAAGAAAACTAATACGGATTTGGATAGAAGCTGATACAAACTAAGAAGAATTTAGCTCTCATATAATTGGTATCTAAGTACAATAATAAGCAAACCGAAAAATTGAAATTCAATTGGGAAAACTTTACGAAGAAATTAGTTAAAAAACGGAGAAATTATAATACTATACAACCTTGTCGTATGTTAAAAGGCTTTGCGTAGATTCTTTTAATGGAATTCTAATTTTAATTCTATATATCTATAAATATCGTCCAACCATGATGCAATGAATTTTACAAGGTGACGCAAAGAAGAGCGTGAGTTTGGCTGGTACAACTTTGTATGGACGCTTCATGAAATAGTGGATCAATTTGATCAAACTTCATACAAATGTTTAGTCTAAAACAAAATACAACTGATATAAATTTGGTTACGATATTTTAGAAAACTAAATGCTCTTTTTTTTAGAGAGACATGAATAATGAAACTTCGTTGATGTTGTAAAACCCTTTAAAAACATTGAGGAACAAGTTTTCTTCACGGTTTTTCAAAAATAATGATAATTTTTATTAATCCGTGAAACGACAACTTTTAACAGAAATTTCAATCATATCATATTTTTTTAATTAAAAGATTAAAAAAAAAATTTTAACCTTATTTTTTAATTTTCATAAAAGGTCGTCATCTAAAACCTAAGTGGACCACGCGTTGGTCAAACGTTATCCAATCGTTACCAAGTTTTTGTTTTCCTTATATATGTATTTAGTCAACTGGCACAAATATATTCCTTGATACAAACTTAATATACTCCTTACCTTCAGGGTATACTAGTTAATAAAATAAAAAGCAAGCACATTGCACATTTAGGTAAAAGAAAAATGCGCAAATCTTGCAAGGATTCAAGATTTAATTTACCCAAAGCAAAATAATGCCTAGAAAGAAGGAACTTAAACGAATAAAAAGCAATTCCGAGCTAAAAGTAATCAAAGAAAATTTTATATTGCATTTAATGCAAACTCAAACTGATTTGTAAGCCAAAAAGCTGAGCAAAGGTAACGGCAAGAAATTAGATAAAATCGAAGCTTAGGTTAAGAGAAGACCTTCAATGTATAATAGTACGAAAGTTTTTTTTCTTATATAATGAAATAGGCAAACACAGGTAAGCCATTGCCTTTTTATAGATTTTTTTTAACTATTTCATAATTGACACACTTTTGTACAGGCATGATGGCTTTGGTTGGCTTGCGAAACGCTGGAATAAATCGTCGGAGTTATAAAAATTCGAAGGATTTAATTTTTCGTACACTTGTTTCCAAATCTGTATGCCATTGAATGACAACAAACAGTTGCCGGCACTGAATCCCCAGGAATCTGGCATAGCCTACATATAAAACGAGCTATTTTGGAAGTTAACTCAAAAATATGGCCTGCTGGGGTTTTTTGAACACGGACTTGGTTTCAGCGACCTCAAAAACATAAAAAAAAATGACGGACAATCGATCTCGAAAAAATGTTGTGGCTATTTTTGAGGTTAGAACAGAACCTAACCTTAGCTGATTCGGACTCAGCGCATTGAAATACATGGAAGATAATTTTGTTATACTGTACTGTGGGCCTAGATTGTCATATTTTGGCCAAAATTCTGGCATTTCCATAATAATTTTTTTAGAGTGATGAAATTTTACAGACGTGTTCGTAAAGGATTGAACTATTTTTCTGGGAAGTCTAAGCCTCCTCAAATTTTTTTACTAAATATTTAGATAATCTAGACCAAAATTAGAAAAAATTAAAAAAAAAAAAAAAAAAAAATGATAAATTAATTTAAAAAAAAAATAAAAATTTTAAATTAATTTAAAAAAAAAAATGTTAATTGGAATTGGAAGTTATTTCACACAGAGGTAGATATGAGCTCCACATACATTGAAAAAATTGCCTATACCCAAAATATTGAATGGTTTTGGAGTTATAGCCCCAAACAGTTTCAGCTTTCCAAGCCAATTACAAAAAGACGACACCACCAATAAATCTTGTTTTAAAAGGTATAATTTTTTTTTTCCAAAAAAAAAAAATTAAATATCCATAATTAAATTTTTACGTTTTTTCGTCAAAATTGATAATTTTTACATTTTTTGATTTGTATCTTTATAAGTATGCAATAAAATTTTCAAATTGTACATTTTTTTACATTTTGGTACAAGTTTTGAAAAAATGGTTAGCTTACTTTGAGGCAGCTAAGAAATCAAAATATAGTAAAATTTCCTGGGGTTCAATTTTTAAAATTCAACTTTTAGATACAAAATTAAATTTCCGAAAATCGTGAAGAATTACATTTTCTAGTAAAATATATAAAGAAATTTATAAAATTTTTTTCGATCAAATATCGAGTGGCAGTCGGAGGCACGCTTGAAGCAAATTAGCCAAATGATAAAAAACCAACAAAATCTTTATAACTACTCGAATATATTTAAAGCCAAAAAGTTTGAAAGCTCAATTTTATTTTTTATCTGAAGTAATATTTATAAATAATAAAGTGAATGAAGATATCGTAGCTACATGTATCATAGTAAATGCACGTTTTTTTTCTGTAAATAATCGCGAAAGCTCATAAATTACAAAATATCAACTTTGATTGTCAATAACTTAAAAAACAGTAATTTTAATTTAATAATTTTTTTCCACAGGATACCTTAATATGAACAAAATCATATCAAATTGTAATTTTCTAAAAATTTTGACTTTCTTCTGGGGGACTTTTGGCCAAAATCTGGCCCATTGTGCTGTTTTAAATAAGTATACTATACTGCATAATAATCATTATTGCTTAAATAATTTTCGCGAAAAATATTAAAACCAAGTGTAACGAGGCGATAGAATATCGATTCGTTAGAAAGTAGTTCACCGTCCATATTGTTCAATAATAAATGTCAGTTTAAATTAAAAAATAAATAAATGTCTTAAGTTATGGCGAACTACCACAAACATCTGGTACTCAGATTAGATACACAATCAGGCGAAGAAAACTTAACAAGCTCAAGAACAAACAGTGAACATTCCTACAAGCGAAACAATCCGAATTCTATCTGGTAAAATCATACAAAATGCATTTCAATTAAATTCAATCAATTAAATATGTGGTAGACACAGAAACACTTAAGTGCTTCACTCCGGCCTAGAACGTTTCGACCCTGTAAGCTGCATAATTAATTATAGTTGTCAGCAACTGAGAGACAGCCCCAAAGGCTTGCTTTTTAGGCAGAAAATTGGATAAAATAATACTTAAATGAAAACTTGCACAGTTAGTAGAATTCAATATGTAAATTATATAATGTTGTCAATTTATGTTCAAAGTGACAAAATATTTAAGACACAATTCTGCCGACCTAATGAAATGCATAAATTCAAATACTTGATTTTGATGAGTGAATCTTGTTAATAATTGCAGTTGACTGACTCCGAAACAATTTCTAAAGCGTTTTAATTGCAATGCTTTGGCGACTCCAAATGTTGCAAATCGTGCGGAGCATATTGTTGACCTTGCAGTCAGTCAGTTAGAAAGTGAAAGGCTAAGCGAATTTACATAATACGCAAGACAAAGATACAGTGGCGTAGATGGAAATAGGGGATTGCTTGCGTTTATACGCCCACCCAAGATTTTTCGATTTAAATTTTTCAAGTTAAATGCGATATGGTATATTACGAATTTTGTGTTGAGATAAGTAAATAATAAATAAAAAATGGAAATATTACATTTAGGGTGTTCACTTGGTTTGGTAAAATGGCAAGAATGCTCGAGGCACTATGCAAGAATGCCCAAAATGGAACCATATATTACTTTGAAAACCTGTTGATGCCCTACTAACAACGTGAGCAACAAGAAGCAGCTGTTTAGAAGTGTCATATTGTTTGGATTGGTTTTGTAAAAAATTCTTATGAGAAAAATGGAATTTTAATTATATTTAAAAAAAAAAACATACTAGTAGACAGCGTAGTAGTCGCCAGTATTTTATACCTACTTAATTCATTAAAAGTGAAAACACACATATATTTTAATATTATTTTTATTATTTCAGAATTATTTTCATCTACATTATTCATTATTTATTTATTTAAAGCGCTTGTTTTTTTTGAAAACGCGTTTTTTTTTTTGGAGCTGGAGGGCCTTTTTAAGGTTGCCTTCTGATGGTACAGCTCCATTTCCAATTGCATCTGAAATTATAAAAATTTAATTTTAGCGCTGAAAATATTTTTTATTGAGAGCTTTGGTAAGCATACCGATTATTGCTGCATAGACTTTTGGACTGCTTTCGTTTCCTTGCAAGCCGTGCAAACTTGACGGCGGTCCAAACGAAAATAAACAAAATTCCAGAACCTTCAGGAATTGCACAAAAAGAATAGCGAAAAATTCGGCTTACTTTATATTCCCGTATCAAGAAAAGGATTTCGTTCATCGACCGTTTACCTCGCGCATTACCAGGGGTTTGCAAAGTAGGTAGCTACCTGTGACAAACGATGTAATACTTACTGGAGGACAATAGCCACCAGCCGTACTAGAGGGTTACGACTGCTTGGCTGTTTAGTTTTCTAACTCACTACAAGCACTAAATAATACCGAAAGCAGTGTAAACAAAAATATTGTAACACTCGTAGATATTGGCGCTTTTTTCAGCACTCTTTTGGCAAGAATGCGCAAATTTTCGTAGTCAAGGAACTGGGTCGGACGTAAATTGCCCTTTTTATTGCAAATTCTTGTGCACTTTAACCATTTTGTCATAATACCAGACAATGTGAACACCTAATTGTTTCAAAATTATATGACACCTCCTCATTTTTTTTTTAAATTTCAAAAAGAAACTAGCGAAATTCCCCCATATTCCCCAGGAAGCCACCACCTGATTAAAACTAGTCAGTGTCCTAAATTAGGCTCCTAGTTGGAGCAAAGGGCCTCACCTGATTAAAATACCAGCTTTCAAAAAATGTAAGTTAATCGGTGCTATATTCCATAAATTTATTAACTTTGCCAAGTTTTATTTTTATAAGTAGGAAGGATAATGGGTTTACTGAAAGGCATTTGCTCACAAAATTAAAAAGTCAATTTAATTTAAAAAACAAGAAAGTCTCTAACTCAAAAAGGAAAATAAAAAAGCATACATTTTAGACTGTTAAATACAATGCCTAGTTCATTCTTAAATCTGAAATCTCACCAACACAAAATTTGAGCATATTTTTCTGCGCAGTGTAAGAGCACAACAGTATAATTTCATTTTTTCAGACGGTGCATTAAATGTCATGTGAACACTTTTCTCGTGAAACTTTTTAACTTAATTATTTAATTATTATACTAATTTAGTTATAGTAACAAGATGTGCAAATAACTGTACCAAGTTTCGACCGGATTACTTTTATACTGAAGTAGTCCTTTTCAGCTCCCCTTTCTACCAAAATGTACTCATTTTAACCCCTTTGCTTATTAAAGGCCCCTACGCAGACACGAAAAATAAACAAAACTTCATATAAAAAAAACGCTCACAAACGTTTGGTCACAAACTGTTCTTGCAGGTGGTAGGTATGTAGACCAGTGTCGCTTGTTTTTTTGTTTTTTGATGCCAGTAGTAAACCATAGATGGCGCACTCAGCAAAAACAGCTGTTCGGTTTTGGCGCCATAAACAAAACTTATGTGCAGCTATTTATTTTGGACGCGAAATTTATAGTTGGTCGACAAAATCGTTGCGGATCGTTGGGAAAGGATGAGAAAATAGCTATTATAAGAAAATAATTCATTTGTAACATTAATGTGCGTTAAAATACGTCTATGCAATTCGTCTACACTCAGTTCTGCGCGTTAAATATGGGGTCACCCAAACACTCCGCCTTCCCCTGTGTATTGCCTCCTGTTATCGCTTTTTTTCCTCATCCAACTCAATTCAATTGCAATGCATGTCATTATTATTGCATTGTTTACACACAAAAGCAAAAGTAATAAACGTTGACGATAATTCATGTTTTATTTCGCGCCTTTTAAAAATTAGCTATTTGTAAACAAAAAGCAGCTGATTATCGATAATAATTCCGATAAAATGCACATTTTGCTACTAGAGACACACTGTTCCTTTCGTGACCAAAATAAGTCTGTCTTTTTGCTAGGTGGCTGTTTTCGTGTCTCCGTAGGGGCCTTAAAAAAATTAAACTAATTTATATGTAAAGATTTTTACGTTTGAATTAGAGCTACAAAAAAATAGAGAACCACTTTTTGCAAGTATCGAGTATGTTTTATTAGAAATTAATGACGTCATTTATAATAATTCATAGATTCTAAGGAACTATGAATGTTTACAATATGAAAAAATTCTCTAATTCAAAGCGGCCTTTTAAAGCACTTAATTATACAAAAAAAACTATTGTAAAAATATTGAAAGCTCTTGTGAATCTCATTTAGTTCATTAGTATTGCAAAAAAAAGGTCCCAAAAGAAATTTGTTACCTTTATAAACTTGAGAGATCATTTAAGGTCAATTAGTACAAACTAAGTTAATATTGTTTAACTAGTTTTAATTATAGTTTATGATTTGTATTGTAGCTAATAAAATTGAATAAACAAAAAAAATTGTATATACATATATGTAGGTATTTGTATATTCAGAAAAATTTTAAAATGTTATTGAGAAGTTAAGTTACGTTGCTGGTACTAACGTCTGTTGCAGAATAAACATGAGGAAAATTCCGAAAACTCTATTTTCTTTTTCAACTCATGTGAACAGTTGTCAAGGCTGTATATGTCTATTAGAACAGTGAATAATATAAATTCCCAAGGCGCATACACATAAAAAAAAAAAACCCCTCTCTCAAAATTCAATCTAAGCCACTGTAAAGCAGTGAGTGCAAAGGGGTAGAGCAAGGGGTGATGCATTTGCCAACTAAGGATAAAATTTAGTTGTTGGCTTTAAAGAAAAAAATCGCTTACACAAAAGCTTGCTGACAAATTGCGGCCCAAGCATAGAGAGTCAACATTCAACTTGCAGCAACGACTTTTAGCCCCTTCTTGTGGCAGCCTCCACAGTGGGTCTGTTGAGGGTCTGTGGGCCGTCTGTAGATTGCATGAATTACGCATGCAAACGACAAGGAAGACTGAAAGGACGACGCTGACGACAAGCCCCAATGACGACTTTTGCCATTGAGACAGCCAAAAGTTTTTATGGCAATTTTGCAGCCAGACGCGTCAACTCAAGTGGATGGTGGTGTTGATGATGATGATGCCGGCTATGGTGAGGCTGGGGTTCAGGGTAAGGGCTGCGACAATGTTGCCGCCTGGTTGTTGTTAGTTGCATGAATATAAAATTTAACACAAAACTGCAGCCAAGTTACAAAGTTTACCTTCACGTAGGCTCGACCCGGCTAAAATCGGAGTGCGCTTCTGCAAAAGTAGAAAAGTGGAAAAGTTTGTCTGCATTTAATAAGGCGTGGGAAATAACATTTAAATGACATGAAAATTGGCTGGAAACTGCTGCATTTAGGCTAAGAAATTACATTAGGAATAGCCAAAAACAGGTGTAACACGGCAGTTAAATATGTATAAGGCCAAGACTGATCTAAGGGAAAAGGGATATATAGAATTGGGCAATTAATGCAACAGGCAATAGATGTTGTGGCAGGCCATAGGTTGTTTGAAGCAAAATAACCCGCATCGATTTGGGACACGAGGTCAGTCCATGTATCTCTCATTTCAATATCTTAAGCGATTCCCTCGCCTCTGTTAGTTGGATACTGCTCCAAAAATGGTTTTATCGTTATCAGTTATTATTTGGATATGTTTATATCAACCTCTCTAGTCATCTCGTTCATACTTAAGTTAACATTGGCTGACTTCGATGTCTCCTTGTCTATGTTACATACATTTTCGAGTTTCACAAACTTTATATCTTAAGGTACAGGTTAAAAATAATTTGCTAAAAGTCTGTCAACAGCTATAATCTTGGTTTTTTTTTTACTAAGCTGCTTACTTTTCAGCCAGCCCTCGTACTTTCGCAGTACTCTCGAGCAATGTACGTACTATAATCCTTCGTAAAGTTGATTAACTAGTTACTTCTAGAGCACTCGTTTGTAGGTCAACAGTATATTTAACCGCATAGAACTATAAAGCATTTTGTCATCGTTTATTTATAAAATCAAAACAAAGAGAAAACTAAATTTGAGTTAAATCCGCAAAATTGCGGCCCTTTGCTCCCCCGCAGAGCCATAGGATCATATATATGTATATAAATCCGCAAAAATCTCAACATTTGGATCAAAATTCAACGCAGCTATGCACAGAATTCCATCCAATTGAGGTTTGGCTTTTGCTTTCACTGTGTCCTAACCCCACCTGTCCAGTGATGTCCTCTGCCTGTCCTACCCGTGTCCGTTACGACCCGTACCGTAACTTTTTTTTTCGGTTTTAAACTGCGGGGTTATGGAATGGCCAACACTTTTAAAGTTGGCTTTGATACGGATTAATAAATTTCTGATATAAAATATACTTGAGTGCAATTGTCAAGTGTTAGAAGAGTTATGTTGACCTTATAGTTATCGAAGTTGTTCTTTAGTTTTTAGGACTCTGCATAAAAACTAAGACTTATCGATACTGCACAATTATTTCTGTAAATAAGTTTTCATTTCGTAAGTAATTAGTATTTCATATTTTTATGAATACCTTTTACAAACACCCTATTAAAGATAGGGAAGTTCTTTGGTATTTTTTACTTAATAAAAAATATTTGTATGCCAAATTTGGTTACGAAATCTTCTAAAACAAACTAAATATCTATCTAAAACTTTTTGTTTTTTTCGAGGTCCTCTGAGACACCCCTATGGAAGCTCTATAATATAAACCCTATATCAAAAAAATGAAATAAACTTGTCTCCCATGACAAAATAAGGCGTCTAATCGGAAAGTTTGGCTCTTACCATATCGACATCTAGGCGTTGAAACGGACAGACAGACGGACATGGGTATATCGACTTTTCTAGTCACCTCTACTTTATGAAACTTTGGAGGGTCTCCGACGTCTTCTTCTGTACATACATTTTCGGCTGGCACAAATTTTATATACCCTTTGTATCATACGGTGCAGGGTATAATTATGATAATGATTGAATAAGGTCTTAAGGAATAAAAAAATAAATAAGTTTGTATGCACAGGACTTTTAAAAATCTTCTAGAATATAGAACAATAGTAAACTGGTTATGATCGTTACAATATAAAAAAAAAAATAAGAAAGTTTTCTTTACAGAGTCTATTTTTGCCCATCGTCCCTATGGCAACTATTTGATGTAGTAGTCCGATTTGGTTCAAAATTTCCAAAATTATCATATTATCTACAATATTTTTTATTATCTAGAATAAAAGCAATGTGTAGAGCTATCGTGTTTGATTACGCCATCTTAAAATATGTAGAAAAGAACTTCACGTGGGAAGACTCTATTATTGGGCGATAGCTCCCATGATAGCTATATGATAGCGAGGTGCGATCTGGTGGATCTTGACAAATGTTATTTTTGAAATTTTTAGAAGAAAACCATATGTTTATTTTTCGATTTGCTGCCGAAAAAATTGTCATTCGAACCAGTTTGAGAAAGTTAAATCAAAGTAGTTTGAACATCGGATTTTTAGCTGGTGATTTTTTTAATTGATTAAACTTATTACCAAGAATCTCGAAAGCTCGATTTTTGTTTTTTTTTTTTTGTAATTGATGCAAAACATTATTATATAATTGATGTATAAATTTTTTACGTAAAATGTTATTAATTCTTGCGATATTCCCACATTCGGTATTCTTATTCCAAAAAACATGCAAAAATGTACATACATATAAACGAAAACGTACAAGACTGAAGTTAAAACAAGAAATATTTAATTTTGTTTTATTAATAAAGAAGCCTACTCATATGAGTTTAATCAACAATGAAACATTAAAATTCCCAACCTACATCACCCTCGCCATACAAATATTTACTTTTTTCGAAAAATCTCAATACAGAGCATGGTAATGTCGGGTATCGTTTTGCTTGATTTACATATACAATTATACAAGGGAAACAGTGTTGCCCTATAATTTTGCTGGAAAAATGTGAACGATTGTTTTATTTTTCCGCCACAACTAAACGAAATGTGCAGCAATTTAATTAAGGAAGAAACGGGTTAGCAGGAAAAAATCGCTGCGAAATATTTTTTACAAGGCCGCATACTATTTATTATTTCATGAGAGCCGTTTATTTTGAAAGTCATACTAAAATTTGTATAATTTTGCATAGAAAATTTTCACAGAAACGTGCGTGTTGTTTACAAAAATTAATGCATGTTAATAAATTCAGGCTGTATTTTATATTGTTGATTTAGCAAATGTAAGCGCTAACGATTTGTATGCAAAAAGCAGCTGATTGTAGTATGAACATTTGACCTTCAACCCAAAAAACCTTGCGTTAATAAGCACACACTGCACTAATTTATTTGATATTCTGGTTCGCTTTGTGATTTATGCTATGCTTTAAGTTATAAATTTGTTTTTTTTTTATAAATTTCGTTATCTGTTCTTTAATGTTTGTAAAATTTTGCAACACTCAAGCAACTTAATTAACTTTTTTTTCACTCGTTAGCACTCATGGTCTTGTTTACAAACCGTCAAAAGGAAAAATAAATAGAAGTGAAAAATGTGCATTTGAAAAAGTAGTGTTATAAAAAATGGCCAACTGGCAGGCGAAATAGAAAGCGAATATAGGAATTAAAACGGACACGAAAAGAAAAACAAAACATAGAAAAAAAAAAAAAACTTGGTCTCTTGGTTTGTGTTGAACAAGGTCCCTAAATAATCATTGTGTACTTGCGTTTTAAATACCATCTAATTGCTTTTGTTAATTCCGTAGCATATTTTTGCGGTGAACGCTTAAAGCGTGCCAAAGTAGACCACATTCAATGAAACGGAAATTTTGTGACCAGCGGGCATTGGCACTGGGTCAACTATAACTAAAACGTAGTACTGCTGCTCTACTGGACAGGAGCACGGTCAGCTTGGATTTGCCAGGCGTTACAAACACCCACGCAACGAAAGATAGCCAGCAGTCTACAAAAAGAGGTTATACGGCAGCAGATACATAGTCAGTTGCCGTCGCGTTAAGGACATTTAAATGCTGCTTGTCACGCTCATAAAATAATAAAATAAATTCCTAAGATCTTAACTAGAAAACTTGATGCAGCTGTTGGGTAAATACCTGCGCCAGGTGCTAAGCAGCAGCGCTTACCCACAGTAATTACCTAAGCGGATCAAAGCACATATGCGCGGATGTTGCGCGGCTTAATAGGGTCATCAGGATCAGCGCAGTGCCTGCTACCTGCCCAATTTAGTGATGCAAACGATTTGCATGTGCAATATATAAAGTAGTCCGTGCAGCCAGTAGAGCAAACAGTTACTTACTGCACTCCGTTGAATAAACATCTAAGCAAGAACGCATCATTATACAACCATGTACGAAGACGAGCCTGTAGCCTCCGAATTTCTATTCAAAAACGAGCAAAACAAGCAAATCTTTCAGCATCAGTGGTATGCCAAGGACAAGCTGCACAAGTGTCCCACTTGTTGGAGTTGCATCGATCAGGATGAGCCGCCCAGCCAGCACTGGCTACGACGTAACGACCATGAGCTACTTACGCTCAGCAAACAACAACAAGCCATACTGGACATAATTGAGGCGCGTCATATCGAGACGTTCTTTTTCTGCGATGAGAGCTCTGAAGACAAGATGTTTGATTTCATAGGCGAAACGTGCAAACAAAGTGTTCCTCAACTGCTGCGTTGGATGTTTCATAATCGCACGCTGCGTATAGAGTTCAATGTGGCTTTCTATGTGAGTGTACTGAACCACATGTTGATCTTTCAAAGCGGCACGCTTTACGTGGAGCATCACTATGATATCGATGAATGCGTCAGCGTCATCTATAATATGCTTATGAAGCGCGTCGAGAACTATCTTATCTGCGGTCTTGACGTTAACTTGGAGGATGGCAGCATAACGCGTGTGCGTGTACAGATCAAGCGCCAGAGACGTAACGCCGAGGATGAAGACTTAAGCACACAAATCTTGGCGTTGCCAATGCAACTTCGCCATCAGGCCTCAACGTTGTCTGCAGGCACAACCAGCCAAGCGGAGATGACCAGCTTGCGTGCGGCCTATATTAAATATCAGCGCGAATGTCATGGTTACTTTCCTTCCAATATGCATGCCAATCTCTTTGGCTTGCAACAGTGCAGCACCACCAAGGAGCTATTTGTGGCGCCATATCACATCAGCGAGACGTTGCAACAGTTGCCGAATAAGAATTTTCTTATAATCAACGACGTCATGGGTCAGTTTCGATGCCTTCATGAGATGAACTCGCTTGTGGCAGCTGCAGATGTGCCACATCCCAGTCAGCTACAGTGTCGTCGTTGCGGTGCAGAGTTCTTGCAACGTAGCAAGTTGGATATACATCAGCAATTGCGCTGCGGCCAGGACTTTAGTGTGGACAACATGCATGCAGACATTGTCGAAATCTATGAGCAATGTTTGCCCATCTCACGCAGCGAGTCTCAATATGCTTGCTACGGCATAACCAAGCCCAAGACTATAATGCGCAAGGGTCAGTTTGTACCCATTGAATGCGATTGGAGAAGCGAGTGCTCAGTTAAAGTACAACATGGTCCTTGCGTAGTGATTAGCCATGAACCACAACAATACAGTCCGTTTAAATATGTCTGATAATCTCATCAAGAAATTGTAAATAAATATATATTACATACATATAAGCATTAATCGGTCAAAATTTTTTTATATTTAAAAATTTATTTAAGTCAAAGAATTGGCAAGGGCGTATTTAGAAGGAGGCAGTCATGTGAAACTTTATTTTACCTAAGGGTCCCTAAATTGGGCAGTAAATTTAGGGACAGGTTTGCCCATAGGTAAAATAAAGTTTCTCACAGGTAGATCGCCAAAGCAATGCTGACTGCATTGCATTTTGTTACCAACTGTACCCAAGCACAGCTAGGGGTATGGCCCTTCGAAGCAGGTCTCAGACGTTGTCTATGGATAGCGAAGATTGAAGATAACTAAGAAAGTTGCGATAATCTTGGAAAATAATGTACTGAATGCAATATTAATGTGGAATTCCAAGCGCATTGTACTTGGCCAGGAATCCCTTCTTATAGAGTGAACAGCTTGTAAAGGCACATTCTTCAGCAAGTTGCGCTTTTTAAATTTAGTTTTAACTTTGTGTCTACTATCATCCGTATTAAAGCTGTAGATGACTTAAGTCGTTCCATACCTACCTTCAAAATTAAAGACAAAAAAGAATGAACCAGGCGGACGTTTGAAGGCAACAGGAAAGGATATATAAGTAATTTTTCTCAGCTTCTTGCTGAAATCGATTTGCTTCTTGTTCTTTCTACAAAAATATCAATAATGACTAGATTTCCCTTGATCTTTTTATACCATGTACCTTGAGATACGAAGGATATATTAAGTTTGTGCAAGCTGGAAATGCATGTAACATTGAAAGGGGGACGTCGAAGACCCCCAAAGTTACCTAAAAGTGTGATCGTAGTGACTAGAGAAGTCGATATAGATATGTATATCCAATCTGACCGTCCGTTTGTCTGAAAGCTTAGGTCTCAGAGATGATAAGAGCTATGAACTTTCGGATTATATCATTAATATACTATAACATTTTACTACGTCACAAGAAAAAAGCTCATTTTATTTTTTCGAAATCGCTGTTGAATTATAGAGGTCCGATGATATTTTTATTTATTCAAAGGGGTTCAACAAAGCTCAGTTGACCTTAGATTATAAAAAGGAACTTTTGGAAAAATAGAACAGTGAAAAAATATATATTCGTTAATTTATGCTGTTATCGTAGCCAAAGGCGTTCAAAAGTTTTCCACGGTATCTCAAATTCGACGTGACCGACTTTACAGCCACTTTTCAAAAAATGAACATTCAGGCATTCTAGATTTCGATTCCGAAAGTTTTTGTCGGAATCGAAATGAAAGGTGTTCTGGATTTCGATTTCGACAAAGGCGGAATCGTTTTGAAAAGTTTGACTCTCAGCTGTGGAAATGAAAAGTATTTTTGCTTTGTTTAGTTAAATAAACGCATTAATTTTACTAAAATGAATTTTGTATTATTTTTTAATGTTTTACGAAAATTTAGATGTGCTCAGTTGAACGAATTAAGGTTAATTTTCATTATATATTTTTATTACAAAAAATGTCTATTAAAATTGTGTGTACATGCAAAACCAAAACGAGTGGAATGAAAGTAAGTTGTTCTAAAATTAGGCAAAACAGAACTTTGAAAAGTAATGTGTTGTCGTGTTGCCCAAGTAAATTCGAAGATAATTTTATAAATGTATGCCTCAAATTATGTATATAAAATAAATTGTACAAAATTTGTAAATAACGAAAAAATGTTTCCCGCATAAAAATTTATGTATAAAGAGGACCTGAATGAAACGAAAAACAATTTTAAATAAAACTAGAGAGTTCCGCCACGTGCATGCTTCTCAAACCAAAAAAAAAATGATGTATGAAGAGGAATTTCGCTGCCTCTAAGGGCTTAATTATAGCCAGCACAATGCTACAAAGGAAAAACATCCATAAAGCAACATGGACATCTCCTGATGGCTTGGCTCAAAACCATATTGACCATGTATTAATTGACTCGCGGCATGCATCTGATATCATGCAAGTTAGAACGTTCAGAGGGGCGAACATGGACTCGGACCATTTCTTAGTGGGTCAAAAATAAGAGCAAGAATCTCCACAATGTTCAATCGAAACCAAAATGAGGAAAGGAAACGAAAGTTAAACATAGAGGCATTTACTGACATCTCAAAACAAGTAGAGTTCAAGCAGCGACTGGATGAAGAACTCAGTCGCGTACCGCTAAAAGACTACATCACAGAGGAGTGGAAATACCAAGCCGACACGATAATGGGTGTAGCGGCTAGGGTGATTGGCTTCGAACCTAAGAAAAGAAGAGAGGACTGGTTCGACGAAGAATGTAAAGAAGTCACTGATACAAAAAACGACGCATACAGGCAGATGATAAGTAAGCACCGAACTAGAGCATCTGTAGAAAAATATAAGCAACTAAGAAAATTTGAAAAGAAGCTGCACAGGAGAAAGAAAAAAGACTATATGGAACAAAAGTTTGAAGAAATACAAGAACTACATAGCCACAACAGAGCCAGAAATTTTTATAAATGCATAAAGAGCACGCAAGGCGTGACCGCGTTGCAGACTTCGTACATTAGAGACGCAGAGGGCAGACTTATCACTGAAAAGGAAGGCATACTAAAGCGATGGAAGGATTACTTTGATGCAATGCTGAATGAAGGCTTGGATGGTAACGGTACACCCCAAATTGAAGCAGAAGAATCAGCTGAAGGATACATCGACTCACCCACATTAGACGATGTAGTGGAGGCAATTGGGAAACTAAAAAACAATAAATCGGCTGGCATCGATGAGATACCCGCGGAAGTGATAAAAAATCTGTGAAATGGGGCTATAGCCCGCTTGCATGAGCTTATATGCAAAATTTGGGAGGAAGAGACAATTCCTGAACAATGGGAATCGGGAATAATCATCCCCATTCACAAAAAGGGAGACCGCCTCAACTGCAGCAACTATCGGGGAATATCACTGCTCAACGTAGCATACAAAATATTCTCCAGTATCCTAGCCAAAAAACTAACACCATATGTAGAGAGTTCGCATATCTGGGCTCAAAGGTTGATAGCGAGAATAATATATCGAAGGAAGTTGACAATAGATTACTACTTGCAAACAAATGCTACTTTAGCCTTTTCAAGCACCTAAAAAGTCAAGTGCTTAACTCTCAGACAAAAATTAGAATATATCAAACCCTTATCGCGCCAGTATTAACATATGGCAGTGAAACCTGGGCCTTAAATAAAAATGACATGGAAAAACTGAGAATATTTGAAAGAAGAGTGCTGCGCAAAATATATGGAGCAGTCAACGAAAGAGGGATCTGGCGAAACCGCTACAATGACGAGTTAATGGCGTTGTATAAAGAGTCAGATATTGTAACCAAAATACAAATCGAAAGGTTAAGACTTGCGGGCCACATCATAAGAGCGGACAGCGGTCATCCAGCACAAAATATACTATTCGCTAGATGTTATCAGAACCGCGCCAGAGGAAGGCCTAGGCTTAGATGGATCGATTGTGTAGATAATGACGCAGTAGAGCTAAACGTGAGAAACTGGAGGACGGTGGCGAAAAGAAAGGACGAATGGAGGCAAATACTAAAGCAGGCGAAGACCCAGCACGGGTTGTACGGCCAGCAATGATGATGATGAAGAGGACCCAAACTTGAATGAGACGAAAAAAAAAAAGAGTATTTTAATCACCTCCTGCATGCTTCGCACGTCAACTTTGGTACAGTCGTACGCAGGCACGAGAATAAAGAATCCGTCCGTTTATCGAATAGAACTTTCCAATCAATTGGTTGAAAAGTGAGTATAAATATTGTGCTTACTTCGTAACGTTAATTGAAATTAAAGCAAACAAGCAGCTTATTTCCAGATTCATTTCCATACAAAATATTGCACATAATGAAAACCAACCCAAAGTGCAACGCCCAAAGCAAAGCATACGACAAGCCACACCAAAATTATCAACAACCCGGGTGAACATAAAAACTTTGCAGACAATTTAGGGATTTTCTCTGGCGATTTTCACAGCTATTATTAAATGAAAATGTTGAGCTTGCTGTCAGCTAGGCCAACAGCAAAATGCGCAGCCAACCAGCCAAAAAAAAAATATATATATTATATATACAAAAAATGAGTGAGCAAAACTTTTCATAGCACAGCACGCCACAACAATCAACCCATCCATAGTGGCTTCACTGCCAACTACTCAGCAACCCTTTCAGTACTTTACAAACCACCCATCGACTGCCACCGACTTTCTGGCCATTTATGTATTGCGGTTTTGTTTTGTGTGGCCGCGAGCCAAAAAATGGAAAGTCAAAAACTACGGCACATCTTCAATGAATGTAAGGATTGGGGTGAGGATATGGTAGTGACTTGTACTAATATATTATGCGCAATCGTTGCATTCACATTTGATTTAAATTATTTTATATAATGAACTGCAAAATTGTTGAAAATTTAAGTTGATGCTGTAGCATCCAATTAAAGTAATCGATTACATTTTAGTCTGAATTAATTGAATTGATGTTTTAAATCGATTAACTTTAATTTTATTTTAAAATTTACTTATGTAGTTAATTTTATTCTAATTAATTAGGTATCAACATGATTCAACAAACTACAATAATGCTCATGCGAAAAGATAATGATGATATTTGCGAATAATCTTACATATATTGATAGACCTAAGAAAAAAATCCATAAGCTGAAATTCGCAGGGTTGAGGTTGCGAAGAAGTCTAAACTGAGTACTCTTGGATACTGCCTTAAAAGCTCCAGGTGTGCAGCTCGGACAAACAGCACGTGGTTTTCTCCTAGTTGATAACGTGTCAGTTTACTTAAATTTGCCAGAGGACATAAGAAACACACAACTTTTCACACATCAGTAACTTTAATGCGATTTTCGAACGAAATTGATTTCATTATGATAAATGACAAGAACTGTCAAATGGTCCTCACGTTGAAAAGCCCAATATATGTATGCGCTATCTCCCAGACGCTATACACATCCATTAAAAGTTGTGAGTTCTTACATAGCACACATTGGGGAAAAAAAAAACATGATGCTGGGGCATTTAGAGACCCAAGTGCGGTCGTTCGTGTTGGATGTGATAAAAACTCAAGTGTCACAACACGTAAATCAACACGTGAAATTGGATTATTAGAGCGGCGCGTGTGCCCAATAAAAGCCAAAAAAAAACAAATTGGAATGATAAACGGCAACCGCAGCAGACGTAGAACTTACCCACTCCGCCATTGCATTCCAGAAAGGACATATGCAATGGTAGTCTGTCTGAACCAAACCATAAAGAGCCCTTGAAGAATGTTCAAGTTTCAAAAGCAGCAAACAAAAAAAGACAATCAGTCGAAGCGGCAACCACAATGGTATACACTGCACCCACTTTTTCCAAAAGATAGAATTATTTGCGTTTTGCATTGATACTAATCAATGTAATTGATCAAGGTAATTTGTTAGAAGGTATCAAATTTGGAAACGGTTTTCCAAAAAATATTTGTTATTAATAAATTAATAAGGTCAAAAAAAATATTTAGTCATGCTCCGGAAAACGAAAAAACCAAAACGAACAATTTTATTCGGATTCGTTTTTGCGTGCTTTTTTTCGATATTTCCCTTTTTATTTTCGATAAATTCGTATATATCTCTTATTTTTCCGATAAATTCACATGTTGTGTTGGCGCAAAATTATTTTTGTTTGATACATGACAGCTGACATGGTTGTCGCAGCTATATGTATTACTACTAGCGTTGTGTAAACATGACTCACTTTGATGAGTTAGCTCAGTTGCTCATTTTGAAGTGAGTGAGCAGTCTTGCTCAGTTGCTCACTTGTTCACTCAGTGAGCAGTCTTGCTCACTTGCTCAGTTGCTCACTCAGTGAGCAGTCTTGCTCACTTGCTCAGTTACTCACTCAGCTCAGCTGTTTATTCTCAGCAGTTAAATTATCGATAAATTCAAATATTCTCCAGTAACTTTGAACACAGTTTTTGTTTATAGAGAAATAAACTTAAAAAATAGATAAAAAATGCTGTTGTTTGGTAAAGTTTTTCAATGACTGTTATAATAAGAAAATGTTGATTTTCGCTGGTGCAATATGAGTCGTTCTGGAACCTTACAAGGAAAAATTTTTAATTCAATTATAAGAAAAATTTTGTATTCTGTTCGTTTGAAAACAAAAATGAATGTGGCAACTTCACGCCACAGAGCGAGTGAGTGGTGAGCAAGTGATTAGTGAACAAGTGAATAGTGAGCAAGTGAGCCAAAAAGAACAACTTTGCTGAGTTGACTCACTTGCTCACTTTAGTGAGTTGCTCATTTTTGCTCACTCACTCATGAGCAACCCAACACTAATTACTACCTATATGTTGTTTACATTTTATTACCATTAAAATATTGCTAGTTCTTTATTATTCTATATTTTAAATAAAATTACACAAAAATATTACTTTAGCACCAATATTTATTGAAATTAAACACGACTTAACTATTTTTTTTACAAGGGAAATTTTCTTTGTGTAGCGCGGAAACCCAGTCGCATTTATCGTCATGTGTTCGTGTATGATATGTGCACATACACGAACACAAAAAAACATCGTTTTGGGTGTGTATGCTATTTCTTGGGTTGAGTCAGAAAAAAATAATTGTCTGTAAATATCCAACTTGAAGTTGGCATAAATAGAATCTGAAAATATCAAAGAATATTTTAAAAATTATTTCAGTATAAAATGCGTACTTTTTTAAAATTATTTTGCCGATTTGTTTCAATTCATCTTGCAACAAAACTTGCGGTTTCAAACCACTTGAAAAATTCGGTTTGGTGAAATTGGGAGACCCAAACATTCGGTTTTTTATTTTATTCGGATTCGTTTTCCGGAGCAATTCAATATTATACATATTATGTACCATTGTGAAGGTCAAAAAGCTCGAAATTTCTTTTTTTGTATTTTCTTAAGTTATAAACCGTTAAGATATTTTCATCAAAATCTCATCAGAGCCTATGTTATAGCTATTGTGGAATAATTTGTGCCACTGGTTATGTATTTTGAGATATTTATTGCCTGCTAGTTTTTTATATCAGAGGGACGCTTTATTATCGAGAGCCAGATCGGAGAAAAAGTAATTGCAAAGGTTGGGTAACAAAAAAACTGATACTTTTTATATCGATACCGATAAAACTTAATTAACAGCACGTCACCTTCAAGTTCGTGTCGTCCACTTCATTGCTCTAAAAGCGAATATCTCGAATTCTATTTTTTTAAAAGTACGGTTGGGATGAACAATATTTCTTAAACACTTTTGCACCTAAAGGCCTGTACGCAGTTCGAAATATTTCGCACGGAATCGCAAAACTTCATATAAAAAAAAATCCATTTGGGATATCCCATTTGCGTATAGGCCTTAACCATGTAATTTTTTGCAGGCTTTATAATCTCTAAGTCTTGTTCGTGAATGAAGATATTTCCATTTGAAACAAAACTTTAAAAAAAAACAATGTTTCTAAGTGTTGAGCTACTGAGCTTTTTCAATAGCTATAAATTAAAGAAATTAAATAGTTTCTTAATTGATAGAACATATCGATAATAACATGAAAAATACTAAAAATTATTAAGCTGCTGCTCCGAACACTAAGAGCTCTAAGAATCGATTTTAACAATAAATTATCCCCACTTGCGTAAAAACTTTTATTTCTACAAATCCTTCTTCTCAAACAGCATCAGAATATATTATGTAAGTAAAGGCCCATACGCAGCACGCAAAAATTCCGCACCAAACGTCAAAACTTCATACAAAAAAAATATCCCGAAAAAGGGCAATTTTTTCATCCAAAAAAATATCCCAAAAAAGGGACGTTTGGTGCGAAATTTTTTAATGCTGCGTATGGCCTTTTAAATAAAAAATTTTTGGTTGTTGACTTCAGATTTCATTCTCCATAAATCAAGCTTACCCCAAAGGATATCTGGATTACCCGAAGTTTAAAGAAATCGTTAACTAAAAAATGAATGTCTGACAAAACTTGGCTGTCTAATTTGAAATTCAACGAAAATATTCAAATGTTCCAGATTCCAAGTGCTTCTTCCAGGATTTACAGGATATTGAATTTATTGGAATGCTGTGATGGCACATACTTTAGAAAAATAAATTATCTTCTCACTGTTTTGGCCACTCTTCCAGTGACAATGGCTAGCGGTGAAAGATCGTTTTTGACCCTAATGTAATGGGTCACGTAAGAATGAGTGCGCTGGCTATTATTTCTGTGCACTGGGATATTTCTATTGATACTTAATTTGGAAACTAGAAACAAGGTATAACTGTGAGATCGACCTTGTGTTCTTTTAGCTCTTATGATCTCTGAAATCTAGTTGTTCATACAGACAGGGGGAACGGAAAGGCAGTCAGAAGTTTATTGCTAAATGTGATAATGGTAAGAATTCATATATAGATAGAACACTTCTGGTCTGCCATGCCTTCTTCTGCTTAGTACACATATGGCACAAATTTGTAATACCCTTGACACCATGGATGCAGGGTACACAAAAAAATTTAAACTTTTGTCTTCTTAATCGCTATAAGACATCTTAAGCCCTAACTCTGCAATATTTATCACCAACTATGGTAAGTTAACTACACGGCCCCTACGATTTGTTTGAGTTCAACTAAACGTTGACAAACAAGTGCAAAATATATGACCCATTCCAAACCTTATATTTAAGCCAGCTGAACCAACGATTTATAAATCAATTTCCTTTTCTAGACATCTTTGGTTATAAATTACAAAACCAGCTGACATGTTGTCCTTCATCAAAGTCACTATTCCGTTGCCTTTGCCATTACCATTGCCCTTGGTCGTTAGTAAATCGTTTGGAATTTACGCGCCAACATTTTACACTTGTCGTAACTGGGAATCCGGCGTATTCCACTTACGGCCACGAAATACGCACTGCCTATGGGTAATGTGTTGTAATAATATATCAAAATTTGGCGAGCAACACATTAGTTCCGCCATTTGGAGCACTGCACTGGCTTCGTTTTGATAAATTATGCTGCATTTAAGCCCACCCAACAGGTTGATTGACCTCAACGGCACAGCCGCAGTGAGCTAAATTGGATTACAAGCTCACACAATTTGTAAACAGTTCATAAATGTCAGTGGAAAATAATTAAGTAAATGAGAAATTCATTTCATTTCATTTGGACAAATGATTGATTACGCCTAGATGGCCTAGCCATGGCTCAAAAAAAGTCACTTGAACGCATATCAAAATGCACAAACATATGGTCCATGAAATGTTCTTGCAAATAGTATTCAAGTAGCCATAAAAATAGTGTGGTGGCCATCATAAAACTGCAGTACCCAAGCGAAATGCTCAGCCATCCATCCCAAGGCACTTACTTATGTGAAGTAGTAATGGACTGGGAAGCAGTCATGGCTAGAAGTTCATTCAAATAGCAGCCATAAAGAGCAGACAAAACCCATAAAGTAAATGAAGCGCCGCAAATAATGCAAAAAAAAAACCAACAAACTGACGGATGGACAGACAGAGGACACTTCTTCGAACATTTCAATTTCCATTCTTCTTGGTCGTAACCCAATGCTATTTAAAGCCAAAGTTGAAATCAAAATCAATTGTTGCAATGAAAACAGCTTTTGCAAGCGAAAAAAAAAAAATTAGGGAGACTGTAAACAAAATAGAAAAAAATCTCTTATAGTTGAAGAAGTGCAGCAAATGAAAAATGTATTTTGACAAGCAAATTGGGTTGCAAGAATCTCTTTGTCGCTTTCATATTGGCGCCGCAAGGAGGCGCTAGTTAGCGTAGCAGTATGGCAACACCAAGGTATCGATATCGATAGGCGGGTATCAAATTCGATTTGACTATCGCTAAAGCAAGGCATACACTATACAACGTGTCGTACAGCGATGCTGTTTATCGAGCGCGTCGTATTTCCATTGCATTGTGTGTGGCGCTGTGAAAAACTGGAACAATGATTTCGATAAGAGCCGTTATTAGATCCAGTATGCATTGCGAATTTAGGCCATTGTAAAAAATAGATTAATGCGGTTTGGCAACTGACAAATCAAAATTTTGTATGTTATATACCAGGGATGTCCAAACACTGCTTATGGAAGAGCAAAAACCAATACATATAAAGAAAAACACTAACACATTTAAAGTAAACAGTTATTACGGTTTATTGAGTGCACTGTAAGAAATTGTATGTGCATTCTTATAAGAGTGGTAAAAAATAATGAAAAAAAAGTTATGGTACATATGTATACTTAGAAAGAATTTAAAAATTGGTCAATATCAATATTTATTTTAGTTAATGATAGTTTTAATAATGCCTCCAAATGTTCGTTTGTTAATCGATTTCTCAGTTTATTTTTAATTAATTTTAAGCTTGAAAACGCACATTTACAAATATATGTGCTTCCAAAAATAGATAAAACTCGCATAATTTCTCTGTGGAGTAAGGGGTATTTGAAAAATAAGGAAAATATCAGTATAAAAATGATTTAAAAAGTAAAATTGAAAGATATTACAATGTAACTCTTTACCTGCGCAGATAGGGGCGTAAAAATAAGAGTAAGTGAGAGAACGCTCGAAATTGTTTTTGTAATTTGCATTGGCACTGGGTGATATACAGTTAGGGCCGTGCATGTACACGCGCATCGCTGCCTATGCCTAAGAGCCATTACAAAAACAAAAAGAGCCAGATGAGCAATGGGCCTGGACATCCCTGTTATATACCGTAAGAATACTTATAGAGCAATGCAGGGATGTCCAGGCCCATTGCTCATCTGGCTCTTATTGTTTTTGTTGCGTTCTCTCACTTACTCTCTGTTACTCTCTTTGCTCTCTGATCTCGTGTGCACAAAAACAACCCTTGCGTATATTTGTTGTTGGCCCACAGATTTTCAATGTAATTTGTTGTTGCTTTTCGTTTGAGCATGCACTCACAAAAATCGTTATGAGATTCTTTCGCTATTTTTTAGGAAACTTGTTAAATGGGACTTTTAAGGCGTTGCTTGCAAACAAAAACTAGCTATGGCCCTGTACCTTTCGGTACAAAGGGTATACTAGATTTATGGAATGTATATAACAGACAGATGGTGGCTATAGGTAAAAACATATGAATGGAATATATATTTTTTGGAAAATCCGGTGGTAATAAAACAAACTTGCACGTGGCCATCATAAATAGATATTTTTCGGAAAATCCCTTGGAAGAAATTCGCACTTGTATACAATCTTTTTTCTAGTAGTAACAAATGTTAATAGGTACCAAAGGGTGTTTTGCATCCATTGACCAAGTTTAGTAACTTTGCAATTTTTACGCCCCTATCTGCGCAGGTAAAGAGTTACATTGTAATATCTTTCAATTTTACTTTTTAAATCATTTTTATACTGATATTTTCCTTATTTTTCAAATACCCCTTACTCCACAGAGAAATTATGCGAGTTTTATCTATTTTTGGAAGCACATATATTTGTAAATGTGCGTTTTCAAGCTTAAAATTAATTAAAAATAAACTGAGAAATCGATTAACAAACGAACATTTGGAGGCATTATTAAAACTATCATTAACTAAAATAAATATTGATATTGACCAATTTTTAAATTCTTTCTAAGTATACATATGTACCATAACTTTTTTTTCATTATTTCTTACCACTCTTATAAGAATGCACATACAATTTCTTACAGTGCACTCAATAAACCGTAATAACTGTTTACTTTAAATGTGTTAGTGTTTTTCTTTATATGTATTGGTTTTTGCTCTTCCATAAGCAGTGTTTGGACATCCCTGGAGCAATGCTATGAGTTCCGCACCCCTATTTACTTGGCGTTTATCGATTTTATGCAAGCCTTTGATAGTGTCAATAGGCGTTATCTGTGGAGAATTCTAGAGAAACGGAATGCTCCCAAAAATCATTAATCTAATCCGAGCCATGTATACGAACTTTAAATGCCGAGTTCTGCACAATGGAAAACTGTCGGACTCGTTTGACGTTACTACCGGTGTAAGGCAAGGATGCATCTTATCGCCGATTCTTTTTATGCTTGTTGTCGATGACATAATGCGCTCAGCTCTCAGCGGCAGAAACGGCATCCAATGGTCGCCCTTCAAGAACCTCGAAGATGTAGAATATGCAGACGACGTCTGTCTTTTAAGTCAAGTGCCAAGACAACTACAGGAAAACATTGATGTTATTAATCTTGAGTCTCGTGCAGCTGGACTAGATGTTAACATCTCCAAAACCAAAATAAGGCTGGTGGCTACGGCGCTAACTCATCCCCGTCTTTACTTATCACTAATGAGTTTGTTGAATGCGTAGGCGCCTTTAATTACCTAGGCAGTACGGTGACTACGAGGATATTCGGTGCGCGCATTAATAAGGCAAAAGCTGACCCATCTGGAGATCTCGGCAAATATCGAAAAACAGAAAACTACGCATATATAATTCTAACGTCAAATCCATCCTGTTTTACGGTTGCGAAACTTGGAAACGCACAAACGCAATCGACGCACGCCTACAAGCCTTTACAAACAAATGCCTCCGACAAATTATGAACATATGTAATGTCGCATAAGTAACTCTCAGCGCCAGTAGAGATGTGCAAACGCAAATGGCAATAGATTGGCCATACACTCCGAAGGCCAAACGATAACATTGCTCGGCAAGCACTGCGGTGGAACCCGCAAGGCAGAGGACGACGTATTGGTGTACCTGCTCGGACGTGGGAGACTGTCGATTGACGTGGAATTGCAGGCAGCAAATTACTCTGTGGCCGTCGGTAGCGTAGTGGTAGCGTACTCGCTTTACAAACCGAAGGTCGGTGGTTCGAATCCCCGCAGTAGCACTGGTACATTTGCCTAGCACTGGCATCGCTAGCTCAAAGACGCTATTTGCCAAAGAAAGTCTCTATTAATTAAAGACACCGCCGTTCGGATTCGGCTATAAACTGTAGGTCCCTGTTCTCTTTGAACAGTTATTAATAGAGATCCCCATGTCCCGCCCAGAGGCGACAGACAAAAAAAAAAAATTTTTGGCAGGGAATTATTATATATAAATTACTCTTGGAGCGACATCAGTCAAGCAATAGAGTTCGGTATAAGAGGGTGGTCGAGGCCCTATGCTCCACTGGGAGTCAAGAATAGCAGAAGAAGAATACCAAACGATTAAGGCATCTTTAGGCATAAATGGGACCAGCATATACGTATATGCAAGGGTCGCTCACAATGTTTCTCTAGCACTTCTGCACTTGGCACCAATCCACAGCTTCTTAAGCATCTTAATTGGTTTACCATAAAACGGTCTTTTTGGAACACTAATATTCGAAATTATAAATTTAATTGATATACCAAAAGTCTGACTTTGTCTGCAGATGTAGGCCAGGTTACATTATGTCGCATCGACCCACTAAGTATGTTATCAGCAATTACAATTTCCAAACAAGCAGTCATGCATAAATACAGACATATACTTACATATATACATATGCATGTAAGTATACCTATGAATATGTATATATTTAGTGCTTACATAATTTACATAAATATGAGCACACGTGTTTTGCTGCTTATTGAATTTCTTGTGAATTCCAAAAATATTGGCATAGACAAATACAGTAGGTACCAAGAAAAGCACTCGGTTTAAAGTAGTACATACATGGATATATGGCAGATGATTATTATCTATGGCTGCAGTGGCCTAGCAACAGCAAAGAGCAAAGAAAGCTCAGCAGCCAGACACTTAATGTGATTTGTTTATTGAAGAGGAATTGATTGGGCCCTGGGGCTTGTGCCTAGGACAGGGACAATTTGAGACAATAAAGCTGTTTGAAAAGCCTCCACCTTTTGGAACAGTTGAGTAAGCTTATAGCATAATTTGGTAAACAGTGGATACCAACAGACGTGGCATGTTTATTCATAAATAACCGTGGGGCACACAAGTTCAAGTGTAAATTTCCCATTTTTATGGTTTAAGTGGCGCGTCATTGTAATTTGTTTGAATGTATGGCCAAGCACTTTGCATTGTTTATTGACACATTTAAACTTTCCTAAATGGAGCGACGACGTTTAGAAAATATTTATGACCAAGGCAGATTGCTACAGAAAACAAACCAAAAAAAAAAAGAAAATTGCTATAACGTGGCGTTAATACTCTTTCTGTAGAAGCTTTCAATCTTTTAGTTGTTTTGTGTTTAAAAATTAATAAAATTGACTCGAAAGCCAATTTGGGAACCCGTGAATTTAGCTGGTATTTTGTTCAGGCTGTTTTTATTTGATAACTTTGTATGCTCAGTAGCAAATTGATATAGATATCACAGTCCGTCTGTCTGTATGTACGCCCATATCTTGAAGATTATATGAGCTAGTTTAACCGAACTTGAGTTTTGGACTCCTTTTATGCGTAAGCAAATTTCAAAGCACTTAAACTTTAGTTTGTATGGTAAAATGCAGGATATTCGTTCGAGTAATTCCAAACATAATTTTTATCGGACTGCTAATATATCAAAAAATCCAAATTTAAAAACCCGAGTTTGTAGGATGTTGGTCTCAATATTTAGAGGTTTTTTTTCCATATTTCAAGTGTTTTCGTTTATATGTAATTCCAAGGCAAATATATTTATAAAGAAAAAAACTTGCGTTCGAAGCCATTGAACATCACTGGAAAAATACATTGATCTAAAACTGTCTAATAAACAAAACAACTTATTTTTTGTGGCTTAGTGGTTAGGTCGTTAGGTCGTCTGACCTTTCTCGCGACGGGCCTGGAAACCAAATTTTAGCTAAAGATTCACATAACCCCAAATCCAAAGAAGTTCGTTGAAAATACTTGATATTTGTTCCACTTTCTTGGGAGCATGAAAATTAACTAAATAAGATGAAAAGGTGTAGCCAAAACATTAAACCCTGGGATGCCATTATACGTAAACTTAAAATTTTATATTTTCTTCATTTCGAAACCACTGCGAGGAAGTACTAGAGGTTCATGACAAAAAGTAATCCCACCAAAAACATTTTCATGTAAAATGTTGCCAAGACGAGACCATATGGCTCGTACTGTCAAAAAGTTATCAGATCTCATGTAGAGCCAAGCTTCTAACTCTACACGCCCTAACTCTACAAGGCCTAACTGCACAAACTCTACACCTTAGTCAAAATATGTGGCTTGGCCGTTCGTTACTACAAGAACTATTGTATAACAGAAAAGTAATGAACAGTGAATTATTTTTTTTTTTTTATAATAATTTATAATAACAAGTAGTACCTATATATATATATATATCTGGGGGCATCAAGTTTCAGATCAGATTAGACGTCTAGCGTCAAAATTGAAAATTGCAGTTCTCATACAAACTCCCATCCCCTAGTTTAAGGGGTTGGGGGATGAAAGTTACAAGTTTTATAATTTTTTTGTTGTTTGTGTGCTATAATCCTTGCTTACATACAAAATTTAAGACGAAATCTGCGTTTTTTAGATATCAATAAAATCTAAAGTATAGGATCTATGCAATTAAAAATTTATATGTTTAATAAGTCCACTAATGGCAACATATCCCGAAAATTTTGTTGATCTAGCATAATCCAAACTCAAGACATAAGGGTTCAAAAAAACGACGAAGCGCTTCGAGAAAAGGTACGTAGTGCCCTTGCGCGTCGGTTCGCTTGGCTCGTCTTGGCGGCAGATATTGTGTTGACTTCGTAAAGGGTATAAAAAAAATGAAACTATTAAACTAGTAAAAAACTAAATAAAATAAACTGGAACATATTGGCGGTTCACGCGCGCTGGCAATAAATCTAGCGTCATTTATTTTTTTTTTACGAGTGGCGATTAAAAGTCGTGAAAAGAACAAAGATTCACTATGGCTATTTAAATTTACGCTGTAAAGAGTTTGTAGCTGGACAAATGGATACAATATTTAGATGGCATAAAGCCTAACGACTTAGCCGAGCAAGTGTTTCATATATTTGGGACAGCTTCTGATGAACATTTGGGGCTTATCGCGTAGCCATTTATAGCCAACTAAGAAGCATAGTATCGTAAAAAATTAATAATAATATAATGGATTTTACTTACGCCATTTATCACCAATTATTACAGGGCAGGAGATATGCAGGTTTGTCCAGTCGGGTTGGCTGTCCAATAGCAGATTCGGGTACACCAACATGGAACCCTTTTGAGGTTGCACGCGCAGATTGTGAAATGGAAAAACTGTTTCACCGCCATGCTTGACATCTGACAACTGTAGTAAACATAAATGTAATTTAATAAAACAAAAAGTATGAGCAAGTTTTTTTTTTACATAGATTAGCACGGTGACAACGCGATCGCCAGCATCCCAAAAGCCGCCAGAGCTGCGATTGGCAAAGTCATTATGTGCATAACTGTGTCCAGCAATGCCATAATTTATGATATGCAGCTTTTCAGCGTTTTGCAAGCTCAAACCGCTGGCATCGGCTATACGTTGATTTAAAACTTGCATCAGCTTGTGTATATCGTCGTCCAGAGTCGTGAATTTAAAGGTTATACGTTTGGAGTAATCCTTGAAAGATTCTTCTGTCCATGAGCCATAGAACGTGTCCCGTTCTAGGTGTGGCCGCGCTAGATTCTTTAATACGTCAATCTCATCATTATTTAGCAGTTCATGATACAGAGATATGACAGGCTCAGCTGTCAGATCCTCTGCTTTGATGGGCGCTAATTGCAGAAATGGCGTTGTGCGCTGATATCGACACTGCACACCATTTACCTTTGGAGCATACAGTTTGCGGCAGTAGCTTGCAAAATTGTTGGGTTGGCGTACAGGCGGTTTGCTTTCATGGATTTGTTCACTCAGCTCCTGTAATTTTGGAAGTTGGCTTTTAATGTAAGAGTGATTGGGTTGAAATTCTAATATTTCGCTGGCATAAACCAGAGCAGCTGCGTAGCGACCTATAAAGAAAATACATTTTAATTAAATACACTGGCATTAGGCAGTCTAATGATTTAAATGACATACCTTGTTCTTTTGAGGACTCCACCAAAAACACGAGTATTTCCTCGTATTTACAACCCAACAACTGAAGTACTTTTAGGTTTTTGGGTTCATCATAGTAGTAGAGCGCCAACTCCAACCAATATGCCGCATCCTGATAGAATGCTTGCTTATGATAGTAAACACCCAGCATGAAACATTCTAGAGCACTCCAAGGTTTTTTACTGAAATTGTAAAATTACAAATATAGCTAAGAGCTATTAAAGAAGTTGATATATTTTACCCGTAACGCTTTTCACGTAGTATGCCTGCTGCCAAGTCTCCAGGGTCAAGTTTATAAGTCGTCTGAAGCCGAAATATGGCCTTTAGTGCCTCAAAATAATCCCTATCCGTGGGCAACAGCGGCAACAATTGCTGTGCATAAGCACTTTGCTGGCTACCCACAGGTTTTTTTATAAGTTCCAACCATTTTGGACAGTCCAGGTACATATGCCGAAGTAGCTTGTATGTATAAATACGATTGTGTATATATAAATCCGACTGATTTTTTGAATTGCCCAGCAAGCTTTTCATGAAGACCAGGACACTAAAAATGTAATAATTGTTTTTATGTTCAGATAAGCTTTGGTTTTAATAACTCACAGCTGCAGCTTGTGCTTTAAAGTTTTTAGCTGGTTTACATATCTCTCAAGATTTTGACTTGACTGCTCTTTAAGTTTTAAGAGTGGCACCATTGAGTCCAAAGATATGGCATATCCATGGTTTTTTCCAGTATGATCTGGCAGTTTAACACTATTAATGAACACACTTGCTTGCAATAGGAACAAAAAACACAGTCTTAACATGGCAAAAGTTAAATAAAAATGTCTGGAATAGAGCACCAGCAAAAAAATAAGTGCAATAAGCGTGTCTAACAGAGCCTAACAAAGCATTAAAAATACCGGGTTGCAAATGCTGCTACTTATCTAAGACGTTTTTTAAACAATTTTTTAAAGTTTCAAAATTGTAAAAAAAAATTTTACATCGGCGACTCTCACAATTTGTAGTACATATTAGTACCCAAAAGATTGACTACAGTTACAGAAGTAGACTTTGGCAATCAAAATTTTTTTTGGAGTACTTCAGTATCCAAATTTGATGACAATGTGATGGTCCGTTGTATCTCAACGTCCCATTCTTAAATTTAATTAAAATAATTAAATTCAAATTTAAAACGTTATGTTTTTAAAGAAAATTGAATCAGTTCGGTGAGTAAAATTAAAAATATTACAAGGGAAAGGTTTTTATAGAAGACATGTACCATGTTTGTCTGTGAACGTATAGCTAAAATTCGTTTTAAGTTCTGCATGCTATTTTTTGGATTCAATCAGAAAAAACGAATTAAAACTTATTATCAATTAATATCTAATTTAAAATTGGCATAAATATAATCTAAGAATATCAAAGAATATTTTACAAAAAATTTCAGTTTAAATTGCGTACAATTTTGCGTACAATTTCCTTTTTGGTGAAATTCGGAGCACCAAACATATGGTTTCAAAACGAATACGAACGTACCAAGGCCAAGGTTCGATTCCCAGTAGAGGCAAATTTTTTTATTATTTTTTTTTCGGCCACGCCCGAATTTAAGATTTGCCATAATATTTTTTTACGTTAAGAAATTTTTAGTCGAAAAGCTTAAAATAACGCGTGATAGTACTTACCTATAGCTGACAATTCACAGAATACACCGCAAAAACTCGTAAATAAGAGTAAAGCTCTCTTAAATAGTCAAATCTAGTGTGGAACCCATTAATTATTAGATTTTCTGGCAGTTTTCTATGCAGCACCAATTTCAGTATAGAATCAAACCGCAACCAAAATGCAGCCATTTTTGCAGCTGATGTCACTGCAAGTCACGTTGATTTGCGTTTTTGCAAAATGTAAAAATTTTATTCAGTCGGCCGGGAAACCCGGAATAAAACTAAATTTTAATTGGACCATAAATATCGGAAAAAATCAAACTATACAGGTCAGATATTAATCCAAAATTTGATTGGTACAGTCTACCTTAAAAATTTAAATCGTTAGTTTGAATTCCATGCATCAAAAACGTCATATATTTGTCAGAGACCAAATAACTAAAAAAATAGTTTGTAATTTCTTTTGTCATTACATAATTGCCTTCGAGCAAGAAACAGTTAGCAAACTTGGTCTTATCGATAAAAAAGTATTTTTATCTATTATTGTAACCAGCAGTACGAAAAGATGCGCGCTATCGGCGCCAAATCAAGTTTGTCAATTTATGTCAATATCTATTCTCCCGGAACTGTAGGGCTGCAAGGGAGCAGAATCCTAGTGTCCAAGTTTTTTGATTGAAATTAAATAAAAGAATTCTTCAAATAAATACTCAAGCTCTTCAGAAATATCAATTTTTTTAGTTTAAAAAAGTTTGACTTGAGAAATTGATTTAAAAATGGGTAACTTTTTGTTGGCAATTGGCGAGACTTACTTCAGAAGTAGAATTAATTTGAGAGAGCTGGTCACAACGTATAAAGTGCATAGTAGAAGTAAATTTTTGTTAATCTATTGATTAAGTCGAAATTTACCAATTTAAACTATTAATATTACTATTTTTATAAGTTTTCTAAGAGCTTTGTTTCAAATAAGCGGAAATACGGTTCGTTATCCGATTTAAATCTGCTCCCAAAAAGGCTTACTTATAGTAACCTTAGACAGATTGGTAATAAAACGAACCGAGGCTACAAAATTTGCAGCAAATATTTCACAAGCCTTGCCCAGCAAGAGTGCATTATTAGGAAAAGCCAATATGTAGACCCATATGGATACTCACTCTAATAAACTTCTTACAAATAAAGCTGTGCAATTGCCACACATTTCTCCTACAATATTTGCCATAACAATTTCCAGTGCCACTAAATTCCTACTTAGACTTGGTTTGCTTGCTACATCCGTAGTGTTATTTGGACTATACTAAGCTTATGTGCTTGCCCCAAATACCATTTAGCGGAAGTGCGCACTTCAACTCCATGGCGACAATGAAACTCACTTTGACAATGGTACAGGCGGCGCTCTTCAAAATGTCTGCATCTGTAGCCAAACACGGAACAGGGCAAAAACATAAAAGGGTGAGCCCCTACTAATTTTATGCGATACGGCGAACTGCTTGACAGGAGAAGTTGGTTGCGTGTAAGCCTGAGAGCGCAGTTTTATGAATACTTTACGCAGTTGCATAGTTTACAGCAACACGAAAAAGAAGAAGAAACTTGGAGCAAAAAACTAATTGCCAAGATTAAGCAAGCTAAACAAAAATATGGCGAAAGGCGGAAAATAGCTGCACTAATTGGAAAATCTTCAACTGCAATTGCCGTCAGTTTCAAGCTGGCTAAAATAGTGTTAATACATGGTATAGTTGCCGTCTCCGACGCTCTTCGCTGGCTACGCCATCTCATTGTCAGTGGTTTTGAAACACTGCAACTTAAAAAAGTTTAAAAGCAACTTGTTGGCGCCTGATGCAATCAGCATGAAAGCAATTGTGTGAATTACTCAGGAGTGCCTAGAGGCAAGGAAACAAACACAGTAGCAGCCAAAGAATTATTTTCTGTTGTCAACGAAACAAATATAAGATGACTATTTTTAAGTAAGTACATAAGCAATAAGTGCTTACGGCGAACAGGTTGGGTACAGGCAAGGATTAACTTTTACAAAGTATTATAATAGTGGTAGTAGCATCAAGGACACTGGTGCACATTTGTCTCAGCCACATCAAAAAAAGAAGAAGCATACTTGACCATCATTTAAAAATAAATTGTCTTGAATAACAAAGGTAAGATCACACAGCTTTAAAATAGGAAACCAAATGCCTTAATTACTAAGACGATAAAGTCCTTAATTACGAGGATGATCTAATTACAGACCTAGAGGACTCAGCCCTTTGTATACACACATCAAGACATACCGACTATATTATTCCCTTACCACTACCTAAACTTCTACTGTTTTCAGCAGATTAAGAATCAAGTCATGCATGCTCGACTCTAAAACGGAGTGCCAGTTCGCCAGTCGTATTCGCTCCTGATTTTGCAAATCTAATCGCCATCCAGGGAACACCACGAAGAGGTCATTGCAACTGTTCAAAAGTTTCTTTGGTAAGACACGCCCATGTGGGTTGCATCCCATATTATACATTTATAGATTACTCTTATGATTTTGGCAATATTTATGGCCTTTACAAATTGTTGACGTTCAATACAACAGAAACAACATTCTTGCTGACGAAAATAAAATAAATTCCTAGCTCAAAACCAAACACATATGAGTAATGAACTTGAATGCATTCAATAATACTCACTGCACACGTATAAATGTAAGTACAAGCCAAATAAAGTCCTGCCTGTTATAATGGCAATGCCAAAGGATTCCAGATAGAATAACGCTCCAACGACAAATTGAAGCAAAAGAAGTTTACAAGTAAAGAGGCGACACTGCAGCACTGCAGCCAACGACAAGTGCAAAAACTGCTGCATTGATTTATCGTTCGGCTGGTTGAAGTACCAAAGTAGATCGGCAGGAAAAAAAAATCCATTGAATAGCAGTGCAAGTTGTTGAGCCAAGTGAAAACTGAAAAAAAAAAACTGAAATAAGACGAAAAATAATAGTTTTTTATGCGACGAAGTTTTCTTACTCTTCTCTTATGATATGTATAAGATTTTTTCTATTAACCCACCACCTAAATAAATTTAATAAATTATTTATAAATGAGAAAAAGAAAACATTTTGCAATAATTCAAAATAGTCATTCTTAGTGTTGTATGGAAGCGGGAGTTATTAATTATAGAATGAAAAAACTCAATGTACTATTTAGCTATTTTTTAAAATACAGTTACTGGCATATTTCTATAGATCCAATAACCATGGAAAAGTGATCTGCCGATGCATCAGTAATATGTTTGAAAACGTATCAAATCTGTTCAGAAGCTTTTTAGGAGAGGCATCTTTCAAGATATTTAAAACTAATAATCACCAATTTTGAAATGGCGATGCCTGATAAAAAATATGGACAAGATAAGTTAGTTTAGAAGTTGATATACTATACATGCCATGAAAGCATGGTAATGCATTTTTTACTCTGCTCTTAAGCACTCTTAGAACTTCTATGAAGGGTATAAACAGTAAGACAAGCTCAGTGAAAGCAAAAGAAAACGTAGACGCAATCTAAATCGTTTGCCAATGCTGCTGCAGCACTTACCACTTCGCTGCACCGCAATATGTCCGGTGGGTGTTGGTTGCAAGTTGGACTCGGGGGCTTTGTAAAGCGATTCCAAAATGTGTTGAACTTTTAAGTGATTGAATTGTTATCTGCTACATGCATTTGCTTGTGTGATTTAAATTTGCGTAGGGTAGTAAAAAGTTTCAAAACATTTTAGAGATGAAAATAAATCGGTAATAAAATAAGCTTCAAATGGAATGCGAGCCAAATTGATAAGCAAGTAGGTGTTCAATAGTTGATTCAAATTCATTTAATGCAATATCCAGTTGTTTTTGCTGTCAGCATGCAGTTTTTTAACATATAGCTTTATAGATACAGCTAATTCCATGCCTTAGAAAAAAAAACTGAAAAAACAAAGTCAGATTTGGGTATAGTGAGCACTAACAACAATCTACTTTACTTACGAAGTGCTCTGGCAATAAGCTGATTTTGCTCTATGTTACACACCCTATGTATAAGTGAAGAATGCAACGTGTTGCAGCGTCAAGCTGTTGCCTATTCCATTATGGTTTAGTGTCCTGTGCGCACGTTGCCTTTTCTCAGTTTATGTTGAGCTACCTTGGGTTGTAAGCCTGCATTGGGTGTGTCAGGGTACTTCATAAATGTCTTACGGATTGGCGTGTGCCTAAGCTGCTCTCTAGGTGAGTCTCTGAGCGTAAACAGGTGCTGCATATGACAGTTTGTTATATTGATTTAAGCTGCAATGGTACTGAAGTAAGTGGCTTTAAAGCAAATTAAATTAAGACCCAGCAGAGTGTAGGCATTCATGTCTAAGGGCTATAATATAACGACCAGATGAGTTTATATACTGCATTATTGAGTTTGATATATGTAAGTAGTCACATGCAAAGGCATACAGCAATGGAATTTTGACTTAAACATGTGAATTTTGATTAATGCTGCCGGCCAAAGTTGTAATCTAAAATGCATTACTGAATGAAATTACAAATAGCCCAAAAGATTTGCTTATAATTAAGCAAGGTACATCGTTATCATGAAAACATGATGAACTACGTAATTTAAATGAAGCATATGCATATATGTATGTAGAAGATATTTAAACAAGTCTTAATTACAAACAATAAGAATTATTAGTATACATTGGCTGCAACTAAATTTGTCTAAGTTTGTTGTTGAATAATAATTTTTATAGGTACCATTTTGCACAAGTAATGTCTTGTGCATGCAACCAATGCCATTTAAGTCAAACCTTAAGGCCATTAAGGAGCATAAACTACTACCACTGCAGCTTTCGCACTCCAAGTTTACTCTGCCTTTCAGTGCATTTAAATCTATAGAAATCATTGGCCAATATTTTTTTTTGATAAATCCGAGATTGCATTTGATGCTGCCAGGCAGTAAGGGCACTGATGGATTCAAAGTAACTTCTGCCTAAAACAAGATTAATGTTATTATTATTTTACACCATATATACTATAACAACTATTACACCTATTTTATCTACTAAGAAGTACCTGTACCAACGAGTTCCAGAGTTATGTTCAAAAATTCACTTTTGATTTTGTTCGTCCACCTTGGCTTAAAGCATGGCTAATGCTCCAGACTGTTGCAAATACTCTTGGTGTGTTTGAGAGCACTTACTCCGCAAACCCTGGTCTTTCAATGCTTGCCGTTTTTGTTAGCTTTCGATGGAACAAGGAACTTTTTAGTTCCTCGTCAGCATTGACATGGTGAAGCGGATGAACAATGAGCAGCTCTGCTAGCTATGTCTTGTTATGGGCCTTCTGCCAGATTGGTTGGTCGCTGGTAAATGAGTGAAGCCGCTTTTGGAGCACTATTATTGTATTTATTTATTTATATTACAAGCTGTAATTGATTGGCAATTGTTTAAGCGTTTAACACTGTTTTGTTTTATATTTACTTAAAGTGGCATAAATTACAATCCATTTTACCAAATACACAAATGTAAAGCGTGCTTATAAATATGAACGACGCCAATTTATAAATAAAAAAATTATTTGTCACTCGGAGCACGCCAGGTTTTTTTTCTTTATATTTCAAAGTACAACAGATGTGCAGTTTTGTGTTGAAGCTTTGGTAAATACTTTAATAGTAGTCTGTTACTTTATTTATGATTTAGTTAAAAAATGTGCCATTTCTTTTTTTTATGCGACCGCAAAGCATTCAAATAACGGGGTTTGTCCATGTTGAATAAAACAAAAAATGTATCGATATACAGACATGCATATGTGGTCACACATTTGTATTGTAAATTATTTAAAACACTACAAATATTTAATTCTTTTAAGTAACTTTGCTCTACAAAAGAACAAAACATTTAATTTTGAAAAGAACTGATGTATTTATTATGTCGATTTCATTTTTTAATGCAACTGCACATACGTGTAATTTTTTAAATTACTGATGTATTTGTTATTGATAATTTCATTTTTTTTTTTACATACGACCTGTATGTATACAGTAAATTATTTATAATGCTAAGTTCGCAATTTATGCATACGCGCACATATCCAGTATGTTATTCCTCCATTTGCTCCACTAATTTTAAGTAGAATGAAGAAGCCTTGCAATAGGCACAATAACGTGCATCCATCAAATAGACAACCTTAACATAATGCATAAATAATAATATGTATTAATGCGATAAACTTAAATTTCTCGCAAAAGCCTACCTCAGGATGAGAGGGGCAGCGCTGGCTTATGCGGCCCTTCAATGTTTTTTTGCAGCGGGTGCACATAATGAGTCCACTACTGCGTTCACAAATGCAATTGCGCAGTTGCTCTGCTGCATCATCTTTGTCCATTATTACTTCTATTTTCGTATTTTTGTACGAGCTTCGTTTCATATTTTGTTTTCGCGTGTACATTATTAGACTTTTTGATATTTTTTTACTTAAGATTATGGACAAACTCGAAACTTCGAAAATATATGATTTGACTTTTCGCTGTGCGGCCAAGTGCTGCCAAAGATTTTAATCGATAAATTTAAATACTAGCCCTGCTCATGCCATTTGATCGCATATCGATGTGTACGTAGCTTTAAAATTTAAAGCTTAAATCAAATATCTTCATAATGACGATTGTTATTAATTTGCTTTAATTTTATATTTCTGTTTTTAAACAAACGCGCGCATACGGTTTGTGTCGAGGCTAATCTTGTCAGCATTTATCACAGACAACAACAACATATGTTACTATAGTCATCTCTTTCTAGCCATGCGCAGACCAGTATAAAAATAGCATATGAACAAGCAACTCGTCCAATTTCAAGTACACAATAGGGCAAAGCAATTTTAACCGGCTCGTTGGTCTAGGGGTATGATTCTCGCTTCGGGTGCGAGAGGTCCCGGGTTCAATTCCCGGACGAGCCCAAGTAACTAAAATCCATATTTTTTGTTTATTTACCAATTTTTTAGTCGCCAATCGATTTGATTACTCATCGATTCAATAGAAACAGCAAAATATGCTAAATTGCGTTTTCAAATAAACAAAAGAAACGAGAGCTGCTTGGCGTCATATTTTTATCATAAGTTTTGTTTTGTTTGTTTTGTTTGTTTTTGTTCGCAAAGCGTAGTTTGAATGTTTTTTTTTTTTTAAATGCTTTTTCTTATATATTTTTTTTAACTATCGGTTGGATTGATTTGTATACCCTGGCAGGGGAATTGAGATTAGTAATGCTTCGAAAAGGGAAGCAGGTTATTTATAGTCATTCTGCTTTTGTAGATGTCCCTCCTTTAACAAAATGATCAGCATATCATATAAAAAAGCTAGTGTCAGTGATTTTAAGTTGTAATAAAGAATTAAAAATTTTTCAGACCACCATATCACACAGCTCTTATAGCTAGGTTTGTTCATACGCCTAAGTCTGTATCTTTTTTTTCGTTTCGATGCAGTCATGTCCTCAAGTCCATGTATTCGCTTATTCAAAAAAAATTCAAAGTTATCAAACTAACAATAAAAAAATGTGTTGTATAAATTTGGCTGAGACTAATAAAAACCTAAAAAAAATAATAAGAAACTAAGTAATAGAAACCCTGCTAGGGTATGAAAACTTCGGCGCTCCGAAGTTAGCCGGCCATATTGTTATTGTTGTAGCGGTCTTCGCTGTTAATTGTTGCATGCTTCATGCATATTTGAATTTGTTTAGTGTTAAGTTTGAAATACTTAGAACATATACATTTTTTTCTTGTTTTCTTTAAAGATTAATTGTTTGTTGAAAGCGCTGCTGCTGCGGCCGTTGCTGCGTTGTCTGTATGCGTATGTGTGTGTGAGTGGGTATCGTATTCTAGAAGCGTCGTTTATTTAACGTTTGTATATATCGGCCAGTTTGTTTGTTGTTATTGTTGTGTGGCTTGGATCGGTAGCGCTATATAGCCCAGTCTCTCTTGGTCACTCTCGTCACTCGTTTTTCATTTTTTCTCACTCATACTCCAGCACGTTTTTATGATAGAATAATAAATAACTGTAAAATTCAATATTAGTTAAAAAAATAGTAATACATTATTTATCGCCAACTCTGCGCCGGAAACTACTGCTTACTCACCCCTCGCTGTCTAGCACCTGCTTGAGTGACGCCATCGTTATCACATGATCATCGCACTTGACCCACGTGTCCTTTTGATGCCGCACATACGCCGTATAATGGCCCGTATCAATAGTACCGACATGATTGACAACGGCATAGAGCGAGAATCTAAAGTCGCCATAGGCATTATTCTTTTCCGACATAAACGGTGTCATATCAAACTCCACTGGAAACTGAATGAACGAGGAGATCTTGCGATCGATCAGCGCCGAGTGCTCGAAACGTTTCAAATGAAAGGAGACAACACTAGGCAGTGTGCGCAGACTGAACTGCTTGGTGGACTCTTGATAGGACTTGCAGGTGGAGCATTTGATTTTGGCTGCAGAGCCTAGATGTTCCGCTCGTGTATATCGTTCCAGGCAATCGATAAGCGTTTTGGGCGTTACACCACCAAGCGTTGTCGTCTCGCCGAGATCGAGTGAAATGTCCCAGAAGGGATCGAATGTGGTTGACACGCCGTTACACGCTTGGCACACAACGTCACTCTGCAGCATGCCCGTAAATATCTGGTCAATAATGCAATTGCATTGACCATAGCAATGGCCGGCCGTGGCATTGACATTGGACGTGGAATTGTTGCTACTACTACCGCTGCCGCCACTGCCGCTGGTGTTATTTTTGCCCTCGTGCTCCGCCTTGGCCTTGACGCAGTGTCGATGCAGCACATCCAGCGTGGCAATAAAGAACTCGTGCGCATCCTGCTGCTCATAGCCGGCCAAATGTTTGGCATGGTTCCATATTAAATGCAGCAGTCGATGTAGTGAGAGCGGTGAACGGGAGCCAGAGTAAAACTCCTGGGGGTAGGTAAGTGAGAGGAGGAGTAATAACAGCTGTGCCTACTCTCTGGCAACTGCAGCTGCGCAATCGCTCACAGCGCACACTTACCTGGAAGAGCCTTGACACCTCACAGACCAAACACTTGTGCGACGACTTGCTTCCACAGTCATGTCGATCTGACATAAAATAATCGCTTAGTAGAGGCGTGTGCACCAGTGCCTGTAATTCAAAAGTTTTCCAGGTTTAAGCAGCAGGATTGGCTCTGCTTATCAAAGCAACTTACCTGGACAATGCAGTTCATAAAGCAGGTGGCGCCCAGATTGAGCAAACCTCTCAACCCAATAGTCTGATTGGGTCGCACTAGCCGGCGTCGCGCATTGGCCAATAGCAGATTCGTCTCCTTTGCCGTGGGTATCCAAGGCTGCCAGCCTAGACTTTTCTGCAAGTCTTTGGCCTCTAGTTTACGATTTATTAGCGCATACTCTCGACTCCGCGCATCATAGATAAAGTCACGGCAGGCATAGCAATACAGCGTCCCGTGCGAGAGTTCAAGGGCGATAAGATGTTTCTTGGCACGCAGGTGGCTGGTAATATGAGCTCCACGACAGCCAAAGTAGATGCAATGTAGGCAGGCGTACAATTGTATGCCATAGCTGCCACACTCAAAACAATTGCAGTGTATGGCCTAAGGGTGAAAGGTCACACAAAGGGGGAAAGGTTGGTGGTTCGTTTGGTCTGTCGGTCGGACAGTCGTTCGGTCACTCACCTTCTTCTCACGCGCATCTTTGTTCACGCAGGCCGCAAAGTAGGCATCGATGACGCGAAAAGTGTCATAGCTATGTTCCTTAACGTAGCTCTGGTAATGCCTGCAGCCCGTTTCAGACATGACGTTAATGCCGCTGTCGACTCCGACGTTGGCGTTGCTGTCTAGCTCTACGGCAAGACTTTGCACGGTTAACAAACAATCTGACAGAAGCGTTGCATTCAAATTATGATTAGGGGCAGTTGCTGCTGCTGCTATTGAGCTGTTGCCCTTTGTTAGCTGTGTGCAGTCGTTAAGGTTGGTGCTCCTGCTGCTGGCAGCGATGCCGCCCCCACCGCCCCACCCACTTCTAACAACAGTTTCGTCGGCCGTACACCGGCCGGCAGCTGTGGGGTTTGTTGTTGTTGTTGTGGCGGCGGCGGCCTTGCTTAGTTTAGCTGCTGTTACTGTTGTTGTTGGTATACGAAGTAAAACGTCGGCCGCTCCCCGGCCCGTTGACGCGTATGCACGTTTGTTGTTGCTAGAGACACCGCAGCCGACGCCGCCGCTGCTACTGCTTCCACTAGCACTGCTACCAATACTACTGCAGTAGCTGCTTGTCGTACTATCAACACTATTCTCTTTTGTTTTCGTTCGTTTTGTACACGGTTGTTGCACGTTTGTTTTATCACACTTTCGCTGTTTTCGCCGAATTTTGGCCACTTTTGTATTGCACACACACAAACAGTGTATTGTTGGTGTTAGGAACTTTGATTTAATGCGAACGTTTAGCTTAAGAAAAAGCCGAATTTTTGCTTAGTTTCTGTAATTTTTCCGCTACTCAAGATTCTGAATTACACCAATTTGCACGCACACCACCAACACACACACGCACACACACACAATCAGCGGCACACAGCTGAAATTTTTATGGGCCACTCTCAGCGCAGCAGCAGCACCAATGTCAGCGTTGCTGCGCAGCTATCGAAATAAATCGATATGTATTAGTTTTAGCAATCGTCTTAAGCGCCAAAGAAAGCATTGCTGCATTCAAGTATTGCAGTTGATTTCTTATAGCATTATGAGTCATATATAAACAAACTTTTAATTAATGTTGCACTTAATTGGGATTATTAAAGAAATAATGAATTTAAATAAAAAATAGCATGCAAATACATTTTGATTTATTTGAATAGTCAACGTTTAACAAAAATATCGATTTTCTTTGTCTTTCACACCAATCAACACTGCACAAAGTTGTCCAACACTGCTGCATTTGAAATACTAACATCTGCCTGCGGTGGCAGCGCAAAGTCTTTCAAAATTATTAAAAAGTACAACTAAGCTTAAAAATATAGTGCAAAAGTTTTATTAAAATGTATACAAATAAGGCGAGAACGCCGCAAGCATTAAAAACTAGATATTATAGCAACTATAGTGAGGTAAAATGCCTTAAATCCAGCAGCAGCGGCACCAGCAGAAACAGCAACAAAAATGATGAATGCGCTGCTAATGCTACGCCCAAGAATGGCGCCAAACATAGCAAAATAAAATGCAGTCCTTTATCCAATATGAGCACACCGCCACCCAAACGCTTTCAAAAGGTGCGCAATCCCTTTGAAGGTGCTTTAGCCGATAGACTGCACTTGCCATTAATTGCTAGGTAAGTTACCTACTTACATATATGTATACCTACCATATGTAAATGTTTGAATATACTCTAACGAACTTGCAGTCCCTCGCTCTTTCAGTGTCATTCCCGCACACCCCAGCTTTCTTCTACACAATTCGAATGGGATATCGAGGAGGTCTCCCAGCTCAAGCCCACCAATGTTGAGCCACACGAAACACAATTTTACGACTCGCCAAATCCAGAACAGGAATCTAAGGCACAGCTAGCCATAAGCACTTTCTTTAAGGAATCTCAAATTGTGCCTAGTCCTGTGGACTGTCCTTTGCGCAGTCGCCGCATTATACTCTCGGAAATTGAGGGCGACACGCCTATTTCAAATAAGCTGCGTTCCAAACGTGTGCGCGATTGCGAAGTACAAACTGAGCTAAGCTTGCCACCTCTGCTGCCAAAAGCCTTAGAGGATGCTTTGAAACCTTACCTACAGCCCCATCTAGCTGGCAGCACCTCTATGCGTAATAAGTCCGCTGATATCTTTAACAGTTCCATGCGGCGCAAACTTTTCGATCTGCACAATGTCATTGTGTTAGATGGTGGCGAAGCACAAAGTCAGTTAACACAAATGGTAGGCTCGAGTCCACAAGCTAAGCAGACATTGATTGCCGGGCGCCTCTCGGACTCGGCCAGCGATGGCTCTAACAGCTTTGGCTCTCTCTCACCCATACGCAACTTTTGTGGTCTGCCTTCAGGTACGCCAGATGACGGCAAAGGTCCTCGCAGCGACTGCAAGCGTAAGCAACTGCTCAATGAACTTGAGCTGCCATCACCCATTGCACCATCGGAGCACTTGAGCCGCAAATTACATAGCGTGGTGCACTCAAAGATAAATAGTTATCAAGATCAGAGCAATAACAGCGAACACACCACAATTTCTGAGATGACGGGTACTGGTCGTGAGGTTGCTACGGCTAATCACTGCAATTTTATCCCCGATCGCAGCTCCTCGCCCATGCAGGCGTTGGAGTATTCTTCCACGGATAGCAGCATAAATCAGAGGGTAAGTCGTTTGCGTGTTAATAGCACTCGGCATGCTCCGAGTCAGTTATTAATCGATGAGGACATTGAACAGATATTGTACGAGGAAAATGGTGATGAGGTTGCTGAGGGGGATGGAGGCGTAGCTGAGGATGAGTTGGAAACCGATGAAGAGGATGGTATGCAAATATCACAGCAATCAATGCAAAGCTTCAACTGCAGCTCCTCCAATTCGGATACACCACGTGGACATCGCCGCCGTGGCTCTGCAAATCGTAAGAATCTGTCGCAATCATTTAATGCCAACTGGTTAGAGGAAGAGCAGATGCAGCAGACCGAGTCTCTTGGTCCGGACAAGCAGATCAACGATGAACTGCAAACAATTGTTAATAATAAAAATATGATTTCTGGTAGTACTTTAGCTCCTACTTTGACCACAGAACGAGCAGTGTTTTATCGCACCGACAGCGGCTTCAATGACACAAGTACCACCTCAACCTTTGCATTATCCCAGGAACTGGCAATTGCTAGCAACGGCACAAGCGATGATGCTGCTCTGGACGTCAGCATGGTTTGCTGTTCTACGCCGTCAACGCGTTTCTGACACTCGACATATGCTTCAAATTACCGTAAATTTTTTTATTTCAGTTTTAATTTTAGTCAAAATTATGATTTACATATTTATCGCGACAAAGGACTTTAGCTGCAATGTTGCCCACCGAATAGTTTATATTTTATTTTTTGTAGTGTTTGTTCAATTCAATGTCTGTTGTAAATCGTTTAGTCAATTTTACATTTTATTATGTTCACAAATCTGCCAAATAGTTAATAAGTTAATATTTGCAATTCAATATATTATGCTTAAATGTAGTAGGTAATACAAGCTATTATACAAATAAAATATTTTGAATAAATTTCCCACAGTTATTTCCTTAAGCGTAGCCACCCAGCAATTAAAGCTGCCAGATAGGGTCACATGCCACTTAATTCCATGGCGCTACCAGACTGCGTAAAAAGTGGCCATGAGCCATGAGAGCGCATCAGCTGCTGTGGACACTTGTTTACTTTTTATAAATTCTCTGTTTTGCCGGCAGCAGGGCAAAAAATATAAACACATGCAAAACACTATTTTTTTTTGTTTTTTTGTAGGTAAGGGCATAATGAAGTGCTAAAAATTGTGCGTGTCTTGTTAAAATCTTTGACAAGTTTTGAGAATCTTTTTTTGAACCTTACAATAAAAATTTAATTTGTTTGGCAAATATGATCTATGTTCTTTTACTGAGTTTGAAATTTGATTTGATTTTTTCTCAAGGTCATAAGACTTAAGCGCAAATCAATTTATGCAAGTACTTTTTGTTTTATGTAGCAATTAGTGCAACAGGAATTTGAATAACAAAATATTTCTACAAAACTATTTCGAAAACTTTTAGCAAAGAATTGCACTAAATGCTATCAGCCATCAGTAATGAAAATCATGGTTTAAAATGACCACTTGAGTTAACTTTTCTATATTGCAATTTTTGTAAAAATTGTGTTTGTATAAATATTTATGAAACGGTGACCAAAAATAAAGTAAACAACGCAATAAGGTTACCAGACTGCTTCAAAAACTTGCTCAATACAACAAGTTGCCAATGGGCTGGCAACGTCAATTGATCAGCGCGGCTTGTTCTCATTCTGTTTTCTTTCGCCGTCCGCTGCGCCCACAACAACGCACAACGCGCTTCGTACTGGTTTAATTCAAAGAACGTGTGCATCAACAAATTTTAAATTCAAATATATACTTACTACTTGTTGCATTAAATATTAAATGTATGTTTTTTTTGTGCTATTAATTACAAGATTGTAGCCTTTGGATACGTGTGCAATTTTAGCTAAGCAACGGCAACAAAATTAAAAAATCTACAAAAATTATTGCTTGCACTAATTTTCACCTGTGTGTACTATTGCAATGTGATTGCGTTTGTGTGTGTGTGTTGCTTTGACTTAGTGGTATGCGTAAAATTTTATAAATAGCAAAAGAAAAATAAAGATCACTTCTTGGAAAAGTATAGCAATAGCGACGTAGTATAAACCAAAAAAGAAAGTGCGAAATTAAAGTGTAACGATAGTCAAATTGAATTAAATTAAATTAATGTATTTCATTTTTGTTTTTGATATTGCGCCTACGACAAATTCCTGTGGAAAACAACAAAAACGAAAAAAAAAATAAAACCAGCTAGTCCGGTCCACTGTGCGTTTATTGGACCGCCTGCATCCGTTTCGAGCGAAAGTTTTTCATGGTGTCCACTGTGCAAAAAGTGTGCAAACAAGATCTGGCTGGCTGGCTAGTCAACCAACTAACTAGCCAACTTTTGCCTGTCGGCCAATCAGCCAGCTGTTGACCAGCTTCTTTTCTCAAGCAATTAATTGTTGCGCCGTGAAAGTGTGTGCTGCATTTATAATATACATACATACACTTTGTACATATGTATCTATTTATCTGTATCTTTTTGCAGTTAATAGTGTTTTGATTGAAAGTGTGCGCAGCATTGGAACAAATTTGAAAGCAACGACATACAGTCATACAAAGCAAAGGTAAGTTTATGGATTTATTCTTATTTTACGGCTTGTCAAGAACCCTTGTAAAAGTTGGCAGCAACTGTAATTAAACAGCTAGGGAAACACAGTTAATGGCAGAAAGCAGATACTTGCAGCAGTAGCTGCCGCTGCACCAGCCACAAGCTCACTCTTAATGTCCGTCTCTGGGGAGTTAACCACTTGTTGTTGTGCTTGTTGTGTTAGCGTTCGGTTCTGTTTGTTACCAATTTTGTAGATATGTACAACATGCCGACAGCTTGAAAACCGGTTACAAATATCATTAAACTCAAAATTCTAAAAGCGTTGCCATACCGCTGCAGCTCAAGCGGCCGCTTGAAGCTGAAGCTAAGCTTTGCTCTTTTGCGCGCTCCCTCTCACTTGCACGCTACAGTGCGCTTGCCTTGCCTTGTCTGTCCATTTGTCTAGCTGTCTGTCTAGCTTTCACGCATGCGCTTTGCCTGCACTTTCATTGCCTATTGGCTTTTCCTGTTGTGACGCAGCTGTTGACGCTTATGCTGCGTTTACACTGCTATAAAGGCGAACTATTAACAGTCAATGTCACAGAAATGGTTAGTTTTTAATAAGGGTATTGACGGTTTATGTTGATTTGAGAAGTTGACAAGTTTTTTAAACAGATTTGGTTTACATTTGTTAATTTTAAATTTGCGCTTTAGCACCCTACGCCGTATTGTTGTTAACACAGCCACTTAAAATTAGTTATTGCTTAATTTAGTAAATTTGGTTAAAAAAATGCACTTGACTCGCTTGTTATATATTTATATAGAAGTCCTTAACTTTCCACTGCTAAACTCAAGTAAGTGTGAATCAAAGTAGCTGGCATGGTTTTTGAGACTCGTTTGGAACGTTTTCATTCAAATTTTTTAAAAAATAATTTAAAAAACAGTAGAGCTCTAATTTTATGTGTTGTAGCTGCTATGTTATTGTCTAGCAGTATATATTTTCCTTTCTGTTAGTAAACTTGTTTGCTTTTTTCGCACATGTGGACACACTTTTTATTTGTAGGAATGCGGGCCCCGTGTAAACGTAGCATAGCTTAAATTTCTAATCTGTAAGCTTTACTTACACAAACATACACACGCATCCATAAATAAAAGCAGTGTTGAAAAGGCAAACTTGTTTTTGGTATCCTTGTGACACACTGACATCTTTTGAAGTGCACAAATTTGCTTAATTAAGTTTTTTGTTCCTTGCTATTGTAGTTGAACTTGTTTCGCTTTGCTTTTTTTTTTTTTTGTTGAATGTTTTTATGCATGTGTGTGTGTGTTTTTATTTATATTTACGTTTGTTGTCATCTTCAGCTCATTTGCATTGATTTGCAAATTTTTTATACGTTTTTTTTTGTAATTTTTTTTTTTGTTAGTTTTATTTTTCTTTGTGGCCTTAAGCGGTTTTAATTTGGTATATACATACCTTTGTTTTGCTAATTTATTGGAATTTTATTTCAATTTAGCTTTGATTAGTTGCCGCGCTTGGCATATAATACAAGACATAAGTATCGCAGGAAACATTTAGCATCCCAAGGGCAGGCCCTACTTATACTGAATGCACGTTAAAGACTAAGATTATTATTCCCACATGGTTAGTTTGTAATATAATGCTTAAAACAGGAAGCGCATATTGACAGGGGCGAGAAAGGGAAGCAGCTGTTTAAAATTTAGAATGACAGCTGCAAGCAAGCGTGGGAGAGAGCTGGAAAGCACTGCGTTATACTTAGAAAAAACAATTCTTAAAGATTGTAAAATCAATTTAATAATCAGAAAAATTTTATTTTTTTTTAATTTTGTAACACTTTTTTTACTGTCTTACTCTCTGAGCTAACGCAATCAAAGATTATTTTTTTATTAATTTATTTTACTGCTTTCAAGTCGATTTCCAGTTTTTGTTATTTCTCACAGGGATACCTTTTTTGCCTAGAACAAAATATGAACGCTTCGTCTGAGATACAAATCCATTTTATATACCAGCTTTAACAAATCTTTAGCATAAGCTTTATTTTAAACTCTTTTGGCTTAATGGTATTCGATATATTTACATTTTTTTCAACATTTTAAGCAATATCTTTTAAATTTTCTCATGCTTTCCATAAACCATATGTAAAGCTTAGTTGTTAACTTTGCTCATAGGTGGTCGAGTACAACAAACTCAGTAATTCATATTTTTAAAAGGTATGACTTGTATGTAGCAACTTTATTCATCGCAAATAGTTACTTTACATTATTCAGTTATTCTTGTGCAAAGTAGGAATGCAAAATGTAAATTGCATAAGTGCTTTTGCATTAGGAGTAGTCCTGCTGTTGGCTAACGAAATAATGCAGGGTCTCAAAGAGGTAGCAAACTGAGAAAAGTCAGCAACAACAAATTCAATTAGTAGCACAAGAACTAGTTGTTTAAACACTGTGATGAACAATCCACAAAATTAAATTTAACTCTACTTTACATCCTTGCCCCGTTCTCGGAACTCGTTTGGCCTAATCCCTGGCCCAGCTTACAAGCTATCATAGTACACTGAGTGGCTCAAAACTTTATGCCAAGTTTTATTTTGCATTGTTCTAAACTTTTGGTTAGGTCATGCCGCCCATTGTCTGCCTCTATCTGTTGTTACCCTTCATTCTCTGCCTCATGGCATGCCACCCAAATTGCACAAGCCAAAGAACAAAATAACAATAGCCATAACAACAACAAAGTTTTCCATTTCCGAAAATTTTTGTGGGTGTCAAACGTCAGTTAAAGTAGCGCAGTGCGTCAGTTGCCCAATTCCCACACAATCTCCCTCATTATCTCTTCTTCACTCGCTCTTTGACATCAGGCAAGAGGATTCCCAACTTTATGCAGCAGCAACAACTACCATATAACAATACTGAAAAATTCCGACAAATAACAAACAATTGTGCTTTTGTTTACTAATTTGTTTGCAACTCGTTGTTGTGGCTATTGTTTTTGTTTTTCCTGGGCTTAACTTTATAATTTGTTTTATTTACTTTCTTTGCTGTTCATTTAGTTTTGGGAGTATTTTATTTTTTGGTCAAGTTTTAAGTTCATTTGCCATTTTAATTGCCAGCTAATAGCTCGAAAGTTGTTTCCACTGTGATTCAAAATGAATGTGGAGGACAGTGGCGTATAATTTAATAAACTGATTTTCATAAACATAAAAAAAAAAATTTGTACTTGTTTTGTGTACTATTTATCATGCAACTGCATTTTTTCAATAGATCTATAATGTTTCGAAACTTTACAGGGTGGGCCATCTGTTGGTTTGGTTGTTAAACACTTATAATTTGGAACATACCCTTTCAAAGTGTATGCTCTTCGACATATGGCAAGTTGAAAACTATTGGTTCATAACCTAATTTGTATCGCTTGATTGCCAATAAAAAACATATAACAAATATATATAAAAAAAAATAAAAATTTTGCCATGGATCGTTTAATAACTATGAAAATGGTCGTTCTGTGAAAAAACATAGTTGAGGCCAGTGTCGCCGGGAACATTAATGCGTCAACGTTCCCTTGCTAGGACAACTTTGCATCGAATTTGGCATGCGGATCTGCATTTACAAGCTTACAAGGTTCAAATGGCGCAACAATTAAGGCCCACGGAACATTATCAGCGTCGCTTATTCGTTCAATGAATGGGAGAGTAGCCAGATGAGTTTTCGTCAAAAAAAAATTCATCAAAAATTAGAGCCAGCCGTAGCCATTTGGGCGATATTATTTTTCATATATATATGAGTAGTTTGAAACTTGCATTTGGTATTTACATTTGCCCAATTTTGTTGGAAAATATACGAATAAAATGCAATTAACAAGCAAACCAATAGATGGCGCACCCTATATTTTTCTCTAAAACTCATTGGTTCGCCAAAATTGTGTGGCAAATTAACATTGTATATTGTATTGATTAATATATAGGTAGAACCAACTACAGAGGGGCAAAGAACAATGTTTATTTATTGATAAGCAATGCAACTAATTGAACCGCACGTGCGCTTTGCTTAATTCCGAGTAAAAGATAATTTTGCAATAGATAAACCAAAGCTACTATTGTAGCTATGGCCAAATATGTCAGCTCTTTAAATTTTCCTAGCACAATGAAATTTATATTATTGTTAACTACCATATCTATAGATTTAGTTTTTAGTTTTAACCAGAATTTAAACTAAACTCTTTAAAATACCAAAAATCTCGTTCAGTTTTTATAGGACAAATAGTAAACTGCAAAACTATTAAAATAGATAAATAGTGGTTTTACTCAATAGTTCTAGCCGGTCTAGTAATGTGCAAAGATAGCAAAAATATTTAAAAAATTCAAAAACAAAACCTTTGAAATCAATTGAAGAACTAATTTTAAACAACACTGTACCAAAATCTGGTGCTCAACGTATTTTATAATAATTTATGATAAATAAATTTATTTGGAAAAATTTTTTTTTTATATTTTACCAAATGAATTAAATGGCTAAGTACAATGGCATTGATATGCAAAATTAAATGTTAATTTACGGATTTATTTCATTTGTATACATTTAACGCAATTTTAAGAACATTTGCATTAAAAAATTGATAGTTGAAGATAGCTGTTGTCATCTGTAATTATTAATAATTGTTATAATTTAATCATAATTTACCGCCCTATGCTCCACCTTGGGGCGACTACTCGTAAACGCATAATTAAGCTCTACAGCAGTCTAGGAATAAATATATAATCATCATTTATTTCATTTAAATGCAGTTTATTTGTGTTTAATTTTTGATGAATATTAAAAAGCGTTAAACCTATTTACCGTCCATGTATATTAATAAAAGTTAAAGTTTATAGACTGCATAATCAGTTAATTTCACTTTAATGCTGGAACGCGGCATTTTTAGATTAATTCCATGATCTGGCTAAAATATGTAGCAGATACTGAGGTGTAGAACTACAAGGGTTAAATGAATACCCCATGCAAATATTGGCCTTTAAAGTATAGTTAACGAAAATGCCTGCTTTACTTTTAAACAAACGTTAAACAACTTACGCCTAGTTCATTATATGATATTGTGAAGTTAAATTGCAATGACATTTTGCATTTATTCAAAAAATTAAATTTTACATAGATGTAGTATATTTGTATAGTATGTGCTAAGAAGTATAGACATTCAAGACAAAAAAGTTTAAAGAAAGTAAAATACATACATTTAAAAAACATAATTTTGTATATATTATTTATTGCATAAACGTAGCGTGTCTCCTAATTAATATCATAAAATTAAGAACATTTTTGCTCTAATAAAATCGAATGAAACCAATTTATACACATTTTTATATATATACATCTAATATATATACATACATATATATATTACGATTTGAAGCAACTAGTCAATGACAAAACCGTGATAAAGATAGCAATAACAATAACAACAAGAACAGTGACAACAATTCAAATCAAGTTGTTTTTGATTAGATCATTTAAGCAAAAATATCAGTCAACTTGCGTCAGTCATTCATTCATTCACTCATTCAGTTATTCAGTCAAAACCAACAACAAAGAATGACAAATTGGGGGGCGGGGAGTAAACTCACAGTTGGGCCAACAAAAAGACAGACAAGTTTACCTGCTGCGAGTGCGATAATTAACTGAAATATACCCGTGACTGCCTGAACAGACCTGAACAACAACAACTCAATGTACAATACAAAAACAACAACAATTCAAAATAGATACATATATCGCAGTTCACATACGAGTATAATAAAATATGACTTATATAGTACATAATGTACCAACTATAGAATGTGGGCACAATTGTCGCAGTTTGTACTTGAGCTGCACTTGAGACATTCAAAATGAGAGCCAAAAGCAGAGAAATTTGTATGTAGAGAGCGAGAGAGCTTGTTTGCGCTTGTTTGCGTTTGCTAGTTAGCAAACTTTAAAAATGCTAAAAGAAAAATTTTTAAGAACTTTAGGTATAAATAGGCTAGCTTTTTGCTGCTGCCATAAAACTTTCTTGTTAACTGAAACTCATTCACTTTTGTTATGAACAACATGCAAAAAGAGCGGCAGAAAAAAGCAAGACCAAAAACTGTAGGGTGTTTTTTTTCAGAGTTTTTTTTTCTGCAAACAACACTGTCCAATAGAGTTATAAGCGTCTGCTTTAATGGAAAAAATTATTATTATAATACTGATTGATTCAAAAAATTGTTTCTGAAAGTGACAGTTTTTAATTTAATGTCACAGCGTTACTTTTAAATAAAACCAATATTTTTTTTAAATTATCTTAAATTTTGTAAATTAAATAAAAATTTTTTGAATTTCATGGAATGGGTAAAATTATTATTATAATGCTGATTGATTCAAAAAATTGTTTTTGAAATTGTCCGTTTTAATTTAATGCCACAGCGTTACTGTTAAATAAAACCAAATTTTTTTTTAAATTATCTTAAATTTGGTAAATTAAAAAAACAATTTATTGAATCTCAACTACTGATTTTTTTTTGTGATTTAAGAAATGAATCAGACTCATTCAACGAAAAGAAATATTTGTAGTCTTCAATTTTTTTTATACCCTACGACATATATTTTATACCAGCATGAACAGTCGAGTCGATATAGCCAAGTCCGTCAACCAGATAAAGTTTGTGTATTCATATCCATGACTTGCCCCGCAGCCATTCTATAAAAGCTACCGCGTCCTACTAGAGTTATACGCTATATTTCTAAAAAAAAGTAAATAAAATAAATAAATAAGTAAAAATGTATTTTTTTTTTGTGTAAATCCCCTCCCCAATAAACTGCATTAAAAGTAACCCATTTGTATAACTTGTTGCATAGAAGCTATAGTCAAAAAAAATATTGTTTTATTATTATTAAATTAATTATATATTATTATTATTCTTTATTAGACAGTAAAAATTTTCACTGCTACACCGTTAAAAATTGCGTAGTTTTTTTTTTTTAAAGAAAATTTTTTATAAATATGGTATTTGATATGTATAAATATGGTTCAGCCTTATTAATTCTATTAGTATAATTATTTACATAAAAAATTACTTTATTTCAAATATATTGATTTGCATTTTACACAAGTTAGCTTAAAAAAAAAAACTTAGTTTTTAGCCAGAAATCTCTCTCGAACGTATTTCAATTAAGCGAGAAATAATTTATACATAAATTACCAATCGAATTTTAATTGAAGTTAGCGCTTTGTGAAAAATATTTTCGGGTTATTCAACCTCTTTGATATTATTAATATATCGTCCGAATGTTGTTTAAACAAAACCCCTTCACCATCCGTGAACAACCTGGGTGCGCTAAAATTAATTCAAGTAAACATTTATTTTTTAAAAATCACCCTATTTAGGCACAACAAGAGTATTTTGCTCTTAAAGCCAAGAGCATTACAAATGGTTCAAGCCAGTTTTTTAATAATGCCCAAGAACGCAGTTCTTTCTTATATATTTTTTCTTTTTATTGTCTTTTTTCATATCTTGGCCTGTAATTTTTTCTTTAATAACTAACGCGGCTGTTGTTGGCCAAGAATTTGCAAGTAACAAGTTAATAGCATTAAGCTTACAAAGCAGAGCGACAAGTATTATATTTTTCTTACACTTCTGCTTTTTGCCCGAATTTGTCGAGAAATTCGTTTAGCAAGAATTTGCTAACTCAACCGTGTGCTTGTTTTTATGTCAATTTTCAACAACCACAATATCATAATTGGCTTTAATATAAACTTTATCTGAATTGGGATTGCGTTGAGCTTTTGGCCGGTTTTCTTTTCTTATTATTGCAATGTTTTACACTGAAAGAAAATAGGTTAGGAGGTCAAGTTTTCAATATTTTCAAAATTTTCTTATTCGGTTTCGTTTTGAAGCCGAATGTTTGGTGCATCCAATTTTACCAAAGCGAATTTTTTATGTGGTTTAAAACCGAATGTTTTGTTGCAAGAGGAATTAAAACGAATTGGCAAAATAGGCTGAAAAGTGTACGCATTTTAAACTGAAATTAATTTTTAAATATTCTTTCGCATTGTTAGATCTTGTTTATTCCAATTTCAAATTAGGTAGTTATTGATAAATATTTTTAATTATTTTTTTTCCGAACCAGCCCAAAAAATTGCATGCTAACTCAAACCGAATTTTTATATGGTCCATGTTTTGCATAAAAAAAATTTCCCTTGTAATAGGAATAGCATAGTCGGGGATAATTTGTCTCAAAAGGGAAATATGAGTAGATGGCGACAGTAAAAAATTCGGATTTGGGAGCATCCAAAAAGGAGTACTAATAAAATTGTTCGTTTTGTTTTTTTCACTTTTCGTTGGTCCGTAAGAATGAAAGATAATCTGCCGAACTTTAGGGTCACTATCCAGTTTGCCGGGCTTTCGGACTATGAAGTTTTATTCGTTAAAGTGGGCCTTAATATTGATGAATAGATTGACATCTAGTCGGAGATATGGCAGACAAAAAAGAACAGTAACAATAGTCGATCTGCCCATTATCAAGATTTAAAAAATCTCTCATTTTATGAAAATATTAGCGAATTTGGTAAATTATGTTTTTATGGCAATTCCTTCAAATAATTAAATCACGACGTGGCACAAATACTCACTTTTGATATAAATTGTTTCTACTTTTTAGAAATCAAGTGCAGTCCATACAGTATGAGATTAGTTTAATAATAGCTGAAATTTAAGAATAAATCTGTGATGGTATATGAATTATTTTTATAAAGTTAACGTCAATTGTTTTTATTAGTGCATAGCTTAGACTGTTTTAGGTTTGGCTAGTTGGTTTAGTTTCCAGATTTGAAATTGCACCTCAATCGAGCAGACAAACCCATAACCACAAACACTAATTGACCATTAAGTGATAAAATTTTGTGGTTTTTCCAAATCGTTCGCTTGGATACCATTACTCACCTGAACTTGGCTGTAAACATGTGTCGCCTTTGGACAATTTAAGTGGCTCTTAATTTGGCTAGCTTTTCTCAGCGACAGCTCTTTAGTAATGACCAGGTAAATACTACTTATGGTATGCGGTGTTACTTGGACATTGATAAGCGCGTAGATTAATTGAGTACATACATATGTATATAGCAAGTACATAACGCCTGTGTGCTGATAATTGAAAGTTATTGTATAATTATTCATTATAAATCATATTATTTTATTTTTTTCAAAGCAAGAACTATTTATTTTATTGACTAAAATAATAAATGGCGCTTTGTTAGCTGTTTAGGCTTTTTGTTAGTTATAATGAAAAATGATGGAGCACATAGTCGTTGTGCCAAAATAGGTTAACAACAAAGATATTTGATACTATATATGTGTACATATCAACTAAGAATTCTATTCAAGTCTTTGACACTTTTGCAAAAGACAGCTGTCAAATCTTTTGTGGTTAATTTTATTTTTTTCATTAAGTCTATCGAAATATTGAAACCATTAAATTTTTTAAACAAATATATAAGAGCGAACAAATTAAAGACATATGCGCGTCATATGACTGACAAGCCTTTATTTATTTACTTTTGGCGACAAAAGGCAAAAATAATAAAAGCATTTGCAAAAACAACAACATCAGTTAAATAGACGATATATGTATATTCTATGTACTTCTATTATCATTATATCATTTACTCTTTGGCTCTTTTTGTTGACAATTTTGCTGATGCCATAGCGTATGAAAAAATATGGCCAATAGATATGGTTGCCAACAAAAAAAAAATACCATAATAATAATACGGTTAACAATTAAAAAGCTTGTGGTATGTGCAAGAGATTACGTTCGGAAGAGCTGAAATACGGGCTACTGACCGCTGTCTGTCTTTGTTTTTGTAGCCAAAATTTTACAAAGCAAAAGTTTATGGCCGAAACAAAAGTAACAAGAACCGAAAGAGCAAAAACAAAACTTTTTTCATATTAATAAGCCCAAGCAGATAGAAACGCAAAGAAAAAGGTTAAAATAAGAAGTAAATAAAAAAAAATTGCCATAAAATTGAACAAAGGCTATAAGTTTGATTAATGGGCTAAGGTCTGGTGCTAGGTGCAGTTCTTGGACATAGTAATTATTAAAAAAGCTTATATAAATAGAAAAAAGCTCAAAGAAAAAAAAATGTTAAAGTAAAGACAAAAGTTAAAAGCGTTGAAAGACAAACCCTGATGTTGTAGCTAACGCTAACTTCAATTTTTATTAAATCTAGATACTTGTGTTGGACTTTTCAGCCAGAGCGGCAAACCCGTCTTCTCTTTGAGTCGAAGAACGTTTCAGTCATTTGTATCTTTGTTCAAAAAAAAAATGCCCTAGTGTAGAATACAGCTCGGCTTTAATATTGCTACGACTAAGAACTTTCAAATTAAGGTACTGCATCACATAACGCTGACCAATTTATGGTCAAGAATATTTGAAGATCCATTAAAATACAAAGATCAACAAGGGGAACACTCAAACTTACATACTTGGCGTCTTCCACTCAGTTACGGATTAAATCGTCAGGGCATAATCATACTTTAAATGATTGCGTACTCAATTCAGCATCAAAGTGCAATCAATGTTTTATATTAAATTAACAATGAGTTTCAGTCAATTAAAGCAGAATCTGTCTGTAGTTTTTATGCTTTCAAAGTATAAAATTGAATAATAAAAAAAATCAAACAAAACATTAAAAATGCAATTTAAGTAAAAGCAACAAACAAAAATAAATTTAATTAAAATACACGCATACTATAAAAACTCGCATATATTAATATATGTGTATAGTGTACATATAGGTTATGTATTACAATATACATATACATTGTCATCAACAGAAACTGTAGCAAAAAAAACAAAAAAATGTGTTTCAAATGGCCACTCAACCAAACAGCTCCATTGCGTTAATGCCGGTCAACTGGTTATACCCTTTACACAAAAGCGTAAGGTGTACTTTAACTTAGTGCAAAAAATGTAGTTTATCTATATCAGTGGTGGGCAGTCTGTCAATTTACATAACACGCGTGGATAGATATTGCCGCAGCGAAGTTGGCACACGCACAGGTGTAAGTGTAACAATTTTCTCTCTCGTTTGTGCATGATCGTCGATCTTGCGCTCTTGTGCGCTCTTGCTTACTGCGCTGCGTTTGCCCACCACTGATCTATATGCAGACTATATATACATTAGGGCGGGTCAATTTGTATGGAGCTGAAAAAACGTTCTGGGGCTCACAGTGATTTTGATTCTTTGGGTCATTCTAAGCTACTTTGCCCAAGAAACTATGGGTCTAAAATTAATTTCGAGGTCTTTTTTTTTTTTTTTTTTTTTTTTTTCGAAATATAACTAATATAAATATAAAATATAACGACTTAGACATTGCATTGAAAAAAAATTTTTAAAAACTATGTTAAGCTTTAAGCTAAAAGAGAATTCTTTTACGAACATTTCGAGCCTAAGATCTTAAAAATCGGTTGAGAATTGTAGGTGTTATGAACAAAAAATCACGGCTACAGCTGCATACAAATTCGTGAAGACGTAAGTGAATGCAAATAAAAAAGATGGCGTACGTTAAAGTCGGGCGCGGACGAGTTTGGGATACCCTGTACCACTGCTTGCAATAAAATCCGATAAATTGCTTACGAACACCAAAAGACATTTGATTGCCAAATTAGATTATGATATCTTCATAAACAACCAAAAACAGACGAATTTTTAATCAAAAACTTTTTTTCGACCGATCGGCCCTATGGGAGCTATATGATATAGTCAACCGATTTTGATAAAATTTGGTACAGTGTTGAAAATCTCTAAAAAACTTCTGAATGCCAAATTTGGTTATAATATCTTCACAAACAAACGAAACACTACAAATTTTGTACAAAAAGGGTTTTTTTGACCGATTGGCCCTATGGGAGCTATATTATATAGTCAACCGATTTTGATCAAATTTGGTACAGTGTTGAACATCTCCAAAAAACTTCTGAATGCCAAATTTGGTTACAATATCTTTACAAATAAACGAAACACAACGAATTTTGTACAAAACACGATTTTTTGACCGATTGATCCTATGGGAGCTATATGATATAGTCAACCGATTTAGATCAAATTTGGTATAGTGTTTGGGAACTCTAAAAAACTTCTTAATGCCAAATTTGGTTACAATATCTTCACAAACAAACGAAACACAACGAATTTTGTACAAAAAACTAATTTTCGACCGATCGATCCTATGGGACCTATATGATATAGTCAACCGATTTTGATAAAATTTGGTACAGTACTGGGGGTTTCTAAAAAACTACCGATTGCCAAATTTGGTTATGATATCTTCATAAACAAACGAATTATCCATCTAAAACTTTTGCTTTTTTTCGAGGTCCTCTGAAACACCCCTATGGGAGCTATATAATGTAGTCCCGATATCAAAAAAATAAAATAAACTTGTCTCCTATGGATTAATAAGGGATCTTATCTGAAAGCTTGGTTGCTCTAGCTCTTACCATCTCTGAGATCTAGGCGTTCATACGGACAGACGGACATGGGTATATCGACTTATTTAGTCACTCTGATCATACTTTAGGTAACTTTGGGGGGTCTCCGACTTCTCCTTCTGTACGTTACATACATTTTCGGCTTGCACAAACACAATTTACCCTTTGTACCATACGGTACAGGGTATAAAAATTTAGTGAACATTTTTTTTTCAATATAAAAGTGTGATTGAGTGAAGATTGGAACTTCCGTACATGGTTCCATAACATCTACAATTCTTAGCCGATTTTTAAGATATTAAACTCAAAATATTCGTAAAAAAATTCTCTTTCAGCTTAAAGCTTAACATAATTTTTAGAAATTTTTTTTCAATGCAATGTCTAAGTCGATTTTTGAAAATGTGGGCGACGCGAAATTAATTTTAGACCCATAGTTTCTTGGGCAAAGTTGCTAAGAATGACCCAAAGAATCAAAATCGCTGTGAGCCTTTATACCGAAAAAAATTGACCCACCCTAATATACATATATTGTAGCTCTATGGTTAAGAGAGTTCTTACACCAATATTTGAAAAAATAAAAACTGTAACGTATTAATGTATAGGGTGGGCTATCTGTTGGTTTGTTTGTTAATTGCATTTTAAGCGTATATTTTCCAACAAAATTGGGCAAACGTAAATACCAAATACAAGTTTGAAACTAATCATTTATGTATGAAAAATAATATCGCCCAAATGGCCGCCGCGGCTGGCTCTACAGGCCCGTATGCGACCTTCGTAATTTTCGATGACTTTTTTTTTTTTTGACGAAAACTCATCTGGATGTTCACCAATCCATTGATCGAATAAGCGACGTTGATAATGGTCCTTGGGACTCAATTGTTGCGTCAAAATTCGACGCAAAGTAGTCTTAGCAAGTTGTAATTTTTGCGATGTTCTCACCTATGTTTTTTTCACAGAACGACCATTTTGATAGTACCACCTGTAACGATCCATGACTAAAATTGAGTAGTTTTGAACTTGACATATGTTTAACAACCGAATCAACAGCTGGCCCGCCCTTTATATATATTTCATATTAGTCTACTCCACAATTTGAAAAAGCTACCATACAAAAATTAAAACTAAGGTTTTTTTTTCAGAGAGACACCTTATAAGGGACCTGCGCATTGCGTGGCATACAAATTGTTAGGTCATGCCACAAAAGGGTTTAGTCCAGCTGATCCCTATTTGAAAAAAATTTGTTTCTGTTAAAATTGTTCTTTGAATAAAAATAAGCACACTAGCTTGGATCTAACAATAACTTTTTTTATTAACTTTTAAGAATTCTAGTCCCAAAACTTGGACTGCTTAAAGATTTTTAAAAAGCTTGCCAAAAAAGAACTAAAACTTTGAAAATTTAATTCAATTAAGTATAGTGAGTTTTTGATAGTACAGGGTATTCTTCTTTCGGAGTGTCCCGACTATAGCCGGGCCACTTGTTTACTTTTTGCGTATGTGTATGTGTATGTGAAAATATGGCAGTTACCAAATTGTGGTTTTTTAATATACTCGCCAGCCACAAATTTTATATTAATTTATGTCACATGAAAATGTTGCACCTTTTCAGCCAAAACCAAAACTAAAATCCGCCATAAGTTCAAAGTTCAGTTCATACTAACTGCAATTATATCATGTAATCACGATAAGTCAGTCGGTTAGTTGGCATTTTGACGTGTCAGTCAGTTCAATGTTATAAAGTTTGCAAATTTAATGTAGAAATGTGTTGGTCAACATTTGTAATTAGGATTTTAATTATTTAATTAGAAAAGTTTTTCAACAAAGTTATATGTTCCAACTATTTTTAACTGACTTATTTTAACTTATATATAGTATAATATGTATTTTCTTAAAAATATATATTTAATTTTAATATATAATAATAACTGCTCACTTTTCTTCAAATTGAAGTACATTCCGATTTTGAATTTTAGAAACATTTCTGGAAAGAATCAAAGATAACCAAAGTACCGGCAAGTATTTAAAAAGATCACAGACCACAGGATCCAACAACAAGAACGTCTCTTTGAAATAAAGATCACTTGTTAAATTTTTGTATGGCAGCTATATGAATACATTGCGGCATCTTCTAAGATAATAAATTATAAGAAAAATAACCGATATCCGTATATAAATTATTTTATTTATTTATTTTATTTAATTAACTAATTTCAATTTATTTAGAGAATTTTTTGTATGATCCAACTCTCGCCTTTATTGATGTGCCATTTTTGCTGTGTTTCCATCTGGAGAGTTATGGTCAAGATTTAGGACGACTGTTTGCCATGGTCTAAGAATAATCCCAAGAAAATTAGTCCAAAAGGGTCAAACCTCGAGATTTGGATATAAATGTCAAAGTTATTATGTATATCGTGACCAAGTTTATGTCACATTTGCGTAAAAATTTGCACCTTGTAAAATTCAAAGCAGCATGAACTGCTTGACTGAGATTATTTACCTACTAAAAGTTTATTTTATATTTTTCAAATATAAGATATATTCACACAGGGTGTCAGAGATTTGTGAAGTGTATAGCATATAATAGTCATAATTGTTTTATACCAAAATGATCCCCTGAGTCGATTCAGTCAAAAATGTATCAAATATTTTATTTGGAAGAAAATATGGCATTGATTATATTAAATTCCTAGGTAGAAAAAAATACAGAAAAATGTATTTAAAGTATAGCATTACAATTCTGCACAACATTTCAGCTGTTCCACTGATCACCTAATTCAAAAAATTGTTTTCAAATAAAGCAATTAATACAAATTAACGTTCTGAAAACATAAAGGAATTGAAATTTATATACAAATTTCTTACGACCAGAAGTAAGTTGTGTAAACAAAATTTGGTATGGTTTGTTCATTATTTGACTAAGTTCATCCGTAGGTGGATTTCGTGGTTTTCATCCACACTTTGTCATTAGAGCCTTAGAGTTAAAACTTTAAAATAATTATTTTAGATCCCTTTCCTTATAAACTGCACCAATATTTCGGAGCTATCAAATTTGGTATCCAGCCTAATAAACTGCAAAATGTTGAAATTTCGACAAAAAATTCATTTTTTTTTTGGAAAAGTGGATGCAAGTTGTGCCATTGCTGGACAGCGTTCCGAGTAATTCCCCCTTTTTTAACTAAAATTGATGAAAGTGAGAATCGGAACAAGTCTAAAAATGTTACAATTAACTTTAAAATATTCGTTTTAAAGTGCTTTTTTTTTTCGTATGCTCTTAGCAAATGCCCATAGTCGTATTAACTAAATACAGCTGAAACATTGTTGACCCAACTAAAAACTACACACCAATTTTCATAAAATGTTATGGAAAAACAATTTCCCTTATGCAGAAAAAGAAGCTGTGCAAAATACTATGGTATGCATACCATGGAACGAACATATTTTGGCATTTCCTTTCGTACAAATATTTTCATGTAGCAGCTTTCTCCCTAACCCTTTAGAACCCCTGCACCTTCCAGTGCAACAAAAACACATTGTACGTATCTATGTACTTCAACTGGCTGGCAACATTGTTGCTGAAACTTTTGCACGGCACGACAAATGACAACAATAAAAGCAAATGCAAAAGTTTTTTGTTTGTTATGAGCACAGCTGTGGAAAACTCACACGATGGTGAGCTTGTGAGGGTCGGGGTCTACACCTCGACGCGGCTAAACAAAAAGCAAACAATGTAATAGCCGCAACAGAAAAGCAACGAGCACCACGCACAACATTGTTGATGGCACCACAAGGCAGTCACCGCCAACACCAGAACCCGAACCAGATTCAAAACATACTGGTGCCTGGTACGGGGAACCGCAACTGCGTAGGTAGTTGCGACGAGGTGGATGGGTGGAATAAAGTAGAAACAATGCGAACGACATGTTGCGCTTGAAAGGTTTGCCATGTCCTGCGCAAGTTTGACCTTTAAGAGGATAGTAAAAAGTGAGCAAAGGATGACGAAAGTAGGGGGTTTGTAAATTGGAGAATTTCTACGCTATGTGCACTTGGATAAAATTGACGGTGTTTATGATTATTTGTTTCGAAGAGCTCAGCTTATGGAGATGATAATAGTTATATGAATAAAGAACAGGTAATTCTATTTACCTAAGTCGTGGAAACTTACATAATCGTAAATTGTGGGATTTGTGGAATAACTCAATTGTTTTGATTAGTTTGAGGAACTGTGTGCTAGGCATAATCGTTACGAAAAGCTATAATAACTTAAGAATAATAGATAAAGGAATGGTGTGGATAGAGCATAATTTCAATGCCATCGGTGCTGAGGCTTAAGTTGCACTTAAAATAAAAATTGGATCAATATTATTATAATGATTGCAATATAGTTCATAATTCTTTTTAAACCATACTGCTGATTAGTGTACTTCTATCAAAACGTTGAGAGTTGAGTTTTATTTTAATATAGTTACCTCTATCAAAACACCTGAGGGACTCAGGTGATGATGCCTCAATGCGCAGATTTTGGTATAATTTTCGTATCAGATGCTCTTAAAATATATGAAATTTGGGTTTTTATGTAAGCGATTATATGGTGGCTTAATTGGTTCGATAAATAACAAGATACAAAATATACAAATGCAAAATATGCTCCAACTTTCATATAATTTAAAGGATACAAAAACCAACAAATCTCACAACATTCAACAAGAGTCGTTTTGTTTGCTTTGCATTTTTCCGTAAACTGTTTTATTGTTGACTCAATTTTCACGCATTTTCCATCATGGAACTCAAAAGTATAATATATAAACCAAAACGGCTGGTGCTACTGTGATATTTATATGCAAAAGTACTTTAATTTGCATACGGCTTGCACACACTTTATTCAAATAAAATAATTTGTATATTTTGGCATGATGTGGGTATTTTTCCGTCTGTTGTGTATTTTTAATTGAGTCATTAATTAAATCTCAATCTTTGTTGCAGCTCATATAAAAGTAAGGTAATACATAATTGCATATTATTTATTGATAAGCATATTTGCGTAGTCGAAAATTCAAAACTAGCTTTTCTTGCTGCTTAAAATTGATTTAAAAATACTTTTTCAGATTTGGTATTTTTTTTTTAAATTCAAAAATAAAATTAAATAATATAAATTTTTGGCAAATACGAGTAAGCCTTTTTATTTGAATCCGATACAAAAAATCGCCAAATTTGATTGAATGTGACGTCATATAGACTATAACCGGCTGACGTTCAAGACCCTTCCAACGGTACCTCATTTGTCAAATTATGATAAGCGGCTTAAAAAGTAGAAAGGAACAGATGAACATAAGAGCATACATAGTAGTAGTCGGGTACAAAACAATTAATTAGGATTATTTTCCCATTTAAAAATCAACAAAATAACAGATTTTTATTTAAATGTATAACTCTGAAAAATAAATTTATTTGGAAGAAACCTAACCAGCATGGCATAGAAATTTAAAAAATTGTGGGAAAATAAGAACTGGACCCCTAAAAAACATTTCGTGGGATCACAAAATAGCAATAATTTCTGACTGACTAGTATAATTATTAATGTATTCCTTGGAACTTGTTATTCTTGATATTCCCAAATTTTTATTTTCAATATAAAGTAAATATGGTTTTAAGCTTACAATATTTTATGTTGATTTTGGGGCTCTACGCATTTGCCTCTAAATATAAGCTAAGACCCTACGCCTTTCAAGACAATTTTTGAAACAAAAAAAACAATTGAGAGTCTTTTGAAAGAGGATATTCACATATGGCTTGAATAGTTCGCACGTTTCAGAGTGAATTTTTAAATTTGATTTCGATTTCAAAAAAGTGCATTGTTAAAACGAGAAAGCTAAATCGCAATACGGAATTGGCCCTTTAAATAGTTTTATGAGTTTTCTAGATCTACGGCTCTCCGTTTAGATCCGAATTTAAAGCACCGAAGCTGTACTGACTGTGAGCAGATTTTGCTTTTATTTAAACAGTTGCTTATTTTTGGTATTTCATTTAAATGGAGCAGCAGCTGAATCAAAATTGCAATATAGCTACAGTTGGGGCACAGCAGTTTCTAATAAATTGCTTCTAGCCAATATTTGTTTTATCATGGCCACATTTGGTATTAACCCATTTATTAATAGACATAAGCTTTTCTCTAGTAGGCAAGCACCATGCCATAAGAGGCACACAATTTTGCAGACCACAAAGCATTTAATGCATATATGTATTGTATCCGAATATATGCTCGCCTATTTATCGTATTAGCTAATATTGGAGCTTATCAAATCAAATATATATGTATGTAATTAAAAAGGGCAGGCAGGGGAATACCCCATGGGCTGTTATAATGATAAAAAAAAGTTATGTAGGCAACCTTCCGCTTTTAGTTGTTCTTCTATTGTTTTGTATATGAATTGTGGTGTTGTTTTATTTTACGTGGAGTATAGTGTGTAGGGTAGGGTAGATAGGGGAAAAGGGAGATATATAAGCAGGAAAACAAGTTTGTTTAACAAAGTGGTTTTCAGCACCCCATAAAAATTCGAAATGCACAACAACAATGGCAAAAACAAAGGCAAATAAAAGCAGCAACAAAAAAAAGAGCAATAAGAATGGCGGTCAATGAAGCAGGCAAATTTCCGTTCCGTGAACAAAAGTAAAACAAATAAATGGCGTACAAAGTAAAATGTAAACAATGCAAAAAACCATGCGAACCAGGGCGGCGGGCAACAAAAACTGCACACGAGTCTAAAAAGCAGTTAAAAGAATTGTCAGCAAAAGAAAAAGCAGAGAAGACGGCCGTAAGCACGTACTAAATAAATAGTGTTAAACTACGAGGGCAGTTTGATAAGTCACTGACTTGTGGTTATAAGCAGAAGGGCTGTATTATGGCCATCTTTTATACCTTACAAAATACAGGTATGTATAATCAAGTTGCTCTAAATGGGCTTTTATCCCAGTGGCGACAACTTAATTTGACCCTAAATTCTTAACGCTAAGACATTTTGTTAGGTTGCAAAACAGGCAACAGTAGGGGGGCTAAATCTGAAACATATGCTGGATGGGATAGCAATTTTTGGATTTATGCACATTTTATATTCTCTGCCAAATGGTTTCGTTATTACTAGAAATAAATTTCCAACAGCTTTTTTCAAGATAGTCGATACGCACGACACAGCGTGCATCCCAAAAAATCGTTGCCATGACCTTGTTAAGCAGTGCACTGTTATGATTGTTCCTTGGCCTCAAGTTTCAAGTAATGGATCCATGTTTCGTTCATGAAAATGTCTGTCGGATTGAACGTTGTCTAACGCTCCTTTAAATTGGTCAAGCTTTTCCGCTTATTGTGGAGTATGACGCTTGGTTGAATTTCCTACAGTATCTGCAACCTCACACACTTTTTTATCGACTTATTTTGTACATCCTAGTTCAGCAATGCACTTCTAAACCACTAGAATTGATAGAACAGTGTACCCATAATATTTCACAATTCTTTTCTTGCCTTTGTTTTTTGCGCTAAAAAATCAATTTTCGAAATCAAAACTAGTGTATAAAAATGTTGATAAAAGTCTATTGACACATCCAAAAAGTCACTGACTTATCAAACTGCCCTCGTAGCAACCAGAGCAAATAGTAGATAGCAGGCAAATACTAGAAGATGCCTATACAGGGAAATAAATGCTTGCAAAGAATATCAATAACAATAACTAAGACCGTAACTGCAGCAGTAGCAGCCTCCAAGGGCTTCACAATTCAGCAAACAAATTTAAACGCAGCCAAATGAAATGGAGCAAATTTTCGTCACAAAAAACAAAATGTCAATTTTTGGGTGGGCGGGCGTTGCAACAACAACAACAACAACCAATTGATAAAGCATGGCAGAATGAATGACAACCCGTTCCACTGTTCGTTCAACGTCAATGCCAAACAGCAGGAGCAACGTTTCGGAAACAATTTTAAGACTATAAAAGTTGATGTGGCGGCAGTAAAAGGAACGACGACGGCTACTGAGGCTGCTGCTGCCATCTCACATCGGCTGAGCTGAGCTGAAGGTGAAAATGGTTTCAAACTAAGGATGTCTAAGATATTTTTGAGAGCGGTGGGTTTGTGTGTGTAGGATGGGTAGGGCACGGAGAAGGGTATTTACTGGGTGCACAAGCAGACAGCAGCAAACGTAAAGCAACTAAATATGGCCATGGCTTCTTGCTTCAAACAAACAAAAACAAATAAACATAAAGCAGCTGTTTCGCTCAGAGAGTAACATAGAGAAAGAGCAACTGAGAGCGTGAGAGTGACGAACGCACACTCACACAAGTACACCTGCTGAGCGCGCTCTCTGCCGGCAAGCCATGCAAAATTCTTGTGCTTGTATTATTCAGTGAGTGCAAGTACCATTGCACATACGCACTGTGGTACAAACACTATAGTGAAGTGTGACACATGTTAATTTATTTATGATAGTAAAGACTTATTTATTTATTTTATTTGCAATGATAATTAAAGTTAAAAACTAATAATTAACATAAAAGATAGATAGCACTGGCTACTAGTGTTGTTAATAAAGACTTATTTATTTTTTTATTTATATATATGTAATTATAATTTAGTTTAAAAGTAGTAAAGACTTAATACATAGCAAAATTGATAAAAGTCAATTAATGGATAAAATTTGAAATCTCAAGCCGAAATGTTGTGTTGTTGGTAAATGCCAACTATTATATGTTTTAATGGTATCTGAAATTAAAAAATTTAATTTTGACAAAACTTTGACTGATTTTTATAAAAATAGTTAAACTTAAAACTTGATCTTGGCTAGAGGACTTAAAATTTTTGGCTTTCACCGATTTTTACATTTGGAAAGAAAGGTTCCCAAAAAGTAGATTTTTTTGATAAATACACTCATATTGTAATTTTTTGTTCAATCCTAGAATTAACGATTAATTAAAATCGACTTCATGTTTCTTAGTCTTAGTTTAGTTTTATTCGCTTTTAGGTTTTAATCTTCCCCATTTTTCTTCTTTCCCTTTTCTCAATTTTACAAAAAAAAATGTATATAGTTGTAAATATGTAATTGCCTTTTTAATTGTATGTTAAACTCGAAAAATTTATAAATTGTAACTTCATTTTATAAAGAGCTTTAAATGCTTTACTTAACTCATTTTTTTATACTGTGTATTTTTGCATTTTCTTTATTGCTTTACCAATATATTTCCTAGCCACTTAATTATTTTTGCACCACTATGTTGTTGCTGTCAGTTTGTAGCGCTTGCTAAACATAGAACATCGCAATCCGTTCGCTCTCTTTTGCTCATTTGACTCTCATTTACCCTAACATTCACTCACGAAAACACAGACACATTTACTCACATGTTGTCTTTCCGCCCACTTGTCATTCATAGCAATACACTGGTACCTACTTTTGGTCCCCCCTTGTCTGCTATCTACATTTATTGGCAGCAAATGTTTTGGGTGCCGACGACGATGAAGTCTGCGTCGCTGCCGACAACGCTGCGGCATTTTGGCCACGGCTTTGGCATTTGGCCAACAGTCGAGTTGAGTTCAGTTTCATTTGTGTTGCTGCAGCGCGAACCACGATATGCGCCAACGTATGCGCCCCAATTATGTTGTTTGCTGAATATTAAACACGCGCGCGTCTCGAGGCATTATTTTATTACGTATACGCCGCGTGTTGTTTCGTGCCTGATGCCATTGCCGCTAGTTGAATTGCAATTTATTTGACTTGTGTCACAAGGTACAAAAAAAAATGAAATGAATATGTAAATCGGAACAAATGAGCGCAAAAGCAAAGCCAGAAGCATGGCAAAATGATAACAAATGAATGAAAAATTACAGAAAGGGCTACAATAACAAAACGCAACAAAGAATAGTTTCGTTTGATAGAAAAACCGCGAGGAAAATATTTAAAAAAAAAAAAAAAATAGCTAAAACAAAAATAATATTTGCAAAATGTGCAAAGCTTTTTTTTTTTTTTGTCTTTGTACCCTATGTCCATAAGTTCAAGAGTATTATAGAGTTTTAACATGCGAAAGGGGGCGTGGCAGACCATAAGTTCTTGATACAGAAATGCTTAGCATTAGCTAAGGCTCGTTTGTTCATCTGTACAAACACCAAGATCTCGGAGACTATAATTTTAATTGCACAAAATTTAATAAAAAAAATGCGCATTTTGTTCAAATCTGGCACCGTATTTGCCAGGGACTGTGTCAGCCGGTCTAAGTTTGACACATACAACTTGTTTGTTACATTTAAAGATCAGATAAAAACTTTAAAAGATACCAGTAATATATATGCACGCAGCAGTTGTAGACGCCCAGAATAATCTAAATTTTTTTTTGAATAGACAAGAATACAAAATCTGATTTATTGACTCTTGAGAGCCTAACAAACAGCGAAACGTTCACTTTTTGGCAAAACAACCACACTCTGCTGTTATCTCCGTGAACAATGCAAATTTTGTTGTTTTGGAATATTATAAGCAGGGTATCTTACTGTCGGAGTGCGCTACGAATGATTTAATTTTTTTTATGATATATATATATAATATATTTTGCGTTAGTTTTCACGTGACGTACGTTACGTAGATAAGCCACGGTAAATTGTGTGCTAGATTGTTTAAGTGCGCGACATATGTGGCGTATGCTTCATGATGGACAGCCAACGGTTAGCTAAAAGCTGTTGATAAATAAATGAAATAAAATATAAGCGAAATGGCATAAAAAATAAAGCAACAACTAAAAAAGTCAAATAAACCCAAAAGAGGAATAACAAATGAAAAGCTAGCGCAGAAAAGTGAATAATCAACTTCAAAACTACTAATACTAGTCTGCAATAAAAAAAAAAAAAACAAATCAAAACCAAATCGAAATTAAGTAATAGCAACAACATAAAAAAAAAATCAACTATCGTTTAAAATCTAATCAAAGTGAGAAAACTTGACCATTTTGTGGCTGCTAAGCAAAGTTCAATTATGAAAACTTTGAGAAATTGCCATAAAGGCAATAACAGTGAGAAAAATAAGAAGAAAAGCAGCAATAATAACAACATTGGCAACAAAAAAAAGTTTTTCAATTGGCTCATACAAACCGGCCAAACCATCATATACCTTCTTGGCCAGCCAACATTAAGGCTAAGCCCTAACAAATCCACTCAATTGTAAGATATATCCCACGTGTGTGTGTGTGTGGTGGGCATGTGTGTTGGTTGCTTTTTACGCCCGCAGTTTCTGCTGACAGCTCCATAATTTATGGGCCCACTTATTGATTAAGCAGCGTCAGCTGAGGCTAGGCAGCATTTCAGGTAGAACCAAAAACAAATTGATTTTAAAGATCTTTATCAATAAGCAAAGAGCAAACCAAAATTTTGACATTTTAAACCCTGTAACCATAGGGGCGAAGCTATTATAGATCTGTCATGGAGTTATAGATACCAAATTTTAAAAAAAGTTTGTCGATATCTTGCCTTTATACCCGTACAAGCCAATATACACACTATAAAAGCCACCCTTGTTACTATATTTAATTGAGTCATGTGAGCCTAATCATCAAGAAATCGTTGACTTTTTTAAAAAACTTTTTCTCCTACTTAAACCATTGTCCTTCAATACGCTTGGAATTTTTAATCTTATTTAAAACAAAATTTAGCGCAATTAAGCACTTCTTTTGAGAAATTTGCGTGCAGGGTATTCCACTGCTGTACATCGTACCGACGGAATCACTTTTCTTTTTGGATTATATTGTAACCCAAGTCAGTTGGCGTCCTGCAAAAAGACTAAAAGTGCTTACATTTGAATAATGCCAACCAGGTACAATAACACATATGCTTTCATTTAATCAAAAGTTTTATGGAAAATTTGAGGAAAACCATTCATCATCATTAGCTGCTATATGCAAATAAATATCTTTAGAAACTGATATCTTATGGAATTGTTAAATTCCAAGAAATTTAATGGCATGGTTTTATTTGCAATTTTCATTGGAAAATTTATTATTAAAATTGCATTATTAAACTGAGTAAAGATCAATAAAAAAAATGTTTTAGGCCATTTCTTTGAGTATATTTGAATATAAAACTTGTTGTGTTGATAAGAGTACTTTCAGCTTTAATAGTTTTGAAAAAATTCACAAAAACATATATTAATAATTTTTCTGTAATGATAGCAGTTTGATAAGAAGAAATTAAGACTTTTTCAAACAAAATAAATTTGAATCAGATACTCTATGCACTTCTTCTAGTTCTTATCCTTTGGACAGGTTGATAGCATAGATAGATTAAAAATAGAGCTATTCTTTCCCAAGCCATACACGATGCGGCTAATTGTACAACCTATGAAGTGCAAAAAAAAAATTGGGCCCATACAAACCTTGACCCGCCAATTTCTCCACTTTTAAACATCTTACTATACATCTCAATATAAATTTCTTGTTAGCCAACCACTTAAACAGTTAAAATGGAAAAAATATTGCGGCAATAATTTGTCTTTTATTAAGAGTATTGGCAACGTGCCGTTAAAACTCCAAACTGCAGTCGAAATGAAAGATTCAATCTCTTCAAGCTTTGTGGTCCATAGCAGCCGACCGGAAATGTCATGCGCTGTGCCAGCCGCTGGCTGTTTCCGGTCATTTCCGATTGTCGCAAATTTTTTTTGCAATTGTTGCAACTTGTTTTTTTGCTTTTGTTGTTGCTTTTGCCTCTTTGCAAAATGGCCAACTGTTTTTTGGCTAATCTGTTGCCAATTTGTAGAATTTTTGGCAACGTTTGTGGTCAGCATTGTTGGAAACTGGCCTGTGTTTCTGTATTAGTCTTTGACTCTAGATCTGTGTTTTATGCTGTGGGCTGATTTAATTGGCAAATTCTATGACGGCGTTTGGCATAAAAAGGCTTTAAGTCACTCTTTCTCTCTATTGGTGTTATCTTTTGCTTCTCTCTCTTTATGTTCTTCTTTATGTGTGGGTTCTTTGTCAGTGTTTTTCTTAAAATTTTTTTTTTTTGCTCACTTTGTTTTGGGGTTCATGGGATTTGCATAATTTCTAATGCAATTTTCTCTGCTGTATATTATGTTAATGCTCAGCGCCTAAGCATAAGCTATGCCTAGTATAAGAATATTTTTTCGTGTTGTACTAATTAGTAGTCTGTTGGTGCGTCACAGAAATTTATGCAGCATAAGCTGAACATTGTCGGCTTAATTCTTGCTTTGGCATGCTTAGCGCGACACTTGCGAAAAAAAAGCTCAACAAATGTCTAAGCAATTTAATATACTAAGGTATTAAATGCAAATGAGTGGAAAAATTGTCTTTTTTCAAGCGCAATTGACCCAAACTAGCTCAAGCCATCATAGCCATAAACTCATATATATTGCTAGCCCTATCTTGACATAATCCGCATTACTTATCTTTCCCCTTTTATTTATTTTTTTTGTTTTCCAAATAAGAAATTATTACGCCATCAATGGAAACATTTTAAAGTCAGTCGTCTGTAAAAACGACAGCCCTACCCTTAAATGACAAAGCAGGCTAATATCAGTTCACTGCTTTGAGGCGTTTTGTTGGCGTTAAAAAACGCGCGCGTTTTGTCTTTGACGCAGAAAAGTGTGCTATGGCTTTTTGTGCATGTAAAACTCATTTATCAAATGGGACCAAATGGGCCAAAACCAAACAAGCCAGCAACCAACACAGCATACATTGACACAAATTATAAGTGAAACAACAAAAATAACAACAAACAAATGTTTTAAATTAATCCACTTAAAGCCGACACCAAAGTTGCCAGGCCCGACCACAAAACAAAAATGTATAGAATGCCATAATAAAAACAAATACAACAAAAAAAAAAGCAACAAAACAAATACAAAATGACAAGCATGTGACAAAAAGCATAAAGCAGCGAGGTTAAGTGGACAAACATAACAATTTGCCCAACATGCCAAATGAAAGTGAAGCTCAACTGAATGAATATATGTAAATGGGTCGAAATATGTAAAGAGGGTCATAGGTATTTGCAATTTTTGAATTTTCTAGGAATGTGTATTTGCATCGATTCTGAATATGTATATTTTAAAACGATATTTTGAGTATCGATACTTATTTGTTTACTACTTGTATCAAACAGAATATTGTTATGTTATTGGAGCTTACAGATTGCGGGTAATTACAATAATAAATGGGTCAAAATATGTAAAGCGAGTCATATTTAAAATTTTGTAGTTTTCTACAGATTTCTGCTATCGGTATCGAACAAAATATTGTTTTGTTATTGACACTTGAAAATTTTCTACCACAAATAATAAAGGCGGGTAGTTTAAATTATTGTGTATATATCTTTAAACACGGATGGACTTCTTTGGGGTCGCTACGGAAAATTATTAGATGGGTCGCGAAAAGTTTAAACTTTTGACAACTTATTTAGAATAGTAATGAATTTTATTTCTCAGTGTGACCAAGCATTTTTAATTATTGCAAGCTGTTCTATCGGGATGGCCTGGTATCCTCATAGAGTGCTGTGACACCTGGTTTCACTCTGACTTAATCATTCAATCACAATAATTTTTTGGTTAGGCTTTCAATTATTTTTTAGTTTTTGAAGTCTAAAAACATATTTTTATTTAGGTTGAAAATTAGTACAAGCCTCATGACGGTTTTTAGCATAATTTTTGTTTTTGTAAAAAACATGTGGTGTCATCATTCCAAAAAGTATTCTAGTCTTCAAGGGGCCGTTAGCAGAAGATGGTTGTAGCCTTTTTAGTTTAGGTTAGGTTAGGGTGGCAGTTGGGACTAACGTCCCAACTCACTTAGGCCAAGAATAGGCCCATTGTAATACCGCTACGGTGGAATATTCACCACTCTTCCCCACTCAAGAGGTCTCCTATACGAGATGAGTCAGCCATGCGGCGGCCTGTATGAACCTTAAGAGGCATTTTGCACTGTGTTCGGAGAGCTGAGATAAATCATCGAGAAAGTGTGACTTTAGAAAGCGGAACCTTGTCCTGCACAGTCCAGGGCAGTGACGGAAAAGGTGCTTCACTGTCTCCAGCTCCTCGCAGCATTTAGCCTGGATGCATGGATCCCCACCAGCCAGTGTCCTGTGATAGCACGGATAACGGTCGAGCACTGGGCTCTGTTCAGACAGCAAAATTCCTTAGTTCTTTTCCTGCAGGATGTCGGCCAAGTTTGCCGTGAAATCCTGCACTTGTTCGATGCCCGATTCCACGTTTGATTTGCAAAAAGAGCGAAGTAATTTCATATTCTCAGTTTGCAGCTGGCCATGGGTATACCTAGGCCCACCTTGTCCTGAAGGAGGATGCTGGTAGTTCCTTGTCTAGCCAGTTTGTAGCCTTTTTAGTTAGTAAAAAAAAAAAAATATATATATATATTTATACATAGAACATAAATTTTAAATGAAATTACTCTATCCAACTTTAAAACAACTTAATTTTATAAAATGCCAGAAATTTGCTGCAGTCAGTACCAGCCAGCTTTACATATTTTGACTGTAATGCATGAATGCTAAATACACATACCATTGCATACGTACATATTATTATATGCACAAATAAAAGGCTGTTAGGATTGTCAAGAGGGCGTGATGTACGTGAATTGCTAGTCTGCATGCCGAGAGCCAAAGCCAAGCGAATTGTTTTCAATTTCAATATAAAGGCAAAAAGGCATGCCAACGATTTGCAAAAAGCAGCACAAGCCGGTTACGGTTTTATCCATGTGTTTGCCAAAGGGCGGCTGAGGAGTGCACGAAGTTTTGCCGCCTGTAAGGGCAAGGCAAAAAAAAAAAGTGGGCGCGCTCTGTGGCACGCCTCAAAAGTGGGTCACACACTTGCCGCCGACACAATTGTCGGTTGTCAACGTTACGATGCGACCCGCTTTTGGCCTAGGCAACGGCCGGGGTGTTCGGCGTAGACGACGCGCACAAGCACTAAGAGTGTACAGTAGCCTCTGCTTTTTGTCCCATCTGTAAATAGATATGTCAATTAATTTTAAACGGTCTAAATACAAATACTCTTAATTGTTTCGACATTTCTTTTTTTATTTTGGTCAAAAATAGATTTGGAAAATACTTATAGAGAATTCGCAATGAACCAGAAATCTCTACATGATTTTGACTCAATTTTTATAAGAATTTTTTTGAAAATTCTGTCTACCAAAGACTTTTATGATTTGATCACCTTGTCTTAATCAAAAAAATCAGACAAAAACTTAAGATTTAATGTTAAATTGAAATCTCATACGGGGATGACACAGAAAATCACTTCTCTTAAATTTCTCTACCATTGCAATTCCCAGTGCGGTAGACGCCCTTCGATACGGTTTTAAAATCTTTATTATAACAGAAACAGTTACTTATCTTAACCATTTTTTACCAGTATTTTTTTATTTTTACCTGTAGACCAAATTGAACATATGCAAAGGCATTGAGTGAATGCAGTAAGAAAAACTTTATAATATAATCATAATATTCCCATACATTTGTACGGAAATACAAAGGGGTCTGGCTAGACCCATGTGCCGAACCGAAGTATATTTAAAAATACATCCTTATAGCCATCCGCGTAATGCAAGGATCTTCAACTTTTTTTTTGTTTTTTTTTCGAAAATGAGAGTAAATAAATATTTAGGAAAAGTCAGAAAATTTCAAGATGATTGCTTAATCAGAAATATGTTAAAAATACAATTTAAAATGAAAAAGGTCTGGTTGGACCCATGTGCCAAACGGAGGGTTATTCAATTTCTGAGTTATCTGTTTCTCCATAATTTTAAAAATCAAATGTTTTTATTCATGTTTTGAATTTTTACAAAATCTCTATTAAAGTCTTTAATAATTATGCTGTTCACTGTTACCGTGTAAAACCGCCCCGATCTGAAGAGTTGCCACATAGCTGCGAGATAAAATAATTAAATTTCATTTATTTACATAATTTTAATTTACATTAAAATTTAAATAATTTAAGTTGGCTTAGTAGTTTAGCAGACATGAATAGCAGTTTCAGAAGAATAAAAAACAAGGAAAATTAAAATTAAATGTAAACAAATGCATTTTGCCATGCATGCTACTGACAGCTAATGACAACTGATGGCTTTTAGGGTTGGCATTCAAACCCATGCATCGGGCGGGATAAATATTCAATTTTATTTAGCAGAAATTGGAAGCGAAAAGTTGCAAAATATGGAACAAGTTAGCAACCAATACAATAATCATAAATAAATAAGTGTTTAAATGTACTAAAATTATTTTTGGATAGTAGAAATCTTTGAGATTTTTGTGGCACCCTGGATAATCTACAGTCGATGCAAATCATGTTATTAAATGGAAACCCTTTGTTTTAGCTTGGTCAAAATTTCATTTATCCTTTTTTTTTTTCTAAAGTGAAGCCTTTGGGCTTTCTAGCAATAGAGTATATAATACTTTATTCACTTCGAAAGCCAACTCCATGAACAAGTTTAAAATTGAGTAAAGTAATTTGGGTACGGCCCCTAACTATGTGCTAAAAAAACAATGTGTTGAAAAGAAGAAATTACAAATATTTAGTGACAAGTGCTACCCAATTCTATTCTCAAATTAGTAATTACTATAATTAAACACTTAACTTCATACATTTAAGACCCCCTTTCATTATATACACTTTAAATTGGGTTTTTACTGTGTTCCAACGATGTCACCGATTAAATCAGTTGATCGTTTGTTGTGTTTTTATCGCTTCACCCAACATTTTTATTGCTTCCTTGGTCGCATCCTTGCAGTTTTTATAGACCCTCCGCACTTAGCTTACTTTTATTTTAATACCTCTCCCGCTGCCTGACACCAGCTCTCTCCCGCAAACTCTTCTACGATTTAATGCGGTGCACGTAACCTGGCACTCCCACACAATGACAACACTGCAGAAGGTATAGCGAATATGTTGGTTCTCTATAAAAGCATATGGGTGGGTTCAGTGTATTTATGTGCAGGTGTACTTCCCGTCTGCTCTTCTACCTCCTTTGCAAATTGTTATTTACAGTTATTTTAGTATATTGCATATGCATTTGTGTGAGTTGTGTTTTGCTCGAGAAGGTTTGTTGTTCCTGTCCACGTTGACTTAATGCTCTAAAATATAATATATTCGTAAAATGGACCCAGACGCCGACACATACACACACACACGCACACGCTCATGCATATACAAATATTTATGCATTAAAAGTTCAAAGCAGGCAGAAACAAAAAAAAAAATAATCAAGAAGAACGGTTATAGTCGGGATATGTCGACTATAATATGCCCTCAGTTGAAAACGATTAAACAGACCATTCTTATTATAAGTGTTTACGCTCGCATTGTGCAAAAAACCCCAACACATCAGGGTTTTGACATAACTTCAAAAAAACCCAATCATCATTTTTTGAGTCCATGTTTATTCTAGGTCAGCTTTCTGGCATAACCTTCAAAATACCTCTTTTTATGAGTATAAAAACAGTCATGCTACAAACTCATCTGGTTTTAATGAAACAGCCTTTCCTGACAGATATACTAACCATACATTTCTAACCCGTTACCTTTTAGCTGTTTCGAACAGTTTTTTTTTTTTACTAACCTAATATACCGCATACCATTTGTATACAGGGTATAAAAAGTTTGCTATAGTCACCAGAACAAAAACGAAAAACTTTTTTTTTGCTGGCCTGATAACACGAAGCTACCACCAAAAAACCAAGACGACTAAGAAAAAGAAAAGAAAACAACTTAAAGCAAAACTCACGCCCTTATATAGCAACTGATTTTTGGTCCCTAAGGAGCGGTTCGGGAGCAGGGTGCATATGTTGGTTCAGCTTGTGGTTGGACTTGGGCCTTCATTGCGACATGTTGTTAACAGAAGTTTTCGTGAGAGTGTGCAGAAATTTTTCTTTTCGTTGTTGTTGATTTTGTTGGTGGTTGCCAAACCATTTGACAAAAAAAAAAAAAGAAAAGCTCGTTAGGATAAAGCGGGCTGAGGGCTAAGAAAAAACGCTTGATGATGACTTTAAAGAAATGCAATGATTATGTGAATTCCAGCACAAAGTGAGTGAATAAATTGAATAAAAGGAAGCGCTTTGTGATTATCAAAGCAGGGATTATGTCTGCAATCATTATGATGTTATGAATCGGAAAAAACTGTTGAATTTGAAGTCTTTTATAAGGCTGGGAAAGGTTGCAAAATCCAAGGTTACTTAAGACTATAAATAGTTAAACACATCGTGCTTTAATAAATGCAACTACATTGAGCATTGTCATGCTAAATGGAATCCATTAATCATTATTTATCATCATTGCTTAAATTAGGAAACCAAGGCAACTAACAGTATTTGTACAACAAAAAAAGCGTCTTTTGTTTTTGTTAATCAGTACTAAATATATAATATAATCAGGTGCAATGACTGATGAAGTGGTGCAAAATACCAAAAATATTTGTATTATATATAAGACTTAATTTTTTTGTGTTTTATGATGCCATTTCTTATACCCTTACCCCATCTTAAGATAAAGTGCATAATTTTGTATTTTTAATATATTGTTTGTATATTTAATGTATGTAGCAAGAGACACTTTTCTTTTTATGCACGAGTTTTCTGACACCAACAGTAATAGGAAAAAAGGCACGTCTTTGCAGTTGCATATGAAAAGACACCACACGACACCAATACGAAAACCAATTCCGACGCATAAAGTAAACAGAACCCATCTTAATTAAGTCAAAGCCCTCAACATGCAAGCTCAAATGAAGCCATAGTCCTCTCATATAGTACGCCTCGACTCCGCATTGTCGGCCTTCAACGCTTGAGTGCGCCTACAGTAGGCTCCATAAGCTGCCATTTAACCCTTTCCATGTTGCTGGAACCCCACTTCCCTTCTCTACTTTGTGTGTGTGTGGTGTGCCTACAAATAGGTTTTGTATATGCGCTCAGGGCATCTGTACGAACTTAAGAGCCAATTATGTGCTTTCATATGCCGTTTGAGTAGCAATGCCGGCCACATAGGCATAAGAAACAGGGAGGCTTTATTTCCATTTTCATAACATAACATTTATAGGATCACGTGTCCAATTATTAAGTCACTAAATAAATAAATAAATACCAACATGCCAGCACGTGCGTAGCTGCCAAGAGGCGCTTGTGGTAGAGCTTTAGTGGCTTTAATAAACTCGCACAATGCGTTATGTCGCACATTACTCATACGCTGTGTTGACCACACTCAATATGCGGCCGAGCTTACGTATACGCAACGTTGCGTATACGTATCTAAGTATTGGACCTACGAGCAGTTGTCCTTTTTTGCGCATATATAAAGGGTGTTTTTTTTTGTGAGTGGTCACATTTGCCGCTAACGATTAAATGACCACAAATTTTAAAGAACTGGCAACGCTTTGGCTGGTTTATATAAACAAAACTCGCTACTTTGGGCAAGTGGCCAAGATGGTTTCCAAAACCATTCGAAAATTTTACTTTCAATGTGCGCCACATCACACACGCCACAGAGCTAATTTTAAGTTATACCAATATTTTATTTTAGTTTAAAGTTATATTGCTATAAAAAAAACACCCTTAATTTTTGTATATAAAGTCGATGCAGATAAATTACTATGTTGGTTCTATACAATTTAATTAAATGGATAAAAAAAATTGAGCCAAGTCCTTGGCAAACTTTCAGATTAACTTGGCCTCATTGTGGGGTGATAAAAATCGCGCAATTAGCTGGCGTTGATTTTGCACACCACCCAGACACTCACACACACACTTATGCATAAATATACCTAGTACATTAATCTAGCGCAGAGGTAGTATATACAATGGAAGAACTTTGGGGAGGCACAAAGCTAGCAAAACTTATGGTACGTCTAATTTACTGGCCCGTTGGCAGATATAGCGCAAAAAAATATAATTCACTTTTGCATGGGGCAGACCATGCCAAAAGAGAGCTGCGCCGAGTTCGCCAAGGGACCAGCGTTTAAATCGAGGTGCAAATTAAATCAACATGCATATCCGTTTGACACCATTTCGTATACAAGCCATACATAGCATATGTAGGTGTGTGTGTGTGTGTGTAGCTTTATAGCCCCACAAAATGGCGCACATATTGCAAATGACCGAAAATTCCGTAAACAGTGTAAAACAGCAAAAGCAACCATGCAGCCAAGCAAAACTTTTACTCATGTGTAAATTAGAGGTGGGTCTCATTCTTAAGGCCCGATCAGACACGAACACGCAGTTGGCGTTACAAACAAGGCACGAACACGCACAGTAAAAGTTGCAAACATTATTTTATTTAATTTTCTATTTTATATCCTGAAAAGCAAAACTTATTAGTCGAGTCGTTATAGCCAAGTCTGCGAGGACCAAAAGATGAAGATAAACCCTTTGCCACGTAGCACAATTAGTGATGAAAACTTTAAATCATATTGGTGATTGTTATATTGTGTCTCGACTTATGCAAAATTTTTTCTTGAACATTATTGGATTGATTGCGTAAGTGCATTTAAGAATTTTAATTTCGACGCATTGACAAACAAATGATTGTAGATGAGTTGTTGTTTGTTTTAATAAGAGCAAACATGTATTGACCATAAGTGAAGTTTCAAAAGACTGAAATCACAATATGAAATAATATTCATTGATTACATTTATGCAAATATAAAGCTTGCAATTAACATACACAACATTCAATGTTCCAGTGTGTTTAGAATTGGCAAACATTTTCATAGAAGTGAATCGATAATAGAATTATATAAGAATAAAATACAAATTTGAAAGCAACAAAATTTTCTACAAAAGGCGAAAAAGTTAAACCTTGAATTTACAAAAAAATAACTTTGATACTTATATTGATAAAAGTCGGTCAAATTTTTGATACACAATTTCGTTTTTATTTTTTTTTTTTTTTTATTACTCGCTTGTTTCGTGCCTTTAGTTGTTGTTTTTTGGCTTGGACTCAGGCATGCACGAAATTGAATTTCAAGATCCAAGCCCACAAAATAAACCAAGGACCGCAACCACCACTAGTACAAATCTATGTATAAGTCTGTTTGTATGCCTCACATGTGCTGCTAACCTTGTTTAAAACTCTACTTGGATAGCCAAAAGACAGGGATGAGCATTTTCTGTGGTTCGCGAAATATTTAAGAGCAAAACAAGAAGAAGAGCCTAAGACGCAAAAAACAACAAATATTCGCTGTTAATGCCACATAAGAATCTTACTTGACAGACGCGACAATATAATGCACTCTGTTTGTACAACGCCTTCAGCCTCTCCACATGCGCGTTGCTTAAATAAAAGATTTTTTAATTAAAAATATTTTACCTGAGGATGATGATGATGATGAAGAAGAAGAAAAGCTGGAAAAGAGCATCAACGTCAACACCAACAAGAACGACACAATTTCCTCACACATAAATAAATGTGCAGCCACGCAGAGCATTTACAGCAACAAAGTTTATTATTTAAAAAATAAAAAAAGAAAAGACACGTGCCAGCTCAGTTGGTGGGCGTTGCATGTCCAACCAGGTAAATGAGCCACTGGCCATATAAGTATACTATAATAGTATATATATATATTATACGGCGGCAGGTTGATAAGTAATCGGAAAACCCGCGTAATACAAGGATGCAGCAAGTTTATTGTGCCTTCCAAAAAATAGGATTGAAAATCCTAAAAATGGGCATTCGTTTTGTAGCTTTATATATCATTTGAAGAACATCTCTTTTGGAGCCATTTTTTGAATTATGAAAAAAGTTTGTAGTCACAAGGGCTCAAACTCGTAGAATATGTCCTTGGTGACTGATTCTCTGTGTGCCAGTTTGCGAAAATTTTTTTTTGCTATACATAAGCATCCAATCATTTCCAGGGCCCCAAACAATTTTTCACAATTACTTGTAGTACCTCGTTCAAGCTAATCCACATGATTTATTATTAGAGCCAGCCTTTGCTTTCTTTCCTCAAAAGAAATTCACTGCTTAAACTTTTTTCTGATATCTGATGTGTTAAAATTAATACAAGTTTTATCACCAGTTATGGAAACGGCCCAAAAGCCATCCAACCGGCTTCCTCCTATCCAAATATTGCTGCATTATTTTTTTTACTTAGCAATTTCGGGCAACTCCATTCGTCAATCATCCTAGGCCACTCTGTAGTACTCTATAGTATCTATCCATTTTTTTATTTTTTTTTTTTATTTTTAATTTGTCAACTTTTTTGGCTAGCCTGTTTGTCATCAACTCAAGTATTCATTGCTCCACGCTTGAATTCAGCTACCCAATTCTCAATGGCCAATATCGACGTTGCTGTTCAGCTATAAAAATTGACCAATTCGTTTTTGATCTCATCATTTATAAGTCTTGTTTTTCATGAATTCCCGCCAAAAACTACAAAGGATGGATAGCAATAACCCTATTTGCCGATTACTTTTCAGCCCGACCTCGCATGTACATTGGTGTGTTGACGTGACTACAAAAACAACATAGATGATAGCTCCAGCACGTAAACATAAATAAATGAGGCAACAATGAGGGGGGTAAACCCACACAGAAATACGCACATTCTCGTGCACATGCACACAATGTGTATGTGAGAAAGCAATTAAAAGCAATACGTAAACAATTGAACGATAGGTGGCGCCAACAAACCGCAAAGCCAAATTAAAAAAAAATATGTATTAATCAGCCCAGGGGGCACTGCCTGGCAGTGGATACTCTGCACATTTTTTCCTGGCAAGAATGTATTCTGTAATAATATATTGTAAATTGGCAATTTTGGAACTACCGCCTTTGGCATTTTTTCATGTTTCCACTGCATGTTAACACTGTACCCATTTTCTTAAAGAAATTTATCAATGCACTACTGCTTGTGTGCAGTCTAGCAAGCAGTTTGTAAATGCTAAAAAAAATCCAATTTTCGTAAATTTAAAACGATTTTGCTGCGGCTCAAAACTTCAGTCGAACAGACTTTTTAAAATCATCTATTTAGGGGTCTGGAAATAATCAGATTGTGTAGGCTCGATGTCGTGGCCAAAAATTCAAAATTTCATGACTCTGGCTAATATGTATTTACATATAGTTTCATTATTTAGTTTATTGGCAAGATGCGTGAAATTATTAAATTTTACCATGATAATAGCTCCATCTAGTTTCATTGACTCAATTAAACAAACACTACTACCTCGTGAGTATACACAGCTTTAATAAAAACTTGCTGTACTTTCCTTATGTGGTTTCCGAGTTTTAGCTTTTTTTATACTTGGAACAAATATATACCCTTATGGTACAGGGTATAAAATGTAAAGAGAAGTAATTGAAGTTGAAATGAACTTATGAGTAAAAAATTAAAGTGTGCGTGAGTTATAAAGTGGTTCTGCTATTACAGGGATGTCCAGGCCCATTGCTCATCTGGCTCTTTTTGTTTTTGTAATGGCTCTTAGGCATAGGCAGCGATGCGCGTGTACATGCACGGCCCTAACTGTATATCACCCAGTGCCAATGCAAATTACAAAAACAATTTCGAGCGTTCTCTCACTTACTCTCTGTTACTCTCTTTGCTCTCTGATCTCGTGTGCACAAAAACAACCCTTGCGTATATTTGTTGTTGGCCCACAGATTTTCAATGTAATTTGTTGTTGCTTTTCGTTTGAGCATGCACTCACAAAAATCGGTATGAGATTCTTTCGATATTTTGTAGGAAACTTGTTAAATGGGACTTTTAAGGCGTTGCTTGCAAACAAAAACTAGTTATGGCCCTGTACCTTTCGGTACAAAGGGTATACTAGATTTATGCAATGTATATAACAGACAGATGGTGGCTATAAGTAAAAACATATGAATGGAATATATATTTTTTGGAAAATTCGGTGGTAATAAAACAAACTTGCACGTGGCCATCATAAATAGATATTTTTCGGGAAATCCCTTGGAAGAAATTCGCACTTGTATACAATCTTTTTTCTAGTAGTAACAAATGTTAACAGGTACCAAAGGGTGTTTTGCATCCATTGACTAAGTTTAGTAACTTTGCCATTTTTATGCCCCTACCTGCGCAGGTAAAGAGTTACATTGTAATATCTTTCAATTTTACTTTTTAAATCATTTTTATACTGATATTTTCCTAATTTTTCAAATACCCCTTAATCCACAGCGAAATTATGCGAGTTTTATCTATTTTTGGAAGCACATATATTTGTGAATGTGCGTTTTCAAGCTTAAAATTAATTAAAAATAAACTGAGAAATCGATTAACAAACGAACATTTGGAGGCATTATTGAAACTATCATTAACAAAAATAAATATTGATATTGACCAATTTTTAAGTTCTTTATAAGTATACATATGTACCATAACTTTTTTTTCATTATTTTTTACCACTCTTGTAAGAATGCACATACAATTTCTTACAGTGCACTCAATAAACCGTAATAACTGTTTACTTTAAATGTGTTAGTGTTTTTCTTTATATGTATTGGTTTTTGCTCTTCCATAAGCAGTGTTTGGACATCCCTGTGCTATTATATATACATGTAAATGTATGTGTGTGTGAGCGTGGTAAGAAAAATTACATAAGTAATGGCAGAGACGGAGAGAGCTTAAGTCAAATGAGTGGCAAGAGAGAGCAAGGCACAACGATGATAACAAACATAAAGAACGTGCATAAGTACAACGAGGACATGAACGTGAACATGAGAGGCGACAATGACAATGATGACGTCGACTTTGGTGTCTAGGATGTGGCTTTGGCTTTGACTGCTGCTGTCTGTTGACAATGTATTTAGCCAGCAGTTGCTTATATTCTAACTTTTCTTTTCTTTTTTGGTCTGTTTACTAACTTTTGTGTGTGAGTGTATGTATGAGTGTGTGTGTGTGTGTTGGCATCAGCAAGTTGATTGAGCTTTTGAAGCCTTGGACAGCATTGTGCTAAAATTTTGAGAGATGGCCAGTTGCCAGCCAGAACAGTCATGGCTCCTGCCATTGTGCAAATGAAATAACCACAATCAGGCACATACATATACACACACAGACACAATCACAAGGGTGATCTGCGTTGGGCATGTGATGTAAATTAATGAGAAATGCATACAGTGGTTCAAAGTCTATTGAAAATAAATTATTAATTTACATATATATGTAGTTGCTTAGCATGTGCCTTGGTTGATTAAATAATATAAAATTAGTGGCTTTTACTATTACCGCGTCAATACGTGGTTCATTCGTGAAATTATTATCTTAAAAATTTTTGAAATAGAATAATGGCTTAGAGAAACTATAGCGACTAGGCTTTAAGCTTCCTAAGCAAAATTATTAACAATGTTTAAGCAAACAAAAAAGAAACCTTTATAACGATAATCTCTAAACTAGCCAATACTGAACTAAATTGGAACTTTATTTATACATAACTTGGAATCTTTTGGTTTTACGTTAAATTAAATAATAATATAAATAAATGTTTACAAAGTGTATAGTGTACTTTAAATAAAAAAGTTTATTAATCCGTGGAGAACTATATCTTTTGTTAAATTAGAATGTTTAATACAATTACTTATTTTCTAAGTAATAAATTGTAAATAAAAAAATTTTGAAATAAAAAAATAACTAAAAATAAAAAATGTAATACAGTCGAGGCGGTGCCCAACAGTGGAATACCCTGTACCTTTTGCCTCGAAAAAATGTTTCCTGCATATTCCTTCTAAGAACTTTCCAATTGGAATTTTTTTTTTTTGGTGAAATTCGTTATTTATATCTATAAGTTCCCTAAGTTTTTACCGATTTTGATGAAACTCGAATGTTACGTCAAAGAATTTATTTAAAGTATATGGAGTAAGTTTCAAGTTGGTATGTTGAGGGGTGTGGGAGAAAACACGGTAAATAGATTGCGGGGGCTGGGGGGATTGCATCGATAAAATTTGGATGTGGATTTATTCATTAGAGCCACATGAATCATCTTACCAAAAATTGTGATTCTAGGTCAATTGTAACCATAATTACGTAGAGTCAAATATTGACCCAGTTTATAGGCAAGGGTGGTAAAATTTTAACATTTTTGACTATAACTTTTGCTGTATTTGTCCGATTTTGTTCATTTTTTACACACAGATGCATGTATCCACGCATTGCTCTGTTAAATTTCAGATGAAAATATTAAACGGTGTGGCTAAAAACCGCGAAACTCTACTGCGGGGGAACGGGGAAAGGTAATGACATGATTCAACAAACTTCATCCTTCCAGGAAATATTCGCACCTGCTGGTAAAGTTTCGTGTCCCTAGCTCTAATAGTCTCCGAGATCTAGGCGTTCATACGGACGGACAGACGGACGGACATGGCTCAATCGCTACCCGAGGTTATGATAAGCATTTTGGTATAAAGGACTTGGGGTCTGCCACGCCTCCTTCTGTCCGTTACATACATTGCACAAATCTAGTATACCCTTTGTACCTATAGGTACAGGGTATAAAAATAAATATTAATCCTATTCGAAAAGTTATCATATGCTGGCTAAATGTACCAACAATACCAATTAAAGTTTTAAATGGCACAAAACTAAGTTTTACTAAATTCGCCTACAACTGCGCCAAACTCAAAACAAAATTTTCTCTTATTTAAAGCACTGTACATAAGCAGCTATATATAAGTAAGCTTGAATATTTAATAGTCGCAAAACGTAGAAAATACCCATGGGAGGGTTGCCTCTCATTGTGCCATTCCCAAGATACGAAATTAAATTCAAAAAGCTGTCAACACTCAAACCACTGTGCCATTTAACTCACGTCACAGTTGATAACAACAACTACAATGCTAGAAACATTGGCTACAACAGGGCGTATGCGTGTTATCTGCGTCCAGCCAAGGAAATGCTTACTAACATATATATAATTTATACCACGGCAGTTTCTCTATCTCTCGCTCTCTCTCTATTTGTTACTCCACTCTACTTCTCAATAGCAATTTGGCTTTCTGTTTGTATTTTGTATTAGTTTTATAAGTATTTGGCCAGACCCTTAGTTAAAGTTTTTTTTTGTTGGTTTAAAGGCTTATTTGTTTACTTGGTCATATTATTTTTACAACTATTAAACAATAAAGGCAGCAAATCATGTATAACAAAAAATAAAAACAAAAACAAAAAACACCTGCTACGATAAGATTAAACGTTTTTACAGTTATTGCACCTTGAAATTTTACACACACATTTTTACAATGTGAGTAATAGTAGCATTAAATAAAAAAAAAAGCAAAAACCTCTCCAAGCAAATTTAACTAAGTGGCTCAGTCATCATCATCGTCATCGTCATCTTGGCTACTTGGCGGCTTTGGCGGCCAACATCATAGGGCAATGACAGCGTGAAGAGGCAAAGTGCAAAAATGCTGAGAAAATTAATGACACTCGTCTGGTGCAACCTGCAACAGCAACAACAAAAACAACATAAAGTAAACCAAACAACAACACCTTTTACATAGTGTGCTGAAAACAAGTTGAAACTTTATTCGGAAATGCCTGACTATGGCATGCACTTTATTTTTCAGCATAAACTACAATAATATTGAAGTAAAAAAAATTTTACGTTGTGGTAAATCCAGGGGCGTAGCGTTAGGGGGCCATTACGCCTTCTCAACAGCACAGATTTCTATAGACTTATGCAGAATTTTTCTTTTTAGTAAAAGAAAATAAACGTTTTCAAGGTGTCAGTCTCTCTCTTTAGCTTAAAAGGTGAAAACCAAGCACAAATATTTATCTATTTCAATACTTTAGAGACCATAACTTTGAAGCAGTTTATTCGTTTTTTTTGTCCCGATAAATTTAATTTTTTTGTATGGCTCGAGTAAAATGGACTCTCAAGTCAGATCCGCAAAATTAGTTTCATCGATTAAACAATTATTTCTTAAAATTAACTTTGACTTCTACATCGATTTACGACTTGAAAAAAAAGAGGATAAATGAAAAATATAAATCGGATGTGGCGATTATTGAGCTGATAAAAGGTGGAAAGTTTTATAATTCCGTTGTGTTTTTGACAAATATTTATATGTCGATGAAATTTTATGAATAAACTTTTTAGGTTTTACAGGTGCCACAGCCAGCCTTATTCCACAAAACGATGTAAAGGGATCATCCTAAAACTACGTGACGCTGATTTTCGTCAAAATAGACACACACCCTTTCCCCCCCCCCCCCCTCTCTCCTCCTCCTTGTGACACAGTGACGGAATGATCGTGACGCTTCGCCAGACCCAGCCCCCCACCCCTTGGAGCGTCACGTAGTTTATGGATGATCCCAAAACATTTGACAAAAAATCAATTGGGGGTGTTCACTTTGTATAGCATAAATGCTTAAAGGCAAGAATACTCAAGTAACGACATGAGCAACCTTAACAACGAGGCAAAAAGGTAAAAATGGTTGGGTTTGGTTAAGATAACTTTTTGTGAAAAATTGCCATTTAAAACCATAAAAAATAATAATACCAAAAGCTTTGTAAAAAAAAAAAAATTTGGTCAGGCTCGCAGATATTTGCGTTTTTTACAACACTCTTTTGGGCAAGAATGTCATACTTTTCGTAAATGCACATTTTTTTTAGAGTAAATTGTTGTCAGACACTTGCCCTTTTACCATTTTGCATTTATGGCAGACAAACCCCAAGTGTTTTTAGTGTTTCAAGAAATTGATTATATTAATCATTATTTATTTATTTTTCTTTGGGTCACTTTGTTTGTGGTTTTGGTACTAGAAGACGTTAAGTAAAACAGCTACAAACAAAAGGAGTGGAGGAGAACGCTTAGGTTCAAGGTCTGCTTTAGGATACTGACTAATTATCTTATTGCACAGTGCAAACTTAAGTGGCATCCAACAATGCTGAATACCAACGGCTCTAAAAGTAGAGTTTGTGTATTCTAAAGTAATCCTTACAGCACAAACTCAGAGAGTATTGAGGCTTTCGGATTAGAATCTTCTCAGGCAAAAGGATTAATATCGGTATGAAGTGTGACTTTAAGTAAGCTTTAAGCTCAGAAAGGTCGCATTAGATGCCAAGGACAACCCAGGAACAACATTGTTATTATTATATCAATTCTAGTTCAACTTCTACTAAGACATAATATTGAACGTAACATTCAACCCCTCAATTGCACTATACCCACTCATATTATAGTTGCTGTGTATAAAAAAGGGCGTGTAAAGGATTTCGTTGGCAATGGCGGGTGTCTCAAATGAGTGGCACTACCGGTTGGCCTGCTAAGCCGGCTTACAAGTGTTGGGCTCGTGCTTGAGGGCAGCGAATTATGTGCTTGCATTGAAGTGCATTAGTACAAAGGAGGCGCACGCTCAGCCAGAGGCCCAGCAAGAGCCCATTAAGGATGTTAGTCTGGTCCTTGGTAAGCGGCAAGTTGAGGACGCATCGTGCTAGGCACTGAAACAATTATGCCCGTGCCCTACCAACCACTGCCATGAATTGTGTTTTATTTCAATGTGCTGCAACTTTGTTGTTAGTGCGCCCAAAAGTATGCCAGGGCAATGTTGTTGCTCCAGCTGTGCATAGAAAACTATTGCTAACGTATTTCTATAGGCTTCAATTCCCCAACACACTCTGTATGTTTTTGAATGCGCGTTGGGACCTCCAAAAAAAAAAAAAAAAAAAATCCAGGAAAATGAAATAATGCTAGTGCACGTGAGCTCAGCTGAGTCGTGTTGAGTCGATCCCAACGAAGCTCTACGCCCTGGCCGCTCTGGTGGACTTTTTGAGCTGTTACGTCTCTTTTGCCGGGCAGAGACCATGCAAATTAAATTCGAGTGCTGTGTTTATTTTGTTTCTGCTACCTTTTGCCTGACCAAAAAAAAAGGGTCACAGGTGTGTATGTAGTCGTACTTTCGGTCTGTTTGCTGTGCCAGTTTGAGGGTTGACTTGCAAAGCTTTGGGACGACGTTTTCTAGGCCATCAGCTATGAGCCTGTGGAGCTTAGAGTAAATGTTGCTTATAGGGCTTAATTTAATGAGTCTATTTAGAACGAAAACTGCTACAATTGTAATGAGTATGCTATAAATAAAATTTGAATTAGTTTCTTTATCGCAAAACCTGCCATAACGAAATTATATATAATTAAGTGTTCTTTTTTTGGTGACTTCGAATTCGCTTTGGCAACAAAAAATTCACATTAACAAGTTGGATTTTTGACGGTTTACTATATATAGAGAGTACTATCACAATATGGACTTTAAGTAAGAAATAGACCGACCATGAGGCCTCGTGGTTAGGGTTGTTCACTTTGTTACTTGGGTATTGTTGCTTTTATGCATTTATGCACGACAAAGTGTACACCCCATATATGATTTATTGAGTTTTTGTTATATTTGCCTTTGATGAATAACAAACTTAGTAAAATTCACATACAACTCATATTTAATTTATAAGTTTGCACAAGTTTATTGAGATTAAAATATATCCTTAACGAGAGCATACGATTGCCGAAATCAAAGTTCAAAACAAGCTTTAATAAAATTATAAGCAAATGTTTCAAACTTTATTTAATTAAAAAAGTCAAGGCCAAATCATTTTCAGAACTTATCTACAAAGTATTCTCCAAACAATTAACTTTCGGCTTATTAACGTAATGAAGTGTGTAAAACTAGCAAAGAACTTTTGCAAGTTTTGTAAAGATATCGCTGACATTTAACTTTGTTATGAAGTGCAAAATTGGCAGTGAACATAATTCAAGCGAAAATGATGTATATTATTTACCATGATAAATGGCAAAAAGATATTAAACTTACTTAAGTAGAACACAAAGTCTTGATTTCATTTTTGTTTGACAAATTTCATTTCAATTGCTTTAATAGCAAATATTTATTTGTGCTATTTTGACTTTTTGACATTTACCCAATTGATTTTTGAAATACTCTTACTTGATAAATGCTTTTGAATCGATATTGGCAAACTTAATCACTGTTTGCCATAATAAATGGGAGTTTAACTTTTTTGCTACAAACTCTTGAAGCTTTTAACTTTCCACAAGTGCGTATGCATACATAATTAAAAAATCACTTTATACTGCACGGCACAAACAACCCCATCAAAATGTACATTGCATGCAACTGAGGAGTAAAGTCATTGCGTAAGTTGCTATCATGCAACCCCAACCTAACCAGCTGCGTAGTCTTTACGCTTCAATGCTCACAACACTGGCTGGAGCTCGAGCTTTGGCAACCGAAATCTATGGGAGGAAAGAACACAACTCATAAAATGCAGCACACTGTAGTTAAGAACATAGCAGCAGCTGGGCAACAGGGCGTATGTGTGATAGTTCATCCATTAGCACAATTGGTTGTCTGTCATACGGACAGACTTTGCTTAACAGACTGCAGCTAATTGGAGATCATCATTAATCTTGTCGACGCTACAAATATGAGCTTAAATCAGTAAAATAGAAAATCTGCCTATATTAAGAGCTAGAGATGGGATCAGACAAAGAAATTCGATGTCACTCTGCCTGTGCCTTTAAGAATCCCGTCCCGTACCCAACCCAATCCTCAAAAAAATCTGAGAAACGAATGATGATATCACTACGAATGTTAACCGGTAAAAAGTTGACTCCTTTATCAAAAGAATTGAAGATGAATGCTTCATATGGAAGAATTGCGTGTTCACGGCCGCTTTAAAGTTTCTGCATTATTCTGTTCGAAAACAAAAAGCGTTCTTATTATTTAGTCCCTTCCCGTGCTCGAACCCGATCCCATCTCTATTAATAACTTTCTTTTCATCAATTATTACATCAGTTCAAAGCTCAAAAAAATATATAAACTATCTACGCAGCTGACTTGAAAAAAAGTAAAACTTAATTCAAAGAATTTTGCTCTCTGGACCACCCATGCACTAGTGCGCCATCTAGCTGTCAATTACCCAAAAATGGGCAGCACTTATTTTGCGCACAAAATAAATTTCATTTTTCCTTTCAGAGCTTTTTACGAGGCTGGACTATACCCTAAACCATGGAGTAACAAAAACTTACACTGTACCAAGATTAGAAAAATTCTTTAGTCTTAGCTAGGGCTTAACGAATGAACAATTCGAAGCAAATCGTTTGTTGCTTTTCGGAAACGCTTCAAAAAATTAGTTACCCATAAAAATACAAAACTTGGCTAGATAGTACTAAAATAAATAATAAGGGTGTTCAACTTGTTGGGTAGAAAAGTAGGAATTCAAAAGTGCACAACTAACGACATGAGCAAGCCTAGCAATGAAGCAGAAGTGCCAGACTAAAAACCTGAGCAACAACAACATCTATTAAGAAAATTTTTAATGAGAAATGCTTTTTAATAATTAAAGTTTGGAATATTTGCCAGTACAATTTATCACACTACAAGCACTAATTAATAACAAAAAGATTATTTAAAAAATTTACAAACTATTGGCGCTTATAACAACACAGATTTGAGCAAAGTTGTCAAGATGCTTTGTGGGGCAGAAATGCAGATTTTGTTTAGTGTAAATTGTTGTGGGTCATTTCTGCATTTCTACTCGAAAAAGTGAATAGCATAAATTTTCTGTGTTTGCATTATGTTGTACATTGGTTTAGTCAGCTTTAGTAGCCGGAAGATAAGAAATCAAGAGAGGCGTGTGCCTTAGAAAACATATTTTCATGCCTTAACATATTTTGATCTGAAGCCTTGCAGTTATGATTCGTGGTCAAATGCATCTTTGTGTCCAAACAAAATTGCATAAGAATAAAAATTATTTTACTAACTTTAAACTACTTCAAAGATCCATTATATAGTTTGGTATGAAACGATATCGACCTTTTGCCATTAGTTGCTTTAAAATTTAACAGATATTTTTTAAAACAAATTGTGAAGTTATAATTTATTTCAATAAAAATTAATTTCCAGTTAAAAGCAGTTCATACTGACATACTGATACAAAAAGTTTGAACTTAGCTTTTGCATTTAAAAGTAGGATTTAATTTTTTCGAAAAAAAACATTACTTGCATTCCAATGCATATAAAGTGTAACTAGTTTATAAGCGACCATAAAACTTTAACGCATGTATCTTAAATGTTTTTGTTTCTTGTCCATTTTCTACTTGCAGAGTCGTACTAAAGTTTGCTGAAGTAATCAAACAAACTATCAAAATCAAAAGTAAACAAAGGAACGTTGAAGGACAAGACGATTGCTTCGAGCAATCGACTGTCTCCTTGCTGCTGCCGCTGATGATGATGATGGTGATGATGTTGGTGACGACGATGATGTACAGCGCTTCGGGGTAAAGGCAGCAGCAGAAACAGCTGCGCAAATGAAAACAGCTTCTAAAACTACAACTACAACAAACTTAGGGGGCAAAGCAAACAAATCGCATTCAAAGATGCAAATTACAATTTGCATACAGACGAACCACAACAACAACCGCAAGAACACGAACAACAACAATAGGAAAAAAAAAACAGCAGCGACGTCAGCAGTCAATTGAATAAAACCTGAATTAGTTTTGATAGACATATCAAAAGACGCTAAAAATGATTAAAAAAGGCATTTTGATACAGCGCAAAAGTCAGGAGGATGCCGGCTATACAAAGCAGCTCAAAATGGAGCATGCTGATTTGGTGGCCGAAATGCAAACCGTTGAAAGTTTACCCACACACGAGCGTCTCCAGCTGGCCAGATTGTAAGTATTCTCATCAATAAAAAAACACAAATCGCATTTTAAAAAAATGTCTTTGCAAATAATAAAAATAATAAAACGGAACGGTTTTTGTCGCTAAAACAAAATATGTGTTGTTACTGCTGGCGCCATCTATCTGTCAATTGCCCAAAAATGGGCAGCACTGATTGCTCATAAAATAGGAAGTCGCCACTTAATGCTCAATGTTCAAAATACACAAAAATCAATTAAACACTGTAGGAATTAAGAAGAATTCAGGGTATGTTATAGTCGGGATGTACCGACTCTAACCAGCTTACTTTTTAGAAACTTTATATGTATTAAATATTTTTGTGAAGGTCTTAACGATAGCAACGTCTACGTCTGTGTTAAAAGATCAACCATAAATATTAAGAAGAAACTACTTCCAAAATCTACTATAATCAATTCTCCCATTGTAGACGCCGTACACAACAGCTTAAGCTGTCACGGCAAAAAGAAAAGGAATGGCTCAAGCTGCAGCGTACCAAGGGCAACACAAACAGCGGTGGCTCCAACAGCAATCATTTGAATGGCAGCCTGGACACACTCCACACTACACATCACTTCCGTCATGCCAATGGCAGTACCACACTCAGCGGCCGGCGGCATATTTCCTTTGAAAACAGTGTGGTGCTGCTTGAGGCGGCATCACGCAACGATATGCAGGAGGTGGCAGCCTTGCTGCAGCATGGCATAACGCCGGATGCAGCCAATGAGGATGGCCTGACGGCGCTGCATCAATGTTGTATTGATAACAATGTGGATATGCTGCGCTTGCTGTTGGAGTATGGGGCCAATGTAGATGCACAGGATAGCGATAAGTGGACGCCATTGCATGCGGCTGCCACGTGTGGACATTTGGAGCTGGTGCGAATACTCATACGCCATGGTGCTAATTTGTTGGCTGTTAATACGGATGGAAATATGCCGTACGACTTGTGCGATGATGAGAACACGCTAGATTTTATTGAGGGCGAAATGGCGCAGAGAGGCGTCACACAGGAGTTGATTGATGAGACACGCTCATCGACGGAGCGTATAATGCTGAGGGATTTTATGGAAGTGACTCGCACTGGCGGGGACTTGGAGGAGCCAGACTATCATGGCGCCACACCGGTGAGTTTTAAATGAATGATTAATCCCTGGGCACTCATAACTCGATTTTTATTTGTTTTTTTCTAGCTACATATAGCGGCAGCCAATGGTTATGTGCGTGTAGTGGAGTTTTTGCTAGAGCAGCATGTCAATGTTGACGCCATGGATAAGGATATGTGGACGCCGGTGCATGCAGCAGCATGTTGGGGGCATGTAGGTTGCAAATATTTCAATCAATGCAAAAATATAATCTAATATTCTCTTTGTCTTACAGCTCGAGGTTTTGGAGATGCTTGCGCAATGTGGTGCCGATTTGAATGTCAGGAACAAAGACGATGAAACGCCCTCAGGTATGCTAATTATTAGCTAATCTTATTCCTACTAACTGCAATATAAAACATTTCGTTAATTTTTTATTTCAGACATATGTGAGGATCCAGAGATACGCGAACGCATCGAACAGCTGAAAACGGAACAGGAGAGCAAACGACTGGCGGAGGCGCAAAGACGGCGCGTTCGACGCTCGCAGAGCAATAATACAAGGTGAATTATACTAAAAGATTCTTACAATCAATTCCATGTTAATGCATAAATCTATTTCAGAGCCCAATCTGTGCGGCGCACATCGCTGCGTGACAAAACGCTTACAACCAAAAAGGATGCCGTCGAAGAGGCTCGACTACGTATTCAAGCTCAAGAAGCCACTGATACAACAACAACGACGACGGCAGCAGGGCTCAATGGTGAACTACCAAATGGTTACGCGTATCATTCGAGCAACAGCAACAACAATCAGGGAGAAAAGCGACCATCGACGGCCAGCCTGAATGGTACACAACTGCTGTCGCATTCAAAGTCCGCTGATGCGGTGGACACAACAACAATAGCAACCACAACAACGACACATTCCTATTTACCCCGCCGTCCGCCCGATGGCCGTGAGAATGATGAGCAATTACAGCAGCAGCAGCTAAATGGAGGTGGCAAATCATCCGGCGGTAATGAGCTGCAGCGTGCCACCTCGGCTGCTGCCGTCATATTGACTGAGAAGGGCACGGCGGCCAGCGCCGAGGCAGTACAAATTCAATCATCGAAAGAGGCAGCCAATGGCAAAATCAACGTCCAGGTGACCGTGCTTGTGGGTAAGTTAAGAAAGTTAGTGTGATTGCGCTTTAGTTGTTAGTTTTTACAACTTTTGCACAACAACGTCTATAACACAAACAACCAAGAGCTTTGCCATCTTAACTCCTATAGCTTAAACGTCAATGTCAATGTTTAATGTTTATTTAACGATGCTACTAAAAAGAAACAAACAAAGCTAAGCAGAGAGAGACAGAGAGAGATAAACTGGAACTCATGAAATCAGAAAGAAACTTCGGGATATAGAAGCTTAAATACTCTAAGCCATAGTTAATTACAAATCAAAGTTTTTAATGGATTTCCATGCGTTTTGCAAATAACTTATTAAGGCATAGTTGTGATGAAAACAGTGAGCTCAGAGGATTATAAGAATAAAGTTAATTCCTGCAAACTGTAACATAGATAATTAATCCTAGTGGTATACACAGGCCCGTCGATAGGGGTGGTGGGGGAAGGGGGATTCCCCCGGGCCCGGTTAATTACTGTCGTGATTTAAACTAAAGGTGTAATAGAGGGGCCGGTACTTTTTCCCCCGTGCCCGGATTTTCTCTCTACGGCCCTGGGTATACAGTTTGAGAAGCAGTATCCTATGGAAAGTTTTGAATCCATACGTAAACACGACAATTGGCTTGCAGGACTTATAGAGCTGTGTCGACAAGAAGATTAACATTGTTTTAGTTATTAGGCTCATAAGAGATCGCTCTAGCTTAAACACGAGCTGAAGTTATTTAATGAAGCATGAATATTTGGACGCCAAGAGTATTTCTTCGCATTAGAAATATTTTTAAATACTATACAACGGTATAGTACACAACTTAAATGACTATGTTTTCATTTTTAGGCGCAAAATATAAATAGTGATAGTTGCAGAAAAATAAGTCTGTACATAAAATATATTAAGTTTACCAGATTAAAAAAAGTAAAGGCAATTATTTCGTTTGTCCAGATTGTCCACTTTCCCGGAAAGTGTATAACAAATCAAGCATGAAGTTTAAGTCTCTCTGTCTCTCTTAATCCCTTAACTGCACGTAAAAAAAATCAACGTTAAATAACATTTGCTTTGTTTATTTCTGTTTTCTGTTGATTCGCTTTCTGTATATGTGTGTTCGCCCCGTGTCGTCTGCCTGCTCGCTCGCATCTAATCATCGTCATCATCATCATCGTCAACCGTTAATGTGTACCACATCCCCAATAATATGCACCCGCCTGCTTGCCTCTGCCTCTGCTCGCTCCTGATGCCACTTGCAGACACAAACAGCACGCATCATCAGCAACAACAACAGCAACAGCCAACGCAACATCAGCAACAATTGCAGCAACATCAACAGATCCAGCAACATGCAATGTTGCTACAGCAGCAACACCAACATGTTGCGCACTCATCAAATATGGCTCTAGATGGCGCTAGTGCATTCAGTGCTGCCACCTTGTCGAATTTGAAAAAACAACGTTCGCTTTCACGTACAGCCAATGTGCTTAATAATTTTGAGTTATCACCCACACAAACGCACACACTTACATACACTAATGCCAATAATACAAATCCAAACACAACTAATGGTTCTGTTTTAGGAGCCGCCACTACGGTCAATAACCACCACAACAATAATAATAATAACAACAACAACACAAACAACAACAATAACAACAACGGTGCAGCGCCCATATCCACACAACCTCTGAGTATGGGTCACATGAGTCCCAGTCTGCTGGACTTTGAGGTATCCAGCACCGGCGCCAGCAGCGGCACTGCTGCACCAAGCTCTGTAAATAAATTCAGCGGTGTTACCGGAGACGTTGTAAGCGACAGTACAAGCTCCAGTCGCAAGTGCTGTCTAATTATGTGAGCTCATAACAGGGTATTACGATTACTAGGACTATTGTATACAAAGGATTTTGATTGCCAGCCGTTAAGCTTACCAAAACATGAGGGGGGGGACTATCTAAGGGGCATTGAATCAAAAAGGCAACTAAAATTTAGCAAAAATTTATAATAAACCAATACAAGGAATTTCGTGAACTATGTCTAGATAATTTAGCAAGCAAAAAACAAAATAAAAATAAAAAACGAAAGAAATTAAAGCAAGCAAAAAGTGTCTTTTTTAGCATTTTAGAGAAAGTAAAAAAAAAAAATACAATTCTTAAGATTTGTAAACTATAAAAAGTCTTATTCTGTGCATAATTACAATTATTTATATGTATCTATGTACTTCAAAAAGCATTATTGATATATAAAGCGACTCCAAGTCGCGGCATTTTCCTAAACAAATAAAAAGGAGTGTATCAAGCAAGTACAGCCAAGTGTACACACAAATTTATATATATACGAAATAATTGTATAATTATATACACTTAATTGTTAAAAAGAAAATAAAAAATTTAATGTGAGCAGTTTACTAGTTTATACGTTAAATATATATAGTATATATCTATAATATTGTTTAGGTAAAACTTAAGAACTTTTGTTTATTGCTAGTTCTAAAAATGTCTTGCCGCGATTGCGTGTGCGGAAAATGTAAAGCAAAGTATTATGCTAAAGTATAATAAATAAACAATTAAATACAAATAGCAAATTATATAGTAAAAGACAGCACAAGCAATTGAAAGCCGATAGCACGCATTCTTATTTATCCAATAAAGTAAGAAAAAAAATAAAAGATTTAAACAAAAGAACACACATTAGTCGCGTCAAAGTTTCAATTGTAAAATTATAGACTTTGCAGCTACCAATTCAAAAAATAAAAATATTAAAATTGATTAAATACTGTTGCATTATTTTAGAAATCAGCCAACTTAAGTATGCCAAAATCTCAACCGGAAAATGACCATATGATTAAATAGGCATCATACCTATAAGCTCAGTAGATTTGAAACGATTTTGATGTGGATCGAAAATTAGGTTAAAAAGGCTATTTAAGAAGTATGTATCTGCGGTTAGTTTCATGTATATCGAAAGAAATCTATGTGGTTTTTGTTATACCCTATACAAAGGGTATATTAAGTTTGTGCAAGCCGAAAATGTATACAACAAATAAAGGGAGACGTCGAAAACCCCTTAAAGTTACCTAAAGTTTGATCAGGGTGACCAAAGAAGTCGATATACCGATGTCCGTCTGGCGGTCCGGGCAACCAAACTTTCAGATTAGAGGAGACAAGTTTAATTTATCGGCGTTACATAATATAGCTACCATAGGGGTATTTCAAAGGACCTCGATAAGAATTAGATGGATAATTCGTTTGTTTATAAAGATAAATCTGGTATGTATACGCTTTGAACCCCGTTGGCTTCAAAGTACAATAGCTGGTGTATATATAATATTTTAACATAGCCACAATATTCCACGATCGCTATAAATAAATACTAATTATTCGTTCTTATTTCACAGATTTTGACATTTTTATAGATACTTACAATCAAAGACAGCTACTGCCATTTTGGTCGCGTGCCCAATCGCATGTTTGTTGCCAATGTATTGGAAAAGTCAAATCTACATATCCTACCTAACTGCACATTTTACCTTGTAGAAGATTGTCCCTCTTAGAATTAACTTTAGCTTTAAATAAATATCGCAGGTTAACATTTGCTTAAAGAATTTAAATAATTGCGCCATATTATAGCTATATTTATTTGCAATAACTCAATCAATTTTTTAAAATGCACTCAAATACAACTTATGTGCATGCAGTTAATAGCTTTATCTAATATGCAATAGACTCATGCAGTGAGACAGGACCTGCATATAAATAGCACAAGTCCGACGTAGAGTTACGCATAAAGTAGCAACATGTTGAGCTTGATAGAACAGCCAAGCTATTGGAGCACAGTTTTAAATTTCTTGGGTAAGTATCTCATCTCATAGAAAGTATCTGCAGATAGATTATTAATTCATTTAATGAGCACAGTTCATCAATACTTTGCCGAATCGCAAACCACTTGCATTTTTTTGCACTCTAACTTTGAGTTTCAATTGGAGCTACCGTGGCCAGTGTTGATCATTGAACCTCAAACGATTGGCGCCAAAGTATTCCAATCCGACATCTATGATTATGATATAACACGATACGATTTTGAACAGCGTAGTATTAGCTACAACGATTGGATACTAAAATTAACCGTGGCCATAGAGCAGTCGAATTGTGAGGTAAGTAGTATTGATTTGGTTGTATCTATAAAAATGTAGGTTTTGTTTTGTATTTTAGGCTCACTTGAGTCTACAAAATAAGTTTAATAGTAAAAAATAATTATATAGACAGAGTTGTTTGTATTTAGCAGTTTTTTTCTTAAAGCTTTTACTTACGAGTATTGTAGCGTATATGTTCACAGAAAAACTATTTCAAGATCGGCTTCAGTTTCTTAAAGCAGTTCAAAAAAATATAATAAGAATTATAAATTTAACAAAAATTCAATTGATCAAAGTCTGAAATTTACGAGTTTAACATTACTTTAAATAATTGTGGCTGTGTAAAACGTAGCTCATAAAATTTTCGATAGTTAGAGAGGTAATTTTTGTTTATAAAGTTATACATTATATTTAATAGTAATTAATAATTCATTTTAATATACATATTTAAAATTTGCAACCAAACTTTTTTTTGTTAAAAAGGCACATACGCAGTTCGAAAGATGGCGTACGTTAAAGTCGGGCGCAGACGACTTTGGGATACCCTGTACCACTGCTTGCAATAAAATCCGGTAAACTGCTTAAGAACACCAAAAGACATTTGATTGTCAAATTAGATTACGATACCTTCATAAACAAACAAAAACAGACGAATTTTGAACCAAAAATGTTTTTTTGACCGATCGTTCCTATGGGAGCTGTATGATATAGTCAACCGATTTTGATCAAATTTGGTACAGTGTTGAAGATCTCTAAAAAACTTACGATTGCCAAATTTGGTTACAATATCTTCACAAACAAACGAAACACAACGAATTTTGTACAAAAAACGTTTTTTTAACCGTTTCTTCCTATGGGAGCTATATGATATAGTCAACCGATTTTGATCAACTGTGGTACAGTGTTGAAGATCTCTAAAAAACTTTCGAATGCCAAATTTGGTTACAATATCTTCACAAACAAACGAAACACAACGAATTTTGTACAAAAAGCGTTTTTATGACCTATTCTTCCTATGGGAGCTATATGATATAGTCAACCGATTTTGATCAAATTTGGTATAGTATATAATATATCCCCGATATCCAAAATATAAAATAAACTTGCATCCTCTGACATAATAACGCATCTAATCTGAAAATTTGGTTGCGCTAGCTCTTACCATCTCTGAGATCTAGGCGTTCATACAGACAGGCAGACGGACAGACGGACATGGGTATATCGACTTCTCTAGTCACCCCGATCATACTTTGGGTAGCTTTGGGGGGTCTCCGACGTCTCCTTCTGTATGTTACATACATTTTCGGCTTGCACAAACTTAATATACCCTTTGTACCATACGGTACAGGGTATAAAAATTTCGCACGGAATCCCAAATTGGATTTTTTTTTTTTATGTAGTTTTGTCATTCTGTGCTAAAATTTTCGAACTGCGTATGGGCCTTAACAGGGAAATTAGTTAGCATGTAGTTTTTGGGTAAACAAATAGGTTTTAAATTTAAAAAACAAGTGCACATATTTTAAAAGCTAACACAAAACAAAAATGCTTCAAATGACGACAGGTGCCAATAAAAATAAGACACAATAAGTACAAGTACAAACTAAAAATTAATTAACAAGTTTAACTTTTGAACTGGCCCTAGCAGTATGGGTAACAAATCGTATGTCCCACATCAAAAAGCGTTCGATGTTTAGGACATACATATGTATCTTACTGGTTCCGACAACTCGAATGGGTTCAAGAAAATATACCAATTGGGCAAGAATTCCCTTAGAATACTGACTGGGTTACTGACGGAGGGGACATTGCAGACCCAGGAAACACTTGTGTACAATTGGCATCTTAGATTTAAAAACATGCAGGTTTTGTGAAACTAAGGAGGAAGCCTCCCATACTTGCAGAGTGTGAAGCCATTGCCAGAAGAAGGAAATCCCTTTTCGGCGGGCATAGAATATCGATACATGATGTCACCCGACTAGAACCATCTCAAATAATGAAGTTTGTCACAGATATTGGGCTAGTTGAGGTGCTCTAGGGCTTGAAGGAAGCCCAATAGATCCTATGCGTCGCAGTGCAGCCTTCCCCAACAATCTTTATATTTAATCTTTATATTTGTTTATCTTACGCCTATCTGCATTGCAATACAATTTTGAAAATTAAAATTAAACTATATTTTGCACACAAAATATTATAGCTATTAAAAGCTATAAGTAGAGTCCAAACCAGCTTTACAGCAATGCTTACAAGGTTTATGTTGCCAATCCAGACGCAGTAAATGCCGTAATTGTACAATTTCAAACTGAAATTAAATAAATTTAAAAAGAAAAAATCATTTAATGCAAAAGGATTAACTGAAATATTTGAAAATACCTTTTTCTGCAACTCAACCGATGGTTTCTGCTCTAAGGTCAGCAAAAAGGGGGTTTCCTTAGACATATTTTTCAGCATACTTTGAAATTCCATTACAAATTTTTCGTCTATGGGCCAGTGCTTGCCCAATTTTAAATGATGTAGCTTTGTGCAACGCTCAATAAGCGCTAAAAGTAATCTATTATTACAATAACCCTCCAAGCCACTTAACATCAGGCACTCCAGGTCTGTTAAGAGTGTTAGCTGATCCACTGCGCAGCAGGCTACTTCTAGCACCTGAAGCTTTTTTAATTTTACAATACAACTCATCTCAGCCGGACCTACTCTAATTTGTTTCAGCTGAAGGAGCTGCAAGCTGTTCGCATAGTTTGTCGTCAATGATCTAAAGAAATTTATGTTTAAAACAAAGTTCCGCTGACAACTTAAGCTCAGCGACTTTAAATGCATAAAGTCTCCCAATTCTGACTGGTTCATATCAAAATTATTTAGCGTTAAATGCTGCAACATTGGGCAGTATGCAGCCAATAGAGGTAACTGCTGTGACAGCCTATAGCTTCTCGAAACAAACACTAAAGAAAGTGTTTGCAAAATGTTCATTGATCTAAATATCTGCACGAAATTCTCTGGTGTGTAGGTAGAATCAATACCATCCAAATGTAAAGATTCCAGTTGAGTATAGTTCTGTAGATACTGCACTGTAATATGTAATAATAATATAACAAATAAACAATAGCATAAATCTTTTAGCTTACATTTTCCAGCGTCAGAATAGCTTAAAGACAAATTTTTTACGCTCTGCAATATATGCAATGCTTTCAACACATCAAAATAATTTACTTCGTTTGAGTTTATCTGCTGTTGTTTAATAAATATTACGTGCAGGTGGTGCAAATTTGGGCAATGTGTTTTCAACAGATCTATAAAAGGAGCTATGAATCCTTCATAGTCATCCCAATGGCCACAGCTCATTTCACAGTCCATAACAGTTACACCGCACAGCTGCAGTAGATACTGCCAGTCGGAGATTTTTTTAAGCATTTTAGTGTTAATCTTGGAATAACTTAGACTTGCTTCAAGCGCAAAAACCTGACCAAAAGTCTCATGCGATCGAGCAAAATTAAGTTTGTCCTCTGGCAAATTTAAATATGAAAAAATTGTTTGATAGCATTCATAGTTAAGGTGCAATATGGTCGTTTCGTAGTTGTTACTTGAATTACTGGCACTGGTACGTAAACCGAATAGACAATTCAATTTCCACATTTTTTCTGTATAACAACAATTAACGAAGCAGACGAATAGCCAGTCACAAAATGTTTACAATTTTGCTCTTATGGGAAGTATACATCTGTATGTTGATTAAACAGTATTGTTTATTAATAGCCATAATATCGTTTATCGATTGAGCGAAAGGTAACACTGTTTAATAAATACTATCACAAACAAATGCATAAAATTCTTTTAATTAAATTACAGACTTTTCTGGTATTTCAAGAAAACATTCCACAATTTGCACGTAATTTTTATAATGCCAGCATTTATTCGACATGGCGATCAATACGTAACCGCTTTATTTTTGCATACACCAAGGAGCTTTTAAACGGCATGGATTCGAACATTTATTTTGATAGTTACATATTTCACGGTAATTTGTAAAAACAAAAAAAAACCACGGCTCCAACTACTCCTTACTTGTTTTTCAGACCAGCCGAATATACTTCTTGTCGAAGCGCAATCCATGAACGCGAGCTTGTTTCATTTCAAAACCAATCGCTTTGCGGGTGCACGGAATTTTGAAAATAATCGAGCACCGATAACGTTTGATACATTGCAAAAATTTGATGCCATTCAAAAAAAATTATTGTATGCAGACTCTCTAAATGATTGGCAAATAGCTATACATGCGAACAAATTGAAGAATCTGAAGGGTCGTGAAATGATTATTGCTTTGTTTGATTACAAGCCATTTATGCTAGTGGACTATGTAAGTAGTATGTTTTTATACCTATATAAGGATGCTCAGGGAAACGTTGATTAATTTCGTTTTGTCTTGAGTGCGTACCGCAAATCTAAAAGTTTTAATGGACATTTTTGATTAAATAATAAATTCATTTTGTTTCGTCCATGAGCAGGAAAAGCAGCCACAGCTGTATAATCGCGACCAGAAAAAGTCACAAGATGGTATCTTTATTGATGGCACTGAAGTTCGCATGATGTTGGTATTTTGTGAGCTACATAATTGTACGGTTCAAGCTGATACATGTAAATTAACAGATAGTGTAGAAATCTAGACTACTATATTTATTTTTTTATAGCAAGCGATGATTGGGGCGATGTATACGTCAATGCTACAGGTCATGGATTAGCGGGCATGGTAATGTCACGGCAGAACGACTTTGCTATAGGCGGCATGTATGAATGGTACGAGGCTTACCAATCCATGGATCTTACACAATTTTTAGGTCGCTCGGGCGTTACATGTTTGGTGCCTGTGCCAGAGCGACTTATTAATTGGGCGTTGCCGCTTCGTCCATTTAAGGCCACTTTGTGGCTAGGTTTATCGGTTTTGCTACTGCTGGAATGTTGCGCCTTATGCTTCACGCATCGGTACGAAACTGCTAAAAAAAGGAGCCGCACATGGTACGAGAGTTTTTGCTTCAGCATTGTCAGCACGCTAAAGCTACTTGTCAACCAAGGCACCAACTATGTAACCACAGCATATTCATTGCGTGTTGTTCTGTTGTCTAGCTATTTGATTGATATCATTATTACGACAGTTTATAGTGGTGGACTGGCAGCCATACTTACGTTGCCCACCCTAGAAGAAGCTGCAGATTCTCGTCTACGACTTTACAAGCAGAAGCTCACTTGGGCTGGTACCTCACAGGCATGGATTACCACTATTGATCATCCCACAAATGATGTAAGTACGTAATGTTTGCTTCTATGATTACGAGTTATAATGATTTCTTTTAGCCAGTCTTAGCGGGACTTATAAAGCAATTTCGTGTTTACGATGCCAATCAAATAGAAGAATACTCACGCACGGAGCAGATGGCCTTTATTGTAGAGCGCATGCAGTTCGGTTAGAATAGGTTTGCAAATTTTGTATGCCATTCTAAATAATTGCTGTTTCTGCAGGTCATCTAGCGAACTCTGAAATGATTGGCGAGAAGGCTTTAAAACGGCTTAAACTGATGGTCGATGACATCTATGAGTCCTATACAGTGGCGTTTGTGCCGCGCCTGTGGCCTTTTTTGAGTGTCTATAACGATTTCATACTTGCTTGGCATTCATCTGGCCTAGACATGTTCTGGGAGTGGAAAATTAGTGCTGACTATATGGGCAACAATCGACAAAATCGCATCGTGGCATCACAAAAGCAAAACGTTGATATAGGACCCGTCAAACTGGGCCTCGATAATTTTATTGGCATAATAATGATTTGGTGCTTCGGCATGGTCAGCAGCCTTTTAGTATTTTTTGCCGAAGTTTGGTATGCCAAAGCTCAACTTCAGGTTTGCAAGAGCAGCACCTGATCAATGACACGCGTTATCAATGGATCCAATTCGTTGTACTTTAATTGTTGTCCCCATAATTCATTTAATGCATCCGTTGCCAATTGCACAGAGCTGCCCACAAACGTTGCATTGGGCACATGTAGTGTTAAAAAAATCACTACATCGTCGGCAATAGGAGACACGGTATCGCAGATGGTGTGCAGAGCTAGCGCTGCATGTGCTGGTATCTATGGACAATTCATTTTAACAGTTTTATCCCTTTTAGAAAGATTAAGCACTTACTTGATTAAGATTCACAATGAGTAAAACTTTGCCTTGTTGTATTTTTTCTTTGTACCGCTCTATGGCATATCCATAGTCGCCATTTGGCGTAGCAAAATCATCATGTGTCATTTCTACTTGTTTCCTTGTATTATCTATTATTATTTGTATTAAACATTGAATATCCTACAATTCCAAATACTCACCAAAACAGATTGACGCTTCAGATGCTATGTCATTAATTAATTCTTGCAGTTTCTTGTTTCTGTTGCTGTTGTTACTCTGATACATAAGCAAGTATACACTTGGAGTTTTTCTCAACTTATTCAATTGCAGTTCTAAGCCGGCAGAAAGTGTATCCCATACAAGATCCGTCTGTTGTGGGGATTGCTTGCGAAGTTTTTCAAACCGACAAAACTTGAAGTCACTCTTCTTCCATGGAGCGGCAAAAAAGATAGCAATTATTATTATTGCTATTGCTGCTAACAAAAGGTATCTGAAACTGTTCTTTTCTTGCTGCACTGGAAAAGATTGTTTTATCTGTTGCCTGGGCTTATTTGGTGTTTGTACTTTTGGAGATGGTGGCACAAGCCTATTACAAATTTCTTCATTCGTGTCACTTTGTTCATCCATGTCAGATGCAGTTTTTTCCTCATTTTGCGTGGATTTTTCATTGTCGCTAGCAGACTCTGGTTCATAATCATTTTCTTGTTGTCTAGGTGTTCTAGATCTTGAATGGATTGGATCTCTGCGCGACATTGCAACTACAAGTCAATTTATTTGTTCAGAGTAAAAAAGGACAATATTGTCTACAAATTCCAATGTTTGTTTCCCGGCCGCCAAGGAACTCGAGCTTGCAAAAACTAAAGCAAGGCATACACTGTGCGACGTGTCGTACAGCACGGATGCTTATCGTTATGCTATCGATAACAGTATAAAACTATCAATTTTATTTGAAAATTGCTTTAATGCCCCTACGGAGACACGAAAACAGCCACCTAGCAAAAAGACAGACTTATTTTGGTCACGAAAGGAACAGTGTGTCTCTAGTAGCAAAATGTGCATTTTATCGGAATTACTATCGATAATCAGCTGCTTTTTGTTTACAAATAGCTAATTTTTAAAAGGCGCGAAATAAAACATGAATTATCGTCAACGTTTATTACTTTTGCTATTGTGTGTAAACAATGCAATGATAATGACATGCATCGCAATTGAATTGTTGGATGAGGAAAAAAAGCGATGACAGGAGGCAATACACAGGGAAAGGCGGAGTGTTTGGGTGACCCCATTTAACGCGCAGAACTGAGTGTGGACGAATTGCATAGACGTATTTTAACGCACATTAATGTTACAAATGAATTATTTTCTTATTATAGCTATTTTCTCATCCATTCCCAACGATCCGCAACGATTTTGTCGACCAACCATAAATTTTGCGTCCAAAATAAATAGTTGCACATAAGTTTTGTTTATGGCGCCAAAACCGAACAGCTGTTTTTGCTGAGTGCGCCATCTATGGTTTACTACTGGCATCAAAAAACAAAAAAACAAGCGACACTGGTCTACATACCACCTGCAAGAACAGTTTGTGACCAAACGTTTGTGAGCGTTTTTTTTATATGAAGTTTTGTTTATTTTTCGTGTCTGCGTAGGGGCCTTTTGTACCTTTTTGTTTGTACAATTAATTGCATAAGCTGTGGGGTCTTTGTATAAGTTGCGTGTGGTTGTACCCATCTAACTCCAATCTATCCCACTCAGCTACCGTGGATAAATTTGTGTATGCATATTCAGTGACAATTCCAAACTCTTTAGATATCGTTTAATCTTTTGCTTTTGGCTCTTCAACTATTCCACATTATTGTGGTAATTTTGTTACCATGGCTAATTTGATAAGCATTGTTTTTATATTCTTTGCTTTTATGTCGAGACCAACTATTAATTAAGCATCTAAAAAGTTCTTGTTTCTAGCTGTTTAGTTAAGAAGAATGTGTTGCAATATACTCTGTTAAAGTAAACAAACGAGACTTTAATTAATGTAACTGGATTTTTTTGTTTACTAACTTTATTTAATTAAACATAATTTAATTTTTAGTGTTTGAGTTAACACCCGTACGACGCAGGTTGCTTACGCGTCAAATTTTAAATTAACAAATCTAAACAAAATCTGGAAAAAAGAAGCATAATTCAAAAACTGAACTCATAAACTTACAAAAAAGTCGTTCATGCATTAGCCTGTTGTCTTTCTCATCTTGATAGATTCCATTGAAAATTGTTGTTTATACATTTTTGTTTTCCGAATATTTGGATTTAGAAGCTTTCGCTGAGTCTGTACATAGCGCTATATACAGAGGTAATAATTTGATGTGCAATGACTCCACGACAGATATTGTTAGCAGACATTACATTACACAACAATTTTTAGAACTTGTCTATCTTTCTGTTGAAATTGGTAAATAACACTCAAAATGATCTTAAATTCCCTTTTTTTTGCAAGCTTATTAGATTTTAGCCCTATTATCATTTAATCCAACAGACATTCTCGTCATTGTCGTAAGGTGCAAAGTAAATATGAAGTAAAACTAATTTTTCGGTTTGGATTTTTGACAAATTAAATAAATCAGTGTGACCAAGAGTTTAATAGCCAGATATACTGACCAGAACAGAAATATTAAAAAAAAAAAAAATACCATGCTATTTGTTACACGATATTATGCAATTGCAAGAACAAAGTAGCAAAAAAGCTATTTGCTTAGATATTTGTTACTTATAATTTGTTTAAGCTGTCATTTTTAGGTAGTAGTACACAAATTTTATATTATTGTTTAATAAAATATACACATTTTTAACAACAAAAAAAAAAAAAAAAAAAAAAAATAGATATTTGTATGTTTGAATATCTAATTGAATGTCTTCAATGTTTGTCACAATTCATAGATATTCGAAACAAGTTTTATTTTTTCACTTCCGTACAAAATTGTTAAACTGAAATAATAGAGATTTGGAAACATGCGAACGAATATTTCTGCACGAATATCTCTGCACACCCAAAGGACTTGTTAACATCTTTTTGGATTTAAAATAATTATCAAGAGAAAATATAACCATAAATAGGTATATTAATGTCTAATAAAGGTTTAGTTTACCGATATACTAAAAAAGCCAAAAAGTGTGTGTATTCAAAAACGGTCACGCTAATAAATTACGCACGTTGGACCGGCATTGTTTATTGCATTGTTTTTTATTTTTTTAGATCGTACTTAGTTTTTGTATTTTCTTACTGCCAATTGCAATGTCTGTGACCTATAGTTGTTTTGACTTTCTTGGATTTCAGGTAAGGCAAAATGTTTTTCCCTAAGTGGGCGACCATGATTAAATTTGATCTTATTGTACGCTTTACAAACAGGAGGCACTAAAAAAAATGCGTGAGGTAGATGATAAAATAATATATGCCCTGAATGCTTTGCCTACGGAATCGTTTAAAGGTCAGATAAATAGTGAAAACACATGTCGGGAACTCCATGAGAATATTCAAGAATCGCACCGCGCACGTAATGAAGCCATTCGCAATTGCATAACATTATCAGCTACTCAGCTAAAGGCGCTTAGGGAACAGCGCGATGCCAAACCAAATGATGTCGAAACGGATAGCAAATTTAAGGCGGAGCAGCGTAAGGTACAAGTTAATATATATTTATGGTAGTTAAACGCTTAATAATGTTTCAAATATCTATACACAACAGTTGCGGGTTTTGCAGGCTGAACTAAATGTAGAGGACATAGTCAAAGAACGCACTTATAAGACATTTAATGAACGCTGCAGAACCTACTTCCACGCTGTTTAATACAATTCCGAATGGAAGATGTACATGCCGACCGCCAAACTGCAATTATGTGCAATGAAGCTTATATTGTCTAGTATTAAGTAAAATTGTCATTTCAAAAAATTGTTGACTGTTAAAAAGTGTTTCTGATTTACATTTATTGTTGATAAATTCACCACTTTTTTACACATTTCAGAAATACAAATCAGGAGCAGGAAAATATATTAGATTCATTATTATAACATCTTTTTAGGTTCTTTATTGTGTACACGTTTTACAAATACAAATCAGAGACGGGAATATATTAAGTTTCATTGTAAGGCAAGTCATATTTCCTGTACATATCTTTGATAGGCAATCCTTTTGCCACAGCCAAAGAACCTAGCAGAACTTGAGTGGCATCCTTGAGATCATTGTAGTCATGAAGACGATCTACCAGCTGTTGCTTTAATTCACCTAAAGCTGCAGCATTATCACTAATTTTTTTGGATTTCTTACGCTTATCCTTTTTTTTAGACGCTTTCATCTTCTAAGTTAGGCCAAGTGGCTTTTCGCAAACGGCAGCGTACCTGCCTTATTTATGAATATTTAATTTTTACAATTTATTTATTAAATAAGCAAATAACTAGTAGCAAATCCATAGAGAGATGAGCTATGAGCAAGAACAAGACAATCAGCTGTAATCAGTATCAGTAACTGTCTGGCAACTCTGCGCATAACACTAAAACGTGCAAATATTAGTCTTAACTAACAGCTGCACTGTTAACTTATAGTGGGTTCTGTTAACGCAGTGACGCATGAGGTGGCGTATTTTTCGCGTTTTATTTTAATAATTATAATATTAAAAATTGTAAAAAAATAGGTAAACTGTTTTTTTGACCACAATAAACATAATGTGTGTAAAAGCGTCCTTAATAATTAAATTAAACTAATTGAAAGGTGAATGTCAGTAAACGCTGACCTAAGCGCACACGCACACAAGTGTATGCGTGCCCATGCAAATACATGTGAATATATTTATACAATAAATCTACTATTGTATATATTAATATAAAAAATTGCAAATTAACAAATTAGTGATTTTTAGGCATAGCCAGTCGTTATAATAATTGTGTAATTTGTACTTTCGGCTCTTAAAACGTGTAAAACATAGCGAGAGTGCATGCGAACGAAAAAAAAAATTAAGGCAGTGGTTGTAAATTCGCTTAAGAATGCAAGGACTCACACGTGCTAATGATTATAAAATAGCATCTAACAAGTGTTGCTTATTAATTTTCATTGCACTATTCAATCACTTGAGCCTTAGTGTTTACAAATGAAATTTTTTTTTATTTTACCAGCTTAAAACATTAAGGATAATAAAATGTCTGCCAACCATAAACAACGATATAAAAATGCCGCATTGGATTCAACTGAAATGCGGCGCCGACGCGAAGAAATCGGTGTACAATTGCGTAAAACCAAACGTGAGCAACAACTCTTCAAGCGGCGTAACGTAGTTTTAGATGCTCCAACAGGAGCTGGGATGGACAGCAGTAGCGATCTACAGGTACGTCCGTTTAAATTCGATGAGATTTCGTATTACATTTTTTGTTTTATAGACTAGCGATATGCTCATGATAGATAATGCACAGGCAATATCTCAATCAAATGCCGGAGGAGAAGCTATGTCAGGAGCTGTCGGTTCAGTTCCTGCTTCCATCATCAATGCAGAAATGATTCATATGCTTTACAGCGATGATCAGAACGTACAGTTGGAAGCTACGCAAAAGTTTCGTAAGCTACTGTCTCGCGATCCGAATCCACCTATTGAGGAAGTTATACAAAAGGGAATTGTGCCGCAATTTGTGAAATTTTTGAGAAACAATGATAATGCCACGCTACAATTTGAAGCGGCCTGGACTTTGACTAATATTGCGTCGGGAACATCGCATCAAACCAAAATTGTCATTGAGGCAGGAGCTGTGCCAATATTTATAGAACTTCTGTCTAGCCCTCATGCCGATGTGCAGGAGCAGGCTGTATGGGCGCTGGGAAACATTGCAGGCGATTCGCCCACGTGTCGAGATCATTTATTAGGCTCTGGCATATTGCAGCCACTTTTGCAGTAAGTAAAGTTAATCTTCATTAACATCCATATTTTATATTTGGTCCTTCACAGCGTCCTCGGCAGCTCAGAGCGCATAACCATGATAAGCAACGCCGTGTGGACGCTTTCAAATCTGTGTCGTGGTAAAAATCCTCCCGCAGATTTTTCAAAAATCATGCACGGCCTGCCCATACTAGCGCATTTACTCAATCACACTGATGTGGATGTACTAAGCGATACGTGCTGGGCCATAAGCTATCTGTCGGATGGACCAAATGATAAAATTCAAGCCGTTATTGATGCAGGCGTCTGCCGCCGTCTTGTCGAGTTATTGATGTAAGCGCAATTATAAATATTTTCAATCAAGCGTATATTTAATGTTCAAATATTTAATAGGCACCCTCAGAATAAGGTGAGCACGGCAGCTTTGCGCGCTGTAGGAAACATTGTTACCGGCGATGACCAGCAGACTCAAGTGATACTAAACTGCAATGCCTTGCCCTGCATAAGTCATTTGCTAAACTCTTCCACGGAGACAACCAAAAAAGAATCCTGTTGGACCATATCAAATATTGCGGCAGGAAATCGCCAGCAAATACAGGAGCTTATTAATGCCAACATATTTCCCATGCTTATGAGCATCATGCAAAGTGCAGATTTCAAAACACGAAAAGAAGCCGCCTGGGCCATTACAAATGCCACCAGCAGTGGCACATCCGAGCAGATTCATTATTTGGTGCAAGTAGGCTGTGTGCCCCCCATGTGCGATTTTTTGACTGTGGTTGATTCTGACATTGTGCAGGTGGCACTAAATGCACTGGAAAACATATTAAAAGCGGGGGAAAAGTTCCAAGTGCGGCCAAACCCCTACGCCATGACTATTGAAGAATGCGGCGGTAAGCAAAAATTAAATTCGTACTGTTTTATACGCTTGCGGAGGGTCAGATGAATGTTTGTTTCGAAAAGATGTATTAATTATTTGAATAGTCTTCGATCGCATTCCTTTGCTGATACATTTGAAACACTAAGTTCATTATAAAATTGCATTCATTGCTTTGATCATCATTCACTGACAATTTATCAACTACAGAATATACACTTTCTTTCAAAGAAGTATTTATGTACTATTCTGAATAATTTACCTTTTATTTTAGGTCTTGACAAAATCGAATATTTGCAAGCGCACGAAAACCGGGATATCTACCACAAATCGTTTTATATTATTGAACAATACTTTGGAAACGAGGAGGAGGACACACGTGTAGCGCCCATCGCAGGAAGCCAACAATATGAATTCAATCCTCAGCTTGGCAATACCCCCGATGGTGGCTTTAATTTCTAGCAGATTAGAGGAATTGTAACCTAACGATAATTATACAATTTAAAAGCATCAGAACCAACATTTACGCATGTGTGTGTATGCAACTCCCCAGGATTTATCGACATACATAATACGAGTGCAGTCATTAGCTTATAAGTTAGCCACAACCGCAGATAATTGTTACGTTTTGTTTTGTAAACTATGAAATTTATGACCATTATTTTTAAAAAAAATTCTTATTGGAAACATGTAGGCAACTGGAATGTGTATTCATGTATTGCTTATAAGTTATAACTAGTGCACTTTATAATTAAAAGCGAAATGTGCATTTCCTATTAAAGAATATATATTTTGCATTGCGTTTGGTAGCTCTATTTCATAGTTTGCTTGTAAATACATACATTCAAAAGTACTAGATGCAAACATTGTATGTAAAATGTGTTCTACATGAACCATAAAGTATGGTTAGCTAAAATTTATCTTTATTATTGTATTTCTAATGAGTTTGTAAATAATACTAGATACGTCTTACATCGTTACTCATATGCAATTTAATTTAAAATTATTTCATAAAAAATCGCAAAATATTGTGTTTATAAGTTTTTTAATTATAAATTTGGATAACATAACTTAAAAAGTTTTCCTCCCGACTTGTTTTCGATCTTGTGTATCAGTTACAATACACTAAATTGTAATATTCGTTCAATTACGAAACTATGAAATTTAAAATAAATTTAATTACCGCATCTATAAAATAAATTTCAAACATGTTTCTATTTTAAAAGGGGTTGGGTATACTCGTCCCTGTAAACCAGTTACATATAAATTTGATTTTAGCATAAATTTAAAAATTATTAAAACAAGCATGCTTATTTGCTATGCGTAAATAGTTTTAAAAAAAGTAACGCGGTTAGACTAGCTTGGTTTGTTTTGAAAAGCAATCGACTTCAATTTTGCTTTGTGGACGCGCTTAAAAAATTATAAATGTATTTAGCAAAACAAAAAGCGAATTTTCCATATAAGCGTTGGGCATATAAGGAGAAGCAAAATGGTTGTTGTGTTATTTTTTCCAATGTTCCTTAAAGTCGTTTGATGAACTGCACTCTATATGGCTTAGCAGTGAGCGTAATTCCCGGTTGCAACACTAAAGACGGATTCTCGTTTGTTGGCAGCACAAGTTTAAAATTTTGCACAATCTTGACCAGGAATGAAAAGATGCAGGCACGTGCCAAGGCGTCACCCAAACAACGGCGTCTACCTAAGCCGAATGGCATAAAGTACTCATTCTTAAAACATTTGCCTTCTGCGTCAATAAAACGTTCTGGCCGAAATTCGCCTGGTTCTTGCCAATATTGCTCATCCATTAGTACGGAGCGTAGACCTATTAATATAGTCGTATTTTTTGGTATATCGTAGCCACCCAGCTTGGTCTCCCACAGTGCCCGACGCGGTCCACTTACAGGGACAATGTGAAAAAAGCGCTGTACTTCCATAATGAAGGCGTCCGTGTAGTGAAAAGATTCACGCCGGCTGAGGTGCGGAAATGCCTCAGCATCTGCGCAGCTCATATTGTGCGAAACTTCTGCGTATATTTTGGCCTGCACGTCGGGTCGCATAGATAGAAGCATGAGCGCCACATTGATGGTATTGCTTGTGGTCTGTGAGCCAGCGATAAAAAAATCTAGAATGGTCATGACTAGCTGTGTCTCATTAAAGGTGCCCGAACCGTCGCCAGACTGCATCTCTCGCAGATATGCGTATATTAAGTCACTGTCTTCGGATTGAGTGGTACTAACGGGATTTTTTTGTAATCGTTCTTTATGATCTTTTATGGTCTCCGAAAAAAAGTTGTGCAATTCCGTATTAAGCTGCCGTATAAGATTATAGCCTGTGCGATCAGGCGCTATGAAACGTAGCCAAGGGTACTGAGTCAACAAGCCGCCACTTATGTCAAACAGCTTGGAGCGACGGTTCATTAAGTCCAGCAATCTATCCAAAGTGCTGTCGGTTTCACTACTGATGCACTGTCCTGCAACCAGGCACCATAGCACATTAAGCACACTCTGTGCCAAGAATGTAGCTGGCCAAATGGGTTCCTCTTTAGCTTGCGTCAAGTGACGCAGTAAAGCGTCCGCCTCACGTTCAATGTGCTGCTCCATCTGGCTATGGGAATAAAAATCAGCTATATACAATATACTTCAAAGTAATCACAAAAATGCAGCACACCTTCGTCCATAGCCTACATTCCGCATTTGCTTCATTGCAAAGTTACGATGCTCGTACCACAGTTTGCCATCTGTGCACGTAATGCCCTTTCGTGTGCCCATGGTGCGCAGGCGCAGAAAGAAATTGTCTGGACGGCCCTCGAACACTTCCTGTAGCTGTACATCACGGACTAGTGTGTTGCCAAGCGCTACCACAACGTACTCCTGGCCTAGTTTCAATCCGAGTAAATTGCTCTTGTAACGTTTGGCCCATTGTTCGAAGAGCAGGTGCTGACCGCCTGTAGCACGTGCTTCCTTTCGTAACTGCAGCGTGTTTCCAACCCAAGGCAGAAATTGAGGACCTACAGAGATTCACAATAGAAATCAGATCAACTTGTAACTGAAGAGGTTCAGTCGTGTAAATGTAGCTAAAGTTCAAGTGGTAGTAAAATAAACTAGTGCATAAAAAGTGTGCGCCTAATAAGTTATTTAAGAGTTAGTTAATAATAATTTCTAACAATAGTAATAGTAGTTTTTAGTAATCTTATCACCTGCCTAAATTAGTAAAATCTGTTAATCAACAAATCATGAAATTCGACAATACAAAATTAATAAGCTTATCAGTCACAGTATTTTAGATGTTAGTTTCTAGGGGAGTTAATATGGACATATTATTCTCCAATAATTAATTATTTAATATAGATAGGTTTATATCTTCAGGTGCTGGAATAAAAACTTTCCCGTCCAGACCAATCCTAGCGACATTCTCTACTCGCATAAATAACTAAATGAGTGTATCTGATATGGAATATGAATTAATATACAGCAATACAAAAAGATGGCGTACGTTAAAGTCGGGCGCGGATGACTTTGGGATACCCTGTACCACCACATTGCAATTAAATCCGATATAAAAACAGTCGAATTTGGCACCAACAATTTTTTTTTGACCGATCGGTCCTATTGTGGCTACCAATTTTGATCAAATTTGGTACAGTAATTGAGAACTCTAAAAAACTTCCGAGTGGGAAATTTGGTTACGATATCTTTGCAGACAAACGAAACACAATGTCCAAAAAACGTTTTTTTGACCGATCTGTCCTATGGGAGCTATATGACATAGTCAACCGATTTTGATCAAATTTGGTACAGAGATTCGGGGCTCTAAAGAACTCCCGCAAAATTTGGTTACGATATCTTCACAAACAAACGAAACACAACGAATTTTGTCCAAAAAACGTTTTTTTGACAGATCTGTCCTATGGGAGCTATATGACATAGTCAACCGATTTTGATAAAATTTGGTACAGTGATTGGGAGCTCTAAAAAACTTACGATATCTTCATAAACAAACGAATTATTTATCTAAAACTTTTGGGGTTTTTCGAGGCCCTCTGAAACACCCCTATGGGAGCTATATAATATATCCCCGATATTGAAAATATAAAATAAACTTGCATCCCCTGACATAATAACGCATCTAATCTTGAACAAACTTAATATACCCTTTGTACCATACGGTACAGGGTATAAAAAATGGCACTCTTCAGACAGGTGTTACAAATTGACTACGATTTTAATGCCAGACGCGTGCAATTACATGTCCAGCTGGTTATTGTGTTGGCTGACACTTGACCATATGAGGCGTAGAGCAGGTCTACAATATTGCATAAATTGGAACTTGTATCAGGCTGTCAAATTTGCTTGCATAATTAGATATTGTTGTTATATGTATGTATATATTTCTATAAATATATGTACATATGTATGTATATGAATTATGCGCATAACTAGACAGTATCTATCCTATTTGAATACTGATCATCATTGAAGTGATATAAAAGGTCACAAGATATAGTAGAATGCAAGTCCCTATTATTATATTTCTTTGCAAATTTGCCTTGAGAAGCTACTATATCTATTCTGAATTTTTACTTATTACTTGTTAAATTGAAAAAAAAAAGAAATAGAAGGAATAGGAATTTGACATTTGTGAATATTATTTCCATTTTATTGTTAAATTAATATTTTTGTCAAAGTGGCATTCGAATATTGCTGTTTGCATAGGTCCCATACGCGACTCACCAGGAGGAAAGTTTTTCGGACGGCGCAGCGAGCTTATCAATGAATATATCACAAACCCAATTAAAGTTGTACACAAAAATAAAAAAACACTCATCTTGACAATTACGGACGCAGAGTTTTTTTCACAAATATCAATCACGTTACCCACACAAAATACACAGACTTAGGTGTTATGTGAATCTTAAACTAACGCGACCGCACTGCATGAGAGCTCTATGCCAACTAAATCAAATAGATATGCATGCCCAAGCCTGAGCGTGTCATAGAGTTACCGAAACCCACGCACTGCCGTTCAAGTGGGCACCGGACACCTTTGATAATAATGGCAAAAAGAGCGTCTCGTTTGATCGAAGTTGTTCGTTTTTGATTTCGAATCAGAAACGTGATACGCGGCGTTTTGTTTAAGAATCAAACGTGTCTACTACTATTTGTTGATAAGAGCGTAGAAATAATAGCTTCTGTGCTATATAACTCTTCTGAGCTGAAGAGCACGTTCGTTTGCAGCAGTGGCGGATCCATGGGGGATTTTCGGGTCCGGACCCTCGAAAAAGTTGGAAAAATTGGTTGAAAGCCTTTTGCGAGCTCTGATATATATACACTTCGAAGTGAAGAGCCCCCCTAAGACCAAATCCTAGATCCGCACCTGGTTTTCAGTAATATTGTTCTGGATGGGCGTTCTTTGAATTTTCGTGAAATTGCTTACGTGATATATCGTTAGAAATGCACAGTTGCTACTTTTTATGGTTTCAAGAGCGATTTAAATTTAGATGCCAATACCATGACGCTGCTACATACTCTTCAATGCCTGATGAAATTTATTGTAATGATATTCGTTATTTAACGAAAAAAAATTTTATATTCCACATTTGCGATATCCCATTTGGGATATTTTTTTTTATATGAAGTTTTGCGATTCCGTGCGAAATATTTCGTGCTGCGTATAGGCCTTAATTTTTAAATTATGGAAAATAATTTGAATTTATTTGGAGCTGATTCCCTGGCAATGGAAGCAAAAAAATTGGACCTTGCTGAACATACAAATGTTCAAAAAATATTCCAAAAAATCCTGAAAACTTCAGGAATCCAAAGCTTATACATATATCCAATGCATGTAATAAAATAAATTTTTGTGTGTTTGTTCAATACACTTTCGGTACACATAGACGCACGAAAGAGGATAATGATATCTAGTTTACTACTGGTGCCAATGGGTGTACTATCCTGTAGACAGCATTCACCAACTATTTTGTGGAATCTAGCTAGAGCAGAGCTTGTCCGCTTTTTGAATCTCGGTGTCCGGCTCTCGAGAAGGTTATTCTCAAGGTATGCGCCAACTATCTTGGCATCAGTCTATTTTCTATTTCATACAGTGTTCTAATGAGCGTATTTTCTCTGAAATTATAGCTATGACAATATTTTAATTTTAACTAACATATTATACTATTCATTTCATATCCTGGAAAAGAGCTATAACCAAGTTGTATGATCATATTGTCCAAGTTCGGTATTCCTACCAAGTTAGTGCGGATTTGCAGATTGACGTTAAGGGCCAACGCAGCATGTAAAAATTCCGCACCAAACGTCAAAATATCCCAAAATAGGGAATTTTTTTTTAATGAAGTTTTGACGTTTGTTACGGAATTTTTGCATGCTGCGTTTGGACCTTTAAGCAAAATTCACAACTATTTTGTTTAGACAAGGTGATGCCATCTTCAACTTTGAGCTGAATGCGACGTAGTGCGACCGTGACAAAGTTATCTAAATTAGAGAAGTCGATATACCCATATCCGTCTGCTTGTATGAACTCCTAAATCTCAAAGATGGTAAAAGCTAGAGCAAGTTTATAATTTCGGCGTTACATTATATAGCTCCCATATGGGCATTCAGAGCACCTCAAAACCAAGAAGAGGGGTAATTCGCGTGTTTATGAAGATATCGTAACTTGGCGTTTCCAAGTTTTTTAGAGTTCCCAAGCACTCCACCGAATTTGATCAACCTCGGTTGACTGCATCATATAGCCACCACAGGGGCCGATCGATCAAAAACACGTTTTTGGTGCAAAATTAGTTTGTTTTTTTGTTTATTTTAGAAGACATCGTCTCCAAATTTTGTTAAAAACTTTTGACGATCTAAAGACCATTATTTTCCTCTTTTTTCTTCACATTTTTAAAATTGTGTTATGCTTTAGGAACTGTGTATCGTTTAATTAAGATATAAGCTATACATGTATGGTTAGTGAATACTAACAGACAAAAAAGATTAATTTTCTGGATCTTCATTTATATTTATACAAAACTTTCGCATTCATTACAAATTTATATAAATTATTATATAATTGAATGCATTTTACATATCAGTATGCCACTTAAGAAAATCCAGTTCATAATAAAAGTTTTGGAATATGTTTTAAAAATTTTATAGATAGTTGCAAATGCAAATTACATAAGACGTTACAGAGTAATACGTAGACTGCCACTGGAATCATGGTCTCATAAAAATACAGAATTCTTGGCAATTATGTAGTCGATTTCATTTGTCCAAGGGTTTTTGAAAGCGCGCCATTCGCTTTGAAGCTGTATATAACTATTATCCTTGCAACGAAACCGATAAAGCCGCGTTGTAATTTTTTCCGGCACCTGCATCACCATCTTGTGAGATTCAACTAATGCAGGTATATCTTCGCTGTGAAAATACTCATAAAAACTGGTGCCAAGTATTTCCTGTGGCAAAAAACCAATAACCAAGGTGGCGCTATTATAAACAAGAGGAATTTAATTAGATTTAAGCTTCTTGTTAATTTATTAAGTGATACGTACCGCTGATCGATGAACAAAAACTTTCCCTCCGCTGAGTGCCTGGATATAAAAAGCACATGTCGTATATTTGGATGGTTATCCAAAGAGGCGGGTAAAGACGAATTTAAGACATTTGGTGGAATTCGCCCAACAGCTACTAGACACGATAAATTTGTAGTTTGCTCATCGTTATCGCTATCCTGCTCTTCATCTTTAATGGGCGTCCAAGATTTTAAGTATCCTGTGCACTGTATAACCCGGTACTTATTTTCAATGCTTATCTTTGAATTGCGCTTGGTGGAACTGCGTGAACTTGATGAAGTATCAGATTCTTCTTTGATTTTATTAGTTGCTTGAAGCTTCATACGGCAAAAAAATGAACGACGTGCACCGGGACACAAGCGACAAAGGCTTTGTGGAACATCCGTTTTGACCGGCAACATTGCTACAAGGTAATTATTATTATTGTATTATGTTGAACACATATAACTAGAAAATAACAATTTATTTTGCCTAAGGTCATATGCTATACTATTGGCTTCTTTTTTGCATTTAAGTTTAATTAAAATTCAAATTATCCAATTTAAAAAAGCGTGAAACCAACACTACTATTCATTTGATTAAAATCACTTTACTTACTTTTGGCATCAATAAGACGCTCTCGTGGGCATTGTTCCAGCGAAGACAACTGCTCCTTGACCTTGCCAATATCTTTGGGATGCAACACATCAAACCAGCTCTGACCCAACAGATCCTCCTGCGTGCAATTCAAAACATTTGAGACTGAATCCGAAACATATAAAATACTTCCGCGATCACAACCCACAACAAAGAGAAAACCCTCAGAAGCCTGCAATATAATCATTTTCAGTTCCTGATCGGATAAAAAGCTAGGTCTGTAGTCGCCATTATATGGATGTAAGCTGCCACGTATACCACGCAAGTGTTGCACAGCCATGCGCAACACAGTGAGCTTGTCCAACTTGCGATGCATGGCATAGCACATAGGTATCATAGACGATAACTCATTAATATAGGTGTTCATTTTGTCCCGGCGGCGTTTTTCAATTTCACTATGGTTGTGTCTAAAAATCATACAAAAAAATATTTTAAGATGAATTAAAAGATAACTTGCTATAATACGAGTATTGTAGATAGTTTATAATTTTTTTATATTTTAAACTTAGTTTTCAAGAATCAATAATAATTGTAAGAAGATACCTTAAAAACTACAAAATACATAAAGTGACAACTCTTTTTGATGCTTCGATCTGTGTTTAAAAGGCTTTATTATACCCTGTACCGTATGGTACAAAGGGTATATTAAGTTTGTGCAAGCCGAAAATGTATGTAACATACAAAAGGAGACGTCGGAGACCCCCCAAAGTTACCTAAAGTAATATCAGGGTGACAATAGAAGTCGATATACCCATGTCCGTCTGTCTGTCTGTATGAACGCCTAGATCTCAGAGATGGTAAGAGCTAGAGCAACCAGAGTTTCAGAGGACCTCGAAAAACCACAAAAGTTTTAGATGAATAATTCGTTTGTTTATGAAGATATCGTAAGTTTTTTAGAGTTCCCAATCACTGTACCAAATTTGATCAAAATCGGTTGACTATATCATATAGCTCCCATAGGACAGATCGGTCAAAAAAACGTTTTTTGGACAAAATTCATAATTTTCTTTTGTGTGCAAAGATTTCGCACTAGGAAGTTTTTTAGAGTTCTCAATCACTGTACCAAATTTGATTCAAATCGGTTGCCTATATCTTATAGCTCCCATAGGAACGATTGGTCAAAAAAACGTTTTTTGCACAAAATTCATTGTGTTTCGTTTGTTTGTAAAGATATCGTAACCAAATTTGGCATTCGGAAGTGTTTTAGACATCTTCAACACTGTACCAAGTTTTATTAAAATCGGTTGACTACATCATATAGCTCCCATAGGAACGATCGGTCAAAAAAACATTTTTGGTTAAAAATTCGTCGGTTTTTGGTTGTTTATGAAGGTATCGTAATCTAATTTGGCAATTAAATGTCTTTTGGTGTTCTTAAGCAATTTACCGGATTTTATTGCAAGCAGTGGTACAGGGTATCCCAAAGTCGTCCGCGCCCGACTTTTTGGTTGTTTATGAAGGTATCGTAATCTAATTTGGCAATTAAATGTCTTTTGGTGTTCTTAAGCAATTTACCGGATTTTATTGCAAGTAGTGGTACAGGGTATCCCAAAGTCGTCCGCGCCCGACTTTAACGTACGCCATCTTTTTTATTAGGTATTACAAATGTTAGACAAAATTATAAAATTTTGTTCGGGGTATAAAAAACACAGAATTTTCATACTTGCGGTTTTCATCCGACGTGCGTGCCGACTTTTCCTCATCGAATGTCTCATCCTCCAGCTCCTCTAGGTTTTCACTGAAATAAACACAACAGGCTTGCGTTTTATTTTGCATTATAGAAAAATCAATAAATAATATTAAATAAAATAATAGTTATTCTTCCTCCGTGTAAAAACTTGGTGTGTGTAAAACTTCCATTTTCTGTGTGATGTACACATTTTAAGTTTCGAGAAACTCCAGAACCCCCACTCTGGATCCGAATACCATAATCGTGTATTATATTAAATTGTATTATATGTATTATATTAAAATAATTCATATCCCGTTATTTTAGTCAGACAAAAAAAAATTTCTAAATGAATCCACATTTAATTTCGAAAAGGGAGAGTACCTAAAAAGCTTTGTGCATTTTGTGTTTAAAAACGAGTCGAGTCGATGGCCTTGTTGATCGCACTCTTTCTGTATATATTAGATTTAATATTAGATAATTAGTCTAATGTAAATAAATAAAAAAAAAAAAAAAAACAATATTACAAGCTATTAGTTAGGTTTCATGTACGAGAATGTTATACTGTACGTATACTTATTGTTATGCACTATTTTTAAAAAAACAACCCTACTGTAACCCGACACATACATACATATGTAAAATTGTAATGGGGGCAACTGTTGCTGCCATTCCTCTATTCCTCCACCCACTTACGTATGTATAAGTGTGTGAAAATAAAATATGTGTAATTAGAATGATGTATACCTACTTATATAAAGGAATGCTTACCAAAATTGCTGCATTGTAGTTGAACTTTTTATTCAAGCCTCCCTTTTAAGCTGCTTTAATTTAATATATAATAGGTAATTATTATTAACTCTATCGATTGTTTACAATATAGAAACGCCGACTGCACCAAGTAGAAAAAATTTGCACAACCTGATGGCGTTGCCGGACTGAGCGTTAGCTTGTGCATTGAAATTTCCCTTGCTGGCACTTGCCAGGGAGAGAATTTCCCTTTCTACTACGTTGTACAACACTATCAACATTGCAAAACAAACCATAGCTTGATCAAATGTGAACGTTAAATGGATGAAAAACAAATTAATTAGTAATCTTTGTTTTTTTTAATATTGGTTTAGTTCTGTGGTCGGATTAAAATTTTGAAAATGCATAAAATAGACTAAACGAAAATACCGCAGTCCACTAATTAAAATACCGCACAAGACAAGAATCGAAACGCACGTTACAAAAACCCGACCACTAAAAAATCACGCGTCTAAGCTTGAAACAAGAAAATATTGTCATCTGAAATTGTTATGTTATTGGTACTATTACTGAACAACTAAAACTAATGATCATATGAGGGCCGTAGAAAGAAAATCCGGGCCCGGGGGGAAAATGTACCGGCCCCTCTATTACACCTTTAGCTTGAATCACAACAGTAATTAGACCGGGCCCCTGAGATAACTCCGAGCCCGTGGGAACCCCCCTTTTTAACCCTCTTGACGGGCCTGATCCTATGCCACCTACCCCAACAAAAAAATACATTCTACAGTAGGATGTGATCATAGGCTTTATGCAAAGTGGCATGTGAGGCGTGATTTTTTAGAAATTAATCCCAATTATCGGGTTCATGCAAGCAAAGCAGTGACAACAGCCAAAAAAATATATATATTAGAAACGTGAAAACATTTTTTTGTTCATAACTTTTTTTTTATAATTTTTGTAAAGATCCCTTATTATGCAACGGGAAACAAAAAAGGAAAATCATTTTACCATATCATAGAAACCATTTATCAAAAAAGGGTTACCAGCTATAACACTAATTTACAGGAAAAATGAACCTTCCTAAAAAAGTGTTTTTTAGGGTAATTTGGGGTCGAGAAACACGAAAATGGCGTTTTCGAGATATTTTCGAAAAACTTGTTTTTGATCACTTTTTTCAGTTATTCCTCAATATCTCGTGAACCTCTCTCGTGATTAGATCGAAAGATATTGCTGTGCTCTTTCCAGTGATATATAATATAAACACATTAAGTACAAATTATTGAAGTTGCAAGCAACCAAAGTCGAAAAAAAGTGTAATTTTCGACCATTTTTCAAAATTAAACATTTTTGGTAGGCTTTTTACTAACGAAAAATAAATTTTATAAATTATCTTAAGCTTTAATTACGAGTCTAAGATCTTCTTATCTAACCATCTTTCATGTCGATACAAAATTTTGTTCACGAGATATTCAGGAATAACTAAAAAAAGTGCTCAAAAACATGTTTTTCGAAAATAAGAAAAATGTTGCCATTTTCGTGTTTCTCGACCCCAAATTACCCTAAAAAACACTTCTTTACGAAGGTTCACTCGATGACCCTTAAATTTGTAAGCTAGTGTAATTCGTTTGTTTATAAAGTTATCGCAACCAAATTTGGCAATCAAACGTTTTTTGGAGTACTGAGTAATAAATCGAATTTGATTGCAATTCCAATCAATCAATCAAAAGTGTTCATGTTTCATCAAAAGCACATTTTGTGCTTTTAGTGTCAAAGTAAATGTATGAATTCCAATAAGCAATAGTTAAAATATATTAATTTTTTTAATACACATAAATTTTTATATTTTATAAGTTCAAAAACTTAAAACAAAACAAACGAGGAATTAATTTATGCATTTATAAACCTGAAGTTAAATATGATACATTTTATCCAAGCATATTGTTATGACCTGCATATAGCGATCCCACAGGCAACGTGTCTCTTGATCTCTACAAAATTTGAAACATCACTTTTAGTAAATTTTGGTATTTTTACAAATCAAATTTACCTGGATATTTCCAAGTCCAAAACACTTTGTGTTATGGATGTAAGAAATTTATTAACTTGCTCGCGATTCCAGCCATTTTGACGCCAAGGCTCTACTAATTTTTCACAAAGGTCAACGAAAAGATCTCGTAGCTCGCGGTTTCTATGCAAATTACATGCTATTGTTATTAGCGCGCGCCAATATGAGCTGTAAAACAAAATCATTTTTATAAATATAAATAAAAACAATCAAATGACAAACCGAAAGTTGGCATCCATCTCATGAAAAACGCGCTCCAGCAACACCGGCTTCAGACGCAGGCACGCAAGGCTACATACCAAAAATTTAATATTTTATATATTTTATTAAGTAATAAATAGTTTACTGTTTAATTTCCTTTTCCTTGTCGAGCAAACAGCGTAGCTCACGTAAATCGAGCAAAAATTCTTTATCCATTTCCGTATCATAATACTCGGGTCCCGTGTGCTGGTATGTGTAGGTCCAATAGACCATAATAGAGTGCGACATTGCAAGTAAATCACTAAAACTTAAATATTGAAGCTTCTTTTTGGAGGTCTCAAAACGAAGACATGCTAAAAACACTATGCAGGCATATTTTCTAAAGTGGAAAAGAATAATAGAAACGTTTGTTTTCAAAGCAGTAAAGGGTTGGACTACTTGGCCAATTCATTTGATATGAAGAAATGCTGCTTAATGTTGTTGGTTAAGGTGCCAGGTAATTCTTCCACAGCTTTGAAAATGCGCTTCACGTTGTCAAATTGGCGACTGTTCAAAATTGTTTAAAAAATATTTTTGTGAACATTTGCTCAGTTAGAATTAAATGTTATCTTACCGACAGGACTTAAGTTTAACACAAGTTTTCTCTGCCACTTCATCCAGGTCCTTGCGATAGCGTGATGTTAGTTTCTTGCCCAGAATTTCACGTGCCACAACATCGTCAATGGAATAAAACTTTTCAATAATTAAATCACGAGTTTGAGGTTCTAGCTGAAAACATGATTGCTCTAGCAATTTAATGGGCGCATGCAGCAAGCGTTCAATAAGTGAATATGTGCGATAGTGATCTAAAACATCAGAGGCAATTAGATCAATAGGAGCGCCCATTGAATGCCCGAATCCTTTTTGTTTCAAATAGCAAACGGCTTCACCGGCTAAAAGGATCATATTTAAATTATTAAATCTTTTAATTTATTACAAAAATTACAAGTAAATCCTTCTATCCAAAGTTGATAAATTTCTGGATCCACCAAGGTGTAATTACTTATAAAAACGTCAACGTCCGCCTGTAATGTGAAAGAAGCTAGGGTAAAATATTACGAAAAAACCCAAGTTGGTTAGCTAACCATATTATGTTGATTATGATAGTTTTTTTTTATTTTATTAAGATGAAAATGTATGTAAGTTAAACCAGCTCTTGTTTTTTATTTGTACAGCTGTTTGTAGTGGCCCTGCCAAGTTGATTTAAAAAAAAAAACAGCTGCTGGCGATTGATGGAAGTGAAAACGATTGACTTAAACTCTACAAAACTATCTGTCATCGAAAAACTCGATAAACAGCTACTCGATTGCCACCATCCACAAATGCTACTCAAGTTATCATGAGGAAGAAGAAGAGGATATCAACTTTTAGAAGACAAATTTTATAAAAGTTTGGACTAAAAATGTAAAATGCAAAAAACTAATAAATTGTAAATAGCAAACACATAGTGAACAATAAGCATAAAGTGCAATAAGTGCGCGCGTGTTTATAAATAAGCGCGCGAATCTATAATTGCAGCTGCCACAACCGTCGACAGACATATCCAACAAGAAGAAGCAAAAAGAAAAATATTGTAGAAGTGAAATTTATGCGCGTGTGAGTGTTTTGTGCCTCTGGTGCACAATGGAACAGGTCGATTCCTCAACTGAACTGCATTTAAGCAGGATACGAGACGTTAAAGAGTTGGCTGCATTAGCTGAAGACGTTGTTAAAGAAGAGGTCATACTCGAGAGCCCAAACCATCATCACCATCATCATCAGGTAAACGAGAAACTAAACCAAAACCAAACAAAAACTGGCGTTGGCGGCAAGGGTGGTTAGTTGGTTCGGTTTGGTTGGACGTCGGCAGGCTAGTGGCTGCTGCCGCCGATGCTACTGCTGCTGCAGCGCAATGCCGCGCAGGCATCGCGCAGTAGTAGAACTCTGTGTGTGTATGTGTTCTCGCCAGTGTATGCCAACGTGTGTGTATGTGTGTGTATGAGTATCTGTGTGTGTGTGTAACGGAGTGGAGCAAGTGTATTGAGGGGGGCGGCGCAACAAAAATGCGCGCGATGCTTGCGCCCAACAACCGACCCACTGACTACTGCCAGTCGCCTGCGCCACCACCACAACTCCAACGTCAGATTGTGGCGCAAATTGTTGTGTATACCGATTTTCATTTTTCCATGCTGTGTTGTTTACTTACATTCAATTTTCTTTTGATTTCAACGCACGAAAAATTCGAATTTCATACGAAAAAAACCATTAAAAAAAATGCAAAACGGAAAATCGAATTGAAAATAAATCCTGAAACTTATGTGAACGTCGTGCGTTGTAATGTGCGCAATGGTAATGCAGTTGGATACGAAAGTTCGCATGGTCACTTCCTCCTCAAACGACAACAGCGGTAGCGGCGGTGTTGTATCAGTGCCCGTATCACTGCCCATTGGCTCAATGATTACGGGAACGGCCTTTAATGTGATTACCCCTGACCAGCTGCCCCATTTCAAACCGATGCTGTGCGTCGATAACAATGGCTATTTATCTGGCAGTACTGTCAGCATGGGCGGCGACCTAAAGACCATTGTCATTCAGCAGCAGCAGACACAGACAACGGGCAGCGGTGGCGGAGGTGGCACCAGCAGCGCTGGCACCACAACTACAGCTACGAATACAATTGGACTGAATCACGATGGCTCCGGTAGCAATAATAGCCATGACAGCATTGCCACGCTCGAGCATGCAGCAGGCGGTGCGGGCACGACAGGCTCCACAGGCTGGGCTGAAACCAGTTCTACACAGCACATGGAAGTCTTTCAAATACGCTGCAAAACATTCTGCGCTGAGCTCTATCGCAGCAAGCTCGGCTCTGGCGGACGCGGACGATGCGTTAAATACAAAGATAAATGGCATACGCCAAGTGAGTTTGAAACCGTGTGTGGTCGCGGCTCCAGCAAGGATTGGAAACGCTCAATAAAATACGGTGGCAAATCCCTGCAGTCCCTCATTGATGAGGGCACACTAACGCCCCATGCAACAAACTGTAGTTGTACGGTGTGTTGTGATGATGAAGCAGGTGAGTTGAGGATGACGAAGTTGCGAAAATTCAGATGTCCAATGGGATCATAGCTACAATATTTTAACTTTTAATAATGTAATTCTAAATTTCGGAGCAGAAGAAGAAGCAGTAATTAATGTTTTTAAGAATTTGCTAATGCTCGACAAAGCTTTTGAATCTGTTCAGATAGAAAACCACGGAAAGATTATACAAAAAGTTATAATGTTTTGCGATGTTTTTAAACCAATTATATACTTTTTCTGTACCCTGTTACTTATTATTTTGAATTATGATTGAAACACCAGTAAAAATAATTGTTTCTTGTTTAACAAAAGTATGCAGTAGCCAGAGGGAAATGTGTCAAAAAAAATTCTAGCAATTTTTAAAAGTATTGAAGGTAGCTATTCAGAATTAATCCAAAAAGAGTATACGTTTGCGCCTTGAGCCATATTCTCAAAAAACTGAAATAGGAAAGTTAGACTAAATTTTTTTTTCAATTCATGAAATACATATCTTATACATCATAAATGCTGCAGTTTACAGGTGAGGAAAGTACGAGTGATTATGACTCTAGTCGGTTATTTCTTTAAGCTCTTTCCTTATATTTCTTTAATTCGTTTATAACCGATATAGTTATTATAAATCACCAAGTCCAATGTATAGTTAAAGTAACAAAACTTACATCAAGAATATCTATTCAATATGCATTTCAACGCATAAAATTTATCAGATTAGACTTGTTAGGCCAATATTATTAATATTATAAAAATATTAGAGAAAATAGAAATATTTATTCTACCAAAAAATTAAACAAATCGTAGATGATTTTGGATATTAATGCCTGCACATCTTGTGTCTATAACAGCTTCCGGTCCTGTACGTCTATTTACACCATACAAACGACGAAAGCGAAATCAAACAGATCTCGATGTTGAGCCTGGCCCTAAGCGCAAGAGGAATACACATAGCAACAACAACAACAACACAAATACTAACAACAACAATACAAGTAGCAGTAGCGCCAACAATGTGGACCCAACGACAGCCACCGCCACCGTTGTGGATGATAACAATATGTTTATAACCGATGATAATATAACATCCAAAGATGAACCCTGGGCGGCGCTCAATGACAGTTTAGACACCTCCACCGAGCTGGTTGACCAAACGCACATGGGAAATCCCTACGAGCGTGAAACGTTTGTGGTAAACATCAACGATGCAGGCTCTATAGCAGTGTTGGATAGCAGTCAATCTATGAAGAATATTGAACATGTCTATTGTACTATGGTAAAGGCAACTAATGACTTTAAACGTTTGCTTAATGACATGAAGCAAAACTATGAGCGTCGCCTTGAGGTGCTGCAAAAGGAGCGGGATGCGGCCGTTTCGGCCATGCGAGTACAGGTGCATACGGACATTGATGATCCAAATATATCCGGTTCGTTGCATGGCAATGAGATCATATCGGCTAAAAAGGTAAGCTATTTGTATTGCTTTTTGTAGAATACTTAGTTGCATATTATAAATTAGAAATAGTTTGAAAGTCAGACTGTCTTTAATGCATTATGTTATGGTTTAAGATTCCAAGTAGAAAACCCGAATCCGAACTAGTATTATAACGAGTCCTACAGAGAAAATAGAAAACACATTGGTAGATTTCTTGCTTGTTGAATGGAACAGGAACAGAGTCCAGAAGTGCAATACGCAATCACATAAGAATATCCGTTGAAATGTTGCTTCTTTCAAAATAATTTTGATGCCTGAAAAATAAATTTAGATCGTTCTGATTCTATACAACTCAAAAGTTTGGGTTTTTGTCTATTTAACGAGAAGAAACCAATGGTTAAGCGATAATAAATATTTAAGGTACACAACATTGTTACAAGAAAGTTTATAGTTTGGAATACATTGTTTACAATCTAACTAGAAAACTAAAAACAATATTATTTAAAGATTCCCTAATTTATTTATTTATTTATTTTTTTTTGTGTTACACAATTAGTGCGCCAATTGTAACCGAGAAGCATTGGCTGAGTGCTCACTCTGCCGCAAGACGCCGTACTGCTCGGAGTTTTGTCAGCGCAAGGATTGGAATGCTCATCAGGTGGAATGCACAAGGAATCCACAAGCGACTGCGCAACAGGTTATGCTATTGATCGATGATCAGTCCTAAGCAACGTAACGAATTGTATATACAAATTTTACTACTACTAATTAATATGGTCAAACAAGCATACAACACCTGTGTCCTACCCTCTTCCCCTTTAACCTTTTAAGGCCTCAAGCCCACACAATAACAAGAAGCAAAACCTTTTTAGCAAGTTCATTGATAAGCCTCCTAACCTAACTACCCTTAGAGTTATTCCTATATTAATGTAATTCTTAAACGTACACATAATTATACATATATATATAAATATATATAAATATAATACATTTTATTATAAACGTAGGGCATGCCGGCAAAAAAGAATAGAGAAAAGCAACAAGCAAAAATCAAAGCAAGTGCAAAGGCGTCTTGGCATAGAAAATTATTTAAGCTAAAATTTGAAGCGTAAACCTAAACAAAAAAAAATATTAACTTGTAATTCAATTTAAATTAAATTTATAAATAGTTGCAAACAATTATAAGTGAAAAAGCGCATAGCATAAAAAAAAGAAGCTCGAAGGAAAAATAAAAGGTAATTCAAGCAGGGAATCAAAACGAAACTTTTATAGGTTCCAGTTACAGTTCATCCGATTCTTGTATTTCGCCTTACCGTTTTATTGAGTTTATTAAAAATAAAAAATATCGGTTAGTTGAATTTAAAAAAGAATTTATGTGGTCAAATGTGAAAAAAATGGTTCTTAAATTCAGATTGCAAATAACGTACATTTTTCTAAGGAAAATGAGCGCGATTGGCGTCATACAATATAACGGATACGCAAGTAATTTTCGGGATATAAAGTCATAATTATCACCGATAATCAGAATCAAAGTTGAAGGACAATGGGACATTGCGTCTGCCTGCTATAACGATTGAGCTATCTGGCCAAATACAGACTCCTGCACTCCAGCAAGAACAACCTATTTTCATGTTTCTGGAAAATTTATGAAGCTACAATAAACTCTTTAGACAAGTCGTAATAAAAGCTTAAAATATTAATATGTAAACATAAAGCATATAGTACAATAGTAATGTTTAGGTCGTACAAGAAGAAAAGCTCTAGAAAAAAATCAACTCAAATTAATTCCAAACTTAAAGACTTATTAATACTAGTTTAAATATGGGCTATCTTTTTGAGGCCTTTTGGGCATAGTTTAATTTTAGTAAATTATATTCAAATTATTATTGTTGGTCAGACAAAAATTAGATATAACTCTTTTATAATTTAAATTGTTTGTTTTTCGTTTTTTTTTTTAATGTCACTTGTTTTTGAACGTATTGATACTGAGTTCCTGTAAATTACCCACAGTATTCTGAATACTGAGCTTCAGGGTGTTTGTTTTGCTGAAATATGCAGACTTAAGTTTATGGGATTATCATTTTTGGGAAACTGTGTAGTTTTGCAATTTCAAAATTCAGATGTTTAACGGTTACCGGTCCCGATTTCGGTTTTGATTTGATTCCCTGTATTCCACATAAAAAATAAAAATAAAAAAAAAAAACGCAGCAAGCTAAAGAAAAGCAAAACGTAAAAAGAAATACATACATACATATTCGTCTATGTATACATTTTTCATTAGACTTTAAGCACATAGTTAAACTTTTAACATTTTATTATTATAATTTTATGGATACTACTGCCCGTCGTTACAAGCATCCAATAAAGATTTCAAAACAAACAAAAAATAAAAATATATATAAACCGAAAGCAAAATGCAAAACATTTAAATACATCATAGTTGTGTGTAAATGTGTCGTAAAATTTTTCGTTTTTTTTAAATGTTTTTTTTAATTTTTTTTGTTAATTTAATATTTAAATGCTGTAGTTTCTTTTCGCCAGCTGCTGTAACAATTTCTTGTAGTCTGTAGTCAATATGCCTAACATTCGTATAGTATATAACTCCAAATATATTATACATATATAATATATATTTGAATAACTAGCTATATATTCCGATTCACGCACACACCTACACGCACACACAAAGCATTACCATTTGAAAACGCAGTCCAGTCAGTTTAAAATTTTAAATGCAGGCACAGAGACAGCATTTAATATATAAAATGGCATAAGAAAAACAGCAGTAAGTCAAATGATCGATCCAACCAACGATCGTTTGATTCAGGTCTCAACTCAAATCGAATTTGAAATCTTTATTCTCATGTCTGTAATGGTTTCGGTTGTTGCATTAAATTAAAAACAAGAATGAAAATAAAAAGAAAACTAAATAACACAAATCGAAACGAATGCAAACGCAGCAGAGTAAAACGACGAACAAGGGTGAAGAAAAAGAAAAATATATACATACATTTAAATGTACAATGCTTACGTTTTCTGGTGTTATTTTATTTTTAATATCATTTAAAGTTATACTTTACCTTTAGCCAACTTTTATACCTGGAACGGAATTAATATAACCCACGGCCCATGGTAAGTAAAACATGTGTACATATGTATGTGCCGTCCTAGAATCCGGCTCCATAACACACTAGTGTTGGTAAATGTTGAAAAAAATTAAAAAGACGAAGTACCGTGTTTTGAAAGCCTATGTTCAACGTCTGGTGTTATTACATTATAAAGTTTATTATTTTTATTATATGAAAAAAAATGGATGAACTCTCCAGAAATTGTGAAAAAATCCGACGTTTCCGTTTTCATTTTTGTTCGGACATTTACGAACGCTAGTGTGTTAGGTTGGCTAGTTCTGGGACGGCTTTCGTACATACCTAATAAAAGTTCGGTTCTAGAACTTGAAAGAGCCAAAGATTTTAAGATGAGAATTAATACAAAACACTAAGGTTAAATGGTAAGTGATATTGTATATGAAGTGTAATAGACTATAAGTTGTTATACCAAAATTATCAGTATTGATTCGGGAGTTGTTTGAGCCATGTCTGTAAGAGTAACAACCTTCTTTGGTTATATGTATTTTCAAGAAGCCATAATATTGCATCACGAGAAAAATTTCTTGAGCAAAAGAATTGAATTGAAAAAATTGAATCTCCCATTAATAATATTTATTCAATAAAATATATTTTTTCAACTACAGCTTTCCGGAACAAAGCAAATAATGCATAGGCAGAGGATGGCTTGACAGTCTATAATTCTATAATTGTTTATCAATCAATGGAACTAAGCCAGTCTGATTGAACATATGCTCCTTTACTCGCAGTAGAAATTAGATGTTACCAAATATTTTGACGATAAAGGCAACAAATGCTATAGTCAAAAATTAACTAATTTGAATTCCATTATCGGTGATATTTGTCAATGGATATGAAATACAGCAATCAAATTGAGCCGCTGTTGCAATATTGGATACCGCAATCTCTAGCTAAACCTTTAAACGGAGATACGTTCTTACCCTTTGCCACGAAAGATCGTGTCGAAGATTTCATCGATCCATCTAACTCGTAAAGATGATAATAATCTTACTTACTGTATGTACTCTTAAACATATCCAACCATGATTCAGCGGGATAAAGCACAAGGCAAAGGTAGCAATAATTGGTAGGCGAAATGATTGACTACCTCAATCTGAAAAATAATTCGCCGCGTACAATTCACCTTGGTCTTATTTAGCGTGTTAAAATCTCTGTTGATGACGATACCACCGGCCGCAACAGGATTATTTTGCGAAACACGAGAACGTTATCTATCGTTTCCTTTTTGTAAAGCGGAGTAATATAAGACTCCTGTGATTGTTGAAAAAATACCAGAACATCGCGATTTATTAACCAAATTACTGAATTTTGAGTTTAGGGCTATAGAGATAATCACTTAAAAAGGATGTGGTCAGTACAGTCATTAAGATGATATAATTAAAACAAAGCCGATGTGGATAAAATACACTGACGATTTCTTGCAGGATCATTATTTAAGCAGCTGCAACTTTTGAGCAGTTGCTGTAACGAATATTTTTCATTTATAATGTTACCAGGAGAATATAGCCAGTAAATTTTTTTTTCTAAAATAAATATAGGCTGAACTCGAACTCTCGAATTTCAAACTTCGTCTGAATAGGGAATTAGTAAATTATAGGATCTTATAGTCTTATCTACAACTTAAAAATTGAATAGAAACTGCAATTAGCTTTGTTATTTCATATTATGCACACGTTTCATTTATTATTGCATTTGCATTATTATCAATATTCTTACTAAATCTATATATGTGTTTATATATATAGTTTTAGTATGTATATGTACCTATTGATTACCAAAAATAATTTCTTAAAACATTTTTTTTCTTGTTTAATTTATTTATATTTAATTATTTTAAGTTTTGCATATCAACTGCTTGGGAGAGGATTTTAATTCGAATTATTTTTGCATTTTTGTTTTTGCCAGCGGTAACTAGGTAACTTTTAGGTTTTTTTCGTGTTATTCGAACTACACATAGAACTCAAACTCGTCAGCAAAACTATGAGAGATACAATACTTATTGCTTGGATTTAGTTGATTTAGTTTGATTTGTCATTAAACGAAACCAACTCGAAGAATTGTTTTTTTTATTTTTTATTATGTTTTATGTGTGTTTTTAGTAACTAATTTGTGTTTGGATTTTGTTTTCAGCAATTTTCGTATTGGTTATCAATTTTGTTCTTTTTTTTTTTTGTGTAACACACAATATTTGTTAAAAGATAAAATTATTTGATACAAAACATAGATGTATAAACAACGTACCTAAATTTAAATATATATTTTTTAATTGGCTAAATAATAAGTTTTTGCTTGATTTGTTAATAAATTTCGCGGCTGCCCGAAGAAGAAAACTATAAACAATTAGCTGAATGAGTTCAAGTGCCAGACACATAAAAATACAACATCTAATAATAAACAAAGACGAAAAAGTAGTATTAGTAATTAGCATTTAACTTAATTTGAGGCTTTTGCTTCTAGCGCAATTTTTACATCAATTTACTCTTTTCTTTTTCTTTTCGGAATCACAAATGTTAGCTAGTTTAAATACACATGTAGGTAAGTTAATTAAAGGAGAAATTAAGTATTATCATATGAAAATGCTGGTGTTAGAGAGGCTGCGGGGTGAGAAGTGTTGTTCTTGCCTAATTGGTAACATCGTGAACGCATTTATTGTTGTTGTGGCAAAGTGCGGCAACGAAGACGATAATTTGCGGCTTCACTCCATATTTCGCACCTCGAAGCGCTTGTACGTGTAGTTGATAAAGACCCAATCCTTGGCAATTTCGGCGCCTTGAGGTATGGGTGCCGATGCTGCAAAAATCAAATAATCTTTAAAGTTAATATTTCAAGAGCAATTTTGCCAATTATATCTTTAAAATTCAACTTGACATGGTTTTTGGTATAAAGTTTACAAAACTTAATTAAAAAAATCAATATCTTTAAAATAAAGATCATTTAAAAAAAAATTAATTTTTTTGATGGTTTTTAGGGCAGTTGGACCAAGCAATAACGGCCAAGAGCTCCGAAAATAATTTTAAAAAAATATAAAAATTGCTTTGCTAAAAAGTGTACTTACGTATCTCCAGCGATACATCCGGAAATTCATCAAAATTAGACGTGTCGTCAATGGAGCGCACCTCGACTGGTATGGCAGCGGGTCTTTCCCGTATGTGTTCCCAATCGACTCCTCGAAAGAACGGCACCGACTTCAGATCCTCAAGACCACGCTGTGAACCTAGACGTCTATCGGCCTCGCAACAAAAATTAATAATTGTCTCCTTGGCCTCTTCCGATATGGGTATTTCCGGTGGAAATATTAAGGTTTCACGCCAATTCATAACCTTGCGGTATGTGTCTTGCGGATTGTCGGAACAAAACGGCGGATAGCCCATTAGCATTTCGTACATGATGACGCCCAGTGACCACCAGTCGCAGGCAGGCCCATAGCCAGTTTGCAGGAATACTTCGGGCGCTATGTAGTCGGGTGTGCCCACTGTGCTATAGGCCAAGGCGCGTCGGTTGCGTTTCCACGATTCTGCACGTCGCTTTGAGTCCATCGGACTGAAATCATAAAAAAAACTATTATAAAACTGAACTGATTTAATTATTTATGATAAAATTACCTGGCACAAGTGCCTATAAAATCGGATGGTTTCGCCTGCGACAAATCACGATAAAAATCTGTGCGATGCGATTTCTTCAAGCCAGTACATAGTCCAAAGTCAGAAAGCTGTATACCATGAAAATCCATATTTATAATTACGTTTTACGTGAACTTTTCACTATTTACCTTTAGGTGACCACGTGCATCGAGCAGCAAGTTGTCCGGCTTGATGTCTCTGTGTATGAAACCAAGTTTGTGTATAGAATCAATCGCTAACGCTGTTTCGCTGATATAAAACTGTGTGCCTTCTTCGGATAGCGTGTCTTTTTTCATAAGCAATGTCATCATGTCACCGCCAGGCAAGAATTCCATTATCAAATATAAATTGACCTGGTCCTGTATTCAAAAATAATGTTAAGCAAGTTATTACTAAAATTTAACGATTCTATGCTAATTTACTTTATGGAGGCAATTCAATATTGTTGCCACTTTTAAAAATGTTATATAGATTATTTTATACATTTATTTAATGCCCAAGACCCACAATAAAAAAAAACGATTGAAAACTCATTAGCATATTAATTAACTTCGGGACTTCCAATTTCAATGCACTTAACAAAACCATAGGCCACAATCGAGCAAGAAAAAGGTTTGAATATAAATCTCTAAAATTATTACAAATGTTTAGGTAATAAACTTTCACACATGAATAGTAGCAGACGACGACCCCTCCGCGCATACTTTGTTTTACAATTGAAGCAACAAACAACAAACATATGATTGCTGCTGATGACTGGCCAAATGGGAAGCACGTTTACACTTGTATTGGTTTATTGATTTTCTGATGGTGTTCAGCTCAATTCTTAAATAAAATATGTAGTGTATGTGGTAGAGAGCTGAGAGAGTTGGATAAGCTTACCTGAAAACTGTAGTACATTTTGACCACCCACTGATGATCCGCTTCGACAAGTACATCGCGCTCAGCGCGTACATGGGCCACTTGCTCCTTTTCAAGCATATCCGCTTTGCGCAACACTTTCATGGCATAAACGTGTCCTGTATCCTTTTTTTGCACTAAACGCACCTCACCGAATGCACCGCGTCCGATGACTTTTAATGCCTCAAAATCTTCGACACCTAAGCGTAAGCGTTTAAGACGCAAATACTCCGTCTCTTTTTGCGCATGTTGTAAGCGTTTTTCTTGACGTTGGGAATCTGTTAGGCTCTCGTCTTTCAGCTGTGCCTCTAATTTGGCCAAACGCTGTTTGCGTTCGCCGTATTGTGTCACTAAATTGCTATAATAATTCTCCAACGTCACTTTGGCCTTGGTGGCTTTGTCCAGTGTGTGATCGCTGAAACGTATTGAGGAACCGTCCGCTGTGCTGCTGCTCATCATCTAACTGCGTTGTGTGTGTTTGTATGTTGTATTTGATGTCGATGTCTGCTGCCTTTGCACAAATAATGCACTTGCAAAACACACACCAAATTGATATTATGAGTATGGATAATTTTTTTTCTATAATTTCTTAAATTCCTCCCTCTTTTCTTATTTCGTTTATTTCCTTAGTACGTTTTGTGTGGTTCTTTCGTATTGTATTTTACTTCTTCTTCCAATTGCCATTCATTTTTCATAACAACTACATCGCGTATATCGGCATAGTCTATCGATAAATAGAGCTGCCATATCTATTTACAAAGAAGTCATCAGATGTTTTTGTTTTTATTAAGAAATAGCGGGGGATGAAACAATTATTGTGCTAATTAAAAGTCTAAGTAATAAAGATTATACCCGATTTCATTTAACGGGTACTATTAACCAGTTAGTGCAGTGTACATTCATACGCGCTGCTCAGTGGTAACAAAAAGTGCGTTTTTGATATGGCACGCACGACAAATTTTTTGGACTTAAATTTCGATAGTGTTCTGCTTATATTTAAGTTTTTGCAAAGCCTAGAGGACCAAGTTAATCTAGCAAGCTGCAGCCAAATATTTCGTAATGCATTTGTTCAGCTATGTAGTCATCGTTTTAAAAAAATTATTGACAATGATATAAAACTAAAAACCCTAGACGAATGGCGTGCCTTTCTTTGGATGTGTGGAGCCAATGTAGAAACCCTGGAGTCGTACTATGATGACGAGCATCCACTGCAAATTCTGCCTCTGGTCAGAAAATACTGTACTAATTTGAAAAGTATAACTTTGCACAATGCGACAGTGGCCAGAACCCAACCATTTATACTGTCTATGCCGAAATTACAAAAACTGTACGTGCGTAATTATAAAAGTACAAGTAAAGATTTCATTAAATCATTGCTACGTTTGCCCCATATCAGGAGTTTGGGCTTTGATTGTTTTGATCGCAGAGAATGTAAGTACATTATATTGAAAAGGTAAATCGAATAAACAAAGAGTAATCTTTTCTCCAACAGTGCAGGAATTGCGGCATTTTCACAATTTGAATGAACTGATCCTATACGATGATATAACGACCTCTGACTTTGTGTCCATTATCAAGCCTATGAGGAACTTGCGCGTTCTGCAACTGCGTAATGCCAAAAGATTTCTGACAACTTATACTCTAAAGCAATTAATTGAACGTTGCCATCAGCTAGAAAAGTTCTCCTTTTATGATTCTGATGCTGAGCTTTCAATGATTGCTCAGTTTTCAAATTTAAAATACCTTCAGCTAACCTGTCCTGATCATTTAAAGACAGGTCTATTTCGTGCTTTGGCAGCGAGATGCTCGACTCACTTGCAGTATCTTATTCTCCATCGCAAACGTTGGATCAATGAGGAGCAAGCACAGTCTATTGCTAAGCTACGCGTGCTTAAGCTCCTCATTTGCAAACCAAAGGATGATCGCTGTATGGAACATTTGTCGCAGTTGACTCAACTAGAACAGGTATCCATTCAGTGCGCAAGAGAAGTCAGCGAACTTGCGCTTATGAATTTGGTGGCGTCAAATGAAAAGCTGAGTCTTTTAAATATATGTTATTGTACAAGCGTAACAGATGAGTTTGTCATGTACTTGCTGAAGATGATGGATCAGCGATGTGCTAGCTATAATAGACCCCTCTTGAATTTGTATGCTGCAGCTACGGATATAAGACGTGATTTTATGGAAAAAGTATGATATCTTATTAAGAAATGGCGATTTTACAGAATTTTGTAACTTTTTAATTTTCTTTATAGTTGTCTGCTGATCCACGTTCACATTTAGTCCAATTATGCTTTGAGTGCTGTATTAGCATAGTTTGTGATGGTCATCAATATTTCGACGATCCAGAATTCGATCGCGCACACTAGACGAATAATTACTATCCATTCCAAAGTTCATTTTTGCTAATTGTTATTAATATTGTTTTTTTTGTACTATTTAGTCATGTTTCATTAATTTATTGTTAAATTATTAAGAGCTGTTTTTATAAGTGCACAAATTTAATATAAATTAAAAAAAATGTCACAACTGAAAATGTAGTCAATTCAATATTAGAATCTCCTATTATAACGTTGACAGCCATCAGAAAATTGGAGCACCTGTATAGCAACAATATAGTCGATATAACTAATTATTATATTAGATTAACAAAGCTATGTAGCGTGTGAAATTTTACACTAGCATTGCCAATTTGTAGGACTAGCTGTTCAGGAATTAAAGGAATCGGGAAGATTTAGTGAATATGCTTGCACTCAAAATTCACTCTGATTGCGCGCAGCTCAGCTATTCTGAACGAATTGGTTCATGCAGTACAGTTCAGCAACGAATTATGATTAAGTTATCGATAGTTTGGGCTATCGGTTCTTTTTGTTTGTGGTGTTTATTTGCCAAGCCAGAGAAAAAAGGTTATTAACTAAAAAAACCTTCGCAAATTGCATTAAAGGGCACTAAAGATGCTCTCGTTAATGCAAGAGAAGCGTCCGCTTAAGCGTACTCGCCTAGGACCTCCAGATATCTATCCGCAAGACGCCAGACAGCGTGAGGACGAACTGACGCCCACGAATGTAAAACATGGATTTACTACAACGCCGCCACTCTCTGATGAATTTGGCACTGCACATAACTCTAATGTGAATGCCAGCAAGGTTAGCGCTTTTTTCACTGGTGTGCTGGCAAAAAAGGAGGAGCTGATGACACTGCAGGATACAGTTCGCAAGAAGCAGCAAATCAATTGCAAGGACAATTTCTGGCCTGTGTCGCCGCGCCGCAAGTGCGTTGTGGATGCTTGGTTCAAGGACTTAGCTGGAAATAAGCCATTGCTTAGCTTAGCCAAACGCGCACCTTCCTTTAATAAGAAAGAAGAGATTTTTATAACGCTCTGTGAGAATCAGGTCAATATGCAACGAGCCACTTGGTTTATCAAACTGAGCGCTGCATACACATTAAGTTTTACGGAGTCTAAGAACAAAAAACGTAGCATTTACGATCCTGCTGCTGAATGGACGGGCAACATGATTAAGTTCATGAAGGAGCTGTTACCAAAGCTTCAGGAATACTATCAGCTATGTAAGAGGTGCATTTTTGTCTTTAATTTATTTATACCATCAATCTCTCTCTTCAGCTACGCATGAATCATCTAACAGCAGCGGATTTAACCCTGTCAGCGGGCCAAACACGGGTAACAGCAATGGTCAGACAATGCCCAGCAACAGTAACAACAACCCAACACAACAACAATCTAGCGTAGCCGCAAATGTCACACCTGTGCCCACCATGGCCAGCCCCCAGCCGCCCATACACAGTCCAGCGAATGGACAGCAAAGCAGCGGCAATGTTTCAGGCAACTCCAGTGGTACAACAGCCGCTACTTCCTTGGCTCCGTTAAGCAGTAGCACTACCAGCGGCGTAGGTAGTAGTTCTACTGTAGCTGTGGCAGGTGCGGTACCGCCCGGTTCAAGTATCTCTGGAATAGGTAGCCAGTTTGAGGATAGTCGCAATGCATTAAAATATTGGAAATACTGTACGCAGCTAAGCAAGTATATGTATGAGGAATCGCTCTTGGATCGTCAAGAGTTTCTTAATTGGATCTTGGACTTGCTGGATAAAATGCGCACGCAGGCAACCTTTGATGAGCCGCTAAAAAAACTAGTCCTTAGCTTTGCATTGCAATACATGCATGACTTTGTGCAGTCGGAGCGTTTATGTCGTAAAATGGCATACATTGTGGCCAAGAAGCTGGCACAATTGCTCAACTCTGCTGTGGAGCAGCAGCAACAAACACAATCGCACATCAAATCACAGCCCATGGAAATAGATGGAGCGGAAGAACAGCAACGCAAGCCCCAGCTAGATCCCTATGAATGTGCGTTGCAGGAATATGTCAGCTGCCCGCATCATCGAGACATTGTACTTTACCTTAGCACTATTCTACAGATCATAACCATTGAATGCCCTACAGCACTAGTCTGGAGCGGCATAGCAGCGCATCGAGCACCCTCATCTTTAGTTGGCAGTCCACTAGATCATTTGCCACTTGCTCCGTCTGTTTTGCCCATGCCTACACGGTGCGCCTACACCAACAATGAAATACGGCGGCAATTACGCGCCGCCGAAGCAGACATTGTGCTGCGTACTCAGCACGCTGAGCAGCGCTGGTTTGCACCCAAATGGCTCAGTGCCGGCAAGAATCATTACACACATGTGCTGGCTACTCTGGACCACTTGGATACCCACTGTTTTGATCGCATGGATCTGGGCAACTCGATTGATACACTTTACTCGCAGATTTTTACACCATATTCAAATGTGCGTCGTGAGCTAGGCGCCAATGGTGAGCTACATGAAACACGGCAGCCATATGAGCCTAAGCAGGATGCGGATACTGTGAAAATATTATGTGAATGGGCCGTGTCCAGCCAACGTTGGGGTGAACATCGTGCTATCGTGGTGGCCATATTGCTAGACAAGCGACAAATCGATGTAACATCCACACCAGTGGAGCAGGATCAGCAGCCTGGAGGTGCTAGCAATTGCACACAGGATGACAAGGACTCCGTAGCCTCTGGTGCTGGCCTGATTGATGGTTTGCCAGTATTTCAGCATGTTCTTATGTATTTTCTGGATCATGATGCACCCCTACTGGATGAGCACAATAGCAATTCGCAGCAGCGCACGGAGTTTACTAATCTAGTGCAGCTTTTTAGTGCACTTATACGCCACGATGTTTTCTCTCATAATGCTTACATGCATACGCTTATATCGCGTGGGGATCTGTTGCTCGAGACTACGGTGCATAAGACAGCCGCCAAAACTTCAACGCCAGCGCCACAGCCAACAACGCACAATTTCGATGATGACTTTGGAACGGGTATTGACTTTAAGCACAATGAATTTGATGATTCTAATGTAGATGACGATTTGGATAAGTTAGTGCAGAACATCAAAGAGAAGGGGCAGCAACATGAGGCACCGGACAGTCCCAAGATAGGAGCACCTAGTGATCATGAATCAGGCAGTTCTGCAAGCATATCAAGGCATTATGTCTATACCAAGCATTTTCCCATTCCGCAAGATGATCCTAGTATGTCCACTTACAGCAGCGAATCGAATCAGCGATATATACTGCTCTTTGGCGTGGGTAAAGAGCGCGATGAAAAGAAGCATGCTGTCAAAAAAATGTCCAAGGAAATATGCAAGCTTTTTAGCAAAAAGTTTAGCATTGATGTAGCCGAAGGCGGCAAAGTTAAGAAGCATTCCCGCAACGAATTCAATTTTGAAGCTACGACGGCTAAATGCCAGCACATGGCCTACTTTGATCAGCATGTGGTCACCGCCCAATGTGCCGCTACGGTGTTGGAACAACTTAACAGCTTTGCGTTAGGTAACAACAATTACTTGCCTGTTCAGGAGCACGTAGCCTTTCTCTTTGATCTTATGGAGCTGGCCTTGAACATATATAGTCTGCTTGAGCTATGTGATCAATTGCTTAAGGAACTGCCCGAAGTAGAGCATCAGCTGCAGCTCAAGAAGTCAAACATGGTGCGTAGCTATACCACCTCGCTGGCACTGTACATTGTCAGTATTTTGCGTCGCTATCATAGTTGCCTGTTGCTCTCCCCTGATCAAACATTATCCGTCTTTGAGGGACTTTGTCGTACCATTCGCCATGTGAGCAATCCCAGTGAGTGCAGCTCTGCGGAGCGCTGCATATTAGCTTACCTGAGTGACTTGCATGAAACCTGCGTGTTGCCGCAAACTAAGGAGCAGTCAACTGAATATTATCAGCAGTTAAATTGCATCAAGCGATTTAAGGATATTTTCAACACACCGGAGCAACTAAGGTAAGTTAAACTAACGCTATGTGTATGTATAAATAATTATTAAAGGAAGACAGTCCCGGATTTACAATTTATAATTATAAAAGATAAATTGGTACAACTCTCGTCGAAACAAACTATAGTTGGGAGATATTATTATTTTTCAAAGGTAGACTAAGTTTTTGCCTGTTTCTATTATTAAGTCGAAGAATATGCATAAATCAAATTAACTTAAATTAATTTGTCTTCTTTTAGCATTGCACCACAAGGGTACAATCCGAAGCTATTGCAAGAGCTTTTTGTTGCGCCTAAACGCGGCGGTAAGGTAGAAAGCCATTGGATACGCCAGTTGCACGAATCCCCTGCAAATGTATATAGTTTTGTTTCCAACGCTTTGATTGCTGTTTGCCGCGAGACGGACAATGATCGTCTTAACGATGTGGCCATTTCTTGTGCGGAGCTGACGGCGAGCTGCAATGTATTATCAGAGGAATGGATTGCGGCATTGCAAAGCATCTGCACCATTGGCACTAAGAATCCACGCTATCCACATCTATATGGTCAAATGGATATATTTAATGTGAAAACGCACAACTCGCTGGCCGTCTTTGTTTGCATACTAGTCGCACGCCATTGCTTCTCGCTGGCGGATTTTGTCGGCAAATTTGCATTGCCCACACTGGCGCGTTCTGTAAGTGCTGGAGGTGGCGAGATCACAGTGGATGCAGAGGCTGGTGCTCGTTTGACATGCCATTTAGTACTGAAGCTGTTCAAAACATTGGAAATACCTCAGCCGGGCATGTATTCCGTTAGCACTTCTCCGAATCCTCTGCATGCTGTAGGCAATGCTTTCAGTATTAAGCTGAGCTGTGATCGTCACTTACTCGTAGGTGCACACAAGAATATACCCATTGCCGCAGTGCTGGCAGTGCTCAAAGCAATTCTGATTGTTGTTGATAATGCGGCACTAAAGACGCCTGTTCCAAGCACTGGAGCGAGTGGAGGAGCATTTGGCAGCGGAAAACGTAGTGGGTTCAGTACACCTGTGCACCCAGGCAGCACTCCAAAAAGCAATGAACAAAGGCCAGCCGATCTCAGTCAAATTTTGGGCACCAGCGATCTGCAGCTGAACAGTTTGAGCACCGAGCATGAGTCGTTGCAGCAGCCCAGCAGTCTGGCAGGTGCAGCACATGGTCTGACCAGCGGTGGCGAACAAATCTCGTTGCTGGAATTTGCCCAGCATGTGCTTAAGCAGATTTGTGCACAAGAGCATGTGCTGGAACGTTGTCTTAAGAATGCCGAGCAGCTGTGTGACATGATTATCGATGAAATGCTAACCACAAAGCAAGCACAGCGTGTCCTCCATATGATCTGCTATCCAGAGGCAGAATATAACATAATTTCAGATCTGGATCAGCGTGCAATGATTGTGCGCATACTGGAAAATCTGGGACAATGGACCCTTCGAATATCCTGGCTGGACTTACAGCTTATGTATCGTCAATCATTAAGCAATACTAGTGAGCTAAATGCATGGCTAGACACTGTGGCACGAGCAGCCATCGATGTGTTTCACATGGAGGAGGTACCGGCGATGCAGGGCAGTGGCAAGTCCACACACAAGGCAAAGCCTTCAACTTGGCTAGTTGCACCTCTCATTTCTAAGTTGACGCCTGCTGTGCAGGGACGTATCTTGCGTGTGGCTGGACAAGTGCTCGAAAGCATGAACTATTTCTCCAAGGTACCCAAATCCGATTGCAACAGCTCAGGCAGCGGCGATGAACGCGAAAAAAGCAACAGTTGTCATAGTAGCAATAGCTATAGCGGTGCTGCGGCAAGGAACAAAAAAATGCCTCTTAATTATCAACCTTTTCTAGGCCTCATACTCACTTGTCTAAAGGGTCAAGATGAGTACAAGGAGAATCTATTAGTATCGCTATATGCTCAGCTGTCGCAGTGCTTGCAGTCTTTCTCGGAGGTATGTTCGAAAACAGTCAATCAAATATTTAAATAATATCGCTTGTATGTTACTAAAAAATTAGTTTTGTTCAAATATCAATCATCCAATTTTGTTGCGTGGTCTAAGTATTATTCTTAAACAAAAATTTGATAAAAAAGGTGTAACTTTTTAAAATTAGATTGATGGATGGATTTTTTATAGAAAGCAACACATTTTTGGGGCATTAAGCTACTCAAGTCGAATTTAAGGGGAAAAAATTATAAAAACTATTGACTACTCTGCTCACCAAAATTCGCCGTAATAATAAAATTGTATTTTTGTTTTTATTGCCAGTTGGATACAATTGGAGGTATTGATGATCCTCAAGCGCGTGAGGAAATCTTGGATGCCTTGCAGCTGCGTTTCTCTCTCGTTGGCGGCATGTTTGAGGCTATTCAAAAGAATAGTACGCCGACTACTGATTGGGCCATACTACTATCTCAGTTGGTGTGCCAGGGTGTTGTGGATCTTAGCTCTAACCGAGAGCTGTTTACAACTGTGGTTGATATGCTTGCCACATTGGTGCATTCCACTCTCGTTTCGGACAGTCAGTCAGAACGCGATGAAAATAAGAAACTCTATTTGAATCTCATGAAAAAGCTGAAGAAGGAAATTGGTGAGAAGAATAATGCTTCCATACGCGTCATAAGGCAGCTGCTGCCGGTATACAAACAGCCTACGGAGGTAAAAAGAAATTTATTTTATTGTTTACTATATTTTAATATACATTTCTCATAGGTTATTGCTTGCGAGCATGCTGGGGTAGACACCAAGGGCAATAAGATATGTGATATGGACAAGAAGCAGTTGCGCATCTCGGACAAGCAGCGTATAAGTGTTTGGGATATTTTGGAGGGCCATAAGAACCCAGCGCCGTTGTCCTGGGTTTGGTTTGGCGCTGTAAAATTGGAGCGTAAGCCTTTGACTTATGAAGAGGCTCATCGCAATCTTAAGTATCATACTCACAGTCTTGTCAAACCCAGCAGTTACTACTACGAGCCTCTACCACTGCCACCAGAGGATATTGAGCCAGTTCCAGAAAAGATTTGCATTGTAAGTGTTTGTTTATATACTATAAGGCTATTAAAGCGGAAATAGTGCATACCAGTTTCGGTTCTGGATTTGATAAAACGGTCCCTTAAAGGTCCCACCATTTTTTTCAAGTAAGGGATACATGCTGATTGCCTTAAAATTTCTGTCGGCTAATTTTAACATACACTTCGGTTTGATTTTTTTATTTAAGTAATACGTTACAAATTCACTTTGTAGAAAGACGAAATGATGAAGGCGGACACCCCCTCCTCAGTTGATCAATCGCCCAGTGCTGTGGTAGGCACTGGTCGTGGACGTGGCAAAGGCACTACAACACGTAAGCGCAAGCCCAAGAATCCCAAGACACCACCAGTGGTCAACAACCAGCAGCAACCGCAATTGGCGCCGCAGACGCAGCAGAATTTACAGAATACGCAACAACAACAACAACAAATGCAGCAGCAACAACAACAGCACATGCAACAACAAATGCAAACAAATCAAATGGGACAAATGCAAATGAACATGCCGGTAAGATATATAACGCGACTGAAGCGATGTCTTTACATTATATATATATAATGTATTTACCTATATTAGGGATTTAGCCAGACAAGACTTGTTCTTTCTGTTTTTCAAATGTTGAAACTTACCCAGCAATTTTCAAGAATTCAATTTTGTTTACATATAAAATCTCTTTCTGGTTAATATCTGATTCATATATGGAATTCTTCACATTCAACATTTTTTGAAATTTTATCTTAAACCTTATCATATAATAATTACAGGTTTAATTAAAAATTCTATTTTATTTTTAATATAAACAGGTAAAATTGTGTGTAGATATTTGTATTTGTGTTGAATTATCATGGATTTATAACTTTCTTTAATTAAATTTTTAGATGAACATGCAGCAATTTGCGCCCAATCCCATGATGCAACAGAATCCAATGTTGCAGCAACAACAACAAATGCAACAAATGGGACCGAATCAGCTGCAACAACAACTAAACGTAGGAGGCAATGGGCAACAGAATCAGCAGCTTAATTTTATGCAGGGAGGCGGAGTGAGCGGTCCACAAGGCATGCCTAATCAGGGAAATATGAATGCCGCACCGCAGCAACAACAGTGGCACAATGCGCCGCCACAACAACAACAACAACAATATCCCAATCAATACGCAAATCAGCATAATATGCACAGTAAGTAACAAGCTGGATGATTTCAATCAACTAAGAGAAGATCTAACAGGATCGATCATCTATACTTTGCAGTGAACCGCATTGAGCGACCACCGCTGAATGCCCACTCGAAACAGGCGCTTTCCCAAATGTTGCGACAACGTCAGCCTGGCTCATTCCAGCAGCAGCAACAGCAGCCAGCTGGCTTTAATCCCATGCAACAACAAGGGCAACAAGCACCACAACAGCAGCAGCAGCAAATGAATCCTAATCAAATGCGGCAGCAACAGATGAACGCACAACAAAATCCACAGGCGGCAGCTGCAGCGGCGGCAGCGTTTAATGCCATGCAGCAACAGCAGCAAATGAATCCTAATGCGCAACAGCAGCAGCAAATGAATCCTAATGCACAGCAGCAGCAACAACAATTCGCGCGTGGCAATATTCGCAGTATGGCTCCCAATCAAATGAGTGCCGGGCCACAGCAAATGGGGGGCATGAACATGGGACCGCAGGGCATGCAGCAAAACCCAATGATGCAGCAACAAATGGCTCAAGGTATGGTGGGCATGAATCCGAATGCCAATCAAATGATGCAGGGTGCTGGTGCAGCCGGTGGAGTGGGTGGCAATAATCCGAATATGGGGATGGGTGGCATGCAACAGCAGGGCATGATGAATCCGCAACAGGCGCAATTCCAAAATTTTCAAAATCAGTATCAGCAACAACAGCAGCAACAAGGGATGCAACAGCCAAGTACTGCCGGTCCAGGCGTCGGCATGGCCAACAATCAACAGCAGCAGCAGGCTGGTCTTATGGGTAATTTTAATCCACAAATGCAGCAGGGTCAGCGCAATAGTTCTGACTTTATGGCTGCAGCGGCGGCAGCGGCCGCACAACAACAGCAGCAGCAACGTGGAGTGCCCAGTGGCATGATGCCTGGCAATCGGGGACAATACATGAATCAGGCGCCAAATGTCACCATGACGAATATGATGGGTCCGGGACCGGGTGGTGTTGGTCAAGTGCCACCCTATGTGCGCCAACAATCTGCTGGTGGTGGTAAGCCAGCCGTAGTGCCCACGCAACAACAATTTCAGCAACAGCAGCAGCAGCAACAACAGCAGCTTCGTCATCAGCAAATGATGCAAATGCAGGGAATGACTGGCGGCGGCATGGGCGGTGGACCACAGAATACGGGTGCAGGAGCGGGTCCTGGCGGTGGCATGGTTCCGCAACAACAGAGCATGAATCAACAGCAAACTCCAAATTTGGTAGCGCAACTCCAGCGACAAATGCCCAACCAGACAAATATGATGGGCCAGCAGCAGCAGTATCAACATCAGCCACCGCCCTACTAAATGATAAACTATTATTTAAGTTCTATGGTAAGAAGACAAACAATATTTATGTATAACTTTGTAATAAAAATATTTTGAAATTTGATTTTATTGCGCTACAGCGCCTGCAAACGGCGCTGCCAACTTAATGCACTGAAACTATTATCGATAAGTTAAAACAGCTGTGAGCGTTACTGTGTGTATGTGTATATGTGTTAGTGCAAAAATTGTAATTTATACGGCATACTCAAAATTGCTTGTTTTTAATTAATTTTAAGTTTAAACTAAGTGCAATACTAAGTGTTCCTGTATAAACGCCTGTCCATGTCATGCAACAATCAAACTTATGAGAACAACACCCTTGTGTGCATGTTTTGCACGCAGTCAAAACGTTTCATTCATTGATGATTTCACAGTGTGATTTTTCACGAACAAGAGGTGCATTTTTCATAAAGCTTGTCACATAGAGGAAGTAGCTCAACAACGATAGTATGAACAGCCACGAAGCAGCAACACCGGAGACTAGTAAAAAACGTCAAAAGACGGTAAGTTAAACACTCATACATACACGTTTATGATATTTTGTTTGAACAAATGTTTTAAGAAATTGGTGACACAGTGTCCGCCACCCCGAACTAACCACATACAAACACACAGTTTGTCGTTATTATTAAAGTCAGTTTTAAACAAGAAATGGTTCTGTTTAGTTTGTTTCAACAGCTGTTGGCTTACATTTGTTTTCCAGGTGACTTATCTTTTAAAAATTACAAATTTTGTATGTATCCATAGGGAAAAACCACGTAATACAATTTTCTTTATTTTATTTGTTTGAATTACGCACTCCGGTTAAGTGTCATAATCTTATCAAGACTTATTGACCTAATTAAATAACTGAGTTTTTTAATTAGCTCGCTTTAAAACAGTAAAAGTAAAAGTTTATACTTTTCCAAGGAAAGTTTAATTTAATCCTTAATTGTGTATGACAATTGTAATAGCAAAAACATTTGATAAGAAATCTTTTGATGAAGAGACAACATGGAAACAGCTACAAAATGCAACACAACGAACTATCATTATCGCAATTATTTTCCATAGGTACATATGTACATACTTACGTGTACAATGATTTAAAAAACCGCTGAATTTGCATAAATAACACATGTATGTATTTGAAGTACACATGCATTTATACGTTAATATGCACTTTGTAATAGCTTTAAGAAAATTTTGCAGTAACGAGCTAATTAAGAGCCGTCCATAAAAGATTTTCAAATAAAAGCATATTGCATATTATAAATTTATATATATTTTTGGGTAACTTAAATTATAACTTTAACTAGATGAATAGCTCTCCAAAACAGTAAAGCAAAATCTTCTGCACACTAAGCAAATATTTGTATTATGTAATGTAAAAGTAAATAAGCAGGGTTTTAATTATGTCAACAAAAACTCGAAAGTTATATTATCGTTTTTATAGCATGTTTTATTTTAATTACAAAAAAGCTTTTTATTTATGAATCTTTCAATTTCAAGATACCCTTCACATGTTATATTAACAATTTCTGCTTTTTACCAAAAAGAGTAAGATTCAAAATCTACCTAAAAAGTGAGGAAATAAAAACTTACAAGATATATTATTTACGTCTGGACCAATACAACGGCAGTATATGCGTATATACAGCTAACTTCTTCAGGGCTCAGCGTCCAGAAAAAGCACCCCAATAGTTTTTAAAAAACCAAATAAGACAGTTTTCAAATCAATAGTAAACTAAATACAATTTTTTAAACATTAACATTACTTAAAGACATACTTAGATTAATATTAAATATACTTTAAACTTGTTTCGTCTCGTGATTTGCATTGAAGCATATACTCGTATGCCTACGTCACAAGATATTTATCGCCATTTATTTTATTATAATTATTATTACCCTCGGATCTCACTAGGGAGCATCCATAAAATACGTGACGCTGATTTTCGTCAAAATAGACCCCACCCACCCCCTTGTGACACAGTGACGGAATATTTTTGAAGCTTTTCCATATGATCGTGACGCTTCGCCAGAATTTTTCCACATGAGTTCGGGAACCTTGTGGATAAATCACCCCTATACCGCTTGCCTACAGAAAAGGCCGCCGTCTGAAGCTGGCATTGTTAGGAACCCGTTACAGATAAGATAAGATTTGTGGTGAGCGGGACGGCTGATTGAAAAATGTTGACCCATGCCTAGCCTAGATGCCAGATACAAGCAATGTATGTATGTCTATGTAAGCAATTATTAACTTATTGCCAAACTGTTTATGCAAAAAAAAAAACAAAAGATTAATTTTATATACTGCACCCAATTTGTCAGAAATATTATAGATTTGTGCAGTGTATTTAACAGGCAGAAGGAGGCGTGTATTACCCTAAGTTCTTTAGTTCAAATAACTAAATATAACCTCGAGTGGCGATGGTGTCATGTCCGTAGTAACAAACACCTAAATCTCAGAGACTATAATAGATAGAAACACAAAAGCTTATCGGTATCTTAGCTCGCATCATCGTTATAGTATTTTCCGACTTATATTCATTATCAAAGCCGCCCGATAGAAATTTGGCTAAACAGAGTCGTATTATGGGGAAAAATGTAAATTTTAGAAGCTTTTCTCTATAAACTTTTCTAAAATAAACTTCTAACTGTTCCACTTTCTTTTATTAATGGATAAAATAATGTAAATACACCTAACATCCCTAGTATTTATTCAATACTAGCTTAAAACATATATTTTAATTTTTTGCAAAACTATGATCTGAGTTTTTGTGAATACTTTTTAGAATTTGAGCAAACATAATTTTTTTTTGGTTGGAGTGTATGAGTACTGCAATATTGCCAAACTACTCAAAAAAATCACGCTACTTTGTTTTTATTTTTTTTAAGTAAGCTTCAAGCGCAACTTGTTGTTGGACACTTTGCAGCTTGGCTAGTTAGTTGAAAACTTGGTCAGCAGCCAGTTGGCAAGACAGTCCGACAAAAGTTGAATGACTCTTGCTGTTGGCTTACAAGTAGCGCTCGCTGTTTGTTGTTTTTGTTGTTAAATAGCAATAGAAGCGTAAATTGTTTTGGAATTTATTTAGGTCGTTATCATAATTATCGTGCATGCAGTCTCCACTGGGGTCTCATAATCCGTTTTAAAATAATTTGTATAAATTGTTATCTACAATATAAGTACCCGCGGCCTTTACGAAAATGCGTTAAATCTAATCTTTGTTGCTGTTTTCATAGCCATATTAAGGTTATCACATTTTCATTAAACTAGTTTTAAACGAATTCTTAGCATAATAATTGTGTCATGTTTTCCTAAGTATTTCAACTTAGTCTTGTATGTAAATGTGTGGCATAAAAAGCAGCTTTTAAAGCACAACTGTTAGATGTTTTTTTGTGTACTTAGCTGTTTTAAAAAAAATATATTTTTTAACAAAATAAGATACAGCCATGTGGTCTACAAATACTATTAAACGATGTACATCTGTAGCATATAAAAACCCCTTCAAGAGCTTGATTGTCCCGTTCCTGGGTTGAGGTAGCTGACAGTGCATCAAGTCGACTATCTCACATGAATGAAATTTCAGTTGCACTTTTGAGCTTCAGCGAGAAAGTTGGATATTATATTCACTCGGTCCCGACAAGTAAAAACTCTCACTTGTTTTATTATCAGTCGTTTAGGCAACACTTTCTTTTTTTTTAAGCACTGTTGTGCTTGGTATTTATACTATTGTACAATATATAGTTTGTTTATATTTTTAAAAACAATGTTTACTAAACGCGCCAATTTGCTTAATTGGAGCAACAACAGCAACAATAACAATGAATGTTCAAAGAGCAAATGCTGTCTGTTAAATCATGAGAAGTGCAATGATTTGGTAAGTTAAAGTATAAACAATTCCAGTGAAATATAATTATGGCGAAAAAATTTGACAGAAGTCCGTTTTTAATACCCTAAGCCAAACTTTATTAAGTTTGTGCAAATGTATGTAATATAGAAAACGGAGACCCTCAAATAAGGTCAGGGGGACAGAAAATGATCTAGACAGGTTTGTTCGTCTGTCTGTATGAAAGCCTAGATCTTGCAGACTATAAGTGCTAGCTTAACCAAACTTGACATTTGTAGTCCTTATATGTCCAGCCATATCAAATTAATTTTTTTGAACAAAATTTTGTATCGACATGAAAGATTAGATCGAAAGGTATTGATGTGCTCTTTCCAGTGATATATAATATGTACAGATTAAGTAAAAATTATTGAAGTTACAGGCAACCAAAGTCGAAAAAAAGTGTAATTTTTGACCATTTTTCAAAATTACACATTTTCGGTACGAAAGTTCCAATCTTAGCTCAATCACACTTTTGTATGAAAAAAAATTTTTCATTCAAAGTTTTTCGTTTGCGTTCAGTTACGTCTTCACGAATTTGTATGCAGCATTAGTCTTTCAGCTGAAAGCTTAACATAATTTTTAAATTAAGTTTTTGCAAGCCGAAAATGCGTGTAACATAGTGAGGGAGTCAACAGAAACCCACCAAAGTATCCTAAAGTAGGATCAGGACGTCTAAAGAAGTCGATATACATATGTCCGTCTGTAGGAACGCCTAGATCTCAAAGTTGGTACATTCTAGAGCAGCCATCTAATCGGCCTTATTATCTTACGGGAGACAAGTTTATTTTATTTTTTTTTAATATCGTTGCTATGTTATATAGCTTCCATAAGGGTGCTCCAGAGGACCTCGAAAAAAAAAACAAAAGTCTTAGATGGATAATTCGTTTGTTTATAAAGATATCGTAACCAACTTTGGCATTCTGAAGTTTTTATAGAGTTTTCAAGTACTGTACCAAATTTGATCAAAACCGTATATTGGTGATTTAGATGTATATGAGCGTGTGTCAATTTGTATGGAGCCGAAAAAGTCGAATCGCGGCGCCACCTAGGAGTATTCCGCAGACAATTCTAAGCAACTTTGCCGAAGAAACCACAGGTCTATCTTGAATTTCGAGCTTGCAGATTTTTAAAAATAGGTTTTTCCCTATAACGACAAAATGTAACATTTTAATTCAACCTTTGGATTTTTAAACCAAAATTTGTCATCTTTTTATATGTATACGGCGGGTATTGGGGGTCAAGGAATTCATTTTTACTTACGAGTGCCGCCAGAGGGCGATTCATGCATATTTTGTCATTTTTTCGCTTCTTTTTTGTGAAAAATTACGAATTTCTTGGAAAAATTTCCAAAAATTTAAATTGACCAACCCTAATGTATGTATATAAGCAATTTATAGCCCCCACAGAACCGATCGGTCAAAAAAGCAATTTCGGTGCAAAATTCGATGGATATATTGTTGACATCATTACCAAGCTTGGTGTTTGGTAGTTTTTATTTACAGTTTCCCAGCACCCTAACGAATTTAATCAAAATCGGTTGACTACCATATAGCCCCCATAGAGCCAATTCCTCAAAAAAACGTTTTTGGGGGAAAATTCGTTTGATTTTTGTTTATTTTATAAAGGTATCGTAAGCAAATTTTGGCAATCAAATGTTTTTTGAAGTACTTAGGCATTATACCGATTTTAATTGCATTGTGATGGTAGAGGGTATCTCAAAGTCGTCCGCGCCCGACTTTAACGTAATATTTAAGCATTTAAATCCGACAATTTTTTATATTTTGATTATTTATATTAAACACTGAACAAATAACAATTTATTGGTACATAAGGTATTTAGTAAATGCTTTTATTTGACCAAGCTAAGTCGTTGTGTTATACCAAAGAATATAGATGTATAATTCTATTACCTAACTATGTTTTTGCAAAAACATTTAAAAAGGCTTGATAAGATTTGGGAAAGCTATCTCGACTGCACCCTCCTGTTTATGCCAAATTCTTATTATACTACCTATTTTTTTAAGGCATCAATAAACCAAAAAGCATTCGAAACTTAATCGGACCGGACCGAAAGCTAAAAACGTTAAGTAAATACACCTGGAAAAATTCAATTCGTAGATAATAGTTTGAGGCAATAAATTCTTAATTTTAATAACCTGATATTAATTGTTAAAGACCTACTGTACTTTTGGAAACCATATGTGATAATTTACAATATCTTATTATAGATTTTTATGATGTATGTCAAGAAGACGCTGGCGTTTACTTTCTTACAAAAATGATAAGAATAAATACTTAAAACACACTTTATCCATACACAGGTGAAGTTTGTCAAATTATGTTGATATGTTATGTTGCGTCCCATTAAGATCATCCGATTAAATTTTTTTAAGACATACGGAATAATGTTTAATTTCAGACACTCTTGTTTTTAAACTGCAAAAATGAATGCTTTTATTTCAGCAGTGTTTTGTTTATTTTTTTGATATGGGATTATTGGTAATCTTTTGTGCTCCTGTTTGGATGTCTCTATAATAATGGGATATATGGTAAAAACATTAAATAAAAATAAATTTACTTATTTTTTTTGTTTGCATAGTAAAAACATTTTTGTGTCATGGCTAATCTCTAGTTATTAAAAACAAAAAAAAACTTAAAAAATATGATATTTATGGCTTCCTATAAAGTAATATTTGATCATCTGTTTGATTGTATTTTTAGAGAAATATAATTATTCTATGTTAATGAAATTCAAAAGAAAAAAGACAACACCAAAATATACTCGAAACGAATTGTTTTGTTTTACAAATATTTTTGCATTTTATTAAAACAAGTAATTTTAAAGAAGTTTACATAATCAAAGCTAAATAGCTATAAAAAATGTAAAAAAAAAATATGGTGAATGTTAATTGCGGGCGTGTCCGACTTTGAGGTACCCTATATAAACAAATTTCCGCCTTATGCTCTTACTAAGAGCGGTATCTTTACTATATATATAAATTTTACATACACCAAGTAACTAATAATATATAAACACATTATAAAGCCATTTTTTTTAATATTTTTTATAATATAACCATTGCAAAAAAAACACTTAAAAAAAATTTGTGGCCAACAGCTACCATTACCTATGTGATATGGTCCAGTAATAATGATATCTGGTATTAATTAAGATTTCTTTATTTTCAGCAAACTTAAGCTGTAACTTTGAAATTGTACAAAATGTAGCGCTTTGAAAGTATGTGGAGGTGCAAAGGGGCATGACAGAAGAAAAAAAGTATAAACTTGATCTGGCTGGACATATAATGAGTCCAAATCTAATCTCTAAGATCTAGGCGTGCATACAGACGCACAGACGGACGGCTATTTTGAGGCTAACTCCTCTGTGTTACCTAAACCTCTTACCTTTAGATAAAGTGTATAAAAACCACCGATGTAGATGTTTGTCCAACATCTGAGCCACAAAGCCATACGATTCAGAACTATAACTCGTCGACCGGCTAACATATCGACCAACCTAACGAACGACCCTCAGATGAGCAATCAACTGATCCCAAACTATGCCGAGCAAAACAAAAGAGCGTCGGGCTGAGTCTCGGTTTCTGCTGACGCTCTCTCGCTTTATGGGCATAAAGTTCAGTAAATATGATTGAAAACTTTCAGTTTACTTTTGACGCTCGCCGTGTTGCCTATGCGCAAAATTTAAATAATTTTTTCTGTCTGCAAATTTCCAAGTTGTGTTATCTCTTTGGGACCAATGAGTTGTTTTTAATTCAATTCGAAATCGTGCAATAAAAATTTTATAAGAACATTTAAAGTATAAAAATCATATAATTAAAAAGAAAAAATGCCCAATCCGCCCATTGGTTTCTATCCGCCAATTAAAAGAAGGGTAACAAAGCTAACCAGTTTATATTTACAAAATATGCTTCTAGCTGCCAAAAGACCGCAGTTCTAATCTTGACTTGTCTGTAAAGCAGGTCAAGGTATAAGCTGCTCGGGTTTATTTCATGCGCGAGAGTTTTTAAAAGTCGTGCCAAAAGTTATTCAAGAATATCTTAAAATAAATCACTTATAATAAGTTTAACCTAATTGTGTGTACTAATGGGAATTCATTTTAGTTAAACTAAATTAAAATTATATTAATAATATAATTAAAAGTTCGCTAACAATTTAAGTGACTGATTTTTGCAGTATAAAATACATTTTTTCTTAGGTTGCTTTTTAAAATAATATGAGTTCTATATGAATAATTGGCTTATATATGCTAGCCAGAGAATATGATATACCCAAAAATTGTACTCAAGTTTGCAACTTATATTGACAATGCTGTCAATGGCTGCTTTACTTATCAAAGTTCGCAGCTAATCAAAATAGGAATATGATCCGCTTTACAAAGTGATTTGCTTTATAATAGGATTAGGGCCAATGTTTGTTAAGCTTACATAAGTCTATATAGCAAATTTTGTATCTCTAGCATATATACGTTGATAAACCGACAAAAGTTAGAACTTTTTAGGAGCATCATATAATTTGTATCGTATCTTGAAGGTACAACAGTAGCCTGATTGCCTAAACATCCTTATACTTTATCATGAGTACAGGCGAGCAGCATCCAAATCAATAGAAAGAGTCAAGAGTTGATAAAAAAATATCAGAGTTCGATAAGTACCATAATCAAAATCTTTTCAAAATTCTGCAGGCTGTGCAACTAAACCAAGAAAGTTTTTTTTTCGTTTTTCCTCACACCATTGCTATAATAAACTTTAAAAATAATTTAAATTATTACATTAATTTGTAAATGTTAATTTTAATTCTCGAGCTCTCCTCTCTTAATCGTTTTTGTGGCTACAAAATTAAATTGTATTTAAAAACTTTTTTAATTTAGCTAAATTTTAAATTGAAATTTTAATTTAAAAAGACACTTGTTCTTTCAAGATGTTCCTAATCATCCGGTTTACAATCCGAGTTGTTGCTGGGATACTTTTTTGTTCGCTTTCTGAGTAAACCCTTGACAAAAGGCTTAAACTTAATAAAAAAAAAAATACTTAATTCTAAGTTGAAGCGAAAAAAATGTCTTCGACGTAACACGCGTTACAAATTGAAATACAAAAATTTATATAGCTTAAAAATTACATTTAATGCATAATAATTAAATAAAATGCAATTTTTCTGACGATAGTTAATGAAAGTCTGTGTCAAACAAATAGTTTAAGTAGAAAGCGAAAATTAAAAAGTATATAAAAGATGGCGTACGTTAAAGTCGGGCGCGGACGACTTTGGGATACCCTGTACCACCACATTGCAATCAAGTCCGATATATTGCTTACAAACTCCAAAAGAAAGATGCCAAATAAACGAAACACAACAATTTTTGTTGGATTGGACCTATGGGAGCTATATGATATAGTCAACCGATTTTGATAAAATTTGGTACAGTGTTGAAGATCTCTAAAAAAAACTTCCGAATGCCAAATTTGGTTACAATATCTTCATAAACAAACGAAACACAACAAATTTTGTACAAAAAGCGTTTTTTTGACCGATTGGTCCTATGGGAGCTATATGATATAGTCAACCGATTTAGATAAAATTTGGTATGTACAGTGTTGAAGATCTTTAAAAAACTTCTGAATGCCAAATTTGGTTACAATATCATCACAAACAAACGAAACACAACGAATTTTCTGCAAAAAACGTTTTTTTGACCGATTGGTCCTATGGGAGCTATATGATATAACCGATGATAACCGATTTTGATCAAATTTGGTACAGTGATTGGGAACTCTAAAAAACTTTTGAGTACCAAATTTGGTTACGATATCTTCATAAACAACCGAATTATTGATCTAAAACTTTTGTGGTTTTTCGAGGTCCTCTGAAACACCCCTATGGGAGCTATATAATATATCACCGATATCAAAAATATAAAATAAACTTGCATCCCCTGACATAATAACGCATCTAATCTGAAAATTTGGTTGCTCTAGCTCTTACCATCTCTGAGATCTAGGCGTTCATACAGACAGACAGACGGACATGGGTATAACGACTTCTCTAGTCACCCCGATCATTCTCTGGGTAACTTTGGGGGGTCTCCGACGTCTATTTCTGTATGTTACATACATTTTCGGCTTGCACAAACTTAATATACCCTTTGTACCATACGGTACAGGGTATAAAAAGTATGTATATCAAATTGCATTACCTGCTTAGGAAGACTTGTTTGTTAAAAAAAAGTGATTTGAGGAGCTTGAGCCCCTTGTAGAGGCAAGGGCAAAACTATCTTCAGAAGATTTTTCAATTGAAAGACAATATAAAATATATAGGTATAAAAAATATTTGACACAATATTTAATTTTTAAAAACTTGTTTATTTGCAATATCACTTGAATACTCCTGGAACTGCGATACAAAAAATGTTTAGCCCCGGGCTACGCCACTGTTGATAATCCTTTTTTTTTTTTTGTAGTCTAGTTGGTTTTTGAACTTATTGAAATTGCACACAAGGGATTTTTCAATTAATAATTTTGCAGACTCTTTGTTGGTTTGGCATTGATTCTTTAAATCCTCTTTATTCACGCCACTTAAATAGATAAATTTCCAAGTGCTGCCTTTGTTTATCAAAGTTTGCTTGCGATTAATGGAATTTATCTTGCTTCAAGCAACGTTCTGCCAATTCGTTCCAGCTTTGCGTGCCATATAAACATCATGACTGGTAAAGCGCTCTATGTCTGTGGCGATTGCGATTTCTAAGAGGTCATCAAACTGCAAAGAGTCTTCAAATAATATGGCAGTGCTGCTAATATTGCTTTAGGGTCAGCCCATGCCTTATTATATTATATACTATGCATAGATTTTGTTTTGGCTTTGATCCGCCGTAGTATTGACTTGAATACTAATTTATGTTAATTTAGAAAGCTCGCCGCAGCGTCGAAGATTCGCTTGTATACAGTTATTTCTAAAATTATATTTTTTGTTTTATTCTCGGTCTTTGCAGTGCCTACAAGTGGCAACGAATGTGTCCGAACAAAAGCATCATGTAACACGGGAGACGCGCGGAAAGAATCTGGGTCTCAGTCGCGGTTTTCGTGGTTGCACGGTATGGCTGACAGGTAAGTAAATAATACAAATTAATGATATTTGATTAAAGATTTGTATATAAAATTTCTAGAAATGGAAGATATTAAAAGTACACCCTTTTGTAAAACTTTCAGGTCTCAGCGGTGCTGGCAAGACCTCCATTGCCTTTGAACTGGAAGACTATCTGGTGTCTCGTGGCATTCCTGCATACGGTCTTGATGGTGACAATATACGCACAGGCCTGAACAAGAACCTTAGCTTTACGCCTGCCGATCGTGAGGAGAACATTCGACGCGTAGGCGAGGTGGCTAAGCTCTTTGCGGACAGCGGCGTGGTGGCTATATGCAGCTTTGTCTCGCCATTTGCGGATGATAGGGAGATGGCACGCAAAATACATAAGGATGCGGATCTCAAATTTTTTGAAATCTTTGTGGATACGCCGCTGTCCGTGTGCGAGGGGCGCGATGTTAAGGGGCTATATAAAAAGGCACGCGAGGGCGTCATCAAAGGTTTTACAGGCATTACGCAGGAGTACGAAAGACCACAGCTTCCTGAACTTGTAGTCAACACTGATGGCTATACAGTGCGCGAGTCAACGCAGAAGCTTGTGTCACTGCTGGAACGGGAGGGCATCATACCGCGCTCACTGCGTGATGTTGACCAGCTTCCGGAACTGTATCCCGAGGATGAAACGACACGTCAGGCTTTGAGAAACGAGGCCAGCACGTTGCCAACTCTGTCTATTAGTACGGTGGAGCTGCAATGGGTGCAAGTTCTGTCCGAGGGTTGGGCTTACCCTCTGCGCGGCTTTATGCGTGAGGATGAGTATCTGCAGACGTTGCATTTTAACACGATTCAAAGCGGTGTAGATGCCTCCTATCGTGAGAATCACTCTGTACCAATTGTATTAAGTGCCAGCACAGCTGACAAGCAGCGCCTTGAAGGCGTGTCCGCACTTACGCTACAGCATGAAGACCAACCAGTGGCTATATTACGCCGACCAGAGTTCTACTATCATCGTAAGGAAGAGCGATTGTCGCGCCAGTTTGGCACCAGCAATCCTGCTCATCCTTATAGTAAACAGGTCTACGAGGCTGGGGACTACCTGGTAGGCGGTGAGCTATCTGTCATATCGCGCATACGCTGGAACGATGGTTTGGATCAGTATCGTCTAACGCCCAATGAGCTGAGAAGACGCTTCAAGGAACTAAATGCTGACGCAATATTCGCGTTCCAACTGCGCAATCCCATTCACAATGGTCATGCGCTGCTCATGCAGGACACCAAGCGTCAGCTTCTGGAGCGTGGATTTAAACAGCCGGTGCTTTTGCTGCACCCTTTAGGTGGCTGGACCAAGGATGATGATGTACCACTGGATGTGCGCATGGCCCAGCATCAGGCTGTGTTAGATGCCGGCATTCTACGGCGTGAGGAGACTGTCCTGTCCATTTTTCCCTCGCCCATGATGTATGCCGGGCCAACGGAGGTGCAATGGCATGCCAAGGCGCGCATGAATGCAGGCGCCAACTTTTATATTGTAGGTCGCGATCCAGCCGGAATGCCGCATCCGAATAAAGAAACCTATCCGGATGGCAATCTGTATGATGCAACTCATGGTGCGCGCGTCCTTAAAATGGCTCAAGGACTAGACAGCATGGAGGTAAGCTTAAGTTACGCTGACGGAAATAATTTGACTGTATTTTAATAAATAAATTTTACACAACGTGCTAATAATTTCCTTACATTTTTACAGATATTGCCATTCCGAGTAGCCGCATATGACAAGAATGCGTGTCAAATGGCGTTTTTCGATCCGAAACGCAAGGATGATTTTGAGTTTATATCGGGCACAAAAATGCGCACACTTGCTCGAACGGGCACCAGTCCTCCAGACGGTTTTATGGAACCACATGCTTGGAAAATTTTATCGACGTATTATCAAAACCTATCAGAGGCGTAATAACCATAACTTGGCGGCTCAATATCGTGCAATCCAATATACATACTTAATATCTATTTGACTATATACATATATTATTGGGAGTATCTAAGTGTCCCATAATACATGATCTAGGCAGCTCAGTCGTCAATGCACATAATGTATGTGTAATACTTATGTTTTTTTTACCTTGTATCTGTATATGTTAGTACTCTTTATCGTCCTTTTGTCATAATGTTCATATCGTAAAGTTATTTTAATCGTAAAAGTTGACTAATGGTTTGTTTAAAATAAGCAAAAAAAGTTTAAATATATTTATACTCTAGCATTTGCATTTAATTGCTTGTAACCTTCGTGTTTTTTATGTAACTTAAGGACTGCCTCCTGTTTACACTTATACGGAAAATTTTTATTGCAAAAGATTGATCTGGAATAAGGAAGAGTGAGTAGTCGCATGTACTGAGTTTATAGGTTAAGATTCAAAATGCGCTAATATCATTGTTTCAAAAGATAAAAGCATCCCTAAGATTCCCAGCAGCTAATCGGAACTTTAGCTAAATATTATTTTTAAAACCGATTAATTTTTTTTTTTTAATTTTCCTCAGTTTTGCTATATAAAATTTCACTCAATTTTGTATTTCTCTTTGAAATCCGCTCTTAATCGTGACAAAACTCGAAACCATAAGTTCAACTGTTTATTTGAAATAAAATGTAACATACTTTTAGTTGCTTAAGTTAATCAAAGATTTTTTATGGGTTCGGATGTCTGGTTCTTCAAAGGTAACATTCAGAAAGTTTGAATAATTAACCTTCAATGACACAAAAGAAAAACTCTAAAATTGAAATTGAAGATTATATAGAATTGGTGGACGACACAAAAAAATAAGTCTTCTACATAATTACACCAACAACTTTGAAAAAATTCCCGAAAAAATTTAATCACTTTGTATGTTAGATAAAATTGGAGAGTACCATGAAAAATTAATCTTCAGCTGCTGAAAATTATTAAAATAAATAGTTCAATACTCAATCACAACAACAACTTTTATATCCCAAGGCCACTGAAGTAAAGATTTCTCGGCATGGAAATCGTAAGGATAATGTAAATAGTACTTTTAAAAATAATTTTTACGCTAAATTGGAATTTTTGCTGCAGGTTGTCGAAAATTCGCACGCGAAAAATGCTATTTAAACAAAACACAATAAACAATTTACTTGCACAGCGTTAATATTTATAAAATTGTATAATTTTAATAATAATATAATTACATATTATTATTACAAATAATTAATTAATTTATATCAAATATGCATTTAGTTTTTCATTAATTTCACACTGTGTATATTTACTGCGTTAAATTTGTTTATATTTTAATTATTACTATTAGTACATACATACATGTTTGCAAACGCGCTTGGACAATAGTAGAATATTATTATAAAATTATTACTTTTTTTATTGCATTATATGTACTCTACATAACTTTTTATTGGCAAATATGTGAACCATAAAAAAAATTAAATAATACAAGTGATATATACAAGGTGGCGCAAAAGAAGTCATCCGATGTTGTTTGGCTCTTATTGCGTGGCACGTCGTCTGGTCGATGTTTCGGGGCTCACTTCGACGTCCTCGGCTACAGCGGCGATATTTTCGGCAGAACGGGCGCTCCGGGGCCAGCCACTCTTGGCAACGTCTCGTGTGGTCCCATACTCTTCAAGATTAGTGGCTAAACGGTGCAGTGTTTGCGCAGTTGGTGTCGGACGGCCGGGAAATCGGCGACGGAATTCGCGCTGCGCCAACACCACAGACGAATTGTTACGCAAAAAAAATAGACACAATTATTCCGCGTTCTTGGGGAGTGTATCGCTCCATGGCTTATTCACTTGTATTCTGTATCTGTCTAGTCCACAAATGTCAAAACAAATTTGATATTGGCGGCCATTTACAAAAATGAGAGCATCTTCCAATAGGGTGATTTCTTTTGCGCCACCTTGTATAATGCAAAAAAAATAAAAAGTTCATTTTAAGAGCACCCGCAAACATGCCAATTATGAAAACTCCTCTAAGCGGTTCATCGAATTGTGCGTTTTGATTAAAAACGAGTTACATACATAATTAATTTTAAAATAAAAATATATATAATGGCATTTTAATACAAAGATACGCAATACGTAGGGAAATTTCTCGATGAAATGCATAAATGATGAGCAAAATAATATACTAAATTAGCATATACAAAATTTAAATGTAATATTTATAATTAGAAATGTAATTAATGATTTACAATTTGCAACAACCATGGCTACATAGGAGCTACTTGGTATAGGTTTTGGGAGAGAGGCTCGTTTTGGAGGTTTGGTTGATTAAATTGTTTTAAACTTTTTATTTTACTGTTTGTTTTTTTTTTTTACTTTCACTATTTATCAGTACAGCATATGACGGTACGTAGTGTATCGTATTTATGTATTTATTGTTTAAACATTTATGCGCATGTATTATGTATTTTATGCATATTTCAAACACAATGTCCTCAAGTTTTTGAATTTAAAACAGAACTTAATGTACGTTGCATATTTATATGTGTAAACGCAGTAAAAATTATATGCAACTATATGTATATATGTATTGTGTATTTTTTTTTGTTTTTATGGGGATCCTGCTCATTGTAGTTATTGCTGTTGTTGTTCGGTTATTTGACTTAACACGAGTTAAGAAAATTACTACCACATACATTATCATAATTATTACCAACGTGCGTCAATGCCAATTGAACATTGCCACGTCAAAGCAGACTGCACCTTGACAGCCAACTATCCGTTTTTCGACTCTCGGTCAGTTTCAATTGATGGCTGCCCTTGGGTGGATTGGTTGCCTCCTAGAATTAATAAACAAAGAACCAGTTTAATAACGGTCTTATTATCCAATAATTATAGCCAAAGCAATATACTGTTAACATGCAAGCAATGTCAGTAAACATATAATGTAAATAATTCTATTTAAAAAAATTTTTTGGAAATGTGAAACATTCCCATACTAAGTAAACTATAAAGTACGTTTTTTTTAAAAGACTTAATCAGATTGAAAATGCTTATTAAAAAGATATGAACTATACAAGCTCTTTCACAATTGAATTGTTCCTGGCATTTGCGATATATGTTAACTTTTATAGAACTTGTTAAATAATTTACCATGCGCTTTTCCGTTTTCGCTTTTATATCACTGGCTAGTGTGAGAAAAGCTTCTTCAACATTAATGCTGGCTTTCGCGGAGGTCTCCATAAACTTGATACCATATTCAATAGCCAATTGCTCGCCGCGCTCCTTGGAAACCTGGAAAAAAAAAATAATAAATAAATTGTTATTAAAATTCCTTTACAGCACACATATAATAAAAACGTTTTACATGCATGTTCATAAGCAGAAAATTAACCATATTTCTCTTAAATGAATATGTGCATTTAAGCAATTAGTTAATTTACTGTTGGATATAAATATAAAAAAGTTTTAAAAGCTACTATTTTTGTTCTGGGAGTGCAGTAACAAAATTGATCTAATAAATTATTTTAAATTCATCCACATTTGTTGTGTTATCACTCCTTCCTTTTATCTTTTTCCAACTACATCTATTCAAGTCTTAGCATGATTAACACAAAACTAAAACAAAAATCTCAACTTAACTAACTCTTCATTTTAATTATATACCTGTCGCTTATCATTCAGTTCACATTTGTTGCCCAACAACATTTTCTCCACATCAGCAGAAGCATTCTCTTCAATATTTCGTATCCAGTTTTTAATGTTCTCAAACGATTTTTCCTGCGTTATGTCATAGACAAGCATAATGCCCATGGCACCCCTATAATAGGCCGTAGTAATGGTGCGGAAACGCTCCTGGCCGGCAGTGTCCCTGTTAAAGGAATTAAAAAAAAAAATTAAATAAATTTTTATCCAAATATTACCTTAAACTTACCATATTTGCAATTTGATTTTCTTGCCATCTAATTCAATTGTTCTAATTTTAAAATCGATGCCTGCAAATAAAAGAAAACACATGATAAGTTACTATATAGTATACACTTATGTACTTATACACACATAACAAATAAATTTAAATAATTTGGCAGTCGCCTCTAGCCAAAAAGACAACAGATTACTGTGGCCAACCTGTTTTTGACCGCGAAAGTGACGTATGCTTATTTTGAAAGGAGTATGAAGAACAGACAAACGCTAGAGCTTTTGAAGCTAGAGAGCGCTTCTGCGTCTAAATGGCAATAAAGAATTAATTAAAACTATATTGTTGTTAATGAATTATCTAAGTTGGTATTCAGTACAGGGAAACGTGCCAAAACGATACTATGTACGCATGTATTTTATAAAGTTTTTTTTTTAAAACAGTCTGTTTTGAGAGACATTGGGATATGGGTGAATAGTTTTATTTTACAAAAAGACGGCTTAAACTGGACGGGACCAATCATTGCGTTTTAAAAAATTCTTTAACATTTCTTCCTTTAATCTTATTTTTAGTAAATACCAAAGCAATTTTGAAAACTTGCTACATTAACTCATTTTTTGTGTTGTACTTCTTTTGAATTTTTGAAGATTAAGATAAAGTATATTGATATATCGTAAGATTTCAAGAAATCTTTATCAGCTACTGACGCACCCCTTTGACTCTGTAATTTGCTTCAAACATTAGGCGATATTTGTAGATACTTAGGAATAAGTACGTTCAAAGGTTCAAAGACTTTAAAGAGCGTCTTATATGGCAGGGGTGTAGCTGTTGAAGCTTATCAATAAAAGCATTTTATAGAAATAATGAACTCAAGTTTTAAAGTAGCTAATAGGAACATAATGTGCAACTTGTTTAGTTAGGTATTTTGAATGTTAATAGTCTTCCCATCTAAAACCTCTTGTATAGTATATTGTACAAAAAACAACAACAATTATGACAAATACCAATACACAAAAGCGACAGAGCATTAAATATGAGTCATGTTTATTTTGTTTTTGTGGCGCTGGGCTCAAACTAGAGTTTGCTTTTGTGTATAGAGCGGAATGGACTATGGCGATTACTGCCCGGCGGCGTCATAATTAATTAAAAAATTACACGCACACAAACCTATACCAATGCATATTTAAATGTGTACGTAAAGATGTTGATTACGAAAACGATGGTGGCTTTTGATGATGATGATGTATGCACATTGAAATGTTTGATTATTTGTTTGAGTATAAGTACTTACCTATTGTGGATATAAACGTTGTATTAAAGGCATCCTCTGAAAATCGAAAGAGTATGCAGGTTTTGCCAACGCCAGAATCTCCGATAAGCAACAATTTGAACAGGTAGTCGTATGTTTTGGCCATTCTGTGTTTGTAGCAGCAGTTGTACAATTAAAAGAATCACAGTTGCGCTTTTTTACGTTCAAGTTTTGAAGTTAAGTATACGAATTTTGTAGACTGCTTGGGAGGGTTAGGAGCGGGACGTTCGTTTCGGGTTCGTTGATGATGCAGTTGTTGCCGCTTTTATGTTGTACACGTCGTCGTATTTTTGCTGCTAATTTGATGTTTTCTTTGTTAATGGATTTATGGCGGGCGGTGGTTGGAAATCAGTGGTTTTTAAATTATTATTGCTATTAACTAATGTACAACTAACTGCGCGTTGTGTCGTTTTTGTTGGTCTTAAAATATTCCTAGACGTAACCACACAGCAAAAGAGACAAACAAACACACACAATTTTCTTTTGTGTGAGTGAGACTTGTTCGAGCCGTGTAAAAAATGGCGACGTAGTTAAAAATGTGTAAAAATTGTAATTATAAATTTACGCGCGTGCTTTGCGGCTAGTATACGGCGCGCATATACTAATGTTTGTAATTAAAAACCGCGTTGTTGTTGCTCACACGTATAAATAACTCTTAGCTATTGCTTTCTAATTACGCCCATACAAAAAATATGATTTACTCGTTGCAGTGTTGAGAAACTGCGAAAATTTGCGCATTATATTGGTGTTGTTAAGTGTGAAAAAGAGTGTTGAGTAAAAACGAGTAGTCACTTACCTATCGATTAGTTATTGAAAAACAGCTGCTTGTAGTTCGTCTGTTCTTATTAGAAAATGTGTGTGTCTTTATTATGATTATGTGAAAACAAGTAAAGCAATGAAATTGTGACGCGAAAATTTAATAAAACAAATAAACGTATGCTTGTGTTTAGAATATTGCTAATATATATAAGCTCAAGGCACAAAAACGGCAAGAAATAAAATAAACAAATGTGAAAAGTGTGGTCAACAGTCGCAGCAGCAGTAGCAGCACTTAAGAATTTGCGTCGGAGCACCCTGCGAAACGAAAAAAAACATCACACTGGCTTGGTGGAAAGGAATAATGGGTACAAAAGAATCAAAACATGCATGCATCAGTTATGAGGATGCAGTCAAACGTGGTAAGTAAAGTGTAACCTTCAAACACAAAAAAAAAAAAAGAGTTGGACAAGTAAGAAATGGGTCATTTGACGAACGACGTCAGCCAGCAAACGTGAGCAGCGCCAGTAAAAAACAATAATACTTCGTATGATGTATGTATGTACATATGCATATACATATGTACATTCTAATACAGGTGTAATTACGCTTTATCGATTCTATTGTTGTGTTTCCGTTTCAATTATACTGTGTTTATTGCTTGTTGCTGCTGTTGGTCAATAGCGTTAATTCTTCACTTTTCTAGCTTACTCGTTGTGATATTTTCACTTCCATTTTGTGTGCATAGGCATGAAAATATGTGTGCATAAGTATTTGCTTGGTCGCCGTAGTCGCTATGACGTCACAAAAGAAAAATGCACTTTATGTCGCTCCCTCTCTCTTAAATCTTTAGCCCTTTTAGTAGCGTGGGATGTTTTGTGAGAACAAAGACAACACCAGCCAGCAGACTAGAAATTTATAGCATTTTTTGTGGATTGCGATTGCCTTGGCATTCATTATTTTGTTGTTTTTGCTGGTGTTACACGCAATTTTATATGGCCAGCAGCAGGTGAATAAATGGTAAACATTTAGTTGATAAGCCCGAGAACAGCGCCATGCATTTCTTAATTCACGGAGCAGAGCTTATACCCATGTCTGATTACAAATCAAAATCAATACCGCCGCCCGGCAAACGCAATATAATTAAATGGGCGTGCTGAAAAGTCAAAATATAATATATGTATGTTTTTTTGTGGCGTCACACAATTCTTTATAGGACATTTTTATTCCGCATCTTTTTCACGCTCAATTTGCGATAATCAATTGGTTCAATGCAGCAGTTAGTAGTATGTATAAAATTCATTACTGTTATCGTCGTTATACCTTAGCTGGAGTATATGGATTTAGTCGCAAAATTTGTGTCACAGAATATGAAGCGGCCGCTAAGCTTATTAGTACAACTTTGTTGTGTCCCACGAACTTTGTGCCATGATCATGGAATAATACCCGCAATACGAAATCTCGGTTGGACTGTCATAGATTTTGCTCATCGGTTCATGATGTAAGAGTTATTTGAAAAAACTTAAATATTACCACTTTTACTATAAAACCAATTTGTGTAAATCTGATGCAGTCACAAAAGTCGGTGTAGATACTAGACTCAAAAATACAAAAACATTTTACTTTTTGGGTATGGAGTGCCCAACTCTCGCAGTAACATTTAAATCTTTTTTCAACTGCAAGTATTTCATTTGATTTGGTGTAGTGGCTTTTTTTGGGTACAGAGTATGTTGTAGTCGGACTGTAGCAGGCCCTCTTATTTTGTGTATTGTTGTTCTATGATTTGATTACTTGGCTACTTTATTGGCAGTAAATTGATGACGCACCTATTTATATTAAGAGATTTTAAAAGACATTATTAAATATTATATAAAGTATTACCAAAGAGTATAAAAGTAATGCTACTTGAAATGTTTTGTGTAATAATTTAATAGTAAAATAAAAAACTTGACTCTTCTAAACTTTAAGACAGTAATTAATTATAAAATTTGTTATAAACTTTGATAAATTTAAGCATAAGAATTGCCCTTATTAATAATTATTTTTTGCAGTTACCGAAGCCGAGCTGCGACGCCTCAAAGATGCTTTTAAAAAGTCGGCTGGTGTGGGAAGACTTTATTTAAGTCGCAATGCATTCCAGCAGGATGTTTTATGTGAGGGCGTACCGCCCAAAGTTACCGACATGCTTTATGGAGCCTGTGGCGGCACACAGCGCGGCATTTCCTTTAAGGATCTTCTGTGCGGCTTGGTGCTCATCACTCGTGGAACTCAAGAAGAAAAAACTAAGTAAATTTTTGTGAATTAATACAATAAAAGCAAATTTAAATTGACTTAACTTTTAGATTTCTATGGAACTTGCATTGCAATGATGCTGGCACTTACATTGTCAAGTCAGATTATGTAAAAAGTGTTAGTCTGCCATCCTTTGAGAGTGTCACACTGTTTACACAGGGCGAGCGCGTCAATTTTGAGCAGTTTCAGGACTGGATAGTCAGACACCGCAATGCCACAGTGCTGTCAAAGTGGCTACTGGCCGATAATTGCGTTAGCCTCACCTCGGAGCTGGAAACGCCCACTTTCTATCAGAGTCTTGCGGGTGTCACGCATCTGGAGGAAAAGGTGGGTAGATGTTAACGTCTTTTAAAATTACATTCATATGGCCATTATTTTTTTGAAGGATATTGGCGACCTGGAGAAAGAGTTCTGGCGTCTTAAGAACACTTCACAAAATGGCCAAATTGATTTGCAATTTCTTGGGCCATTAATTAGTCCGCCGATACCAAAGAACGCACTAGCAGGTCTTTTTAATGCCTTTGATGAAAATCGTGATGGTCACATTGATTTTAAGGAGTTGTGCTGTGGTGTCAGTGCAGCTTGCCGCGGCCCAGGCGTGGAGCGCACGCGTTGTAAGTATACATAATATATACGCAATCAAAAAATATACAGATTTGTGTTGTATATTTTTTGGTAGTACATATTTAATTTCCTTAAGACGTCAATTACTTTGGAAGCAGAAGTCAATAGTTATTGCTTTTTTTATTACAAAATCTAATTGCAATTGCTTTGAATGGGCATAATCTTTAAAACATATTAGGGCTTGACGATAGTCACCATCGGGTCCGCACTTTTCTCTTGATGGCCCTATTAAAAATAACTTTTAATTCCTTTAACTTCTCTCACGTAATAAACACAAATACGAAAATATTTAGGCAATATCACTTATTTATCGCGTTATCTTACGCAGTTTGCTTCAAAATTTTTGACGTGGATCGGGATGGCATGCTGAGTCACGAGGAGACTTTACAAATGATCAACGTGCTGTTGTTTGTGGCTAAGGAGAACTGTGATGCTCATCAGTACAAGGAGCTGACCAAACAGCATGTCATTGGTGATTTATTAGAATTTGCCCAGAGAAAAAGTCTAGATGGGGCCGGCAGCAGCTGTAAAATTACTACGCAAGACAACTTATCGCTTACCGCAGAGGACTTTATGCTGTGGAACGTACAGTGTGGCCTGCGCCTTATGCAACCCTTTCTCGATCTCATCTTCGAGCTATGCCATATAGTGTTCGGTCTGTGGCCGCAATGCAAGCACATGGAATACGACATTGTACGTGGCTGGTTGCGACGTGAGGAGCGCCGTCAGTATCGGGTTGGCCAGTTCTGGTATTTAATATCGCGAGATTGGTGGCTTAACTGGATGCAGTATACACAGCACACGGCCAACACGTGCGAATATTGCAAGCGTAGCGCCAGTCAGCGCAGCTCCAATGTGGCTGCCAATGCCATTGACGAGGCTCTGGTTTGCGATGAAAGTTTCAATACACACAGCTTGGACTCAACGGCTGCTCATGATAATTATTCATTGGGCTCGGCCAGTAGCGGCATTTCAGCAGGCCGCCATTGCGGACAGCTACGACCAGGTCCAATTGATAACACCAATCTAATAACAAGCAATCCTTACAAAAATGTTCGAACACTAACCGGTGAGGGAGGGCATTTAAAGCGTGATACACCACTTGTTCAAAACCACGACTTTGAGCTTGTGCCCAAATCGCTTTGGAAGGCATTAAATCGATGGTACGGAGATAATCTACCATTGCCGCGACAGGTAAGTTTTTTTAAGCTTAACGAAAAAATCAAAATGCAAAACACTATTGCGGTCGTTAATAAGCATCCTTTAGAGTTGCCTCGAACTCCGAATCGAATAAGAAGTGGCTGGCATACCTCAGACTTCAGATATGCATACGTTTTAATAATCTTTGATTTTGGGAGTAGTTGTAATTAGTTTTTCCAAAAACTTGCAAAGTTTCTAAAACCGTAGCTAGGAGTGTTCGATTTATAATTCATTGTAATTACTGTATAAATCGGTATTATAGTAAAAGATTTATTAATTATATCTTTTAAACAAATAATAGGTCATACAACCACACAACTCTGAAGTGGAACTGGAATTGTATCCCTTAAATCTACGCATTTTGCTGCATCAGGTGCAGCCCACACAATCGGGCAGTACACAGATAAACAGCTGGAGTTCGGTTACTGGTGGCTATGGAGTTATTGCTTCTGGCGGCGGCTATGCAGCGATTGCGGCAAGCAGCGTTCTCCAACCTCCCAAGAGGTACCTAGCATACACAGCTGCTTTTAGCCGGCTGGCCACAGTGCGTCAGGTAGGCGAGTTTTTATGTGACCAGCTTCGACTTAAAGCCGAAGACATTCGCCTTTGGCATGTGCCGCAAAGCGTCACGCTTGATAACAGTGCCATATTGCTGGAGGAGGACACGATGTGCCTTAAAGAACTGCTTATAAGAGACAACGACCAGCTGCTACTTGAAATACGCAACAAAGATTTAACATGGCCTGAGGAACTGGGTTCCTTATCCCTAGCCGGTACCCAAAGCTACAGCGGCTCGCCCAATGAGCGTAGGCCCACACGCAGTTCTATAATGTCAGTGCATGCTCCGGGTGCAACTGGACTTCATAATTTGGGCAACACTTGCTTCATGAATGCTGCACTGCAGGTTCTCTTCAACACGCAACCGCTCGCACAGTATTTTCATCGTAATATGCATCGCTTTGAGCTTAATGAAGCTAATAAGCTGGGCACACGCGGTCAGCTGGCCATGCGCTACGCTGAGTTACTCAAGGAGGTGTGGACGGCTACAACACGATCGGTGGCACCGCTAAAACTACGTTTTTGCGTTAATAAACACGCGCCACAGTTTGCTGGCGGTGGCCAGCATGATTCACAGGAGCTGTTAGAATGGTTTTTGGATGCACTTCATGAGGACCTTAATCGTGTGACTGAAAAGCCTTACAGCGAACTTAAGGACTCCAATGGACGGCCGGATAAAATTGTAGCTGCCGAAGCTTGGTCACAACATCATACTCGTAATCAGTCAATTATAATTGATTTATTTTATGGTCAGCTAAAATCAAAGGTCAGCTGCTTAGGCTGCGGACACGAATCAGTGCGCTTTGATCCATTTAGTTTGCTGAGTTTGCCTTTGCCAGTGGAAAACTATGTGTACTTTGAAGTGCTGGGTGAGTAGTAATTAATTTTTACTAGATTTTAAATGACGTCAATAAAAAAATTATTATTTTTTACGCGATTTTCCAGTAATTCCCTTGGATGGAAGCGTGCCCATCAAGTACGGCTTGCGACTTAACTCAGAATGCAAATACAGCGATTTAAAAAAAAAGCTGTCCACTTTGTGTGGACTGCAACCAAATTTTATGCTGGTTTGTGAGCTTTGGAACTCGCAAATACGTCAAATAGTGCCGGACGATGAAAAACTACGCATGCAAAGCGCAAAAGAACTATATGTCTATCAGCTGCCAGAACAGAGCAGTCCGCGCACGCGTTCCAACTCCTCGATTAGTATGCACATTGAGCAGGGTCTTAAGGACATTCAACGCAGCTCAGGTAAGTCCCAGGGAAATAATTTCGATAGGACTGATGGTGTTTCTATAAATAAGCGTCAGTTAGATTACACATATTGCGTTCACAGACGTATAATCCGATAAAACTTTTTTATTTTTAGCAGCGCTCATAACTGGACAGGACTCCCTCAGCTCACTAAACACGCTTCAAACGCAAACAAATAAAACATCCTACAACAGCTTTAGGGAGTCCCTAAGCCCTTGCAATGGTCATGTTATGCGTGATAATGGGGGTGAAGAAGGTGATCAGAACGACAATTTGCATAGTCTTACTCATGCCGATGCGGAGACCCTGAACAGCAGCGAAGCTTTGGCACGCTATAGTAACAACAACAATAATGATAATACGCACGAACTTCTGCAAGATGATGCCGGAAAGGTAAGCCGGTGCTTTGGAAAAAGAGAGTGCATGCCCCACAGTCTTTTTTGCTTCAAGGTATGGCTTCTAAACTATATAACATAAACGTATTTAATATGTTAGATTTATGCTCCAGATGGGGCCCAACGTATATAGTATATTCACTATCATAAAAGTCTTTTTAAATGAATCTAGGATAAACTCAAGCGATGCGTCTTATTTGCACTTTGCAGGTTCAAAAACAAAAATATAAAGTGACAACAAAAATTGTCAAAACAAAATCTAAATACATATTAAATACAAATATGTTAACAGTTGCCTTTTCGCGTGGTTTGGGATACACCCTTTACGTTTTGTAATTGTACTATATTTATTTGTAATTTCCACGCTCCTAATACTAATCACAATTACTTAATTTGTTGTTGGCGTTAATGTTAATATTTGATGTACATTTTGCTTACAATTTGGTCAACCTTTTTAGACTCACCTTTGATTTATTCTAGTACTCGATTCATGTTGCAAACATTTTGAAATATTTGTTGTACTACTTACTTTTTTTGTAAATTTCTTAAACAACTTTAGTATTAAGTAGTCCAGTATACTGTACTTAAAAGTGATTCAGGGTAAATTTTAAGTGCATAAAAGGTTTATATAGAATTATTCATGCCTATTCTGAATTTCGATTCCGATTACGAGTTGTCAATTTAACAAAGCAGTGTCCTTATAGTTACACTTATCGGAAAATATTTACAAGAGGATTTGGGAAAATCTATGCAAGTGTATCTAAAACTATAAACTGAATTGTTAGATTGACAAGGCAGAATGGTATGCACAGTTTCAACTTAATCTTACGGCAATATCTAAAAGGTTTTAAAAAATATTTAAGACGCTTCCCTGAGTCACTTTATCGTACGCATTACACAAGTGGCAGTAGAAATATCCGTCACATATTCCACTGCCTTAGTTATATTACTACACCCAGAACCACCCCAACCACCATCTGCCAATTTATTTCAATAAGTTTAAGATAATTTGAAACACTTTTAGTAACCGATTTTGATACTTTGTAGCCTTTATGTAGACGTTGGTCTTTTATCTATACAAATTTTAAACACTTAATAAACGTTGGTTTTATAAAATTGTAGAGCTTCACACACAAATACTCACTCAAACACCAAAAATAGACAAAATATCTGTAGGTTTAATTTTTATTTACTAAAACTTTTTTTGTATATAATTTTAAATCTACATATGACAAAAGGAATCAATGATTTTGAGCTGCAGTCCGGAGAACAATTTTATGAACGGCCCAGCCGTACAGCAGAAACGAGTATCATCCACCAAGCTGCTGCACACCGAGAGCAACACAAGCTCAGTATCCTATACCAATCATTCCGGTGAGAATTCCATGGAAAGTTCCTTAACAGAACCTATGCCTGTCGATGTAAACATCACGACTCGTCACGGCAGTGATGATTGCTCCTACCACACGACTAATTCCAGTGGCCTAAGCGGTCCAGCTCACACGCTGGAGGCCATCAATTCCAACAGCTTAAACAACGAAGACAACTGCGCAGTGGAGCCTGAGGATGATGAGCAACATATAACTACCTCACAGCCCGAGAGTACGAGCATTAATCAAACCAGCAGTGGAGTCTATTCGCGACGCTCTTCGCAACCTTACAAAGCGGGCAAATATTTGATTGCCGTGCATCGTAAAATCACTCGGCACGATAGCTATTTTCTTTCCTATCATAAAACACGGCCCAGCTTATTTGGTGTTCCATTGCTCATTCCCAACTGTGATGGAGGCACACACAAGGATCTGTACTGCGCCGTTTGGTTGCAAGTTAGTCGTTTATTAAGCCCGCTGCCAGCAACTACGGACCAAGCCAATCATGCTGCCGATTGGTAAGTCATTGACTAAGTAAAAACCAAAGATTTATATTTAACTTAGCTTTTTTGTGGCACCTATAGCGATGACAGTCTGGGTTATGATTTTCCTTTTACGTTACGTGCCGTTAAGGCCGATGGACTCACTTGTGCCATTTGCCCCTGGTCAAACTTTTGCAGAGGCTGCGAAATACGCTGCAATAATGACTATGTTATGCAGGGTTCTTTACCGCCGATTAATTCCACAATGATCAGTAAGTAAAACACTATTTATATTTATTCGTTTCATAAATTTGCCATCTCCCATTTTCTTTTTCACAGGTAACACTCCTACGCCAAAAATGGATGCAAAATTCCCATCGTTACCAAACCTGGACGCTAAACGTCCACCCGAATATACAACATCGCTATCCTGTACACCAACAACAAAATATTTCGAAGACTTTACGATTGCCATCGATTGGGATCCAACCGCCTTGCATTTACGTTATCAGAGCACGTTGGAACGTGTAAGTGTCTATAGTAAATAGTTTAGCTATCATGTCATACTTTATAATTATTTTATATCTATTAGCTGTGGGTCGACCACGAGACAATTTCCTTATGTCGTCGGGAGCAAGTGGAACCCGTTGATTTAAATCATTGTCTGCGTGCTTTTACCTCGGAAGAAAAATTAGAGCAGTGGTATCATTGCAGTTATTGCAAGGGCAAAAAACCGGCAACAAAAAAACTGCAAATTTGGAAATTGCCGCCTATACTGGTAGCTAAACGATAAAATATACTCTATAGCAGCCATCCTTTCAGGCTTTTTAATTTATTGTAGATTGTACACTTGAAGCGCTTCAACTGTGTCAATGGCAAGTGGGTAAAATCACAAAAAGTTGTACACTTTCCCTTCGACGACTTTGATCCCACGCCCTATCTAGCTTCAGTTCCGCAAGAGACAATACTGCGACATAAGGAACTCTTGGAGTGTAAAATAGATGCAGAGACCACGACAACAAGCAGCCATATGTCAATGTCGACAAACGAAACAGTCAACGAATTGGATGAAACTGAAACTTCTGGTAAATTTGAAAATCCAAAGCGGCCGGAGGATGCAGAAACAGCTAGCACACCGGGCCCTTCAATGCGGCAAAGTAAATCCAAAAATGCGGCCAAAAGGCAACGACTTATTTCGACCAGCCTTACGAAAACGCCCATTGTTGATGGTGAATTTGAGGATTATCATCAACACAAGCTAAAGGCAGATGCGGATGAATTCGATCCAAAATACAAGCTTTATGCTGTGGTGGTAAGTTTGAACTTGATCAGTTTAAAAAAGAAGAGAAAATTGTAAAGTAGTGACCCTTACAAATATATACATACATATGCTTATATGTAAAAGAATTTACTGGTATTATTAGAATTCTGAATTTTCCATTTCTTTTTTGCAGTCACACTCTGGCATGTTGAATGGTGGCCACTACATTTCCTATGCGTCAAACGCAACTGGTTCCTGGTATTGCTACAACGACAGCTCCTGCCGCGAAATATCACAAAAGCCGGTCATCGATCCAAGTGCAGCCTATTTGCTTTTCTTCGAGCGAAAGGGACTCGACTATGAGCCCTACTTGCCGAACATTGAGGGCCGCATACTGCCAAATGCCGCTACACTGCAATCGGATGTGGACGAGACTGAAGGCGAGCTGAAGAAGCTCTGCGCAATATCCTAATTAACAATTAGACTATCTGGCTATGCCGACAATGAGGTTTATATTTTGGTTTAGATTTGGGGAAGTTTATGCATCATTGGGATCTTCGTATTTAGTTGCATATTTTTTTGGGACAGCTTTTGATGTTTTGTTATTTACTATTTTAAGGTTTCTTTTCTCTACAATTAATTGTACAGTAGATGTAACTAAGCACATTCATTCACTATATCAAGCAATTCCCTTGGGAACTTCAGGCAGGGTAAACATCATTCGGCACTTATTTTTTTTAAAAAAGAAAGCATTGTAAAGTGATTTATTTTAACTTGTACGTTTTGTATATTTATATATTTAGTTAGAATTTGTTTTGTTACATATTTCACAGCATTAAATAATTAATATTTTGTTAAATTGCTAAGCTCGCCATCTTAAAGTTTGTTTTGTTACATTTTTTTGTTTGTGTTTGGCAAAATTGAATGTATAATTTTTTGTTTTGCATTTGTATTATGGGCCACAAAGAGCGTTTGTAATTATTATATATATAAAATGTCTGTATTCCATTTATTTTTAACGATTGTTGTAAATATCAAAAATCTTAAAAAAAAGTAGTATGGCTTATACATTATGGCAGCAAGGACTCGTAAAAGTTTAGAGAAACTTTTGATATTACATAAAAAGCAATTGCAAGACGTTAATAGTTTCTACAAAAAGGTATTGCCTAATCTACTCATTAGTATGTATGTGTTAATATACACATGCATATGTACATGAGCGTGTGTGTGTATTTATTTTTTTTGCAACGCACCGAATTGGTTCAGAAATTAGTATTGTGCTTATCAAATGACTATTATTAAAATTATAAATATTATATATATATATATACAAACGCATAAACTTAATTTATATAAACATATACATAATTAATCAAAGCAGAGTTATTAATAAAAGACCTTGTCGCTTTAAGTCGATGCAGTTTTAAATGGGTTGTTTATGGGATATTCTTGTTAACAATTTTAAAACTTTTTTGCGATTTTCTCCAATATACATATGTACATACATATGCTAACTTTGATGTTAATCGAAGACATTTTACACATTTAAACCAAACCTGTAACCTTAAAATAGCTGTGCATCTTTAAGTTTTAGGACATGTCTAGATTCATTTATTTTGTCCTGCTGACCATATTGGTGGTAATATTGGGAAGTGTACATCGGAGACATCTTTATTTTACATAAGTACATAAGTATACAAATTGGTATTAGAGAGATAGTGTGTTCATTGCCGGGTCCAATTCACCTATTTATCTAATCAGTTTTCATAAGCTGCGCTAAACTGTTTCGGGTTAATATCTTCAAAAAAGAAAACTCTTTCTTTTTATGCTTACTTTTTTATGTTCTGAATTTAGTGACTGAAGCTTTTTTAAAAATATATGGTTTTTAGTCACAAAGGCTTTTAAATTGACAATCAGTTCTCAGAAATTGATACCCATTGATAGGTAATACGAAAGGAAGAATAACCGGCCAATCAACATTTTTCCTGGGTGTTGCACAAATGTTTTATTTTTATACCCTGTACTATGATGAATGTAGGTAGAATGAGTTTATTAAGTTTTTGCAAGCAGAAAATGTATGTAACATACAGAATGAGAATTCGGAGACCCCCCAATGTTACCTAAAGTATGATGGGGTGATTAGAGAATTGGATATACCGATGTCCGTCTGTTTGTCTGTCTGTCCGTATGAACGCATAGATCTCAGAGATGGTAAGAGCTAGAGCAACCAAACTTTCAGATTAGATCCCTTATTAATAATTAGTTATTATTCTACGGGAGACAAGTTTATTTTATTTTTTTGATATCGGGGGCATATTATATAGTTCCCATAAGGGTGTTTCAGAGAAACTGGAAAAAAACGAAAGTTTTACATGGATAATTTGTTTGTTTATGAAGATATCGTAACCAAATTTGGAACTGTAAGGTTGACTATATCATAAAGCCCATAGGACCGATCAGTCAAAAAAACGTTTTTGGCTTAAAATTCGTCTGTTATTTATTTGTTTATGAATACGCCATCTTTTTGACTATACCCGTCATGATTTGGGTGCTAAGGTCAAAAAGAATCAATAAGATATTAATAATTTTGGAATTGAAAACAAAATATTGAAAACTTAATAATTTTAATTATTATCTAACAAGGAGTTTATTCGGAACCCCCTTAGCGAGAAGCTGTTTACGCCCTTGGAGAGGAGCTCCCATTTTTCTAAATTTATTAAACACTGGAGTGCTTATGTCTATTTTAAGAAGTGTTTGCCAATAATGAAAAATTGGCGACCACGCCAGAAATGTTGAAAAAAACCACAAAATGGTATTGGATGACCATCGATTAAAAATCTGAATGTGTAGGCATTTAAAAAAAGTGATATTCATTGCATATATGTTGACGGAAAACTTGGAGATGAAAAAGCTGTGCGAAAGATAGCTTCCTCGTTCCATTGTCATCTTTTGTATCACTAAATTTTCCTTTCAAATGAATGTACTGTACAATGTTGCCAAATTCACAGAGAGCGTTCTATAGTAATGGTAGCCAAAAAAACACACAATTTAATAACTCCAAACTTTGAAGTTAAGCTTACACAATTTGATGCTTCCCATTTAAAAATATTTCGAGCATTAACCAACACCAGTGTGTAATATATATATGTTTCTTTAACTCCTATTTGGAGCATAGGGCGTCTTGACGATTCGGCAGCAATAAATGTTTTAGGTAGGTAGGTTGCTAGTTCTCCTACCCTAGCTTGGTGATAGAATTCCTATCTGCACCGCGCCTCCAGGCAGGTGTTTTGTCTGTTTTGGTCCGCAAGTGGTATTTTATTTCCTACTGACCCTGCAAAGTGCCGAGCATTCCCCTATCCGCCACCTGGGGACGCGTTCGATGGGAGACAGACAACTCCAGTGTGTAAGGTCAGCAATTCTAGCAATTCTCAGGTTCCTTAGTTCCAATAAAAAATACAATTTTGTTTGCCTTTTGCGATGAAATAGAATACATATTTTATTATTATTTTTGTAACTTTAGTGATCACAAAGTAAGAAGTCATATAATAATTCCGATAATATTAAAAGTATCATAATATCGGGTATATACGCCGATATAAAACATTATTTCTTTGCATAATGTATGGGTTTCCGGTCTTCCCGAAGGAGCTTCAAATTCAGTTGTTTGTTTTTGTGAACGAGTGAATACATAATTTTTTCATTGCAAATGATTTTACACATAGTATGTTTACGATAAATACGATTAAGTTAAAGAGTAAAATACATAATTGTTATCCGCTTGCTAGATCGTATGAATGTGTGGTGGTTTAAAATAGATACGATAAGTGTGCTTATAATCTACGTTTCAGAGCGTCGTTAAGTCAAACTAATTGCCAGTAGTATTCGATAGCTGTCCGGGCACAGAGAATTGTGGTCGGAAATTGGCAAAATTACCAGCGGGTCCGCCAGCAAAAGCAGGTAGTGTGGTGCCTTGAAAGCCGGCTGGGAATTGGGCCATCAATTGTGCTGCAGTAGATAAAATAAATAAATTAGTTTATATTTTAAAAACTAACAAAAATAAAATATACAAATAATCAAAGCTAGTGTAGAAATAAAATCAAATTGGTCAAATTCAAGATATCATGACTTCTACTATTCCTACGAATAATAATTTATATAACAATCTAAAAAGCAAACGCACCTGCATTGGAGGAATTACCAGAAGTAGCCGCCAGACGCGATAATATGGAACGCTCGGACATCTGCAAACGTTGAGCCACAGGAGGAATACGTGCTAAAGTGGCTGGTAGCCGTGATACATCACTCTTCATGTCAGACAGCAGCTCCTCCAGCTGGTTAAGCACCTTGTGAAGCACAGCATTGGCTGGCTTGTTGCCCGCAAGCGACTCTTTGCTCAAATGCTGATGGGATTCGGCCAAACATTCGACCTCTGCAAAGCGTGCATTTAGCGACATAGCCGGATGGCTTGGATCTTGTGCGAGATTAAGGAATGCAGCACGCCGCAACTGCTCCTCAATGACCAAGGCCTGTTCGAGTAACTTGAAGCGCCGCGCCAAAAACTTGTTCTTAATCTCCAAGAAATTTCCTTTACCCACATCCATTTTAAATGGTTCATTAATGATAGCGAATCGTATGTCGTTCTGTATGTCCTGCCAGCGTCCATAGCCATGGGTTACAATGCCAGCCAACAACCAATAGTCGTGGCGACGATGCCAAATCTCATACTCACGACCGGGCACAGCAGCCTTTTCCTCGTTTAGCCAGAGTGTATGCAGCTCCGTGAAGCCGCCGTCGGCAATATTGAACATAAACTTGCGCTTGAGTACTTCCAAGCTATCTTCAACCTTACCTGCCGCTGCAACGGCTACAGCGGATTTCTGATCTTTCGGTGAATTAGCATTGGGCTTTTCCAGTTCACCATCTTCCTTTACTATCATTACATCATCGTCGTCATCATCGATGACAGTGGTGGTGTTGCTGCTGCCAGCAGCGCTCGGTTTATCTTCGCTGGTGCTGGGCTTCTCTGGCTCCTCTTTGTTGTCTTCGTTCTTAGGCTCTTCTTTAGCCGCTTTAAGCTCTTCTTTAGGTTCTTTACCATCCTCCTTTTCCTCGGTTTTGCTTGGTTCTTGCTTGACCTCTGAATCTAGCTTTTCATTGGAGACAGTTGAATCTTCAGATGGCTGTTCTTCTTTTACAGCCGGCTTTTTGTCCTCGCCCTCGACCACGCTTGAGGATTCCACGCTCGTCTCTTGCTTGACTGCATCGATATTTTTCTCTGGTGAAGTCTTATCCGTACTAGCAGACTTTTCCTCACTCTTTTCCGATGCTGGCGCAGGACTAGGCGCAGCACTGGTTGCTGGAGTTACACTGTTACTAGTCGTCGCGCTTTTATCCTCCGGCTTAGTCGTGATGCTGCCATCAGCTGCCACGACCTCCTGCTTAGCCAATGCACGCACAGGCTCGCAAGGTTTAAGGATCAACTCCGGCATACTATAATAGCCATTTATGTGCTCAAACTCCTGAACTTTTTTGCGTATCAGCGACATAACACCAATGCGTGTGAGCACATGCTGCCGCGAAAGGCCCTCACGTGGCACGCCATCGGCAAAGGTTTCGGCATTGTCGGCGCCAGGCTCGCACAGATGACGCATAAACAGCGAAACATAGGCCTTAAAGTTACGCTCGGACTTGCCACGCAAATCCCGCACCAGCCATTGCGAATTGAAGGCATCCTGCGGCGGCATTCCGTAACGCATGATAGCATTCAAGAAACTCTTTCGTTGACGTGCGTTAAAGCCCAATACTTCAATGTTGCCCCCTACGCGAGCTAGAAGAGGCGGAAGCGGACGATCGTCACGACGTTCTAGGCGGCGCTTGGCCTTGCGTTCACCGCCATTTTGTTCGTCAAAGTCATCATCGCCGCCATCTTCGTCAGAGCCGGCCGAGTATTCGGAATTGTATTCGGAACCATTATCTTGCCAGTTGGAATCATCGCGTGTTGTGTCCGCGGCAACAACGCCACCATCGGTGTAGTTGACCTGTTTGCGTAAACGTTTTCCCTTGCCGAGGGTGCGTCCTACATCCTCCTGATGCTGCTCGTAATGATGTCGCAATAACTTAACCCAATAGGCTGGGTCAGAATTCTCTGCGTCTTGTTTAATAATTTCAGTTTCCTCCTCTTCCTCCTCCTCCTTGGTAGCATAGGAAGCCACTTTAAAGGAAGATAGATACTCATTGGCCCAGGATTCTTTCTCTTCAATACCGCGATTGGTGCGATCAAGCAGCTCAGCCACAGCCTTATCGTCATAGTGTATAGCCTCCTCCTTGTCATCCTCCTTGAAAAGATCCTCAGTGCCGAAACGCAAAATATCGTCCAGCTCCTGCTTCGTAAAGTTAGCGCCCTTGCCCCCCATGCCGGGTCGTACCACCAAATGAGTGAGCATCATCTTCCGCTTCGCTACCTGCGTGACACGTTCCTCTACTGAATTGCGTGTAACAAATCGATAGATCATCACCTTATTGGCCTGACCAATACGATGGGCACGTGAAAAAGCTTGAATATCATTGTGAGGATTCCAATCCGAATCGTAAATGATGACTGTATCCGCAGTAGCTAAATTAATTCCCAATCCGCCGGCGCGTGTGCTTAGCAAAAACACAAACTGCTGCGCGCCGGGCGCATTGAAACGATCGATTGCTTCTTGACGCACTGGGCCTGTAATGCTACCGTCTATGCGTTCATATTTGTATTGCTCCCCTTCAAGAAAGTCTTCCAAAATGTCCAACATTTTAGTCATCTGTGAGAAGATAAGCACGCGATGATTCTGCGACTTTAGCTGCTTTAACATCTTCGAAAGCAATACCAGCTTGCCAGCGGCCTTGGTTAACGAGTTGATCTCGTAGAGACCACCAGCTGATGTGGGAGCTTCCTCAGCTGCAGAGGGAAATAGATATGGATGATTGCAGCATTTTTTCAGATCCATCATGATGTTTATAAGCGAACAGGAGCCACCACCACTTTTGGAATTCAAAGCCTCAAAGTTTTTGGTTAAGATGAACTTGTAGAATTTCTTTTGCATGGCTGACAGCTCAACGCGCACAATAAACTCGGACTTGGAGGGCATGTTTTTCAACACATCAGTTTTAAGACGCCGCAACATGTGCGGGCCGAGCATTTCGTGTAAACGCTTGACCTGTTCCTCCTTGGAAACATCAGCAAATTCTCCTTGGAAGGCCTGCAAATCATTAAATTTATCGCGACTAAGGAAGTTGAGCAAATGGAACAGCTCCTCCAGATTATTTTGCAGTGGTGTACCGGTCAGTAAGAGTTTATAGGCTATATTATAGCTATTTAGTATGCGGAAAAACTTGCTCTGATTACTCTTTAAGCGATGCGCCTCATCTACAACAAGCACAGCCCAGTCAATGCTACCCAGACACGCGGCATCCATCGAAATGAGTTCGTAGCTGGTAAGTAGGACGTTAAACTTGTATTGATTAGTTCGCAAACGCGAAACTTTACTACCACGTATGGCGCCCTCCTCAAAACTCAGCTCATTTTCACGTATAACTGCACGCGAATCTTTGTCGCCAATGTAGGTAATGCAATAGAAGTCAGGTGCCCATAGCTCGAATTCACGCTCCCAATTGACCAGCGTTGATAGCGGCACCGCCACCAGAAAGGGACCACGGCAGTGACCTTCTTTGTAAAGTGAATACAAGAACGTAACCGTCTGAATGGTCTTACCGAGACCCATTTCATCGGCAAGAATTGTATCTATGCCCTGACCCCAACTGTAGCGCAGCCAGTTAATGCCCTCAATTTGATAGGGATGCAACTGCATACCGGTACCTTCCAGAAAATCGGGTTGATCCTCATATTTCTTTTTTAAATCTGTAGTGGGCTTCTCCGGTGGTGGCGTATAGTGCTTCACTGGACGATCTTCATCGTCTAGCTCTAGTTTTAGCTTGGATTTTCGGCCCTTTTTGTTCTTCTTGCTGCTGGTGCGTGCATTCTCCGAAGTGCACACAGCGCGCAACTCTTGATAATAGTCTATGGCCTGTCGCAGGCCAGGTATATCATCGCCCTCCTCCTCCCAGGTAGATTTGTCATAAGGCAGCTCACGCCATTTCACCAAATACATGGTGCTGCCATCGCGCGCTGTGCGATGATTAATTACACGCTGCACAATTAGCCACTCCGGCTTGACGCCGTTCTTATAAAAGCGTTCGTCTAGCTGCTCCATTTCATCGTTCTCTTTAATGCCAGCCTTGTCTTTGTGACGCTGAATTCGTTTAAAGCGGGTATCCGCCTCATCGAGCGATTCCTCAAATTTGGGAGGCTCCTCCATATCGTATTTACGTTGAAAAGAGCGAATCATAAGCGGATGATGAACATCCAGCTGAGTTTCAGAAACCCATTCACAGTGCCAATAGGACATGTTATGCCATTTGATAAAGTATTCACGCACACGCGTTTTTTTCGATGTAGCACTCTTAGAAGTCGACGGTTCTGCGCTGTTTGAATCGACAAACCATCGCCAAGTAATAATTTTCTCGGCCTTTCCTGTTAGCGGTTGACAACTGCAACGTGGACAGCGCCAGTCGCCGTCCGGTATAGTATCCAGTGGAGGATTTAAGCAGAATGTATGATAGGCCGAAGGGCAGGAATCGCAGCATAGCAGTTCACCACCATCCTTACAAACGCGACAGAATTCCTGATGCTCATCATCGTCCTCCTCTTCAGCGGCGCCACCATCGGCCTCACAGTGCGGACAAGACCATTTTCCCTCTGGCGGTTCGTCTAGTTCGGGCTCCAAACAAACCAAATGGTAAGCACGCGGACAGGTGTCACATAGAATTATTTCGCCACCTTGCTGGCATACCTCACAGTAATCTTGATGCTCATGTTCGCCATCCTCGCCGTCAGGAAAGTTCTTGGTCTTCTTAAGTTTATTCTTCTTCTTGAATTTATTGCCAATTTTGGTCTTGGCCTTTTTGCGAACCACGGGTGCGTCATCGCTGTTAACTGAAGCCGGCGCAGCAGATGCTGCGTCAGGCTTTCCAGCGGCAACAGCTGCGTTGCTGGTGGTCGCCTCTTTTTCATCGGCACTGTCATCCGACTTCTGCAACATTCGTTCAAATTCCAAGTCCGAATCACGTTCGGATCCGCCACTAGCATCTTGATCATCATCAGAGCTGTCGCGTTTACGCTTTCCAAACTTAATTTTTAGCGTTGGCACTTTGCCAGAAGGACGGCGGGCCTTTTTACCACGTCCGCTTCGTTTGCGTCTGGGTTTCTTTTCCTCCTCTTCTTCTTCCTCCTCTTCCTCCTCGTAAATGTCATCAGGCTTTTCGTTACGCGAGGAACGAGATGAGCGCGGTTCCTCGGGCTCATCCCCAGCATTGCTTCGAGTTTGCTCCTGATGCAAATGTGGATTGCTTTCGCAAAACTCACGCCACTTAGCTGCAACAAGCATCATTAGCTTGGGCGCAGCAATTTTAGAGTTTTCCTTTTGTAAAATGGGGCGAACATGCTGCGTAAAAGACCTGTATGTGGTCAGGTTTTGCAAGTCTTCGTCGGTGTATTCAATGTCAACGTCACAGACACTAAAAGCCGAGCAAACATCCTCCACGGAAGGCATGCCTAATTGAAAATTGTAATAAAAGTTAAAATAAAAATCAATCTATTGTGCTATGTTACTTACCCGACGAGGATGACTCCTTTTCCTTCTGGGCTTGCTTCTCTTCCTTACGTTTGCGTCCACGCTTTGAGGTACTTGGATGTTCAACCTCTTCGTCATGCTGCACAAAATCGCTGTCCTCATCGCTTTCATTCTTCTTGCGCTTTTTCTTTTTGCGACCCTTCTCTTCTCCCTTCCTTGTTTTGCGCTTTTTGCCTTTCTTTTTTTTACGATTGTCCTCTGGATCGTAGTCGTCATCTTCATCGTTCTGTTCAAGATTTGATATAAAGTTAATAAAAACAATAAATACGAATTGGTAAACGTAAACACTTACGACAGGCTTTAACGGAGCATCGGAATCGTTTGATTGCTCGGCTACTTTTGCGCTCTCGTCGACTGCTTCTTCTTCCTCTTCTATAAAATGCATACAAAATGTTATCGATATCGATTTAAAGAACACCGCGTGAATTATTCACACGATTACGTTTTACCGTGGTACATGTTCAATGTGACAAAAGCTGAAATTTCTAGTTGCATTTATACGGGCGAAACATCAAAAATAAAACACCAGACTTTTTAGATTCAATATTTTATTTGATTCTTTTTTTTTTTTTTTTGAATTTTTTTGTTAAGTTTTTTTTCTCTCTTTTCGATTTTTTGTTGTGGCCTTAATAATTACTAGTATATAACAATATCTCTTTTTTTTAAGATTTTCATTTTTGCTGGTTTTGTCAGCTATTTTGCTCTTACAATAATAATAATAATAATATTTTTCTCATGTCTCTTGATCTGGTTTACTCTTTTTTCTCGGCTTACACAATCAATTTATCAGTAATAAGTTTCATATCGATTGATGTGTTCTAAGTGTATAGTGTATGGTGTGTGTATGTGGGCGTGGCAATTATACAAAACTTGTAAGTTCCTTATTTTCTTATCATGTGTGTATATATACATTATACATATATGTATATCATTTTTTTTTTGTTTTTTTTGTTTTTGTTGTATATAAATTGTATATGTTTATCAATTTTGTAATTGCTACGAATCGATAATAAACGCTTGTTTTATGCAACTTGATCTCATTGTTTCATTTGATTTTCCCTTTCCATCATCTTTTTTTTCTACTACTTAAATATGGTTTATAAAAAATATTGCAACAAAATAGCTAAAATTTGTTGTTTTTCTTTATTTTTTTTTTCTGCTTTAATTCTTACAGTTTTGTTGTCTTGCTTTCGTTTTTATTTTTTCCTTTATTTTTGGACACTAGTTTCAGCAAATTATTTGATAATTTTTTTTTAAGCGAAATTGATTTATTTCATTTAAGGAAGCGCCTTGAATGTAAACTGTGTAGCATATGATGCTATTCATCAACATTTAAAGTTAGTTTAGAGCTGTGTTTCTGCAACAAAGTAATAGCAAACACCCGTGCAGGTATTTAATTTTTTTTTTGTTTTTACAATGTAATTATTGAGCAAATTTCCCTAAGGCGCAAAAACAAAATAGTATACCGAATAGGCTTGACAAAAGGAGTTTAAACCTTGTTCATGTAATACTATAATGTACATGATTTAGGTAGAAAGGCTCAAAACATACAAACGCTACAAATGCAAAACAAAATTAAAATTACGACACAAATAACAAATTTACTAGTGTATGGAAAATTTATAAAAATTTTCTCTAAGTTGCTAAAAAAATATATATATATAATAAGCCGTTTAAAAGTTCAGTCTATTGTTTTGGCTCACGCCTGCATGCTAACGCCACGAAATCTGCACATGCAGAGAAAACATAATTTCGCCAAAGTTTACATGGTGCTTTGCACACTATGCCCACCCAGACATGTGTTGTAATGTCTAGTCTATGTTTTAAATATGACAAATAAGACTTTTTGTCGCTTTGGATTTAAAAAGAAATAAAACAGATAGATATACATAATGTACATTTACAAAATGAGTAAAAAATGCAATATAAAAAACATAATTTACTTTGAAATTCAAAGAAATTGTTGCAATTGTTGTTGGCCTGGTATTTTGTTGTAACAAATTAAAAAGAGTAAGTTTAAAAAGAGCATAGTGGAAAAACAAAAAAAAACACGCTATATTTAAAAGTTGATAATAATATTATAATAATTATTACACACAAAACGCAGGGAAAATTGTATGATTTTTTCTCTTTTTGCGCTGCTCAACAAAAATATTAAGTCTAAATTTTTCATTTAAAAAGTGATTTTTTTTTTTTTTAATTTTTTTAAAAAATATTTTTGCGATTGTATATATTTACTATAGTGTAGGTGTATGTTGGTGCATATAGTTCATGTATGTTGACTATATACATTGCAGTTTGTAGTTTCAATTTAATAAAAATATGTTTTTTTTAAGCATTTTTGTTGTTTTAGTACAATTTCTTATAGAACGATTTGTGGTTTTTGAGTTTGTTGTTTTTGGGTGTTTTTATTTTAATATTTTACTATAGTAGTGTATTATTGTTATATATGCGTAATAGTTTCTTTTTTCTTTGCCTTTTTACATGATGATAGAAGCAGCGTACTGAGCTGCTAATATTTATCGATATCAAAGTAGTGGTATTGTATCAGTAGCGGTCGTCATCGTCAGTATTGGAGTTGGAATCATCGACTTCGTCCTCATCTTCATTGGAATCGGAACTATCGGAGCTATCATCCGTATCGCTGCCATTATTGTTGTTTGTGTTTTTGATATTGCTATATTGTTGGTGTTGATGCTGCTGATTATGCTCCTGTATCGTTTCGACTGCATGATGTTGTTGCTGTTGTAGTTGCATAGTGTGCGTATCCGCATAGTGTACTACTGGCTGCTGAGGTTGCGTTTGAGCTACAGGCGTTGCCGTTAATCCACTGCCGCCACTTGTCAAAGTCTTATCATAGTCCATAACCAGTTGCTTAATATGCGCCAACTTGGCATGCAAATAATCAAAGCGATCCTTGTCCATGCGTATTGTGCGGTCGCTATTAATACGCTCATACTCGCTTACAATCTGTCGCTTTATGTGATCATAATTGCCGGTCGTGTCACGCCGCCGCTCGCTCTCCAAACGCTCTGATAAATCCTGGAAACGCTTTCGTACATCCTCCACCCGTGTCAATAACTTGCAATATTCATCGTAGTCACTTTCAAATTCAGTCTTGTAGCGGCGTCGCACCTCTAGAGTCATAATTGGAGCATATTGGCTGAAGTCGTACCTTGGCGCGGCGTTCAGATCCTGCCCGGCCGTTGCCGAAGCATATGCATGTGCTGCCGCGGCCAGCTGCTGTGTGGGTGAGGGATGCTTGGCTGTGATGGCTTGCGATGGCGGCGGAGGCACCTGTTGGTGCGTCTGCTGAAGCTGTTGACGTGGCACGGCTGTCGGCGGTGGTACCTGCTGATAGGAAGCTCCTCCATCGCGCTGACGTTGACCATTGCTGCTACTACTCGTGCGCTTCTTGGAGTTGGAAGCTGCATGTGTATTATTATTGTATGAATTGTACTCATCGTGAGGGTTACGCTGCAATGGTAGCGCCGACTGCATCTGACTGGAGTTGTTGCTGTTGCTGTTGCTGCTGCCTCCACGCTTTGTAGCTGGCACAAAGCTATTCCCATATCCGGCAATTTTAGCGGACATTGACTTGGGTGGCGTTGTCGCTGACGACGATGACTTGCGACTTGTGCTGGACGCCGTTGTCGTCGTTGCCATCGCCATTTGTCGACTATTTCGCTCCTGTTGCGTTTCATAGCCACTGGAACTGCTAGAGTTACTGCCGGTCGAGTTACGATGATCCTTGCTGTTTCCAGCGCTTTGCTTAGCAGCACTGTTACGCCGACTATTGCCATAATGGCTGGGACCTCGCTGTTGCTCCGCCGTCATGCTCATAAACTCATCCATATTATCCAGCACATTGTAGCTCAGGTCACTGTGGTCATCCAGTAGAGTTGATTGCTGATGCTGCTGCCGTTGCGGTGGTGTATAAGCGGATGCCGCACGACTGCCATAGCTGCTGCGACCAGATGGCTGCGCGTTGCTACTACTACTACCAATTGCCTCTTTTTTGTAATGACTTATGCGCAGCTTTTTGGGCTGCACGGTGCTAAACATGCTCTCATCATATTCCAGGCTTGTACGTTTCAAACTTCCACCCATACTCGACGAAGATGAAAGCAAAGGTGGCGGACTGCCCGTGTGAGTGGAGGTCGGACTTTGGCCAGAGGTTGAGCTTCCCGCATCCGAACTCATGGGCGGAGTCAAATTCTGCGGCTTGCGACGCTTCAGTTGTTGCAACTCTTGCTCACTAAAATAGGGCCAATTTTCATCCACATCGTTCCACATCTGACGGCGCAGATTGTAAGTGTTTTGTGACATGATGGCAATGTCCGTGAGTATATTGCTAACCAGGAGACGCTCTCGATCGCGTATACCCTCGTTTTGGAGTCGCGTATATAGCTCGGGCTTCTTATAGGGCTTGAGCGCAAGCAAATGTATAAGACGTTCACGTATCTTGCGACGCGATACATCTGATGACTTGCCGTTGGCATTGGGTCCATTTCCTGACTTTGTGTTGGCATTGCTACGTGTGCCGCTTGACATTTTGGGGCGACCATTGCTTGAAAGCGGCAAATTATTGCTGGTTATATTATTGCTGCCATTACCATTTGTCATGTCCCTAGGTGAGCTGCCGGAGAGTAGGGCATGGGCGGAGCCGTGCGAGACACCATTGGCAAATGTGGAGGCTAAGGTGGCGGCTGCGCTGTTACTATGGTAACGTTGTTGGTTGCCAGTGACAGTGCCACTGGCACCCAGCATGCTGGGATTGGGAGAGCGTGATGCTGTGACTGCTGCTGAGTGTGTTGTCAACGATGACATCGGCATGGACATGGAGGATGTAGCTGACGACGCTGACGTTAGGCCATTAAATGGTGGAGAAACTATCTTACGACTATTGTTGCTGTTGTTGCTATTATTATTAAAACTATTGCTGCTGCTGCTGCTGCTGTTGTTGTTCCCATTGTGAAATGGTGCCACGCTACTGTTTGGCTTCTTTACCTTACGCCCAATATCCGATTGATTTGGCTTGATTTCGCGTATGCATTTGCTCTTCTCCGTCTCCTCGGCAAGGGCCATTTTTGTGCGTGTCGAATCATAGACATCGTCATTGGCATGTATGCGCATGCGTAGCGCAAGTGCTCCAAGCACATTGAGGTTCTGCTGATGCTGTTGTATACATTCGGGTGAGCCCTCCAGTTCGTCAATGGTGAAGCCAAATTTACGTCCGCAGTCCATGCCAGCGCCGCTGCCAGTGCCACTAAAGCCATTGTCATTGCTGGGTGCCGGTAATGGGAAGTGTATGACACCGGAATTGCCAATAAATTGGATTTGGGCCCTTTGGCCAGGTGCCAATCTGTTGGCATGGTCATTAATTTGATATTCCTCGATTGCACGGAATGCAGAGTCGGTGAGTTTAACGAATATGTACTCTTTGCTATTATCGGAATAACGGTGGCTTTGTGACATACCATAATTGCCGGTCGAGAGTACATTGGGCAGGCATTTTGTTGACGCAATCGAATTGGTCATAACGCGTTTGCCGCAAATTTATTAGAAAATTGTCAGCTTGTAGTATTTTGGATTTGATTTACACGTCTTGACGAATGGCAAAAAATATCAACAAAAGTATATAGAGATGACTACCAACACAGAACAGTTGTGCGCGTGTGTGTGTAAGAGTGTGATGACCGCCAGTGTTGAATAAAATACAATTTATGTAGATTGTTAGGTGTTGGGAAGATGCGCAAAGACTTTATTATTGTGTTGATCGGCAACGAACGGGAAGATTTATTACACGAAGAGAAGACTGCAACTTCGAAGGAAGCGCAATGCATTAAATGGAAGTGTGCTTGGAAGTTGTTGTTTTTTTTTTTTTTGCTGAGGTATAGCCCAACACTGCTGCACTTTTGTCGTTGTGTCTAAAAGTTTATAAAAATTTGTTGTTTTTCTTATTTAGTATGTTGTAATCGTAAATAAAATTTACGTTGTTGCTAAGACGTGACACACACGCACCGATTTACTTTTATAAAATTACACACACAAATGTATGCTCATTACACAGTTAGTTGTTGTTGTTGTCGTTGACTCTCTTTTAACTCTTTAATCGTTTGAGCCGCACTTTGGGATTTGGATGCCTTTCTTAAATTTAGCTTGTTTGACAAGCAAAATTGTCAATACAAATTTGAGCACAACTCTTGTTTTTCATTTAATTTACTTTACTTTTGAGAATTTCACTTCCGCATGAGCGTAGAGCTGGCTGATGAGAGCAACAAGCCAGTTTTTGCGTACTTTCAAAATTGTTGTAAATATTTGCACACTCGCTCGATTTGACGACGATGTGCATGCATGTATGTGTGCGTATGGTGTCCAATAATATGCAAGCACAATTTCTCTTGTTAAATAATATAGTATTTTAATTGGGTTAAGGTAGACAACAGCGTGTACGCTTTGTTGTTGTTATTTGGTTATGTGCTCTCTTGTTGGCTTATGGCTCTTGTTGAGTTGTAACTTTTGCTTTGACGAAAGTAAGCGATATTTCTTCTGCGCCAGGTGCTCGAAAAAAAAAAAACCCAAAAGCAACAATAAATGAGAATGTATGTAACGCGGAGTGCTCTCAGCAGTTCAGGTCAGACGACGGCAGCCATAAGCAAAAATCAAAGACAACAGTAATCAATGCTGACTGTTCGCACATACAGACGTACACACACATGCCTCAGTTTGACTGCTTTTGGTGGTGTGCTGTTGCTCTCGCTTGTACGTTTCGCTGTCACTGTCGATCAATGTGCGCCAAAACGAGACAACTGCTGTTTTGATTGGCTGCACAGTTGTGTTGTTGCTTGGTCTTTTTTTCTTTTCGCTTTTGCTAAAAATCATCTGTGTTTGTACGTTGATTTTTTTTTATATATATTTCTGTTGCTTATTATATTTTTATATACATATTATATATATATTTAATTTTTTTTTATATGTACATTTAGTTGCATATATAGAAATGAGAATATCGTTTTCTTGGACACACTTTAGCACTTGAAAAGTTTTTTAATTTTAATGGTTTTTTTTTTATTTGCCAAACCACTTTTTGATTGCACGAGTGTGTATTTGTGCGTGATATGTGGTTTATATATTTTGGGTTTTTACGCGAAACGTACGTTGTTCCAACACTTTTACTCAAGACATTTTTGCATTGGAATTTCAATATATCTTTTTTCACTTTTTCTATACAAATTAATTCCGTTTCTTTTGCACGCACATACATATATTAATATGTTTACGCACTGCGTTTGCTTATAGCAATTGTACTATAAAATTGCATTTTATTTCCTTTTTCGTATGGTTTTTATTTTTTTTTGCTTGTGTGTCTAAGGTATCTTAATCAACGTACAAAAGGTATCTGCTAAATGAAATCGAAACGAGTTGCTTTCAAGTGGTTGCTTGCCCGTCCGTTTGTGCTGCTCTCTGTGCACTCGTTTATTACACCGCGCACAGCCCTCTTGATCAACCGATGATAGCTTCAACGACGAGTGCGACGAGCAAACATACATTAGCGACAAAAGACGACGACGTCGTTGTCACTCACTCACTCACATACACATGTATGCACGCGCTCTCCCACTTAGTAGGCGCTCGCGCTACTTTAATCGTTGCTGCTTACGCTCGCATGCTCGCCACAACGTCTCGTCGCTTCTTTTGACGATGTCGTTTTGAGCACAAACCGCCGATCATATATACGTACGTGCCTTGTATCACTTGCTTTAGCTGTATCTAGCTATCTCTTTGTTGTTATTGTTATTTCGTTATAGTTTGTTTCTTTGGTAGTGGAGTGAGGCATAAAGCAAATATAAAAACAAGTTTGCAATTAAAAGCGCACACTTTGCACTCGCATTCGCTTAAGCCAATGCTCGCCGCTCGCTGCTGTTTCGAGTCTCTCTCTCTCTTTCTTACACTCTCTTAGAATATGCGCATTGTGTATGTGTGTGTTGCGCTCTCTTACCTAAAGGCACCTTGTGTTGACGTTTTTTGATTCACTTAAACGTCATACGTTATTTTGTACAACAACAACAACGTTATCGTTAGCATATATATACTACGTAAAGTTAACACTTGTGTGAATGCGTGTTTATGTAGTACTTTATAAAACCTTGCCTGCTGCACGTCTTAGCAAAAACCAAACAATTTAAGCTTACTTTGTATTTTTGAATTATCTCCTGAGTTGTACAACTTTTGTAAAAGCTGCATGGGGCACATATGAAAAGTGTAATAATAAAAAAAAGGGGAAGAAACTTTATTAAGTAACAAAGCATTTTTAAGCACAGCGCGCTTTGACGTACTTACAATATTAAATATTGCTTTTGTGTGCTGCCAACAGTCAGTTCAGTTTAATTATTTAGTTTATATACATATATATAATTATTTTGTTTTTGTAGTTTCAAGTTGAATTTTGTTTTGTTGTTGGCACAGCTGTTTTAAAACTTTTCCGCTTATGCAATGGCTGCTGTTGCCCACGTCAAGCGTAGTTCACAGTACTTGTTGCGGTTGTTGTTGCCTATCTTCTAGTTTTTCTAGCTGCAACCTTTTTCTGGGTAACTTCAAAATTGCGGCAGCCCAAAATGAGTGTGCCGCACAATCAGCTCGTGCTGTTGGTGCTGCTGCTTGTAGTTGTTTTATACCGATTTCTATAAAATTGTTACCAATTAGGTGAAAATCACGTTTATGGCATAAATCAAGAATTTTTCGTACTTAATTGTTTTTGTTGTTGCTTGCGGCTGCTGCTGTTGATAATTGCTGACGTTGTGGCGTGCTGCTGATATCTGCTTAAGACTTTTTTTTCCACTCGTTGCTTCTTTTTATTATTATTTATAAAATTGTAAAACTTTTGCCTTAAATTCCACTCTACACGTTTAAAAAATTAAAATTTGCTTATTAGTTTTAGTGTATGCACCACCATATATATTTTTGGTTGTTTTTGTTTTCCACTACCTCACGTCATGCTTGCACTTGTTACGTTACGCGCGCGATCATACGGTTTGTTACGTGCGACGTTACGTGCCACTCAGCTGTTTTATGTTTACGTTGAAAATCGTGCTCTTAAATATGCTCGCGCTCTTTACTTAAAGAGCAACGAGTACACTGAGCGCACACAGTTATTGGCCAAATTTTGTTTTTTCTTGTTCACTTTTGACATTTTTACTTTTTTGCATAGGAAATTTTCCGCTTTCAGTGTTGTACATTGCTTTACCGTAGCTAAGAGATCTTTAATGCCGTTTTGTATGTTTGTTTGTATTTGTGCTCGCTAGCATTTTTTTTTCATGTTTCGTGCCTGTAGTGTTTTGTCTTTTTTAGTACTTGACAGCTACCTACCTATGTATGTATGTATAAATGTGCGTATATACAATAGCTGGAACTACAGCTGTATTGCTTTGTCTTATCTCGGTTTGTTTGCAGCTAGAAATTTTTCTATGAAATCATTTCAATATTGAAACTTTATTTTCTGCAATAAAGAGGAAAAACCAACCAAACACCTTACACATTTGAGGTTGAGGTTAATATGCATGCGCGACGCAGCAGCTGCTTTCAATTTATTGTTTGTAGCAACCGACGGCAAAACAAAGTCATAAAATAAAGAAGCTGTTTGTCTACATACATATGTATGTACATACTTATATCCGTGACTGTAAAAAACGACGTACTAGGCACGCCTTGGACAAAACATATATAAAACGCGCATACAATAGTCAGGATACCTCTATTGCCTATCTTAGTTTTCGATACTGATAACGTTTTGTCCAGACTATTAGCACGCAAAATATCAAAGCAAAAAAGACGTCGAGAGGATTAGGATAAGCTGCATAGTTGAATCAATTCAATTGCATTGAATCAAAATCCGGAACTATTATTATGCATAGGCCGAATTAGTAGCTTACAAGCAATATTTATATTCATGCACGTTCCGCATATCGATTTAAAATTCCAGCCTATTGTAAAATTCATTCTTTGTAAATTTTTCAAAGCCTGTATAAATATTTGGCGACGTTATAGTGTTGAAAAATAAACTTTTTTTGACAAATCGGAATCAATTTAAATTGTTCTATATTCCATGTTCGCAAGCTATTTTGTCTGTACGTTACAACCTACCGACCGCGCACCATCTTAAATTTTTGGACAAAAAAGTAAGACCAAGCTTATAAAAAAAAAATACTTTATTTAGCCATAAGCAAGCACTAACACTAACCACCAACCCATCAAGGTAACATTAAGTTCATTTATAAAAATAAACATACACACACAACGATGCCCCTGGTCTGTCTTTTCTGTTTTTTTGCTTTTGTATGCGTGTGCCTCAATAACAACAAAATTTTGCAGCGAACTTTTAACAAATTAGCCAAAAAAAATAAAATAATAAAAATCATTATTATCCAACAACAATAAAAATACAAATTTCAAGTTTGAAGCTCGCTCGTTGTCGTCGGCGGCCATTTGTTTAAAACGACGACGAAAACGCCGCTCAAATAGCATTGAGAGCTGGGCGAAAGGCCAATGCACTGAATGACGACAACGACACCACCAGGCAAAGGCGAAACGACACAAAAGTAGACAGTACACTTCCAAAATGTGTGTGTGTATGAGTGTGAGCGAGTGCCTATGGATTGGATTGGGTGAGCAACAACAAAAGGATTACATGCTAGAGCTCTGGCTACAGTCAGGAGCAACAACCACCGAAAAATATAAAATTTTATAGAAAATGTGCAAAGAAATGCCAGCACGCTCAAATACATACGCACACACACACACACACACACTAACGTGAACACAGATGCATTCACAGGGTAAACGAACAAACAGCAAAATGTGTCACCTAAGAACACAGAAAAATTACAGGTCCAGTTTAAGCACTGCAGCTGACAGCTGTGTGCACAGAATTCTTGTTGAATAGGCGCCTCTTTTGACTGTGATTTTTACAAAAAATTATTTATTGCACTAACATTGACAACAATAAACGTTGCAAATCAGTTGGCATGGTGCTAGGTGCAATGCAAAACAAAAAAAAAATCGATTAATTCGTTATCGAAATTTCTACTCCCACCTACAAGTGAGTTTACATCTTTTGTGAGAAATGAGTTTAATTCTAGAACAGTTTTAAAAGTCAACACAAACTCTCAATTACTCTCAATTCCTCTCAATAAAAACAATTTTTTTGTCTTCAGAACTTTTCAGCGAATCACTATTCAAGAGGAAAGAAAAGTTAAAAAAAAAAAACAAAAAATAGCTGCCATGTATTTAAAAGATTATGATTTGCATATTTAAAAAAGATATACCCACATACTATTTACAAATACCATCTGGTTAGCCACTTATTAAAATGTAAGATTAAATAAGCTGCGAGCCACTGTGCGCATACGTATAAATTTCATTTTACCATGCATATCACACTAAATATGTAGATGCATGCCGCTTATCTACACAGCAACGACAGAAATTTCATTCTAAAATTTTATATGTATATTGGTAAGTACGTGCAAAGAATTAAAAATTTTTCATATACTACATATATACAGACGTACAAACTCAAAGTACAGACAAAATGGTATCAGCAGCAGCGACAAACAGATGTTCATATTAGTGCCTACCAAAATTAGAGTAAGCGACACACAAAAACGAGGGTTGCCTTTTAGATTTCCGCATCAAGCTAGTTTCACTTACTTTAATTAGCCTTAAACTTCTCGTTCTAGGAACTTTTTTTCAACAATTTAAAAATGTAGCTAGGTCACAAAATTAGTTTAATTTAAATTGTTTTTACAAACTTTAAACGTAATTTATCTTGACAAGAGTGAAAGATTGGCTCAGGACGTTTTTGGGCATCAACGAAAGTCATATGGTGTGTAAAAAAAGGACGTCCAGCACAAACTTATACAGAAAAAATGGGTATTTATGCCCGACCCACACCCTTGACTACAAAGTGTATTGTTACTCAAAAGAGTGTTATAAAAAGCAACAATATATAAGATGGTGAACAAGGTTTTTGGTATTATTTAGCTTGTAAGGTAATAAAATTTAATGTCTTTACAGTTGAAGATCAGCAAATAGCAAATATATACACCCAATTCTGTTTTTACGTGGTATTTTTTTTACAAGGTTTTGAAGTAACACGGTCTAGAAAAAAATAATTGTTACACAATTTCATTCGATTTAGTACGATTTAAAAAACCAATTTTATCGAAATTTTAAAGAAAAATATTCGACCGTGCTACGGAAAATGAATCCGAACATTTTATTCAAATGTTCGGTGCTCCCAATTCCACCAACCCGAATTTTTCACTTTGTTTAAAACCGAATGTTTTATTGCAAGAGGAATTAAAACGAATCGGCAAAATAGGTTTAAAAAAGTACGCATGTTAAGGCCTATACGCAGCACGAAATATTTCGCGCGGAATCGCAAAACTTCATATTAAAACAAAAAATCCCATTACTGGGATATATAATCTATGCCAACTTCAAGTTTTTAATTATTTTTTTTCTGACTCAACCAAAAAAATAGCATGCACAGCTAAAACGTTTTTTTTTTTGTGTTCGTGAATGTGCACATATCATACACGAACACATGACGATAAGTCGCGTTAAGGGAAATGGGATATCCCAAATGGGACTTTTTTTTTATATGAGGTTTTATCATTCCTTGCGAAATTTTTCGAACTGCGTATGGGCCTTTATACAAAGAAAATTTCCCTAATAACAAAAATAGCTAAGTGGTGTTTAATTTCAATAAATATTGTTGCTAAAGTAATATTTTTGTGTAATTTTAGAATAATAAGGAAGCTGCGGCAGCCTTGTCAGCTGTTTTGTGTTTTTTATCAAACAAAAATAATTTCGCGCCAACACAACATGAGAATTTATCGGAAAAATATGGGAAATATACGAATTTATCAAAAATAAAAAGGGAAATATCGACAAAAAAATTAGAATAAAATTCGTTTGTTTTTTTTCGTTTTCCGTAGCACGGCTGATTTTTATTAAACTAATCCATAATCTTCCATAATCAATTTCGCTTTTGTTCTATATTCCCGCCCGCTACTTAAAAGGCGGCCCTCATATGCATAAGAATAGGGGAAAAACAAGCATGCGATTGATACTAGTACACAGGGTGCTTGGCATTGTGACGGCAGCAAATCTTGCTTCTCACTACTAACGAACAAAAAATCACACAGTATCAATAACAACATCTGCGACGACGTCAACATGCTGCCTACTACTCTCCTGCGTTTAAAAGTATGCATAGAGGCAATTTTCAACAAAAAGAGCGTCGTTTCGACTCATTTGAGGTAATTACCCGAGCGGGAATCCCACATAAAATAGCTTAGACTTTGAGAAATTTGTGTTTTGCTAACTAATAACCGAGTTGTGGGAAAAGCCAACAAAAAATTTTTGACCCACTCGATTTTTTTATTGAACATTTATATACTGTATATTATTGCAACATGTATTTATTTTTAGCAATAAAAGAACTGAATGCGCGATGCTACCTCTTGGCTGGGTGATTCATCCTAAAGCATTCAGAAATATTTTAATATGAAAACAAACAATGCGCTGCATGAGAAAAGCGTTAAATATTGCATTTTTTTTTTAGCGTAGATTTATTTTATTCTAAAATATCATCAAGTATAAGTATGAATATTCATATTATTTTTGTAACGTAAATTGTTTTTGTAACTTTGAGTCAATTTTTGGTCATTAGATATACTTAAGTATTAAAAAAAAAGGAATTGTAATGGCTTCTAGAAAACTTTATCATAAATACGTATGAAATCATATATTCTGCTAACACGTGTGTTTTTATTAAAAACAATCGTGCTTGTATTTCTGCTTAATTCAAAAAGAATAAAAAGAGTTTATTTCATAGAATATGAGCAATTCGTTAGCGTTTAACGCGAATTCTCGGAAAAGTCACAAGTTTTGTTTTGCTGTTAAAATAGTGTAATTAGTGAAATGGCAGTAAAATTACGTCAAACTATACAAATATGCATGCGTACATATTTTCTTTTGGTTGAGTTATATGGTGCTATATATACAGTAAAAAAGATGGCGTACGTTAAAGTCGGGCCCTGACGACTTTGGGATACCCCGTACCACCTCAAAGGCCTGTACGCAGTTCGAAAATTTACATATGGAAATTATTGCATATTATTTCAGATGGAACCAGATGTATGCATAATAAGGCAAAGTGCTATTTTTGATCGAATACTGTTTTTTTTTTTGTGGTATTCATCAATATTTTTTTCCGATACTCTGGGTTAAAGTAGTAAACAGTCACATTATAATCAGCTGCTTTTTATTTTCAAAAATTAAGCGCGCAAAATTTGCAAACAAAATGGATTTCTATCAACAGATATTATTGACATTACTTTTTGTGAATAATGCAAATATGACGGCCTACCTTATTGCGAACAAGGCTTGTCTGAGGACAGATAATTAATTTTACTTTGTTTGGATTGTTAAAGCGTCACTTGGCTTCTAAACAGCTCACAATAAATAATAAATAGTAAACGGCTTTGTAAAAAATGTTTCGCAACAATTTGTTTCTACCAGCCATTACTTACGAATGTAATAATGTGCATGCACATTAATTCTTGCGAAGGCGGCAAAAACCAAACATTTGTTGATAGTGCTATCACACCTAGTGAAGTAGTGGCGCCATCTAACGTTAAGCATTTTTAATTAAATTACAACACTGTTTTGTTTTGTTATCTGCGTCCACACTTGTCAAAAATTTTTGATGGTAATTTTTAGTGACTATTTTTTTTATATGAAGTTTTTCATTCTGTTCGTAAATTTTGCATGCGGCGTATTGGCCTTAAGGTTTAAAAAAAAAAAATGGTTGGCTCATTTAGTTCCGATATTTTTATTAACATACAAAATTCAATGGAATTATATGATTTGGTACAGTGCTAGGGAATACTAAAATAATTTCGGATACCAAATTTGGTTTCGATATCTTCATAGACAAACGAGTTATCAATCTAAAACTTTTGGTTTTTTTCGAGGTCCTCTGTAACATCCCTATGGGAGCTATATAATATAACCCAGATATCCAAAATTTAAAATAAACTCTTCTCCTATGACATAATAACGCATCTAAACCAGAGCTGGGCAAATGGAGAGCGGTCTGCCGTACAAAAAAACAAAATTCACGAGCTAAAAAGTGCCCGTTTGGGCTATGGGCTGCCCAGCTCTGATCTAAACTGAAAATTTGGACGCTCTAACTCTTACCATCTCTGAGATCTACATACAGATAGACGGACATGGGTATATCGACTTCTCTAGTCACCCTGATCATACTTTAGGTAACTTTGGTGGGTCAACGACGTCTCCTTCTGTATGTTGCATACATTTTCGGCTTGCACAAACTTAATATACCCTTTGTACAATACGGTACAGGGTATAACAAGTAACGCCTTAAACAGACGATGCTACTAAAATAATTCAAATAGATACAGTGAAACAGCATTGTAGGTATACATACATAAATACATAATGTAATGTAAAACAGTTCTCTTTAAAGATATATTCTCTTGTAAATCTTAATGGCAACTAAACCCAACGTTCAATGACCGATTTAAACGCCACAATTGTACGCATATATTGCATAATTTTGTTTGTTTTAAAATTTTGAACGGAAATAGTTGTCGATTTTTTATACCTTCTCATACTGACACAGTAAAGAAATTTCTAATCAATTCGGAAAAACATTGACCGTGAATTGGCAAAAGTTTTTCGTCTGTATAGTATACAAAACTCAAATGTAAGACCAGCCACATAACATACAGCGAAAAAAAAAGCTAAAGATAAGATAAGCATGTGCGTATATGTGGCGTTTCTTGAGTTATTTACGTGGACAGTCTTATCTGTTAATTAGAAAACAAGAAGTTAAATAACTACCGCTTTAAATCAATAGAAGAAAGCTTTTAACAGCTGCTAGAAGTTTCAGCACACAAAAAGTTTTAAATGTTTTATTTTAATCAATTCTTTTTTATGTTTTAACCAAACTTATTATTAATGGGCATGTGTCGAATGATTAGAAACAAATTACGTGCAGAAGATTTCTGGTTTTCTAGTTGGCGATTCATTTCAAAATTCAGCAACAAGTAAATGTTTATTTAAATGAGCTGCTCTTAAGCTGGCTAGAATCGAATTTAAGAAAAAGCACACTCAAATACCGGTATAGAATGTAGATTTTTCGTTTAAAATTAAAGCCATCAAGCGCTACTTAGCCACTTTTATGCGTTACCACCAAACGTCATGCCATTTTTTGTTGCATTGCATGTGTAATCGTTTATCGTTTATACTAAAGTGTCATCGAGTAATTGATAAATTCCAAAAGTACGTATAACTACTACGCTTAAAGTCTTGTTTTTGCATTAGTTTGTATGTATATATATATAGACAATCTAATTAAGGCATAGATATTCTTAATGCAGCTAACAAACAGTTTCAATTATCGCGCATTCAAATGCAAAGTATTCTTCGTTTATTTCAATTTCTATTCGTTATCTGTTGTCAGCTAATAAACTTGTTTTTTTTAATTTGAAAATAAAAAAAAACAAGCAATTTTATAAAACTTATTTCGAGTAGCCGCTAATGCAAAGCTTTAATAAAATAACACAAAAAAAAAAACATAATTTATATACAGAAGTATTTTTAAGTTTCGTAACTTGGCGGCGTCTTCTGCCAAGAGCAATGGCGAATGCTACCAAGCAACATACAAATACACCTATACATGCTAATCAACAGCAGTAACAATAACAACCCAAAAGCCACCAAAAGCTACAGCTAAAACTGATCGAAACATGGCTGGCTGGCTGGCTGGATTTGTCTGTCTGTCAGTCGGTCGTCTGCCTGACGGGGGCCACCACATCTACATGGCTAGAAGACAAATCGAAGCCAAGTTGGTGGTTGGCTGAAACGACGGCCCAAACGATCGAATCAGCGTGTTCAAGTGGCAGCAAGTCAAAACTTGTCTTGCCAGATTTTCAGTTGGATTTCTTATTGGAGCAGCAGCAGCAGCTCAGCATCGGCAATTTTGAACTGGACTAAAAATCGACTTAAAAGAAACAACCAGCAGCCTGCCTGCCTGCCTGCCTGCCTGCTGCTGCCTGCCCAGCCGCAAATACAACCAAAAGATTGGCAGACCGACCCAGCCCCAGTCTCCAACTCAACTCGGACTGGTATTTCCCTCTCTTGCTTGTTATGAATTTGTTGTTTCTGTTTCTGTTGTTGTATTTGTATTTGTTGTAGCTGTCTTTCATTATAAAAAATGAATAAACATTTTATATCTGTTTGTCCGTACGTTCGTATATGGCTATATCTTTAAAATGACTGAAGGTCAGTCAAATTGAGCGTACAATCAACTTTTTAATATTTCATTATACAAATTTTAATATTGTTAACTTTGTGGTTTTTATTTTAGTATATAAGATTGTTCCAAATCAAATTACACACATATCTATATTATTAAATTCCAATACATAATTTTAGTTTAATGTTTCCCTCCTTCTTAAATTCACTGTTTTTTTGTTATATAAACTGTAACTGCTTTTTGAGTAGAACTTCCGCAGCGTTGTTTCGTGTTCAATTTTTTCTTTTTATTTTTTTGTTATTCTACTACCTCTCTAACTTCCTGCGCGACATTTACTGATACATAAATATTCTGAGAAGTCTTTTTTTTTATTTTTTTTTAACAATGCTCCACACATTTATGTCTGTATTTTTGAAGTATGAGTATATAGCGACTTGCAGCCCTCACCTTGTCTTCTATTTCCGGTATGGACATATTGTTAGCTCCAATAAGAAACTTTAGAAAAAGACAAGTTCATTTTGCAAGCAAAAAGTAAAAAATGCCGGTCAACTACCAACTGATATGCTAATTCTAATCCTACGAGCAGCTCAAATATCACCGACGTAATTTGTCAAAATTATTATACTCTGCAAAAAGAACATCTGCCTAAATAAACAATAACAATATAAAGTGTCAATTTAACATAGAGTCAAAAAATTATAATTCTAAGTATCTAGTATTGGCAATTTTTAAGTAAGCTGTACTATTAGTCTTTACAAAAACCCTTTTAGAATGTTTATGTGCATTATTTTTTGGTATACTTTCTTATAACCCATAAGCCTGTTCTGACGATTGGCTTATTTGACAATAAAATAAAATTCAGAACGCGGCTAAAGATTTTCAATGATGATGTATCTGCCTATGGATTGCTCTACAGCACAGCCTAGATATATAATCAATATGCCCGTCCTTCAGTACATAAATGTATTTGTCTCTTGTGGCTCTGTCTTTTCGTTTAGTTTAGTTTTTGGTAACCAAGTAAATCCTTGATATAACAAAAAACCATATAGTGAATGATTCTAAATATTTCGCGAGCCTTAATTTCAAATAGTAATTGGATTTGAATTAGATTCAAAGTATAGTAATTATAAAAACAACGGCTATATAGTATATAAAAATCCTCATTATATAAACACCGTATAGACAACCATAGTGTATGACTAAACTAACCGCAACGACAACAAAACAATAAAAACACAACGATATGTAACAAAAGTCGAGTTGGCAACAACAAAATCGAGGGCTCTCCAACCACACCAAACCAACAAGCACCGACAACGACAACAACAACAAGTAGTAGAGGAGCGACAATGGCGCCCAGTCTCTGATTGTCTGTTATTGTTGTTGTTGCTGGTTGGTTATTTTAATGTTGGTTTTTCAGTTTTATTTTCTGGTTTCTCGGCTACGAAACTATGCCAAAGTTAACGACGGATTACAATAATCAAACATACGCTCAAACACATGTACAAATCAAGTGATACATGCACCATACACTCCTCGCCACTTGAATAGCACAACTATGTATATTTTTTTGTATTTAGAAACCCATATTTCTTTAAACTAATAAAGATAACCAATTAAACATATATGCAAGCAAAAAAAGAAGTAAGAAATAATCACATCTGTTCCAATTCTAAATTTAAAAAAAAAACATGGTTTAAGCAAAAAAAAAATATTTAATGGTTATATTTAAGTGTCGAGGAGTGTATTTAATAACGTACGTACTGTGGGGTGGTGTCAATAACTGAAAGCTGTTACATAAATTACTACATCCAATTGATTTGCAATGAATAAATTTGTCAACAGATAGTCATTATGCACTTATCTGGCAACGAAATACTGGTCTAGTTGACTTAATAATTGCTCTTCAGCAAAATTCGACTTAAGTTAGCCGATTATAAGAATGAAACATGTATTCTGTCCCAAATTCATTCCTAACTGCCCAGAATATTATAAAGAATTACTGTTGTTTAATTTGTATGTATTTTTTTAATTCCGCTTAATTAAATATAAAATTTTTAGGCCGTACACAACGTTAATATATTCATCGCAGGCCAACTTATAGCCTTGTTCCAATATTCCATTCGCGTTTTTTCGAATTTTTCATTTATCTTTTTTGACTGCATTATTAGTAAAAATAATATAAAACAGCTACTCAAGAAAAAGTGTCTTGATCTTGAATTCAAAGCAGAAGAAGAAGAAACTAAAGAATGCTATTAATCTACTCTCTATGCGGCCATAATTTTGCATAAAATACAAACTGGACCACTGTTGGTGCTATAACATCTAACAGTTTCTGACACACCCCACCGCCAGTAAGCTATTATATACGCAAAATATGGGTTGGTTACTTCCTTTATTCATGACTTATTATTCGTAACAATTTAAATTAAGTTCAGTTTTACCTTGTCGAAAATCAATCAATTTTTATATGTTTTTACGGAACCAATCAGCATTACAAAACTATTGAACCAATTAAGTAAAGCCTATTAAAAAAAAGGTAACTATTCAATGAAATACAAAAAATTCCCACTGCACACAGCACATTTTAGTGTGTTTGTGTGAGAGAGAGAGAAACCATTTATTTGTCGGCGTAGGCGCGCACTGAGAGCATAAAATTCACAATGGCGACAAAAGTGGCAGTGGCATATTCAATATAACCATTTAAGTTTTGGCATTTTGTCTTTGCATACGCTGTGCGTAAAAATCTCCATATGCAAATAAATATGCTTGTATGTATTAATGACCTTCACTTTCACCTCTTTGATTGAAATAAAGACCTGCACACCATTGTCAAAGGCCAGCAATTATTTACAAAGTATGTGACAGACCCAAAATGCATTAAAATAATTTAGGCCAGTAATAAGTAATTTCACAAACAAGGGAAATAATCGACATTACTTATCGATAAGTGGTCACTAACGCAAAATAAATAAACTTGCTTAAGATAAATAAACGACATACAAAAATAAGTTCAATAGTTCAAAACTGCTCATTTTGGTTACAACGTGCCATGCCTGGGAGAGAGCAAGCGCTTTTTGTGAGCGAGCAAGCAATAACAACAAGTGCCACACGCTCAGTACGAACGATTGGGTTAAATGTGTATGAGTGAGTACGTATGTGTGACAAATGAACTGAAACAAAAACAGCCGACCTTCTCTGCGCTCGTGATCGAGCAACACAATTACTGTAAATAGGTGAAAAAGACAACAAGCATTAAGCGAGCAGTTGCACAAATATTAAAAGCAACAACAACAATAAAGCAAGCATACGCACACACACACTCAAAAGGTATTACGGTAATCAATGTCAAATGCTGCCGATTTCATTCGCATACACAACAACAGCAACGCGCTGACAGTCAGTCTGTCTGTCAGACTAGCTCGCTCATTGCTATTTTGTTGTTGTTGTTCGTAGGCACCATACAAATCAACAACAATTTAACGCACACGTACACATACATTTATACGAAAGCGAACTCAAAACTAAATGTGGGCGATCTCAAGCACACCAACAATGCTGCTGCTCCCCTATTTTATCTCTCTCTCTCTCTATTCTTACAAACTGGTCAAATTCATACTATGTATATCCGCTATAATAAATGACTGTATACACTAAACGTGGTTCCCCTAAGGTAGTATTGGTTCAACTGCATGTTACTGGCATGTTTAAAAGTCGATCCTAAGCGTAATACGTATATACGCATGTGTATGTATGTATATGCAAGTACAACCACAATACCACTTGTTGGCTGCTTTGTTTGGAATTATAAATTGCAATATGTGCGAGTGTGATAGCATGCATGCGATCGATCGCGTTCGCAAAGCACAGTAAGACACAAGGCAACGTCAACACAAAAGCAACAATATACTATACAACCAACAACTACAATTCACACACTCACACACAGAAGGCATGTTCCATACACACAATACTTTCACTTCTTATATTTAATTTTATTTCTGGTGGAGCACACGGAATATGTGACGCCTATAGGTTGAATTGTTGCCGTTTTCTTTAAACATACATATTTTCAAAAGATTTATGCAAGTTAAAAATTTATTTGTGTGTGTGTGTGTGTGTGTATGCGTTTAAAACAAAAACAATACTTTGTTTCACAGCACTTGGCAACAGTGTCGGCAAGCCAGTGTCTACACACTTGAATGTGTAATAAAATAAAAGAGTGTGTGTTTGATTATTTTTTTAAATATTTCAAATTGTATAAAAAATGAGTAGGTTTGGCTATATCAACATTTAAGCACATATCGCACTTTTAACTATTTGTTTTTTTCTTTTCTCCATTGTGTACCTAATATAAGCATATTTGTTGAAATACAAACAAAACAGCGTTTAGCTGTGTGACCTCAGACGTGAAGATCAGTTGCTACTTAATTTATTTCATGCACAAAATACTTTAAAAATGCTGTGTCTTTTGAGGCGCATGCACTTCCCTAAATGCGTTTTACAATATAAAAAACATATTTAAAATAAATGCGAAACGATTATTCATTTACTTGTGGCATCTAGCGTCACAGATCATAATACGAAACGAATGATTTTAAAGCCTTGGCCACACTATATACACACTTCATATATTTAGATAATTTATACTTCAAAAGTCGTATAATACTCAAACTCTACACTACTTTATAGCCTAACCCATATTTTCGGTTATCTGGCGACTTTATAAGTATCCTTGTTTGTGGATAAAATAACTTTATTTCTAATAAAGTTCATCCAGGCACGTGTAGTATCTTTATATGAATATTGAAAATGTCTTTTTTTAAATTATTCTTTTTTGTAGAATGTCAGATCAAATTTTCATCATGATGTAGAATGTTCGTGAACAAGGAAAATACACCTAATTCTGTTTTTACACGGTAGAAACATTCCAGAAAAAACCGTGTAAAAAGAGACGATGAGTACATCCTTAAGCTGCTATGATAATTAATTAGCGAATTCCCTAACTAAATTTCTAAAAGATTAGGTTAATAAATATGTTTTTTTTTTTAAATCAAAACCGTGTAAAAACAGAATTGGGTTTATATACTTGGGGCAACTAAGGAAACAACAATAAAAACAACTAAACAGCTGATTAACTTGCATCGCATGCCAGACGACTCTCTATGCGACACTCTCCCATCCAATCCCATCCATTTGTTGTCGCTCAAAACTCTCTTTAGTTTTTGTTTGTGCCATTTATGCAATGCCGTATGGTATTTATTGTTTACTTATAAACGGCAATGACTAATACTGAATTATGCAAACATGTATTGATTTTATTATTTATTTTCATAGTCGTTCGAAAAGAGCACAATACAATGCATTTGAATTTTAGCATATTGTTGTTTTATTCATTAAGAAATACCATACCCAAAGGAAAATCCTATCAAATTTATCTATCCCCCGCTTCTTCCTGTTTTTCGTGTTACCTGGTGAAATCAAACCTACATGTACATATGTATGTATAAATGTACATATTTTTCTTCTTTATTTTACATGGCTTTCTGGCAAGGTGTATGGCAATGGTGGTGTGGCCGAGCTGCGGCAAATGCAGACAGCTGTTGGAATGTTGCGGCGTTGCGAAATAGACGTCGAACGAGTGCAAGTGTGTGTGTGTTAGTGAGCGAGTATTAAGCGGAGTACCGGGTTGGCTGTTGTGGAGAAGAAAATAGATATGCACGCAATCTCTTGCTGACGTCACAACTACACAAAATGCTTGTTGTTGCCATACGCAGCATCAGTTTCATTAATAAAGTACGAGAACGGCTTCAAATCGAATGTAGAGACTGCTTCCAGACTTTAAGAGTGACAACAACGTCACGACGTTTGCGCATGTATTATAATTTTTGAAAAAAAAAAAAAAATGTACTGCTGCCTGTTCCTTTTCTATGATATCTTGCGTGCACACCCCTTGTGCAACAGCGTCATTGACGCACCCGTCGACGCTGCAAACTTTGCATGTTAAAAGATGAAAATCGTGAAAGGTAAAATGTCAGCTGCATGGAAACTTGCAAATTAACACAATATTCGACCAAGGGTTGATTTTCTGTACAAATTTCCTCATTTCAGCAAACAGCTTTTTGTGCCCACTTAGGCTTAGTTATTTATTTATCAATAATAATTTCTATAGCACTTCTTTTATACATATAAATACATACGTACACAGACATTTTTATGAAAAAAATGCTGATTATTATTCATTGCATTTGTTGTTGTTGTGGGGAAATAAAATTATTTTATAAATTAAATTTAAATCGCGTGAATTACGAGAGCCAAAGAGGGCGACGACGACAATCGAAACAACTTCGCACACGGACAAAAATTGACGACGACGACGAGTGTGGCGGCGGCGGCTTGTGACGTTTGCGTTTGTTGGTGGTTGAGCGAGACGACAAAGACGAAGACGGGCGATGAGAGCTGGAGCGCGTGTGTACGCACACACACACATACAGCTCGTATAAAACGGGAGCCACCGCGACGGTGCAAATGAAAACTGGCGAACAAACGAGACTATTTACACACACACAAGCGCATAGGCAGACGTGTACATGTATAGTATATACACATGTACATACATATGCATAATATAAAATATAACACACGGCTGCAGTAATGATATTGAACGGCGACGACGACAACGACGGCGACCGACTCGACTCACAAAGTGGAGAAATCAATCAAGTGAAGAACGCGGCGTAAGGGAGTGGAAAATAACATATTTTAGTAGTGTAAACGCGACGAAATTTTCAACTTTCAATCTTGGATATTTTTTTTTATTCGTTTCGCATATTTTTTTCTTACACAATATATATGTACATCTATATTTCTTTTTTATAGTTTGCACACAATTCACATACTTGGATTACACTTAATTGAGCACTAGTAGCAACGTATTCTGCTTCTTGTTTGGTTAATAATGCACGTATTCCCCTAAAGTTAATCTCTATAATTTAAAATGTAATTTTAACAAAAAATTATAAGACAAAGTCAGAAAATCACGTCATGGCTGCCACGTCCAAGCAACAATGAATCGTACAATTTCTAAAGCGGCCCACTTCACGCGTTATCGTCGTTGTGGTTGCGAGTTGCGAGTGCGATTTCGTATAGTGCGGTTTTCATGTGATATATCGAAACGGATGTATCGATATTTTGCGATTTGTATATATATTCACTATCAATAGAGTATGTACACACTATTTGGCTCAAACTAAGAATGTTTGCAACGCACAATACCTTTGTGAAGGGGAGATGGCTATAGTGTCTAATAAAAGCTATTTAGAGCAAATTGACAAATGGGCACACACTTATTGTAATTTTATTATTTTTTTTTTTTAATTAGCGCTTTAAATATAAATAACAAGACACTATGGCTTTACTAAAAATTGCACACCACAAAAAAATTTTAAAACCACAAAACCGTGTGGCAAACGTTATTGAATTATTTTTTACAAAATATGCAATTAAAATTTAAAAAAAGCATCTACATAAGTTTTGCACTAGACTAGTCGTTTATGAGTCATTTTGCTAATTTAGTTAAGAAGACCGCATATTAACCTTGGCTATAATCAATGCTCAAAAGTATTGCAAGCCCAAATTTAAATAATATAATTAACAAACACACCCTTTCTTTTAAATAAGCTTTTCACTGTAAACACAAAACAGATAATTATAAATAAATTGTATATTTTTCACGCGCTTTTTACTACGAAACAGGAACAACGCGGCGCAACATATGTTCTCAGCTCGCAAATAAACACACTAATTGTGTAAGCGAGATGACTATCTAGCGCCGGTGCTGCATTCGCAAAACACGAACGTATAAAAATGCAATAATAAATGTGTAGAATGAAGGAAGCGCAATAATGAGAAAATAAACGCGCGCCACATGTAAATTTCACAATATTGTTACCATCACACACACTCAAATATATTTACGGCTTATTAGAATTATTGACCACAACAAAATAATAATAAAAACAAAATGATAAAATGCAATGCGAAACTTCCGCCGCAACGAGCTGTCGTCGGCGGCCGCTGACGCCTGCTCGCTTGAACATGACCACGGCTCGTATTCTTTTTTTTTTTTCAACACGCCAAAATTTTCATCGCAACAAAATGCATAAAAAACAATGTACTCACCCTGAAAATTATCGTCATTTTCTTCCTCCGATGCCATACTTGCAGTTTAATGCAAATTAAAAGCGATATATGTGCGGTAACCGCTTAATTTTAACAACAAATATTTAAGCACACACAGATACGACAAGAAGAAAATAGACAAAATTACTTGGTTGTAAGCGGCTTCAACAAATATGGCGGAGAGCACATACGAAATGAGAGACAAACATAGAACTATCGATAAAACGTACCCCAAATTTGACAGATAACGATAAGCTAGCGTATAGCAACTTTTTATATTTACGTAATTACCAAATAAACTAAATAGCTGTGCAAATTTATAATGATTTTTATTTATTAATTATTATATGTGTAAAACAAAAAGAAACTTTTTCATCTAGCGTGACAAAAATAATCTGTGTCATCTCTAATGACAGATGGACAGCCCCGTCTGCAATATTTTCCTCACTTAAACGTTTGCTCGCATAATTTGCGTGTTTATAGCGAAAATTTCAAAGAAATAACTGTGTATCTGTGGATATTAAACGGAATGTGCAAAGTTTTTGGTAAATAATTTTAAACTTTTAGTCAGACATATTTAATTGCGTATTATGTCGTCCATTATAAAACGTAAGGATGTTGAAAGCATCGACGCCGCAGCCGAGCAAAAGTTGACAAAAAAGCGCAGTGCTGGCGCAGATCCGACCGATGCACCAAAGAGGTCACGTTTCGATGTCAAGGATAGTAAAAATGGCATTCCAACGACGACGAACATTAAATCTGCCAGCGAGCAATTGGCCGCAGCTAGCTTGGCGCCTTCTGAAGCTGGCGCATCCTTTAGTTCCAGTCAAATTAAGCTGATGATGGCTCATGCACAACGAGAGATCGAGGAACGCAAGCGTGCTTTGAGTAATCTAAGGGACAAGGATCCATTGCTTGCTTCTCTGCCACAAATTGGAATGTCCGTGGCTTTGGCTACGCAGGCGCTCTCAAAGAAACCCACGCCCGAGGATGCCGATAAGGCTAAAAAAATAGCCGAGCTGCAAGCACAAATTCGTGCTAAGCTAACAGGAAATTTGGCTAATCTTATACAACCTTCAGCCGTAGCTGCGGCCTCCGCAGCAGCTGCTCAGCAACAGGAGCGCCCTAAGCCATTGATACTCGACGAAGAAGGTCGTACTGTGGATAAAAGCGGACGTACCATCAACATACCCACAGTAACACCTACCCTTAAGGCTAATATACGCGCCAAAAAGCGTGAGGTCTTTCAGCGTCAAGGCCATGTCAATGAGCGAGGGGGTCTGGGCGGTTCAGCGACGGGAGCTGCTCAAGATGAAGCAGTCAAATATTTTGATGACCGTATAGCCCAGAAACCCATGCTGCGGAATAAGCGCACTCTTCGTTTTCATGAGCCAGGCAAATTTCAACAGCTGGCGGAACGTATGCGCATGAAAAACCAGCTGGAGCGGCTGCAAAATGAGATTTCGCAGATTGCGCGTAAGACGGGAATTTCTTCGGCCACCAAATTGGCGCTTATAGCACCTAAGCAGGACATGCCCGATGATGTGCCGGCGATGGAGTGGTGGGATTCTGTTATACTAACGCAGGATTTACAAACTTTAGATGAGACTAGCGGCAAGATAAGCATTCGTCACACGGCAATAAGTAATCTTATAGAGCATCCCACTCAAATGAAGCCGCCCAGTAAGTATTTTAAACTTTTTTTTATTTAAAATCAAATTTCCGTAATAAATCATGCATCTTCTACAGATGAGCCCTTGAAACCCGTTTACTTGCCTGTTTTCCTAACTAAAAAGGAGCGTAAAAAGTTGCGTCGTCAAAATCGCCGTGAAGCCTGGAAAGAAGAGCAGGAGAAAATACGCTTGGGGCTGGTAGCACCGCCTGAGCCCAAGTTGCGAATTTCCAACCTTATGCGCGTGCTGGGCACTGACGCTGTACAGGATCCTACCAAGATTGAAGCACATGTGCGTGAACAAATGGCCAAGCGCCAAAAAGCGCATGAAGACGCAAACAATGCACGCAAGTTGACCACCGAACAAAAGAGCGAAAAGAAACAACGCAAGCTCAAAGAGGACACCAGCTGTGGAGTGCATGTTAGCGTCTATCGTATACGTGATTTACAGGACAACCAGAGCAAGAAGTTTAAGGTGGAAACAAATGCCAAACAGCTTCAAATGACGGGCAGCGTGGCGTTATTTAGGGATTGCTGTGTAGTCGTAGTAGAGGGAGGTCCCAAGCAACAAAAAAAATATCGCCGGCTCATGCTGCATCGCATCAGGTGGGAGGAGGACATGGCCAAAGGCAATGATGGCCAGGACGTGCCCAATTCGTGTGTGCTGGTCTGGGAGGGCACCAGTCAGCGCCGGCACTTTGGCGAAATCAAATTCAAAATATTTCCCATGGAGAAAATGGCCCGTGAATTCTTTCAAAAGCATCAAGTAGAGCACTATTGGGATTTGGCCTATTCTGGAGCCGTACTAGAAGCCTCATCAGACCAACAATAGACTATCGACTTCAAAATTTGTTAAAAACTTTAGATAAAATTAAAAAAAAACTTTTATTTGTAATTTTTGGGTGAAATAAGCGTGTACATTTCCTATCTTGCCACATAGGCATCCTCTTTAATATTTGATTGTATAAACTCGTTGATGCCTTCGTGTTTAAGGCGTTCAATTACTGCGTTCAAACGTTCATCCTCCAGTATGCTTTGAGCTTGATCACGCATGTCTAGCGCATGCTGCTCATTGACCCGTTTCCGGAGCACATTATTTATGTCCTGTCTCAATGCTTTGTTGATTTCTAGCGTGTAATCCAATAGCCGCACATAAGTTTCAGGCGTCATATAGCCGCACTGCTGGCATTGGGCCAATTGCTCAAAAGTTTCCATGCTGGCTGTTATAAGGAGCCCGTGTTCCTGAGTCGTTGCTGTCTTTGCTGCTGCTGTGCCCAATAAAGCATTGCCACCGCGATGTTGCCACAAGAGTTCCTCTACCTTGGAACTGGGATTAACGAACACAAAGTCGCGATAAATGCAGGCTGTAGATGCAGCTATAATGTCGTAAGTGGATATTCCGCATTCTACCAAGGCCACACCACAGCAGTTAATAGCCGTGCTCAGCAGACAGCCGTCATCTTCCAGTATAAGAACCCGCACATCCAACTGAAAGTTTAAAAACTCATTTCTGCAAACAAGTGGTTCCAAAGCCTTGGTTAACATGCTGCCCAAGTGTTTTTCACGCTCGGGCACAGATCCTAAATCACCGGTAGCAAAAGCCGCAAAATTGACAAAACAATTAATTACGCCCATGTTGAGGCGACGAGCCCCGCTGCGTACCAGTTCATGTGGAGGCGCTACAATAGATAGTACCTTGGTATTACCATACTCCATGTAGGCAGATCCCCGGACAGTCGTTAAGACGCCGACACGTATGTCTGCAAGGTGTTTAATAAAAAATATAAGGCTGTAAAGTAAATAAAATCAATGTTTTTACAGGTTGAACGTGGAACGGCCACTACTTGGGCGGATTTTTGCAAGCTTTCAAAAAACTCTTCGCAATCCTTGGGGGTGGTATAGAGCTCCTCTTCGATGGTGGCACCATCCAATAAAGTGTTTCTAGTTTGTGTAACGCGTAGCATTTCAAAATGTAATAAAAAAAGAACAATGTTAACAAATCAAAAACATGTGTGCGCGCTGCAATTGATTCATAGAGCTGCTTATTTATTTTTATCGATTCACGATGCCATGACTTTGACATTTTTGACAAGAGTTTTTCAAGAAAGTTGGCAGGTCCTGAATTTTGACAGCTCAAAAAGCGCTTTGTAATTCTGCTGAAAAGTAAAACGTAAAGTAAACGGCGAAACTGTTCGACACAATTTTTCTTTATTAATTCACAACAAAAACAATTGAAAGGTTTTTGCAAATCCTTTAACAACATGACGGGTGGCACCAAACAAGAAAAAAAGCAGGTGCATATTGATCCCAAAGATCTAAAAGCCAGCCAAGTAGAGGCAAAGGATGACAAAGCAAAGAAGGATGATGCCAAGGAGAAAGAACAGCCGGAACTCTCCGATGAGGATCAACAGCTGCAGGAAGAGCTTGAGCTGCTGGTACAGCGATTGCAAGAAAGCGACAAAAAATTGTATCAACCTGCTTTGGAAATGATGGCTAAATTGATACGTGCCTCTACCACCTCCATGACTTCGGTGCCCAAACCACTCAAGTTCATGCGTCCGCATTACGAAACTATGAAGACTGTGTACAAGCATATGCCTGATGAACAGACTCGACAGCTGTGTGCTGATATTATTTCGGTGCTTTCTATGACAATGGGCAGCGGCAAGGACTGTTTGGCCTATCGTTTTCTATGCGATCGTTCGTTAAAGATAGGCGAATGGGGCCATGAGTACGTGCGTCACTTGTCAGGAGAGATAGCGGCTCATTATCACGATACCACGGGCGAGTTTCGCACGCAACTCATCGAGCTGGTCAAACAAATCATACCGTATAACATGGAGCACAACGCCGAAGCCGACGCTTGCGATTTACTAATTGAAATCGATCATTTGCATTTACTGGCCGACTACGTAGATGAATCTGCTTATCCGCGTGTCTGTCTTTATCTGCAGTCATGCTATCCGTATGTACCGGATCCGGACAATACCATAATACTAGAGACAGCCTTGCAACTGGCGCGAAAATTCAATCAGTACACACAGGCTATGCGCCTAGCACTCATGTTGAATGACATGAACAAAATTGGAGAGATTTTTAAAGAGCCAAAGGAACCGGCAATGCAGAAGCAATTGGCCTTTATGCTAGCGCGCCAGCAAGTTTGTCTGGAATTAGACGAGTCCATGCCGGACTATGATGATCTAATGGAAATTATGTCGAATGCTAATCTAAATAAGCATTTTCTTAACTTGGCCCGTGAGTTGGACATTATGGAGCCAAAGACGCCGGAGGATATTTACAAATCGCATTTGGATAATTCACGCTCCCGCTTCGCTTCCATACAGGTCAGTAAACATCGACCCAAACTTAACATAAATATCGAATTGCATCTTTTACCTTAAGGATGAGGTAGACTATGTTTCTGTGTTCCTATAACAATTTACCTTTTGTCACTCAGGTGGATTCGGCCAAGCAAAATCTGGCTGCTAGTTTTGTAAACGGCTTCGTTAATGCCGGTTTTGGTGTGGACAAGCTGCTATCTGAAGATGGCAATAAATGGCTTTACAAAAACAAGGAGCATGGTATGCTTTCGGCTACAGCTTCTCTGGGTCTTATTTTATTATGGGACGTCGACGGCGGCTTAACTATGATCGACAAATACTTGTACTCTACTGATGACAACATTAAATCTGGAGCGTTGCTTGCTTGCGGTATTGTTAATTGCGGCATACGCAATGAGGTGGATCCTGCTCATGCGCTGTTATCAGACTATATTGATAACCAGAATACATGCATGCGTATAGGAGCTATTCTGGGTCTGGGCATTGCCTATGCCGGCTCGAATCGAGCGATTGTAATTGATACTTTAAAATCAGTGTTCGCTAGTAATGGCAAGACGACTCCCAGCGTTGAGATTCTTGGTATAACATCGCTATCTCTGGGTCTGATTAGTGTCGGCTCGTGCAATGCTGAGATTACCGAGATTTTGCTGCAGACTATTATGGGTCTTACCAAGGCTGATTTAAAGGATACCTATGCTAGGTTCTTGTGGTTGGGGTTGGGTTTGCTTTATCTAGGTCGTCAGAAGTCAACGGAAGCTGTAATGATGACTTTAGAAGTACTCGAAGAACCCTATCGCTCAATGGCGACTACAATGGTAGACATTTGCGCCTATGCAGGCACAGGTAATGTCTTAAAGATTCAACAGTTGCTACATATATGCTCAGATCACTACGAAACCGTCAGTGCTGATGAGGAAAAGGACAAAAATAAGAAGGACAAGGGAAAGGATAAGGTAATATGCTGCTATTGAACTAAAATAGTTAGGGAAGTGTCAAACAGTCTGTGTTTATTACAGGAAAAGGAGAAGGAAAAAGAGAAGGAGCGCGAAAAGGATCTATCGGCCACTCAGTCAATTGCCGTACTGGGTATTGCATTAATTGCCATGGGCGAGGATATTGGTGCTGAAATGGCTTATCGCTCCTTTGGTAACTTGCTACGTTATTGTGAGCCCGCAATACGCCGCGCCGTCCCGCTAGCTTTGGGCCTAATTTCCGCATCCAATCCCAAGCTGAATATAATTGATACACTCAGCAAGTTCTCGCACGATAGTGATGCTGAAGTGGCACACAATGCCATATTTGCAATGGGTCTAGTGGGCGCTGGAACAAATAATGCGCGTCTGGCTTCCATGTTGCGCCAGTTGGCACAATATCATTCAAAGGATCCAAGCAATCTATTTATGGTGCGCATAGCTCAGAGTTTGACGCATTTGGGCAAGGGTACACTCTCGCTCAGTCCTTATCACAGTGATCGCCAGTTAATGAATCCCATGGCTGTGGCAGGATTGATGGCAACTCTCGTTTCGTTATTGGATGTAAAGAACCTGATACTAAATCGTTCGCATTATTTGCTCTATACTCTGGTTCCAGCTATGCAAGCTCGCATGCTTATAACCTTCGATGAGGAGCTTAATCAGTTGCAGGTGGCTGTGCGCGTTGGTATTGCTATAGATGTAGTTGGCCAGGCAGGCAAGCCAAAGACAATTACCGGCTTTCAGACACATACCACACCGGTGCTGTTGGCTATTGGCGAACGTGCGGAGCTGGCTACGGATGAATATATTTCACTTACGCCAGTTATGGAAGGATTCGTCATACTGCAGAAGAATCCCAACTTTGTTAAGTAGTTTCCCTCTTAAATCGTATTTTGCAAAGCTGCATCACTACGGTTACACAGTGCAGCGTGCAAGTAAATAATGTACTGGCGTATAATTTTATTGTCATTTATACGAAATACATACATATACAAATAAATAAGTTACTTTCTAACACATTTTACGGACTTAATTGAATCGGTCCAGCACAAATTGCAGACAAAGTTTGTGAAGACAAGACAAAGCTCCTCAAGACTATATTATCAAAATAGTTTTTTAGTATAGGACTATGAATATGCTAGTTTTCCTTTTCCTGGTCATCGAGTTTATAAACAAAAACATATACATACTTTGTATTATTTCTTTCCTTCACCCATGATAAAGTTGTCTTCAATTAATATATGATATTGCCTATGCATATCTAATTTTAATTTGATCATTCCTCTGTGGGAAATTTTTTGAATATAAACGAAATTTGACAGGCTTTACTGGCGTACTTTACTTCCTTTTTCTCCACATTAAAGTTAGAGTTATGTAGTACGTTGAAATTTTGTGCCATATTCCGTCCTTAAAATTGTTGGGAACTGCAGAAAAAAAGATTAAGGACCGTTTCAATTTTAACAATTTCCAATTTCAGTTTTCAAATTTTTCATGAGACTTATTTTTTTGAATCTTATCGCACAAGCCGCATCGATACATTCGATTCAAATTTATCGTTTGCGCAGTTTGCTCTCACGACACATACCAAACACAAAAACTTTTTTGTTGACAAATTTTGCGTAAAATTTAATTTATCTGTGCGTATTAAAAGTGCGCCCGATTTTTAAGCGAGGCGGTAGGTTTGTTTCTATGCGCATAAAGTGTTAAGATTGCTATTTTTGCGAAGAAAGTTATTTATTTCTTATTTTTGATTAGCAGAAATTAACAACATCGACGCAGCTGTAATGCTTAAGGGAAAACATAGGAAGCCTAGTAATAGGCCAAATAAGCGGCTAACAAAACCCTTTAGCAGGAACGATGTTAAAAGGTTGATTTTGTTAGTTCATGGTTATCCGTGCATCTGGAAAAAAGTTCATAAAGATTACACAGATACAGTTGTTAGGAAAGCTGCTTGGGAAAGGATTGGCAACATCTTTGGTCACAGCCCGGAGGAACTATACGCAAAATGGTGCGGCCTACGCGCAACATATCGAAGAGCAAAAGCAAATCCAAAAGTAGAACCTGTATGGAAGTTTTACGAGGATATGAACTTTCTCAGTGGCGAACAAATAGAAGATGCCCACAGAATTGGATCAAACAATATTAATGATAACTGCGAGGAGGCATCTGTTGAAGAGTTCTCGGAAACTCGTTCTGAGTCCAAATGCAATTCATATTCTACCATTGGAGACAGCAACTACGTTAAAATGCAGAATGACAATAGCAGCGCTTTTGAATATAAAGATTTAATTACTATTGCCAGTCCAGAAGCGACTAAAATAGAAGCTTCATGTCAACACAATTTTGTAGGTATGTTTGTTTCTATGCACAAAAAGATATTAGACTGCTATTTTTGCTTTGAAAGTTATTTATATCTTATTTAACTTTTGATTAACAGAAATGAACAACATCGGCGCGGCTGTAATGCTTAAGGGGCAACCTAAGACGCGTTATACAAGGCAAAATAAGAGGATAACAATACCCTTTAGCGGGAATGATATTAAAAGGTTGATTTCGTTAGTTCATGGTTATCCGTGCCTCTGGAAAAAATTTCATAAAGATTACACAAATAAAGTTGTTAGGAAAGCTACTTGGGAAACGATTAGCAACATCTTTGGTAAAAACCAGGACGAACTATGCGCAAAATGGTCCAGCCTACGCGCACAATATCTAAGAACCCAAGCACAAATAAAAGCAAATCCAAAAGTAGAAGATATATGGAAGTTTTACGAGGATATGAAATTTCTCAGTAGCGAACAAATAGAATATTACCAAAGAATTGGCTCAAACAATAATATTGATGATAACTGCGAGGAGCCATTTGTTAAAGAAACTCGTCCTGAGTCCATATGCAATTCCTATTCTACCATTGGAGACAGCAACAACGTTCAAATGCAGAACGACAATAACAGCGTTTTTGAATATGAAGATTTAAATACTATTGCCAGTCCAGAAGCGACTAAAATAGAAGCTTCATGTCAACGCAATGTTGTAGGTAGGTTTGCTTCTATGCACAAAAAGATAGTAGATTGCTATTTTTGCTTAGAAAGTTATTTATTTCTTATTTAACTTTTGATTAACAGAAATGAACAACATCGACGCGGCTGTAATGCTTAAGGGGCAACCTAAGACGCGTTATAAAAGGCCAAATAAGAGGATAACAATACCCTTTAGCGGGAATGATATTAAAAGGTTGATTTCGTTAGTTCATGGTTATCCGTGCCTCTGGAAAAAAGTTCATAAAGATTACAAAAATAACGTTGTTAGGAAAGCTACTTGGGAAAGGATTAGCAACATCTTCGGTAAAAACCAGGACGAACTATGCGCAAAATGGGCCATCCTACGCGGACAGTATCGAAAAGCCGAAGCAACAATAAAGGCAAATCCAAAAGTAGAAGCTGTATGGAAGTTTTACGAGTATATGAAATTTCTCAGTAGCGAACAAGTAGAAGATGCCCACAGAATTGGATCAAATAATAATAGTGATGATAACTGCGAGGAGCCATTTGTTAAAGAAACTCGTCCTGAGTCCATATGCAATTCATATTCTATCATTGAAGACAGCAACAACGTTCCAATGCAGGATGAAAATAGCAGCGTTTTTGAATATGAAGATTTAAAAACTATTGTCAGTCCAGAAGCGACTAAAATAGAAGCTTCATGTGAACGCAATGTTGTAACTAATTCTGTAGTCGCCGTGCCTTCTGCAAAACATGCAGGTGATGATGATGATGATAGGAACTTGACATTTGTTAATTTTCTACTAAGTGAACTTCGTTCATTAAATCAACAACATTCAAATATGCTGCGGTTCCGTTTGCAGCGAGCATTGTTAGAGTTCACAGAAGAACGACACACTCAAATAGATATTAATACAAATTTAAGTACCCATTAAAAGGTGTAAAAATTATAATTATATCTAGTTTTTATATTCCTAACGAATATATATATATACAAACAGTATAATTTGAATTAATTTTTGTTTACTTCTTAAGAATCACCAATATAAAGTTATATATTATTATGCCCTATTATTAGTTCAAGAAATATCTTCTGAATAAATAATGCATAATGAGAAGAAATTAATTGGAAAACGTATTTTAATTACTTTGGTGGTGCTCGCTTTCCGAATCTGATGACGTAATCGTTTCTTGCAAACAAGCAATCTTTGTGCCATCTTAGCTTACCTTTTATACATTATACATATTCAACAAAAAGTTGTAAATAATTCAAAACTTCTGCTTCAAAAATCTGGCTGCTAGTTTTCTAAACGGCTTCGTTAATGCCGGTTTTGGTGTGGACAAGCTGCTATCTGAAGATGGCAATAAATGGCTTTACAAAAACAAGGAGCATGGCATGCTTTCGGCTACAGCTTCGCTGGGTCTTATTTTATTATGGGACGTCGACGGCGGATTAACTATGATTGACAAATACTTGTACTCAACTGATGACAACATTAAATCTGGAGCGTTGCTTGCTTGCGGTATTGTTAATTGCGTCATACGCAATGAGGTGGATCCTGCTCATGCGCTGTTATCAGACTATATTGATAACCAGAATACATGCATGCGTATAGGAGCTATTCTGGGTCTGGGCATTGCCCATGCCGGCTTGAATCGCGCGATTGTAATTGATACTTTAAAATCGGTGTTCGCTAGTAATGGCAAGACGACTCCCAGCGTTGAGATTTTTGGTATAACATCGCTATCTCTGGGTCTGATTAGTGTCGGCTCGTGCAATGCTGAGATTACCGAGATTTTGCTGCAGACTATTATGGGTCTTACCAAGGCTGATTTAAAGGATACCTATGCTAGGTTCTTGTGGTTGGGGTTGGGTTTGCTTTATCTAGGTCGTCAGAAGTCAACGGAAGCTGTAATGGTGACTTTAGAAGTACTCGAAGAACCCTATCGCTCAATGGCACAATATCATTCAAAGGATCCAAGCAATCTATTTATGGTGCGCATAGCTCAGAGTTTGACACATTTGGGCAAGGGTACACTCTCGCTCAGTCCTTATCACAGTGATCGCCAGTTAATGAATCCCATGGCTGTAGCAGGATTGATGGCAACTCTCGTTTCGTTATTGGATGTAAAGAACCTGATACTAAATCGTTCGCATTATTTGCTCTATACTCTGGTTCCAGCTATGCAAGCTCGCATGCTTATAACCTTCGATGAGGAGCTTAATTATTTGCAGGTGGCTGTTCGCGTTGGTATAGCTATTGATGTAGTTGGCCAGGCAGGCAAGCCAAAGACAATTACCGGCTTTCAGACGCATACCACACCGGTGCTGTTGGCTATTGGCGAACGTGCGGAGCTGGCCACGGATGAATATATTTCACTTACGCCAGTTGTGGAAGGATTCGTCATACTGCAGAAGAATCCCAACTTTGTTAAGTAGTTTCCCTCTTAAATCGTATTTTGCAGAGCTGCATCACCACGGTTACACAGTGCAGCGTGCAAGTAAATAATGTTATTATTATTATTATTATTATTGGGGATAAAGATGTACTGCGACCCAAATGGATCTATTGTACCCCCTTCACGGCTCAGAGCTCTCCCAGCAGTCCAATAGCCTGCATATATTCCAGTATTTGGGTTGGACTTAGGGTAACAACGATCTCCGGTGAGAGAACATACATGCCTAAAAACTTGTTTCTTTTGTTAATGACGGCCATGCATTCGCATAGTAAATGTATTGAAGTTTCTTCCTCCATGCTACAGAAGCGACATAGTCCACTACCCGCTATGCCAATTTTATTTAAGTGGCTGCGGAGCCTACAATGTCCCGTCAGGAGGCCCGTCAGGATCCTCACAGTATTTTTCCCGTGAGTTATCCTGACTTTGAACCTCTTGCGGTTGTAGTTAGAGAGAAGGGCTTTTGCCTGCTTAAGTCCTGGTGTCTGTGCCCAGTGAAGCAGCCGTTTATTTTCCTCCTCCATTTTCAACAGGTCCCGTACCACATGGTTACCAATCCCACAATATGGTTCGGGTCCGATTAGCGGTGTTGCTGCACCGGTCCTTGCTAGTCTATCTGCCAGCTCATTTCCAGGAATATTGTTATGTCCTGGAACCCATCTAATCGTGAGCTTATTCCTAGCACCTAATTTGTCTAGTGCAGTTCACACTTCTTTTACCAGCCCTGATGTAATCTTGGCTCTACTTAATGCCTTTATCGCTGCTTGACTGTCAGACAGGATGGAGATGTCCCTGCCGTGGTAGTTATTTTGCAGATTGAACTCTGCACACCTTCCAATAGCACAGACTTCAGCTTGGAAGATGCTGGTGTGTCTGCCTAGTGATTCGTAATACTTTGTCCTGGGTCCTACTACCCCCAGGCCACTCCCTTCATCCGTGAGGGACCCGTCTGTGTACCACTTTATTGTTTGTGGTTTCATTGGGTGAACTGCCGAAAGAGATGTCCAGGCCTCTTTCGTGCTGAGTTTAATATCAAAATTTTGATTGAACCTGTACTCAGCTAGCATTTCATCCCTTGGATGCAGAAGCATAGGTATGTCCTTTGCTAAGTCTGCAGCATCTTTTCTGGTGAGGTTGAAGTCAACTCCTTCCCTCCCAATTCTTATTAACGTAGCCTTCCGCTCCATATCGATAACGATATGAAGCGGTGTGACATCCATTAATATTTCTAGGGCCGCAGTAGGACAGGTGCGCATTGCTCCTGTCATACATATGCAGGCCATTCTTTGTAGTTTCTGCAATTTTGTTTTGGTCGTGCTAAGGCGCGCCCTGCTTCCCCAAGCTATTGCCCCATACGTGAGCATGGGTCTGACAACCATTAGGTAGAGCCATCTTATTATTCGTGGTGATGTACCCCACGATTTCCCGGCAATGCTTCTACACGTAAAGAGAGCCCTTGAGCACTTATTTATCGTGTTGTCTACATGAGTCCTGAAGTTAAGCTTGGAGTCAAAGGTTACTCCAAGGTACTTGACTTCATTACTCGCTTCTATGCATCCTGATAGGGTTATATTCCTCATCCTTCCAAGTTTATATCTCCTTGTGAAGGGTACTATGACTGTCTTGGCAGGATTAAGACTCAGGCCTGCCTTTTTACACCAGTCATTAGTCTCCTTGAGACCTAGCTGGATAATGTCGCAGAGTGTATCCTCATACTTGCCTCTAGCTATAATGACGATGTCGTCCGCATAGCCTTGACATAGTATGCCTCTGCCAGCTAGTCTCTCCAGTAGCTCATCTACTAGCAGACTCCATAAGAGGGGTGATAGTACTCCGCCCTGAGGGCAGCCTCTTGTCGTCATTACTGTGGTGGATTGCCCACCAATAGTTGCTGTGGCTAGTCTAGATGCCAGCAGTGAGTTTATCCATCTGCTGGTTGTTGCATCTAGGCCCCTTCTGGCCAGTGATGCGTTGACGGCCTCATGAGAGGCGTTATCAAAAGCACCCTGTATATCCAGGAAAGCGCATAGTGCCACTTCGTTATGAGTTAAAGATTCCTCAATAAGGGTTCTTAACTGATACAGTGCAATATCCGTAGACCTTCCCACTCTGTATGCATGTTGCATCCTTTAAAGAGGCCGCTGCACTAGAAGTGTGCTTCTAATTCTGAAGTCTACCAGCTTTTCCAACGTTTTCAGCAAAAACGAAGTTAAGCTGATAGGTCTGTATGCCTTTGGATTAGTGATATCTTTCTTCCCGGCTTTCGGGATGAAGACCACTCTAGCTATACTCCATGCTGTAGGTATATGCCCTAGCGCAAGGCTGCCAACCAGTACTCTCCTGATAGGAGTCAAGAGGCTATTCAGTCCTTTTTGTAAAAGGACTAGATGTAACCCATCCACGCCCGGAGATTTGTAAGGCTGGAACGTTCCAATTGCCCATTTTAATCTCTCTGGCGTTACCGTTGACTTGGCAATGGCCCAGTCAGTGGCACATGATCTGTTTCTACCTATTGGCATGGTTCTGCCTTCCGCCTGTGAGGTGCTTCCAGGGAAGTGCATGTCCAAGAGGAGTTCAAGTTTCTCCTTATTATTGTTTGTAAAGGAGTTATCCGATTTCTGGAGTGCCAGATTAACTTCTGGCATTCTTTTCGAAATCGCTTTGTGAAGTCTAGCTCCTTCACTTGTGTTCTTAATGGCTTCGCAAAAGGTCCTGTAGTTCCTTCGCTTGGCCTTTCTGATCTCTCTGTTATACAGAGTTAGGCTATCCCGGTAAGCGTCCCACTCTCCATAGCGCTTTGCTGTATTGAAGAGATGTCGGGTAACTTTCCGTAGCTTTTCGAGTTGGGAGTTCCACCATGGCGCGTCCTTCTCCTTCTTTGCATTCCCAAGTGGGCAACTTTCATTAAAGGCGTTCACTATACACGTGTTCAACTCCTCCACTGCGCATTCCAGCTCAACAGGGTTTCTGGGCTTTCCAGATGCCCTGCTGGCTGTGTTTTGCGTAAGGGAGAGATTGAACTTATCCCAGTCTGTATTCCTGGGATTGCGTTTGCGTTCGCAACTCTTGAGATTTAACCCTAGATTAAATCTAATGATCCTGTGGTCTGACATAGACTCTTCAGGAGATACATGCCAATTGTTTATGTACGAGTTCAGTACCCTACTGGCCAAGGTTATATCAAGCACCTCGGATCTAGCCCTAGTTACGAAAGTCGGAACACTGCCGACGTTTATAATTTCTAGGCTACTACTTGAAATAAACTCTAAGAGAGACTCACCTCTGGCGTTTATGTCCGTGCTACCCCATACCACGTGATGCGCATTTGCATCGCATCCAATGATAACGGGTAGCTGCTGTCTCCTGCAGTGCTCCACAAGGGCTTGGACCTCGGGCGGTGGGCAGGTTTCATCCCCCGCAAAATAGACGGAGGCTACTACGAGTGCCTTCACTCCACCGGCTTCTTCGACCATGATAGGAACACAGTCACCAGTGAGGAATTCTGTAAGTACATTACAATTAATACTTCTACTTGCCAAGATACAGGCTCTAGGGAGTGGGTCCCTATGGTCCCAAATTACCTTGGCGTCATTCACGTACAGTCCTTTTATGCCCTGGTTGTACCAGAGTTCCTGTACTAGGGCTAGCCCGAGGTGTAGTTTGGTGAACATCCTTGCCAGTACGGCCGACGCCGCCTTGGCACGGTGGATGTTCACCTGGGCTATCCCTAAACTTCCGATCATAAGATCGGCTCCACCACCGGCGTCTGGGGTCTGGAGGTCGTCTCCAGATCCCCTTCTTCTTCCTCACCTAGCTCCATTGCTAGTTCTTGTGAGGACATTGGAGGTTGATCCTCAATGTTACAGCTCGCCTCGATTACTGTGACATCGAGTTCCTCTTCATCATCGGCTACATCTATCAGAGAGTCAGAGGTGTTCAGACCCTCCGTTTCAACAGCGGGTTGGGTGAGTAGGGCCGGCTCATGCAATGTTTTGGCAGCCGTTTTGCCCTTTCTCAGCCCACTCACTGGTATACTGCCGAACCTATAGTTGAGCTTGTGTCCCTTCTGGATAATTTCGGCACAGGAGCTATCGTCAATGCCGAGGACGAGGAGTAAACCACCTCCTTCGCTCTTCCTCGACAATAACCTCCAGTGCTCCGTATCTAGAAGGTTTTGCTTCCGTATAAGCTCCAGGACCCATTCGGTCGGCTTGTCCGTTCTGGGACAGAAAATGGTGATATTGTGTGACGACGGTATGTCGTCTCCCATTTTTGTCTCTAGCGGGACCCCTTTCCACATACTAAGGGTGGGGACCGCTAGCCGCAACCACTCAGCCGACCCTTCGTCAGCGCAGTCCACGACTAGATGTCCGACCCTAAAGTGGACTCCATCAAACACTATTGGGGAGTCCCAGCCTGAAGTGACCAGCTCCTCCAATATTGCTTCCTCAAGCAGTGTCAGCTCCTCACTGCTGAGGATTACCTGAGGATACTCCTCAGGCACTATCGCAACCTTTACCTTTCTAGCTGCAGCCGCGTACGTTGGCCTCTCTTCGGTCACCCTGGGTGTCAGGGGTTGGTCCCTGACTTCCAGAGCAGCTTCAGAGGTGCTCACTGCTTTTGCTGGCCTCTCTTCGGCCACCTTGGATGTCGAGGGTTGGTCCTCGACTTCCAGAGCAGCTCTAGAGGTACTTCCGTAGATACTACTGCGGTCCTTGTCTCCACACGCACCCTCTTTGGCGTGTCGGATGGTGGCGTGAGTGCACTGCTCAGCCTTTTCGGAGCAGGGGTAGAGCCCTGCTCCTGCTGAGGACGTGGCTGCTTTGCCAGTGCCAGTGCCTCATCAGGTGATTTACCCTGCTGCAGATACCTAATGTACCATTTCACCTTGGCGCCGCTCAGCCCTCTGCGGTTCGGGTCATCCCGAGCCCCAGGTTCGCCAAGTTCAGGTCTTGTGGGCTTTACTTTGCCAGCTTGCCTTGGGTTGGCACTGCTGCTAGTTCCGGCTGCTGGGTGTGGTGTAACACCCACTACACGGCCTGTCAGGAGCTACTTTTGGTGATTTCACCAATGAGGGCCGCTCCCTGTCGAGGTCACGGTCCTCAAACTGTTTTGCAACAGCTCCCGCAGTTACACCCTGCGGTATTTTTAGAAATTTTTCTTTATTCGTACTCATATGGACCCACGAGTAGCGGAGAAATATACTGTCCACCCGGGCAGAGATCCGCAGTACCCGGGTAAGGCTCACCAGACTAGGCGGTCGCCACTTGCCTAGACTCTCCGTTAGTGACTGGGCTATTTGTTTTCCGGGCCCCCAGCCAGGCTGACTCTCGGCACGGGTCGAATGACACCTTAGTCCGGCCCGGAGATGTGGAAATTTTTAGGAGTTTCCAGCTCCAGCCCGACTACTATTAGCCAGCCCCCTTAGCAGTGACAAGCCTAACTAAGGGGCTGTTTCCAGCCGCCCTCACGTGGAGAGTGTAGTTGCACTTCCGAGTCAGCAACAGTTACGGCACGCCCATTACGGTACATGTTGATCCCCCTGTTGCAGTCCTCGGCAGGCGGCCAAGTAAATAATGTAGTGGCGTATAATTTTATTGTCATTTATACGAAATACATACATATACAAATAAATCAGTTACTTTGTAACACATTTTACGAACTTAATTGAATCGGTCCAGCACAAATTGCAGACAAAGTTTGTGAAAACAAGACAAAGTTCCTCCTTTTCCTGGTCATTGAGTTTATAAGCAAGAACATTATATACATACTTTGTATTATTTCTTTCCTTCACCCATGATAAAGTTGTCTTCAATTAACATATGATATTGCCTATGCATATCTAATTTTAATTTGATCATTCCTCTGTGGGAAATCGTTGGGATATCAACAAAATTTACACAGGCTTTACTGGCGTACTTTACTTCCTTTTTCTCCACATTAAAGTTAGATTTATATAGTACGTTAAAATTTTGTGCCATATTCCGTCCTTAAAATTGTTGGGAACTGCAGAAAAAGAGATTAAGGACAAACTTCGGACCCGGAGGAATCCCCCCGTAGGTAAGTTAAATACCTAAATACCGTTTCCAATTTCAGTTTTCAAATTTTTCATGAGACTTCTTTTTTTGAATCTTATCGCACAAGCCGCATCGATTCATTCGATTCAAATTTATCGTTTGCGCAGTTTGCTCTCACGACACATACCAAACACAAAAACTTTTTTGTTGACAAATTTTGCGTAAAATTTAATTTATCTGTGCGTATTAAAAGTGCGCCCGATTTTTAAGCGAGGCGGTAGGTTTGTTTCTATGCGCATAAAGTGTTAAGATTGCTATTTTTGCGAAGAAAGTTATTTATTTCTTATTTTTGATTAGCAGAAATTAACAACATCGACGCAGCTGTAATGCTTAAGGGAAAACATAGGAAGCCTAGTAATAGGCCAAATAAGCGGCTAACAAAACCCTTTAGCAGGAACGATGTTAAAAGGTTGATTTCGTTAGTTCATGGTTATCCGTGCCTCTGGAAAAAAGTTCATAAAGATTACACAGATAAAGTTGTTAGGAAAGCTGCTTGGGAAAGGATTGGCAACATCTTTGGTCACAACCCGGAGGAACTATACGCAAAATGGTGCGGCCTACGCTCAACATATCAAAGAGCAAAAGCAAATCCAAAAGTAGAAGATGTATGGAAGTTTTACGAGGATATGAACTTTCTCAGTGGCGAACTAATAGAAGATGCCCAAAGAATTGGATCAAACAATATGGATGATAACTGCGAGGAGGCATCTGTTGAAGAGTTCTCGGAAACTCGTTCTGAGTCCAAATGCAATTCATATTCACCCATTGGAGACAGCAACTACGTTGAAATGCAGAATGACAATAGCAGCACTTTTGAATATGAAGATTTAAATACTATTACCAGTCCAGAAGCGACTAAAATAGAAGCTTCATGTCAACACAATTTTGTAGGTAGGTTTGTTTCTATGCACAAAAAGATTTTAGATTGCTATTTTTGCTTAGAAAGTTATTTATATCTTATTTAACTTTTGATTAACAGAAATGAACAACATCGACGCGGCTGCAATGCTTGAGGGAAAACCTAAGAAGCTTCGTAAAAGGCAAAAGTTTCGGGTAACAAAACCCTTTAGCGAGAATGATATTCAAAAGTTGATTTCATTAGTTCATGGTTATCCGTGCCTCTGGAAAAAAGTTCATAAATATTACACAAATAGAGTTGTAAGGAAAGCTACTTGGGAAAGGATTAGCAACATCATTGGTGAAAACCAGGACGAACTATGCGCAAAATGGGCCGGACTACGCAACCAATATCGAAAAGCCGAAGCAACAATAAAGGCAAATCCAAAGGTAGAAGATGTATGGAAGTTTTACGAGGATATGATCTTTATCAGTAGCGAACAAGAAGATGCTCACAGAATTGGATCAAACAATAATAGTGATGATAACTGCGAGGAGGCATTTGTTGAAGAGTTGTTGGAAACACGTCCTGAGTCCATATGCAATTCCTATTCTATCATTGAAGACAGCAACTACGTTGAAATGCAGAACGACAATAGCAGCGTTTTTGAATATGAAGATTTAAACACTATTGCCAGTCCAGAAGCGACTAAAATAGAAGCTTCATGTCAACGCAATGTTGTAGGTAGGTTTGCTTCTATGCACAAAAAGATAGTAGATTGCTATTTTTGCTTAGAAAGTTATTTATATCTTATTTTACTTTTGATTAACAGAAATGAACAACATCGACGCGGCTGTAATGCTTGAGGGACAACCTAAGAAGCGTTATACAAGGCCAAATAAGAGGATAACAATACCCTTTAGCGGGAATGATATTAAAAGGTTGATTTCATTAGTTCATGGTTATCCGTGCCTCTGGAAAAAAGTTCATAAAGATTACAAAAATAACGTTGTTAGGAAAGCTACTTGGGAAAGGATTAGCAACATCTTTGGTAAAAACCAGGACGAACTATGCGCAAAATGGGCCATCCTACGCTCACAATATCGAAAAGCAATAAAGGCAAATCCAAAAGTAGAAGCTGTATGGAAATTTTACGAGTATATGAAATTTCTCAGTAGCGAACAAGTAGAAGATGCCCACAGAATTGGATCAAACAATAATAGTGATGATAACTGCGAGAAGCCATTTGTTAAAGAAACTCGTCCTGAGTCCATATGCAGTTCCTATTCTACCATTGGAGACAGCAACAACGTTCAAATGCAGGATGAAAGTAGCAGCGTTTTTGAATATGAAGATTTAAAAACTATTGTCAATCCACATGCGACTCGTCCTGAGTCCATATGCAATTCCTATTGTACCATTGGAGACAGCAACAACGCTCAAATGCAGGATGAAAATAGCAGCGTTTTTGAATATGAAGATTTAAAAACTATTGTCAGTCCAGAAGCGACTAAAATAGAAGCTTCATGTGAACGCAATGTTGTAACTAATTCTGTAGTTGCCGTGCCTTCTGCAAAACATGCAGGTGATGGTGATGATGATAGGAACTTGACATTCGTTAATTTTCTACTAAGTGAACTTCGTTCATTAAATCAACAAGATTCAAATATGCTGCGGTTCCGTTTGCAGCGAGCACTGTTAGAGTTCACAGAAGAACGACACACTCAAATAGATATTAAACGTGAAATTTAAGTACCCATTAAAAGGTGTAAAAATTATAATTATGTCTAGTTTTTATATTCCTAATGAAAAGAATAATTTTTTACATGTACATGTTACATTTACTGTATGTACGTGTACAGTATAATTTGAATTAATTTTTGTTTACTTCTTAAGAATCACCAATATAAAGTTATATATTATTATGCCCTATTATTAGTTCAAGAAATATCTTCTGAATAAATAATGCATAATGAGAAGAAATTAATTGGAAAACGTATTTTAATTACTTTGGTGGTGCTTGCTTTCCGAATCTGATGACGTAATCGTTTCTTGCAAACCAGCAATCTTTGTGCCATCTTAGCTTACCTTTTATACATTATACATACATATTCAACAAAAAGTTATAATTAATTCAAAACTTAGCACACAAAATATAAGGATACGTCTCGGCGACGCAATTTTGTAGTCAAAATAACAAATAAAATTTGGTTGTCTTTAATAAAATATTAAATCTCTATTTGAATATTGAATTTTCAAATATATATCAGATTATATTTTTTTTATTACTTTTGATTGGTTTGTGCCACTATACAAAATATAATGTTGACTGACGGTCAGACTATTAATTTTTGGGCTCTCTTTATATTTCAGGGCCAAAGTATGCATTCAATCATTATGTTGTATACATAAAATATTAGAATAATTATAAATATATTTATTTTAGCAGATTTGCACTAATGTTCTTGTAAGTTTTAAGATGAAGTTTAAAGGCTACGTTCGCACTGAACTAATTTTAAATTTCACAAAAAATTTATACGACACTTTTAAGAAACCTATTAGAATTAATATTTTAAAAAACATATTCTGCTTAGTGCAAACAGAGATATATTTACCACCCAAGTTTTCCATAGGGTGATTTACATGGTAATCTGAGAAAAACTTAACGACGATTTGTCTACAAACTGAAACAACAGAAATGTACCATTTATGAAGTAGTCCAAAGTTTACCTAATTAGCTTGATTATTTGCTGGATCGCTGCAGGTCGTATCTGTCGTCGAAGTTGGTGGTGGTGTGAAGATATGCGCCATTTGAGGCGGCAATGGTGTTGGCTGTGTAGGAAACAATCCGCCCATTGAGGGTTGAACCTGTGGATACGAAGCAACGGTTTGAGCAGCTGGGTACGAAAGAGCCATGGGTGCTGTCATATAGGGTTGTTGCTGAGCCAAAGTGGCAGTCGAGAACATTGGTACAGGCGGTGCCGGCAAAGTTGTTGATGTGGCCTGCGGGTACGGTAGCTGTGCAGAAGGTATGCCACCAACACTTTGTTGCGTATGCTGCGTGGGATCATATACGCCAGGTATTAAAATTTGAGCTGGTGGAGGCACAGGCTGCGGATCATTGACTGCTGTTGGCATTGTTATTGGTGGTGGGTACGCTGGAATGGGCTCAGCAGGTGCTGGCGTGGGTGTTACGTTTTCTACAGCAGCGGTCACTGGATCTGTTGCATCGTCCGGGTTGAAGTAGGCCTTAAACAAGCTTTGCGATGGTGGTTCAATAGAAGGCGGCCTTATATCTGCATTCGTTGAACCAAATGTATTTGCCAACGGCGGTATATAAGGCAATGACGGTGCTACAATGGCATCACCTGTTGTAGGAGCAGTTTGAGCGCCAGGAATTGCTGCTAGGGTGGCTGTTGGGGCCGAGTTAGACGCGCCCGCTGCTGGCACTGACGGAGTTGGCTGCACGGGTATGCGATGCAAATAGCCAAAGCCTATACCACAACCCAGTGCTCCTTCACCCCCCCAAGCAGTGTTCGGCTTAATTGTTACCTCGCGACAGGCATCATCATCTAAATTATAGACATACATTTTGAGTGGTTGCAGCTCATGCGTTTCAATCAACGTAAAGAGGTCATCGTTCTCATGCCGTATAGCATCTGCTCCAATTACATAGTCGCTGTAGGCGCGCAGCCCTGCCAGCTCAGCTGGCGAATTGGGATGCACTTCAAGGATGTGCCAGACGTTTTCGTTAGCGCCCTCAAATGAACAAAAACGTATGCTTACGCCTAATAGGCCCTGCCCGCCCCAACTGTTACTGGGTGTTAGCGATAATTCGCGTACAGTTTGAGTTTTACTGGAATATACAGTCAGACGCACTGGCTTATCTACGTTCTGGCGTAGCAGCTCTTTGAGCAAGTCGTTGTCTTGATCGAGTCGGTTGCCAGCTATAGCTACAATAAAATCGAAAAAGGCTTCGAGACCGCTTTTTTGGCCTGGAGAGTTATCCTGAACTTTGAGTACGTGGTAACCTGCGTATGGAATATTGTGTTTAGTTTATGAGTACGTGGGCGCATTTGTGTGTGTAATTGCTAATTGGTACGTTACCTTCAGTGCCACCGCCGGGTACGTTTATGCTTTGACTCGAGCCCATTGCTTTAAAGCGCTAAAGACTGAGAATTTTAGTAGAAATTTGGTAGCTAGCAAATTGAAATATTTGATGATAATAAACAAAAATTGTGTTCTTCGTGGCAATTCTTGGTCAAGTAAAAAAGTCTTGCAGTAGTGTTTGAAATGTTCATTAATTAGTCTATCTCACTTGCACCCATTCAGAATATGCTGTGTTATCGATAAATTTCTTACAATTGACGTGTATGTAGAGATGAGCCTGACTGTTGTAACATGCATTACAATCCGATGATAACCTTTATACAATTATTGCTCTTTATTAAAGTGCGCTTCCCAAAAATTTTAAAACAAAAGGCACCTTTTAATACTAAGATGTAGTTGTGAGTTGAGTAATTGTAGAAAAGTTTTAGTGTATTTCTTTACACGAGCTGCTCACGAATTCTTATTCACGAATCACGTGCCCTTACGAATAATTTTTGCCGGCTGCCATATCGAACAGCTGTTGGCTGCTGATTCCAAACAATTTTAATTAAATTGCGTTTTTTTTCTTTTTACATTTTATGATGTCGGTTATTTCTTTGAAACAAAACGCAAAATTTGAGTAAATAAATAAAGAAATGTTTTGAAAACACGCCTGCTTTCTTTACTTCATCGCCGCCGCAACTTGCAATTGTTGCTGATATTTGCCTACAGCTTCACGATGTTTCAGCATGTCCTTCTCCATGTTTTCCAGTGTATCATTTGAACTTTTTAGCTCCTTTGAGATATATTCTATGCGCTTGCCCACATTTTGACGTGATTCCTCCAGCTCCTGTTTAACTAGTACTGGACCAAACAGTTTGAAGACTTTGTTCTCAGGCTGTAGCAGATTCAGCTCGTCCAGCACGCATTTGTTTTCATTTAGCTGACTTTCTAGAAGTGCGCGTTGTTTGACTACCTTAACACAAGCTACAAATGCAACAAAATGTAGTAATTATGAAAGTTTAACAAAATTATCAATATATTATAACTTACACTTTTGTAGGCTTTGGTAAGCTTCAACCTCTGTTTGCATTTTTTTGTACAATGCTGCGCTGTTTTTATCCATTTTTATTCGACTTTCTTTGCGTAAGTATTAGAAATTTTGATTCTTTGAAAACAGTTGCTAGTTTGGGAGCTAAAAAAATTTATTGTACAAAGTGATTTAAATGGCAAAGCATAATTTAATTTTAATTTGTTATGTTATTTTATGCTTTGGGCGTAAGATTTAATGTTTATACTAATTATTTACTTGCGTTTTTTATTGGGTTATAGTAGATTTGGCTGTTTTTGAAGAAAAATGAATACAAATCGAGGAACGCCAATGCGTCACTTAACAGAGCAATTTGTTAACAGTGCACGCTTCTTGTAAATGCTTAGAGCTGCCAGACTGCTATAAGCGCGTTAAGTTATTGCACTGTTAAGTATAGTAAAATCAACACTGTTTAATTGACAAAATAATTCGATTAGAATTGTTTATTGAAATAAAATTATTTGCTTTGCCAATGCCGCTATTCTTTTAAAATAATTGTTAAAATTATACATAAAATTTTTATGCATCTATGTGGCCAGACTGTGCCTGCATTCATTTGTAAGGCAGTCGTAACGTGTAGAGGCACCCTTAATAACACCAGCAACGCTGCAACAAAGCAAAAGATTTCGCGCCGAAAAAGAAAAGACTACAAAAAAATATAACTAATTCAATTTATACATTTATGCATTAAATAATCAACAAAATGTGTTAATAACATACAAATGCGCTGAAAATTTGGTGCAAGCATTTTGTAAAAAGGTCAGCGGCAGCTTTAAAGTGCAAGTGTCTGTCTGTGAGCGTGTGTTTGTGCATGCGGCGACGCGTTCTGTTCGTGTTTGTAAATTAGTTTGGTCAGACCTTGTTACAAATACAAACAAAACGAAAACCATACAATGGCACCAACAAAAAAACGTGAAAAGGATAGTTTAGATTCATTTGGTATTAATAATAATGTAAATGGGACCAATGGAAATCATGCCACTGAAGCAACGTCTACGCCTACAACAGCGGCAACAAATGGTGCGTTAACAAAGTCAGCGTCGGCATCGTCAGCATCGCCAGCCACAGCGGCAACAACTGAAGTTGCTAAACTAAATGGACACCAACAAGAGCAGGAACTCTTTATGCAGGCTTTTGAGAGTAATTATTGTGCCCACTGTTGCTATGTTTTATGCACTATATAGTAATTAATAAATTTTTAATAGAACCAACACAAATTTATCGCTATCTCAGTAACCGACATCAAACCAACGTAAGTATTTAACATAATTTTAAAACTTTATATTTATTTGCTGTTTGGTGTTTTTGCAGCCCATTTTCTTAAACCGTACTCTAAGTTACATGAAAGAGCGCATGTCGCGTAATAATAAAGGCCGCGCCAACTTTAAAATCAACACCATTTTGGACAAATTGACGCAAAAGTCTGATGTTGTCACACAAAACTACCTGAATGTTATCTTTGACTCAATAGTTGAGAAACTAAAGTCTGATGATACTGATCTGATGCAGGACCATCTGTTTTGCCAGCCCGGTGAAAAGGTTTGCGTGGAAGCAACTGTTTATAAAATAACGCGAAGCAAGCGCAAGGACAGCACGCTGGACTTTCAAGAGCTGCTGGTACCTATAGCTATAGAATATTTTTATTCACATAAAATAACTTGTTAAACATATTTAGAGCAAATCGTCGCAAATTGTATACAATCCCAAGGAGCATACAAGTGAGCATACTACCTTCAGCATTCCGCTGCAGGCAATGCGTCCCATGGGTGAGCAGCACACACTTTTCAAATTGCTCTTTCGCATAAAAATGTTGCAACCGTCATGCAACGATGAGAACGCAGGTAAGTTGCCAAGGTAACCGGAATCAAGAACAGAAGCTATAAGTTTTCATTTTGATTTTAGCTGCTACACCCAACAAACGTTCCCGCAGCAGCGAGATAATGTACGGTTACGAGTTGATTCTCTATGAGAAGTCCGTCGGCTTTATTACCGAAGGAAAATATGATGCAATAATGCAGCCGCTAAACAGCTCAAGCATTAAGTCTTTCTCACCAAAGAAATGCACATGGGAGACCATGCCAGACAGCTACATTCCACTCTCTCGGTCTTTCGATGCATACCAGCAGAGCCCAGTGATCAAATTCCATTTGACGCTGTCCAATGAGGAGGTGCCTGCTGTTATACCCGCGTCAGAGCTTCAACAATATGTCATACAGAACAATTACAATAATTGTACGTCGGCTGATGCTGAATTTAACCATAACAATAACAACAACTGCACCGTGAAGCTTGCCAATGGCACTAGTGCAAATGGCAATTTGTGCAAGCTCGCGCCAGAGCATATACGCATCGTATATAACTTTATGTACAGCAACAATACGCGACAGCAAACGGAATATACACAGGAGCTAAAATGTCCCTGGTGTGGTCTCATCTTCCTGCGTCTTTATACCCTGCTCAAGCACCTTAAGCTATGCCATGCACGTTTCAATTTCACCTATCAGCCGGCTGTAAATTGTGCAAGCATTGATGTGACTATCAATGATGCTTACGATGGCTCGTATGCTGGCTCCCCATACGATCTGGCTGGTCCATCAGGTTCGTCATTTGCACGCACCTGTGGCCCAGTACGTCGAACTTCTGTGACTAGTCTAATGGTATGCCGGCCACGTCGCCAAAAGATCTGCCTGGATGAGTTTATCGAATTGGATGAAGATGACATAACGAACCAGCGTTCGTATATTACTGGGCACAATAGGTGAGTCAAAAATATAAATAGAGCGTAGGTTTAATTAGTTTTATCTAAAACATAAGATTTGTAGTTCGAAAGATTATGAATGGCAAATCTTTAAAAACGTTTACATATTCAAAGTCTTAGTTGGCTTACAACTAAATAACATAATTTTTTTTAGGCTCTATCATCATACTGAGACTTGTCTACCAGTTCATCCTAAGGAGTTGGACATTGACTCTGAGGGCGAAAGCGATCCGCTGTGGTTGCGTCAGAAAACCATACAAATGATTGATGAATTCTCTGACGTTAACGAGGGTGAAAAGGAGCTCATGAAACTTTGGAATCTGCACGTTATGCGTCATGGGTTTGTTGGTGACTGTCAGTTGCCGCTGGCTTGCGAAATGTTTCTCGATGTAAAGGGACATGAAATCGTGCGAAAAAATCTCTACCGCAACTTTATCTTACACATGTGTTCCCTGTTCGACTATGGCCTTATTTCTGCAGAGACGGTCTACAAGACAGTACAGAAGCTGCAAGGAATCTTAAGCAAGTATACTGCCGGCCAAGAGATAATGCAGCGTCAGCGCGAAGCTCAGGTAAAATACTGGCTGGAGGTGGGTATGCATAAGAAACAGGATGAGCAGAAACACAAATCGCCTCAAAAGTTAACATCCGCTGACAATGCGTCTACATCGCATGCTGGCGCTTCAGGAAGCGGTGCAGTCAACGCCATGCAGCCACCCAAGCGTATGCCAGCCAACATTAAACGTGCCAGTGCCGCAACGGTTGCTTCACTGTCAACAACGTCATCCACATTGGATGGCTGCAATGGCAACAGTGCGGGTGCCAGCAACAGCAAGAATGTAGCCAAGAAAAGCGCCGACCAGCCGGTAGTTACAACTCGAGAACGTCGGTCGGATCAGGGCCTAAAACGCAGCGCCAGTGGTGCTCGACTAAATGTAACTGAAACCAGATCTGCCAATTTTTCCAAACGAAAACTAAATGCGAAAGGTAGGTGGTATTGTGTGTAATGAGCATTTCTTTTTACTTCTCTGCTTTCATTATCAGAAGTTTTCATTAAGCATCGAAACAACCATCATCATCAGCATTATCATCATCATCAAACTGGCGACTTGAATTTTTCCATCCACATTGCGCTTAAATTTCTATTCATGCTCAAACATTTTTTTATAACCTCGCTTCAGATGGAACATTTACTTGAGGCTATTACAAAGTTATAGCTTTAAAAGTTAAAAGGCACTTAGAAAAGAAGCATTGCAGCAACAGGCAGATTGTAGTCAAGAAAATCGTCGACCAGCCGGCACTATGCAGACACGTTTCTCGGATCGGGGCCGAGAACGCTAAAATGTTCTTTGAAATCTTTTTTTATTATAATTTTTCAAGATACTTGGACTATAAAAAGAAGATTTACGCATGAAACAAAACAATCCAAGAATTTTTTCTAGATTAAATCAATTTTTTATATACATATGTGAAGTTCTAAGCTCAGTGGATAAAAATTAGGAATTCAAACAAATATTTATATAGGTAATAAAAATATTTTACGAAAGTATAGGAACCTGAAAGATAATACTGTAGATATAAATTATTTTATTATTTTTTCTTATCGCTCTCAAACAAGACAAAATGAAGATAATGACATATCATTTGAAAGCAACATGAAAATTTTTAGATAACAACATACACATGGTTTTTGAAGAATTTATGTTTATTATTAAGGCTCCTAAAAAACACATTCTTCTTCAGTATATATACACAAAATCACACTCACTAAAATTTATAAAAAAGACACGCTTATGATTGCGCCATTGCACAACAACAATTCAGTCATTTACAAAATGGTAAAAAGGACGCATTACAAAAAACAAAACAGAAAATAATTCCAAATTTTCTATTCGAAATTTAAAAACTGAAAACTATACGGCTTATAAGTTTATGGCCAAAATGTGTTCTATTTCTCTGTTTTCTTTTGTTTTTTTGTTTGGCGTGCATACATACCAACAACAACAACAATTGCTACAACAACAAACAAAAATTCAGCTGATGGATCGGTTGTGGAACAGTTGGAAGAATTGGTCGCAATGGATGTGCATAATTTTGATGTGACGAGTAAAGAAATTGGTGATGAGGAAGTTGATGATGATGAAATTGTTGAAATAAATACAGCACAGACCTGCTGCACAGATGTCAACGAAAATTGAGATTGTGTATAGTAGTTAGTTACCATTGTTAACAATTGTTTTATCTTATTGTTAATGTTTAAACCTTTTTACATACTTTTTGCAACAGACAATACCCCAGTGCTGGGCAAACGGCAACGCTACAGTGACGGCAGCGGTATAACGCGTAATGCCACCGCCAACACCAAAAGCAATACAAATAATCAAACACTGCCAAACAATAGTAATAAGCGCTGTATAACACGACGTCGGTCCACCTCGGAGCGCAGTAACACTGCCAATACAAGAACAAATGGAAGCGGTGGCTCCGGCGTTACTTCAACCCATGGACTACGTACCCGACTCTCAGTACCATTGTCCAAATATGAGCGACGCTGACACAAATCCAAACACAAATGCTGCTGATACTGATGACGTCTTACACCTTTTTTTGGGTGAATCATAAAATGGGGTTACAAGTGCTTAAATTGTTTATTATTTTTTATTTTTAATATTATTTTGAATATTTAACATTTGACTTGTTTAGTTTAATTTTTGTTCTTTGTCACCTGATAAAATCTTTGCACTTGAATATCCTTTAGACTAAACCTAATGCCTTGCTTAAACTATCACGGGCAATGTTTAAACAAATTGCATAATTGTATAATTAAAACGACTAATGTGCAAGCTTCAAATAACACAAAAAATGTATGCGCTAAAACTGAAAACATTAACATTATTGAAAGGAAATACATATTTTTTAGGAATTGAATTTTAAGTAAATTAATGCGCATCTGAATTCGGCATAAGTAAAAGTTTTGCTTGTAGTATTTTATAAATAATATTTTTTGTATAGCTTGGCTTTGTAAATTTCATTGATATAAATGCAATTTAAACAAATTAATATTAATGCACGACATAATAATTAAAATAATAAAATATTTGTTCATTTCACTTACATGTAAGACTTCCACTATGTTTTGCAATTATTTAATTATACAATTAAATACAGAAATTTGCAGGGTTTAGGGAAAACCTATATATAAGAAACATGTAAATGCAAAATTTGTATATATATTACATACAAATACACAAATTGAATAAAATATATTTTTGCTCTTAATGTTGGCCAAAAGGTCAAAACAAATTGAATTTAATGCAAAGTACTATACGTATATTTAATTGTTTAAAACTAAGTGAGTCTATTTTTAAAGAGCATACAAATTACAAAAAAAATAAAAATAAAAGAAGATGTCCTACTTATATCAATTCACCACTACAACGTAAAAACAAATGAAATCATAATAAAAGTTGCATATTTTTGTAAAGTGCAGATCGGAAATCTGAAAGATTTTAATTGTTTTCGAAATAAAACATAGTTTGGCCTCAGAAGGTTCCCTGTACGACATGCAAGCTTTTGCACTAGTAAGTACTACTAAGGTAGTTCGAGAAACTTAAGATATCGTAAAGCTTAGCGTTAAGACGACAAATCGAAGGTTTGGGTATTGCACCAAATAAATAAAGTAAAAATAAGCGCTGACCAATAAATATTTCATATGAAAATGTTCCACAATCGTTTCAAACAAATAAGGTTTGCTGAAAAAAAAATAATTGGTAAAAAGTACATATTTAAATCAAAGCGTTGTCTATCATCAGCTACAAGATTTTCTCCAATTACGGAAATAAGAATCGAAGAGTGGACCCAATTTTTCTTATCATTGGTTAGGGCATCGAGCGAGACAATATTAGTCGGGAGGAGCATATCTGGTGAATACGGCGGTTGGGGTAGTACATCCCAATAAAGCGCCTTCAAGGTGTTCTTGCCAACTCTTGCAATAAGCAGTCGAGCGTTGTTAAGCTGAAATGTCTTTTGGATACGGCTTATAATAGATTTTAAGCTACTCGATTGGAATTTGGCACTTATCTTACTTGAAAAGGCGGAACCACCATTTTTTTTATGGCTTATAGAGCATGTTTCCCACATACTTCACACAGTGATCGATGTCAATGAGCTGTACTTTTTTCTGATTTAAAAAAAAAACACTGCTGCTTTGGTACAGTCATGCCTACACGAATACGATGTTTATTCCGATTAAGTCAAATCTAATTGGCATCTAGTAAACACAAACAGAAGGTCATTGCATTGTCGACTTGGGTGATTTAAACGTTTAGACGCCTTCATGTTCGGCTGGTATCCCCAAAAAGAATAAAGAATTTTTATCTTGAAACCATGAGAGAAACATTTATTTTCTAAATTCAGGCCACAAACACTCAAGGATTGGCCTTGTTCCTTGTTAATTGTTACAGCGAATGCAAGACAAATCAGAAATGGAACTCGTTTAAACTCTAAAGGCACATCGGTTAAGATCACGGATGTTCTCGAAATAAAAACTTCCTCACATTTGAACTTTCTTTTGAGGATCGTCGCTTGAATCACTTTGCGTATGAGCTTGGTTTTGTTTGGTTAAGATTTCGAAATCTCACCCAATTGTAGTTAGCAATGATGCTCTGGAACCCTTCTAGATCATAAAAACATAAAGTTGGCCATCCTGCCTTTCCACATTTTGCGGTGGAATTTTTATATTATATATTGCAAATTAGACAAAATATGATATTGAAAATGATTTGGAATCTTCCCTGGTATTGCTCTAGGATTGATCTCTATAAATGTTATCATTCAATCAATCCTCATATTAATGATCTAATCTAGACATGTAGCCTCAGCTTTGTGTATTCATTAAATTAAATCGGTCCAGATCTTAAGTAATATATGATGTACACGACTTCCATTTATTTGCATATGTAGATCTATAACAAAATATATTCAATTTATTTAAATAACTCATTACCAATAACTAGACACAGACAACATCCTGAAGTTTGGTTCATTTGCTGAGAAAAAATATTGGAGAAAAGACAATATATGTAAATTTTAATGTTTTAAGTTTTATGTAACCAAAAGAATATATTTTATGCTCTTTGACAGAATTTTATGCAAATTAACAAAATCTACAAATCTAAAAAAAAAATTAACATAATTTAAGCGTTTTTAAGTAAAATGCAAGGGTATTTTGCAAACTTATGAATTGCATGAATTAAGCATGATATTGCAAATGCATAAGGTGGTATCTGTGCATTGTTAAGCGAATAGCTAGTAATAGTAACTGAATAGATCTTCACCGAAAGAATTTCTTATCGATCATGCTACAAAATTCCACCAAATGTCTATATTTTTGAACAGTTTGCGCCAGTGCCATGTTAGGCAAATTGCTTGTCAATATGGAAAATAAGTGTCCAAAAACGATGGCATCCAATTCACAAGGCTGGTCGCCGTAGAAAAAATCTGTATCAGGTGATTCCTTTAGCTTGTACTCCAGCGTTTCACAGCACTTGGAGACCTTTTCAATGACGTCGTCAATGCTCAATTCATGCCATTGGTAGACCTTTAACAAACGCAAGGCATTGCGTCGCTTGGCATAGTTTTGCAGAATATTTAGTGGCCAGGGAAACACGGTGCCATTGCGAGGTGCTGTGACAGTACTGTAGACACGTTCATTCTTGAAACTGATGTACAGCTCGGCCATGGTGAAAATGTTCTCAACTAATGAAACATATGTGCGCATATCGGCCTTTTCATCCTCGTCCTGCCAGCTGCCAATGGCCATGTCTTTTTGCTCTACAAAGTTAACAATTGGCTCGAACTCGGCAAAGATAAAAGCACCAGCACGTATAAAAGGCAATTTGGTCATTCGTCCACCGGGCGACATGTACTCGGCATTGGCACAGGAGCGTACATTAAATGGCAGATTGCACATTTTGAGATACGCTTTTACGGCAAGAATACTTGCGTTTTCGGCCAAAAGAACTTGTTCCACTTCGTAGGGCTGGTAGAGTGTTGCATCTTCTGGCCAGGGTTCCTCTGCTAGCTTGTCAGCGGTGTGCATTTGATTCAAGTACTGTGATGTTTGCATTTTTAAGCCAAAACAGAACAATTTGTTTAAATTTTGAAAATGCTTTGAAGCGATGAAGTAATCAGTTTACGAAATAAACAGCTGTGCTACTTTGATGTTGCCACCCCTATTTAATTGAGGCTTTTCTTTTGCAGCAGGTTAGCAGCGCCAACATTCAATTCACTTTGTCATTTTTTTCGTAGTTACCGTGCTTGTTTGCGCTGCATGTTTTTCTGTTTTTGCTTAAAATAAAATTTCATATTTATACGTTTAGTTTTGCGTGTATTCGTGTAAAAAGTGATTATTTACTTGTAATACATAAATACGTAAACATATATGTACATACGTCAAAAGTTGTAAACTTACTAACGAGGTAAGTACGTGGTTGTGAGTGTCTATATATATATACATATTTAGAAGAATACAAATATATATGTGCATCAACGAAATGCCTATGCAAAAGCAAATCGGCAAAATGCCTGGGTGTTTAAAACAATGCTATATACATATATGTATGTTTGGGTTAAAAGAATTTGCTTATCTAAAAACCTAGCCACTCCTAAAAAGTTGCTGGCAAACACGCAAATCGGTTTGCCGGTTTCGGTGTGTGAGTGTGATTCATGCGTTTGCCGAATTTTTCGTGCATTTTTATCAACACTAATACACGCACACACTAATACAATGTTCCCGGATTTATCCCCACACAAAAAAAATCTGTGGGGGTCTGCTTATGTCTGTGTGTTTTCGGTTAGTGCCTCTCGCTACTCGTTATTTCCTGTTGTTATTGGTTTTTATACACAGTATCCATGGATCCAGGCTGTTATACATTTGTGAAATGAAGAAGGAAGAAAAGAAGGGCTGATAAAATAATTATGACCTCGGGTAACTTCTGAGCCGTATCTCTGCATTCGCCCTAGATCTTTGAGACCATTAGAGTTAGAGGTTCCAACTTTTAACAAGAGCGTAACCGTACCTATTATTGCCACCTTTCTCCGTAGAAGAATTTCGCGCCTTATATCCACATTATAAAACCCACACGGTAGAAATTTGGTATCTATCGTAATTTTTGAAAAACTTATTTTCTAAAAATGGTTTGCTTTGAAATTATAACTAAAAGCTATTGGTAAAAAAAAAATGTAAAAACCTTTCCTAAATCACTTTGACTTTTTAAAAATATGCTACAGCCTAAATGTTTGGTTGTAGACTAGTGTAAATTTACCCAAACTGTAACGTTCACACCATTCCAATCATTATCTTTAAAAAATGCCTACAATCTTTAACATATTAATGAAAAATTTAGCTCAAATAATAACTTTTTTTTGAGTTAAACGCGGGCAGGGTATTCCACTGTCACTAACTGCCCAACTGAATTTTTATTATTTGGATTAATATAAAAAACCTTTAAAATTTATGTTTATAATTCTTATAAACTGTTGCCTTTGTATTTGCTATCTTTATAGTTTCAAAATGTGGTTTTATGTATAGACAAATTTTTTATAGAAACGTAAGCACTTAATTTTCATTAATTGTTTTTTTAAGTAGCTAATGAAGGTCTATACTGAAAGTGTTTCAGCAACTGCTAAGAAAATTTTATGTGTTGATCTCTGTTTGTGAAATTAAAACAAAAAATCATTAGTACGCATGTTTCTTGTAATTTCTCAAATGCAAAATACTTAAGAAAAAGTAATAAAGATGATCTTTATTAGCCAAGCCATACAAGATGGGATTGGTTGTTCAACTGGGCTGTTTATCGAGTAGGTTGTACTAACGATACTCGTTATATTGAATTTTGTACGTTTGTACGCAAAATCAGAATGCTTTAATTTTTCGATAAACAACCAAATTGTACAACCAGTCGCAACTTTTATGGCTTGGGTTAGCAAACAGAGTCAAATCGATGGTCGGTTAGAAAGAAAGGAATCATTACCTAGTCTTGATCAGCTTAAGTATACGACTCTACACAGACAAGTCCATTTCTGTTTATAAACACTAAGATCTTGGCACTTTAGAATAAAAAACTTCACTGCCACCAAAGTCTTTCAGTTTTAGAGAAAGTTGGCGCGTAAGATTTATACCTATAACAGACGGACGGATCAGAGTACTTTATATCATAGTAGAAGCCAAAGGAACAAGCACTCAAATGATCTTACAAGCTGAGTAAGGGGCATATCCAAGGAGTATCCGATAGCAATGTAAGCAAACCACTTTTTATGCATAAAGTGATTAGATATTGTAAACCAAATTATCAAAGTGACGTTAAAAAGTTTTTTTTTTTTTGGCTAAGGCTTTTTTAGTTGAAGAAGCATATTCTTGGTTCCTCTAAGGCTAAGAGGAGTAAAGAAACATCTGTCTTCTGCAAATGTATCTTTTAGTTATACCATAAAAGTGTTCATACCCCCTCTAACGCGTCCATCTGAAATGTATTATCCCAGTTACATGAAATTATTTACCTGGTTATAGAATTAAAACAATGTATGTACGACTATTAGCTTTGAAAACAAAAATCTGTTTTTGGACATGCGATAATCGTTGTATAATATAAAAAATTATAGCTTTATAGTTGTAGTATTCAACATCTTAAAACAACAACTACAAAAGCAGCTTGACGGCAAAATAACATTTAATATTTATTGCACTACGATTGTAAATTTAAACATTACAATATCGTATTTGGCTAAAACAAGCTGATCTACAGTTAGTCAAGGAAACCCTTTAAATTAACAACAGTGGAAATGACCATAAGCCAAACGAGCGACGTGTATTTAGATAATGAAAGCCAATAGCAATGTAAGATAATAAAATACAAAAGCTATGTGTAGATATGTATAAAATGTGTGTGTAAGGTGAAGCAAGCTTTCATGGTACACTGAAAAAAAAAAAAACTTAAATACATCATATTTGATAATTTTCTTAGGATTTTCCATAAACTTCTAACTGAAAATATATTTGAAAGGTAGGAAAGCACTAAACAATTTCGTGAATGCTTTAACCAATTCTTCTGATGATAAATATGACAGCACCAAATTTTGTTAGGCGAATGTCGTTGTGAAGTGTTGGGGCGAATAACTCTTAAATTTTCTACCTATCATAATTTTTTTAAGTGTACTCTAGACGCCCATTGTGGTCAATATTATTCAATGACAGCCAATCTCGCTATATGCGCCACTATGTGTATGTTTGTTGGTGTTGCCTTATCTGCTTTTATGGATTCCTGTATTTGGTTGGGGTTTTCAATGTGGCCAAGCTACATGCTACAATATAAACTTGGCGGTCAGTCCGCCCAGCCCCAATGTCTGATTGGCAGTCAAGCAAGCAACGTGTCTAGCGTTTAACTATGCGTTAATAATTGAAATTCAATCAATAAATAATATACAAGAACCTCAAAAGCTTAAAAAAATGCGGTGATAACACAAAGCTTTTGCAATTAATATAAATACTATTATTACATATTTAAAAATATATGATGTTTAAAGTTTGCTTATTAATACATAAACGATTTGGAAGAGCTTTAAATTGTTGATTTTTCAAATTATACTTCAAAGTATGTTAATATGATTGTCATATAATCGCTCGGTGTGTCTACCCGGTATCTGACAGCTGGATACCCTGCTGACAATTATCTACATAGGTTAAACAAGTCTTTTACCATAAAAAATGGGTACCAACTATTTAATGTGTATGTTGAGAGTTAAGCTTTCACGGCATATCGTATAGGGTGGCTCTGCGTTTCTTCAGACAGTAAGTCAATTTAGTTTTGATTATGTGGCTCACACGAGGGTACCTACCAAATATGTTGACGCAATTGTATATATTTATATTGTAAAACTTTTAATGTCCTTACTTACCATAATGTATAATGGCTCGGAGAAATAAGTTAAGATAAGATGTCGGGACAGTTCGGTAAACGTTTTTTTGAAACCGGATTATACGTATCTTTTGGTAAAATTTGGTGACCTAAGTCTTTAAATTTATGTTTATTGTAGATATCTTATTCCTAGCCAGCAATCATACATGGTTTAGGCTATGCAACGAGTCAGCGGCATATCATTCCCCAATCAAATGTCACACTAAATAAATTATTTTTTTTGATCTGCTCCTGGTTTAACTTATTGCAAAAGCCAAATAGAAAGAAGCATAGAAATGTTTATTATGTACGCACATTGTATGTAGGTGTATATATTAACATACACAAGCTGTATGTCGTGTAAAGTGTCTACTATAAATATGCGTATGACCCATGCGTTGCATACAACGTCTGCAAAAATTCTGCGTCACTCAGTTTATATTTATGTTATTGACAAATAAATGTTTCATCAACTTACAGTATATGCCAAACTTTATATATATTCCAGAGCGCATACATAAACAACAATAACAATAGAAATACAAATAAGAACACTAAACTAGCCATGGCCGAAACGGAAACGCATCACCAAGAACCACATCCCGATGAAGATGTGCACGATGCTAACTATCAAGCGCCGCCGCAAAAAACTATTGAACAAATCATGGCCGCCGATCAGGAGGATGAAAGTTTGCGGCGCTATAAGGAGGCTCTTCTGGGTGCTGCACAAGCCGAAAAAATAATTGTTGGTATGTAAAATTGAATATAAGCTATTTATTATTCAAGTATCTTTATATATTTATTTATTACTTATTTTATATTTAGAACCCAACGATCAGCGCAAGGTAATTGTTAAGAAATTGGCTTTAGTCGTTGAGGGGCGCGATGATATGGAATTGGATTTGAGCGGCGATATAAGCCAACTTAAAAAGCAGGTAAGTGAGAATAGCATTTGCTTTAAGCTCCGTGTAATTGACATTGTATTGGAATTACTCTACATTTTCAGATGTTTGTGATTAAGGAGGGTGTCCAGTACAAGGTGCGCATTGATTTTATTGTGCAACGTGAAATTGTGCATGGCCTTAAGTACGTTCAAAAAACCAATCGCATGGGTGTGCAAGGTAAGCTTCAGAACTTTTCAAACTAATACTGTTTGTTAATTTACTAGATTAAATGGTTTCCTATCCTGAAGACAAGTTTTATTAGCGAGTTTTTAAAGGTTTTGAAAAAAAGTGAGCTTAACGTAGATGACTGTTTTCGGTTTTGGATATTCCACGTGCAATATAACCCATATATGTATAATACCTTTAAAAGTGCTATACACTAGGTTCTTGGGATGTGATAGATTTCAGTTTGCCTTTTCGTTTTTATGTATTAAATTAATTTATGCTACAATTCTAGACTATTGCGTCGCTTTTGAAAAGTGAAATGGTTTACGCGGGTACAGGGCAACGTTTGTAAAAAGCTCTACTTTTTGTTCTTAATTAGGCTCTCATAAGACTACTACAACATTACGTGGCTGTAGCTTGTTCTTTAATAAAACAAATTTAAATATTCTTGCAATTTGGAAGTAAGGGGTCCAATTTACAACGATCTTAATAACTTTTGCAGCATATTATTACCTGCTGCTAATATATTTATTATATTTGTGCCACATTTTGATGGGTAGCTTTCTCCCACAAAGGAACGGGTAGCATATCGACATGAATCAAGAAACTTCAAGGAAGGCTTCATTATTCATTCATTATAAGGCTTAAAAATGCAGGTGTAAACCTCAAAATTCTCATGCCCTTTTGGTCTTCGAAAGCCAAGAAAATCTGACGGATAGACGGATATGTCTAAATCGATTTCTTTGGCTCTTAGTCGTATTAAAATTGAATAAATTAAAAAAATCTCTTTCGAACTAGGAATGAGGAATAAGAGTAATGAAAAGTGCATTATTGCATCAAGGTAAAGGAACTCTAATGCATTGTTAGCTATTTTAATGCGATCTTTAAGATCTTTTAAAAACTACATTTTGTTCGCAATTTCCAATCGATAGAGTTAATTCCATACGAACCTGGCATACTTTGTGCTCTTCTACAAGACTCAAGGGCGCTTCTGTGCAGTGACAATGCACTTTCGGGTTTTCTCTGGCGTTGTATATGCCACTTACCAGTCATGGGTATTGGTTTTTAGTACTTGGTCGACTTTCGTTTTAAAAACACGTAAATCAGTATGCGCAACGCTAGCTTGGATGGGACCGCACTGCTTTGTGGGGTCTTCAGTGTGTTTTATATTGTTCTTATTTCATTTGCAATATTTCTTATTATTATGTGTTAGCTACGAATAAACTATCTACTTATAACTCTCTTTAAAACGCTTTACCCAATTAAAATGGAATATTTTGTTGCATTGCTTTAAGTTGTGGGTAAGGTCTTAGGAAATTTCTAAAGTGACAATATCTGATATTAAATTTAAATCATTTATTTTGAACACAGTTGACAAGATGACTCATATGGTTGGCTCTTATCCACCTAAGAAGGAAATACAGTTCTATTTGACGCCCGCCGAGGAGGCGCCCTCAGGAATGATGTCGCGCGGTACGTACTCGGTAACTTCGGTCTTTACGGATGATGACAAGCACATACACCTGAAATGGGACTGGACGTTTGAGATCAAAAAGGACTGGGCATAAGCCCAAACAAAAATAAGACCAACTTTACAATAAAAAAATACAAGGCACACAGCATACACAAGAAAAAGAAAAAAAAGCAACATTTTGTTAATTTTTTCCTAAATTCGTATGAATTGCTTTGAACTGCTAAATGATCAATAATTTTTCCAAACTATATATACAACATATATGAAAGTATTTTTGTTAACGGTATTAAGTGTAATATTTTTGTAAAAAAATTTATGTAAATTTTAAAATGAACCCTAAAATGTATTTTTGATACCATGTATGTGTATGCTATATGAAAAGCAATTCTCTTCGCCTATATGCTTTATAAGTCGCACCATAAAAGTCAGTCAGTTCGAAATGCCATTGCATATGTTAAACATAAAAAAAAAATATAAAAACCATTTCAAAATGAATAAAAATAATAATTATTAAGAAAGTTTTATGCATTTCTCGATGTATTTAAAACCAATTGTTGTAAATTTAAGAAAAGCAACTAAATTCAAAACTAATATGAAAAGATCATAAATTCTGTGTACTCTTGAAAAACTAAAGTGTAACAAGTACTTATAATTTGTAACTCCAAACTGCATTTGATATTTGATCCCATGAACATTAACTATTTACCTTTATATATATATATTTGTCGCTAAAGTTTATTTTTTGCGTAAAAATTAAGATAAATGCGTAAAAATTACAAAAACCAACTGAAAGGCAATAAAATTATATGTATTTAATTATAAATATTGAAATTGTTTTTCATATATGTGAATTTGTTAATGCACTATTGGAGAGGAATGGAGACATAAACGAGGTGACGCTTATAACCAGAGCTCTCTGACTCTGTGAGCGCAAAAAATGTTTTAAAATGGGAAAAACTGCTTCAATACATTTAATATATAATTTAATGCAAAAAACTATATCTTGCCAGCAACGAAACGAAAGATTATTATTGACAACATAAGATTTACAAATTGGCTATTAATTATGATTATTAGTAATGTGGCTTTCTTTTTTCCTTTTTTTAAGCAATTTGTTCTGAAATTAAATTTTAAGAATTTGCAAAATCATTCATAGGGCAGATAGGTGACTATATCAGAAACAATAACATACTTTATTTTGAAAAATTCCTATATTAAAAATGCTCCAACACACATGAATATCACTCAAATAAGTTTTCAGTCTGAAAGTTTAATACAAGTTTGTTGTTCCTAGATCTTTCTAGCTTTTATTATCTACGTATGTACATCTCTAGACTGACTAAATAATTTAACATTTTTGGTTTTACCTGATAGTGGTAGTTCCACTGCCTGCAATATAAATCAGAGCTGCATGATAACATTATTTAATAGCTCATTCGAAAAGCCCACTTGATAGAACCATGATACGATTACTCACTTGTTATTGTAAATAACTACATATATTAAAAACGAGGGCAGGCAGAAACGTAATCGGTCTAGCCAAAAAATCACATTTCGTTTATTTTTGTTGTTACATTTTCTTTGTGATTATTGAAGATTTTTAGCTATCTTTGGCGTTCTCTATAGTTTCGGCGGGATTTGAAAGAGAACAACTTTCGTATGTTTGCAAAAGTAATAGTGAGAAATACAGCACGGTCTGGGTCTGGAAAATATCAATATTTGATTATAAGGAAAATTCCTGCCGATAGAGTGCTGCAATTTCACAAAATCGACCAAAAAACGTAACTTTTTCAATGGAGTGTTTCATAAAATTTAATGAAACATGGAACAATCGCAATATACCAAGTGTCAAAAAAAGTCACAGCATAAGCCTTGCTCCAAAAGACTAGATTAAATCGAATTACTTTTCAGCCTGCCCTCTCGTGTGGACTTCTATGTTTATTAGCTGAATTTATCGGCTATGTTAGACACAAGTTTAATACTTGTCTTATCGCCTTAACAGTAGCAAAAAGTAAAAAGTGATAAAATAAATTTTCGCAGCTTGCCGCATTTCAAATTGCTGTGAGATTTGAGATTAGAGATTAACAGTACACAGAACAGAGCTTGCAAAAGAGCGGAAGAGAAAGTTAGAGAGCGGAGAGCGTGAAAGAGAGAAACAGTTGTGAGAGTTGTTGGCTCTCTGTTTACATTTTGTCTTACCAACATTTTGTCTTACCAACATGTTGCTAAGCAAAGCAACAGGCAGCTTAGCAACATTTTGGGGAAATGGTGTTTGTTTTAAAGTAAAGGTAGCCATTTTGAAACATTAACAAATAAAAAATTCAAAGTTACTTTTGTTTTAAATATGCGTAGCCCTGCATAAATGATGAAGTAGAAATATGCTCACAAAAGGCAATCAATGGAATGGGTGCTTAATGCACAGGGGAGGGTTAAACCCTATATCAATTTTCCATAAAATATTTTAATACCTGTTCAAAGTTTTCTGTTGTAGCCATTTTAAAGAGATATTTTTTTAAAAAGTCAACGTTTCGTTGCTTATTAGGCTTACAAGAGGCAGTCTGTCTTATAATAACTATAAACAGCAAGTGGCATATTGTTACAATTTATAGGTCAATAACTTTTTGGCATCACTCTGCTTGTTACTTAGTATACCTATTATATAAATTTGAATCTATGGCTACGGAATATATGTAAAAGAGAACGAAAACTATTTTTTCGTTTTATCATTCAGCCAAATGTTCTAGATATCCAAATGTCCCTCTTTGTATAAACAGAGACTGCAGTACGAGCTCGAACTGAACCATTTCGAGTCCGAAACAGACCTGATGTCTGCGCAGAAGAACGTCTATTAAAATGACTTAAGGTAAATTTTTTTAAAGTGAAATGGCGGCTTTCAATTTCGAAATAAATCTGGCTATGCTAATTGACATATTGTAGCCTTAACTGAAGGACCATGCTTCGGAAAACGAAAACAAATAAAATATTCGGATTTGTTTGGATTTTTTATGCTTGGTGCTCAGCAACATTTATTTTATTTTATTTTTTTACAATGTTAACGTATTTTCAATATAAGTCGCTCAGCTGTTTAGAGCAAGGAAAATATGAGAATTTATCGAAAAAAGTAATATAAATAAAAAATATATACATATAATATATTTATTTTTTATTGGCAATCAACTGATACAAATTAGGTTATAATCCAATATTGATCAAAGTTATTCGCGACACAAAAAATAAAATTCAGTGTGTGATAGGAGGGAAATATGTGAATTTATCGAAAAGAGTAAGGCAAATATGACAAGTTATCAACAACAAAAAAAGTGAAATTGGAAGCGCGCAACAACGAAATCGGATGAAATTCGGAGCACGGCTGATTGAGTTTATTTTTATAAAAACTTATCTTGCCACGATGCGACAGATTGCACAATTTGGTGGTGTCTTACAACAAAACCACACACTATAAAATCGGTTGTACAACTTGTTTGGTAAACAAGCATATTGAACAATTGGTCGCATCGTGTATGGCTTATCTGTTTCACCCCTTTTTTTTCCACAGGCAAGCGGCTTTAGTTTGATAAGGGATTTTATTAAATATTTTAGTTAATGAGTTGTTGACTTTTGAATATTTAACCTTGCAAGAATAATAGAATGAAATACAATATACAATAATAACGGTTTAAAGGCCATAAATACTCACTTTACAATTCAGTTGTAAAGCTAAGAAAGCTTGAGTTTCTCTTATGTCGTTTTACTTGTGCGACTTTAATTAATAATTGCAGAATACCTTTATCCTTAGTGTGTGTCGAAAAATGGGTAAGCTCAGATTAAGGAGTTACATACAAAGCTGAATGTTCATTGTGCAATCACAATCAATCTTTATCACAATCAATTCTTTATAAATTGCTTCAGAAAAAGTTGTGCAGCTTAAAATTTTGGCTTCATATTTAATTTTGTGTTATTTACTAAGTTCGACAAAGTTGGCCTTAAAGTTTTTTTTTTTTTTTTTGTAAATGTAAGTAACAGTGAGAAAGGGATGCCAGAGACACCCCAAATTATGGGATAGAATAACCAAACGGACTGATTGACTGACTGACTTACTAGCTCGGAATCAAGGCACAGTTTAAGCGCTAACTACACTTTGGCAGATTTTCTGTTTGGAGATTAGAGAAAACACCGTTTTGGATAATACGGCTCTATTTTGGGAATGCAGGATTTTAAACAATTCCACCCCCAAAGTGGAGGAAATAACGACTCAAAGAGTTGGAGTATGTGAGAGTACTAAGAATGCATTTTCGATAATTTCGCCTACCAGTGCACAATGGGCCCGCCAGATTTTGGCCAAAAGTCCCCTAGAAGAAAGTCAAAATTTGGACAAAATGACAATTTAATATGTTTTGACATATATGTGTGTTTTTATAAATTTTTTTACCTTAGTATTAAGGTATACTGTGAAAAAAAAATATTAAATTATAATTAGTGGTTTTTAAGTTATTGGCAATCAAAGTTGACATTTTGTATTTTATGATAATTTACAGAAAAAAAAAAACCTGCATTTTCCATGATAGCTACGAAATCTTCATTCATTTCATTATTCATAAATATTACTTCAGAAAAAATAAAATGGAGCTTACAAACTTTTTGGTTTTAAATATATTCGTGTAGTTATAAAGATTTCGTTGTTTTTTTTTATCATTTGGCTACTTTACCGATTTTCGGAAATTGAATTTTGTATCTAAAAGTTGAATTTTAAAAATTTACCCCAGGAAATTCGACTATTTTTTGAATTTCTTAGCTGCCTAAAATTATGCTTTACTAACAATTTTTTCAAAAGTTGTACTTTTTTTGATATTTATTTTTTTTTTATTGGCAATCAACCGATACAAATTAGGTTATAATCCAATATTGATGAAAAATTATTCGCTACACAAAAAATAAAATTTAGTGTGTGATAGGGCAAAAAAGTTGTACTAAAATGTAAAAAAATGTACAATTTGAAAATTTTATAGCATACTTACAAAGACGCAAATCAAAAAATGAAAAAATTATCAATTTTGAAGAAAAAACGTAAAAATTTAATTTTTTTTTCGAAAATTAAAAAAATTATGCCAAAAAAATGGTAACTTTTAAAAAGCAGATAAATATTGGTGGTGTCGTCTTTTTGTAATTGGCTTGGAAAGCTGAAACTGTTTGGGGTATAACTCCAAAGCCATTCAATATTTTGGGTGTAGGCTTTTTGTTCAATGTACGTGGAGCTCATATCTACCTCTGTATGAAATATAGCCCAATTCCAATTAACGGTTTTTTTTAAATTAAATTTAAATTTTTTTTTGGTGTTTTTTTTAAATTTTTTCCAATTTTGGTCTAGATTATCTATATCTTAAAAAAAAGTGAGGAGACTCAAGCTTCCCAGAAAAATAGTTCCATCCTTTACGAACACGTGTGTAAAATTTCATCACTCTAAAAAAATTATTATGGAAATGCCAGATTTTTGGCCAAAATATGACAATCTGGGCCTACTAACTAGTGTTGTGTACATTAATTTTAAAGAATAAAATTCGTAAGAAGATCTTAAATATAAACGTACATACATACTTATGTTATGTTGTACGTTTACGATACATGCAAATAAATCCCTTGTAAAGTTCTAAATCTATTATCTATCCTAACACACAAGTTCCTCGCTCGATTTCACTCGCACTAAAACCTATAGTTCTCACATGCATACAAATGTGTCCTTGTTTGTTCCTGTGCCTGTATAAAGTTAAGCTGCAAATTTGACTGACAATATCTACGCCCTGTTGGCTACACTGCATTGGCATCGGATTGTCAATGGCGCTTGCCTTGATGCGGGCGAGTGCGTGTTCTATGGTCGACTGCGTCCAGGGACAAGGTTCAATGAAATTTGCACTGCCAACAAAAACTGGCTGATAATAAAGTAGATATGAAATCAGAGAGGAAGCGAAGCGCAACAAGTTTTCTCTCCTATATATAATACTCTTTGTTTAAACATATTGTCTTTGAAATGAGACATGTTTATACAAAAGGAAGATTGTCTTAAGGCTTAGACATGGCTTCAACAAAGATGAGTTATGAGGGCTCACATATACATATGTACATGTAGATAGATATGTGTAGAGTCTCTAACCAATATTAACCTTGTGAATTATTTTTTTTTGCAATTTCCTGATTATTTATCTAGTATCGATCGATATCATATATTTAAAAAAGTTTTAGTAATTAAAATTCTCTACAAAATCAGCATACGTCATTATCTTCACGAGATTGAAATGCCTAAAGACACATGTTTATGGAATAACTTTTAAATTTTAAATTGAATTCAAAAAATTGTTACAAAATTTTTAAAACTATTTCAAAAAAATCAATTTTTTTTTTTGAAAAATGCTAGTTTTATCTTTTATTTAAAAAAATATTATTCAAATATATATTAACGCGTTTACGATATATGTCTAGTAGGGTGGGTCAAATTTTTTTCGAATTCGCGGCGCCCCCCAGGAGTATTCTACGGACAATTCTAAGCAACTTTGCCGAAGAAACCATAGGTCTATTTTGAATTTCGAGCCTGCAGATTTTCAAAAATAGGTTTTTTCCCTATGTAACATTTTGGATTTTTAAACGAAAACTTGTCAACTTTTTATTTGTATATGGGGGTTGTGGGGGTCAAGGAATTCATTTTTGATGTATATTTTTACATATGAGTGCCGCCAGAGGGCGTTTCATGCATATTTTGCCATTTTTTCGCGTCTTTTTCGAGAAAAATTACGAATTTCTTGACCTATTCTTTGGCAAAGTTGTTTAGAATTGTCCGTAGAATACTCCTAGGGGGCGCCGCGAATCGACTTTTTCGGCTCCATACAAATTGAGCCACCCTAATGTGTAGTCAAAGAAAATCTACCTTTATATTCAGATATTGATAGCTCGATAAATAATCGAAACTTTGCAAAAAAAAATCAGGAGTTTAATATTGGTAAGTAACTATACCGCAAATGTGAAAATCACAAAAACCAAAGAGCTCAACTTGAAAAGTGTACTGCTTCACTTATTTTTACCTATAGTTATTTTTTTCGATAACTAAGCATTTTATTTCTCACAGTTAGTAGAATTTTTCATATCCGTTCCACAATAATAAAGTTATTCAAGGCACCCAAAATAGGCGTTTGTTTCATTAAAGACTACTTTCGTTCGACTCAAATCTCTTACCTTCAAGCCATTTCTTACGGTTTGGAAACAATCAATAATCTCTAGGGGCCAGATCTGGAGAGTGGGTATTTTGGCTGGAAGAGCGATTCGTCGTCCAATTTATGAAATATTTCCAAATATTCATTGAAAATATGATGTATCCGCTGAGTTGAGATGCCTACATGCTCGTTTCGTGGATTTTATTTAGCATTAAACATTGTAATTTAGAGTTCCCATAGTAATTATCAAAGAACTTAATCACTGATTAAGGTACGCGAAATTCACTTCATCAAAGTTTTCTTATATATTATTCTTAATATTCTCGAGGTTGCCTGCTTGTCTAGATTGATATATCTGGTCAGGGCAGTCGAGAGCACTGCGGAATATCTTGAATAGGAAGGAACCTTATTAAACACGCCTCTTCAAAATATCTGTAATGTATTGTACATCTGTTTTTTTAAAACGGAATTGAAGTGTTTATTACATGGTCCTTCTTATTACACGGTTATGTCTACGTTCACAATACTTAATCGATTAATCGATAATATTGTAATTCGTCAATGTTCATCAATATCGACAAAACTTTTTTAGTGAAAAAGTGACTGCAGGGTATTCCAATACTGCCCCACATATTGTTCAACATTTTTTTTTAATTGTATAGTAGACGCAGCCAAACTGAGTACACACGGTAAAAATGCTTGTATGTACATGGACTATAAGTGCGATATGCGGGGTATGCATAAAGTATGTATGTATATATTTTATATGCGTACAGTATGTGCAGTGCATATGTATATATCGGCCAGGATCCCCTTGAAGGGCTGTAAATTGCAGCTGTTGGCTTACGCCTGAATGTCTGCAATGTTTTAATACGTTCATAAATTCCATTCTGTACAAGACCTGCAGTGTTGTTATTTTTATTGTTTCTTTAAAAGTTTATATTTTTAAAACCATATGGTCCAATAATTTAAAGTTAGAATCAAAAAGTTATTCCGCAGCTAGGAAATAAACTTTGTTGTAACTTCCCTGCAGGAATTCGGTGTCATATAAGTGGCCTCAACTACTCTGAACGTAACTAGTTTTTGAATGGTTAAAAAAAGAACTAGCGAGATATAGGTTAAAACGGTAAAGGAGAGCGCTCTCTCTGTCAAATTTGTACCGCTCAATGCTCACGCTCTCTCAGAGAGTGATTTTATTTTTTTTTGTGAAAAGAGATGAATTTTGGGTATACATAAAAATGTATTACAACCAAAAATGCTGCTGTACAAAATAGTCATTTCATGTTTTGCATTGGCATGTGTGGGCAAGCGAAAATTTGCTAAGTGATAAATATTTTGTTATTTAGTATATTTAAAACAATATTTTGTAAGAGTAATTTAATAGTAGCAAGTTACCTATAGTTTTTTATTTTCAGCTTATATATAAAACATATAACTTTTTTTTTTGTTTTTTTTTTAAGTTTTATAGGAATGTACACCAAATAGCTTGAACTTTTTATTTTCAGCTTAATATGTATTAAAAATAATTGTTTTATTTTATTTTCAGTTCTATAAGTACATATAACTCATAACTTGTTTTTTTTTCAGTTTTATAAATATAAGAAATTTCTTGTGTTATTTATTTTCAGGAAAAAGAATAATAACGTAGTTGCCTAAAATTACTTTACAATGAACATTTAAGTTAAACACATGTATGTATATGTGTATATATGTAATTAAAAACTCTGTAAATTTTCAATCTATAATTTAAGAATTGTAAATGATTGATAATAAGTTACTTATAAATGAATAAAATGATTACAAATTGAATTAAATAAACTAATATTTTAATACAACAATAATTACTAGTTTAATATTTGGGTTAAATATACTAGAACGAGAGCATACCCAAACGAATTATTATATTCTAGTACGGAAGCAACTAGTTTTGTCCCATATGCAGGCGAACCAGTTTGCTACCAGTTGAACATCATGCCCAAAAATTCTGGTTGCTTCCTATGACAAGCCCATGTTAAAAATACTAGTTAGCCAGGAGCAATCATACTAGGTTTGGGACACACAGTTTCACCGTCGGGGTGGTTGGGAACCAGTTCTGAACTTATTTTTTTTCCTGCAGGGTTATTAACAAGGGCCAGAATAAAAACAAAAGTATGTGTGTATAACCGGAACAAACATTTTTTAAAATCTCTCAAAATATTGTTAACAACCGCAGACTTGTTTTTTTAAGATATTTTAAAATTTTTAATAATTAACAATTAATTAATAATTAATAATTCAAATTTTTTCAAAAAATTAAAAACCACTAAAATATGTAATGTTTTAAGAGAAAACTTTAAGGAAGTGGAAGATGCACATTTTTTTAAAAGGAATAAATTTAATACGTTTCTGTTCTTGCGTGCTTTTACTGTTGATAACTTCTTATATTTCCCTTACTATTTTCGATAAACTCTCTTATTTCGATAAACTTTCTTATTTGTCGTATACATTACAAATATGCCTTTACTTTATAAAACAATATTCATTCAAATTAATTTAAATTTTTTTAATTTAAAATTTTAATTGTATTACAAGGGAAATTTTTCTTGAGCAACACATAAACTTTGTCACACCTATCAGTTATCAATATGCCAATGTATGTGTGTATATGAACGTTTGCCAAAAATTCGTTCGCATGCTATTCTTATACCTGTACCGTTTGGTACAAAGGGTATATTAAGTTTGTACAAGCCGAAACTGTATGTAACATACAGAAGGAGACGTCGGAGACCCCCCAAAGTTACCCAAAGTATAATCAGGGTGACTAGAGAAGTCGATACAACTAGCTAGAGCAACCAAACTTTCAGATAAGATCCCTTATTATTCTACAGGAGACAAGTTTTTTTTATTTTTTCGATATTGGGGTTATATTATATAGCTGTGGGGGTGTTTCAGAGGATAGGGGTGTTTCAGAGGATCTCAAAAAAAACAAAAAGTGTTAGAAGATATCATAACCAAATTTCGCTGTTTCAAAATCGCTTGACTGTATCATATAGCTTCCATAGGACGATCGACTCTGCTACTAAAATAAAAAAAATTTTTTTTTAATAATTATCAACTTAGAATTGGCATAAATAGAATCTAAGAGTATTAAGGAACATTAAACAAAAAATATATTTTTTTTTTTGCCAATTCGTCTTGATTTCTCTTGCAAAAAAGCAGTTGGATTCAAGCCAAATAAAAATTGATTTTGGTGAAATTGGGAGTACCAAACATGTCAAGTCAAAACAAATCCGAATATTTTATTCGTTTTCGTTTTCCGTAGTAAGACTGAATATGTTCTTTTTAAAGATTTTTGAAAGAAATTTGACTTTTTTATTCTTTTTTCTTTCGCAAAAAAAATTTCTCAAATGTTTAGAGACTAAGACAATTCATGTAGAAATCTGTCCTACTGTAGGTACCTTTCCACTAACAACTCGATCAATTGGACCTCGATTATTCCCATGAGCGCTTTATTTATGTTACATTTTTATTTATTTAAATATTAATTATAATACAATAATAATACTATAACTAATAAAGATTAGGGCAACGAGTAACTAGACCTTAGACCCTATCGTACGCAGTTATTAGATTTCCTTCTCTATTTTACAGATCTGTTACATTTTTAAAATTGTTGATAAAGCCATGAGTTCCAAATTGTTAAACAATATTTTTTTGTTAACCCCTTTTTAACTTCGCTTGTTATTAATTATTACTTTTCTATCTATATTTTGTGCCACTTTATTTAATTTTTGCGAATCCCCCCAAAATATGAGTTTAAATTAGTGCTACAAAATTGATTCGTCATACAAAAAAATTCTAATTAGATCATAATACACTTAATTAAGGGAATTATAGGAAATTTTGACGGTAATTTGCGTAATCAGCAGATTTAAAAAGATTTTAAATCAGATAATTTAATAAATTATTGTCAAAATTTGCTTTACAGTGGCACAACAAAAAGATGGCGTACGTTAAAGTCGGGCGCGGACGACTTTGGGATACCCTGTACCACTGCTTGCAATAAAATCCAGTAAATTGCTTAAGAACACCAAAAGACATTCGATTGCCAAATTAGATTACGATACCTTCATAAAGAACGAAAAACAGACGAATTTTTAACCAAAAATGTTTTTTTGACCGATCGTTCCTATGGGAGGTATATGGTATAGTCAACCGATTTTGATCAAATTTGGTGCAGTGTTGAAGATCCCTAAAAAACTTCTGAATGCCAAATTTGGTTACAATATCTTCACAAACAAACGAAACACAGCGAATTTTGTAGAAAAAACGTTTTTTTGACCGATTGGTCCTATGGGAGCTATATGATATAGTCAACCGATTTTGATAAAATTTGGTACAGTGCTTGGAAACTCTAAAAAACGATTGAGTGCCAAATTTGGTTACGATATCTTCACAAACAAACGAATTATCCATCTAAAACTTTTGGTTTTTTTCGAGGTCCTCTGAAACACCCCTATGGGAGTTATATAATATAACCCCGATATGAAAAAAATAAAATAAACTTGTCTCCCCTGACATAATAGCGCATCTAACCTGAAAATTTGGTTGCTCTAGGTCTTACCATCTCTGAGATCTAGGCGTTCATACAGACAGACGGACAGACGGTCAGACAGTCAGACAGTCAGACGGACAGACGGACAGACGGACATGGGTATATCGACTTCTCTAGTCACCCTGATCATACTTTAGTTAACTTTGGGGGATCTCCGACGTCTCCTTCTGTATGTTACATACATTTTCGGCTTGCACAAACTTAATATACCCTTTGTACCATACGGTACAGGGTATAAAAAGAGTTTGGAAACACCAAACCCAGGTCTGTCGAGAGGGGGTGGGAATCCCCCCCGGGCCCGGAGTTTTCTCAGGGGCCCGGTGTAATTTATGTCATACTATCGCGATTCAAGCTAAAGGTTTAATAGAGGTGCCGGTACATTTTGCCCCGGGCCCTGATTTTCTCACTACGGCCCTGACCAAACCAAACACAATTTCTGTTTTGCAGACTCATATTTATATACAGTAAATAAAAAACTTAAAGTTTCATTTGCATATGCCACAATTTAATTAAAATTCCGAAATATATAATAACTAAGGCATGTATGGTATGTTAGTATGTGCCGCATGTACATAATTACCATTTTCTATATGCAACAGGGTTCCATAATAAAAAAGGCAACTTTACACAAATCCTGTTTTTATTAACAAACACATGTATAAAGTTTTTCATATTAAATACATACTAAGCATTTATGTAGATACATTGAAACTTATTTATCCCATTAGGTAAGCAGCTGATCAATAAACTCGACTTGAATTTCAATTAAGAACTGTTTCAAAATACAAAGCTTATAATTCAGCTTTGCTTTAAAAGCAATTTAATTTGCATCAGACTACCAGTCATACTTTAACAGAAGGAAAAAATGAAATAGAATTTATTCATCGCTTTACCAAAGATTTTCTCAACTTTTCAAACTAGCTGCTGCTTTATTCATTATGTATTCTAGGCGCGTTCAATATCCTAAAGTTTCTTGTTAGCCAGCGGGTAATACGTGGCGTATGATAAATTTCATTTTCAATATGCAGCTCGGCTTTAGATTACATAATATATGAACATACTTATATGACAGCAGCTTATTGTTTCTATTATGCCTACGATGTAGTATGCTTTAATAGAGCCTGGAAAAACTTAATTCATAACTGCGAGTATATGTTGCTTTGTTCGGAGCGGTCCATTGCGTTAAGAGGGATTATTGTTATTATGCGCTAAGGTCAGTCTGATTGCAAAATGTCTTGATTTTGCAGAATATTTAAACAAAGTGTCTGTGACTTAGATAGCCTTGAAGAAGATTTTCTATGCTAAATATATTATCATAAATATGGCGAGGGCTAAATATGATTAGAAAAAATATAAATGTGGGTAAGTAAAATTTACGCATCTACTAGGGATGGGCGATAGTGTATCGATATATCGGAATATCGATATTCTTTCTTTGGTAGTCGACTATTTCGTATCGATATCCATGTTCGACGATATATCCGATATCGATATTTTCCTCCGATACTGACGATATTTACGAATTCGGCGCCAAAACAAAGCGTACAAGGTGGAATGGCCACTTTGGGCTTAGAAAAAGATTTGACTGCATCGAGGAAACAATTGGAGACGTCGGGAAACAGCTCACTGCACATTACCATTTCATCAGAAAAATCATTGTGGAGAAAGCACATTGTTGCCGTGAGAAATCCTGTGTTGCATTTAGATATGGAAGATCCAAAAAGTATTGCGAGAACGGAGATGCAAGTTTTTTTTTCCGCCAACAGTCTCCGCTGGACTTCAATCCACTAACCATATGGGAGCCCCTGTCGACACAATTCTTGAATCTTTACAAATTTGCAAGGATATTTGTTCCGGCTGTTGCGACGTTTGTTACCTCGGAGCGACTATTTTCCCTTGCAGGGAGAATAATGACCGTCGAACGGAACCGGCCTTTGGCTTGTGTAGACAATTCTTTGGAGCCTTTCTAATTTAAACTAAAAACCAGCCTTTTTGAATAATTGTAAGAAATCCAGATAAACTGATTATTTGTATGTGTCTGAATTTATGTATGACTTATTATTTTAAAACTAATTTTATTCATACAAATTTTTTGGGCGATATATCGATATTGTTTGGTCGATATATGGATTTTTTACATCGGTTTCATCCGATACACATCGATACTGAATATCGATATTCGAGTACGCGATGCCCATCCCTAGCATCTACTGGAACTCATAAGTCGTAGGTTTGAGTAACCTTCTGTTGATATTAAAGAGAAAATTTTTTTTTTGCGTAATTGTTATTATTTATTGATGTGTTATCGATAACTGATAGACTATACTTTGACAAGGCATATCTCGCAAGCGAATAAAGATATATGGACACATTTTTTTCAATAAAAAATAAAAACAACTTTAAATTTAAAAAAAATTGTTTTATTTTTTTTATTCTTTCAAATTTTTTTTCCTTTTTAAAATTTAAAAATTAAGAATTATCACATTTATGTATTTACAGCGAAAAAAAATCAGTAACTCTTATAATTGAGGAAGCTATGCTTATTTTAGTGATGACACCTCCAATGGTCGCCATAATAGACAAATAAACAAAACTCCTTGGAATAGAAAGAAAATAACTTTAAACTTGCTATGAAAGTTGATTTCAACATTTTAAGACGGATTTTAAGAATAAGATATAATATCAGGACAGCGTCTTAAGATATTTACGGTCAAAGTTCACAAAAATAGTTTTCTGGCCAATAAAGTTTTAAACGTTTTTTTTTACATTATTCTAAAAAATTGTACGGCGTATAATTTTTTACGAAATCGGAAGGATTTTATTTAATAATAATAAATGGAAATTAAAAAAAAAATTTTTTTTTGTCGATTCAAAATACCGCCAAGTGCGAGGTAAGCGTGATTTCTAAACGATAACTACAATTTATTAGTATTAAATCAAATTTATCGGTTGAAAATCCCGTCAAATTTTCTGGCCAATCAAGTTTTATCCGTTTTTTTTTAGAATATTTTAAAAAATTGTAGTGCGTATAATTTTTTACGAAATCGGATAAATTTCATATAATAATAATATTACATTTTAATTTAAAAAAAAATTTTTTTTTTTACAATAGAATTTTCAGTCTACAAGTTTCTATGGGGTACATATGAGATATACCAGTATAAGCGACACAAAAAATGACGTCAGCATGGAAATACGTCGACGGATTAATCTTGCGAACCGTTGTTACTTTGGGCTAAGTAAGGAACTCAGGAGTAAAGCCCTCTCTCGACACACGAAAAAAAAACTTTACAAATCCCTCACCATTCCCGTGCTTCTCTACGGCGCTGAAGTATGGACATTGACATCATCCGATAAGGCGATTTTAGGGGCATTCGAGAGAAAAATCCTCCGAAGTATTTTTGGACCGATAAAAGTGGATGGTGATTTTCGAATTCGAATGAACCACGAGCTGTATGAGCTATACGGCGACACTGATCTGGTTCGGCGCATACAACTACAACGTCTGCGCTGGTTAGGTCATGTTGCACGAATGGATGATAATGCTCAAGCCAAAAAAGTATTCGAGCGGAAATTACTGGAAGGTCGACGACGGCAGGGTCGCCCGCCTCTGCGATGGGAAGAGCAGGCATCTTCGTAGCTTTGGGATTGCCAATTGGCGCCAGCAAGCACAGGACAGAAACCGCTGGCGTAGGATAATTTCCGCGGCCAAGACCGATAACCGGTTGTAATGACCAATATAGTAGTATATATGAGATAGTAAACCGATTTTGATAAAATTTGATTTAGTGCTTAGAAACTCTAAAGTACTTCCGAACACCAAATTTGGTAATGACATAAATAAAAGAATTATGTACCTAAACCTTTTTTTTTTTTTTTTGAGGTGCTCCATAATATCCCTATAGGAGCTATATAATATAATTCCGATATCAAAAATATAAAATACCCTTGCTTCCCGTGACATAGTAGGGCATCTACCTCGAAATTTTGGTTCCTATCTCCTTTCAGCTCCAAGACCTAGGCAATCAGACAGATGGGCAGACGGACGGACATGCCTACGTCAATTTCTTTTATGCATCATATTGGAGGTATCTTTGGGATGTTTTCGATGTATATTCCTTATCGTAAGACACAGGGTATTACAATTAACAGCTTAAAGTCAATTTAAAATTCAAAACCCGACACACTTTTTAATTGGCTGTTCACAAATATCATAATCTCTAATGACGCCAGGGCCACCAGGAATTTATAAAAATACAGAAACTCATTTTCGTTCTGTGCAGCTTAAGCCAAGGGCTGCAAGAGCTGCGGCTTGCCAACTTCATAAATATACAAATTTACCGAATTACCAAGAGAATAAAAATTCCTTCGATTTAAGTAAATCTCCTGAGCTTTGCAGTTCCCCTGTGTTTCTAATTTTCAGGTATTGCCATATAATTTAAGCCTTGTTAATGCTTAAAGTTCGTTCAGTTTTAAAGACTTACCAATGAATGTCCATTAAAATTCTCATAAGAAAACACAAGCCACAAAATGGACAACAAGCTGAGAGACATTCATCAGACGGTCCCTAAGCTAAAACACAAAACTAAGCATCGAAGGAGGCAAATTTATGCGCAGCCTGGCCAAGAGACTCAAGTTGTTCTGACCAAGTCACTGGCCAGTGAAGTTGCCCATAAATCTGTAAAAAGTATACTCAACTGGGTTGAGATTGGGTGGGCTTTGGCTGTTTGATTTTTCTTCTGACAGCAAAATAATTTGCGTTTATATTGAATTTTTTCTTTTTTTTTTATGAGATATTTTGAGCTTATTTGTGCATTTTTTGTTGTTGTTGTTGATGTTATTGTTTGGAGGGAAAAGGCATGATTTGTAAATATATTCAAATGGGCTGCGGCCCCTTCTAGTTGCTGGTTTATACGGTCAGTTTTGTGTGGAGCATTGATTTTTGTGATTGGCATGAATACAATGATATTTTGTGTAGGTGTTGTGGTCCTTGAGTTGCTTCAATGGGTAATCAGTTTATGAAGATTTTATGATTAAATGCTTGTATGCAACTGAATGCGAATTCACTTCTATTAAAGAGACCTTAGCATCAAGTTTATGTATAGGACTTGGGGGTTCTCTAGTTGCGCTTCGCTTGCCAGCAAATTAATTTTTTTTTAAGCGCTGCAACTTGGTGGATTTAAAAATAACAGCATGCATAAAATTTGAAAAAAAAATGTTATTGATTTGGCCACGCTTACTTTTTTACTGGCCTTGTGAAACTACATTGCGTATACGTATTATTTTTTTAAACTAAGTTTACGCTATTTGTCAATAGATGGCTCTAGCAATAAGTGTTGGTTAATTTTGACATATCCAAAGCATCATGAACCATATTGTAAACAAACCGTTTTGGCACACTACTGATTTTGGGGATATCTGATTTTGTGCCAAATGAATTCGTGTCTTTATTGCTTCCGTCGCTCCAAAGATGGTGATTTCAATTCTGACGTCCTTTTGCGTAAAGGAAGGCCAAGAACCTTCGTGGACACTGAATTGGAGGCATTGTTCAATCAGGATCAAAATAGCTAAGGATCATCCATAAACTACGTGACGCGGATTTTCGGCAAAATAGACCCCCCCCACCCCCTGTGACACAGTGACGGAATATTTTTGCAGATTTTTCATATGATCGTGACGCTTCGCCAGACCCCTCCTACCCCCTGGAGCGTCACGTAGTTTATGGATGATCCCATATCTTCAGCATTGGGAATTACGCGCCAAACCATTTCTAAGGGGTTGAAATGTTTCAAAAGCAATGAACAGCTCCTCCAGCGCCAAAAAGGAAGTGTTTTCTTCATCGCATCGTGATGGGTGATGAAAAATGGACCAAAGAGAAGAAAGTCATAGGGAGTGCACGTTCAAGCGTCTAAGTCGTCGGAATGATCGAATATTTAAGCTGCGAAGACTATGTTTAGTATTTGGTGGGACCAGATCGGAGTTATCTATTAAGGCCGAACGAAAGTATCAATGGGGAAGAATATCGATTCCAATTGATGTGATAGAGCACTGCACGAAAAACGGCATCACTTCGACAAGCCCGTTGAAACCTACCTGGAGAAGCTTAAATGCCAAGTTCTAACCAAACCGAATATTGCGCAGATTTTGACTTGGTGTGTTTGATGACACTTGGTCTGGTTGATCCGTATAATGATATTTAAGCTCTGGAAGGAAGATGGAAAAAGTTGTAGCTAGCGATGAAGAATACTTTGAATGATTTATTTGGAACCATATTTTCACAATAATGTTGCATTTTTAGTACATACTTAGTTACGAACCTGCTGTCATTGCCGTTGTTGTGGCAGCTGTGGGGTACTAGCGAGTAGGTTATTAAAGTGCTTCCTTTTGGAGCCTACTAGGTTCCGTGCATGCCTGTTGGCGTGACTTCTATTGAAACTGGAGAAGAAGCTAACCGGCTCCCTCAACGGATTGAGGTCTGTATGGAGCATCCTGATCAACCCCATGTTGTGGGCAGCTCCAAAGTTTTACCTTTTGAGTTTCCTAACTACAGAGCGTGAAGCATATGTTGCAGTTTTCTTAGCGTTAAACCTTAAGTTCGTCCTGTCAGTCCCGACCATTTTGTCGAACAGGGTGAAAGGCGGAATATCTCGTCTTTGGACCTAAGTGAACGGCTTTCTAAGTAGGATCGTATCAGAGCAAAATAAATTGTTTACAAAAGGCTGGGGTGCCAGACCCGATCAAAAGCCTGCTTAATGTCAACCACGACAGCACTGCAGTACTGACGGCTGCCGATTCATCAATTTCAAGGATTTATGAAAATATGGCCAAGGTGAAGGTGTTTGGGAACTCTGACCGACGTACAAACAATTGTCTGATAGTTGATGAGTTAGAGATTTTGTTTGGTAGCGTCTAAAAAATTATTTCCGAAGATTTGCCCATGCGAAAGATGTGCGCCAAGATGGGCGCTGCTGGTGGGTTAATTTACAGCCAAGCACAGGGTTGCGACGTCGCCCCAATAACTAGAGCCCAGATCTAGCAACGCTGAAATTCTTTTTTTTTTCTCAGCTCAAGCGGGATCTCAAAAGAAACCGATACAGCTCAGTATATGAAGTTCTTGCGCGTACGCGCAGAGGAAACTACTAAGGACTTCTACTGATTAGTTCAATAAAAAATTTTAAATTAATACAGTCCTAATACTTTTTGATCCTTCCCTTTATAATATAAAGTGTTAAGATTATATAACTATGCTAGAAGCCATTGTTAGTGAATTTGGTGAGCAAAATTTGATGATTTGTGGATTTCTGAAGAAGATAAAGAGCCTATCCATGTTCCTGGAGGCAAAAGACTGTCTTGAGGAAAGCAACATACCAAGATCAATGTGGCCTGCTAAAAATCCGGTTATAAATATAGTAGAGAATCTTTGGGGTATACTTGTTTATAAGGACTTAAAGGACCCTTCTTCAAAATTCAATAAACACCATGTATGTACGCAGCATGCAAAATTTTCGAACGGAATGAAAAAGTTCATAAAAAAAAACATTGTCACGAAAAATTCCGATTAAAGATTTTTGACAAGCGGCGCAGATAACAAAACAAGACAGTGTTGTTTTTTAATTTTAAAAATGCTGAACGTTAGATGGTGCCACTACTTCACTAGGTGTGGTGGTTCCATCTGAAATAATATGCAATAATTTTCATATGGAAATTTTCGAACTGCGATGGGCCTTAACAATAAATCTATGAAATCTAAAGTAAAAAAGTGGAGTAAATCAGCTAATTATTTTGTTCTCAAAAATTTTTATTACATTTTTTAAAATTCCTTTTAAATATTTATCTGCATAGGATTATTTGTCGACCAAACAGGTAGTAGCTGTCCCTCTAATAATATAGTGAAAACTAAAGTTTTAAAATATGCTTTAAATTATAATTGCATTAAATTTTTCTGTTTAAATTTTATATGTTATTTATCCCTACCTTGAAAATTCTCCTTCAATTTGTTGAATCTCATCAAAGTGAAACTTGTACAAAAAATATGTATAATCGATATCATTATCATAATCAGGCATATAGATGTGCCTAGCATGTGTATCCTTGCAAAGGCATTAGCACGTAGTCAGCTTCCTGTAAAAGTTAGAAAATTCCTCTTGAGTTCGGGCGTTTGGTGAAAATTGCAAAGATCTAAAGGGATTTGCACAGATTCAATTTCATTTTGTTTTTTTTTTGTTGTTGTTTGTTCCGCATACAAAAAGTTTGTTGCTTTTAAATGAAAAGACACAAAGAAAAAGTTTTTTTTTTTTGTAAGCAGACGCATAGAAAAGTTTTTGCTGAAATATGTATGTAGAAAGTTTCTTTCTGGTTTTAAGTTTTAGAATAAGTATGCAGTATAATTAATTTTCTTAAAATGGATTTCTCTTTGTTAAGTGTTCAGAGAGCGATATCTTGCCTTAAAACCAGGGATCGCAATTAAGACTTATAGGGTTAAAAAAAAAAAAAATAAAACAAAAAGAGTTTTAAATGAAAGCATAAGACATAATATATAGTGTAAGGTGGGGCAAATTCGACCTAGTAATTGATTTTGGCTATAAAATGCTTATTTGACATCGGATCAGTATACCAAATTGAAGCTAACGCTTTGCCGTAACTTTCTAGAACTGCTTATTTCTTCTGACCATTATGAATTTTTGAGATATGACCATTTTTCAAAAAAGTTAATTATTGTCATTATTAAAAATGGCGGGGTAAACACGACCGCCTGTTATTTTTGCTGATTTAGTACAGATATGAACTAAATTTAATGGTTTTTCGAGCTGGTTGGCCCCACCATTTAGAGGTCGGGTTTGCCCCACTGTGTCATTTTTCATGACAACGTGAATAAAAAAAATTTTACGAAATTTCCAAACAATACTATATATGTTTATAGCATATAAGCCACTTGCCGTTTTCTTTCGTACACTTTATTTAACAAGAAAGATGGCGTACGTTAAAGTCGGGCGCGGACGACTTTGGGATACCCTGTACCACTGCTTGCAATAAAATCCGGTAAATTGCTTAAGAACACCAAAAGACATTTGATTGCCAAATTAGATTATGATACCTTCATAAACAACCAAAAACAGACGAATTTTTAATCAAAAACTTTTTTTCGACCGATCGGCCCTATGGGAGCTATATGATATAGTCAACCGATTTTGATAAAATTTGGTACAGTGTTGAAAATCTCTAAAAAACTTCTGAATGCCAAATTTGGTTACAATATCTGCACAAACAAACGAAACACAACGAATTTTGTGCAAAAAACGATTTTTTGACCGATTGGCCCTATGGGAGCTCTATGATATAGTCAACCGATTTTGATATAATTTGGTAAAGTGTTGAAGATATCTAAAAAACTTCTGAATGCCAAATTTGGTTACAATATCCTCACAAACAAATGAAACACAACGAATTTTGTGCAAAAAACGTTTTTTTGACCGATTGGCCCTATGGGAGCTATATGATATAGTCAACCGATTTTAATAAAATTTGGTACAGTGTTGAAAATCTCTAAAAAACTTCTGAATGCCAAATTTGGTTACAATATCTTCACAAACAAACGAAACACAACGAATTTTGTGCAAAAAACGTTTTTTTGACCGATTGGCCCTATGGGAGCTATATGATATAGTCAACCGATTTTGATCAAATTTGGTACAGTGCTTGGGAACTCTAAAAAACTCCTTAACGCCAAATTTGGTTACAATATCTTCACAAACAAACGAAACACAACGAATTTTGTACATAAAACAAATTTTCGACCGATTGGTCCTATGGGAGCTATATGATATAGTCAACCGATTTTGATAAAATTTGGTTCAGTGCTGGGGGTTTCTAAAAAACTTCCGATTGCCAAATTTGGTTATGATATCTTCATAAGCAAACGAATTATCCATCTAAAACTTTTGGTTTTTTTCGAGGTCCTCTGAAACACCCCTATGGGAGCTATATAATGTAGTCCCGATATCAAAAAAATAAAATAAACTTGTCTCCTAATGATAAATAACGGATCTTATCTGAAAGTTTGGTTGCTCTAGCTCTTACCATCTCTGAGATCTAGGCGTTCATACGGACAGACGGACAGACGGTCAGACGGACAGACGGACAGACGGACATGGGTATATCGACTTCTCTAGTCACTCTGATCATACTTTAGGTAACTTTGGGGGGTCTCCGACTTCTCCTTCTGTACGTTACATACATTTTCGGCTCGCACAAACACAATATACCCTTTGTACCATACGGTACAGGGTATAAAAAGTGTGTAATCAAATATTCAAAAAAATTAAATTGAAAATCGTGAAAATATACTTTTTGTCCTTTAAGAATCTAAATTTAGACTGACAGACAACTTTCATGCTGCCATTTTGGTTATTTTTAATGCTCCACACGGCAACAGTAATATAAGCTCGCTCAGTACTGCCGTTTTTGAGAAACAATGGGAGGTCAGGTTTGCCTCACTTTAACCTGATATTTTTGAAAGCACTATCCTAAGGATTATTTTTAATTTAATAAATAAAATGAAGTTCTAACTCTTATTTCTTGTCCCAATTTAATTCAAAATCGCGACATAGCTCTTATTTTTATTTTGTTAGTTAGTTTAACAATTTGCTTCACTAAATTTTACAGAGTTAGGCATAATCTAGTAGATGAGAAATATTTTCTAATTATACCCTGTACCGTATGGTACAAAGGGTATATTAAGTTTGTGCTAGCCGAAAATGTATGTGACATACAGAAGGAGACGTCGGAGACCCCCCAAAGTTACCTAAAGTATGATCAGGGTGACTAGAGAAGTCGATATACCCATGTCCGTCTGACCGTCCGTCCGTCTGTCTGTATGAACGCCTAGATCTCAGAGATGGTAAGACCAAGAGCAACCAAATTTTCAGATTAGATGCGCTATTATGTCAGGGGAGACAAGTTTATTTTATTTTTTTGATATCGGGACTATATTATATGGCTCCCATAGGGGTGTTTCAGAGGACCTCGAAAAAAACCAAAAGTTTTAGATGGATAATTCGTTTGTTTATGAAGATATCGAAACCAAATTTGGCACTCAATCGGTTTTTGGAGTTCCCAAGCACTGTCCCAAATTTTATTAAAATCGGTTTACTATATCATATAGCTCCCATAGGACCAATCGGTCAAAAGAACCTTTTTTCTACAAAATTCGTTGTGTTTCGTTTGTTTGTGAAGATATTGTAACCAAATTTGGCATTCGGAAGTTTTTTAGGGATCTTCAACACTGCACCAAATTTGATCAAAATCGGTTGACTATATTATATAGCTCCCATAGGGCCAATCGGTCAAAAAATCGCTTTTTGTACAAAATTTGTTGTGTTTCGTTTGTTTGTGAAGATATTGTAACCAAATTTGGCATTCAGAAGTCGGTTGACTATATACCTGCCATAGGAACGATCGGTCAAAAAAACATTTTTGGTTAAAAATTCGTCTGTTTTTGGTTGTTTATGAAGGTATCGTAATCTAATTTGGCAATCGAATGTCTTTTGGTGTTCTTAAGCAATTTACTGGATTTTATTGCAAGCAGTGGTACAGGTATCCCAAAGTCGTCCGCGCCCGACTTTAACGTACGCCATCTTTTTAGACTGTTTGTATACAGGAATACATTTTTTGGAAGCTCTCTTCGACTACAACATATTTTTTCTTAAACAAACGAAATGATGGAGGTTTTTTTAAACTGTACTAGGATGTGGAATTAAGCCCTTTTTATACCCTGTACCTATAGGTACAAAGGGTATACTAGATTTGTGCAATGAATGTAACGGACAGAAGGAGGCGTGGCAGACCCCAAGTCTTTATACCAAAATGCTTATCATAACCTCGGGTAGCGATTGAGGCATGTCCGTCCGTCCGCCTGTCCGTCTGTCCGTCTGTCCGTCCGTATGAACGCCTACATCTCGGAGACTATAAGAGCTAGAGACACGAAACTTTACCAGCTGGTGCGCATATTTCTAAGCAGATGAAGTTTGTTGAATCATGTCAATATCTTTCCCCGTTCCCCCGCTGTAGATTTTCGCGGTTTTTAGCCACACCGTTTAATATTTTCATTTTTACCAGAGCGATGCGTTGTGGATACATGCATCTATGTGTCAAAAATGAACAAAATCGGACAAATACAACAGAAGTTATAGTCAAAAATGTGCAAATTTCATCTCCCCTTGCCAAGAAACTGCGTCAATATTTGACTCTACGCAATTATGGCTACAAGTGACCTAGAATCACAATTTTTGGTAAGCTCATTCATGTGGTTCTAATGAACAAATCCACATCCAAATTTTATCGATGCGGTCCCCCCACCCCCCGCAATCGATTTACCGTGTTTTCTCCCAAACCCCTGAACATACCAACTTGAAACTTACCCAGTATACTTTTAATAAATTCTTTGTTGTAACATTCGAGTTTCATCAAAATGGGTAAAAATTTAGAGAACTTATAGGTATAAATATCGATTTTCACCAAAAAAAAATAAATTCCAATTGGAAAGTTCTTAGATGGAATATGCAGGAAAAATTTTTTTGACACAAAAGGTACAGGGTATTCCACTGTCGGGCACCGCCTCGACTGTACCACATTTTTAACTTACTATCCTTGGGTATAAAGGGCTATAAAAATGAAACTTTACACCATTTAAAATTATTTGCGACAATAAATAAATAAATGCAATATATAAAAATACATGAATTTTTGAGTTTTTGCAATAAAAAAAAAAAAAAAAAAAAAAAAAACGAATTGATGGCGGTTTTGTACTAGGATGTGATTATTGGCACAGTGTAATTAAGCCTTTTTAACTTACTAACCTTGGGTATAAAGTGCTATAAAAATGAAACTTTGCACCATTTAAAATTATTTCTACGCAAACATGTGCCAAGCTAATTTTCTTGCAATAAAATATTAAACTTATAAAATATTTATGAATGCCTGACACGTTTCAGTTTCATGCCATTTGAACCCTTAATTGCGAATAGTAAAGCAGTTTCCCACTCGAGGTCACTAAAGGGGACCGTGTGAAATACCAAAATTAAAGTGCACCCATTTCAGATGTTCTAATTAGGCACAACAAGCTGTTGCTACCTACAAACAAACTTCAACATATTCATATATTTAATTAAGCTGGATTTATGTGGGACCGCCTCGATGCTCTTCGAATACCCTGTTGGCTACACCCAAAAGGATATATTAAGTTTGTGCAAACAAATTTTGCGCTTAACTTAAACGTTTTTTCTTGTTGTGCTAATCAATTTGTTGTAAAAGTTGTAGGGTCTTACTTGTTTTTCTTTCTTCTTCAATAGGAAGGATACGAGTTAGACTACATCATCAATTTATATAACAAATCATGAAAATTTAAGTTTTTAAACTTAACACGTTACGATGGTACGGATCCTTGGGTGGTTTTGTGTTGGGCTTTGTAAAATGATGCAATTTTACCAAAATAATTGCAAATTCATTATTTAATAGGAAGATATATATATTTTATATATATATTTTAATATATGATTATTTAATCATAAAGGTCCATAAGCATCAAAACTTCATATATAAAAAAAAAATCCCAAAAAAAGGGAATTTTTTTTTTTGTTTGAAGTTTTGACATTTTGTGCGAAATTTTTGAATGTTGCGTATGGGCCTTAAGAACAGTTTATTTTTGTTCTTGGATTCCGTTTCTAAGATTAATTTAAAAAATAAAAATTAAGCAAAACAAATCCGTTATTAATTGGTTCTTTTAATTTCCTATGCATGTCATTAGACTTTTACACCAGAGCTCGATATATACAGTTTTTAATAACAGAGCACAAATTAAACCCTACTAATTATTTTTGTGTTAGGATATCCATTTCTATGATTACACTTACACGTTTTTATGTTATTAAGGGAAATTCTTGTTCTTTCTGCTAGTAATTAGGCCTTAATCGTTATTATGAGTAATCGGCAAATGTCAATCTTAATTTTTTTTTTGGCTTGAAGCATTTTAATCTGAAGACTCGCTTTTAGTTTGGATCTCAACATGGTAGCGTTAAAGTGGTTTAACAAAATTTTCGCAAAGTTGCAGTTCACTCAAAAGAATATAGTGGATTTTTTTAGGAATACATCTCTACAAGGCCTAAAATATATTTGTGGCGACAACCTGGCAAGCTGGGTTCGACTATATTTCTCCATAATATTTTTTATAGTAGTCTGCGTGGCAATCAATTTAGCAACTAACGTATTCTACAAATGGGAAAGCACGCCCGTTATAATTGGAATTAGCTCAGGCATGACTTCAATTCAAGAGGTTCCTTTCCCGGCCATAACAGTGTGCAACATGAATCAGGCAAAGTACTCCAAAGCATCACATTTTACCACGTAAGATACCGCAGTGCGGATAAAGGAAGTTACAATATAGAAAAACGAAAAATTAATATCTTAATTATTAAAGATTTCTCTTAGCAAAGATTTTATTTTTTTACCCAAGTACAGGGCCAAAGATAGAATTTTTATTATTATATTATTATTTGCAATTCAAACCAAGTAATTATTGGTTTTACTCTATTTGTAGAAACAGTTTAGACTTTGCGAGATTGCAGAAGACTTGCTTTATTGGAGGAATGAATTATAGCCATTACCGAAATCTTTCGCCTCGCTACAAGGGTGACACGTTTTCTAATTTTATTGTGAATGTGAGTTAATTAATATTAAAGTGATTATTATTATTATTGTCAGCGGTGGGCACGCCTTGCCTTTTTTTTGCTCCGAGTGCTCTTTCCGTATGTCTTGCAAGTGGCGCCAGCCAGGCGCACAAAAAAAAAATACACGCAGTGTATTTATGGCCCTACTCGAGGATGGATTGGGCGACCCTAACGGCGCAGTTTATTACTGCTCGCTGACAAAAATTTCGCGTAACTACACTGAGCACAGAAATATAGTTAATTTGGCAACTGTAAGACCGAGTAATTGTTTTGGTAAATTAAAATTGTCATATAAACTCATATGACTTTTCTGTTTCTTTGAATGTGAAATTTTGCAAATTTCGTTCAGTGTACACGCACAAGCAGATCGCTGGCGACGCGCCGAATTTACAAAAAAAATACACACAGTGTGGGCCATCGCTCGACTCGCAAAAACTTACAAAAACAAAATATACACAGTGCGCGAGTTTTATGGCTACTCGAGAATTGCTTGTGCGACCGTAACGGACTTTTTTTCTTGATGTAGTTGTAGGGCTCTTTTCGTGCCCACCGCTGATTATTGCTTATAAAATTGACGTGTCTATTTATTTAGATTTCTGAAAGATGTCAAGATATGATTGTATCGTGCAGATTTGGGCAGAAACAATTTCCTTGCAGTGACATATTTAGAGAGATATTTATTGATGAAGGCCTATGCTGTGTATTCAACTTACTGCATCCACATTATCTCTACAAATTCAGGTAAAATTGATACTGAAGCTCTAAATACTTTTTAAACAAAAATAATGGAATTACCAAATGAGGAGCATTTCTTTGAAAGACATGAAATATTCATGTCTTTATAATTGCTTTACAGGCATTTGGATATGTTTGTTGCTAAGTTGTGGCACAGTATTAACATAATAATAACATAATATTTAACATTTTTCTGAAACAAATGAACATAAATTTACAAAAGCAACAAAATGTTTATTTTGTTTTTCAAGTACTCCATATGTACGGGATTATACATCATTAAGAGGCTATAGCGATATAGCAGTTGATTGGAATCCTATGACTGGATACCCCAAGAATCTTCCAGCTGGGTTTTATCCCCGACCTGGAGTTGGTGTTGGTGTAGCTATGGGTCTACAAATAGTGCTTAATGGGCACGTTGATGATTATTATTGTTCTTCTACAAATGGGCAAGGATTTAAGGTTAGTACCAAATGTATACCTTATAAAGTTCAGATTATTTTATTAATTGGTAAACAAATAATTTCTTAATCATATAATATTAAAAAAATGTGATAAAGTCTGAAAACCTTATTATTTGTGTGCGACTATCAATCAGTTTCCAATTAGGAAATGAATTTTTTTGCGAAAAAACCTATAATATTCAATAAATCGTACTGATTTGGGTTTCGCTCGAAAGTTAGATAAATAAAGTCCAAATGCTAAAGAGTATGGAAGAAAAGACATCTAACACCAGTTTACACGAAAAATTAACCTTCCTAAAAAAGTGTTCTTTTAGGGAAATTTGGGGTCGAGAAACACGAAAATGGCACCCTTTTATTTTTTTCTTAAGCACCATTTTCGAGATATTTTCGAAAAACATGTTTTTGGGCACTTTTTTCAGTTATTCTCAATATCACGTGAACAAAATTGTGTATCGACATGAACGACGATTAGATCGAAAGGTATTGATGTGCTCTTTCCAGTGAATTATCGAAGTTACAGGCAACTGTCGTTGAAAAAAACTGTAATTTTCGACAATATTTCAAAATTAAAAATTTTCAGTGTTCTTTTTATTAATTTTAAATTAAATTAAAATTAAATTTTATTAAATTTTGTTAAGCTTTAAGCTGAATGGGAATTCTTTTACGAACATTTCGAGTCTAAGATCTTCGAAATCGGATAGGAACTGTAGATGTTATGGAACCAGGAACGAAAAATCACGACTACTGCTGCATACAAATTCGTGAAGACTTTGAAGATTGAATGAAAACAAAAAACTTTGCGTGAAAATTTTTTTTTTCCTACAAAAGTGTGATTGAGTGAAGATTGGAACTTCCGTACATGGTTCCATAGCATCAACAGTTCTTCTCTTTCAGCTTAAAGCTTAACACTATTTTTAAAAATTTTTTTTCGTTCATAAAAAGCTTACCGAAAATGTGTAATTTTGAAAAATGGTCATAAATGACACTTTTTTTCGACTTTGGTTGCCTGTAACTTCGATAATTTTTACTTAATCTGTACATATTATATATAACTGGAAAGAGCACATCAATACCTTTCGATCTAATCGTCTTTCATGCCGAATTTTGTTCACGAGATATTGAGGAATCACTGAAAAAAGTGCCCAAAAACATGTTTTTCGAAAACATCTCGAAAACGGTGCTTAAGAAAAAAAAAAGTTACCATTTTCGTGTTTCTCTACCCCAAATTACACTAAAAATAAATTTTTTTGGAAGGTTTACTCGATGACCCTTAAATTTGTAAAATAGTGTGAGGGCTCGGGTGTATCGACAAAACTTTGATGCCAAATTTCCAGACAACTACTTTGCAAATTCCATGAAATAAACATTTATTTTTACTGAATTAATCATAATTTCTAGGTGCTTTTGTATAATCCAATTGACCAGCCGCGAATTAAAGAATCTGGCTTGCCCGTTATGCTCGGCCGCCAGACAAACTTTCGGATTATTGCAAGAAGCTTTGAGGCTTCACCCGACATACGGAGTATAAAGCGACAAAGCCGACAGTGCATTTTTAGTGATGAGCAGGAGTTACTTTTCTATCGCTACTATACACGACGAAATTGCGAATCCGAATGCGATGCATTATACTTTCTAAGGCTTTGCGATTGCATCCCATATCATTTACCAATGGTGTATTCCAATGGAACAGTATGTGATGTGCCGCATTTTGACTGCTTGAGCAGAGCAGAGCAGCAAATTTTTGATTTTCAGAGCACCACATGTAAAGACCGTTGTCTTACAAGTTGTCATGATTTAATTGTTTTTCCTGATGCATTTTCTACACCATTTACCCACATCGCTGAAAGCCTACAAAACTCATACATTGGCAATTTATCGAAAGGCTACATTCGTGAAAATTTAGCGGTTGTAAATTTTTATCATAACGAACATTTTTTTCGGAGTAATGTAAAGTCATCGTACACTGGACCTACAGAGTATATGTGTAAGTCAAACTCACAAAATATTTTTGGTTTTAGTAATCTCTCACAGGCTTATTCATTATTCTGTAGCTCTAACTGGTGGCATCATGAGTTTAATGATTGGATTCAGTGTTATATTCGTTGCCGAACTCTTTTACTATGTATTTTTAAGATCTTTACTCGAGTATTCTGACTATTGGAGTTTAATTTTGAGAAATCACTTGAACATTTCATAATAAAATGTTAAGTTAACACTTAAGACAATTTGGTGCATAAAAGTATACAATTTCTTAAGAACTCATTGTTTTGTTTATTCATATACGACGATTTATAAAAAATGTGACGTGAAAAATATCGATAAGATATCGTTTGTTTTATTAATCGAATAGCCCGATGTATTGGCAGTGGATAGATTCGATCAAGTTGATACATCCCATACAATAAAAATAAATGAGAAAAACTTATAGATTTTTTACACTGAGCACTTCTTAGCGGAACGCATGGGATTTTTTGAAGATGTGAAAATGGTGTTCGCACTGACAACATCTAACATCTAACATCTTGTTGTCATATTGAGAGGCTGACACGTAAAATCAGCAAATTATGTAAACTTATTAAAAATGTTATTTTAAATTAAAATATCTACCTTTTTATGCGTTGATTTTCAACATCAAATTTTATTAATGAAGGGATTTATGAATTTATGTTGAAAACAATAATTGATTGGGAGTATTAATGAGGACGACGAGCTGGACGACGAATCATCGCCGTTGCTGGAGTAGATGTCAAAAAACAATGAGCTGATTTTTTAATGAGCCACAATTTGCCTTTGTTTATTAAAATCTAATAAATATAAATCTATAAAATTGGTTTCTATTTTTTTCCGTCATACCACTAGAAGCTCCGACTGGAACGCTTGCTGGATCGCTTGCTGGATCACCTTGTACGTTTTTCTTATCTATATATTGCCGAATTTTTTAAATTGTGGGCCAGTAACATATGAGGCTTTGGCGCCTTGTTTCGAATTCAAAGTTGGCAGTCTTTTTCGTTCACATTGTTTACATTTTCGCAGCGAATGACTAAAATTTAGAGTTGCACAGAAAAATTATCGAATATATTTTTATTGGGACACAATATGATAGGAACTTTTCCACAAGATGTTGGAATGATATTGAAACTTTCGGAACGTCAGATTTATACGTAACATCTTCGACATAAGATGTTAGATGTGCCAGAGTGTAAATAGGCTATAAAGGAAAATTCAATATTTTTGATAACTCGGTAAATAATCGAAATTTTGCATAGTACTTCTGTCATATATGTATTTTATATATATTTATATATTTTCCCCCATTTTGTATATATTTTTGAACATAATATAATTTCCTCCATTTTGTGTATATTTTTAACTATTAGGTGCGCAACTAAGTTCTCGCTGTTTTTTTGATGAAAATGTAACTTTATTATACAAAAATGGTTTTCAATGACTCATTCAAAGTATTGCCCATCGCTAGCTACAACTTTTTCCCATCTTTCTGGTAGAGTTCGAATACCTTGACGGTAGAAGTGTTCGTCTTTTGAGGCTATCCACGAATCAAGCCATTTTCCGATATCTTCATATAAATGGAACTGCTGATTAGCCAGACCATGTGCCATCGAGCGGAACAAGTAAAAATCGGACGGCGCAATATCTGGGGAATATGGCGGGTGGGGTAGGACTTCCCATTTGAGCGTTCCCAAGTAGGTTTTAACAGGATTGGCAAGGTGAGGCCGAGCGTTGTCATGCAGTAAAATCACTTTTTCGTGCCTCTGCTCGTATTGTGGCCGTTATTCTCGCAGTGCTCGGCTCAATCGCATCAATTGACTTCGATACCGTTACCCAGTGATGGTTTCGCCTTGTTTCAACAGCTTATAAAAAACAACACCGACCTGGTCCCACCAAATGCACAGCACAACCTTCGCAGCGTGAGTATTCGGCCGAGCCGACGACGTGGTAGCATGACCGGGTAGTCCCCAAGAATTTTTTCCTCTTTGGGTTGCTGTAATGAATCCATTTTTCATCACCCGTCACGATGCGATGAAGAAAACTCTTCCTTCTTTGTCGCTGGAGTTGTTGTTCACAGGCGAAAGTTCCAAGTTCCTTGCTTTTGAATCATTCCCAACGCATGCAATCGCTTGGAAATGGCTTGGCGGGTAACTCCTAATGCTGAAGCAACCTCTTCTTGCGTTTGGCACGAATCCTCATCGAGCAATGCCTCCAATTCAGCGTCTTCGAAGGTTTTGGGTCTTCCTTTACGTGGACGGTCGTCAACATCGAAATCACCGTCTTTGAAGCGACGGAACCAATCACGGCACGTTGTTTCGCTTCAGCTGCCGTTTTTTACTAGACATTTTCACACAACCACAAGTAAATAATGCAAAAAGAAATTCACTAATGTGCCATAGCAGTTTGCTTACCATATGCCTAAGCTTCGTTTATGAAGTTTTGGGTATGTCAAAATCGACCAGAACTTTCTGCTAATGCCATCTATTGACAAACAGCGAGAACTTAGTTGCGCACCTAATATAATATATAATTTACATTTTTAAACAATATATAATTACTATTCGGTACACAATTTGATTTATTTAGTATTTAGTTTACTATTTTGTGTATAATTTTTAATTAATAAATTGTATACAACTTGTATTAAAAAATTATTTGTTAAAGAATATTTTATGGAATAATAAACAGGGTGGGGGAACGTCTAGACTTAGCAAACGTTGCGGCGAATCCTTGTTTTTTAAGCCGCCTTAGAGGCCTGGCGGGAAGTAGACTCCTTGCAAGTTCACTGCCATGATACCTGCGTCTGTTAGTGTATCTACTCGTGTGCCTTTCTATCTGATCTTCTACAGTATGTAGATTAAGGTCACGATGCAGCGGTAGGTTGTTATTTGCCTTAGGATTCGATATTGCAGTACCTGGATACTTTGACAGCTTGACTTTGCTGCGATACTCCAAATCGGCAGATTTGCCAGATCGGGGCGACACACTGGATGTACACTGCCCTCTTTGCTCTAAGTGACAAAGTAAGTAGTAAGTTTAACCAGCGTGATACCAAGGTATTTGACTTGATTTGGCTGCTTTGGTGATAGTCCTTTTTAGTGTGAAGCACGTGTTGGACGTTTTCCCCGGGTTGATCTTTAAATTCCATCTTCTGCACAAGTCAGCCACTGAGTCGAGGTACCTTCGGAGGCCTTCAACCGCCTCAAGTCAACAATTGTAGCTGTAGAGAATACCTATATTGTCTGCGCAAGTCTCAATTAGAGCCTTCAAGGGAGCCTCCATGTTATCATCGCCAGGGACGGGTAGATCGGCAGTGTAGAGCGAGTAGAGCAGTGAACCATGAACGCTGCCGTGCGGGACTCCAGCTTTCATTTGGCCAAGGGAAAAGTAGGTGCCACGTATTTACCTTGAATACTCGTCCTTTCAGATAGAAGCTAATAAGAGAGAAATAAGCTCTATTATGTTATTTAATAAGTCGGGCATTCCACTAGAAGACCCACTCAAAAAAATAAAAATAAAAGTTTTTAGCCTTTGCTTCAAGACGCGTCAAAGTTGTCTGAAAACTCTGGATTTAATTTGGTTACAGGGTGTATTATAATCGGGGTATCATGACTGTTACCGGCACACTACGCCACGTTGGATTTTGTTGTTGAGTTGAGTTGACTTTACAGCTTGTAGCTTTTGTAATTAAGTCAAGCGTACTAATTAAAACACATTCCGTAATTAGGCTCATGTAGAACAAAAGTGGTCAGAGCTAATTTAAAGCTCTACTATTTTTTTTTCTTTCTTTATGTTGTTAACAAAATGATGTTTGACATTGTGCAAACAACTTGCAGGATGGAAAATTGATTTTCCCAACACTGACTTGCTAACTTTTATATTTCTTTGTGTAAAAGTTCAAGGGTCAGGTGCTCATTACAAATTCAACAGCTGCAGAGACCACAACAACTGGTGCTGGTGGTGCCTGGTCAGGTAAGGTCGTCTAATGGTTCATTCATTAAAAAGCTATTTTCATTTGAACTTCAATTGTGCCATTGGCCCAGATACATTTGTATATCAAACTTTGGAAGCATGCCGCCCAAATACTCCCTACAGACTGGTGATTTGTGGCATCAACTTTTGGATTTAAAGTAAGATTAGTTTTATTTGTTTTAAAGTTAATATATTTTCAAAGTTTGCGAACTAAAATGCTTTAGTTTGTGTCAATAAATGAGTTCTATTTGGAGGTCATTAGAATTTTGGCTAATTAGGGGTGAAGAGTTGTTGAAGGTAAAAGCAATATACATGGAATTAATTGTTCCATTATAATAATAAAGCTATTGGCGGTGTATTGTCCTGTTGCCACTAATATTAAGCTATTTACGAAGTAAACATAATTATCTGGCATGTTTGAAATCAGTGCCCATTAGAGGCTATTTCCAAAGTAAATGTAATTATTTGGAATTAATATCCCGATGTCCTTAGACTCGGTGTGTCTATGCTAATAGGACTTTTCCTCAAGTTGACAAGCCTTACAGGTGTGGCACCCGTGACATTTGTCCGTTCATAATACAACGTTCATTAACTCAAATATTGGCCATTGGGTGAATTTTCTTAAACCTACTTAAGGTGTATTAGCTATCGTGAAGATTCGCCTTTCGTTTCTCGCTTACTTGTAAGCTAATTAGTTTTAATGATAAGAAAATTCGAACCTAGGTAGATAAGCGGAACCAAGGAGCTACTTTTCTTGCGAATTAAGGCAGAAACGGTCTGCATTTCTTCTGGATCCCTACTTTTCTGAGCAGATGCCTAAAATTGTGTCATTAAATAACATAAGCCTCTTTCCTTAGCAGTTGGCTTGTAGCAAAATGTCTATGCCTTATGTTCCTCGTAGGAATTTAATGGATTAAATATAAATAATATAAAATGTCTAGTTAATTAGTTGGCAGGTCTATTTCCGGAAATGTTGGTATGAACAAGGTCTATCTGAAAAGGAGTTTTTCTGTCGACCTAGTTTATCCAATTTTTAAAATGGTTTTCCGACTGCGCATTATGTGCTTATCTCTCCTTTTATGATTTTTTGAAGAAAAGAACTGGAAAAACAATTAGTTAGCCTGGAACTGCAGACGTAGTGGAATTGTTTGTACTTGGGCTGCGACGCTAATGGCGACCCACTCCATTTGAAGTAGCGCAGGGAAGCTGTGTGCCTCTGGGGCGACCAACCTGCTTTTCGCAATGAGGACCGTGCAGAGGTTATTGAAATTTAGAAGTGGCCCGTCAGCTACATTCTATCCAACTTACAAGATTGGGAGCTGATGCTAACTGACACCTTTGAAAATTTGAATGGACTAATCCAGACGATCAACCAATGGTATCCAATCTGATTGCGTGGTAGGAAGAAACCGGGAAGGCGGAATAAGATCGGGCAGCCAGTCAGAGAGGAACTCCTATCCTTGAATGCAGGAATTTGAAGGGAAAGTGCAAATAAGTCAGAGAGGAACTCCTATCCTTGAATGCAGGAATTTGAAGGGAAAGTGCAAAAAAGCCAGAAGAGACTTCTGGACTAAATCTTATGAGAAAAATTTCTTCTTGTGATTTATTAATAAGAGTTTATGCTATCTTCATCGATGCCATTGGCTGAGCTTGTTCGCATTGTCACCTATGTGAAGCTCGAACTTATTTTTCGAACAAGACGAGTAATCATCTCGAAGACAGACAGACGGACATGTTAGTCATCACTTTTTTTTGACCTCACCACCATTATGTAGGTAAGTTTGAGGCGCCTTCGATGCCTCCTTGTCTATGTGACTTACATTTGCACCAACTTAATATATCCCTTACCTTAAGGTGAAGTTTAAAGGCATATGTATATAACGTTTAATATTATATGTAATGTTATGTATGTATTGTTACTATATAACAATATTACTTATGATATTGCTATATCACCCTTCCCAGTATCCTCAAAAACCGCATAAAATTTTGTTTGAGACCGGCAATGTCAGGCGATGTTTGTATAAAAATAAGTTAAAAATCCACGAATCCGAGGTCAAAAGGATCTCAGCATATCGGCTGTTTGAGATAAGCTCAATTATACCTCGTTTTATAGGGGTTTTAAGGTAATGCCAGAATCCTTATGTGTTTAACCTTGGATTCGGACTTAGGGATTGGACCCATGGCTCCAATTCTGACATTGAATTCGGATACAGAGCGTCAAAATACTTACTTAAGAAAACATATCCCGACACATTTTTATACCCTGTACCGTATGGTACAAAGGGTATATTGTGTTTGTGCAAGCCGAAAATGTATGTAAAGTACAGAAGGAGAAGTCGGAGACCCCCCAAAGTTACCTAAAGTATGATCAGAGTGACTAGAGAAGTCGATATACCCATGTCCGTCTGTCCGTCTGACCGTCTGTCCGTCTGTCCGTATGAACGCCTAGATCTCAGAGATGGTAAGAGCTAGAGCAACCAAACTTTCAGATAAGATCCCTTATTAATCCATAGGAGACAAGTTTATTTTTTTTTTTGATATCGGGACTACATTATATAGCTCCCATAGGGGTGTTTCAGAGGACCTCGAAAAAAAGCAAAAGTTTTCGATGGATAATTCGTTTGCTTATGAAGATATCATAACCAAATTTGGCAATCGGCAGTTTTTTAGAAACCCCAGCACTGTACCAAATTTTATCAAAATCGGTTGACTATATCATATAGGTCCCATTGGATCGATCGGTCGAAAATTTGTTTTTTGCACAAAATTCGTTGTGTTTCGTTTGTTTGTGAAGATATTGTAACCAAATTTGGCATTAAGAAGTTTTTAAGAGTTCGCAAGCACTATACCAAATTTGATCAAAATCGGTTGACTATATCATATAGTTCCCATAGGGCCGATCGGTCGAAAAAAAGTTTTTGATTAAAAATTCGTCTGTTTTTGGTTGTTTATGAAGGTATAATTTGGCAATCAAATGTCTTTTGGTGTTCTTAAGCAATTTACCGGATTTGATTGCAAGCAGTGGTACAGGGTATCCCAAAGTCGTCCGCGCCCGACTTTAACGTACGCCATCTTTTCTGTGTGGCTGTGTTAATAATTTAAAAATTACGAATTTAATTTTCGATTACAGGAAGTCCCACTACCATTAACCAGTTGCAGTTTGTAATTTCATATCATACAAAAAAATGAATTTTAATTAATGGGTAATACGTACCTTTAATAACAATGATTTCCTTTTAATTAAAAGTTTTCTTCCTATAAAAATAAACTTTTACTTTATAAACTTCCTCCAAAATATACCCAACTTATCGATTATCCCGAAATAAAAACAGGACGTTTTTGGCTATAAATATAAACAACCATTAAACACTCATCATGTGCATATTTGTTTGTAAAACCTGTTAATAAACAGGAACAAGTCATAAATCAGCTTAATAATTTATTAGGTATGAGGAATTGTCTTTCCATTAGCTTTCCACTTTCTTACTTAGTACTTATTACAAGGTTAGTGTTTACTTGTGTTCATTTCTAAATAATGCAGGAAACTAAGCCACAATGTCAGAAATGACTTGATACATTTATTAAATATTCAGGACCTTGCCAGCTAAAAGCTTCTCACGCCTTCTCGCACTTTCACACCTAATAACAGCTTTGGTAAGAGCAACAACAACAACAACAGATCCTTAGGCTATCAACAAATTCATACGGTCTGCTGTTTAAGTGGTCTTCTTGGCAAGTCCACACGCCATACCCAAAGGCGTAGACATGGCCAAGAACAGACTGTGTTGACGGTAAACATGTTTTGATTTCGATACGGTAATGTATTATACGTGTTAGCGTCCCTGAGACCTCTACATATGTTTATATGGGTAAAAATATTTGAAGCGGTATGTTTTTAAGCTTATCAAACTTTGATGAAAATAAAGAAATCAAAAAATATCGATAACTCGATAATACAGACTTTTTGACAGCGCCCTGCACGATTTGCTAACCAAAATTTGTTAATTACAGAATTAGTTAATTATAATTAATAATAAAATAAAATTTCCAAAAATTATCGATAAATTTCACATTTTGTTTATAGAGCCACACTGTTCGTTTAAGAAGAAAAAAAAACGTTGTTGTTGTACCTAGTTATATAGTAAAATACGTTAATCATCGGAATGCAATTAAAAACCTCGGAATAGAAGGATAATAGCCTAAAACTTGCTATTAACTGAAGTTTTGGCATTTAATATGCCTCATTAGGCGTTGCACTGTCGTATACCGATTTTTTGTGACCTTTGACCTTGAATATTTTGAGACGCTGTATAGATATTTACTGCGAAGTTGAAAAACTTACTAAAATTGTCAAGTTTCAAGTTATTATCTTTCAATTCCAAGGAGTTATGCTTATTTGCCAGGTAGAGGCGTTATCGAATTTTTTATTTTTGTTTTTGGGTGATCACTTTTGAATTTTAAAACAAAAAAAAAAGGATAAAACATTTTAAAAAAAATTTTTTTTAAATAATTTAAAAAACAAATTACAAAAAAAACCAAATTGAAAAAAAAATTTAAAAAAAAGCTTATCAAACTTTGATGAAAATAAAGAAATCAAAAAATATCGATAACTCGATAATACAGACTTTTTGACAGCGCCCTGCTCGTCTTGCTAACCAAAAATTGTTAATTATAGAATTAATTAATTATAATTAATAATAAAATAAAATTTCAAAAAATTATCGATAAATTTCACATTTTGTTTATAGAGCCACACTGTTCGTTTAAGAAGAAAAAAAAACGTTGTTGTTGTTGTACCTAGTTATATAGTAAAATACGTTAATCATCGGAATGCAATTAAAAACCTCGGAATAGAAGGATAATAGCCTAAAACTTGCTATTAATTGAAGTTTTGGCATTTAATATGCCTCATTAGGCGTTGCACTGTCGTATACCGATTTTTTGTGACCTTTGACCTTGAATATTTTGAGACGCTGTATAGATATTTACTGCGAAGTTCAAAAACTTACTAAAAATGTAAAGTTTCAAGTTATTATCTTTCAATTCCAAGGAGTTATGCTTATTTGCCAGGTACTCTTATTCGAGGTACTCTTTACTATAGAGGCGTTATCGACTTTTTTATTTTTGTTTTTGGGTGATCACTTTTGAATTTTAAAACAAAAAAAAAGGATAAAACATTTAAAAAAAAATTTTTTTTAAATAATTTAAAAAACAAATTACAAAAAAACCAAATTGAAAAAAAAATTTAAAAAAAAATCAAAATATTTTTTTTTTTTTAAATTCAATATGTTTTTTTTTTAATTCCACAATATTGTATATTATAATCCTATCATTGTACATTTTTGAAGTCATAGCATATTATAATTAAGTAGAAAAGGTAATTAAAACCTGAACTCTTAAAGTATATTAGAATTCACGTACATTGTAAATATTGTAAATGAAAACCGTGAAATAAATTGAAAAATATTTTATCTTTTAGTGAAAAAAAAATTGGTGGAGATATCTTAATTGGTTTAGGAGATATGGCTTGTCAAAGACAACTCTAAAAATCAAAAATCCATTATTCAGTAATCGATAACTCGATAAATAGTCGAATTTCGCAATAAAATTTGACGTGGTGACTGTTCGCTCTTTCATGTATGTATGTAAAAATTATCAAAATTGAAGATTCACTTATTTTCGACGGTATGTATATTTGTATACAATAAACTATTTAACGAATAAGTTGTTTATTTAAAAGACGATGATTATTATATAGTTTGTTAAGATCAATTTGAGATGAAAATATTTTCTTAGGGATCATCCATAAACTACGTGACGCTGATTTTCGTCAAAATAGACTCCCCCTCCACATTGTGACACAGTGACGGAATATTTTTATACATATGATAGTGACGCTTCGCCAGACTCCCCCCGCACCCCCTGGAGCGTCACGTAGTTTATGGATGATCCCTTATATTATTTTTTTACAGACCGATTTTTAGTAGTCATGTTTTAGTTTTTTGAATTTACTTTTGGATTTATACTTTAGTTAAAGTGCTTACAAGGCCGCATTACATTTTATAAAATGGTAGCTTTTCTAATTTTTCAAAAGACCGTGAGTCACGGCGATTTTTCGGCAAACTATTATGATCCAAGAAACAAATAAGTAGTCTATCTAAGGACATGCGCCTCTCCATAAGCAAAAAGTGATTAATTTTTTAAAAGGCCTTTGAGTACGATTAAAGTTATTTATTTAAAATAAAATTAAACTTATGTAACTTATTTAGATTGGATCTACCAATGCAAAGCCGCGAGCAATTTGAAATATGCTAATGAAGCGCTTTAGTTTGATAAGCAGTACTGCATCATCCACTTGTGGGCGACATTTTCAATTCAATGTCACGTCAAATAGACTATAACCAGCGGACAATCAAGACGCTTCTAACGAATACGCATTTGTCAAACAGTGATAAGTAGTTTAGCAGGTACGAGGGAACAGATGAACATAAATGCATGCATACTCGTATATAGTATGTATAGATTAAACACATAACCTTCCATTTGGCTTCACATTAGTAAGGTACAAATTCGAAATATCGAGTAAGTCGATTTAATCCGTTTCGCATATTTCCACCCATATATAATTGTTATCCTTGACCGTAACAACCAATTACCACTGCCTGGGCAGGACAAATCCTTAGTTAAGATGAAATGAGGAATTATCCTCTCTGTTTTCGTTCGACTGCTGACATTTCATTTATTTATGCTTAATCCATATGTACGTTCAATTAGCTTATTCGTGTTTTAGCTAGCCACTAAACTTTACTGACTAAGAATTTATCTTTTTATTTTTATTAAATATTATCCTTTGCTTTATGGACTATTATTTTAAGGAAAATGGGATCAAAACTTGGCCCCTTGCATGTCGTTCTTACTTTGTTGTTTAAACCAATTCGTTTAGAGATTTGCACATTTGAAACTGGTTTAAGCCAGTTGAAGCTTTAAGCTGCTTTTATATTGTTATTTATTCACCAAGTTAAAATTTCATTTTATTTATGCAAATTGGAAAATGAGAAAAATGTGTGACAAATTAATGCACACATTGTAATTAGCCAACATATCATGTTGGTAGCAAAAAAAAAACTTAATTATGCAGCAGCAAGTTTATCATGGTAAAGGGTAACACGGATGGAAGGGTATTAGGGAAATTGCAAATTCTAAAAGTTGTATCCTAAGATAGATGTAGAGTACTAATGTAATTTTGTGCAATTTATGCTAATGGGGTACGGCGGTGTTAATAGAAGGGTCTATATTCTCATGTTTGCTTACCCGTAGTACTTAGAACCCTTCTTATTTTAACTGCAGCAAAATTCATTTTTCATTTTTTTAACAGCAAGACTGCTAAAGCAGTACATGATTAAGGCAGAGCAGCCGCTAGAATAGCACAATTTGTTAGTAGTGCTCATAATGTTTATGGTTCCAATGAATGAGGTGATTCTCGACAACGACTAAGAAGCATTCTGCTCGTAAGCAATGCAAAAGCATGTGCAATCTACGTCATCAATTCATTTCCATTTGTTGCAAAAGGGAAAGATGAGCCTCTTGTTTCGTCTATCTCGTCTTGTTTAGACCCACCGTGACTTTTTGTCTCTTCGAAGGGGCTTCTGGAACATTTCGCTTGGTACGAACAATGATTATCCATCCACATAGTAAAGTAGCTGAATACTTTTGCTTAAAATGGTTTCATTTCTAAACAGTCCGACCTTTGGTAACACACTTTATTCCACAAAATTCAAGATCGCATGAAATTCCTTCTTCTTAGATGAAGGTAGGAGTATGGTTTCTTTCCAATAAAGTTTCACATTGCGTAAAACACTCTATATTACAGCAGTTCTGATTATCTGAAGGTATTTAAAAGCATGAAGAGACTTATTTTAATTTGCACTAGCTTTGTAAGAATACTAAGCTTTGACAATGCACATTGGGCCAGAAAGCCAAATTTTTGGCATAAATTCGAAAAATAAAGTTACAGTAATGAAATTTGGTGTAGTTGTGTGTAATGACATTTATAAGAACTGAGATAAATTTCAGACCGATCCGACCACGCCCACTCCCACCGCCGATATAAGGTGAATTTTTGATGGTGCGATTTTTTTACTAATGCACTATTAATGACGCGACTTACAAATAATATTAAAAATTCGAATAAAACAATCAATTTTTAACAGTCGTTTTCCACATACAATTCAGTCGAAAAGAAATTTTCATTTTCGTCTTCAGAATGATCAGTATCATCATCTATTGAAGTGTTACAATTATCAGTGTCACTGTGATTATCTGTAGAATTATTATTGTTATTTAGGATATAATTATCACAATTATTTATAAAGCTTTGCGGTTCTAAAAGGTTGATCACAGCTGCCGGTAATGGTTTTTTTTTTGCTTTGAGCAAATCTTTTATTTAGAAAAAAGCTTGATACAAGAGGATCTGAGGAATCCATTGCTCGCTGAAAAACATCAGTCATGTTATTTAGTCTCGTGTTCTTCCGAGCATGTGATAGCCTGTCACTTTTGTTATATTTGTTGCGTGCTTCTGACGCCAAATCAGATGCTAACTTTCTCTTTAAACGTGGTCCAGCATCGCTATAATCCATCGGTGGACTTATAGTTCTTCTGTGTTTGAAAATGACTTTATAGGCTTGGTTAATGATGTGGAACCTAAGCTATCGAATAAAAAAATCATTTTTGATGACAGCCACTTGGAATGTTTTTCCTTAAAAGTCCTCAAATTTCTGCCGCATTTTGGCAAGTTTCTTTCGATATGAATAGCAAAATTTTTTATTTTTGCATCAATTTCACATTTTTTCTCTGCGCTTAAGTTGTAGTCTTGAAGTTGGTCAAATATCCAGCGCGAAACATCGGACGCCTTTCGACCTTTATTGTCAATCCAGATATTGAGCAGCGTTGCATAGCAGAACTCAACCGTAGCTACAAAATGACAATACCCGAAAAGCCGCAAAGAGCCGCAAAAAGCATAAAAAGGGTAAATTAGTATATATTTTGTACTATAATGTTACATTAATACTTTTTTGCAGAAGCTTGCAGAAAGTTATTTTTTATTCCATAATAGACGGGCAAGTTGGTTAAGTTTTCCCTAACTAAGGACAACACAAAACCATACACATATATAACAAATAAACAAACATAAGAAAACACCTTTTTAACATAAACATTCTACATACCCGTACGTTTATTTTCCATTATTAATAATATCTTAATATTTAAAATTATTAAATATACAAGCCGCAAAGTTAACAAAAAATTTCGCGCCGTTTTTACTGCAACGCACAGCTGATCGAACATGTAACTTTGTAGGGCTGCCAAAACTTCAGGGTTGCAATAAAATCAATAATATTTGTGAATTTTTTGTAACTAGGGTATTGATTACAAAATGGCAATGCTAAAAAACGATTCTGTTTCTATGAATTTTTTGAATTTATGCCAAAAAATCGGCTTTCTGGCCCAATGTGCAATGGATCTATCAATTGCTGCTTCATCTATACCAGGCTTAAAGCCGTACTAATACGATCTGGTCAGTGTCATCTCTTATGGCTTTTGTTTCTCACGTAAGTCGCACCTCTTCGGCGATAGAATTAAGATTGACATCGCAAAGAGTGAGGTCACTCTACTTGAGAATACTACAATGAAAATCAAATTTTCACTAGTTAAAAATCTGGTTACTTTTGGAGCAGATACTAAATTAAACTTTTGCCATACAATGCAGTTTTTTCCGCCAGCATTCCAAAATGCATCGCCATGTATGGATCTCTTAACATTCGATCCGTGATTGTAGAGATGACATTGCATCTGAGAAGTGTGATTCTTTGATGTTGATTATGACCAAGCGGAGTCGTTGGCTAACTATCAAGATGATGTTTACAATCCTCACAACAGAAAGATATTTTCAGGATGTACTATTTGGAAATTTTGCGACTTAAAATGGCTTTGACATTGGTACTTTGACTTTGGGCTTACTCAAGGCTTACTTAAGATCTTGAACACTCGTCAAGTTATGGCCACCCTTAAGCGAAAATATGCGCAAAAGGCATGCAAAACTGCTTTAAAAGACTCTTGGGCTTTAAAAGGTTATTACATTACTCTCAAAACTGAAAATGTATAACCCGAAAATAACTCAATTAAATCGGTTGGAAATAATATAATAGGGAAAAGCTGCACTGCGACCCTTAGGATCTATTGTGCTCATCGGTTGGAAATAGTGGAAACAAAAACTTAAACATTAGGCAAAGCCGTTCAGTATGTGAAATCTAAGTAAAAATTCAAGCACGTTTTTGGATGAAACCTACCAACCCTTATAGAATAGTAGGGGGCATCGTAATCTGCGTGTTTTGCTCGTTTTGCTTTGTCCATATTTTTTTCGTATCGTCTGTGTTGAGATATTTTACTTTCAATCAAAAATAAACAAAACCGTTATTATTTCTTGGGTATTGTTTGTTTTTCCTTTTCTCTTCTTTTCCGATCCCTTTCCATTTTAGTTAATTCTATCTGACGATAAATTGTGGATGCGACTTGAATTTTTGAACTGTCCATAAATGCGAATTTTTGCTTCACCGTTGAAAACAAGCCAACTTATAATTTTGCTAATAATATAGAGCAAGATGAAAAAAGGAATCTAAATTAATATTAACAATAGTGGCCAAAAGTATTTTGACATAAGTAAAAAAAAAAATGATTTGGAAATTTCTTATGATTTATTAATTATATAGCTTTTAATACATTTTTTTTTGAGAATAATGATAAATTAAGATCCTCAAAACGCATAAGTCTACTATTGTTAATATTATAGTTTAGAAAATTAAAACGATTTTTCATAAATGTTAGTGGACAAAAGTATTTTGACAAAACAAAATAGTTTGACAGATGAAGAGAAAAAGCTGTAACTTTAGATTAAATAAAATGAATAATAAAAAGTAAACCTTCCTTTGACGCCAGAGACCTTTTGCAAAAGTTCAGGAATTGATTTTACCAATTTTTCCAATGCTTCCTGTTCTTTAACTATTATCTCTTCTTGCGATCTTGTTCAATTTAGGCATCGTTTTTTTTATTTTATAGGCTGATGAATATTAAACTTTTCAATTCAAAAAAAAAAAAAGTCAAAAAAAATCTATTCTGTAAAGATACAAGCTTTGAGGTAGCCAATTAAATGTGCTGACTACTCTCAAAAAATTTGATCATATGGGCATTGTGGCATGAAGCATTGTCCTGTACCATAATAAAGGATTGCCCAGTGACTCTGCAACCGGAAATGGAAGCCCGATCATTTAGGATGTGTAAATATTTATCTATATTCATTGTGCTATCAATTGGTACTAAATCTTCCAAGGAAATGAAGCTTAAATATCTATATGTCTTTATCTTTTGATAATGAGCCTCCACCATGAGTTACACGTACCCATACAGGCATTGGTTTTTCACAAACATTCTTTAATTACCTAAAATAAACTTTATTTTTTCGATCTAGGATATTCAAAGTAGCTTTATATATCCATAATTTGTGTTCCTAAAACGATCGTGACTTGTTTTTATACTATTTAGCAAATGTTAACTTTTTAAGCTTATTTTTTGACAAAACACAAGAATTGTACGAGCACAAAGGTAGTAAAACTAGCCTCCTTTCATTGTCTTCTATCTTTTTTTCTACTAATTAATGTTTTATGCTGTTTATTTAATTCAATTGATAAAGCTTTTGGTGTATTTAAGGCATCTTTCAAAAATTTTCTTAGTTTAGTGCCGTGCTCTATAGCATCCTTTTGCGTGTTCTGCCGGAACTGGCTGTATTATTTATAGAATAAGTTTTGTTTTGCCACATAGCTTGTTAGTAAATGGTTTGTCTAGTCTACAAAATCTGATACGGTATTCCGCTGGAAAACCGGCATTATATTTTGTGACTTTTTCATTTCGATCAAGTTGACCGAATTCAGGTATTTTGCCTATAATAAAAAAAGCAAAGGGCAAGAAAATTGGTTATTGTTTTTAAAAATAAATAAAAACAACTTTTAAAATTGCCACACATTGTTTGTACCGCACGTGAATCAAAGAAATTGCAATTGATCGCAATGTCAAAATACTTTTGTCCAGCCAAAAATGCATCATCTCACCTTTAAAATAATATAAAAAAAAAATTCAAATCATTATCAGTGCAATTTTTTGCTCACTGAAAGCTAATAATAGATTTTCTTTCTCAAAAGTAAAATGGATTCCGTTACTTCTCTTAGTTTTTATATATAATACCAAATATTTGTACAGTTTTGTCAAAATACTTTTGGCCACTATTGTATATAAGTACCATTGATATAGGTACAGGATGCTAAGTACACGAAATTTCAGTTCCAAGGATGTATTTAATAATATTTAGTAGCCTTCAGCTAACTTCCGAAGATAATTTAATATGTATATTTAATAGGGTGGATCAAATTTTTTGCGGATCTTTGAGTGATTCCAAGAAACTTTGCCGCAGAAGCTCTAAAACGAATTTGAGCCTTTCACTTTTTCAAAATAAGTAGGTAAAAAAAATAAGTAGGTAAAAAAATACAAAAGGACGCATCGCGTTAGTTACGCCTATTTTGAAAAATGTTAAATGTTTTTAAACAAATCTCGCAATAACGCGAAGAAAGTCTTAAATAAATATACAAAAAAATAATAAATAATATAAAAAAATTGCATGAAGATTATTCTGTTTCGTATTAAAGCAGGAATTTCACATGATATGTACATACAGACATATCCATTTATATGTGCATATATATGTATTTACATAGGTTTTTCTAAATGTGTCCGTACGCAAAGTTCATTACGTATACGCCCCGCATTGTTAGTCGGAAATTGCACAAGTCAGCAAAGTATATACATACGTATGAGTATGTCTGTGTTTGTTTTGTTTGTTTTTGCTTGTCTGAGCATATATGTATATGCATATAGATATATGTAAAAAATGTATATGTAAATATATGTATGTGTGTGAGAGTTTGTTCTTGTATAGAAAATTCGCAACCCATGTTTTCCACAATTGGTTGGTGTAGGCGGAAACAAATGTTGACAATATCCTGCTAGGCTGAAATTAACAAGTGTCAATGAAACTGAGAGCCAGTTTAACCTGCAATTCGATATAAATGCCACTTATCTCGACGGGAATTAAGGTTAGTTGTGAAATTACAGTATGATTATAAATGTCAATGGTATTAAAGTTTAATTTTTTCTTTGGTGAGAGGACCAACTATGATTCGACAAGAGTCTCTCAAATCGTATAGTCCATCGATTTATTATGTAGGTGGACCAAAATATTGTTTTTTGGTAAAAGCAAGCTTGACTGGCTTGACTTAGCCTGCGGACTAGCAAACTTGACTCTTCTCGTTTTTTGCCAAAGTCGTTTTTTTAAGAAATTTTTTCAAGCACCAAGTGTTTTATGAATACATACAGGTATAAAGTTTAACTGGCTTCAGTTTGCCAAGAAAAATAAGTAGGAAGGCAGTCGGTAAGTAAGACTTGTTCCAAAATTTCATACTTAGGCACTTTTCTTTCAGACGCAGACTACACGGGTCAACAAACATAAGGACTTGGCTTAATTTGTTTCTTTTATCACACTGTATTTATGGGTTCATGGGCAAACTAGATTGTGTAGTGACCGAAGAAGGCATGGTAGACCATAAGTTGTTTATGCAGGGTGTTTTTTTAAGAGGTTCACAACTTTGAGTTGGCAACACTGCTTTATCTGACTATCCATTTAACAGCTGATAGTTGCATTTTGTTGAGTTTGGTTTGACATTTCATTATGGATAGACTTACACCAGAGCAACGCTTGAAAATTGTTGAAATTTTTTATCAAAATAATGGTTTCGTTCGTCAAACTTATTCAAAATTCAAAATTTTATTTTCCGATGAAGCCCATTTTTGGTTGAATGGGTACGTAAATAAGCAGAATTGTCGCATTTGGAGTGAGGATAATCCACAAGCTTTTGCCGAAACACCATTGCATCCACAGAAATCCACGCAGTTTGGTGCGCTTTATGGGCAGGCGGAGTCATTGGTCTATATCTCTTCAAAAACGATGATGGTCAGAACTATGACAATATCTTCTTTAATCTTAATAGGGATATGCCGGGCCGTAGAGTGAAAAAACGGACCCGGGGGGAAATGTACCGGCTTTCTATTACAGCTTTAGCTTGAATCATTTTATTACGACAGTAAATACACCGAGTCCCTGAGAAAACTATGGGCCCGGGGACCCCTCCCCCTTTCAACCACCCCCCCTCTCCACGGGCCTGGGGATATGAATATATTCGGTTACAGCTATACAAAAAAAGGTCTGATCAAAGATTTTTAACTACTTCAAAATAATTTTAAAATTTCCGAAGTTATGGGTTGTAAGAAAAGAAAGTATCCCACCATATGTTTTTTTTTTTTGTTTTTGGGTTTCTACTCGATTCCCTCTAGCTTTTGCTAAAAACATTTTTTTTGGCACTAACTTAACATACTCTTTTAGCATTTGAGTACAGGGTATACAGAATGCTAGAAAATAAACGCAAATATAGTAAATAAAAATTTCAAACTAATGTTTGCTAAAAAGTTTAAAATTATTTTTTTTTCTTTAATGAGCTAATGATGGACAAATAAAAACAATAATTATTGATTGATTAATTGATTAACCGGTAAAAACAACAAAAAAGAGTTGATTGGAAACGAGTTTGGTAAAAGCAACATTCGCTCAAATATTAAGTATACGTAACGTTAGCTCAAGATGTTTATGTGCAAGCTGATGTGTATGTGTGTGCGTGTGTTTGTGTATGTTCGCGGCATTTCATTGAGTAATGCCGGCACAGTGAGAGACATTTCACAATGAAAAACCAAAACAGAGCAACAGACTGACCGCACTCTCTCTCTGCGTGCGTATGTGTGTGTGAGCGAAAAAAACTCACGCAAAATGTTGAGTTACATTTTGTATCGCAAGGTCGGCAACATGTTGCTTGGCCTCTTTGTTGACAGCCTGTTGGACGTCCATTGCCTTTGCTCAGTTCTTATTGGAACGTGCGCGAGTGCGGTTAAGGTACGGAGCACAACGCGAACGTTTCGTAAGCTAATAGCAAACGCGCGATTCGCGTGCGTCTGTTCCTCTAGCTCTGTGTTTGAGTGTGTATGTGTGTGTGAATTAGTGTTTGTGGCAGTGAATTCATACGCATAATATTAATACACATATATGCATATACAATACATGCATATATATATTTTTATTGATAAAAAAATTAAGCTTTATAATCTATATAATTTATGTGTCAACGGCGTCAATAGCCAGCAGCAGCAGCAGCAGCAGCAGCAACAACTCGTAGGTATTTTATCTATCGGCTATTAATTCATTTCATTCGAACTGCGAACTTTTAATTAAGCCAAAAAAATGCAAACAAAAAAAGGCGCAAAAGTGAACCCAAGTGCAACTAAGTGTAACTAATTGTTTATTTCAATAGCAAAAAAAATAAAAAATGCTAAAAATGCTAAAAATAAACCAAATGATTTAATGCGAAATCTTAAAGTGCAAAAAGCAAATAGAAATTGTTTTTAAAAGCCTTTTAGCTAGTTGTGTGATATTTCTAATCATGTGCGCGCGGGATCTATCAATGAGTAAAAATGTATAAAAAAATACATTTTATTAAAGTTAAGAAATGTGAATTAGTGGCTGCTGTGACCGATGTTGGAATACCCTGTAGATTTTTTTTGTTAAGCTCACATCTTTCTACATATTAATCTCGTGGCTATAGCTTGTATTTTAATAAAGCAAAGTGGAATATTGTTGTAGTTTATGCGGTTCTAAGCTTAAACAATGGTTGCTTATATGTTTAGAAGAATTTATAAGAACCTAATATTTTTTGGCAACAGTTTTTTTTGTTATTATCTAAAATGATAATAAGCATTTTGGTATAAAGACTTTTGGTCTGTCACGACTCCTACTGCCTGTTGTTCAGTTCAAGCATATAAAATATGAAAAATGCCTAAAACTGTCCTAGCTAATTCATATAGTAAAACATGCTTTTTAAACTTATTATTTACATATAAACCTAGAAAAACGTATTATAAAAAAAATTGAAAAAAAATTTTTATATTATGTTGATTTCTGTTTGGCAGCTGCGACACTTTTTGTCTGATTTTTTTGAATTTAATTTTATCTCAACGGACGTGCTATTTGAGTTGTTGTTTGTGTGCAAAAAGAAATGATACAAACCTGCGAATAAAAATTCATTTAGCAGCTACAAATGTATACCTAAATTTATATACATAACAACATTGAACTAGTCTGCATCTATGCCTTTATTATCATAATAAATACACATAATTGTTTAAATAATTTATAGTTTTAATGTGTTTGTATATTTGTCTGTTAGTATGTAGTCTGGCACAAGTTTTTCAAAAGAGAGTACATTAAATCGGAAAATATAGCAATTTTTTTTTTTTGTTAGCTGTTTTTGTTTTGTATTGACCATACTTTGCATATCCGGTTTTCCTCGATACAATAATTTCTTGCGTTCTGAACGAAAATTGAACTTTTGGATAGTATTGAGAAGGGTGCGCTCTTAGTCAGACAAGAGTGAAAAAATAAATTGAAATGAGGCAAATTGAATTTATATTATTAATATAACTGCAATGATAAGTGATAATAAAACCGTGATAATATAAAACTTTATGATACTTGTCTATGAAATAAGTTTTCAGCAAATTATTCATAAATTTGATTAATTTATTCAGTTTTACAGCATTCAAGTAAGTTTATAATCAGTATCCATAGTTTTCTTAGAGTTTTCACGTGCTTTGGAAAATATTCTGAAAATAATTTTTTTAGCTTCTACGTGATGTAGTTTTTTTTTCTTATTTACCTAGTAAGAATCTTTTGGTGATGAATCGAAAATTCCAAAATATGTTTATGTTCAATTGTTGGTTTTTATTTTTATTTTTTTTATTTATTTAAGTAGTTTAACGTAGTAGTGACGATGAGGAAGAGCTGGAGACAGTGGAGCACCTTTTCTTTTACTGTCCTGGACCGCTTTCTAAAGTCACACTTCCTTGATGATTTATCTCAGCTCTCCGAACAGAGTCCAAAATGCCTTCTAAGGTTCATCCAGGCCGCCGGTTGGCGGACTCATCTCATACAGTGGACCTCTTGAGTGGGGAAGAGGGGTGAATAGTCCACCGCAGCGGTATCACAACGGGCCTATTCTTGGCCTATGTGAGTTGGGACGTCAGTCCCAACTGCCGCCCTAACCTAACCTAACCTAAGTAGTATAAGAATGTATTAAAGGGGTACAAGAATGGGCAGTTGACCATAGAATAAAATAAAGAAGGAGAAGTGTGGAAAAATAGCTATGAAATAATCAGGGATTGAATTATAATACACGAAAAGGATCATCTTTAAGGCATATTTATATTTAATAAATTCGTTTTAGTCGGATTTCAAAGCAAAATAAATTAAAATTTTAATAAACCAACTTTAATGAAATTTTTGCAATAAATAAATATATAAGATAACAAAAAAAAATAAAATTTTAGCTCTAAACAAAGTTATAACCAGTTCTACTATTGCAGCTGTAATATGATTCTATATACCTCGTGCAAAACGAGCTAGCAAACCAACAAATTGAACACAAAAACACAATGGATCCAACTCGTTGGAGTACTCCGTGCTTCCAGGCAGCTTTTTTGGTTTTTTCTTCTTAAAATTGCTAAAAAAACATATTTGGGGTATTCACGGTTGCTATAGGGCCTAGTTTCAATTTTGAACTCAACTTTTCCTTAATCCAGTTGCTAGCTGCTGAGTTGAGGTGTTAGTGTTGCAAAATACGCCCTCTGCGTCTTCTATATTTCGGGATTTTTTAGCCATTTTGTTAAATAAACAGCGGTAAAAAAGTAAACAAAGTGACTTTTAATAAATTTAACTGCACTAAACGCAATTAAACAAGTGATTCTGGAGCATTTTGTTTACTAATTTGTATTAATTAAGCCATTATTACTTTTAAATGGGTGCTAAAGCGCCAAAATTAATACCAACAAATGTAAACATAGTCTGGAAAGAATAGGCACAAACTTAACTCATAAAAGTAACATAAAGGTCGTTCATGCTTTAGCCAGTTGGATTTTTGTCCAATTTTTCACTCAAGAGCAACCGTGAATATCTCAATTAATTATAAAAATATTTCCATTAAACTGTTCTAGGTAGATTATTTTTCAAACATACTGTTAACACTAATACCCTTTATTGTTTGTTCGAAAAAAAGTTCCATTTTGTAGGAAGTTATAGGTTTAAGTAGTATACTTTTTGGATATAATATTCTTTAAAAGAATTTGATTAGTTTCATTCTTTTTAGTAACAATAGATGGTACAGATTGTGCATTTATAGGGTGGGCCATCTGTTGATTTGTTCGTTAATTGCATTTTCAAACAAAATTGGGCAAATGTATATAGCAGATGCAAGTTTGAAACTACTCATTTGTGTATGAAAAATAAAAACCCTTATGCGAACATCGTAATTTTCGATGATTTATTTTTAGACGAAAACTCATTTGGCTGGTTTCAAGGCAAATTTATTATTGAAGATATCATAGCCAAAGGCAATCTAAAGTTTTTTGGAGTATCTAAACACTATGCCGAATTTATTCATCAGTTCACTGATTTATTTGTAAGTCTCCCGAATAGATAAAGAAAGCAAGTGGGAGAATATAAATTTCAGGAGATCGAGGATTGCAAGTTTCTTTAAGATTTAACCAGAGATTTATTAGCACATTTAGTATATAATTTTTATTTTTAGCGCTTTTCTTGCTGCAAACATTTTTGCACCCGTTCGTTTTTATAGCAGACTCGACCCCACAGAAAGAACTATGATTTTGGTGAAAATTTCAAATATTTTTTAACAGGCGGCTGTAGTTTGAATCTTCTTCTAAAAACGTTTCAAATACCATAAAAAAATAAACATACTCTGCTAGGAAATAATATGGATACGCATGCTAATAAAATTTTTTTGTATATCTCAAGTATAATCTAAATTTGCTTATATAGCTAGTGTCTTGGACACAGTCAAACTTTTGGAAAGCCCTCATAATAATTCTAAATATAATATTTATATATCAAAATGAATGCCAGCAGAAAGTTTGTGTCAGGCCAGAACAAAAACATAGAACAGAAAATCATAAAGTAAATAAGTTGGCAAAAAATAAGTAAATACGTGTTGAATATATCAAATTTAATTCTAATATTTACTATAGTTAAAATTCGTTGGCTGATTTCGCTTCGGGCACTGCAAAGTGTTAATAAATTAACGCCTACACAGTCAACATTTTTCAATTTTTATCTTTATGGCCAACGTAGAAAAAAAAATATTTATATATATATAAAATAAGAACGCGCCATGCAATTCATAAAAATCAACGCCATTCGTGAAATTCTAGGCAACTACCTTTGATAACCAAGTGGGGTTGGGTGAACGATAACTATGGGCAAGTAATGGGTGCGCCAGTTAGTTATTAAATTTTGGGCTAGTCTATTATCAAAATCAAAGACAGTTAGCGATAGCGCCGATAAAAGAGCTTATTGAAAACCCAATTTGACCAAAGACAAATTGAAATTTCACAGTTGTCTAAGTAATCTTTATTTTCTTTGCTTTGATTGCTTGAGTGTGCACCAGATTTTATTATAATCATTTATTAAAAGCATAATTTTTATACCCAGTATCGATAGGGTCGAAGGTATTTAAGATTGGCTTGTTATCAGCATCATTCCATGTATTAACAAACCCATATCCGTCTATCCTTCAATTTTTCCTAAAGTGCTAGTAGAAATCGGAAAGCTTATGTTTACACCCATGCAATTATTGCTGTTTTGTTTCTTGGAAGCAACAATTATTTAGAAGTCTTAAACCAGAAATTATCTCTTAAAAAATGTTTTAAATTTTACATATATTAATGTCTTAAGTAATGAGTAGTAAATCGTTCTTATAGATTGGCTTCTAAACAGAAGGGGAAAACTAAATATAAGATCATTTGCCATTGTGTCAGAACTGTCAATGAAATATTTCACAGTGTTTAAAAAAATATATTTTACAAGATACTTATTATGTTGTAGCCAAGTTTGGCGTTTTAAAACTAAACACAAATAAATGCGAGACCACTTGTTAACAAAGTTAAAAAAGATACTTGAATACTTTTCGCATAGAAAAAAGCAGTTGCTCTAAAATATCAGGACGTATACTTAATGAAGCTAATAAAGCTCGTAAGCTAGTTTATAAATTTAATTATAAGATAGCTGTTTGTAAATAAATAAAAAAAAAATAAATAAAGCTTTCTTTTAAAACAGACAACACTTTATCATAATAAACACTCAGAAAGAAGAGTTCTAATTCATCTTAACCTTATGTGAGAATCATTTTCAAATTAAGTGTTTCCTGTGCATAAGAAAGATTTTTGGTATTAAAAAGAGTTCTAACAACAGTCTTTGATAAAATTTACAAAAAAAGTGTAAATTGTAGGCGACCCCAAAAACATATAAAAAACATTTTCGGACAAACAGTCGCGAAAAAAATGGTATAGGTGTTTTTGAAGTTACACAAATACAAAGATGGCGTATGTGAAAGTCGGGCCCGGACGGCTTTGTGATACCCTGTATACCCTGTAAGAACTCCAAACCATATTTATTTGCCAAATTTGGTTACCGATCGGCCCTATGGCTATATGATATTGCCAACCCATTTTCAAAAAATTTGCTACAGTGCTGGGGAACTTAAAAAAGCTGTCAAATATCAAATTTGATTACGATGTTCCATAAACAAACGAATTATCCATCTAAAACTTTTTGTTTTTTTTGAGTTCCTCTGAAACAACCCTATGGGAACTATACAATGTAACCCCGATATCAAAAAAATAAAATAAACTTGTCTCCTTTGGAATAATAAGGATCTAATCTGAAAGTTATCTTACCAGCTCTTACCATTTCTGAGATCTAGGCGCTTATACGGACGGACAGACGGACAGATGGACATGGGTATTTCGACTTCTCTAGTCACCTTGATTATACTTTAGTTAACTTTGGGGGGTCTCCGACGTCTCCTTCTGCATGTTACATACATTTTCCCTTTGTACGATATGGTACAGGGTATAAAAATCAATTTCCATGTTCGGAGATCAGACCATGATTCGACGTCGCTGAATCCGAATCTGAGATCTAAAAAACCCCATCATGTCAGGATTCTGACATAACCTCAAAAAGGGGTATTTTGGAAGTTACCTCAGAACTCTAAAGTGCTGGACAGACGGACAGACAGGCAGACAGACAGTCAGACAGACAGACAGACGAACAGACAGACGGACTGACAGACGGACTGACAGACGGACTGACAGACGGACTGACAGACGGACAGACAGACGGACAGACAGACAGACAGACGTTCAGAAAAACGAATAGATACACACACAGTCGGGACCACAGACGTCCAGACAGATCCGTAGAACAATTTCTATTGTCCTCCTAACCATATTGGTGATAACTTTTTCTCCGATTTCTCTTTCTTCTGCATTTGCTTAAATTTAATATACTGCTGACCGCTTACGTTACAGAGTATTAATATATTTGTCACCTTGACTTGCCACTTCGAGCATCCTTGACCAATCCTATATTATGAGTCATCCACTTGGTCAACGGTGATCCATTGGCTCTTTTTGCGATATAATGTTTAATTTTTATCTTGCTTCCTTTTTTCAACTTTAATATTGTGAATCCAAGTTTCTGGCCAGTTCTTGATGTGAGTTGGTGCATATCATGAAAAAGTTCACCCATCGGGCTAGAGACGCGGATTAGTTCATATCAATACCCTCGCTCTATTTTCTTTTCTAAATAAATTATATGTACTTTTTTATAATATAAAGTCAACTGTACGTAGTTGTACCCCTCAAATAAAAAAAATAAAAAAAAAAAAAAAAAAAATACTCAAGGGAATCACTAAAAAGGCCATAAAAAAAGTTTAGTTAATGAATTCAAAATCTTACAAAAAAAAAATGTCCCCAAAAACATTCATAATTTGTATACTTTTTATCAAGAATTGAAGTTAGTTATTTCAAAAAATACCATACGTCAAATGCTTAAGAAATTTTTCTAATGCTCTTGAAATATGGTTCAATGACTTACGAAGGCATTTTGGGCTTCTTTTAATTTCTTAATTGCCTTGATCTCTATACTTATGTGTAAGTCGAAAATAAGTGTACCGATAATTATGCTTAATTGAAAGCAATTAAAAGCGTATTGTGTGACTTGTATTTTTTTTTTTCGTATTATTTTAGGCGGCGAGTGACTCGCCTACATAGAGCAGCTAATTAGAAAAAAACGCATATAAATATTGTTTTTAAAAATGTTTTCTTTTTGGTGGCTGGCGGTTGCTTAAAATAAATTCGTGGGACTCGGGCGGCTGGCTGTAGTATTATTTTTTCTCTTTATTTTTATTATTTTTTGTTCTATTTGTTATTTCTGCTACTCGTTCGTCGTCATTACACATGTTTATTCGGTTTTGTTGTTGTATGTTTTCTCTGCTGGCTTTGAATTTGATTGCTGCCGACCGGCTTTAATATTGTTGTAGTTGTTGTTATTGTTTGATTGCAAGTCTAGGTAGCCACATAGCCACATGGCGGGCCACTCAACAGTATATATGTACGCACTCACACATACATACTGACATGTACATAGGCATTTTATACACTGACATTGTATTCGTCAGATACGACAGATATCTATGAAATTTAACACAAATGTGCAAATTTAATTAAATTCAAACGAGAAATAAGTATAAGTGTGTTGCCTACACGCCAACATGCACGCACACACAAATTGTTTGTGTATGTGTGCGCCCAGTGAGGGGTGCTTGACAAAAAAAAAGAGATTTGGAATTAATCAGGGTGCTTACCGACAGTAAAATACTCTGTACCGTTTTTTTTTTTTTAAGAAAAAATCAACATTTTGATTTTGCTTAGGCTCACATGAGTCTTCATACCAAATTGGGCGGCTGTAGATGGTTTATTAATGATACTTAGTGGAATATTATTGCATTGTTATAAACGAAGATGTTCTAAAATTTAGTAATTGTAAAGTATATCTTTTAAAGTTTCCATCTGATATATATAACAAGATATCGACATGAATCGGTTAACAGCGTATGAATAATTTTCCGTAAGAATAAGTCTTTTAGACTGTAATGGTTTCTGAGATCTCATTTTCAAATAGTCCTACGGACTTGCCTCAATCATTACCCGATGTGATGCTAAGCGTTTTGGTATAAGGAACTTATGATCTGCCGCAACTTCTTTTGCCTGTTACATACTGTGCACAAATCTATATATATTCCTTTACCCCATGGCTACAGGGTATAAAAATATAAATTATGTGACGCTGCGGGAAAATAAAAAAACAAAAACAACGACAGCAACATAGAAGAAAACAACTCTGCAGAAAATGAACTATATGGAAACAAAATTTTCACAATTTTATTTTGCTGCGTTTTGTTTTTTAATTTAACCTGACAAAGTCAAGTTGCTTAGGAAACAGCAAAAAAATAATATCATATATGTATGAATATAATCAAAAATATTTAAAAGTCGCCTTGTGTGTGCGTCAATAAATGTGCCAAATTAACCGAAAACCAAAAAAAATGAGTTCGAAAGAACTCATATGTAAAATTTGGCAAGCGTTTTGGGACACCTTATTCGCTTATTAAAACAATTTTTATACTACGGAATTTTATTATTATTCATAATGACATTATGTTGACACATTGGTTCGAAGAAAGAAATGTCTTGCGTATTTTTCAGTCAGCTTTTTGATCTTTGATATCATTGTACTTAACTTTTATTTAAGAGAAAATTTGCAATGAAGCTTATCACTGGTCCCAAAGAAATGTTTTATGCTTATTAGTTGTGGATAAGATTGAATTCTTTATGTATGTAAAATGTGTTCGGTTTAAGTTGAACTTTTTTTTCTATTTATTTTTTTATTTACTTAAAATCTATAAGCTGGCTTTGAAGTGTTAGTCATGGCTACCAGACCCTTGCTTTTTAATGTTTATTTTTTACCAATTATAGTGTAATTCTTACGAACGATGGCGCGTCGATATTCTTGACGACTCGTCTACATTGGCGTCAACTATATTTTTAAATCGTTCAACGATCCATGACTAAAATTGATTAGTTTTGAACTTGACATATGTCGAAGAGCATCTACTTTGTACAAGTATGTTCCGCATTCTAAGTGTTTAACAACCAAAGCAACAGATGGCCCACCCTATAATGAAGAATCTATCTCAGAATTTTGTTGTGTCTTTTGGTTTAAGGTCAGTACACAGCCATGTAAAAAGCACTTATTTTGTGCGCAAAAGAAATTATATGCGTAGCGTTTGTAAGCAAACAGTGCTGCCCATTTTTGGGCAACTGATAGCTAGATGGCGCCAGTGGTAACAGCACATATTTTTTTTAGTGCTGAAAACAAAAAGTAAATGTAAAAATCAGCTATTTGTTTATCTACAAATAATAAATGTGTTGCAAGCGTAAAACCATTAGCAAGTGAAAAAAACGAATCGCCCCAAGCCGTTTTATTTGCACTTGCTTGATACTGATATTTGTAGAAAAGGGCCCAAATATTTGAGTGGCCCTACACTTTCTTTAGTATAGCTATACTTTGGTCTTTGTTTGCGCATCTACCTGTCGTGTATTTTGTATCGAAATAAATTGCTCTATACTCACATTTTGTTACTTCTAGCGCCATTTAGATGTCAAGTGATCAAAAAAATGGGCAGCACTGGTTGTCAACAAGGCTGCGTTCCGCAGAGCACAGTTCTTTGTCCTAAGCATTTTGATAGCGTTTTTTTTTGCTGCGTACTACCTTTTCGATTTGAAGATTTTAAAGCGTTTGCATGGTTTAAATGCGTTAAAATAATCTTTAGATTAGTACCAAAAATCATCGGTACCATAAATATCGGAGATAATCACAATGTATTACAGTATTTTAGAGTTTAGAGTTTTTATCGCCTCATTGGCTAAACCATACATGGGAATGGCTGGGATGGTAGAGTGTTGGCCACTAAACTAAACGACGCATAAAGACCAAGGCAATTATTTTTTATTTTTAGTTAGTTTTGAAGTGATTTTTATGCAATAGTTATATTATTAGATACGTATGTGTGTGGAGATATAAAGTTGCCTTATAAGTCGTATGTGTGTATGTATATATTTTTTTTAATATTAAAGCAAAATAATCTGCAATGCAATAGCTGAGAACAAATGGATAACTCTCTGGCTTAGAGGCTTTTACCTCAATTTTTGCCTTAAATAATCATTATTTAAATATAATTTAAAATTTAAGTTATATTTTGTTTTAGCACTTTCTCGTTTGTTTCATATATGCACATATATTTCAAGTTTACGTACGTATGTTTGTTTACCATATTCACAACTATTGCAATGAATTTCAGACATTTTTTCTTACTGACTAATCAATCAACATATTTTTTGATACCAGAGACTTGAAGCCATATTTATTATATGAGCCGTTTGTTTTTCTTAAAGTTTTGCAGTAGCAGTTACTCATCTGAACTTTATCATGATTTTAAAAATAAACATCAATTTGGCATATGAGTGACAGAAGTGTTACGTATACGACCCATCCCAGCGGCTTTGTTCAATCATAATATGACACACTGTATATACTCGCAATAATTAAAATTGCATTCATTGTAGCTCTAGGAAAATTAACATGACTCGCCCAGTAAAATACAGGTTACTTAAAAATGTCGTGTCAATACAATTTATTTATTTTGCTTATTTAGTTTACTAATTGCTGCGAAGATATTAATATCTTAATAGACTTGTAGTATAAATTGTCTAAATTTACGTTTTTTTTTTTTTTTTTCCAATTTTCGAGTTAGTACTCTAGTTTCTTAAGTATGCTGTTGTATAGTATACTTAAATTAATAAATAGTTAAATATCTTAAATTTTAGGTATTAGTTTTAAAAATTAGGTTCGCTTTGATTTGTTTGTACTAAATTTTTAAGCGGCATAGTTGTTATCCTTGTAAATATTGCTTCAGTTTGGCAGTTTACAACACTTAAATTAAATGTTCGAAATTAGGAACATTGACATAGAGTGAACTAAATATTCAATTATGTTCAAAACCACTATGCCAACTTTTTGAGAATTTTAAAAATATTTTTTTTTATGTATCCACAACTTAACTTTGGCTTTAAAAAATATGCATATTTTTGAAGTTACTGTTTAGGAACCAAGAAATAAATTTCTTGAGGTTGAAAACGAGACGCATTATTGTAATGGTCTTAAAGTCCTTTGATGCTTATCTCTTAGATTTGGCAATAATTTTATTTTAGGTTCTATTTTATGTTTAACAATATGTATTATGTCAAAAATTCAAATATTTTTGAACTTTCATCAATTTTAAGCATTCCCAAATCTATTCGAATCAGCTCTATATTTTTTAGATATTATATTAGGTGCGCAACTAAGTTCTCGCTGTTTGTCAATAGATGGCATTAGCAGAAAGTTCTGGTCGATTTTGACATACCCAAAACTTCATAAACGAAGCTTAGGCATATGGTAAGCAAACTGCTATGGCACATTAGTGAATTTCTTTTTGCATTATTTACTTGTGGCTGTGTGAAAATGTCTAGTTTTGTGCCAAAAAATCATCATTTGCGGGAAGTGTTGATTTTCTTGTTCTGTTCGAAAAAAACGGCAGCTGAAGCGCACCGAGAGCTCCAAAAAGTGTACGGAGATGCTGCTCCAAGCGAAACAACGTGCCGTGATTGGTTACGTCGCTTCAAAGACGGTGATTTCGATGTTGACGACCGTCCACGTAAAGGAGGACCCAAAACCTTCGAAGACGCTGAATTGGAGGCATTGCTCGATGAGGATTCGTGCCAAACGCAAGAAGAGCTTGCTTCAGCATTAGGAGTTACACGCCAAGCCATTTCCAAGCGATTGCATGAGTTGGGAATGATTCAAAAGCAAGGAACTTGGGTTCCTTATGATTTGAAACCAAGGGACGTTGAGCGTCGTTTTTTCGCCTGTGAACAACTGCTCCAGCGACAAAGAAGGAAGAGTTTTCTTCATCGCATCGTGACGGGTGATGAAAAATGGATTCATTACAGCAACCCAAAGAGGAAAAATTCTTGGGGACTACCCGGTCATGCTACCACGTCGTCGGCTCGGCCGAATACTCACGCTGCGAAGGTTATGCTGTGCATTTGGTGGGACCAGGTCGGTGTTGTTTATTATGAGCTGTTGAAACAAGGCGAAACCATCATTGGGGAACGGTATCGAAGTCAATTGATGCGATTGAGCCGAGTACTGCGAGAAAAACGGCCACAATACGAGCAGAAGCACGAAAAAGTGATTTTACTCCATGACAACGCTCGGCCTCACATTGCCAATCCTGTTAAAACCTACTTGGGAACGCTCAAATGGGAAGTCCTACCCCACCCGCCATATTCCCCAGATATTGCGCCGTCCGATTTTTACTTGTTCCGCTCGATGGCACATGTTCTGGCTAATCAGCAGTTCCATTTATATGAAGATATCGGAAAATGGCTTGATTCGTGGATAGCCTCTAAAGACGAACACTTCTACCGTCAAGGTATTCGAACTCTACCAGAAAGATGGGAAAAAGTTGTAGCTAGCGATGGGCAATACTTTGGATGAGTCATTGAAAACCATTTTTGTATAATAAAGTTACATTTTCATCAAAAAAACAGCGAGAACTTAGTTGCGCACCAATATTTTGATAGAAAGGAAACTATTTGAACCCTAATTTAATTTAAAAAAAAAATGTTTAGCAATATAGCCAAAAACAAAAAAGGTAAAAAATATTATGCCGATGCACATAAAATACTTTCGGATCGTATAATTATTTATACTCGGGAAAAAAGAAAACTTTTTATGCAATGATCCTATTAAAATCCTGACATGTGGCCAAAGTACCCAAAGAGGTCCTGGTATTATAATATGTCCTAACAAAATTTTGTTTTTATAATAAAATGCGCATACCTTTAAAGTTTTCCCTAGATCTTTAGGTTATTTATGGCTATTTTAAATCTATTCGTTTATCCGTAGAGACGAACTGTCGAAAAGATAACTTTTGAATAAATAAATTCGATGCGCTTATAATAATAATTATTTTAGCCTTTCTAACTCTTGTTATTTAATCTGAGTTTTTATTATACCATATAGAATATGAGTGAGGAATGAAGTCTAACAAAACTTTACAATATTTTTCGCACTTATGATTTAAAGTGTTAAATACATATATACTTTGCGAAAGATTTATCAACAATCTCAAATTGATTTATTTGACCATAATTTTTAGCCATAATTCAAAGTCCACAAATTGCCAAACCAAACTGACGTCAAGATAGAAAAAAATAAGTTTCGATATATTGGCAAATCGAACACATTAACACAAGTGTTTGGGCATTTGTTGACCACTAACCAACGACCAGGCCATAAGCCAAATGGGCGCGAAATTTAATTTTATGGCAAATCAACTTTATCTTGCACATTGCATAAATATTTCATTTTGACTTGCAGCTCTGCAATATTAAAAATAAATTGAATGATTGAAACTTATTTGCGTTAAATTTTAATTAAATACAAAATAAAAGGCCAGATATTACATTTTTTGTCCTTCATATGATTTAATTTTTTTTTTTTCTGAAATAATTATAACTTATTTACTTTTATAGCTTTGCGGAAATTTGAAGAAATGTTTTGGTGGTACAATTTTATTCGAGTCCTTGGGGTTTATATTTATTTGCTGCAAAGGTATACTAGATTTGTGTTTATCGCGATAAGAAACTAACTAGGGTTCTTAAGGATTTCGATTCCGATTCCAACTGGTCTAAAAGTCTAAATGAACTGTTTTGTCAAATTGACCGAAAAAAATTGAAAATAATGCACAGCTGTCCATCTTTTTTATTTCGGCTGGAATACCTGTTGTAGGACTACTTGATCATATAGCTGCCATATGAACAAAATTTTAAAGCTAATAAAGAGCATTGCACGGTCAATTGTTTTCCTTTACTTTACTCCTTTACTTTTCATGTCTGGATTTTATGACTTAGTTGGAAGATAATAAAACAAAATGCCTAACACATGCTGGCAACATTTTCTTTTGTAAAAGACAATAAACAAGGCACCCCTGCAGATATTTGGATTTCTATAAAAGCAGAATTAAAATTAGAGCCAAGAATTTGTTACGTATACAAATCTATGGATGCAATGTATAGTATATTCAAGATTTTAAAGATTCTAAATAAGTATACATTTAAGTGTTTTATTTGCTAAGAGGTAATTCTTCTTTCTTACAAAGTCAAAAATCTGAATCATTGCCAGACGTACTGCCTGGCCTATACCTTAATTGGATTGTTATTATATTGATTACACAGGTCCACAAAAAATTGAGTTTGACGACTGAATCCGCATCTGAGAACCAAAAACTCCGAATACCCAAGGATTGTGAAACACCCCAAAAAACAAGTTATTTTGGAGGCTACCTCAGTAATCTGTCATGCTGTGTTTTTTTTTGACATCGGATTCGGATTTAGCGAACTCAAAAACTTATACAACACATAGTCGGACAACCGGTCTCGAAAAAAATGTGTGATTTTTTGAGGTTATTTTATCACACAGGCATACAAAATAACCAATTAACGAGTTCGGAGGTCAGACCAATTATATTATATATTTTGGGCTCGCTGAATGAGCGGTTTTTTATAATATATACATTAGGGTGGCCGTCGCTAGTATGACAAATTTTGAAACCAACGATATCGATAACCTTACCGCCCAAAAGTTCCCTATTTACCTGCATAGATCGCCTGTAAAATTTAAAGACATTCCGAAAGTATTCGATGGTCCCGAAAAAAGGTCAAAGGTTATAACTAAAAATTTCATATGAATGTATAAATAGCAACCTAACCTACCAAACCGTAAGTTTGTCAAAAACATGTTCCAAATATAATCAATGGGTAAAAAATTTTTTTTTTATTTTCTATTTTCGAAAAATGTTTTTTTTTCGCAATATTTTGAAACCCGTTTCATGAAAAAATTTTTTGACTGCATTTTCGGTTTAAAATTTATAAGCTAGTGTAATTAATAAATTTATTCAATTTTTTGGTATTCAAGCTTACCAAATTTATGCAGGCCGGCTCAATATTTATTTAAAATTATTTTTAGAAAGACATGAGACTGTTTTAACCAAAATTTGTTTGATTGGAAACAAGTTTTTAAAGGTTATTCTACAGTCAAAAACGGAAAAAGTGAAAATTATGACCTTTGATCTATTTCCGTGGCCATCAAATACTTTCGGATCGTCTTTAAACTTTACAGGCGCTATATGCAGGTAAAAAGGAAACTTTTTAGGTGGTGGCGTTATTGATATCGTCGGTTTAAAATTTTGCCATACCAGCGGCGGCCAACCTAATCTACATAGGTAAAAGCAAAAAACCTAAAGGAGTTTTGTAGTTGTGCGTTTTTCTTGGAAACCAAACAAATTTGGGAAGAAAACTAAACTATTTTGTTTGAATTTATCAGAGCAAACCCGCTAACGATATACATTTTCTTAAAACGTCTCAATGAAGCCCTTTCATTTGAAAAACAACAATGGCTTTATTCATCATATAGGAGGGCGCTGTACTCAATATAATGTGACGTCACATAGTCTATAAGTAGCTAGCGGATGCTCAAGACGCTGCCAACGATATCTCATTCGCCAAATTGTGATAAGACGTTTAGAAGTTACGAGGGAACAGATGAACATAAATACAGGCTCTTCTCTTTGCTTCAACTTGCACGGGTTAAAAAAATTGATTCTCATAAAATCAGAATATTTTTATTTCCATTTGATAAGCAAATAAGTACAAAGGAATTCTAAAAATTAACAGAGAGTGTTTGAGTGGTTTGTTAGGCAGGTATAATTTTTGACCATTTCACTAAAATGTGATTCGATTTGATGCGGTGTCTTTTTAAAATTTTGTTTATTTTAATGCTTTCGATAAGTTAAGGAGTTGTTTAAACGTAGTTAACGAAAATAGTTTTCCTGGGTAGGGAAATGCGGTATCTGCTGCATACCCTTATTTGTTGTCACGGCACTGCACAAACCTATAGTACCCTTGATTCGATGAGTACAAGGCATAAATATGGAAACTCTCTACTTAAAAAGTATTTTCGCTGCTATCTAAACGCCATCTACGTCTGATTTTTTCTTTGTGGTACGCTTATGGAAGTTAAGTATACGACTTGGTTAACAAACTTACAATTTTGCTGCTATCAAGATTTTGAATTTCACATTTTTAAAAAAACCTTCCCCTCAAGTATTTAGTCTTGAAATTGATTATGAGTTGTGCACGCCATTTTAAGGCCTCGTCATCTGTTTTATGTTTGTTGGCCTAAGGTCACCTAAATGTGCCGCATTCTAAAGTAATTATTTCATAACGATAATTTTATTAAAATGCTCTGTTTCATTTTTATGAAGCGGAAATAATTGCTTTTAAAAATATGCATTGTTTTGGGGGCGCTGCTTACGTCAGCTTCAAAGTGTGGCAATAAAAATAAGTTTTGTTTAATAACAATAATAAAATTTAATTAACATTTAATTGAAGACGCAAAATATAAAAGCCAGCTAAAAAATGAAAGAAGAGAGACCAGAAAATAATTAAGAAATTGTGGTACATTTGTAGAAGCTGCAATTAACTTGAGTGCAAGTTCTGTATTTTCCATTCCATCAAGAAAATTTTCAATTTATGGTAACAAGTGCAATTGCATTAAAAGTCAACTAAATGCGTATACGCACTGTTGTCCAAAAAATTACACATTTTGTGAATAGACGCAAATTTTTGTTTTCTCAGCCAATAAATTGGAATGCTTTGCTCCCTTTCGGGGGGTTTTAGAACTTGCGGTTTTGTGGTCTTTTTCAGCTGTGCACACATGAATACGGGTTCATTAGGAAACCTCATATACAACGTTTAGATGTGCATTAGTGTTACCACTTTTTAAGAGGGCGTGATTGAGGTTGGACACAGTGTTAGTGTGTTTGTGGTTTTGGCCTGGCACGTGCCTAGCCTGTTTTATTTAGTTATAAGAGCTAATTAGTTGTTTAAAAAATGATTTTGAAGTAACTTAAATATAGAAAATAAGAAGAAAGAGTCAGAGTGTCGCTCGACTGTGGCATAAGCTCAACTCATTTGCTCAAAGTATTGTCTTGATAAGCCGATTACCGTAGGTTAACGTTTTCTTGTTGATTAGGCTCACATAAGTCTACTTACTAATTTTAGTAGCCCAAGTTGTATTGATGCGTCTACAAATAATATACCGCTTACTTTAAGGTACAGGATAAAAAATTTTCTTGAAGAAGCCGCGATATTCTCTTATGCGATCAGGTTGCTAAATATAAACATAATTTAAAGTAACTGTTTGTACGTATATGGAAAATCTTTTGTATTAATTTTGTGGCCTAACTACTTAGTTCTTGCCGATACACTCAAAAAACTTCCATAAAAATGAGTGCGGCCAAAATATTACCATCAATGATTTTGGAAAAGAGGATGCCATACTATGCCCAAAACGTGGGATTTCTCGAGATTTTTTTTTGTTTGTTTTTGGGGTTATTTGATTTGTTTGGTGGTCATATTCCAAATATCTTTTATAGTAAACCTTTGTCTAACGAACTAAAAATTATTTCTATTTCTGCAGAATACTTTGGTTTCTAATTTAAGTTACAAAACGAATTTTTTATGTGTCTTAAATCCGATTGGTTTGTTGCAAGAGAAATCAAAACTAATTGGCAATGCGGAACACGGCTAAGAGCTAAGAGGCCTCAAGGCTTGTTCAATATGTAGCTTAGTAAGTGCATGTATCTTATAAGTTACTCAGCTAGCATACTGTTATTTGTATATAAGTGTGAAAATTAATGTATGGCAAATTGTAAATAGTTTGCACTAAATCAAAAGGTGCCTAGGGCATAATAAACAAAACGTTTTAGAATATGAAAATTCCCGCACGGTTGAAGCAATGAAAAGCAAAGTGAGCGTAATCATTAATCATCTACGGTCAAAGTCAAAGATACACAAACTGGCACACACACCCACCCACAAACAATGACGAATAGACAAACAAACACACTCAATGCCAGGGGCGTATCTAGAAAACAATTTGGAGACTTCTTAATTTCATACCCAAATCGAGTTCTAACTAAGCATGCTGCACATTATGAAAGTTTGTAAATAACTCAAATACTTTGCGTAGCTCTTCTATGCCCATAATGCACCCCTTAGATCCGCCTCTGCTTGATGCATACAGTATGTATTGGGGGACTTTTCTGGTTACTACTCGACGTCGCTAAATCAATTTCAAACAACAAACACTTTAAAACGACGCGTTGCGCTGAAAGAATGCAAGGTTCCTTAAGCAAATATTATTATTGTATAAAATTTTTTATTAAAAGAGCAGGCTGCTAAATGTGCGAGTGAGATAAGCGGCAACTGTGCGAGTATGTGAGTGATATACATATGGCAGACGTACACAAACAAAATGTGACTTATGCTATGTTTACATCGGCTCACACTGTGGCGTGTGAGGACGCGTGCCAAAGTTAATTTATACATTTGATGTGAACACTACTTCACATTTTAAGAAAAGCTAATTGTGGAGCGTTAAATAAAATTTATTATATTTTTGATTGAAAAATTTAAAAAATTTTGAAATTACAAATGCAATTGTTCTTATATTGCGAAGGATTATAAGCATGAATGGTACTTTCCCAATTTAATATATTTAAATAAAAAAATTAAAAAATAAACAAAATTGAATTTAGTTGTGGAGTGGAAAAAATTTGGTTGACAGCCGAAAAAGTGTCAAAAAGTAATCTAAATATTAAAATGTGAAGACAAAAATGGTCGTACATTTTGTGGTCACACTGTTCAAACGATTTTACTAAATCTGTTACCAATGGAAAGGGAGCAAAGATCTAGCGTAGAAGTGCATAATATATTTATTTTTTTTTTAAATAGGTTTTTTTCAGTTTTATATACCCACCATCATATATTGTGATTAATCGCACCTAGTGTTATTTTTAATCAACTGGGATGTTGCCCAAAAGTGGAAAACTCTGCTCTCGTTTTACCCAAAAAAAAAACGCATTAAATGAGTGATAGTATTTGGCTTTTTTGTTTATTAGGCTCACATGAATCTCTATAGGGAACCTAAATCTTAATCATTATTGTCCACGTCTGCTCATAAGGATGGGCAAATGGATGGAAATGCCTATGTCGATACTCTAGTTGGAAAATAAACTTTCATTCTGCACCAATCTATCTGCTGCTATGGCAACAGTGTGAACTTGCCACAAAAAAAAAAACTACTTCTGTTTACACTGCAAAACTATTCATTTGTGTGACGTTTAGCGGCTATGCAGTGTAAACCCAGCATTAGAGAAGTTTGCCGAGTTAAAAATTTGTTCACAAAACTCGTTGAAGCTGGTTTCGGGTGCAACAGCGCGTATGACTGTGGCTGTTGACATTACGGGGGTGCGGCCGTGTTTATTTATGTGCAACTTAAAATTTGTATTATTTGTTTTGTAGCCGTCGAAAAAAAAAATGTCTGCCAAAATAGATAACTGACAATGATTTAATGAGGCACATTTTCGTTTCATTTTTTTTTTTGTTACAATTTTTGCTCTTCATTTATTTTTTTTCTTAATGATAATTATGATAATAACTTAAATGTAAATTAATGATAATTTTCTAAGCAAAATTCTAGTAGAGCATTGTCGCTGCATACGTAATGTAAAATTATTCATACGCAGCGTTGACGGCATTGTAAATAATAAAAGCTGCGAATATTAAATTAGCAAGACTTGTGTGATGCAATACTCTTCTGAAAAAAAAAATATGAGCTTAAATCAACCGCAGTGGTACTTAAGCGGAATAGTGTGCATTTAAAAGTAGATCTAAATATAAGTTTCAGATTATGGTGAAAAACACTCATTGAAAATAAAAGCTACTAGAACAGCTGGAAATTAATTGAAATTAATCTGCATATGGAGAAGACGGGGTTTATTGTATTTTTGTTGTTATTATAAGGGGCTTGTTCGGGGTTTGTTATTGTTGTTGTAAAGTTTGCAGTGCCGCACTTGCATGCATAAGAATCAGTTTCGAAAAAACTTTTTAAGCCGAACTAGTGCAGTATTAGATATTACTAGTATTTACAAATTTAATTTGTAGACCCATGTGAGCCTAAAGAACAAATCAATGTTGAGCTTTACTTGATACGCCTTAAGTCGCATTTAAAGTGAGCCCCAATATAGGCGCCACCACAAACTCCGCAACAAACCGAATATACTAGCTTCACCGCTTTGTTTCCGTAACATACTTAAGAACTCTTTTAAGGAGCTCTAGATATTTCCTTGATACTCAACTCCTTGGATATAAATTTTTGCTTCTTTGTTCCCAAATTTTTTCTTCATAACCAAATTTTTGAATTCTGATTTGATATTATTATGTCCTGCATATTAAGAACCCATTAATATCACCGATTAAATGATCCGCCTTCACAGTCGCACCTCTCCATTTTAGTTTTTTTTAGACATGAATGGTATTTCGTGTTATTTCATGTTTATTTTACAGATACTCCTACAAAAAAAGCGTTCTAACGAAAACAAATCACTTTATCTGTTTTTTCTTGGAACATGCTTAAACTGAGCTTTTTATACCCTGTACCTATAGGTACAAAGGGTATACTAGATTTGTGCAATGTATGTAACGGACAGAAGGAGGCGTGGCAGACCCCAAGTCCTTCATACCAAAATGCTTATCATAACCTCGGGTAGCGATTGAGCCATGTCCGTCCGTCCGTCCGTCCGTCCGTCCGTCCGTCCGTCTGTCCGTACGTCCGTCCGTATGAACGCCTAGATCTCGGAGATTATAAGAGCTAGAGACACGAAACTTTACCAGCAGGTGCGCATATTTCCTGGAAAGATGAAGTTTGTTGAATCATGCCAATATCTTCCCCCGTTCCCCCGCAGTAGAGTTTCGCGGTTTTTAGCCAGTTTAATATTTTCATCTGAAATTTAACAGAGCGATGCGTTGTGGTTACAAAATCGGACAAATACAGCAAAGTTATAGTCAAAAATGTACAAATTTCACCACCCTTGCCTATAAACTGCGTCAATATTTGACTCCTCGTAATTATGGTTACAAGTGACCTAGCTTTGGGTAAGCTGATTCATGTGGCTCTAATAAACAAATCCACATCCAAATTTTATCGATGTGGTCCCCCCACCCCCCGCAATCGATTTACCGTGTTTTCTCCCACACCCCTCTACATACCAACTTAAAACTTACCCCATATACTTTAAATAAATTCTTTGACGTAATATTTGAGTTTCATCAAAATCGGTAATAATTTAGGGAACTTATGGGTATAAATATCGAATTTCACCAAAAAAAAAAATTCCAATTGGAAAATTCTTAGAAGGAATATGCAGGAAAAATTTTTTCGAGACAAAAGTTACAGGGTATTCCACTGCCGGGCACCGCCTCGACTGCATCACATTTTTATTATTGTTTTAGAAGGCAACTCCTTTTTAAAGTTTCACTTAAAAAAAAGATTCATTGCCATGGGTTTTATCTTTCAAAATTATTATTTTTTTTTTTTTATAATTTTTTTTTTTTGATATTAAATTTTATTTTTGCAATGATTGAAAGTAGTAAACCATAATATATAAAATATTTTAACCTGTAACAAATGCGTTCTGAGTTTTCACTACACTGAATCGTGAAAAACCATTCTTCGCTTATGGCTAACAATACTAACTTATATTAAGCTTTTAGCGATACTTTCGCTCAGATTTTGACTCCTGGAGGCCGTAGGCTTTACTCGGCTCCTACACTTACGGCTTTATTACCGGCGCGGTCGCACCCGGTGCGCTTATGTTTTCCCAAGAATGTCCTTGATTGTCCTTACAATCCCTTTAGTTTACACGTTACGATAATTTCAATTCACGATCAACTGATCAAGAGTGACTCCACACAAGACTGACCCAGCTTTGGCTGCAGTTCCACCATATACAGCACTATGCTTATCTATCTATCTTTCCTAATACAGAGAATAAAGAGTTCGCCGTACTCTATATTTTTCCTGTCGCCTACTTTAAACTCACACCTACGCACTAAACTATTACTCTACGCCCTAATACTAATGCACTACGCACTAACACTAAGCGATCAAAAGCACAACAAACCCAAGTGCGCTATATTTGTGCTGGTACTGGTGAGAGTAAGAGGCGCGCTTTCTCCACTACCATCACCAAGCAGTGCAAGCAGTACATATATGGTCCAATTGGCATTGGAACAAATGTTGTTAGGCGACAATTTGCCTTCTCACAAACCTAACTCAAGAACAAGTAAATACAAAGGTGATTCCGCAAAAGCTAACATATAATATACGAAATAATTTTTAGTCTCAAAAATGCAGCTCTAAAAAACAAATGCCGTTTGAAATAGCTATTACTTATTTTTCATCATTGTTTAATTTTTCTATGCATTTCCATTTAACTACTTAAAAGATTGAACACTCAAAAGATGTTTCCCACATAAAGTGTTCCGCAAACAGTGAGCTGCTGCTGTTCTTTGTTCTACGTAAAGGGTAAACAAAAATCGCAAAAACAAATGAAAAAATCCTAAACAAAACGAAAATGAAACTTAAACGGAATGCTTGTTTGCATTTATTTATTTATGAGCATGTATATTTTCCAGTTTCTTTCTATTTATAATTCCGTGGATTGTTTTTTTTGTTTTGTGTGGTTGCTGTAGCGGGTCAAACGCGTGCACTAGGTCCGTCCGTTCGTTTTCCGAGTACTTAGAAATGCGAAAATCTACAAGTGGCTGGCGTTGAAATATGATGCACAAAAAGTAACAACTACAATATACACGTAAAAAGCGGAAATGGGAATTATTTTTTTTTAAACATTTTTAAATGTGTCTTGGAAATTATGAGTGTATTTATATACTAGTTTATTTTTTTTTAATTTTTAAGAGATTACTAGATTATTAAAATTATTATTATTATTATTAAGCAATTCAACGGTTTTGGTTAGCCTTTTAAATAAAATGGCACAAAAGTTTTGCGTTTACGCCACTTCAAGTTAAACTGACACAATTTAACTTCAAAAGCGCCAGCGTAAAACTATAAAAATGTAACTAAAAGATAGAGATACAAGTGGCAGGCAAGATGCAGAAAATGTGGAAACTTTTACGGAAAGTCCTTAAACAAATAACAAAAGCAAAGAGTTGTCAGTAGGTAAGCATAAAAGCACAAAAGCCAGTGAGAAATGTCTTTCTGTGTATGAGTATCTACATTACTTTGCTTGTGCATTTGTATGGGTAATGGGTATCTGTGTGTGTGTTCGTGTTGTCGCATGCCTTAAGGATATTTAAGAATTTTGCAAAGTTTTGCACACACACACTATATATAGTATATACATCTATATATACTTGGCTAGGCAAGGGCAAAGCCACGACGCACACAGGCTGCAAAATAGGCCCACTTACGGACACAGATGCTCATGCTCAATGCTATTTGTGGCCAAGGATTTGTTTGTACTTACTCCGGCTGCAGATCATTGAAAGGAAAATGACAACTGTATTTAAATTATGACATGTGACTTGATTGGAGATCAAAGAAAATCAAATGTGCCTTAAGCTGTTAAGTTACTTTAGGCGGGCGTTGTGACACTTGTTAAAAATTAAGCTTGAATAAAAGATTGATTGTGGTATAAAAAAATAGAACACAAATAGAGCTAAGCATATTTTATTAAAGATGTTGTTTAAGTTTGGTTTCATTTTGAAACAATTGTACATATAATGGTAAAAAGGTTAAGTGTACAATAACAACTTACTATAAGCGTAGGCATTTACGCCCGGTCCAGATTCTTGATTATGAGAATTAGAGTATTTTTGCCCAATAGAGTGTTGTATAATCGGTTTTGGTGTTGGAAAACTGTTTGCAATCAACTGCTAGTACTTATATATGTATATATATAATTGAAGCTGTAATTTCTTGGCAGCTGAAGATCAGAAAATATATATTGTGTTGACAAATATACAAAAATTTTTCTTTTATGCTTTGAAATGGCAATTTTCTTAACAAAAATAAAGCATAAAGATACTAGTTGATTGTTGTTTGTTACGTTGTTAGTCGCACATATATATACCTTGTTGTTAGGGTTGCGCAGGTCATAATTCGGGTATTCTTGCCTTTATGCATTTAGACACGACAAAATGTTCTAAACTTCAAAAGTTATAACAAAAATCTATCTAAAGCTTCTTTTTTTCCGTGAAATCGGGTTTTTCACAATTTTTGAAGATTATTGAAAAAAATGTTGTTCTATTTTAAGCCAATTTTAGGAAAACTTTCAAAGTTCAAAAACGAACGCTGTGTCCTTAAAACAAGAATTAGACACGACAAAGTGTTCTAAACTTCAAAAGTTATAACAAAAATCTATCTAAAGCTTTTTTTTTTTCCGTGAAATCGGGTTTTTCACAATTTTTGAAGATTATTGAAAAAAATGTTGTTCTATTTTAAGCCAATTTTAGGAAAACTTTCAAAGTTCAAAAACGAACGCTGTGTCCTTAAAACAAGAATTAGCGCCGGTTGTTTATTTGAGAATGTTTTGTACGATTTTGAGAGCAAGTGCTCTTAACAAAGGCTCAATAAAACTATTTCGTATTTATTTTAACAATGTTTAGCTTTACACTAGTAAGATCTAAGCATGCCGTAAATCTGTTTTAAGCATTATTAATATTTCTTATTTTAAGAATTTCTGTTCTTATTCTAATTAAATTTATTTTTTTTAATTAAATAATTTCAAGCTATGATTAATAAAATCTTATTTTGAGATTTCAAAATTCAAAATTAATTTAAAAAAATGTTTGACATTTAAGATTACCAAAAATCACAATTCAATTTTGTTGTCTTTTTTGAAGACTTTTAATCTTAATTTTGAGTGTTTTTTATTTTATATTTTTTCTTGTTAAAAAATTTACATTTTTTTTGGAAAGGTACAAAAAAAAAGTGTTTTTAAATTTTAATTTAATTGAATATTGTTGAACCAATTTTATTTAAAATAAGTTGTCAATAAGGCTCTTAAAAAAAATGTAAATTTTAAACCAACACAACAAAAAAAAAATTTGTATTTTGTTAATTATTATTTGTAAATATGAATTTTTTTTTTTTTTTTTTTTTAAATAAAATAAAAATTTTTTGTTTTTTTTTAAATATATTTAAAAGCTTTTTTACTGTCATAAGTTTTTAGAAATTATAATATATTTTTGAAATATTTAATAAAATATGTATTTTCTTGTTTTATGATGAAATAATGTATTTTTATTTTGTAGGTAACTATAAAAGTATTAACATTGCGCAAGAAACGATTTTTTAATTATTTGTATTAAAAGATGCAATTTCAATAAAAACATTCAAAACAAAAAAGTTAATCCAAATTAACCATTCGCAATGTAAGAAATTCTAAATTGTTTCTAGAATACGAAAATCTAAATTAATATTTAATTAAATATAGTACAGTCGGGACTAGATTTAGTTTTTTTATTGAAAATATTATATTCTATAATATTTACACACAATTATAAGCTTAAAAAAAATGCAGCGCTTAAAAGTTAAAAAAGAAGTTAAACAGGTGGCGTAAGTTTAAATTTTATTCGACATTTTTTTCAACACTGAAATTAAAAAATACACTGACGATGGGGTGTGTTAAATTGGTGCTTGAAATTTGTGTTGGCCAAACTTTTTTAATAGTAGCAAGAGACAAAAAAACGAGTTTAAAAAATTTTGCTTGTAAGCGTAATAAAAGGACAAAGTGAAATACCTACCCAAACTGCTCCATGGAGTATAAAGAGGCCCCCAACAACTAAAAAAAACCTTAAAAGGCAAATTGTGGTTATCTTTGAAGCTGGCAGCTGTCTCTTGCATTTTTAATGGCACTCTAAAGTCAGAACTTAAAATTTAGCATGTCAATCGGACAATTGTTCGGAGTGCTTTAATAATATATTAGAGTGAAAATTCTTTTAATACACACAATAATCATACTTCCAGTGAAGTTTATTTTAGTAAATTGATATGTATTTTATAATATTTTTTTATATTTATTGCTGGCTACTAAAGTACAAAATTGAGATAAAATTTGGAAGGTGCCAGACAGTGGGCGATCTTAACCTTTTAACCTAAGTCTGTGTTATCTTTTACAAGTATTGATGTAAAGTTCATAAGGCTAACCTGAGGCAGTATACCAAAACTTGGTAATTCTTAATCAAATATAAAAATATTTTTACTTAGTTGAAGGTTTGTTAAATATTTAATAACTGAAACTAAGGGAATTAATAATGCCTGGGTATTAAAGTAACAAACGGAAATAAATTAAAAATTTTTTTGTTAATGGAAAAATGAAGGTATTAAATTTCTACTGTATTCGTTCTTATGTAAATAATAGAATTAAATATAAAATTTGCAATAAAATATTGGGAATCAGTCGCGGTGGTGCACAGTGGTCGATTTGGCTTGTCTAGCTCATAGCTTAGTTACTAACCGAGGTAATTGTAGACTTTTAGGTATAAGGAACTTGTGTTCTATTTCTGTCTAACTATTAATTTTTTTTTTAAGTCCTTATTTCGAAAAAGGAATAACATTAAACGTCACACTGCTTAACAACTGCTAAACCCTTCCAGTTACACAAAATAAAAAATGTGGTACAGTCGAGGCGGTGCCCGACAGTGAAATACCCTGTACCTTTTGTGTCAAAAAAATTTTTCCTGCATATTCCATCTAAGAACTTTCCAATTGGAATTTATTATTTTTTGGTGAAAATCGATATTTATACCTATAAGTTCCCTAAATTTTTACCCATTTTGATGAAACTCGAATGTTAGAACAAAGAATTTATTAAAAGTATACGGGGTAAGTTTCAAGTTGGTATGTTGAGGGGTGTGAGAGAAAACACGGTAAATGGATTGCGGGGGGTGGGGGAACCGCATCGATAAAATTTGGATGTGGATTTGTTCATTAGAGCCACATGAATGAGCTTACCAAAAATTGTGATTCTAGGTCACTTGTAGCCATAATTGCGTAGAGTCAAATATTGCCGCAGTTTATTGGCAGGGGGAGGTGAAATTTGCACATTTTTGACTATAACTTCTGTTGTATTTGTCCGATTTTGTTCATTTTTTACACATAGATGCATGTAACTACAACGCATCGGTCTGTTAAATTTCAGGTGAAAATACTAAACGGTGTGGCTAAAAACCGCGAAACACTACTGCGGGGGAACGGGGGAAGATATTGACATGATTCAACAAACTTCATCTGCTTAGGAAATATGCGCACCAGCTGGTCTCTCGCTCTTATAGTCTCTGAGATCTAGGCGTTCATACGGACGGACAGACGGACGGACGGACGGACGGACGGACGGACATGGCTCAATCGCTACCCGAGGTTATGATAAGCATTTTGGTATAAAGGACTTGGGGTCTGTCACGCCTCCTTCTGTCCGTTACATACATTGCACAAATCTAGTATACCCTTTGTACCTATAGGTACAGGGTATAAAAATGTTCTACTCTCAAAACAGGAAACAGGAAGAAACAAGAACAAAACAAATTATTTTAAACTTTTCTACAGTCATTTGTTTCGACTAATTAAATCAACTTTAAGATAAACATATTTAAATCCAAGACACATTCACTCATCTGAAAAGAAAGTTGAGAAATGTTTTGAACATAGCTTCTTACATTTTTTTTTTATTCCATTTCCTTTTAGCAACAAGTGCAAAACCCAAGTAAAGCCTGCTGGAGACAGGCCATCTTGGCCTGCGGCTGGCGTCATCTGTAACATTTCGCGATGGTAAAGCACAATGCGGAAATTGTAAAAACGGAAAACGGCACGAACACAGCCATAATTGTGAAAACAACCGGAAATGCAGCGCATACGAAGACGACGACGGCATTGTCGGATTCATTTACCGACCTAAATGGTCATGAAAATGGCACGACGGGTAAGTGCATCAAATTATTTCCTAAGCTAAGCGCTAATAAGACTAGTTAAAAAAAAAAAAATGCAACCATTTCTGATTATTTTGGGTCACTGATTTTGAAGCTGGCAAACTCTTTAGTTAAATAAACTTTAACTTTTTATAATGCCGTCAATAAGAGCATGTGAATCCAGTTCTTGGACAGCACATGTTCTTTTGTTTTTGTAGAAATCTTTCTCAAAGATTTCATGATTCTAAAACTCTCGCTGTGCTTACGAGCCTAATATTTGTAGATTTTATTCATTTAAGCTTTTCTGACACTTGTCAAGGCTTTTTAAAAGTTTTCCATTCGCCAGCCTGTCCGCTGCCGTTGATTTGTTTGTTTGCCTGACAGCCTAGATTGGCGTGGGTCTCGACTTGGTTCGGCCGGGCTAGCCCTTTAAATTGAATTACGCGTTGACTGCCGGCTGTCGTTCGTATGGTGGCTTTTGATTCTGGTGATGTAACCTCTGTGCTGGTTAATTTGGTTTTGTCACGATAACATCAGCTCGGCTCAGCTCAGCTCACGCCCACTTCCACCCCACTACTGCGGTTGCTGCTGGCCACAGTTTGCCTAGACTGGTGCTCTCTACCTCTCTGACAATATTGTTTTAATTAAATTTGTTTTACTTTGGCCAAATGCGACGTCACAATATGGCCGCCGGCCCTGAGCCGGGTTAATAATAATAATATTGTTCGGTTTTAGCCCAGCTAGGCCAAGTTAGAATGTCATATGGCTATAATAAGCTGCTTGTTAAAGCGTTAACTGCACACAAACTCTGATTTAACTTAAGGCGCTAAACTTACTTGTGAATAACGAGATATTGAAAAAGAAAGCTACTAAGACGCTTGATATTTAAATTTTTGTGAGCTCAATTTAAAAGCTAATATTTTGAGAAAATGTTAAAGAAAAACAAAAACATTGCGGAAATAATCTGCCAGAGGCATTCAAGGCAACAAATCCATCATATTTTGTAAAAAAAAAATAATCAGAATAAGTTTGGCATTTGAATTGAACTATTTTGTCAAAATTTAATATTCATGGGAATGGCTTGGATCTCAAGACTACTTATACACCAGAATTCTCAATATTTTCATACGAAGGAAAAATCATTTTTTAATTCAAATCGCATATGTTACGTTTCGTATCTGCGGAAATCTATTGCAAGTAGCTGTGGGTAGCATGTCCAGATTGGGTAACAATTTTTATTTTTAAATAAAATTTGATGATTAATTTTTTATAATCATAAGGTTATAATCATGATAATATATTTTTACATTTGAGCATTATAGCTTTTAACTTTCACATTTCCCAACTGACTACAATGCACACTTGACATATTAAAAAGATAAAAGGGCACAGGGTGCGTCTTATGTGCTTGTTCTTCATTTGCATTCAGTTTTTAGATATTGGCTCCCTTTTCCAACCCAAGCGATTTTTGCGATTTACTACCATATGTCTTAAGTACTTATTTTTCTGTGTACTTGTCCGTCGATGCTTCCTTTACAAATCGGCTGAAAACCTTTATACATATAACTTAGATTTATAACAACCTATCAAATGTAAACCCCTTTTGCCTAGAAGCTAAAGGACCGCTATGTAGACTCATTCAATATGAGCTTCAAAACATCTCAAAATTGGATAAACGCTTTAGAAATAATGGAATATACAAGTTATATAGGTGTCGGAACGTACCCACAACTTTTGCTAGATTTGTTCAATTTTGTTTGTTATATGTATATAAAGAAATAGTCAACTATTTTTTTAATTGTCAATTTTAGTGGCTCCATCTTTTTTAATAAAATGAAACTTCTGTGTTGAAGATTTTGAAATAAAATGGTCAATGTTCATCTTTTGGTACCCCTATTTATACGCAGCGTTATCCAAGTCAATGCTAATTTTATTGGTATAATCAAAATATTGCTAAATCTATAATATCCTAATAATATATGCGTAAATCGTAAAATTGTATTGAGAGCAACAGTTGACAAGAGCTTAAGAAGAACTAGAGCATAAGTATAACAAATTGCGTCCCCGACAGACGAACCGACATATGTACAAAACATTATTTTGCAGTACACCATGTGCCTCAGGCGCAGTGTATACAAGTTATATGTCACGACTCGCTAAGGATATTTGACAAGCTCATATCAACAAAATTAAATTAACTGCAAATAATTTTATTAGGCCCGCAAGAGCTGAGGCTAGGAACAAACAGCCCAAAAAACCAACACTCTCAGACGTAAAAATAAATCCACTCAAATTGATTGAAATAAATGTAAAACACAAAAATTCGACAACATTGACAAAGTTGTTGATGCTACAGTAGACACTCTCATGTGAAGAACTGAATATAATGATGTTTTTAACAAAGCTCTATTCACTAAAATTGTTTTGTAGACACAAGCTTTTGAGTGTGCCTGCACCAGTTCTCCACAACTATATACCAGCAAACCTTTCTACGTAGCAAGTTGAAACTTGATGGTAACAAGAAAATAATCCTTTCCAACATATCGAATAAAAACTGTGTGTATAAATAAAACAGGTGTCAGTGTTTATTATTCTGGTTGCGCCGAATGTAGCCAGACCTATTTGTTATCATTCAGTGCCCATTTCTAAGCTTTGCATAAATTGAAAATGAAAATTCAAAACTTCAAAATAATCGAAGGTTGACTATTAGAAAATACGCACTTTTTTTTATTTACGTTTAAGAATACTTGTAGAAATATTTTCTTTAATAATACAATTCTCTACAAAGAAATCGACCACTTAAGGAAAAGTTAAAAATTAAAATATGTCTTAGCTCGAGACGCCTTTTTCATAAACAGCAAGAGTGGTTTAATCGTTGCTATAATGTTCCTAGTAAACTTTACAGATTATTTACAGATTTAATAAAATATTGTAGTTATGGAAACGATTTAATAAACTTAACTTGATCTCTACTTTTATTTACTTTATAACTAAAATAGCAAAATATTTTAATTCTGAAGTACTTACCTTAAGTGCCAATATATTCAACCGTGCTTCGAAATTCACAAAATCGAAATGAATAAATTTTATTCGTTTTTGTTTTTGCGTGCTCCGAATTGCAGCTTTTTGTTGTCTAAACTTCTCATATTTCCCTTGCTGTCTTCGATGAATTCTCAATTTTCCCTTACAGTGTTGCCACTAGTGCTGAAGAAACATCTCTGTTGGCCAACATCGATAAATAGAGATTTTAAACTTCGATCATCGATGATTTCTCCAGCGCTAGCTGCCACAGATATGCACTTCTCGATTGCTTCATGTTGCTTTAAGGCCCCTACGCAGACACGAAAAATAAACAAAACTTCATATAAAAAAAACGCTCACAAACGTTTGGTCACAAACTGTTCCTGCAGGTGGTATGTAGACCAGTGTCGCTTGTTTTTTTGTTTTTTGATGCCAGTAGTAAACCATAGATGGCGCACTCAGCAAAAACAGCTGTTCGGTTTTGGCGCCATAAACAAAGCTTATGTGCAGCTATTTATTTTGGACGCGAAATTTATGGTTGGATGGAAAGGATGAGAAAATAGCTATAATAAGAAAATAATTCATTTGTAACATTAATGTGCGTTAAAATACGTCTATGCAATTCGTCCACACTCAGTTCTGCGCAATAAATATGGGTCACCCAAACACTCCGCCTTTCTCTGTGTATTGCCTCCTGTCATCGCTTTTTTCCTCATCCAACAATTCAATTGCAATGCATGTCATTATCATTGCATTGTTTACACACAATAGCAAAAGTAATAAACGTTGACGATAATTCATGTTTTATTTCGCGCCTTTTAAAAATTAGCTATTTGTAAACAAAAAGCAGCTGATTATCGATAATTGTCGGGCGCATATATTATTTAATATTTTTATGAAAAAAATAGTGCTATTTATACTACTTTTGGTATATCAATATTTCGAAGTTCGAAAAAACGTGCTGAGATACATTTATTGATTGAATTCTGAAACATTTTATAGGCATCCAAAATACTTCCGATTTGTTATGTGCATGTGTGTTTGTTGGTACTGTATTTGCATATTTGTGACTCTTTGAGTGTGTGTACTTCCGTTTCTGGGCTTATCAAAGCCATCTGCTGGCTGTTGTACATGTAAAACGTCTCATTAAACATCCTTCCGGCAGCCAGTGAGTATATCACCAAGTTGGTTGGAACGTAAAATATTATGTTTTTTTAAATTGGTTTACAAAAAAAACACTTTTTGTTCTCTGAGTTTTGAAAAAATGTAATTGAAAAGCTATAAAGCTCTATAAATTGTAAATACTTAGTAAAAGAATATTGTAATATTCGGGTAAATTAAGAAATTGGAATTTAAATATATTTTGAAAAAATATTTTATTTTGTGTAATCGGCTTTAATTAATTTATAACTAACTAATTTCAATTCTGCGTTAAATAGTCTGCGATTACCTTGAAGTATAAGAACTAATGACTTTTTTTAATTAAAAAAACTACAAGTAACTTTTTTGTTTATTATTTTTTCTTCCGATAGCTTTAGCTTATGTATTTGCTATAAACATTATTAGTACAATTTTAGTCAAATAAAGCGCAATAAGCACTTTTCTCCGTACCTGACTAAAATCGGAGACAGCACCATAGACTTACAACTTTATTTGCACAGAGGACTCTTATTCTTCTTTAGAAATATCTCATGCAGTATAATTTGTAGAAAGACACTAATATCCTTCCAATTGCTTCCTGACCATTCGTCTTTATTCCCAACAGTAATAGCTTATATCCACTCAGACTGACTTGGTAACCCTGCAATATGCTCTAACTCACTCTGCATACTTAAATCTACAGCAAACCCCAACACAGGCAACTACTTCCCGTGGAAACAAAACTCACTTGGCTCTACCAAAATCTTTCTGTTATGATATGATACCAGAACACTGCCAAATTCTAGGTAAATATTCCTGTGAAATCTTGCCGTAATCATCGAAAACAATTTCAACACTTTTGTGCTTAAAAAATTTTTTAAAATTCTCTCGCTTCAGAATATTATTTTAGTCTGGTATAAAACTTTTTAACACTACAAAAATCCTTCAGCCTAATTATATTCTTATATCCCCCATAGACACCCAAATGAACAAATTCACGCGGCTTACACGCGTAACACTTGCATAGTTTAGAATCGCCTTCCTCAATTTTTTGGAGAACGAAATCGTAAGATAGCCAACCTCTATCAAAAATTTATTAAAAAATCTACAAAAAACACCAGCAATAATTTCAAACCTCAGACTATTATAACAAAAACATAGACTAGTTTGTGTGTAACTCTTAAAAGTAGTAAAAGACTAAGACGTCCTGCTATATGTCCGTTCTTCTGCCTAATCTAGTTTTAGATGAACGTTCGGCAAATTCAGAAACCTATTAAAGCCGGGATGCTTCTACTGTAGCCAACCATTTATCACGCAAGACAAAAGTTATATTACAAATTTTATTCACAGAATTTTTACAATGCCATACCAAAAAATTACTACTACTATACAAAATTGTTTAAATAGTTTCTTCTTCTTTAAGTTCACAATAAAATGAATAAGCCACGATTAGGAAATAAATAATGATACCTATAAAGAAATATTGCTTACATACAACACGAATTGTAACTAATTTTTCTTATATCAGAATAACAAAACTTACTAAGACAACTCCAAATAAATATAATTTCCATTACATTTAGAAATAAACTGTTCTCCTCGGCCCAGTAAACAATTACTCGAGCTATTGTACTTAGTATTGCGTCCAAAATAAATTGAATAATGGTTGCTACTATCCAGAACAAAACCAGGCATTTATTCATCTAAATAGAACAAAATAATTTACTTTTATAGAATGTCACGAATCAACTAATTTACTTAAAACTTTGTGTGTTCAGCTCTTACGGTCTCTGAGATCTAGGTGCTTATATATAAAGACGGAGTATTTAGGTCGTAATAAAATTTGGCAAAAAAAAAAAATAGTTTTTGGGCTCGCTCTTACCTCAGCATGTTAGAATTCTGGTATAACCTCAAAAAACCCCATTCAACGACAATATTTTGTAAATTATCTGCGCAAACCCGGTCTTTAAAAAGTTTTTTAATTTGGTGTTTTAAAAAAATGCTACACACAAAAAAAAAGAAAAAGCTCAAGCTATGTTAGCTACACGTTTTTGGGATCGTTGAATTGGAATACCCAAAGATGCCTAGAACATCAAGGTTCGGACATAACCTAACTTTAATAAAAAAGATGGTGTACATTAAAGTCGGGCGCGCACGACTTTGGGATAGCCTGTACCACCACATTGCAATCAAATCCAGCATATTGCTAAAAAACTCCAGAAGTTATTTATTTGCCAATGGTTAAAATATATTTAAAAACAAACAAAAAACTGTCGAAATTTGCCCCAAAAACGTTTTTTTGACGGATCGGTCCTATGGGGGGCTTTATGACATAGTCAACCGATTTTCATAAAATTTTGTCTAGTGCTTGGGAACTCTAAAAACCTTCCGAATGCCAAATTTTCGAGGTCCTCTGAAGAACCCCTTGGGGAGCTATATATAATAACTGATCTAATCTGAAAGTTTGGTTGCGACATACAGACAGACGGACATGGGTATATCGACTTCTCTAGTCACCCTGATCATACTTTAGGCAACTTTTGGGGGGTCTCCGACGACTCCATCTCTATGTTACATACATTATCGGCTTGCACCAACTTAATACATATTCCCTTGGTACCATAAGGTGCTGGGTATGAAAACACTCTCATAAGAGACAAATTCGCGTTTTACCTATTCTTAATAATAAGTACCTATATTTTTTGCTTACCTTCGTGACTGCTACTAATAATACTATTGCAAATACTATGGCAAGAAAGTAGTGGATACTTTTACAGATGACCGGCCAAAACGACAGAAGTCGATCTAGAAAAGAAGAAAGCACAGTACATTTAAATTATTTACAACCAGGTGTGAATCCAGGATTTGGTATTGTGTGGGGGGGGGGTTCAGAACGCAAAACTCTGTCCACACCCCCGTGGATCCGCCACTGTTCACGACATATGTAGGGCAGAAGTGATATCGATGTGAAATATATGTAAGTCGGCTGGGAAACGTGCTTCCTAAAAATTTGCAGAAATTTATTAACTTACCATGATTTGCAATCAATGTAAAAACTAGGCAGATAGAATAAAAAACTATTAAGAGCCATGCTATTATTTTACATCCAGAACGCAATGGTCGACTGCATTCGGCACAACAGCAAGAACAGCATGCCTTGACTCTACAGGCCATTTTTTAAGCTTTTGCAATAGGTTTCAAAACCTTTTTAAACAAAAAATTTGAATGACTTAAACACACTAACAAATAAAAATATTTTTAACTGTGATGTTGTTTTGAGAGGTTGCTTTGTCAACTGTATTTCGGAGAAGACAGATTTATTGTCTATAGATAGAACATGTTTATTCATTTTTTTTTAATAAAAATATATCTGAAAAGTCAATTGGGGTGTGCACACTGCATAAATACCTAAAGCCAAGAATGCAAGCGCAACGACTTGAGCAACCCCAACAGTGAGGCATAAAGGTAAAAATACGCAACAACAATCAGCAGTTTACAAGTTTGCATTGATTTGGTTAAGAAAAAAAGTTTTTGTAAACAAAAAATGCTAATTGAAAGCATAAAAGATAAAGTTTCTTTAAACTTGCAATTTATTGGTTCAAGTTCGATTTCGACTTTAAAATGTGTGAAATGCGGATCGAAATTACAAAATAATTTTAAATAAATCAATAATAAATACTTGAACTGACTGAGGCCCTATGCTCCTCAAGCAGATAAAGGAACTAACAGCAACAACAACAATACTTGAATTCTTCTTCTCCCAAACCCTTGTTTACCTCTTTTTCTGAGGTGTGGGTATGCGATCTCAGCATTCGTCTGCAGGCATTCCGATCCTGGATCATGTCGTCGCTGAGACCCATTCGTTGTTGATGTTAAAAAGATGAGGTTTTTGGCACTTTTGTATGGATATTCGTTAGTTATGGACTTTCCTTTTACACCGGCGGTTGTCTCCAGACTTGGTAACCAATCACATACACTGATCTTTGGAAGATCTTTAAGATGTTAAAAAAGTGCCTCAGGCTCAATTTGATGGCAAGTATGCCTGCATCTGACTAGTTCTCTTTTAGGAGCCGCTTACGCCAGGCAGAGAATACCGTGGTGTTAAATGATATTACAGGAATTTTTAATTTTTTAATTTTGACAGAAATTTCCGAAGTAAGTACTAAGTACCTATAGGTACAAAGGGTATACTAGATTTGTGCAATGTATGTAACTAACAGAAGGAGGTGTGGCAGACCCCAAGACCTTTATACCAAAATGCTTATCATAACCACGGGTAGCGATTGAGCCTTGACCATCCGTCCGTCCTTCCGTCCGTCAGTCTGCATGAACGCCTTGATCTCGGAGACTATAAGAGCTACAGACATGAAACTTTGTTAAATCATTTCGATATCTTACCCAGTTCCCCTTACTTAACAGAGCTATGCGTCATGGTTTCATGCATCTGAGTGTCAAAAATTAATAAAATCGGACAAATACAACAAAAGTCATAGTCAAAAATGTACCTACTAATCTTTGACTACACGTAATTATGCTAAAAATGGCCTACATTCACCAATTTTGGTACAATTATTCATGTGGCCCAAATAAACAAACGATTTTCATCAAAATCGGAAAAAATTTACGGAATTTATAAGTATAAATATCGAATTTCGCAAAAAAAAAAATAAATTCCAATTGGAAAGTTCTTAAAAGGAATATGCAGAAATAAAATTTTTTCGAGCAAAAAAGTACAAAGAATTACACTGCATTAAATTTGAAAAAAGTTTTGTTTATTTTTTTGCTGAAAGGGCTAATTAGGGCATACATATGGTAGCTAGCATGATTGATTGCGGTGAAAATACATTCGCCATCAAGTTGATTTGGAAAAGTGTTGAAGTGTCATTAGAGCCAGTGAAAAAGCCAAATCCAAGCATCTGTACAAATGAAAGAATAAAAATGGTCGCATTCCTTGCTCTCAACTGGCACAAAATCAGCTAACCAACCCATCAACCCCTACCAACTTTTTAATAATGGAGCTCATCTATCATCATTGAATGTACGTACTATGTGAGCTTGTTGTATCCGGGTATGCTTCGATAGGGACTCGAGCTCCTAAGTCCCAAGCAGCACATCGCAACGTACCATGCATCGTGTTTATAGCATCTTAATTGAATTTCAATTTTCAATTTCGCCTTTTAATTGAATTCAATGAAAAAGTGTCGATGAAACGGTATTCAGCATATTCTCTGTCATCCCCTCTGACCAATCCATAGTCGTCGTTAGCATCGTCATCATCATTTCTGTTGTTGTTATTTGTATACCCTTTAGCTATAGGGTCAAGAGTATTATAGATTTACACATTGTATAAAAAGGATGGCTAAAGGAGGCGTGGCAGAACATAACTACTTCATTCTTAAAATGCTTAGACATGTTTTGTTTTGTTTGATAGATATTGGAGATCATAGAAGCTATAGGCACCATATTTTATGGGAATATTTGCTTTATTCATTACCATTGCATCTGGCACGATTCTTTGGCTTGCACCCAGACTATGTCTCACATTTTTGATCGAATATAAAGTTCATAAGCTTTGGGCAGAAATATACCCTCTTACCTATAAACTGCAACAATATTTTACTTAGTTTTATTTATAAAACTATTTTATAATGAACAAATTTTTATTTATTTGGGTAGTTTTTTTTTTGATATTTATTTTTTTATTGGCAATCAACCGCTACAAATTAAGTTATGATTTCCGTAGTAAAATTTTTTTATATAACAAATTATAAAATATTACGAAAAGTAACATTTTTTGAATTAAAAAAAATTCCGGAAAAATTCTTTTCGCTATATTTACGGCTTGGACGATATTTTAAGTATGTTTAATTTGATTGTAAACTACTCATAGAAATATTTTTTATATCCATCGAAAGAAATAAGTGATAGTCAAAATTGGATAGAAAATGCAGTAACTATGGTTTTTTTTATTTATTTATTTATTGACAAACAGCTCCTGGTTCTTATCGTAAAATGTACAAAAAACCCCTTACTCGTATATTTTAATACATAACGCTTTAAAAACTAAATTTGAAACAGATTATACGTATAATTTCTAAATTTTCTATTCGATTTCGATGAACGATAACTTATTTCATTTGTCATCGTTGGTTTTATTTGTGAAGAAAATAAAATATTATGTAGACTATATTCAAATAACATATTTTTTTAAAAATATGCTAAATATTATGAAAAAATTTTTATATTTAAGTGCTACCAATCGAACTATGAATGTGACGAACAAATGCTTAATGCAACATTTTCAATTTTTTTTTAATTATGCATAGTACATTTTTTTTTTTTAAATTTATAAACTTATGTAATCAAAAGCCATAAAGATTTCAGTAGACTAGTGTGATCCTTATAAAAAATTAAATGTTGCCTTTTTCAGAAAAAGGAGTAGTCCAATACCCTTAGACCCGTCAAACATTTGCTTCGAATGTGCCCTAAATCCTCAATATATCGATGCACTCATTTTTTTTAGGAACATTGGGTGCAGTGTATCCCTTAGTCGCCTACCATCTCCACTAATTCACCTACTTGTTGTTATTTTTGTTGCTGTTTATTCAGCTGCTGCTGATGCTGCCTGACTTGCTATTGATGCCTTTGCCTTTTAAAACGACCACAAAATACTGAAAAATACACATAAAAAAAAAATGAAGGGAAACATTATACATAGCCTTTAAATTGATTTGCCTTTTGCTCACTAAGTGTTTGTGTGTGTGTGTTCTTGTGTGAGTATGTCAGTATGTGTGTGTTTGTGTAAGGGGTGTGCTTTCTTTATTTTGATTGATTTCTGATTGACTGCAAAGTAAGTAATAAATTGATTGAGTTGGAAATGATGAGCAAAACACGATAAACAAACAAATTACTATTAAGAATGTACAATATATCGAAGCATCAACCTTGGCTATTAATTGTGATGGAAAGCCGTATAAAATGGCGGATGATGTGTCATTTTTTTCATTTTGCTATTGTAGTACTTCGATAGAGTATACTACAAAGTATCGTTTCCTGTCAAAGTAAAAAAAGGAATCTAACTCCTCTTCATTTAATCAAAACAAACCTATTATACTAAATATGCGGACGTGACAAATTGAATGGAATAATTTTTGCTTACAAATGTGCTTTGGGATCTTCTATTATAGTTAATCTGATCACTGATCACCTTTTAATGTAATCCATGCACCAGTTACTGTACTTTATGGAGAGTGCCTTAGTCCGTATGTTGTAAAGTTTGATGCTATTGGAGGTTATCCTTCCAATAGAGTTATTTTGGTTCAACTATCTTGTCCAACAAAAGTTGTTCGCGGTGGAAGCACTTCGAAGTAAATGGCCGCCTTTTTCTTGGGAATAAGCGGTCAACTTGACAGTGTACCACTTGGGCGACGTAGGACGAAAGTGTTCAGTGAAATAATCAAAAAGAACCGCAAAACACGAAACTCTCATATATCGACTCAAACAAGAACGTTTTTGAGCACTCAAAATATCAAATTTATGGACCCTACAGTTCTGATATAACGTTCAATAATTTATTTTTATTCCCGCCCCTCTGTAACAAACAGCATTCCTAGCGTTTTTCTACTCCGCCTTAAAAAAAGAATGTTTTGGAGCTATCTCAATCAGAGTTAAAAAAGTTGTTTGAAAATTGGTTGAGGCGCATAAAAAGTCCATTGATCTTCCTGGAGAATATTTTTCGATAAAGCCGTTTTTCGATATAAATTACTTGTGGTGTTCACCTTGTCGGGCATAAATGCATAGAGGCAAGAGTATCCATCCAATAGCACTAAATAATATCAAAAGTAATCAAAAAATATGCTGTCCCTCTGAGATATTGGTGCTTTTTTGCTTTTTTTTTGTAGTCAAAGATCAAGGTGTAGCAAAAATGTTAATTTTTTGTGTAGTGCAAGTTGTTGTTGAGCACTTTTGCCAATATACATTTTAACCCAACAAAGTGAATACACCAACTATGTCTTAATTTTTAGGAGCAGAATATAAATACACTAAGTGACCCTCGTATACACTCAGAAAAAAGAGCCGAATTTAGTTTAAGCTCGAATATGCCTAAAAATAAGTAAAAATTTATAAAAAGAGTTACACAAGCATTTTACGTTTTCTATTTTTTTTGAATTAAAAATAAAATACTCTCATTCTCATCATTAAAATAAAACTTTTTACAATGAGTACGAAAATATCTTTGAAAGCATTTCTTCTTAAAATATTACTAAAATCTACAAATATTTCTAAAATTAGGAATTTCTGTGTTAAAAGCTAATTGCAATCATTCTAAACATTGGCAGATTAAGAGTTTCTGTTTTCAAAAGTACGCTCTTGAAAATAGATTTTTTGGCGAAGCTCGTATTTTATTTTTCTCAGTGTACTTACTTGAATCAATCTAGATCAAGTTTAATTTCCATGATTTATAAGCAATTTGTTTTTTTTTTAAGAAAGTCCATTACCGTAATTGGATGCAGAGTACATCAATAAGCCGGAGATTACATATTCCATTACTATTGTAGTTAGGCAGGCAAACATGGGATTTACTTTCATCTCTCTTAGAACTTTTTACAGATCTACTTGAAATAAATCTCGCATTAATTTGATTTCGCCTACAGCTAAAACTCATTTCTCGGTTCCCATTTTACTCTTCTCTGCTAAATTCCATATTTTAACAACGCCAAGCACACATCTCATTGAGACATCTAACCAATTGAAATGTTAATGATTGCAACTTGCATACAAAATGAGCATTGAAGACACACCTCGAGCTATGGACTACATAGGTAGCAGTCCAAATACTTGATACCTCATTATGCGCATCTCCTCTGCTTCAATCTATATCAGCATCAAAATTGTGCATTCATCATGCATCACGTATCCATATGTACCATGTATGTATATGGTAGATATGGAAATCTTTAGTATATGACATTCAGTTTTGCTTGGGGCTTAACCGATATGAGAATTATGTCACTCAGCTTGCCACGAAAGTAAGAAAAATCACACAATGCTGGCCCATTTGTATGCTGGGGTTAGGCATATCTATTGTTAGTCCATATCTACATATGCATAGTATATACCATATGTACATACATATATGCATGTAGATATGTATACCATTGTGAGAGAAGTAAATTCTGCGATGCTAAATAGAAGCTGAAATCGAAACGAACTGAATTGCAAAAAATGCAAATTACTTTGACAGTGAAATTGTGCCCCTGTCATTGTCAACTGTCTATGCCTTTCCCCTCCCCATATGTCTTGCACTTGCTCCTAAATATAGCTGTGGCTGATGTTAATGTATTAAAAGCACATACGTGTTAGTGCGAGTATCTTACTCGTATGTATATGGGTTTTTCACTGTTTAACCTTACTTTCGGAGATTGCAGTTTTACGTATTTCATATTGATTTTTGATACAATTCATCGTAGTTTGCACTTAGGTTGTGAGTTTTTTAGGCTGTCAGTGAAGATATTACACTATATATACACTGAGAAAAATAAATTGAGATTTTGACGCTCAAATGCGAGTTTTTTGCGCCTAAAACAAGAATTTGAGGTGCTAAAGGTGCACTCCAAGAGCGGTATTTTTTTTTTAAATATAGTTCAATCTGTATTTTATTTTTTTTCTTAATTTGAAAATGTTTGGTAAGATTTTTAAATCGAGTCAATTGATTGTGAATAGGTTCCAAGACAAAAATTCTTACAATACTGATTAAGAATTTCAACGATGCTTGTAATCCTCTAGTGCGTATTATTTCAAAAAACTCATTCCAAGCCCAGGGTTTCCCACAAACCAAATTTATTTAATTAAGATCTCGATTTCTGCTAAGTTGTGCTTACTATAACTAGTTTTGAACTAATTGAGTCTCGGGAAAATTCGACGCTAAAATTTTTGTAGTCTGACTGTTGATAGAAATCAGCAATAAAGAAATAAGGCTATTTATTTTGTCCAGCAGAAATGCAGAAGTGCCCAACAACAGCTTGCAAAGTTATACATTTCTGCCCGACTCAGAGACATGACTACGAAAATTAGCGATAAAAAGTGTTGTGAAAAGCACCATTGTGTACATTATTTTTATGATTTTTTTTTTTTGATACGGGAAGACAATAGGAATTGATTTAGCTATGCCCGTCTGCCCCTATTGGCCATTTCTTCAAGATACAAAGTACGAAGCTTTGACTGAAATGAATTATAAAAAAATTATCTTATAAACAATGACGAACTCTACCGAAAATGCAACATCTAACCAATGGCAAACTTTATAAAAAGATGGAAATGGCGAGGGATTGGCCAAACGCTTCGTAAGAATCCAACCGAAATATGTTGTCAAATACTGGACTAAAAAGAAGACGTCCAAAAACTTCATGGAGACGAACGCTACATGCCGAGACTTGTGCATCAGGGAAATCGAGGAAAGAATTAAAAGTAATAGCAAGCATTCGTATGCGATGGAAATACGTCATTGCGGCCCTATGCTCCTTAAGGAGATAAAGGAGTCTTTATTTGCACAAAGTTTTTGATATAGACCCTCTTTTACGTCTATAGAATTCAGAGGTTTTGTACCTAATTTTTTTTATAATAATATTGAGACTTACCACAGGCTTTCCTTTTCTGAAAGAGCATATCTGTGGGTGTAATTTTGATTTAAATCGGTTGGGAACTTAGAGAATTATAGGTAATGAAGTATCTGCTCTAAAAACAAACCTCTAGGTATACACGTTAATATGTTTGTAACGAAGTTATAGTCCTTAAAATTGGTAAGTAGACTCATTTGGGCTATAATATTTAACTTCTTGGTATTTCACCCCCCAGAACCAAGTAACCTTTTTTTTTACCATTATCCACCAAGCCTGTCCCATAAAACTCGATACAGATCTTACATTTAACATAACCCATCCAATAAAGAAAGTTTTTTGTGGTATTCATAAGGATAGTTCACTAGAAAGACTCATTCAACATATGATTTAAAATTAATTACCTCAAAACCGGGTGAACACTGTAGAAATTAGGGAAAGCACAGGGTATAGTATAGTCGGGATATCCCGACTTTAAGCACGTAGGTGGCACAAAGACACTTGTAAACGGCAGATTGTTACGTTGTTAGACTGACACTTCTGCAATTCTGCATTGTTGTTTGGGTTGCTCACGTCTTTAGTCAGGCACTTTTGCATTTCCGCCTGACAGTTTTTGTTAGAATTTTTATTATCATATTTGTCAACAAAATTTCTTTATGCCTTTTGTGAGTTGACATAATACTCTCACAAAACTTTATGCCAGTCCCAGACTACAGACTTTAATTCAGATTTGCTATCAATCCATTTACTTTTAATACCATTAACTATTTGACATCAAATCCAATACACGCTCCAATTTACAAGGAATAAGACCATTTGTTTTTCATTTTGAAAATTGCAAATCATTTTGTTGCCGGTTGATTAACTTTCTGAAAGAATAGAGCTCTTGAAACGAATTTCGCACTTGCGACCATTTCTCTTTCTTTTTGTTCTCATTGTTTATAAAGGTACACAAGAATGCACACACACAAACACACACCAACATATTCTTATAATCCAACTATTAGCCTTTCACGCCTGAAAGACACGCAAGACATAAAAAAAAGAAATAAAAATGCCTAACATGGAGTCCTGGAAAGAACTCTAGAAATACGTGAGGTATTTCCTTTGCTCCTTGTATTGCCTGCCTGCTCGTACGTTTGACTAGTGAGTTTTTTGTTGCCAATTTTGCTTTTGCTTCTGGGTCCCGAGTGCGCCTTGATTAATTCGTAGCCGTGACATTTGAACTCTGGAGTTGTCCTCAACAGCTGCTACGGCTACTCATTTTTATTGTTTCTGCTCAACGTGGTGACCTCTAATGCGCAGTGTCAATGAATGGACCTGGCAGTTCTACTACAGTTACTCGTCCTTGGCTTTTGTCACTGGGACTCATTATTCATTGTGCAACGGTGTTGATTACACTTGTCGGTTAGCTAAACAAAGGTGTTGATTTATTTTGTGGACGGGTTTCTTGTGCGCCTCAATTGACACAAAATTTAAAGGCCTGCCAATTAGGATAGAAACAATAAATTTACATGTTTTTTTTTTTTTTGTTGGGGGCATAAGGTCAACGAAAACATAAATTAATTAACAAAAGTTTATTGTAAAAACTTAAAGCGTAGGCTCTCTAGAATTTTGTAAAAAGATAAAATTGTTTCTTAAAAAATTGAAGCAGAAAATTGTTTCACACAAAAATAATAAATTACACAGTTCAACATGGTGTAGTTGTTGGAAAGGGTCATTTTCGGTCATTAAATTTAAGGGTAAGAGTGATACTAAATGATGTAACTGGAGAGACAGACCACAAACATTTTTTGAACCCTGTACATAACCTCAACAATAGGAAAAAACGCCGTTTTTGGGGTACATAACCTCAAATATATATCAAAATCCTGACGTGATGGGCTAATTCTGACCCCGGACTCGGATTCTACGCAGCAAATTACTTCGAAAATGACCCTTAGCTTTCCAACAACTGACATGACCCCGGTATTTGTAGAACTGGGTTATTTTAACGAGGATCTAGTCTAGTTTCTTACCTGCGCATAGTTCCTTAGAAGCTACTCGTTCCAGTAGTTCATTTTCACCAAAAAACTACTAGTTTTATGAGGTTACGGGTATACTAGATTTGGCGGAACAGAGTTTCTCTATTTTTTTTACTTGATTTCTAGACATATCATTTAGAAATTAGTGCTGTAGTCTTTTTCACTTGGGTTGCTTTATCTATTTTTTTTAGTGTGTCCTTTACTTCTTTTTTTCAGTTCCAGTTCGTTCCAGTTGAATGTTTATACTTAGCTACTCGTTTCTGAAGTTCCTTTTTATTTAGGCGCTACTAGTTCCAATTGTTCCTTTCAATTTAAAAGCTAATGGTTTCTGTAGTTTCTTCTTACTTAGAAATTAGTTGTTTTATATGGCCATGGGTATACTAGATGGGTGTGTGGCAGACCAGAAAGAAGACCTTTATATTTTCATGCGATTTTTTAAACTTGTCATTTGGGAGTTACTCATTCTGGTAGGTCTCTTTCACTTGGGAAAGTTCTTTTGACTCTTTTAGTTCTTTTGCTTTGTTTGCAGAGTCTTCGAGCATTAAAATAAATTGAATTCTCTTGTCTGCCTGTTCACTCGGCTCGGATTGACTCAATCCCATAAATTATTGTTTCCGGGTCTTTATCTATTTGGCCTAGTTTCATTATACATATCACCTACTTATTTTTCTGGTTTCCATAAGTATACAGTACGCGCAATTTTTTTTTAAAATAATGACATTGACTGGTCACCCAGAAATATGGATTTAAATCCTCCAAACTCTTTTTTTGGGGGTTTGTCAGCAAGCTTCACACCATTGACAAGCTCAAGGTAAACATTCGTGTCATAATCAAGAGTAATGGGAACTCAGTAAATTTTGTCATTAAAGTCGGCCAGTTGATTATTGTGTTTTAAAACTAGTCCAAATAAATTGTAAAAAAATTATTAAATATAATGTTTTTTTTTGTAAGTTATTAAATATTCGCGTACCGACATAAAAGATATACCTGTCGAGATGAATTCTTTTGCCACGTTAATGCAAAATGCTTATTATAATCTGGTATCTCTGTCCATCCATCTGTCTATCCTATGAATACCTAGATCTCAGTGATCAAAAGTATTAGAAGAATGTGAATTTTTCGCACTTCTTTGAGGTTTGTCGATTAATATCGATATCTTGAATATAGGTAACTGCACCAAAACTCCACTTTATTTCATTATTGACCAAGCCAAATTCGGGTTAATAACTCTTTTGAGCCTTATAAACAAAGAAACATTGACATTGTCACAAAATATTCCCCTAAATATTTTTTGGCAAGTGAATGCAGTTTATTTTACTATCGGCCAACGCCTCGACTGATGCATATTTTTTTTAAATTATTTTATTTTAAACTAGTCAAAATGAAGTTGTATTTAAATTCATTTTCATTTTCGTCTGTTATCTTTCTGTCAAATATGGGAATATATTTAAATAAAAGCTTGGTTGCTACATTTGGCATGCAACAAAAGTGCAAGCAGTCGCAAAGCCAGTGCAACGTGTGGCATATAAATGACTGCGGCTAAAACGTGTTGGCCAAAGCCAGTTGGCTTTTTGCTGTTGCAATTGTTGCAGGTAAGCTTCTCACGTTTTTGTGTAAAAGCTTGTAAAACTTGTGCAGGCTCAAAGCATGCGCCAGGACTAATTTACAATGAAGCAGCAGCTGCATCCTTACATTGCTACGTGTACTTCTGGATACTGCTTCTGAATCGTATCCTGTTAATACTCCTTTTCGTTTGACTTTATTGCGCTTAAGAATGGTTGATGACACAGCTTGAGGCAGATGCTTAAGCAATGTTTAAGAGAGCAGTACTTCGTAAAACGTAAAATCTTTAAATTTTTGTGATGGAAAAACGAGAATGATGACATTGACACAGACCGAGATGGATTAATAGGCAGCAGCTTCGATAACACGGTCATGTTAGCTTTGGAGTGAAGAAGCCAGAATTGCCAGAAGTGTCAACGTAAACGACTTGCTAAGTACAGCCAAGAAGAAGTTATCCTAGTTTTAGAGCTTTGTTGTTAGTTCCTTATGGCGTATGCGTAATATTATGTACACGTTGCATACTTTTTAGGCTATTTTCCTCAACTGTTTAGCAAAAATGTTCAAAGATAGATGGAGCTATAAAAGAACTGAAACTGGGAATGAGGTAGCTGCACATTAAGCATAAGCTATGTACAATATAGACTTTAAAAATGTTTATAGGTATATTTTTATTTATTTATTTATTTATTTATTTGAGGGGTACAACTACGTACAGTTGACATTATATTATAAAAAAATACATATAATTTATTTAGAAAAGAAAATAGAGCGAGGGTATTGATATGAACTAATCCGCGTCTCTAGCCCGATGGGTGAACTTTTTAATGATATGCACCAACTCACATCAAGAACTGGCCAGAAACTTGGATTTACAATATTAAAGTTGAAAAAAGGAAGCAAGATAAAAATTAAACATATCGCAAAAAAAGCCAATGGATCACCATTGACCAAGTGGGTGACTCATAATATAGGATTGGTCAAGGATGCTCGAAGTGGCAAGTCAAGGTGACTTAAGATAGAAGAAGTGATCGATTGAATAGACCGTTCGAAAGAGAGGAAATTGTAAAAGTTATTATAGTTAGAGCATAAGACACGGAAAGGGTCGTGCAAAGCATAATTAGATCTACAAAATTGTAAGGCTAAGGGTCGAAAATTACGAGTTACTCTGGATGGTATGACCAAAGTAACTTTGCTAAGGAGTACATTGGAATCGATAAGACCGAGTAACAGTTTATGCAAGAATAACACGCCGTGGCATGTTCTACGATGATTTAAGGAAGGCAATTTTATAAGGCGAAGTCTATCAGAATATGGCGGCAGTCGGATATTTGGGTCCCAGTTTAAGCCACGAAGTGCAAAAAGGAGAAATTGCTTTTGTACGGACTCAATCATGTCCTGATAAAGGTGGTATTGAGGGCTCCAAACGCAGGAACAATATTCCAAAATTGGACGGACGAGAGAAATATAAAGAAGTTTGGTTGTGTAAGGGTCGTTAAACTCTTTAGACCAACGCTTAATAAAAGCAAGAACACCTCTAGCCTTATTCACGATGTTGCAAATATGGTAATTAAATTTAAGGTTATGATCAAACAAAACACCAAGGTCAGAAGGTAGAAGATTCTAAAGAGTAAGTAGCCAAATAAGGAGCAGAACGATAAAATGTCATAACGTTACATTTTGTCTTGTTAAGAAAGAGTTGGTTGATATTGCACCAAGATTGCATGTTATCAAAATCATGCTGAAGAAGTAAGTACTTATTATTATCGGAGTAGGACATACAGAGTTTAACATCATCCGCATACATAAGAATGTGAGAAGATGAGATTACCTGAGGGAGATCATTTAAAAATAAGTTAAAAAGAAGAGGGCCTAGATGGCTACCTTGAGGTACCCCTGACGTGACCATAATTTCTGTAGATTCGCAGCCTTTAAAAACTACCTTCTGGACTCGGTTGGATAAATAGGACGATATCCAATTTAAAAGACAAGACGGAAACCCCAGACGAGACAGTTTAACAAGTAGAAGACTATGGTTTACCGAGTCAAATGCTTTACTAAAGTCAGTATAAATGACATCAGTTGGTTTTTTTTCCGTAAAACCAAGATTAATAAGAGACGAAAGTCTCTACTATATATGTATATGCTGTTTCCAACCAAAAAGTAATATAGTTTTCCCTGAAAAGCTTTCGGCTCTTAACCAAACGCAGCACAGCCCCACTACGCCCCAAGGCAGCTTTAGACAACGTAAACATTGAGGTACGCCATGCAGATCCGGGGCATGGCGGCTCGCACGAATCCAGTACGTATACAGAAATTTCGAAACCAGTACTTTCGTGTTCTCACTGGTTGCGAATGGTACGTAAGAAATTGGAAATTGCACCAAAGAGACCGTCAAACTCTAAATAAACAAATACACTAGGCGTTTGGGCTGGCAAAGGACTCATTGCCGCAAACCCTATCAAGAGGCTTAAGAGAAGCAGCTTCAAAACCATAACTGATCATACAAAGAAGTCCGTTTTAGAAGAGGGCTAAAACTGGGCCTTGTGATAGGTGTCCTCCTGCGACCTGTCAAATATGCCTCCAACAGCTCAGGTTGGATTGGCGATGATTCTTTGCAAAATTAAATTTAAAAAAATATATTAAAGTTTGAAAGAACTGTTTTTCGTATAACATCACGTATACGTGGGATTATCCACAATATGCATACTTATCATGGTATGCAAATATTTGCGTCACACAGATAAAACATAAGCTGGGTGCAGCTTATGCAGCTTTCATTTTTTTATAGTCATGAATATGCACTCTTTTCAAATTTACGAATATCAACTTTATGATACATCAGGTTTATAATTTTAATTCAATTATAAAACGTAATTAGAAAAAGCCATACAAATTTTTGCTACTGCCAATTACGAAGTAATTTTCGTAGTGTGACAGCACTGTTTTAAGTGCATTAGGGCGTATACGTAATATATTAAAAATGTTGCATACTTTTGCGGGTATAGTCATTTAATTGTTATGCAAATAATTCCGCTGATGTTTAAAACTAATGCATTTGTAAATCAATAAAAGTATCTTGTAAACGCATTTAATCTGAATTTATAGACAGTTTTATATTTGGGGCACTTATTTTTAAATAAACTAGTGCTAGTGATATTCGCTTTCTGTTTAATCAAGTTTTAACATAAGTCTCTTGTAAGTTTAACTTTAATTTTAATATATATAACTTTAAATTTAATGATAAAGCTTGGTTTTTATCTTTAATGATATGATGAGTATAGAAAAAAAATCTGCTGCTTATTAAAACATTTCTTAAGCGCGCTATTGTTATTATTATTTATTTAATCAAGCAAAAATTGACAGCTTTATTTCCAAAGACATATCTGACAATCGTTTCAAAGCTGAAGCATCTGCTTCTTTTCGCAGTAGATTTTAAGTGCTATTAACCATTTTTGCTTTTGTGTTAACAATTTAAAAGAGAAAATCATTTACAAGCGTAATAAAAAAAAGCAACATAAAATAAAATCTTAGCTGCACTCACATCCAAGTGACACATTTTGGCTTGGATTTATTATATATACACTTTTCTTGAAATATGGATTAAAGGGTACAATGCATTCGAAAGAAAGTATTTATCAGGCAGGTTTCTAAAAGTATTAAACTTAAAGTTATTTTTCGATTAAAGATAAACATTTTGGAGAACATAAAGATAAAAATCTTGTAAAGTCACAAAATCACTATAGTGTCAATATGTAATGGCCCATACTGCTCAAGCTGAATCTTAATATAGGGAATACAAGAGATTTTTTAAAATGACTTGGAACCTGGTTAAGGTAAGTAAGTATATTAGGCATTATAAACAGATACGTTCTATAGCTGGCAGTTCTAAAGTTTTTCTCCGGGAAATTATTTATAAATGGTTTTCGGTTTTTATTCTGTCCGCCAGTACATAACTAGTTCAGAATCTATCATAGCTGAAATGAAAATAAAGCACTCATAGTGTATATAAAGGTTATATTTGAATAGAAGAGTATAAAAAAAATTAAAATTATTTTTAAAATAACATTTAATTAATCTTTGGCCAAACCAAAAATGGTTTAAATGTTAGGGTATGTAACTTGTGGCGCTACAAAGTTTGGCGATTATATCTTCTTATTTATGTATTATGCGTCACAGTTTCGAATCCTTGCTACGCTGTGTTTACCTTTAATACATAAGCAACAAGTATTTTATGTTTTCGTTCAACATTTGCTGCTTATAAATATTTCCATGACAACTTTACAAAAAAAGGGAAAACTTAAGGGCATTTAAATAAATATCAAGAGCAAGTATAAGTGTTCTTAAAAAATATTGATCTTTTTCAACTATTTTTAAAGGCACAAAAACATTAAATGCTGATTATTAATTTAATATGAATAGCTTAGTATAATTTTAATTTAGAAATAAATTAACATTAATCAAATGCATCATTTAAATGTAATTTGTATTCCCAAAGTACACAAGCTTTCATTATGCAAAATTTATGTTTATATTGCTATGCTGTGGTTAAGATCTTAAAAATTAACATTCTTGGATTGTAACTAATGTTGTCAGATTTCCGGACATATTTTGGCTCACAATAAATAATAGATTTTTTCTGCACACTTACTTTTGATTTTAGTGCTAAAACCCAGTAGCAGTTGTTACTGTTGTGCGCCATCTAGCGTACACAGCTGGCGCCATCTGGCTGCAGATTATCCAAAAAAAAATGGGCAGCACTTTCAATTTCAATTCACGATGGAATGAAACAAAATCTAAGCAAAAGTCCTGCAGTCAACTAAAATGCAAAAAGAAAACATAAAAAAATTGCTGAGAAATTTTTTACCGTATACGATATTCAAAATTAACACTAAAACATTTTTGTACTTAGTATTAATTTAAACTTAAATATATAACCAGATGTGCAACTTAGGAGTAAGAAAAATTTTAAATTAAAAATTTTTATTTTTTTTATTTTTTTTAAATTTAATATTGGCAATCAACCGATATATATATTGACACAAAAATTGATCGCTACACACTAAACAATACTTAGTGTGTGATAGGGAAATTAAAAAGTAATTCTTTTTAACAAAAATCGCTTGTCGAGATAGATAAAAAATCAGGCTTATATACAAATAATAGGCACAAAAAGAATGCTTTCTTTGACCAAAATCCAAAAATTCAAAATAAAGACATCTTTAATACAAAAGAAGGAGTTTTTAAGGGCTATATAAATGTAAATATGTATATGTAACTTCTATATGGAAAGTACCACAAAAAAATTTAAAAAATTCTTATTTTCTAATAAAAAAAAATCTGGTTTTACACGGTAGAAATGTTCCAGAAAAAATGATTTAAAAACTGAATTTAGAATTTGAATTAAAAAATAAGAACTTTAAAAAAAAAGATTAAAAAAATTTGCTTTAATTTTTTTTTAACATTGTCAACAAAAACATACGTATCAATTTGATTTATATTCACGGAATAGAAAAAACGGACTAAAAGACGCGTTTTCAAAAAAAGTTTTTGCAATATTTAGAGAAGCTAGCTCAAAAAAAATAAAATAAAAGTTTTAAAAGCGCCTTATTGACAACTAAGTGTAAAATTAGTTAAAAAATATTTAGTCGTTGAGTCATAATTAAATAAAATTCATTTTTTTAAATTAAGCAGTTTTAACACAGATTTTTTTTGAAACTATTACTATTAATTTAAGTCTCTGTGAATTATTGTAGCGCCAATCAAAGTCTCTTAGTGGCTCACAACAAATAATACACGTAAACGGCCAAGTTATAAATGTTTTAAAAGGATGTGTTCAGTTTTAACGCAGAGTATTTTTGTTTTTTTTGAAACTATTACTATTAAAAAGAGACTTACTCTTTGAATTATTGAAGCGCCAATCAAAGTCACTTAGTGGCTCACAACAAATAATACACGTAGACGGCCTAGCTATACATGTTTTACAAGGATTTTTTCTGAACACTCACTTTTGATATTAGTGCTAAAACACAGTAGCAGTTGTTACTGCTGCGCGCCATCTAGCGTAAACAGCTGGCGCCATCTGGCTGCAAATTGCCCAAAAAAATGGGCAGCACTATTTGATTAAAAAGCTGCCTAACAGAGATCAAATATTTTGGCGCTACAAATTTGTCGAGCGTTTTTTTTTATATAAAGTTTTGTTTTGCATTTTTTTTTATAAAATATATGAATTTTTCTAAAACGTTTTGTTGGAACTACTTTTGTGCTTATCTTAATACTATGTGTCGGGAAGCAATAAATAAAATTTTGGAATGATATTTTTGAACCAATTATTATCCGTGTAAATAGCACTGAAAAGCTTTTTAATGTATAAACATGGTAAAGATGAAGAAACAATAGCTATAAGAAATTTAAGAGAAAAAAATTAATAAACAAAAAGCAGCAGATACAAACTTCGTTGTTCGCCTATTTTTCACTTATTTTCTCATTTTCTTTTATTTTTACTATATCTGTTCTACTTTATGCCTACGACATACATACATACTATGTCTAAAGAAGCTTGTACTTAATCACATGAAATGGCATACAAGCTTGTGGATTTCAATTCACGATGGAATGAAACGAAATCTATGCAAAAGCCTTGCAGTCAACATGGCCGCAGAGTTGTTGACGCCGTCTTTATCCGTGGTCTTGAACCGTTCCGGTTTAGTTGCTTTATTTTTTTACGAGTTGAAACACAGCACGTAACGTGCAACGGTAAAGGGAGTGGCAACCATATGTCTAACAGTATATGTTTGTATACACTGTAACCAATGGGTCAAGGGCATTATAGACATGTCCGCCCTTATGAGCAGAGCTGACGAGGATGACAAAAGCCATCCATCAAATTTAATTCACTTTTAAAAATTATTAGTATCTCAAGAATACTGCAAAAGTTAGTATGTAAACTCTTGTGAGCCCAAACAACAACAAAACGTTGACTTTTTCACAAAACATTATTTAAAAACTCTCGCAATTAACTTGTTTTTTTTTTGGGAAGATATGCGTTCAGGGTATGCCAAAGTCGGTCAACGGCCACAATAGATTCACTTTTTTTATGTTTGTGTTTGTTTGGCCTCTTAAGTACACACCGACACCGTTATTCAAACTCGTACATGCACAGACACGTTCAAACACGCACCGATGGCATTTACGCCCAGCTGTTAAAGCCAACGCTTTCAGGAGATGTCAAAGGAATTTCTGTTTGATTGCAGAAAATAAACAACCATCAGCTATATTTATTTCGTTTTCACATTTATTATATCATGGCAGGGTGAATTAAATTTGCCATTATATTTGTGACGCTCAGAAAAAATAAACCGTATATAAAATATCCTTTTATAAAATAATCACAATTAGGAGTCACCCGATCATCCTGCAGAGCTGCGACTAGAGAAATGAATTAAAAAATGTTTACTAGATATTATGAACATGCTGCTTTCGTTTCTCATCAAGCTTCAATTTAAAGTGCTTAAGACATTTTCTTAGCCAGTTCACAAACCTTCTAAGCGATGCACCATATTTTTACCCAGTTCACAAAACTGATAAGATTTAAAAAAAAATTAAATTAAATTAAATTTTATAAGCGAATTTAGTTTTTTCAAACACACATTCAATGGCGTTAAGAACAATGAAATCAAATCACTAAATATCAATGAAAATGATGTTCGTAATAGTTGAGTGAAATCTGGTAGGAACTTATTTTTGGTTTATGTAATAAATTCCACTTCAATTAAGCGATATATTTTGGAGATTATCTTAGATATATTTTTTTTTTGATATCGTATTTATAGTTACCGAGCGCAAAAAACCATATATCGAAAAAATTTGTATGGAGTTTTCAATGTTTTAGGATTCACACAATTTTTTTTTGTGGGCTTGTTGTATTAAACAATTATAGTGTAATAAAGTTTATTAATTAGCTACAAAGTAATTAACAAAGTTTGCTTTAACTTTTAGGATAAAATATAGAAAAAATATCTATCGTAGTTTTGTGTTCTTGTTCAAATAATTCAATGCCATCTGCCTGTGACGTTTTTAAAAATAATAATAGGGTGGTCATTTTCAACATCACTTTCTGTTGAAGTTCGTTTCACTGGTTCTTTTGATTTGAACTAGCCTTTATGTTCAAAAACCATTTTGGGCCTTATTTGTTCAAAACAAGGTTGTCTAAAATAATATTTTAATAATAATAAATAATAAAATAGAAAAGCGCCATAATAGGGGCACCCACTGTTTTGCCTAAATGTAAAGTGAACGTGAAGTGAGAAATATCCTCATTGCCGTAGTATCTCACTTAAAGACCTGTATGCAGCACCGAAAATCACATCGTAAAGAATAAACTTCATATAAAAACAAAAATAGTCGCGAAATTTAATGTCCGAACGAGTATAGATGCATATAAACAAACAAAACAGTGTTAGGGCAACAATACTGATGCTTTACGTAAGATGGCGCCACAAGTTCACTATATGGCGCCAGCAGTAACAACAGCTGTTCTGTTTTGCCGCCGTACGATTTGCATTCAAACACAAAATTAAATTAAATTGCACATAGAAAAAAACGAGTGAAATACAGAAAATTTGGATCTCATTTTCGATTTTTTTAAATTATCATTATATATTTTATATATATTTTATTTATTATTTTAAATCTTTGAACTCGTATAATTTAAACGACGATTCTTATTTATTTATTTGTAAACAGTTTATTTACTGTTTAAAATAGGACAAAAGTTTTTTAAAGTCAAACGACTAGTCCCAAAGCTTCGATAACCAGTTTGATAAAATAAAAGGAATATATCCTCCGTTTAAATTTATTAGTTGCAAAAAAATAGAAATACAATTTTTCGACCGTTTAATATTAAAGTATTAAAGTTAAAGTAGTTTAGTTTAAGAAAGTACTGCTAAGTAGAGAGCTAGGGTATATTACATTCTAATATTCCTTTCATTCTCTTTGAACATCTGTTTATGGCATATGCAAAATCTTTTATTAACCCTCTGGGTATGGATTTTATGAGTAACCTGCTGTGCATAAATCTGCGATTCGTTTAAACTTTTATTTACTGTCGCCGAAAGAAAACAAAAAAAAAAATTATTAAAAATAAATACTTTATTTGCAAACAGTTTCCATTTATTATTTTGGCCTACGGTTAAAACAATTTGACAAGAGGCTTATTTCTCTTTAAATGCTTTTAGTTGACTCTTAAGTAAACACTATGTGATATCGATCGAAGTTCAGCCGAGAAATTATGCAAACCGAATAAAAGCATTAAGATTTTGTACTGCGGATATTTAAGTTAATATATTTAACTTGGCTCAAAATCACGGTGCTAAGCAAAACTAATGCATAAAGGTTAAAGCAAAGTTTATGAAACAAGGAAAAGTGTACCATTTTTATCAAAATAAATTAAAAGTTATTCCGAAGAAAAACATCCGAATATTTTATACGAATTCGTTTTGAAACCACATGTTTGGTGCTCTCAATTTTACCAAAACGAATTTTTTATGTGATTTCAGAGCGACTACTTTGTTGCAAGAGGAATTAAAGCAAAATATTTTTTTTTAATATTCTTTGATATTTTTAGATAATATTTATGGCAATTTCAAGTTAGATATTTATTTATTGATAATTATTTTAAATTATTTTTTTCCGACTCAACCGAAAAAACAGCATGCACAACTCAAAACGAATTTTTGCAGTACTTTCACAAGACAAAAAAGATGCATGTCTTGCACAAAAGAAATTTCACTTATGATAAGAATATCATAGTCGGGGTTAATTACCATCGAAAGGTGTAGAGCTGTGCTAATAAAAAGTAGGGGAAATATGAGTAAATTGCGTCAGGCAAAAATATGGAATTGGGAGCACGCAAAAACGAAAACGAACAAAATTTATTCGTTTTCCGGTGCACGGCTGATTAGCTACTTAAAAACTGTCTCTGACCAAAACGTCTCTTTGATACCCAAATTTTATTTCACTTCAAAGAAGTTGCTGACCCCTGTTTTAGAATAATGTTTTGTAAGATCGGATAGTCAGGCTTATCAGCACAAGAAATTCTTAAATAGCATAGGCACACAAAAAAAAAAACAGCCTTTCGAATTCAGAGGTCACAGCAATATTTCCAATCTGAGGTCAAATAAACCGTAGCACGTCAAGACTCCGACATAACCTGAATAATCGTCATAAAACGAGTTATTTTGGCGATTATCTACGAACTCTAAAATGTTGGAAGTTTATAGACGGATTCGGATCAGGTAACCTAAAAACGTTGAGAACACATCGTATTCTGTGACCGTAAAAACGTATTAAAAACAAAGACGGACAACCGATTTCCAAAAAAAAATGCTGTGGGGTTTTTGGATGTTGGTAGAGAATCGAGACATGTTTTGCTAGCTGAATCGAATTCAGCGCGTCGAAAAACATTAGAAAACATATATCGGATTTTATTTATTTATTTATTTATAGGAACTGTATGCTAATAGTTTAAAACTACAGCTACAGGGAGAGACAGCCATAGCTACTGAGGCTTTCGGCTGATATACAGTTATATTTAGTACAAGTCTTATAACTACAATATTATATTTGTTGTTCTTAATGTATAACAGTGTATGCTTTTTTATATATACCTATATATATAATACATATTTATTTATCCTTATATTTACAAGTAAGAAAAAAACTAACTAAATGCGATTTACAGAAGGTGAATTATATTAGCTGTTTTTAAAAATTTAAGAATTTCGGATAGGTTATTTGGGGATGGGTCGGAAAGTAGTGAAGTGAAGTTAGGAGCAGTCCAGTGGGTTCGAGAATTCTGAAAGGAAGGGCAGGCGTTAAGGATATGGTCAATACTAGTGGTGGTATTTAGGTTGCAAAAGTGGCATTTATCGTTTGCGTTTCTCTGAAAACGATGTTCGTGGGTTAGTCTTGTGTGACCAAGACGAAGCCTTACTATTTTAGTTTGTTCTTTTCGGGGAATGTGTTTTAAGTCTATTTTCTTGAGGTAGTGATCCGTATTGCTTTGGGTGCATGCAAGAGATTTATACCAACTTGATGTAAGTTGATATAAATTCGTGTTAGAATTATTGAAGGTTTGGCAAATGTATCTATTAATGTCTTTGCGATTTAGATTTATCGTTGTGAATGATGGTGATGTTGTTGCTCTTTTGGCTGCCTCATCAGCTAACTCATTTCCTCGTATGCCAACATGACTAGGGACCCAAAGGATTTTAATTTTTGGGTAGTGTTTTATTAGTAGTTCCCTAATTTTTTCTGCGTAAACAGAACAGTTGCTTATATTTATTATCGAATCAATTGCTGACAACGAATCAGAGCATATGCACGTTTTTCCACGATTTTTAAGGGCTATTTGTATGGCTTCTAGTATGGCTATTATTTCTGCTGAATATACTGAAGAATAACTTGGCAATATTGAAAATTTAATAACCGTGTCATCTTTTGTAATAGAGTATCCAGTTACGCCTTTGTTTAAGGATCCATCTGTGTACAGAAAGGAATATTTTTCAAGTTTATGCTTGGTTGCTGCAAATTCTCTTTTATAAATATCGTTATTGGTGTCCGATTTTTTAAGAAATGTTAGGTGTGTGTCTATTGTGTCTGGATGGAGGTGCCATGGAGGGTATTTTGATTGGGCTATTTTGGTTTGAGGGAAAATTAAATCAAGTTTTGTGCAACCGTCAATACATTTCTGTAGGGCGGAAGTGCAGTATCTATTATTAGTATTTTTTCGTATTGCTTTTATTATTGGGCTTAGAGGAGAGTCATTTGAGTGGATTATTGAGTTGAAAAGTTTCGCTTGAAGGTACTTGATTCTGGTTTCAATTGTGTGAATGTTTGCTTCTGCGTATAAGTTATGAATTGGCGTTGATCGAAATGCTCCTAATGCTATTCGAAGAGGTTTTTATGGTAGTTTTTGGGGCTAGACCGTATATTGGCAGGCAAAAGTCTATTTTTGACACCAGGATGCTTTTAACAATTTGTATTAGTGTATACGTGTGACAGTTGAACTTTTGATTGGAGAGGCATTTAATAATGTTAAGGGACTTGTCTAGAGAAAATTGAAGTTTTTTAATGTGTGGATTCCATTTGAATTTTGAATTAAAGGTAAGGCCAAGTATTTTTAGTTCTTTAACATTTTCTATGATTGTTGTGTGGGTTGAGACTTTACACTCGCAGTTTCTTTTTCTACAAACATGCAAATGTTTGCATTTTGAAACGGAAAGAGATGCGCCAGAAGTTTGGGACCAGCTAGTTATGTCCTGGAATAGATTCTCAAGGTTGATTTTTATGTTTTTTGACTTATTAAGATCAACTATAATGGTATAGTCATCTGCGTAAGCTATGGAGTTTATGTTTTTATGTTTGGCTATGGTCTCTGAAAGGCTATTAAAGGCGATTAGGAAAAGTACTACAGAAATTGGTGAACCTTGGGGTATTCCGTTGTGGAGGGGAAGTATTTTAGAATAAGTATTTTTGACACGTACCATAATTTTCCTGTTTGTCATAAAGTTTTTTATGTAATTGTGTATTATGGGATCACAACCCCATTTGCGTAGTTGTTCACTGATTGTATGCAGGCCGACATTTTCAAAAGCCTTCGCAAAATCTAAAGATATGATTGATATGTGCCTCTTTGACCTAAGAGCTCTGTTAATAAGAGCGTCTACATAAAGAAGACAATCTTGAACAGATTTCCCTTTTCTAAATCCTAATTGCTGACTATTTAATAGTTTGTTTGAAGTAACAAACCACCATAGTCGCTTAGAAATGATTTTGTCTAGAACTTTAGATATGCACGGATTTAGGGATATTGGTCTATATGATTGTATACTTGTCTTATCTAGGTTTGGTTTGTGAACAGGAACAATTGTGCTTGTTTTATATGTTTGAGGTATAAAGTTTTTTAGAATGTTATTGAATAAGGAAACAATTCTACTTTTAACTGCTTTCGATGCGTGTTTTATCATTGAGTAGTCAATTTTGTCATAGCCAGGGCTGTGACCTTTAAGACTATATAAGGCTGTATTAAATTCAAGTATTGATATTTCCTTTTCCATAAAGGCTGATGAACTTTGAGGTGAACTTTGGTTCACAAAGTTAGTATTATTTTGCTTAGCTAATTTAAATGGGTCAGAGAAGTTTGCATCTTGAGATTGAGTAGACCAGTGTTCTACAAAAGATTCGGCTATAAGAAATGGATCAGTGACTATGCAGTTTGATTTGTTATTTACTCCATGAATTGATTTAGGTTTGTGAAGGCCACAAAATTTTCTGATATTGTTCCAAATATTATCTGTTGTTGAGGAAGCTGTTATCTTTGAAGAAAGTTCGTGAACACTTTGCGCCTTACTACTTCGCAGCAATCTACGAAATCGTGCGTTGAGTTTTTTATATTTTATTAAGTTTTCCATACTCATATCCCTAATTAGGCACTTCCATGCCTGATTTTTTTCGTTTTTAAGTTCTTTGTTCCACCAAGGTACATAAATAGGTCTCATTCTTGGTTGGGACAGAGGTATGCTTTTATAGGCACTTTGAAGGATGATTTTATTTATGTTGCTGGCCTCCTTATTTATGTTATGTGATGGAGGTGTCTGAGTAGAGCGTGAAAGTGTCAGATCTTCAAATTTTTCCCAGTTTGCATGCTTTGTTAGTAATCTATGGCTTAGGAAACGATGGGAGTTTTGCGATGTGCTGGGGAAAATTTCTATGGTTATAGGAAAGTGGTCGCTGCCTTGTAGCGAATCGCTAACTTTGAAACTGCAGTATGGTTTAAGGTCTGGGGAGCAGAAAGAAATATCAATGTGTGTAAATGTTTTGTGTGTTGAAAAATGTGTTGGTTTTCCGTTATTAAGAACGATTAGGTTATTGTCATTAATGTATTTGGCTAATATATTCCCCCTTCTATTACTTTTTGGTGATCCCCAAGAGTCGTGCCAACTATTAAAATCTCCAGTTATAAGTTGAGACAAGCTAGTTTGTGGAAAGACTGTTTCCAAGTCTTCCATTGTAAATTTTTGACTGGGCCTGATATACGCTGCAATGATGACAAACTTTTTAATTGAAGAGATTTCGAGTCCGATTGCTTCAAAATTTTGTGGAAGTGGGATTTTAGTATGTTGTATGGAGTTGTGCACCATAATGGCTACTCCTCCTTTAGCAGAGATAGAGAAGTTAGTGTGCATCGAAAAGATAGTTGGAATGGGGAATTTACTGTTGTGAATAAGGTGAGTTTCCTGGAGAGAAATTATCTTAGGATTATATTTTTTAATTAGGAGTAAAAGCTCATTATAGTTGTTGCTATAACCGTTTATGTTCCACTGGAGTATTTTTAATGCCGTTGTATTAGCTGTGTTTATTATTGGCTTTATTAGGTTTAACCACTAAATATTGTCTATAGCTAAATCAATACCTAGTTTAAGTTCTTGTTGTGATTGGGTTATTGCTTTTAATTTAGATTTAGTTAGAGTTATGTTTTTGTTTTTTGAACTATTTTTAAGTTGTTTTTTGGTTTTGTTTGATATATTTTTTGGATATATGTCCAACTTTGATCGTGCCTGTGCACTTGTTGTCGGTTGATCATCAGATGAGTCGTTTGAGATGGAGTCGACTTCAATATCGCTGTAAGATACTATTTTGCGATCATTGTTAATAGTAGTATCCTGGGAAGATTGCTGGGTTTTAGGGTTGGCTGGTAGTGATGGCATTTTTGCTGGTTGAATCTGCTTAGTTGTTGGGTTTGTATTTGACGCAGTCACTGTTGAATATAGAGGTCCGTCATGGGGGTGTCTACTCTTGTAAATTGACCAGGCAGATCTTTGGTCAACTTTTTCTTTATATTTTATATTTTGTACTTCCTTATATGTGTGAAAAACGGGGCAAGTTCTATCTTTCGGCTGGTGAGCACAGTTTGGAAGATTCTTAGTCCGACAATTAATGCATTCGGGATTTCTTGTGCAGATTTCACCTGTTTCCACGTCTACATGATGTTCTTGACTACAGTTATAGCAAATCCTGTTGTTTTTGCAGACTTTGGCAATGTGCTCCATGCGTAAGCAGTTATTACACCGCATCGGCAGCGGAATGTATGTGCGCACACCTACCTTTTCGTAGCCAACGTATATATGTTCCGGTAGGTTGTGTGAGGAAAACGTGATAATAATGAGACCCGTCTCTGTCAGTACGTTGTTAAAGTTTTTAATAATTTTTTTAATTTCGGTGACATTTTGCTGCTTGAGGTTATCCAGAATCTCTGCTTCATCGATTCCTCGTAGATCGTTTGAGTAAATAACTCCCTTGGAGTAATTGAGAGACTTGTGCTCGGAAACAATAATCGGTATATTTGCTGGCATAGAGGTCAGTTTTAAGAGTTTATTGGCTTGGGCAACATTTTTGGTTTTAATAAGAAGGTTACCGTCGCGCGTTTTTTTGCAAAGTTCAACTTCGCCGTCGCACGTATAGTCAACGGTTTTTTAATTACGAATGGGGAAACTCCCGAAAAGTTTTTATCATCGGTTCTAGAAATGACTAGGTATTTTCCTTCAGATGGAGGGTGTTTCCTCCAAATGTCTGGAGGGTCACGCATTTTAGAGACTCAAATTTGATACACTTTTATGTAATTTGGTACAACTATATGTGTTATTGAGCTAAGTGATCCGTTATATTGTTCTATTGTTTTTGTTGTTTTTTTTTTTTTTTGTTTCTTTTGTTTTGCTCTGTTGGTTTGTTTTTAACTAAATTGGAGTTTGGTAACGATGTAACGATGCGTGGACACGTCTTGTCTATGCAAAATTCAAAGTCGAACTGACTATCGGATTATTTTGGCTGTGTAATACAAAACAAGTGTCCCGATTACAGGCGAGATATCCCGATTATTGGGGAAGTTGGGGGATGGCAGTCCAGTTTTTATATTTGCATTCGCACTGGGCTTCATGCCGATAAGCTAACCCGCTTACAAATTGTTTGTTTTTGATAAAACTTCTAGACAAAAGGTTTTTAAAGTTGACATTTTCACCTATAGCACTCAAAGTTCTTTAGAAGAAACTCGCTCTATTTTAAGGCCTATACGCAGAATGAAAAATTTCGCACGGAATGACAAAACTTCATATAAAAAAAAATCACAGTATTATAGCTTCTTATAAAAAAAAAAACCACTATTATAACTTTATATAAAAACAGATCCCACTATTTGAGATTTATGTATATGAAGTTGTGTCATTCCGTGCCAAATTTTTCATTCTGCGTATAGGCATTTAATCTAAAAAGCCTGATTTTCTCAACCGTTTTAATTAAATGATGGGTAATAAAATAAATGATCACTTTTCAAAATGGTTACCAAAAAATGTTATATGAAAAAAGAGAGTTCTATAATATATTGAGAAACTAAATGAAAGTGACCATAGGACACAGTTTGTAATACACTATTAGCAGTTGAACTTATTTTCCTTAATTATTTTCAATTAGGTACTAAGTTTGTATAGTCTTAATCATTTACTGAAAAGTGTTAAAAACATTTTTTTACTCACTTACTCTTTGCGTAAGTATTTAATTTCTTATAGATCTATTTTTAAATATTTTTAAGGCTAAAGTCTTCTATCCTACATTATGACCACTTCACACAAGCAAGTTATTTTAAAATAGTTTTCTTGGCTAAGGCTACCTCATAAAATACACACACATAAATATATATTATTAATATTATTGAGCTGTTTAAATTTAATGCCTTAACCCAAGAACACTCTAAAAATAAATTGAATGAAGTAACTAAATCCATTAATAAATATGCTTAAAATAACTAATTAGAGCACTACAATAAATGTACTTACACTTCAATTAGCCATGCTCATTAACTTTTCTTATCGAATATCACGTATACGCACTGTGGTTGAGTTTGCTATGGCAACACATAATGAAGCAGACCCATACAAATCTAGCGGCTGTCCGTCATTTTGCAAATCTAACTTCATTAATTAGCCTGACTCGTCTGTCTTATATTAGATGACTGTCAAGACCAGACAGAATTTGATTTGACCATTTGTTTTATCAGTATAATTAAGCTTTAAGAATTTCTTTAGCCATGTCGTTTTGTTTTCATATCGATTAACTGTCGCCACAAGTTGTTGTTTTTTTTTTTTTTTGGTTGACACATAATATATAAAAATCAATGGCCTAAAACACAGCGTAGTAGAAAAATTTAAGCACAAATTTAACGAATATAACGACCTAAATACATACATATATATTTATGTATATGTCAGAGTTTGTGCCTATTAATAAAAGCGCACAAAAATATGCTATAAAATATGAAGCAACCAGAGCCAAAATATTCTCGTATATATATTTATAAATCAAACACTTTAAGAGCCGCCAAGTGCTAACCAATCAATTTACAAGGCCCATCCAAATCGATTTTTGTTTATAATTTATGCATACAAAACAACAAAAATAATACTAAAAACATAAATTCAGTAAATTTTCTGAATTAACTTAAGGCGGCAGATATAAATTTATTAATATTTGAATTTATATGAATATTGTTGCAGTCAATTAACAAAAATTTATTGGTCTATAGAAAAGTCTAATATACAACTTAAATTTTCATTAATAAATTTCTTGTGGCTACAAAATTAATGAGTTAATTAATTATAAATTTAAAAAAAATCAAAAAAAAATACCATTGCGCGTAGTGCACTGCACTGAGTGCAGTAAATTTAAATTAAATACTATATATTGAAGTATCTTTTTTAGTTTGCAACGGGTCTGTTGGATTAGGGCTAAATTAAATAAATCTTGAATTTAAATAATTAAAAAATTATAAAGAATTTATACGCTTTTTCGAGAATGGCAGATAAGAGTTGCTAATGCTCAAAATAAATTTTATTTAATTACATGATTTTTAAGTGGGATTTAAGAAAGTTCATTTATTAATGGATAAGTCGATAACATATGGCATAGAGTTGCCACTACTCACAATAAATTTTATTTAATTACATGATTTTTCACTGCGGATCTTCCTGTTGATGAAAATGTTCAAGTAGCCACCTATGCTGATGATACAGCTACAATTACATCTAAAGAATCAGCGGCGGAAGTATCCCAAGGTATTCAAAATGAAATTTTTGAAATAGAGCGATGGCTTAAGAAATGGAAGATAAAGGTTAATACTGAGAAGTCGAATCATGTAACATTTGCATTGAGAAGAGGAGATTGTCCGCCAGTATATCTTAATAATATACTAATTCCGCATAGAGATTCAGCCAATTATCTTGGGCTCGATTTAAATCGCAGAATCACCTGGACAAGTCATATTAAAAGCAAAGTAAGAAAACTTAACAGAAAAACAAAGAAAATGCATTGGCTGCTTGGTAAAAGGTCGCAGCTAAGTTTAGAGAACAAAGTCCGTCTTTACAAAGCCATCTTGAAGCCTATATGGACTTATGGTATCCAATTATGGGGCACAGCAAGTCACTCAAACATTGAAATCATCCAACGGTATCAGTCCAAGACTTTAAGACTTATTGTTGACGCCCCATGGTTTGTATCCAATGAGCAAATTCATAAAGACCTAGATATTCCATACGTTAAGGACGAAATACGAAGACTAAGCACCAGTTACGTGGAAAGGCTACATAATCATTCGAATGTTTTGGCAATAGGCCTCTTGGATGATAGCGATAGAATACGAATATTCAAATTAAGCTTACAGCACTTAAAAAAGCAATAGTTATTACTCATTGGAGTTTAACTATTTCTCCTGTTAATTTATAATTTCCAAACATTTACTTATTGTCTAATGGATAGATTGTAAATAAATAATATTAAAAAAAAAAAAAAACATGATTTTTAAATGTGATTTAAGAAAGTTAATTTATTAATGGATAAGTTGATAACTTGTGGCATATTTTGCAACTTTTCGCTTCCAATTTGTGATAAATAAGTTTGAATATGTATCCCGCCCAACACATGAGTTTGATTGACAACCCTACTAGCTATCAGATGTCATCAGGTGTCAGTAGCATTGTGAATGGCAAAATGATATATATTTATGATATATATTTTTTTATTGACAATCAACCGATACGAATTAATCGCTACACATTAAACATAATTTAGTGTGTGATAGGGTGTTTACATTTAATTTTAGTTTTTCTTTTGATTTTGAAACTGTCACTGTCAGAATTTGAATTGTGGAGAAATTGTTTACTGTGTCACTCTTGTAAAACTTTTTAGTTAAAACAAATTTCTCTTCAATTGACTCACAGTGGGACTAAGCCTTTATAAATAATGGATCACAGAGGGACTCACACGAAAGTGTGCCTCAAAACTCCAGACAGGTTTATACCTTTGAAGCCATAATCTTTATAGCATTATATTTTTTTGGGATCTCTGATTAAAATGCTGTTGTACGATTATTAAAATTTAAAATGGATGTTCCAATATGTTATACCAAGCTCTAAAAACTTTTGATTGACTTGAAAATTTGGATATAGGGGTTTTCGGAATTGCTGACCACGATATTCAAGTTTCAAAAATCTGTTTTTGATTGTGCTACAAATTTGTATAACAGGGTAGTTAGGGTGTAAATATAAGGTTCCGCGATTTAAATTTTGGTAATATAATAACAGAATCGTAATCAGCAAACACGAAAATCGCTATTTATCATTTTTAGTTTCATTACAATCAAAAAAGTTTTTGAAATTTGGTCTGCCATATGGGAAACGCCATTTTGAAAATCTTCTAACAGGATCGCATTCAGCGACCGCGTGAACTCTTCATTACGAATATTCATTTTAATCAAAAAACAATATTTCAATCTCGATTCGCCATTTTGAATTTTAAAAATCTGTTATCAGCGACCCCAAAAACCTCTCCGAAAGAAGGGTTACATGAATGTGTTGGAAACTTTTTCCAATAAAAAATTTACTTGCCAAATGTGTCTTTTCTCTTTCTCATTTATTAATAATATTTATAAAGGCATATAGTATACAAAAAGACACCCTCTAGCTAGTGCTAAAGTATTTTTAATTGCATACTAGAAATACTAAAGCGCTTGAAGCACAAACCTCAAAACAATACATCCACGTCAGTCAAAAGTTTATATATAATAAATGTCTTTTACAATAAGGAACATCTTTATATATTCCCTTGACCATTAGCCCTGGAAAGCAATTTAATTAATGGTTTTAATATGACCTCTAAATTTTCTTTGTAACATTTGTTGTGGTTCGGTGCAATAACACGTGGCCAAGCAAACCATGAGAAAACGAGGTAAAATGGCTTGAAGGAACAATTCAAAAGTTTGTTAGACAACTTACGTACGTTTGAGAATGAGTTAATGTAGTACTATAAATTTACAGTCGGAACTCGCATAACGAGATTGCGTTTTGTAACTAAGTTAAATGGATTTTTTTTAAGGTAATCCTTATCTTGGTTACTTACGTCGCAGTTTACGTTTTTGCTACAAAAAACAGGGAAAGTTTGTTAAAATTTGTTTATTGAAAAAAAAAATACTAATTAAAAATAATAAAAATTGTAATGTACGGTTTCAGTAAATAACAAATGTGGTACAGTCGAGCCAGTGCCTGGCAGCGACAATACCAAAAATTGGTAAAAAGTTTGTCTCGAGTGAGAATCAAATCTGGGAATCGATCCTCATTGCGTTACGTGCTAATTTTTCTATTATTTGTTATCGAGCAGATTTATAGCTAAAGACCAGTACGCTGGCACCATCTAGCGTTCAATTTTAAAATGGGCAGCACTGTTTGCTCACAAATGCTCCGTACCAGTAAAGGCCAATACGCAGCATGCAAAAATTTCGCACGGAATGACAAAACTTCATATAAAAAAAAAATACCACTTGAAGTTTTGTCATTCCGTGAGTAGTTTTTGCATGCAGCGTATGGGCCTTAAGAAAAAAATAAATAAATTGGCACCAAAACGTTTTTTAACTTCTTTTCGATACTGCGAACTGGCCTTAAGTTGTTTGAGTTGGTTAGACAATAAAAGTTATTTTATTTGGGGCTAAAAGACGCATCGTTATCATATAGCATTTATTTTATTATTATTATATTGTAACCTTGGATGCCGTAGTCAGCTTTTAGTATAGTCCTGCACAAGAGTTGCTTAATTCTAGGCTTAGACTGGCGTTCTTTTAGTTCTTGATATTTTAGTATTTCGATATTGTTATGCTTGACTACTATTTTTCGACCAATGTTAGTTCGGGTGGATTCGTTTAATTCTCATTCTCCAAGTCAAATAACTCCCGCAGCCCTTACGCATGGACTTCCCACATTTATTTAAAATAGTCTCTCGACTTTAAATTCGAACCACAACCAAATCAAAATATATTTTTTCAAGTGTCATTTGAAACTGCTTGTTAAACTGCTTACTTGCAGTAGATGTAGACGTAAGTAGTAAAGTTGCCAATTTAAAGTATGCAGGAAAATTAACTATAGTTATGAAAGACAATTCCACGGTGTTCGACTGTAGTACATGCAGTTGTAAGGATATACGACTAGCTTTCGCAATGTGCGTGTGTGGATTCAAGAAAGATATGCGAAAACAAAATGGTTAAATGTCAAATATAAATGCCAAGCGAAACATCGCGTTACCGTTCTTAACTTTTATGGTATCTTGGTGGGTTTGGATTTCCTTGGCTGCATGATATGTGATGTGAATGCCAATGAAATGACATTGTGGCAGACATGTTGTCCTTCAAGTCATGTTAACTGCATATAAATACGTAAATATTATAAATTATACGTAACGCTTGAAGCTAATGCCAATCCAATTGTTTTTGTTTGCACTTTTGCAGCCGAGGATATACATTTGGATGACCTGTATACACGCTATCGCCAGCGGCTGCGTAAGGCGCTCTTCACATCCGGACTACTCATATCGCTGCTAGCATGTGTGCTATCCATTATAATTGGCTTCGTTTTCGAGCAGGTAAGCTACGATTTATTAATGCCAAGTATTTGACTTAAACTCATTGTGCTTGCAGCATTTGCTCCAGACGCTGCTGTTGGTTCTGGCCGCTTTAATCTCTGGCTCAATACTAACGGCATTGCAATTTCCGGCGGTGCTAAGCTCTCCTGCTGCTGCCTTGGCATTCGCCATTGTTACCACTTTTTCGCTAGGCACAATTGCGGCCATAACTGGCGATGAGTTGGCCCCGTTGCCCATGTATGCGTTGTTTCTGGTAAGCTATCCTTTCTGAATGGCTTTGTCAATATGCACAGCACTGATTGTAACGATCTGTATGTGTTTGTGTTTGTGTGTTTGTTTCAGGGTATACATACCATGCTGCCCATATCCTGGCCAGTGTCTGTGGTCTTAGCATTATTTATGACCGCCATTCACATCGTTTATAGAATTGGCACGAGCCTGGACTTTTCACCCAATTTGCCGCTGGTAAGTTGTCTTTTTGTTTCATTAGTACGTACAAACAGCAAAAATATCCACACTAACAAAAAAAAAAGCATCATTACCACAAATCTAAATGGGAGCTTTCATTGCTCTTAAGTCAGTTTTTAATTGCAAAAGCTGGCACGGTGGTATATATTGGTATTAATGCATATATGGAAAATAGTTATATCTATACAATACAATCCTTACAGTGTTTTGGTCTCCCCTTTGCTCAGTTATTTAAAAAAACGCACATCCTGCATTTATTTAAAAGAAATAAAATATATCCTGGTATCGCTTTTTATACGCTGCATCCATGGGATCAAGGGTGTACTAGATTTATGCAATATGGTACATCTAAAAAACAAGAGGCGTGGCAGACCATAAGTTTTTCAAAATCCAGTACTATGGATGGGGATGCCTGTTTAAAAATTAGCTCTGAAAGACCGTAAAAGCTGGAGGCAGCAAGTTTTACGAAAAGATGCACATTTTGCCACGTTTTCCACCTGGCGAACTTCCTGGCTGATAGGGAGAAGGTTTTATTCATAAAAAAACCAAAGCTAATAAATTTTGAATGTAAACTCTTATGACTCTCACAAAGTACAACGCGTCGACTTTTGCAAAAAACATTTGGGGTGTTCACTTTGTCTGGCATAAATGCAAAATGGTAAAAGGGCAAAGTAACCAACAACAATTTACACTATTAGAAAAAATGGTCATTAATGCCCGAACCAGACACTTGAATATGAAAAGTAGGTTATTCTCACCCCAAATAGTGTTGTAAAATGCACCAATATCCACCGAGGGTGACTTTTTGCACCGTGTGTTACAAAGTTAAATAACTGCCTCTGAACAATTGCCAAAAAAATATTTTTTAAAATAATACTTAAAGCTGCAATTTCTTTGTAGTTGAAGATCAGAAAATATATATTGTACTTATAAATAGGCGAAACTTTATCTTTTATGCTTATAAATGACATTTTTCTCACAAGTAGCTTTCTTAATAAAACCAAACCCAACAATATGATACTTGTAAGCAGCTGATTGTTGCAAAGAGTGCTTTCACTCTGGGAGTCTGGCGGCAAATGATAGGAATGCAAACATGATTATATGGAGAATCTAGCTCTAAGAGTAAAAGATATCCCCAATATGCTTTTTGTACTCAGCAGTTATAACTAATATTCTTTCTTCAAAGAGAGATTACCCAGTATAAAATTGGATTTGTTACAGATGAAAAAAAATGTGGTACAGTCGAGGCGGTGCCCGACAGTGGAATACCCTGTATCTTTTGTGTCGAAAAAAAATTTTTCCTGCATATTCCATATAAGAACTTTCCAATTGGGATTTATTTTTTTTTGGTGAAAATCGATATTTATACCTATAAGTTCCCTAAATTTTTACCCATTTTGATGAAACTCGAATGTTACAACAAAGAACTTATTTAAAGTATACGGGGTAGGTTTCAAGTTGGTATGTTGAGGGGTGTGGGAGAAAACACGGTAAATGGATTGCGGGGGTGGGGAGACCGCATCGATAAAATTTGGATGTGGATTTGTTCATTAGAGCCACATGAATGAGCTTACCAAAAATTGTGATTCTAGGTCACTTGTAGCCATAATTGCGTAGAGTCAAATATTGACGCAGTTTATTGGCAAGGGGAGGTAAAATTTGCACATTTTTGACTATAACTTCTGTTGTATTTGTCCGATTGTGTTCATTTTTTACACATAGATGCATGTAACTACAACACATCGCTCTGTTAAAGTTAATTTTCAGATGAAAATACTAAACGGTGTGGCTAAAAACCGCGAAACTCTACTGCGGGGGAACGGGGAAAGATATTGACATGATTCAACAAACTTCATCTTCTTAGGAAATATGCGCACCAGCTGGTAAAGTTTCGTGTCTCTAGCTCTTATGGTCTCCGAGATCTAGGCGTTCATACGGACGAACAGACGGACGGACGGACATGGCTCAATCGCTACCCGAGGTTATGATAAGCATTTTGGTATAAAGGACTTGGGGTCTGCCACGCCTCCTTCTGTCCGTTACATACATTGCACAAATCTAGTATACCCTTTGTACCTATAGGTACAGGGTATAATAACCAAGCAATGAGATATTAAGTATTATTAATTAGGCAAATATTGAATTTAATTTGCAATACTTTTGGAAATTTTGTCCTGTGTTCAATAGTGGCATAGTGGTTTTTTTTGCTCATTTTGCAGTAATTGTAATAAATATTTTGTATATAAGTATACTACATACACATATGGGTCATTCTCTGTCAAACCAGCCACCCCCTCCACACATTTCATGATACAATGGTCGCCAAAGCAAAGTAGATCCATAATTTAATCTATATTTTTAATCTTATGCTCAGAAAAACATTACTGCAGCCCCTCTTATAGGCTATTCAGATACTTTTGTGGTACCTTATTAGTTTTTCAAAATTTCAAAATGTCGGACTTAAGATGTACTTTTCATTTTTGTGTTTAAAGCTCGAGTTGGGTATGCAAATATGGGTTTTCGGGGTCGCTAAACACGAATCTGGGGTTAGAATTTCAAAATTACAAAATGGCGGACTTAAGATTTATTTTTTAGGCTTTCGGCGGTTATTTTTTAATGTTTATAATAAAAATTGACATTCAAATATTATTTCATGATTTTTTTTTTAAATTGCAAAATAAGAGTTATTCTTCAATTTTTATTTGGTTGTTAGGTTGTACCGGTTGACCCCTGGGGGGAGTCACACATAGACTAGGTAGTCCTTAGTGGTTCAATTTTTACCATATAATTTGAAAATAAGAGTTGTTGAGCAATTTTTATTTTCAATTTTTTTCTGTCGATGCCTATAATGTCCTTAGATGCTCAAAATTATTATCAAAAAATAATAATAATTTGATGATTTTTATCCAAAAAATTATAAGAGTTGCAATTGCTGCAAATACTTTAAAATTATTTTTTCCAAAAATCTCTTGCTATAGGCATTGAAATATATACAGTGCGTTCCACTGTACATTCCATGTCCTGCTGTGGCTTTACAATCAAGCGTCTACCTCTACGTGGTAGTATATGTCGTAGCTTGTTAATGTGCATACATTATGAGACATTTTAACGATGTTGTTTTTCCTCGTAGCTCTTTGGCGAAATCGTTATGCTGGCCAGCGCATCCGTATCCGGTCTCTACTATCGCATTATGTCGGATGCTGCACACACTCGCACTGTGGATGGTACACGTACAGGTATAGAGCAGCGTGTGAAGCTGGAGTGTGAGCGAGAGCAACAGGAGCAACTCTTGCTGAGCGTTATACCAGCTTATATAGCTGCTGAGGTGAGTGGGCTATGGTGTGGGTCAATCCCAGTATCGAAAGTGTATGAACCCTGTAAATTTTGTTATCTGAAAAAAAACAAAACGACCGATATATTTAAATATTTTTCGTTAGTAAACTCAATTAAATACTTTTTGGTATTTTTGTTTAATGATTTTTCAAGAGCCTTGATTACTTGGAAATAAATATTTCCAAAAAGGGGAACACAATTGGACTTCACAAGTTAAATATTACCAAATATAAATTCGTAAATGAAAAAAACGTTATTTAAAAATTATTTTGTAAGCTTTAGGGTGGCCCAAAAATTTTTTTTTTTTGTTTTCAAGTGGAACTAACCATAAACCATTATATAGTATATATTGTGTGTTTTAGGGTGGACCCAAAAATGATTTTGTGTTCAGATACGCTTCTTTCCCGCTTTTCTTCAAGAATATTTGTTAATTTTTTCGTGATTTATTTGACCAGGTCAAACGCAGCATTATGCTAAAAATGGCAAATGCTTGCCAACGAGCTGGAGGACAAGCCTCTACCTCGGCTACGCGTTTTCATGAGCTGCACGTGCAGAGGCATACAAACATAAGCCTGCTCTTTGCTGATATTGTCAACTTTACACCACTCTCGGCCAGCTTATCCGCCAGTGATTTGGTAACAACGCTAAATGATCTCTTTGGACGTTTCGATCAAATTGCGCAGGTGAGTGCAAGGACTATAAATTTTTTTAAAATCCTTTAACAATTTTATTTCCATGCAGGAAAACCATTGCCTGCGCATCAAGATTCTGGGTGATTGCTATTACTGTGTCTCGGGTCTGCCCATTTCACGGCCGCAGCATGCCAGCAATTGTGTCAACATGGGCTTACAAATGATCGATGCCATCAAGTGAGTTGCCTTAAAATACCAACAAAAACTTTAACAACCATTGCAACTAGCTGCTGGATGTCTGTTTACTATGTAAACATAGCATACTTTCGAGCGCCGTTTCAGCATTTTGCAACTTTGTGGCATTGCAGGCATCAGGGCGTGGGTGTGAAACGAAATGGGGTTTTGCCATGGACTTGGCTTTAATACGGTTCAAGTACAAATGTTGGCATTTGGTTTTTGTACGCAGCCAATGCAAACATTACTTGGTTTTCATTTTGAAATTTTCATACAAGAGTTTCTCGACAGCAAAATTTAGGCACAGGCTTTTCATAGTACTTGCATGTATTAAGTATATATTTAAGCCACAACAAGGCGTAATAAACACTCTAAATTTGTATCTAGCAAACGATGTACATGCATAAATATTGCACTTAAAATAAACATGAGAGTTTCGCATTTGCATACAATTAATTGTTTTTCAGACAGCTTAAAATTCAATTTATGGCTTAAAATAAATGGTTTTAAAAGCTGCAGGATGCGTTCATTAAGCGCAACCATAAAAGATGTGAGTAAAGTTAAAAAAATAATATTTCGCACGTTCAATTCGGGGGCGACTGACTTTGAGATACCCTGTACCAAGTTTTAGTCAAAAGACGATAGTTTGTAATATACTTACTAATTATTCCCTCAAAACATTTTTTGACCAATCAGTTGTATACCCTATATATGAACGAAAGTAGTAAGTAAAGGGTGTCTTTTTTTAAGTCTATCTCTTTGATTTTGATGATTTTTACATGAGTGATAAATATCGATAACTGAATATTTGATAGACTTTTTTTTGACAAGACATATCACGTAAACGAATTAAGATATTCATATCATTTTATTTAAAGATAGATAAATCTTTAAATTTTAAAAAGAGAATTTGGATTTCTTTAAACTTTTTAACTTGGCTTAAAAAATTTTTTTTTCTCATTTTTCAATATTCAATTACGTGATATGTCTTGATAAAAAAAAGGACCTAAATTCAGTTATCGATAACTCGATAATATTATAATAATAACAAAAAGTGGTCCGCTTCACTTATTATCGTCTACCATATATGTATATTAGGGTGGCCACCGCTGGTATGACAAATTTTGAAACCAAATTTCATATGAATGCATAAATAGCGACTAAACCGTAAGTTTGACAAAAACATGTAAAATTTGTTGTTTTTTCTACAGGGTGCTATATGCAGGTAAAAAGGAAACTTTTTAGGCAGTGGCGTTGTTAAAAAAGTGAGATGTTGCAAAAAGTGGCCACCCTAATGTATATGTGATACAGTAAGCCGATTTTTACCGAAAATTTGGCACAGTGCTTGGCAACTTCAAAAGACATTTCAATGCCAAACTTTGTTACGATATCTACGACTGATAATGCGTTTTATGGGATCGGATAAATACAATATAAAATATAGAATCTAATCTAAGTTTTGTTTGTTGAGGTAAAGGCCTCTGGGTGGCAGGCTACAAGCTGTTGATTTATAAACAATCATCGATTGAAACTGGCCCTACATCCATCTGTATAGACACCAAGATCTCATACCAAAAAGAATTTCACGGTTCAGATTCACACTATATGGTATCCGGTTGCCTCAGTAATATTAAAGCACTTTAAAGTCGATTCCAAGACAAAGTCGATTTATTTTTCATGTCATGTACGTTTTTATTTGTTGATATAAATGTAGAAAGCTTTAAAAGCCGAAAATAATGGGACTTGTGTTACCTCACCCACATAACATCTACTCTCCGCCTTCCGTTTCAAGGTCCCATCTCTAGGTTTTACTTCTCGGAGCAGTCTGTCAGACATGGTGCCCTTATGATATACCTCTTAACATGTATTTACTTTTTTGATATTGTCCCCTCGTTTTCCTGGTTACTTTCTTTTCGAAGTACCCATGCATAAGTGCAAGTTTCATAAAAATCGGTTATTAAAGAGATTATAGGGTACATTATAGACGGAATGTGCTGAAAAATATTGGTCCACTTGTTATTATTCACAGCCAAGCTAATAGATCAACCGCCTTTGTTATTTTCACCTTAAAGAACATAACAAAAGCGAGTTATCGCTTTAAAAATATAAAGTCAAGTACTAAAATCCAACATTGGCTGTTTTTCAATAACTCAACCCTAAAGGTCATCAGGCTTTAATGTGATACGATAAAATGTTTACTTTGGTGGGCGTCATAACATATGTATTGTTACTGTGCTCAGATAAACGCGCTTGGCATATTATGCCAAAGGCTACCCCTGTTTTATGGTGCCTATTAAAATCGTATTATGCAATAAAAGATAATAAAAAGAAATATGTACAGTAAAAATATCAACACAAAAAAAAAAGAAGCCATTTGAGCTGCACGAGAAAATGTATGCGTCAGTTTTCTTCCAAGTGCTTTCCCAGACCTTTAAATTTTCATGCGAGTTTCTTTGAATGTTGCACATTTCTATTGTTTATTGTTGCTTTTTTGTTCACAATTTTTCTCATCCATATTGTTTTTTTCTACCCATCTTAAATATCTTTTTTTTTGGACAGACTTTTGGCCTTTTAATCTTTTGACGGTCCGTTGCTACTTAAGTTGTTTTCCATTGTGTTATTTTTTTTTTTGAAACAGACCATTGAGCACTGCCTCAAAAAGGCAAGAAAATTGTTTGAAATTTTCTCTTTGTTGCTTCTTTGATATGGGCGAAGTTTTTCGCCATGTTTTATTTTTGGACTTGAGTATAAAGTTTAATTGTGTGTTAAAGTATTTGTAGTTGTTGTTTTTGTTGCCTTTGTCGCCAATTGCTAGAAATTTGAAAGAAATTACTTTAATTAGGTCTTGCGCTGGAAAGTATGCAGTACTATTCGTAATGCCATGAAAGGGACATTTATTTTGGCTGCTATCAAACTTTAATCAACAAAAATTGATATGTGTACTAAGATTTTGTAAATGCGCACAAGCATACACTAACATAGAGAATTTCGAATAGAGTTTGCCTTACGTCTATACAGCAAGTGAACCCGGCAGACATTGTCCTGGCTTGAATGTTGCCTTGCCTGCTATAAGCGGGTTCCTGCGCGGTTTTTTTGATATTCAAAAATATGGCTTAAACTTTATACGGCTTCCCATATGGATTTTAAGCCGCTGAATCCGATAACGAGATCCAAAAAAACTCAATACCCAAGAATTCAGGGATAAGATATTTTTTTTCACTTAAGCTTTTTAACGATGTTTTTCAAAGATCGATTCCAAGGTCCAAAAAACGCCAATTCCTAAGAGTTCTGAGATAAATACCTCAAACAGTTTTTTTTATTTATGGCTTTCAACGATATTTTTTTAAATTGGGAGTCACTGAATTAGAATCTGAGGTTCACGGACCCACGTCAGGTTTTTGAGACGCCCTCCAAAATACCTCATTTTTTAGGTTATGTCAGAGCTCTGTCGTGCTGAGATTGTTTTACCTCAGATTCGGATTCCGCACTTCCAAAAACATTAGTAATCATGGTTTGTCCTCCGAACCTGAAAAACAATTTTTTTTTGTGTTATCACTTCATAAAACCCTACAACATTTTTTTGATACCGGTTGTCCGGCGATGTTTTCCTTATGTTTTTGGGATCGCTGAATCCGATGCCGAGGTCAACAAAATGCCAGCACGTCAAGTTTTTGAGATGGCCTCCAAAATACCTCGTTGAATACGGCTTATTTTCGACTTATCGGTTCTATTATGATATGGGAAATAGATTACGATAAGAGTTTATGCTTGATAGCTCTAAAAAACTTTCGAACGCCAAATTTGGCAACCTATCTTCGAAAACATTTATGTTTTTTTTCTTAGATCTTAATTTCCCTAACCCCTTTGCGATTTATATACTATAATCTGATATCATAAAAATAAAATAAAATTTTTTTCGTGTCCTAATAAGCCAATTGGAAAGTTTAGTTGTTCTAACTCTTACCATCTGTGAAAGCAAGGGGTTCATACGGATGCAGAGTAATGTTGACGGACATGCCTATATCGACTTCTCTAGTCACGCTAATCAGACTTTAGGAAACTTTGGGGGATCTTCGACGACTTTTTCTGTATGCTACATACATTTTCAGCCGGCAAAAACTTAGTATATACTTTCTACCTTACAGGTATACGATATAAGGTATAAAAAATGAATTAATGGATAAAATTTCCGGCATTATAAGAAAACAATTAATTGTCCAACTTATTTAAAATTTTTTAATTTTAATTATACTTCTCAAATAAATATATCTCTTCAAAGTAGTAGTAGCTATGGCTGTCCTCCTCTCTGTAGCTTTAGTTTTAAACTTTAAGCATACAGTGTAAAAATAAAATAAAAATAAATATCTCTTCAAAAAATTTTTACGTAACTGAAAAAATCATATTAAAGCAAATATAGAAGATAAAAAAAAACTTCCCTAATGATTTTTATTTTTAATTTAATTTTAAAAAATCAACGTGTTTTGCACTTTTTATTTACTTGTGACTAAGCTACTTAATATTTTCCAACCATTTTTTAATATATTATAAGTTATCCTTTTTCCTTAAAAAAGATTATTTTTTTATGTAAAACTTTTTCTTAAAAATTATTAGAATTTTTCTTTGTTTCTTAAATTTTTTTGAAACACTTATTTCGGTCCCTAACTTAAAAGATGAAAATCAATTTGATGCAACAACGTTGAACAAAATGCAAATTTATTAGTTTTTTAAAAAATTAAGATAAAGAAATTGTATCTTTTAAGAAGCTATAACACATTTTTATAAAATTTTTTGAAATACAATATATACCAGTGTTTATAAAATAAAAAAAAAATTATGATTGTAAAATCAACTTTAATAGTACGAAATTTTTGCTGTAAAAAATTCTTAATTTTTTCATATCTACCAAATAGCCTAAAATTTCTATATATTCTTTCCGATTTTGAACTGCGAATCATTTGTTTTAAATCGTTCGAACTTCAAAATTGTAACTTCATTATTGTAATTATCTATAATTTGTTGTAAAAGTTATTAAAATCAGTTTAGTACAACTGGCGATAATTGTAAAGAGCTTTTTTTTTAGAATTTAAATTTTTTTTGTTCTTCTATTCTTAACGATTCTTTTAAAGTATTTAAGTTTCCAAAATGATTAAAATATTATTCACTCTACTTTTAACATACAAGCACTCCACTTAATTTAAAATTCGCAGCTTAAATTTTAAATGTGTAAATTTATCCTTGAGATATTTTAAGTATTTCCAACGAAATGTCCAAATTTAATTTTGGTTGTTGTATTTTTAGAGACGCCCACATGTATTGTGATGCTTGAATGACCAAGACCAGTTCACCCATGACCAAAATCCAAGTCCATAGGGTATCAAAGACGTTTTGCTTCGTTTCGCTTATTTAGGAATTTAAACTTTTCAAAGAGCCAGCCGTTAATAACTCGGTGACTAGAAGGCTTAAAAGTTTAGGACTAGTAAATACTAGTTGTTTTTTTTATTATTTTTATGGCTCTTTAGTTGGCCACCAGCTGGTCAAGAGCGTTTGGAACATCAACTAGCAAACAGTTTGCCTTATTTCGTTTGCCATTTTATGGCTCCATAAAAATGTTTATAGAACGCTATATGTACATAGCTCTGTGCATAAAATATACACGAAGAACTGAACTTGCACGTATCTATACACTGCGAAAAAAAAGTTTGTCCTTGTTTTAAGTTGCATAATTAATAGAACTATAATATGGAAAAAGTGAAACAGTCTGTACAGTCTTTTAATCTTTTTCCATTTGAAAAATGTTTGTATGATTATTTTTTTACCCAATAAAATTAACCGATTTGCTGTGGCTTCAAACTTAAATCGGTAATTAAAATTCATTTAATCTTGAGAGCCGTAATCCAAATGGCAGTGGTTGGTTTTTTTTATTAGCTATTTCTTGATTCTTAATTAGAATTTAAGCCGAAGGATCAAACAGGATAAGTCTTTTAATCAAAAATGTATGTATAATGATTTTTTCACCCAATAAATTCCGTAAAAATGAACCGATTTTGTTAAAATAAATCGTTAAATAAAATTCATTTATTCTTGAGGGGCGCAATCCAAATGGCAGTCTTTGGTTTTTTTTATCTATGTCTTGGTTCCTAATTAGAATTTAAGCCAAAGGATCAAACTGGATAAGAAACAAAAAACTGCTACTAACGGTTTCTAAAAAAAATTAAAACAAAATTTTCTCAGAAAATTTCAAATAGTAAACTAAACGTGTTTATGTCATTAAACTAATGAATATTTTTCAAGCATTTTTTAATCTTAGTTGTCAACAAGATTTTTTAAAAAGATGTTCTTTCTTCTCTTTTTTTTTAGCCATACAATTTTCTTAAAAATATATGTCAGTATAAAATAAAGAATCTTAATTTTCAAAAACTTTTTTTGGAATTTGTTATGCGTATTACAGAATTGGATTGAATTCCCACAATCCCTTTGCGACCGCATGACTGTAAAACTTAGGGAAATGTCACTCTGGGCACTTGAGAATGGTCTAAGTGTTAACCCGGAAAAAACTGAACTTATACTCTTTTCGAGAAAGTATAAGATTCCAAATTTTTCCCCCCCCAGAATAAACGATTCCATCTTATCTTTTAGTAATAGTGCAAGATACTTGGGGATTGTACTAGGTAAGAAATTGAGCTGGAATCTCAATATCGCAGAGAGAGTGCAAAAAGCGAACACAGCGCTTTTTGCCTGTAAGAGGACCATAGGACTCAAATGGGGTATGTCCCCTCAAGTAGTTAGATGGATTTACACAGCCATAGTAAGACCAATACTTTTATACGGGGTATCTACCTGGTGGCCAGCCCTAAACTTTAAATCTAAACTTAAGGTACTAAACAAAGTACAAAGAACGGCACAACTTTGCATTACAGGTGCCCTAAGAACTACATCTAGTGAAGCGCTCAATGCCATCACTAATATATATCCCATCCTTTTAACGGCTAAAGAAATTGCCACCTTAACAGCCAGGCGCCTCAAGGATGCCAATTGCTGGGGTGTTTCAAGATATGGGCACTCGTCCATCATAAACGAGGACACAAACGTGTCAGGTACAGATTATTGTATACCTTTAGAGTATTCCTCTACGCATTTTACCACCATCATCCCCTCTTGGGAATCGTGGTCGGAAAACCAACCAGGTCAAAGCGACCGCATAAATTTCTTTACAGATGGCTCCAAACTCAACAACCAGGTTGGGGGCGGGATCTTCTCGGAACAATTGAACGTCCGGCAGTCTTTTCGACTACCGGACCACTGCAGCGTTTTTCAGGCGGAGATCCTAGCCATAAATGAGGCTTTAATCTGCTTACGCAACACCGGCCTGGAAACCGGCGAGATAAATATATATTCCGATAGCCAGGCAGCTATAAAGTCATTGAGAGCGTTGTCTTCAAACTCGCTGACAGTCAACAACTGCCGCCAATCTATCCAAGAGATGGCACAGCAGTTTGTTATAAGCCTCATTTGGGTGCCAGGGCACCAAAATATAACAGGCAACGAAATAGCCGATGAATTAGCCAGACATGGCACGACCATTACCCTCCTCCCGGATAAGGAGGATATCCGTATGCCAATGGCTACTTTTAAGCTATATACAAGGGAAAAATTTAGTTCCCAAGCTCAAAGGATGTGGAACAACACATCCCACTGTAGAATCAGTCGTCAAATATGGCCTAGAATAGACCCCAAACGTTCTGCCAGACTCTGTGAACTTAACCGGTCACAGTGTTCGGCTGTTGTTAGGGCGATCACGGGTCACTGGCTTGTTGGAGCACATGCGACCAGAATGAATGCCCCGAGCAATGACTTCTGCAGAAGTTGCAGAGACGAGGAAGAGGTAGAATCAGTAGAGCACTTCTTCTGCTCCTGTGAAGCTCTATGTAGACGCAGGAAAAAATATCTGGGAAATTATTTCCTCCACAACCTAGAGGAGCTAGGTCCTATTTGTCCGAGAATGATTGCAAGCTATATTGCAGCAACAGGCTGGGACTCCCTTTAAGAATATTTTCTGGAGACGGGTTTTAATTAGAGATTCGCGCGGTATCACAACGGGCCAGTGTAGGCCTAAGTGTGCTGGCTTGTTAAGCCAGCTACCGCTATAACCTAACCTAACCTAACCTACAGAATTGGATATTAAATATATTTCCCCAGCCTGTAGGCACAAGCTGTTGTGACTATAAACTCTTTTTATGGCTTAGAATCAATTGTAATACATAAAATAAATAAATAAATATATATTTACTGCGAGTTGGAAAAATTACATTTGACAAAAATTGGCTTAATTTGACAACTAAAAAAAAAAAAAAAAAATTTTTTAAGAAAATATTATAGTTAAATAAAGAAATAATGTTTTTCAAAAGCCTTTTTGACAACTTATATCTTTATAAAATCATAAATGAACATATTATCATATAAAACAAACCAATTTAGTGCAACAATTTAATGTTAAAAAAATTACTTATACAAGCGGTCTAAGACGTACAAATTTTCGAACGAAATAAACAGCAATTTTTAACAAACAAAAAAAAATTATATAAAAAATTAAATAATTTTTACATTGATACTCGATTGTCACTCAATTTTCTGTATAGTAGTTAAATGAACAAATTTTTATTGAAATAACATAATTTAATGGAAATAATTAAAAAAAAATCGTTTTTAAAAAATTCAACAATTTTTTTTAACACACAAATACTGAACTGCCATGTAATATTACAAAAATTTACTTTAATTTTTGAAGTGTTTAAAAAAACAAAATTTTAGTCATTAAAAATGTTTTTTTTTTTATTATTAACATTTGTGTTCCAAACGAATTGATTTTCATTTTGATTTCCATGTATTCACTATAAAAGAAAAGAATTGTGTTTGAAATATTAAATGAATGTTTTAAAAAAGCATAAAAAAGTTGTATAACTTTATACAATAATAAAATTTTTTAGTACTAAGAGTTTTTAATAACTTAGATTTAAAAAAAGGATTCAAAAATATTAAGTAGCTTAGTTACAATAAAATAAAAAATGAAAAACACTTTTTTAAATTAGGCCATGATGCTTTAAGTTTCAAAAACGAAATTCTCAAGCAAAGTTTATCCTTGAAATGATATGCATCATCATTATAACGATCTATTAAGTAAGCAAAGGTAAATCAATGATTTTTAGTATCAAAATAAATTTAACAAATAAATAAATTATTTAAAATTGTACACCTAAAAAAGTCACCCTATTTTTGCTAAGCAGCGAAAAAGTGCAACATTCTAAATTTTGTATTCGTACCTCTTATTGTTTTCGGGATCGACCGACCTATTGAACAATTTATTGCCTTGAATCTGAAAGCCTTATAATAATTGCTGTGCTTTACAAGCAAAAGATTCCAAGCGCAGAACTTAATAATATATTTTCCGCAGTGTACGCGCTCGTTGGTATTTGCGATTGTATGTGGATTTCATTGTTTGAGTTCTGTTTGTTTTATTCTGTTCCTTTCGTTTTGTTTTTTGTTTTCCCATAGACACGTGCGTGAGGCAACCGGCATAAATGTTGACATGCGAATCGGCATCCACACTGGAAACGTACTCTGCGGCGTCCTTGGCCTACGCAAGTGGCAATTTGATGTTTGGAGCGATGATGTTACGCTGGCGAATCACATGGAGAGCGGCGGTGTGGCGGGGTAAGTGTAATGCACTCATCAACATGCACACAAAAACACCAACACACACACACAAACTATAAGTATGTACAAATAGAAAAATTTGAAACAGTCAAGTACGGTGTACGATAGTGGAATACCCTGCAGCTTTATTTTCGGAAAGTTATAAACTTGGACTGCTTTAAGCAGTGTAACATGCAGTTTCCAATTTGGTTAATTGTTGTTTAAAGTGATATTTTTTGGAACTTTCGTAAATTTTTAACGATTTTGCTGTAGTTCGAAACTTAAGGACACTTAAGACATCTAAGGCAAGTCATACGGGAGGAAGTAAACATAGTAAACAGTTTGGGGTCAGCTGGTTCTCTGGCATGAGTTTGGTGACTTTAACTCGTATATTTTATTAAAATAAGGTTATTTATTGTCATGTTTTAAGCTGCTTGGCTAAAAATCGAAGTTGTACTGCTGAAAAGGAGACCCGATATTGACTCCTTCAACAAACCTCTTTTAAAGACTGCTTATGTGCGTCTTTGTTTTTAGTCGCGTTAGTCACGTGGACGGAAAGTCAGACATGGTTCTATGACTACCTGTGGCTATTTTGTTATAATTATGGTACAAAGCCGTCATACCCATGACTTTGTGGGTCCAGGGTATAAAAAGAGACACATGATGTACTAGTGCTATATAAAAGATTGTTTGCCTGTGGTTGTTGGGTAAATGGCAAGTACACAAAGAGTATGAATAAATAAACAACGAGCCCATAGGGAGCTAGGTGAACAATGCGCCAAGAATTGTGAGCAGGTGGAAAGCGCTCTAATGATAATTTAAATTAGCCACATGGAGATGAAGGCAGCTGCAATTAAATGAGTTTGAGTTTTGTTTATGTTTCATGCAGGACAACAAGGCCAGCAGAAATTTAATGACTGTATTCATATGTAAAGCAAACGTGTTTTTGCTCGGATGCTTTAAAGAAACGAAATTTTTGGGACGACTTTACTAAGAATTTTTAACATTTTTTTAATGAAAAAAATTTTTATATTCAAATTTTTTAAAAAATTCTGTATCGAAATATATTTATGCATGTCTCATGTTTTTAAAAAAGAAAAAATTTTTATAAAGAAAATTATTTTTGAAATATTTACAGTCTACTTTGAACTTTTGACAATTTGTCATGTTTCAACGGTTCAGAACCGGAGCTCCTTCAAGCTACAAAGCAGCGGAGATGGGTGGGCAATTTTTTTTTAAATATTTCCAAATAGTTTTTAGCTTTTTATGGCAGTTTCTATATATAATAAACAACCTTAATTTTCAAATATTTTTTTTTTCAAATTTTTCAATTTGTTATGCGTATTGCAGAATTTTATAAAATATTTTTCCTTAAAATATAAAATAAATAAATAAATAAATAAATAAATAAATAAATAAATAAATAAATAAATAAATAAATAAATAAATAAATAAATAAATAAATATTTACTGCGATTATATTTACTGTCAATTATGTTTTTTTATTTATATTTTATATGACAGTATAATCAAATATACAATTCGAATATTTTGTATTCAAATATTTGATAGACTTATTTTATTATTACTTGTTTCACATCCATAATTCCCAGCACAAGGCTATAAATATTTTCTACATATTTGCTTTTATCAAATATCTTTAATGTTTGCAGAAAATTGCAGGCAATTTATCAGCCAACAAATTACCAAGTTTACTTATGTACACATAAAATCAATATACATATATGTCTATAAATTATATGGGCTGCAACAGATGACCTTTAGTTATTGAAGAAAATTTAATATACTTGGTAGTGTCTAGACCATTTATGCTATAGCCTATAAACGTTTTGGTTGTGACCGCATGAGCTTCAATTATTGGAAATTGAAACGAAATTGAATTGAAACATTGATCAATGAGCTGGAAAATACTTACGCGCCTCTTTTAGCTTTATGCACGAACAATTTGCCAAACAAAACACAGAATAAATGGGATGGCAAAAAACAATCGAAAATGCAGAGTAATTGGGGGTGTGGGAGACGTAGAGCATTTGGCATGTTATTCACATGTAAGCCGTAAAAGTAAGGAAAACAAATGGCCAAATAAAATACAAACAAATAATATCACTCATACGCCCCACCTAACGCATGATTTTAATTTTTTTTTTCGATTAACAGACGCGTGCACATTACAAAGCAAACCTTGGACTTTCTGGGTGATAAATTTGAGGTAGAGGAGGGCAATGGTGCAAGTCGGGATCCCTATTTAGCAGATCACAAAGTGGAGTCATATCTTATTGTGCCACCACGGGTAAGTATTTATTTAAATTTATTTCAATTATTGGTGAGGTGCATGAATAATTTTCCAAAAAATGTAATTAAATACAAAAAATTTATATTAGATAATTTTAAAATCGTTATTTGTTATCAGCTAATTTTATAAGTATAAGAAGAATCACCGGATTTGCTAACTGACCATATTAAACAAATCGATCTTAAAGTTTCAAACCATGAAATCTTTTCAAGCGTCTAATGTCCATTCGATTGTCTGGCAGGTTAATTTCGATTAAGTTTTCAAGTTTTCTCCAGATTTGTTGCTTCTTTCCCGTCACTTTAGGCCACATTTAAATCTTTGAGAACTTCTTTGCAATTTTTCTTAGAGTAACAGATTGGTATCCCGCCGTTCCCTAGAGCGGCATCGCAACGTTCGCACTTTATTTTCAAGATTGACACTAGAACATTTTCTAAGTTTTGAATTTAAGCTGCAAATTCGCTTTTAATTGGGTCCTCCAAGTGAGTCTCCAGTCCAAATGTACCCCGGGGTATTTCATCACTTGTGCGTATGGTACAGAGTAGGATCAAATAGTAGTAGGACTGAATTTCTGTGGCGTGTGCGCATGGTAGTGAGTAGCCTTCCAAAGAGACCAATATTTTTTTCACTCACCGGAGTGCAAAGAGAGAGTAACCATGTCGAGCCAATATGCAAAAAAATCTGGAACAACGCCACATTCAGCGTCAAACACAGGAAAACCGCGACAGAGACCAAGGAGTGTCACACCAACAACTCCTCGCGTCCGACAGCCAGAATAAGCCAAGTATCAAATACACGCTCACGGTGTGGTTTACTGGAAGATTATACCGTCAGGATTTGTCCAGGCTGTGAGTGCGAGATTTTATGTTTATGTGCTTGATAGGTTGAGTCAATACGTCTTCCGCATGCGGCCAGCCATCGCCAATTCTTGGAATCTTCACCATGACAACGCCCTATGTGACATTGCGTTGCTGGTCAAGAAGTTTCTGGCCAAGCACAGTGTTGCCACGTTGTCCCACCCATCCTACTGTTCAGATCTGGTAACCTTAGACTTTTTGCTCTTTCATTCGCTCTAGCGAGACCTGAACTACGTCAAAGACGTTCAAGGGGCCGTGACAGCATCTCTGAAGAGCATCCCAGCGATGTGTCGGAGCACAAGGGTGATCCTACACTGTAGAGTCATTTCGGAACACATCCAATGGTTCGAAGAAAAGCTTTTCTAGCTTAACCAAGCTCCGAGTACTGCTACATGCTGCACTCAATAAGCAGGGGATACCCAACTCAGATGATCCATCTACAATTATCTCTAGAGCTCGCAAAAAACTGTCAACCCATTTATCCAATGCGGTCGGCTGACGAACAAAACAGAAAAAATAAAACAAAAACGGTCTCTCACTGAGCCGAACACTTTTTGCGTTTCACTTTTCGGTTCTGGTCAGTGTTTTCGGTTGAGAAAAACAAATGTGTCTCTCTCACAAAAACACTTTGAGCGATCGCTCACCAAAAAACCCTCGGCAAAAGACCGTTTCGCAAAAAGTTTCCATGAAAAGTGTCTTTTGCGTGTGTATGCGTGCTTGTGTAAGTCGCCGAACACTTTTGAGCTAAAACACAATTGAAAGTGTTTTGTCAATAGCTTCTCTCAAAGTGTTCGTAAGAGAGCGGTTTTTTTCGGACACTCTGAATTTGTTGAGCGTTTTTTGCGAGCTCTGATTATCTCACACAAAACGCTTGAATTAAAATGCACCCCTATAACTCATTACTCCATACTCATACTATGCATTGAACAATTTGCTTCGATAACTTCCTAACTTCTGGATAACTTCCAAGCATTATATCTCTTTCTACACATCTTGATCATTCCCACGAACAGATCAGTAGTTGCCGTATGTGACTCCTTAAAATGAGCGTTGGTCGTTTTTCAGTTAGTTTATGCGAAAAATTAAAATTAGTTTATAATCAATTTAGTATAAAATAAGGGGCTTGAAGCTAAAGACTTAACTGCAATGTAAATTCTTTATTATCGATATAATAAGTAAGCTCCAACTGTGCAAATTTTGAATAAATATTTCTTATTTCCAATCTTCAATACACAGCCCGCCTATACGCACAGTGTGCCACGCGTTGTCGAAGACGTAGAGCAAAACGAAGAGAATCAGGAAGATGGAACCGTTGATGCGTCTACTTCCAAAAACGACAGCAGTGATGTTACTGAGAAGTTGTTGCCAACTGAGACAAAGCCAACTGTAGTCGATGCACCTTTAGCCAGCAGTAGCAGCACTAGCGCTCTCGGCGGAGCCGACAAACTCTCACCCTCTTCGATGAACAGCCAGGAAGGCGCGCTGCATGCACCACTCGCTTCGGCCGCCTCCATGTCCATCAAGGAACTGTCCGAAGAGGATGAGGATGCCGCTGCCGCCGAACCGTTGGTTGTCAAAGATCTAGAGGCCGAGCTCAATGCTGCAGCAGCACATCGAGGTAGCGCAGACTCGGCTGCCTCCTTATCAGTGGCCAAGTCAACCGCTCTCTCGCTGCCCGCAGATGATCTGCTCAGCATTAGTGGTAGCGAGAGCGGTGTTTCCCACAGCGGCGGCTTGAATGCGGCCACACCCAGCGAAGGTGGCGTCACGGTCACCACAAACAGTGTGACGCCAACTCATGGCACAACAATTGCACCAGCCGGCGGCAACAGTCTGACCGTATCCGAGGCGCCCGAACGTTCACGCCGCAAATTGTCCGTACAAGGTCAGTAAGTTGAAGCAGGTGCGCCTGCTTGTCGTTGTTGTTTGTAAGTTTAGTGCAACCCACCTTTATTACAGGTCTCATGTCCTTCGCCGACAGACGTCGTTCCTCCGGCGCCTTTGTCGATGGTCGCAAGTTGTCCATACATAGCGGTGAAAGTTTTCGCAGTCATGCGGGTAAGTTGACAGCCGTAAAAAGAACAGTTTAAAATCGCTGCTAAAAAATAAAGTGGAGCTCTACTTCCACCATTGCTGGGGTAACTTTGTCCATTCATGATACATATTGTATTGCAAAACTTTGTGCATACATTTATTTCGCATTGGCATTGGCTATTATACTGACCACAAAAAAAAAAAAAAAACAATGTCCACAAAACACGCAGCTGGGTTATGGCCATTATTTGACATTTATAGCCAACTGAACTTTGTTGTTGTGAATTTAATAATTTTATTTAGTAGCGCTTTAAGTGTTTTAATTTGACAAGGACGGAGAATGGCATTTGATGAAAGTTCTCATCATTGCCAGCTAACTTTTTGGAATGAAGTAAATAAATAATTTGATTAATGATAGAAGGCAATGAGTTAGACCCTGAAAAGTTATGACAAAAAATTGATATACCCTATATCATAGGTACTAAAAGAGTATAGAACGTTTTTGTAAATGTTTGTAACAAGCAGAACAACGCATCTCGATCCTAGACTTATGTAAACTGAAATGAACAAATAATTTTATATTTATATATACATATATACAACCAACTGCAATAATTTTTTATTTTGTGGGATCCTTTATGATCTGGGATTACTGAATCCGAAAAGAAAAAATCAGAAAAATTCGACTGCTATCAAAAGAATCTTGTTTTAGATTTGAGGCAAAGACCATAAGCGCTTAGAGATAATGAGTAAGCATTCATCCAAGCCTCCGGTTCGAATTGAAAGATTGTTTTTTACGGCTACTGGGATATACTACTACTACTAAGGCCGTCCTTCTATACTAGTGGAGTACAGGGCCTGGGATATAGGTAAAGGGTCTAGTTGGATAAGGTACTGGAAACCGCCCCCAGCGATTTTTGAAAACTAATGATGCAGTTCGATGCATATGGCAAAATAAAAATTGTACTCAAAATTTCAGTTTTTAAACTTAACGCGTTGCGGCTTAATTTAAAAAAACCTGTTTTTCGTTTTTATTTAATTGTTTTTTAAACTACTGAAAAATTTTTAACCAATTTTTTTTTGTTTAATCTAAGTTAGGGCAATAGGGCTATTTAAAAAAAAATATTTAATTTTTTTTAACCAACACATTTTCTTAAAAAAAAAATGAAATTTTCTTATTTTTTTTTAAGTATGTTCCTTAAATATGTCAATCACCATTTTTTTTTAAACACGTGTTTTTATACGTTCTTTATTTTGAGTGAATATGAGTCAAATCGATTTGGTGGAACAATGTTAAAAAAAAATAAAACGAAAATTTTTTAATGTTTTTTTAAAAAAACGTATGATAAAATGTATTTATTATATAAGCTCCAGATTGAAAGTTCAAAGACTGAGTTTTACGCGTTCTTCTTGTTTACCTTGTTTTTTTGTGAATAAAATAAATTATTGAAAATTTTATATTCAGCCTTGCTCCGGAAAATGAAAAACCAAACCGAACTATTTTATTCGGATACGTTTTTGCGTGCTCGAGAAAACAAACTTATCGTCAGAAAAAAAATAATTAAAAATAATTTTCAATAAATATATAACTTTATGTTGGGATAAATACAATATAATCTAAGAATATTTAAAAAATTATTTCAGTATAAAATGCATACTTTTTTAAACCTATTTTGCCAACTCGTTTTAATTTCTCTTGCAACAAATCATTCGGTTTCAAAACACGTGAAAAATTGGAAGCAACAAACATTCGGTTTCAAAACGAATCCTATTAAAATGTTCGCATTCGTTTTCCGGAGCACGGCGGATTATTCAAAAAATATTTTTGAATTAAATTAAATTAAATCACTCAGGTGCACCAGAGCTCAGAAGCTACAATAATAAGAAACTAGTGAAATTTTTGTTTATCGATTTTTATTTGATCTTTTAATTTGATTTTTTAAAAGTAATTAATATATACCATAAAATATGTGAGAAACATTTGGGATATCCCATTCGGGATTTTTTTTTTTATATCGTTTTGTCATTCCGTTTGAAATTTTTTTGCATTCTGCGTATAGTCCTTTACAAGAATTTTGGTACGTAGACTCATGTAAAGTCGCTTTCTATTGAATGTAGCAAGTTGAAATCTCAAAATCGGATGAATACTATCAAAATTAAGAAAAGTACAGGGTGTATTATAGTCGGTACATCCCGTAAATAATCGGCCCACTGGTTTTGATTAATTTTTGCTAAAACAAATCTAAGCTAGCGTACTTTAATAACTTTTCAGTTTAAGCTTCTTAAAATTTGTTTATCATGATTACTTAAACTTTAACATTCCAAGAAAAAAAAAAATTGTCAAATCATTTACAAAAAAAAAATAAAATAATAATCATTTTATATACCATGATGATATAAATTTTATATCCTTTATATTGAGCTTAAGCTTAAGAATGTTTTGCTTTTGGTTCAAATAAAGGTAGTCATAGTCTACAAAATCCAAAGATTTGCATAACTAAAGTTGTTTATATAGTAAGTAGATAAAATACATATGGATGGCAAGAAAAAAATATGTTGAAATTGTATCTTTTAGATAGCAAGACATACCAAGTTCCAACTCAGATGCAAAACTTTGTTTTTCTTCCAGGCCATGTCACACGAAATCGTCCTTCATCGAAGATGACTAAATATGTGGAATGCTGGGGTGCGGACCGACCCTTTGCCAACATAGCCGAATCGAAGCTAGTGAAGAACATTGGTCTGGCGGTAAGTGAGAGAGGGTGTGCTGGCCAAAGGTCAAGCGAAAGCAGAAGCAGCAGGAGTAGCCGGATACAACATGAAAATCAAATTTAAATTGGCAGGAAATGTCGTACAACTGACTGAAATTGAATTGCGTTGGACAAGAATAGCTTGTTGCAGATAAAATTTGATTTTGAAATAGAAATGTGCAAAGGAAAAAAATAAGAGTTGGTAACATTGTAAGGACTACTACTGGTGCTGCCTGCCATGGGCATTTAAAGCTTAGATAAACAATCCTATTATCATTTTTGTATCGAATTTAAACAGAGCATTGCCATGATTGAATCAAATTTATTGCCGCCGGAGCGTAAATGTTTCAATTTTAATTTCTTCGGACCGCCCACGGAGCTGAAGCCTTTCACCATGTGGTACCGCAATACGCCCAGAGAAGCCATGTACCGAGCACAGCCGGATACACATTTCCGCTACGATTTAATATGCTCCTTTGTGCTGTTCCTATCACTGGCCGTGGTGCAACTGATTGTAATCGAATTGTAAGTGCACCAGCAATGTGACAAATCAATTTGATTTAACTCAATCAATCCCTAATAGAAACATTGCACTGTTGGGCTCCTTGCTGGCCAGCTTTATATCGTTGGCACTGTTCTTGTATCTAAGTAATATGTCCGTGCCAGATGTGCATGCCTCGACCACGGATCGCAATGGGCCCGGCCAAGTGGTAGCCAGCAGTCGTTTTCTGCGTCTGGCCATGTTCATCATAGTCAACATACTCGTTTCGGCCTGTGCCGTGTTCAGTGTGGTAATCCACATCCATCATACATTAAAACTTTAACTAATTTCTGCTAAAATCATAGATCAATTACACCTTGCCGGATGAGGACAGCTTGTCGGATGGTTTGGCACTGGGTAATAGCACGGGTAATGGCACCAACAATAGCAGTGAGCTGCTGGATGAAATGCAGCCCTTGGACTTGGCTCATGCCATACCCATTGCGCCCATCTTTCTCTTTTGCTGTGCCATCAGTTTGGCCAGTATTTCAGCGTTTTTGCGTTCGGGATTTATACTAAAGTTAATTGCCATGTTGGTGGCACTAGTGGGACAAGTTATTGTACTTGGCTACAGTGATCTCTATGTGCAGTACAATCTGCTTAATATGGAACCAGGGTAAGTTGAATGCATACAACTGTACACAGAAGCGGGAGAAAACTTTTTTATTTCGTTCCGAACACACACTTTTAATATTCTTTTCCGGGATTATATTAGATATAAAAAATATTGTTTTGATTGTTCGTAAAAGTGTGACCATATTCAGCAAATACATAATTACTCAAATACAAAATACTAAATAATAATAAACCTTTATAAAAAAAAATTTTCAATTACAAAACAAAAGTTTATGGATTTGGCATTAGTTTCGGAACTAAGAAATATTATCTAACCCTTCCACATATTTTAAAAAACTTTCCTGTCCCACGCCCACAGCATTCTCGTTCCTATCCCATCTCAACCTAAAACATTCAATCCCAATTAACGTTTTGTCTTTTAATTGGACATTAGCTTGCCGCTGGAGCTGAAGGGTTTTTTTTTGCTGCTGCTTATTGTGGCAGTGTTGCACACTCTGGATCGCCAGGGTGAGTATGTGGCACGCACGGATTTCTTGTGGAAGGCCAAGCTTAAGGTCGAACAAGAGGAAGTTGAAACAATGCGTGGCATTAACAAGGTAGGTCGTCAATGCACCCGTGCTTGCCACTTCTATTAAAAGTTTAATTTATATGTTTTCCCAAAAGATTCTGCTGGAGAATATTCTACCTGCTCATGTGGCCACACACTTTTTGCATCTGGAACGCTCTACAGAACTATATCATGAGAGCTACTCCTGCGTGGCTGTAATGTTCGCTTCTATACCAAATTATAAAGAGTTCTACGATGAGACCGATGTAAATAAACAGGGTCTGGAGTGTCTACGCCTCTTAAACGAGATTATTTGCGATTTTGATAAGGTACATCGTAAATCCTATAAATTTTACTTTTAAGAAATAAATACAACTGTTTCTTTGCAGTTACTCTTGAAACCCAAATTTAGTGGCATCGAAAAGATCAAGACCATAGCAAGCACTTATATGTGCGCTTCCGGTTTAAGACCCGGTAAAGAAGATGGCGCCACGGTAAGTTAATTATGGGTTTACAAGCAAAGTGTTTAATATTTGTAATTACTATTAATTTATTTTCCTACAATGCTATGCTAAAACACTGTAAATAACAACTGTATACATATACAATGCCTATGACTATGACTATTTTAACTAAGCAGTCACGTAGCTTCGCGGTAAGTTCTAATATCCTAAAAAGTAAAAATCATTATTAACCAATTGTAACGAGCTACCTTTGACTCTTAGATCCTCTGTACAATATGTGTAGGTATATAGTTAGTTTATCTCTATCTGGGGAATCGAAAAAAAAAATCCCAAATGGGATATCCAAAATGGGATTTTTTTATATGAAGTTTTCTGATTCCGTGCGAAATATTTCGAACTGCGTATAGGCCTTTAAAAGGAAAAATGGATAATCCGAATGGCGTATTTAGAATAATAAACTTTGGGATCTCCGTCCCCTGGTTGCTTCCTAGGCCAAACATTCTAAGGCGTTCTATGTATATTTATTTCGAGACATCCCGTCCATAATATTCTTTCACAAATCCGAATGGGGTCTCCGCCCCCTGGTTACTTCGTATGTCAACCCATCTAAAGCCTTCTATATTTATTTCGAGACATCGCGACCATAATATTCCTGCACTTTCATTAATTCCTAAGAACTGCCCAACTCTTAAATATCCTGAAGTGTAAAAAATTGGTAATTTTTAGATAAAAATAAAAATTGTTCGCGAAATTCCATTTTGAACATTTTTTGTGTTAAACATTTTTTTGTGCGACATAGAACTCGAGATAATTTTTTTCGAACCTTTATTAAAGTAACAGCGAACCTTGATGAAGACCGAAGAAGGGCACTTTTTTGGCTTTTTTGTTTGTCTCACTGTGCCAATTTTTCCAGGTCAAGCGCTTAATTGGTTTACTGTACTATACCTCAAGGTCGGGACATCGAGAGATAACACTTGAAAATCGGCAAAAATCTAAATATTTATTAGTGATTGATTATAAGCATCTTTTTTTGAACACATAAGTAACTGTTTTAACCAAAGCAAATCAGTTGAGAAAGGCCTAACTAGAAATTTATAGAGTTTATAAAGTCACCAAAAATAAAACTCGTTTTTGAATTTCGGCTGTTGCATATTGCATTTTTCTGCACTGAACTTAATTGCACCTGAAATTTATGCATAAAACCTTAAATTTGCCACTTTCTCCTAAATAGCTGAAAATACTATGTTAGTTCAACTGAACTTCACACTGGAATTCTCTTAAAGACAAACTCTCAAAAAATGCTGGAAACTACACAACACAATTGAACAGTAATCTAAAGCAATTTAAAAAGAATTCCATTCGATTGATTGCGCATTCTTATTGAACAATATATCGAATAAGCTCAACTTGTTTCAGCTTAATATGTAATTCCTTACCATGAGCTTAATTTTTTTACGACCACACATTGCCATAAACTTTAAGGATGAAAAAATTCTAAATCTTTTATCTACTGCTCAAATTCCATTTAATCGTTGGGTAAAACTTTAATTAAACTGCAACAAATAAAATCTAGTAAGAGAAAATCGAGCGATTTTTAAAAAAAAAGTTGTTTCACGAAGTTTGTATACTCTTTAGTTGTACGACTGAACTGTAAGCTAGCAATATTTTTGATAAATATAAGTAATCTATGTATATGTAAGTATATATATGCAACAAGCAGGCCGGCTACGGTCGGGACATTCCTGTGCTTGCCTTAATTTCTCCAGATTTCATTCAATCTTCAAGTACTCTGAGGCATTTGCTGAATGAGACTACTTTCTTTGGGGAAAGGATTGAAGGTAAATAGTGAACAACTTTTCAGGAAGTGGGGGGTGTCTGAATTTCAATCCGAATTTTAGATTTGTTGGACTTATAGTATAGTACAATATCATTAAAATGCCCTCCCTGGCGTAGCTGATATGACTTACCCCAAGAGCTCGAATTTTTCATGGCTCGGACTGAGACTTATCAAAGGCTGCAATGATGTTACTCTCTATGGTAGTTGATTTTTATTGGATTGTTATCGTAACCCTGCGTCGTCTCACATAAAAGCTTTTGGAAAAAGCTCAATCAAGCAACTATTTTTGCAACAGCTTCAATTTTAGGTCAATATCGGTCAATTAAGGTTACAAATATTATATAGTCAAAGCATCTAATCTGTTTGGTTGCTTTAGCTCTTATCATCTCTAATATCTAGGCGTTCATACAGACGGGTATAAATTTGGGGAGTCTCCGACGTCTCCCTCTATAGTACCATAAGGAACAGGGATTAAAAAATAGGCTGGCACAATATCATACGACCATTTTCTTTTGGGCAAATTTATGGCACATTGTTGCCACCTAACCCAAATTCTTTCCAAGCAGTAAGTTCCTCTGGATGAAATAGAGACAGTGCATTAATATTTCCAGATCTAAGACGGGAATATAGCCAAAAACGGATCTCTAGATGTTTTCTTTTTCCTAAAATTTGTAAATATTTGCGCCATTTTACGACATTTTAACAGCGTTGCCACTTAATCAAAGTTATCTGCTTTTAAAATATAATATATGTATATAATGACAAACTTCTTGTGGAAGCCTACAATACCCCTTCACCACATAAAGTGTATAAAAAATGTAAAAAGTGACCCAATACGGCTAGTCAGTTAATAGCAACGCGATTACCTAAAATCAGCCCAAACACATTAATACGCTCAATTGAATTTTATGTGTGAGGCAACATAGCACGAAAAAAAATGGACTAGGATAAACTACTAAAATCAAACATCTAAAACCATGCAATGTAATTTTTTGTTTGCTTGTCTATTCTTTTCCTTTATTTTTATTCTTTTGTTTTTTTGCGATTCGGCGTTTTATGCGAAAAGCAGGATGAAAAACGCACGGAGGAGCACAATGTTGTCATATTGGTTGAGTTTGCCATCGCTTTGATGTCCATATTGGATTCAATTAATCGTGAGTCCTTTCAACGATTTCGGCTACGCATCGGACTCAATCATGGCCCGGTCATAGCGGGTGTAATTGGCGCACAAAAGCCACAGTACGACATCTGGAGCAACACGGTGAATGTGGCCTCACGCATGGACTCATGCGGCGTGATGGGACGACTACAGGTAAGCTGGAACTACTGCCATACGATTATGTTATATACCTTATGTAAATAATTGTATATATTGCAGACAACGGAGAATACCGCAAAGATTTTAATGGCTGCCGGCTACGAATGCGAATGTCGGGGCCTGACATATGTCAAGGGCAAAGGAAATCTAGTCACTTACTTTGTTAAGACACCATTCGATGGCAAATTATAATTATGTGCGCAAAGTTTTGGGGCGCCATTTGTTGTTACAGCTCGTTATCCTAACTTAGTTAATTTAAAATTAGTTTTTAAAGTGAAAGTACACATTTTAATTTAATGATGAAGGCATGTTGTTAAATATTTAGGTATTTGTTTAGTTCTCGTTTTGCCATTTTAGTTTTAAAGAATTTCAAGCATTTACAAATACGTTACACAACAAAAACTTATTGAGACATACATATGTACTACTATGTAAATTAGGCAGAATTTTAGTTGTAACTATATTATTATTAGCAAAATTATTTGTAGCTCACTTAAACAGCGAATAACTTTAAATATGTATGTAAAATATAAATAAATATATATAAATGTTATATATTTATGTATACATAATAATAAATTTAAACAACAAATGCAAATTAGCCCACCCTTAAATATATTATCAAGCCATGTTAAAAAAATAATCATATAAATTATTGCAATCTATTATACCGAATAATCAATATATTGTACAATCCAACACATTTACTAAGAGTTCCAAAAGAAATTTTCATTTATATGGTTTATTATTTATTACTTATTTTTAGTTGATTTTTAATTTTAGACAAAAGCTAACTCTAGTTAAACTCTTTTTGGAACACATTATATGCATATAACACACAGCAAATAAATATGGCCTTTATATTACCAAAATAAATGTACTAAATGTTATTCAAATTGTTTAAATTGTTCAAATCTTAAAATACTTGCATATTGGAAAAAAAAAAAAAAAACAAGTGTGTCAAAATTTTAATTGAATTTCCCAAATTGCCCAATTTCATGAAATATACAAAGCCATTCATTTGACTAAGACCTCCGATAGAAATTTTTATTTGTATATTTAAATTTTACAATAATCAACAAAAGTACGATATTGTTCAAAAATAAAAATAACTAAATATAACATACATAGTAAATGCGCATAGTAACTACTTAAATTATATGCTATGATAAATTAATCTGGTGCACTCAATTTGGGTATTCATAGTTCAAGCAGGTGTTTTAATGAGCAAGTGTTGCAAACACTAGTTTATGAACACCCCTTGTTGCTGCATACTGTTGCAAATAATAAATCTGCTTTTAACGGGCAACACTGATTATACTAGTTTATACTTATAAATATTTTGAAAATTTTTTCATTAATTTCCGCATTTCGAATATTATTAGATGTAAAAAAAAAGTGTACCTACTTCACCGCAAATACCTCTATACCGCTGTACAAAACCAATCTCTAAATCTTTTTGTCTACACAAATTAAGAATATAATCAATTTCTTTATTGCATTTCCTACTTTTACAAATATCCACTCGTACCTTGCGTAAACGACAAATCTGCAGCATCTACGAATGAAATTAAATTAAAAAACTTTTTCTATAATTATTTACAGTCAACATTTTTTTTAAAAAATTAACTATAAATGTAGAAGAATTATACGAAGGAAACAAAAATGTTAAAGAATTCAAAGATTCACCAAAAACTTAAAAAAATAGTGTATTTAAAAAAAAAAAATTTATTGAATTTTTAGTCTTTTTTTAAATTTTTTTTTTTTTTTAATTTTTTTTTATACTTTTTTTAAGTTATTTTTTTTAATTAAAAAAATTTTTTTTAAGTCCTTTTTTTTAATACAAAATTTATTTTTTTTCTTAGTATATAATTTTTCTTCAATAAAAATATTTCCAAAGTTAAAGTTAAGATAAAATATAACAAATTTTCTTTTTTAATGTGTTACACAAAATAATTATTTATTGCCGCTCTCTCTCTCTAAATTAAAATAAAATTATTATTACTCTAAGGCCTAGAGTTTTGGAAAATAAGTAAACTCTGCTGCTCATTTAATTTTTTGAATTTAACAACTGTTGCAAATATTGCTCATCACAACACCTGCTAGAGCTTATGAATACCCTTACTATATTTTTCTACTCAACGAATTTTCTGCAGAAAGTTGAACCTTTTCCTATAAGGCAGAGTCTAAATAAGTCTTAAAAATATATATATCTATTTATATATATATAGTATATATTTTTTTTTGAATGTTTGACATATCTGAACAATTTATATGTTTTACCCAATCGATCAATTTGATCTAATGTCAAAAATAATATTTATGTATAAGCGCGCTATATCGAAATTTAACATTTAAGTATAATGTAAAGTGCTTTTTAAAAATATGTAAATTTGTTATTAAATATAAAAATGAGGTGCCAGAGTTCTTTGCTATAGTTTTTATATGCTGTAAATTTGTTAAATTATTTTATTTATAACTCTTGTTTTTTTATGTTTTAAGAAATTGATTGATCAGATATTTATTTGTCAAAAAATAAAGAAAAGTTAAAAAAAAAATAATCGTTTTAGCACATTATGGCAAGATATAAAAATTCAACTCATATAAGCAGAATGCGACATTATGGGATGGAAAAGGGTGTCCCGCAGGTTCAGAAAAAGCTGCAACAGCAGGTCGAAAAAGAACCTAAAAACGTAAAGGATTTCCGAATTACCCGTTGGTACCAAAATTACTGTCAGGTCACGAATATTTTTTTTTTTTCGAAGTTTTGAAGAAAGATGCTGAGTACTGGGGTTTCGACAATGTACCTGCATTAAATTCCTGCTTAAACAAATTTTTTGACACGGAAATAATTCAAAATTGTAAGTATTTCGGGAGAAACTAGGACGGCTGTTATGAATTTAAAAAGTCCCTGAATGGGATATTGGATGCTGGTTCTGGACGGTTGTGATGGTACAAAATTTCTTTTCCCGAACCCAACGATTGAAATATAAAATTTTCGAAACTCGCACCGCAAAGAAGTTTATGCTCTTTTTTTTCAATATCTATAGCTCCCATAAAAGTACTTTAGAGCAGTTCGAAAAAAGTAAAAGTTTTAGAAGCACCATTTTTTTTTAAAGTTCTTAATTTTATTAAAATAGGTTGACTGTTGTCATATAGCCCCCATAGTACCGAATAAAAAGTTTTCGGATGAACAGGCAGATAGACGGACTACTCGAGGTTGGGATAAGTATTTTTGTACAAAGGACTCGGCGTCTGCACTTACCTCCTTCTGTCTGTTTCATAAGGGTACTGGTATAAAAAATATCCAACATGGTTTATTTAAAGATAAAACTATTGGTGACTTATCTATTGCAAAAATTGTATTTTTTATTCAATTTTAAACGGAAGTTTTGTTACTTTCAAATAATTATATTTTTTTTCCAACCAGGATCTGTTTCTTGAAACCAGCTTCTTTACTTTTGGTACACTCGACCAACGATTCGTTAAGTGTTTTTATGCCACTAACGGCCCTGCCAATAATATGGCATCTGGCAACGCATCTGTGGAAAACATTGTCTGCAGCATCCTCTACAGAAACGATGACAAGAATGTTGTCGACACATAGATCGCGATCGCTGCTGTTGTTGCTGTTGCTCTGATGAAACTGTGCTTCTTTCTGGCGAGAAACTAGATTCCGGCAGCTGTTGCTGCATAGTTGGTGGCTCCCGAGGCTGTTCGAACTGATTAGAACGCTTGGAAGAATTTATAACATATGACGGATAGGATTTTTGAGACACGGTATCGTTAGGTAGGAAAGGCTTATCACTCTCCTCGAGTAGAAAGCCGCGTGTTTTACCTACATCTGATCTAGTCGTACTAATAGTTCTAAATTGTTCTGAATTACTTCCTTGTATATCAGTTTCAGAATCGACCGCATGTTGCTCTTCATTCGCCATACCATTTGGAAGATCACCCATTGATTGTGATGACTGCGCACGCTGATACTGTTGCCAGCAACCAGATCCCATCGTGTTCTTATTAGAAGGTTCTTGCATTCTGCCTTGCATTGCGGTTAGGTAGTTCAGCTGCTGCTGCACCTTGGCTATTTGGGCCTGTGCCTGCGCCATTTGATAGTTAAGCTCTTGAGCTAAATTTTCTAGCATGTAACCGCCTTGATTGCCATATTGTGCAGTCTGCCGCGCAGATTGACTCGAAATATGTGATTCAGATTGATTAAAGCTATGAGGCTTGTACTGAGCCTGTGCCTGCTGCTGCGTTGGCATTTGTGGCGATGTAAATGGTTGACTTTGCCTTGTATACATGCCGTAGCCGCTCGACTGTGGCTGTTGTTGAAATGAGCATCCAGATCTTTGCTGTGTCATGCAGGATGGTCTGCACCAATAAGACGGAGATCGTCGTGGCCCCATGCAAGGTGGCATGCACGCTGCAGGACCGCCTGTCATGCCTGGATTCATGTACATTCCAGAGTTGGCAGATGGACCTGATGCCTGGGCCTGCATTGACTGCTGTTGATATGGCTGTTCAACCATGCCTGCACATGGACAGGGTATGCTGGTAGCGTAAGATTGTTCAGTGGCGGCACTGTTGACTGTATTGTACGGGTAAGATGCGTCGTTAACCGGTTCACTTGCCAGCGTGGGTATACCATATATAACTTGTGGCTGCAAATTAACATTATTCTCATCATCACAGCCGATTCTAAGGAAAATGTTCAATGAATTGATTGCTTAACTTGTAGTTCTAATCATATTAATGTTTTACCTGACATAATGCGCTTCAGTGACCTCGCAGGTGGTGACTATGTCAGCCTCAGGCGTCAAATCTTGTCCTTCGTTGCACATTGTAAACATGGAATTACCCTTGGGTCCAGTGCGCTGGAAGAACTGATATGTGCCCGGCTTATGACGCGTAGGATACTCACCACGAAAGCAGGGAAATAGTTTTAGGTTTGGCATATACAAGTCATTTTGTTCATCTGTCTTCTCAGCAGATTCCCTTGCTGCATCACTTTTCTTCTGCTCAAACTCATCCTCCTTACTACTTTTAGAAGTTCGTATCATGCTGCTGTAATCTATTTTCTCGTCAATCTCTCTCTGCTGTTCACTCGTTTTCTTCGTTAAATTAACTATTTTTTCCTCACTATAAACTTCGATAATCGGAATCGATTCAATAATTTCGTTTTCATCCATATCATCTATAACTTGCGGTGCCGATATAATATTTGGTGGAAACGTCTGCTGTTCGAGGTTTTCTGTTTCGATTTTAGTTTCTTCTAAGCTATTCCGCGTACTAACTACTGGCGAGTTTTGCTCACGAGAAAGATTTGTTGCCTCTTCTGGGGAAGAACTTTGAACAGCTATCTTCGGCGTACTAACGACTGGCGAGTTTTGCTCACGAGAAAAATTTGTTGCCTCTTTTGGGGAAGAACTTTGAGCAGCTGTCTGCATCCACAACTGCGGCAATGACACCTCAGCTGATTTCTTGGACAGTGCTCTTGCATTTTCTTGCTTGGTAGACTCAGTTGGATAAGTGGCAGACTTGCTTTTGGGTCGATTGTGTAAGCGTCTTTGCGCATCCATATGCGTACTAGGCCTGGTGGGACCAGTTAACGATTGGACCGCGCCCAAAGTGTGCTTAAATTTATAAGGCGTTTTTGGGTAGCGCTCAGTGGGCAGTACTCTAGGTTTTTGAATGGCCACATTTTCAGACAAGTGTTTTTTAGATACTACCTCTGGTGATGGCTTAGGTACCGTATATTTCTTATGGTCTGGCTGTATGTTGCGCTTTGGGGAGCCGGATCTGGTGCTTTTCTTTCGTTCATCGCCAGGAGCCATTTCTAAAGTGTACCTAATTGACTGTACACTTCTTCCGTTTAAAATTGATTTCCAACATGTTAAGAAAATTTAAAAATTTAAAAACTCAATTTCGATACGATTATAAATTGATAAGTAACTGTCAGGTTATTATGTTCAGTATTTTAAATTTAAGGTATTAAAGTTTTATTGTAGTCTTTTTGTGGTTGCTTAAGCTCGCAACTGTTATCCAAAAATTATGGTCAGTTTATAATTTGCATTAAACAAAAGATTTTCTTATAATCTCCAAGAAGTCTATCCAAACTTTTGTTGTGCTCCTGTCCCTATTTGTGGTTCAATAACATGTCTGCGGCAGGCGCTTTTTACTTCGAAGTGTATATTCATATAACAGAGCTCCCCACTTTTGGGGGTGTCCGGACCCGAAGACCCCTCGTGTATCAACCACTGGTCTGCGGTGTCTGTTTCTCTACGCTATATCTATTTGCAAAAACTTAATAAACCCCTTACCTTAAGTTAAGTTCAACTTGTCTACCAGTGTATATATGCGATTAGCCAAAACATAATCAAATAAAATGGGCTGGGTTACCAATTACATCAGCGGTCGGTTTATTTGCGTGTCCATTCCTATAACTGGCTCAGGAAACGATGTGACCCAGCACATTAACACGAAAGTTTTATGCTGTTTTGATTTCAATGCAAATATGGGGACGGAACTAATTGAGTTTTTGGGTCCAACACCATTTTAGCGTCGGGTTATGACTTTGTGTATATTTGGGCTTTGGGGCTCGTGGGCGTATGCACGTATATATATGTGCCTTTCTAGCAAGCTTGGTTCGCCATATTGTGTTGAAACACCATGACAGCAACTATTTTTTGAACTTGGTTTAACTGCCAAATTCTAGCTTTTAGTAGGTTACACCGGTTGACCCCTGGGCGAGTCACACATAGACTAGATAGTCCTCAGTGGTTAGCTCTTAATAATTAGATACAAAAATTTTCTATACCTATAGTAAAATGTATAACAAGAGGCAAGTGGGGTAAATTCGGAATTTGGAGTGAAAAAATTTTTATTTTTTTTTTATATTGAAAGTTGTGTCGGCCATTTCATTGAATTAGCTCCATTGTCTCAAAATTTCAGATCGATTCGAAGATTTTTTGTCAGGTAGATTGATCTCCGAGCAAAAATGCCAAATTCCTGATTTTCGATTTTTTGGGGGTAAATCCGGAAGTGTCCAAAAATGATAAAAATCGCCACAAAATTTCATCGCAAACATTTTATTTCTTTATTTTTGGTAAAAAAGAAGGTTGAATAATACATTGAAATGTGGAATGTGGAAAAAAAAAATTGTTGCCTAGTGAAATGGCATGAAAAACAGTTTTTTTAGAAAAAGATGGAAATCATTTGAAGTAGCACTTCTTTTGTCTATTTTCAATGCCTTCAGCATTTCCATCAAATCATCAGAGCTTGGAACCGGCTTACGGTGATTTGTTTCGCTTTTTTTGTAAGTTCTCGGCATTTTGACACAAAAATAGTTAAAAATCCGTGCTGAAATTATATTCAAAATTCATTAGTCATTTCGACACTTCCGGATTCACCTCAAATCGACTTTTTCGAAACGGAGTGGCGTCATTCTGGTGGCTTGCAAAAATCGAAACGAGTCCTTTAGCATTTTTGAAGTATAAAGTCTAAATAATACTATGGATATGCTTACATTTGATTTTACTCGAGAAAATGTTGAAATTTTAGCGACACAAAAACTTAAAATAAAACTTAAATGGTAGCAATTTTTTTTAGAAAAATTATACTGAACAGAAAAACACGTGTACTCGAGTCGGAGTATTATCAAAAACTGCCTTTCCGGATTCATCCCACTTGCCTCTACTTTTAAAATTCTGTTACCATAGACTTACTTTATTTGTTTACCTTGTACCCATTGAATCATTGAGAGTTTTAATATATTTCAAAATAAACCTCTAAATCATGTAGCTGTCAAATTATGTACTTGAAATTATTCACATTTTCGTGTAAATAAAGAGGATAAGTAAAATTTGTCAAAAGAAAAATTTAAAAAACATTTTTAAATTATCTAAGTACAGTTTCTTTAATTATCAAAATTTGTCAAGTTGTTTAGCACCTCAAAAAAAGGTTGGTTAAGTTTTCTATTTTGGCAGCAGATTCCGTTTAAATTACAGATTTTTTATTAAAACATAATCCGCGAACCGATGGGATGTATAAGTAACGCATCCGACGCATAGTTCTTTTATATTTTTAATCAAAAATGTGTAATTTTAATTGGTATGGTGGAGGATACCAGTGCTGCCAGAAGAACAACAATAACAGCAATAAATGCTGCAACTGCCGTAGACCATTAAGGCCTGGCTGTAATCCATGTTATGCTATACCTGAACAATGTCGAGCAACAACTTGTGGTGCTGACACCTCTCCACGCATTGACCCACAAAAAATACCAAAAGATTCCTCCAACAAATCGCCGTCACGTAGTAGTAGGAATGCATCACAGACAAGACGATCGAATGGTGATCCAACTACAAAGCGCATGCAAGTTGACACAAAGGAGGCTACCACTTCCTTCTCTAATAATATAACGGATAATACTGAGCCAAAGAGAGCCAGCGGCTCATCAAGACATACTCCGGTATATGCTGAGTTGAATGACGAAAATACAGTTATGGGGGAGCTTATGAATGGCAGAGACGCAACAAGTAACCCTGACATGTCGTACTCAACTAAAACCATATATCGAGCTGTCCCTCGCAATAAAGGCAGCAAGAACAATGAAAGTATTACAAACAATTGGGAAGATAATAATTCCAAGCCAAAACAGTCTTCGAAAACCTCCTCAAACTCTCCGAGCGAACGCAAATCCAACGAAAGATCAAGCGACAGCCTTCTTACATCTAACGTGCACACTTGCGCAGAATGCAAAATAGTCGATTGTAAACAACCTTGCAATTCCCCTCGCAGCAGCGTAGTCGATAACAGTCGATCATCTAATGTTCGCAACTCTGCTCAAAACAGAGTTGCCGATAGTAGGCGATCTACTCTGAGCGAACGCTACGAGCAACAGAGATTAAGCAAATCCAACGAAAGATCAAGCGATAGCCTTCGGACATCTAACGTGCGCACTTGCGCTGAATGCAAAATAGTCGATTGTAAACAACCTTGCAATTCCCCTCGCAGCAGCGTAGTCGATAACAGTCGATCATCTAATGTACGCAACTCTGCTCAAAGCCGAGTTGCCGATAGTAGGCGATCTTCTTATACTCGCAATTCTGTTCAAAGCAAAGTCCTGCCTCGAGAAGACAGTTCCAAATCAAGTCCTAAGCCAAAGACAGTAAGTCCATGTTGTTGCTGCTGTTGCCAAGCCCGAACAAAGCAAGAAACTAGTAAGGTCGTCAAAAGTCCCTTGAGCACTCCTCCAATAAAGAAAAAAAAGAAAATTATCTCGCAAAAGTCTTCAGGTAAAGCAAAACCGCCAAAGGAGCCCAGTAGTGACGATGGAATTTGGTAAGCAAAGCATATTCACCTCAAGCCTTCGATGCTTTTTATTTGTTTTTAAGAGCATTCTAGGATTGTTTGCTTTGATTAAGGGTTTTATTTCAATACATTTTTAGACATTCTATACATTTATTACAACACGATTCAACACTCTTGACCAGCGTCTAACTGTCTCTATAATAGCCTAGGAATACATTTTTCTTCTTTCTTAGTGTAACTATTTGTTAATCCAACTTTTAATTTCAGGTTTAACTGCACTATGCCGATGCGCGTTAACTTACCTAACATTTGCATACAGGATATCTGCAATGCCATAAATGACCAAACAGCTACTTCATCGACCAAAATGGGTACAGGACAAAACGCAGCATTTGCACCAAACCTCTGCATTTGCATTAACACCGCGGGAAGCATGAACGATGCCCGGCAGCCTGGTCCCAACGCTACGCCGCCCGCTCTGCTTCCTGCACTGCCTCCTGCTGCACCAAAAACAACAAAGAAGAAAGCCAAAGGACCCGCAGCTCCTCGTGCAAAGAAAACATCGCAGCCAAAAGACAGTAAAAGTAATATGGAAGCATGCACTCAAACCACCTGCTGTTGCGACTCCAAACAATCCTCAACTTCCACAGAAATGCTGCCTTTGCGCAAAACATATGAGCGTAAGGTGTATTGTGTCGACAATAAGATAATATGCGAGAAGATTACTAAGGAGGTAAATAGTTGGGAGTCTCTTCAAAATGTGGAATGCGTGCTGTGCCCTATAAAACTAGCCAATAATTTATCATCTCAACCAATAGATGCATCGTCCAAGAATAAGGATAAAGATGAAGAGTCTGACGAGTCTCAATCAGTGACAATGAATGATGACAAATATCAATCTCAAGCGAATCGAGCAAGCTGCGTTTGTCTGTTAAACAGTACACAAAAGCCTCAAGTCTGCATTAAACCATCTACATGTCCATTCATGAAGACTAAGCGTGAGGCCCATGATGAAAAAAATAAGCCAGCGTCAATCAACTCAAAAGAGAAAGCAGCGAATAACAGCAGATCGCCAACTCTAAGCCCGGATAGCTCAATATCAAATTCCTCCAAAGGCCATCAGCCATCGGAAGAAGTAATATTGGAGGAGTGTCATAATAATAATAGTAATGGCACGTGTCCATGCATAATAGTTAGGCATGAGGGTCATAGTTCACCTCTCACGAGTGATGATGAAAGTAAGCCAGCGTCAATCAACTCAAAAGAGAAAGCACCGAAAAACAGCAAATCGCCAACTCTAAGCCCGGATCGCTCAATACCAAATTCCTCCAAAAGCATACGTCAGCCATCGGAAGAACTAATAGTGGAGAAGTGTTATCATAATAGTCCCTGCATAAAACCAACCACATGTCCGTTCATTAAGGCTAGGCGTGAGACCCATAGTTCTCCTAACTGGATTGATGAACAAATAAAGCCAGCGTCAATCAACTCAAAAGAGAAAGCACCGATAAGCAGCAGATCGCCAACTTTATACCCGAATAGCTCGATATCGAATGCATCCAAAGGCATTCGTCAGCCATCTGAAGAAATTATGTCGGAGAATTGTGATGATGAAAATAATAATGGCTGCATAAAGCCGACTACGTGTCCATTCATAAAGGGTAGGCGTGAGTCCCATAGTTCATCTCTCACGAGTGATGAAGAAGAAAGTAAGACAGAAATACATGGCACATCTATAGAGCTGGAAATAAAGAAGTATGACGATGATAATAATAATAGTCACTGCATAAAACCAACTACATGTCCGTTCATTAAAACTAGGCGTGAGGCCCATAGTACTCCTCGCACGAGCTTTAAAGAAAGTAAGCCAGAAATACATGCGCCATCTATAGAGCGTGAAATAAAGGAGGGTGATGATGATAATAATAATAATCACTGCATAAAGCCGACAACGTGTCCATTCATAAAGGGTAGGCGTGACTCCCATAGTTCACCACTCACTAGTGATAACGAAATGAAGCCAGCGTCAATCAACTCAAAAGAGAAATCACAGAAAAGCAGCAGGTCGCCAACTTTAAGCTCGGATAACTCAATATCAAATTCCTCAACAGGGATACGTCAGCCATCGAAAGAACTAATATTGGAGGAGTGCGATGATGATAATTATAATGGCTGCATAGATCCAACTACGTGTCCATTCATAAAGGGTAGTCGTGAGGCCCATGGTTCAACTCTCACGAGTGATGAAGAAATGAAGCCAGCGTCAATTAACTCAAAAGAGAAATCAGCGAAAAGCAGCAGATCGCCAACTCTAAGCCCGATGAGCTCGATATCAAATTCCTCCAAAGACATTCGTCAGCCTTCTGAAGAACTAATATTGGAGAAGTGGTATGATGACAATCCCTGCATAAAACCAGCTACGTGTCCATTCATAAAGAGTAGGCGTGAAGTCCCTAGTTCTCCTCGCACGAGCGTTAAAGAAAGTAAGCCAGAAATACATGGACCATCTATGGAGCTGGAAATAAAAGAGGATGATAATAATAATAATTACTGCATAAAACCAACTACATGTCCATTCATTAGAGCTAGGGGTGAGGCCCATAGTGCTCCTCGCACGAGCGTTGAAAAACGAAATCCGGCGCCCATCAACTCAAAAAAGAAAGCATCGAAAAATAGTAAATGGCCAACTTCACACCCGACTAACTCGATATCAAATGCATCCAAAGGAATACGTAGTCCATCTGGAAAACTGAAAATGGAGAAACGTAATGATGATAACTATAATGGATGCATAAAATCAACTACGTGTTCATTCATTAGGGCTAGGCGTGACTCCCATAGTTCTGCTCGCACGAGCGCTGATAAACAAAAGCCGGCGTCAATCAACTCAAAAAAGAAAGCATCGAAAAATAGTAGATCGCCAACTTCATACCCGAATGATGATGATAATTATAATGGCTGCATAAAACCAACTACGTGTCCATTCATTAAGGCTAGACGTGACTCCCAAAGTTCTCCTCGCAGGAGCGTTGAAAAAAGAGAGCCCGCAACAACTAACTCAAAAAAGAAAACATCAAAAAATAGTAGATCGCCAACTTCATACCCAAATGATGATGGTAATTACAATGGCTGCATAAAACCAACTACGTGTCCATTCATTAAGGCTAGGCGTGACTCCCAAAGTTCTCCTCGCGCGAGCTTTGAAAAAAGAGAGCCCGCGACAACTAACTCAAAAAAGAAAGCACCGAAAAGTAGCAGATCGCCAACTTCATACGCGGGCAGCTCAACTTCTAAGGGCAAGCGTACGCTTTCGGGAGAACAAAGAAATTGCATATGTGATCAAGAGTCTTCTAAGCGAAACTCATATAAAAAAACTGGTTCAAATGAGTCTTCTTCAGTAGAACCAGTCACAACCGTAATAGACTTCGCCTGTGAAGATGATGACGAAAGTTGTTGTTGCTGTAATTGCGAGTCAATAACAGAGAAAGAACAAACAATTTCCACGACTAGTTCGAAAAATTCACTACAGAGTTTTGTGATGAACAGCTCTCTGACGAATACTAATGCAGATGAAGAGCAGCTTGGCTTATCCCAAAATTCAAAAGTTCCCACAAATACAGCAACGCAAAAAGCTCCACAAAAGCAGGCCAACAAGTATCCCTATTGTTGGAATGCCGTGCCCAACAGAGAAATGCCGCCTGACAAATGCTATCAAAATTGTCGTTTTGGAGAATGTGGAACATGTGAGACAACGAACGAAATGGATATTAATTGTATAAAAATAAATACAGCAAAGCTGCAAAAAGCTTATCCATGCAATACCAGAGAGATAATACATGATCCATTTTTGGGTCACGTACCTGCCACCACTAGGCCAAGAACCTTAAGCCCTAGAGCGCCGAATCCGTACATGTACTTGGAAAGCATGAGCATGCCTGGGGGAGCCAAAGTAAAGTCAAAGTCAATAAATCGTATCGGATCGTATGAGAATTTCAATTTGGATCAAAGGGATAGAGGGAAGAAAATTGCGCGTTTTTCCAAGGAACAATCTACGCAGTATCAACTTGAGCTATTGAACACTAAACCAATGTCGACGCATTTATCGAACAAAAAAGAAAATACTGTACATGGTGTCACCATGTATCTATCCAGTCAGCTAGGAGCCGCAGCTACACCAACAACCAAACTCAAAGAGAGCCTGCCAAATAATCAAGAAAATAAGGACGAAAAAAGGCATCTTAACACTTTTCTTATACCAGAAGTTAACTCTCAAATGGTCCAGCAACCAACACGTCCCATAAAGCAACCAACTGTCATACCGCTAAGTGATAAGCTGAGCAGAAAGCGCATTGGGGCTAAGAAAACGGAACTACGTAAGAGTCATTACCATGTCCAACAATCGGAAGAGGCAGCTACGCATCGCCAATCCTATAACGGCAGCTACGAAGCTTTTATTGATGCCGAATTGAAAAAATGTGGTTTCACTCCCAAAGTCACGTATAACAGTGGGTTAAAAGGTGGCAGCGAGCCGGAACCATCCTATGATAGTTTGAGCAGATCAAGAACCTTTGACGACACTATCACGGAAAATGAATGCAACAGCTATTCGGCGACAGATAATGAATGCGAAGGGTAAGACTGAAATCTGAAGAATTTGTGATATTATTTTAGCCTTGCTAAAAGTCCTTATGTTTTTTTTATAAATCTAATACAAGTACCCAATTTTTCTTAATCTAAACTTATGTTTTTACTAATCTTAAAGTTACGAAGATTAGAGTAGAGGTACAGATATGTACAGTAGAGCTTCAAAAATGGATGTGATCAGAAAAATTTTTTGATTATCGTATTTTTAGAGCTTTCAAAGTCTAGAGTGATCGATAAGAGCGAATTGTTTAATAAATAAAACAAGAAAAATATCATCTTCCATCTTACAAATTTAAATCGTCACTGAAAACTTAAGTCGGTGCATTACAAAATTATCGCTGTGCTCAATTTCATGAAAGAAAGTTTTAAATTTTATTTTCAAATGTAAATAACTTTTTTAGCAAGCTAAAAAATTAAAAAAAAAATTTGCTTAAATTAAAAAAAAAAATTTTAATTTAAATATTATAAAGTATTAGTGTACATATCGTTGAAAATAAGTGTGTTTGACCATTTTTAAAGTCGATCTCTTCAATTTTTACTATATTGAAGAGGAACTTGCAATTTTCGAACATTTTATTTTTTAAATTCTGATTTTTATCGAGTTATCGTTAAATGAATATTTACAAAACGTTTCTTTGGTTACACATCTCGTATCTTCACGTAAATTTTTTTTATGAAAATTGAAGATAACTATTAAATTTGAAACTTAAAAAAAATTTAAAAATAAATATTGTTTTTAATTTACTCATTTTCGCCGATGTATATATTTGTATATTATATTTAAGAATGCAGTACCGGATCGCCCCTCTATAATAATTACGTTCAAAAACGCATTTTAAAACTCTCGTTTAGTTATTAAGCGCACTGTAGTTTTTGTTTTCGTGGGAAGCAAGTAAAAAGTTAGTTTATGATTTAAAAAAAAATTTCAAAAAAACTTCGTTTGTTAAAAAATTACTTCACTTTTTGTAATTTCGAAAATTCTGTAATAACTTTTAAATATGTTTTGAAAACAATACACTTATTTTCATAATTCGAAACAAGATGGTTAACACCGATCGCTATAGTTATATTATTTTTATTGATAAATATTAACTAGTTATTATTCAAGCCATATAAAATGTGACTGGTTGTACAATTTTTTTGTTTATCGAAAAATTTAAAAAATTTAATTTTTCGTACATTATGCAAAATTACCTACTAATTACACAATGCAATCTGTTGTACAACATGTACATGCAGTCTCATTGAGTATATCGATCTATAACGTTTAACGTGACAATTTATTTGAATAGTTTTAACAAACCATTATAGATGAGTACGCTTATAATAGTTCCATATTTCAGTGGAGCCGAAGAACATTCAGTGGCGCATGTTCCTTACCGAGTACAAAGTGACAGACAACTAAGACAACCGTTCAGACGTGAAGATGTGGAAGGCCCGAGTGGGCATGAACAAAGGTAAACAAAATAATTCCATTTCAAATTATTACTCATTTATGATTTCTTTAAAATCAGTCAACAAGCACAGTCCATGCATCAACCAAGGATAACAAACCATCTAAATCAAAATCATTCTATTGAGAGAAGTGCGTCAGTTCCGTCAGAGCCAGAAATTCAAAACACGGTACTACTCGAAGCGTCAACCACTTGCGGTATGCAAAATATAATTTCAGCTTGCGCAGGTCCTCCTAATTACTTGACGCAACTCCTATATAATGCTGCACCATTTGTAAGTAGTCAGCCAATATGGATGCAGGAACAGCAGCCAGAACTACAATATAGTCAAAAACAAGAGCAGAGAAACAATGTGGAAATGAATAATAATATTGACGAGAGCGCAGAATGGATAGATCCGCGTGCGCAGCTGCAAATGCAATGCATGAGTCAGTCCACAATGTCATATCAAAGCGAAAATTCCATTTTCCAAGAACCTTGTATGAATAACAATGATAACATTGCGGTTTTCCAACAAAACTGCGACTACGATCCAAATGTAAAAATGCCTGGAGCACAAGTTCAGCATATACCGGTTGGTTTCTATAAACAAACTGTCGACAAGTACGGCATCATACCCATGGACTCATATTTTCAAGATATACAAGCACCCAATAACTTTAACTATTCTCTACAAACTCCCAGTCCTTCGCTCAATATAGAATACTCTATGGAAAATGTGCAGCCGAGCGGCTCTACTATATGCGGCACAACATATGATTCGAATCCACATCAATGTGAACACCATCAACAGCACTACCATTACCAACATTAGAAATAGAGTATGTCATTTTAAAAGGAACTTTTTGTACCATTTGGCTAACTTTTACTAGTTTTTTTTTTTTATAATAGTGTTGTGTATATACATATTAATATATTCAATAATATATAAATACAAAATATAAACAATAAACAAACAAAGTCTTACAGATTTTCAATATCAATTCGTTTAGGAGTCAAGCTAAATAAATTTAGGTGAATGTTGTTTTGTTGATTAGGATCACACAGCTGACTGGTGCGTAATTTTTCTTATGAAATGTAAATTTATCATGCCTTATATATGTCATGGTAAAGGGGTTATATAGGGTGCGGATCCAGGATTTAGGGAGGGTTCTTTACTGCGAAGTGTTGTAACGACCTCCGATTTAGTCCGAAACAACGGCTGGGATAGTTCAGCTATGCCCAGGGTAAATGTCACAAAAAATTATCTTTTCACTAGATTCCATTTCACTAGATTGCTTTCACTACGTTGCGCTTCACTAGACTGCCCAGATTTGGATGGCGATCCGCCTTATATTGGTCTCGATCGCCGCCAAATCCAGGAATTCTGGCGCAAACGTATACTAAGAAATAAATAATAATAAAAGTGTTTTTTGGGGTAATTTGGGGTCGAGAAACAGGAAAATAGCAACCTTTTTTTTCTTAAGCACCGTTTTCGAGATATTTTCGAAAAACATGTTTTTGGGCACTTTTTTCAGTTATTCGTCAATATCTCGTGAACAAAATTTGCCTGTAACTTTGAGAATTTTTACTTATACTTACATATTATATATTATTTGTACAAAAAACAAATTTTCGACCGATCGATCCAATGGGAGCTATATGATATAGTCAACCGATTTTGATCAAATTTGGTACAGTGCTTGGGAACTCTAAAAAACTTCTTAATGCCAAATGTGGTTACGGTATGTTCACAAATAAACGAAACACAACGAATTTTGTACAAAAAACAAATTTTCGACCGATCGATGCTATGGGGACCTATATGATATAGTCAACCGATTTTGATAAAATTTGGTACAGTGCTGGGGGTTTCTAAAAAACTTCCGATTGCCAAATTTGGTTATGATATCTTCATAAGCAAACGAATTATCCATCTAAAATTTTTGCTTTTTTTCGAGGTCCTCTGAAACACCACTATGGGAGCTATATAATGTAGTCCCGATATCAAAAAAATAAAATAAACTTGTCTCCTATGGATTAATAAGGGATCTTATCTGAAACTTTGGTTGCTCTAGCTCTTACCATCTCTGAGATCTAGGCGTTCATACGGACAGACGGACAGACGGACATGGGTATATCGACTTCTCTAGTCACTCTGATCATACTTTAGGTAACTTTGGGGAGTCCCCGACTTCTCCTTCTGTACGTTACATACATTTTCGGCTTGCACAAACACAATATACCCTTTGTACCATACGGTACAGGGTATAAAAAGTTTGCCATTTTCGTGTTTCTCGACCCCAAATTACCCTAAAAATTACTTTTTTAGGAAGGTTCACTCGATGACCCTCAAATTTGTAAACTAGTGTTATTTATCTATCTATCCTAGTAGAAAGAGAAGAGTCCGCGGTACCTAACATATCCCTATCACCTACTCTACACTTACACCTACGCACTAATACCATTAACCTACGCACTAATACAAAACATTATTTAGCGCGCCAAGCTTAAAGGCCGCTATACCATAACTAGTATTGGTGAGAGTAGGCGCTACCTCACCAAAGCAGTCCAAGCAGTTTATCTATTGCGCTATTGGAAAAATAGGAACAATGTTGTGAGGCGGCAAAAGAAAGTCAACCCATTTGGATCCGCTACTGGGTTAGATAAAAACACAATTTTTGGATTTTTTGCATATTTTGCTAAAATTTTTGTCAAATTTTTGGTCGTAGATATCCCGATGTTCATTTTTATCGTACCAACGCTGTTTATTTTTATAAAAGAATCTTCGGATCCCCCTTTTTCTTGTTAGACTCCTTACAAAAATGTATGACAGACTTGACCCCAAATTGATGTTGCTTCGTTGGTCCATAGTTGCATTTCGCACATTACAGTCTATAACACTCGTGTGAGCTTGATCCCGAAAAACATTGCTATCTCTTTATAGCGGTAAGCAAGTTCTTGAATGCACTTAGAATCTACTATTTTGCATAAAGTTGGTGAATCCGAATGAATCCCATTTTTTATACACTATACCTTCGGATAAAGGGTATATTAACAAACTTAACACTTGGACTCCTTATATGTCTAGCCAGATCAGGTTTTTTTTCTTCCGCGACGCCCTGTTCCTTCTCCAAGTCAAATGGGGGAAAAAAAATAGTTCGCTAATCGAATAATATATGCAGTATTTTGAAGATTAAAGTCCGAGCTGAGTTGGAATCTAATCATAAAGACATCTAGAGTACAAGTTTCGATTCCCAGGCAATTATTTGTTTCATTATAATTACAAAACATACCTAATTTTGTTTAATTTAATAAGTATTACTTGTATGCAATAGTAATAATGTGATAGTAAGGGGTATCTCAAAGTCGTCTTTAAAGTTCGCCATAGTTTGTTTTTAATGGCGTTTGAGAATTGTTGTGAATTTGTTGGACGTGATACTCAATTGAAAGTCAAAAAGTCCGGATCTTTTTAAAATTTATTCAGATGTTAGTAATACCTTTGCAAAAATTTTAACAATCAAATATCTCATGATCTGAAAGATCTTTTGCCATTGTAAATATATGCTTCGATCCATGTGTAAACCAGGACATCCCAGTTAAATAGAGTCTAGCTTGTAATCTAATTCCTGTTTCACGACTGATGCTTCTTTGTCAAGATTTCCACTTGGTACTCCTTTGGCCCATTTGTGTGCACATGGGAATGCGCTTGGCATTTATCTGTAAGGATGTAACTTCCACGTCATTGTCGAAATACTTCATTACACAATAATTGAGCGGTAACCAACATGTGACTTTGTGCGCCACTATTTAGCATTCCTGTAGAGGATGCTGCTGCTATGCGGGAAACTGGAAATATGTATTTGCCACCATTTATATGGAAACATTGCGGCTGCTGTTGCTGTAAAGCACTGCAAGAGGCGCCATGGTTTAGCGGCTGTTGATGCATGCACAAGTTGCTATAGTGGTCGGAATTACCAGCCGAATCAGTAATGGAGGTAGGAATATAGACATACCGCTGACCACAATTTGTGGCTGCGGCTTGTATAGGTACAGATCTGTAGCTCGCTTGGTTTCGTAGCACTATCTGCTGGCTGCATTGGTTGGGTAAGTTCATGCCACTATGCTGGCTACCAAAGTAGGTCGGGTATTTTAATTGATATCGACGCTGTGTTTGCTGCGGTTGGTTTAATAAAGGGCGTGGAAAACAACTGGTGTTTCCATAACTTTTGGCTACGTACAACTGCTGTTGAGGACGCACCTGCTGCAGACCCTTAAGCTGCGCCTGAGAACTGCCCAGACAAGGAGCGACCGCAATAGGATACAATTGTAAAGGTACCAAGCTGACACTCACATGAGGGGCAACTGCTGATTGATTATGTTGTGCAGTTTGCCCATGCGTTGGTGATGTCAAGGGAACAACTTGCTTCACTCTGGTTGTTGTCGAAAAGTCTTTACCATGGGTGACCTCAGCAACTTTGTGATAGCCACAGCTGCTGTGGTTCAAGTTATTTTCAGCCTGTTTATGGTTTATGGTCACGCAATCACTGTCCATCCTGGAACGAATTAGTCGTAGGTTCTGCTGAATGAGTCTATTCAAAGTACGAAAGCGTCCAAAACGTCGCTTTGATTGAACATTAAAACCCGGACTAGTTTTGTTAGTCACACTTGTTTGCACAGCTAAGGAACAACTGGGAGTAGACACCGTAGCCAGCGAATTGTTCTGGTTTAAGCCATCTTGCGCGTTTTTGTTCACAAGTTCATCCTTTTGAAAGTCGGCTTGAGTGCTGATTTCGCAAGAAGAACTCTGCGGCGTCTGGGTGTCTTGTGTCTTTGTTGAACTATTCTCATCTTGCAAAATCTGCTTGAATCGACCCAGTACCACAAAGGAGGGTTTGCTCTGCTTGTCTTTTATTTTGACAAATTGTTGCATTGCATTATCATCTTCATTGGCATTTCTGCGCTGCGGCAAGGGTTCAATCATGTCTTCTCCCGTTTCCCCGTGCAAGATTATCTGCAGGCGACGTTTATCCTGCTGTTCATTAGCTTGACTAGTAACCGCTGTGCATAATCTGCTACAACTGCAATGTAGCGGCTCTTCACACTTCAATTGCCCATTGGAACAGATATCAACGTTACAATTCTTGTTCAAGGTAATTGTCAAGCTGCACTTGCCATCCTGCTTTTTGGTTTCGAAGAAACTACAAGACTTCGAACGACCTTTGAGTGCCATTTCATTAACTCATTAAAGATCCGGAAAAAATTCACTGTACTTTAAATTACAACATTTCTAAACAAAAATTTTCCTTGACAGTATTTTCTAGGGTTTCCATATTTTGTAAAAAATGTGCTCGACAGTTCAATACCCTGTTCCTTTTTTCTCAAAAAAAAATTTTATTACTGCTTATTCCTTCTAAGAACTTTCCAATTGGAACATTTTTTTTTTTTGTGAAAAACCTTATTTATACCTATAAGTTCCATAAATTTTTACCGATTTTGAAGAGATTTTGAGTTACGTCAAAGAAGTTATTTTAAGGTTATGGGGTTTCAAGTTGATATGTTGAGGGGTGTGGGAGAAAACACGGTAAATCGATTGCGGAGTGTGGGGGGGCCGCATCGATCAAATTTGGATGTGGATTGGTTCATTAGAGCCACATGAATCAGCTAACCAAAATTGGTGATTCTAGGTCACCTATTACCATAATTACGTGGAGTCAAAAATTGACGCAGTTTATTGGCCAGGGGAGGTGAAATTTGTACATTTTTGACTATAACTTTTGTTGTATTTGTCCGATTTTGTTCATTTTTGACACACAGATGCATGTAACCACAGCGCATCGCTCTGTTAAATTTCAAATGAAAATATTAAACGGTTTGGCTAAAAACCGCTGCGGGGGAAGGGGGGAAGATATTGACATGATACAATAAACTTCGTGTTCTCAGAAAATATGAGCACCAGTTGGCAAAGTTTCGTATCTCTAGCTCTTATAGTCTCCGAAATCTAGGTGTTCATACAGACGGACGCAGTCGGCTCATGTACGGTCCAAGTGTGTGAAATCTCTCGCTCGTTTTTGCTTAATTGCGGTTCTTGCTCTCTCGTGCGCTTTTGCTTACTGCGCTGTTTACTCACACAAAGAAATGTTTGTTGGTATGAGTTTTGCCCATCACTGATCTATAGGTACAGGGTATAAAAAAACATCTAAAATATGTGTACATTAGGGCGGGTCAATTTGTATGGGGCCGAAAAAACCTTATGGGGCTCACTCGGATTTTGATTCCTTGGATAATTCTAAGCAAATTCGCTCAAGAAACTATGGGTCTAAAATGAATTTCGAGTCGCCCACTTTTTCAAAATAGGTTTTTTTCGACATATTCAAAAATCGACTTAGAAATTCATTGAAAAGGCCTAAAATCGATATTTTTTCTCTAGCCAAATGTGAATTTGGGGGTTTTTGGGGTCGAGGAATTCATTATTGACATCTATTTTTAATTTTGGGTGCCGCCAGAGGGCGCTTTAGTGTTGGTTTTTGATTTTTTTCGGTTTTTTTTCTTGAACATTTTTAAAAAGTGGGCGACTCGAAATTCATTTTAGACCCATAGTTTCTTGGGCAAATTTGCTTAGAATTACCCAAAGAATCAAAATCCGAGTGAGCCCTTATACCGAAAAAAATTGACCCACCCTAGTGTACATTGATCCCAATATGGGTGACCGTTCATATAAAGGTAAATCTTTAGATGCTCATGTCAATTATCGATATAAAAGAGAATTTGAAGTTACATATTAGGCACCAACAATGTAATGGAAAATAAATAAATCTGAGAATTCGATAAAAATAATACAACATCCAGCCATGCAACCGTTAAGCGATATACTGGGTACAGCTCTGTTAAAATTCTAACAGAAAGCTTAAGAAACACCCAAAGCCAAGAAAGATCCCTAGAAAGTATATTATTAATAACACAGCTCCACAAAAAGTTTATTATGTACATGTCAGGTCGTCGAATACGAAAACTCCGTTTTAGACATAGAACAGGATCCCAAATAATCCATTTATGAGGCCTCGTTTACTGTACTTTCTTTGACTGTACGAATTTTGCAAAAATCATAGCATACCTTCAGGAGCTACCTCGCTTGATTAGGCATGTGCATAATTTTAAAATCATTTAAACGTACCCCGGACTCGGATTCACTCACCCCAAAAACATATGATAAAGAAGGTCTGCTCAAATTGAAAATAAAATAGGGAAAGCAGGCCCGACGAGAGAGTGGGAAAGGGGGGGATACCCCCCGGGCACCGAGTTTTCCCAGGGATTTCTCTCTTATATATAAGATGTCATTGGTTCAGTTTAAAATTTAAAGCGTTTTCAATTGAATTATCTCAAATGATCGACCTCTTCATTGAAGCTGAAATTTTTACTTACTTTCTATTGGGAAAAATGCGTTACTATCAACACGTGGTGCCTCAATTCCAATATAGTATTTCAACCTAAACAAAGCAAACAGTGAAGAAAATATAAATCTATATTTCATTACTGAATATTTCAGATAATAATAATGAACTAAATTATACAAAGTCATACGAAGCTGATTTATTCACTTGGCTTTTTTAGCCAAGTATCCAGCTACAGTAAGGGAAGCGCTTTATTTAAAGCCATAACCATGGATAGTCTTGATGGATGTGCAAACTCGGTGGGCAATGCGCACAAAACAGCGCCGTTGCAACAAAATGACGCAGGATTACGATTACTTCAACAACACCAGCAAATGGGTTTGAATTATGGTAGTATTAATCCATCGGAAATAGCTTATCCCTTGGAGGTAATGGAATCAGATCCTGGGCGTATGGGCATGTGCTATGTAACCGAGAGACCAGAGGGCTTGAGGTAAGCTTTAAATGCACTTTTTGGTATAAGCATATAGGAAAAGATTTTAAATGGAATTTTAAAAAAATTTAATAACTTTCGGTGAAGAATTCTAGTTAGTAACAAAGCAGAGATTCACAAAAAGTATTTAGTTATGATTGCATGACTTGGTATAAGTCGAGAAAGTTTAACCACCTAACTATAAAACAGCCGGTGACCTATCCTAACATTGGGATATCCTGTATCGCTAGGTCAAGGAATGTGGAATTATACAGGGTAAATGATTTAAAGGGATGGGTCGTTGGAGGCATTGTTTCGGGAAATATGCACAAATTTTATTATAACCATATTTAATTTTTTTGCTCCAGTGGGAGATATAGAAATTAATGATGATATTTAATTTTTTTAAATAAGTCTACATTTTGCATTTATAGTAAGTGGCATTTTTATGTACTTGAGAATTGAAGTAATTTGCCTGTCTAAGTTGTGCCAAGTTGTGCAAACCGGTGGAGAGTCCTTCGGATAAAGGACAGACGAGCATGGCATAATCGAAGCTGACCATTCCATCAAAAGAAACTATGTCCTGTCCTTCTTCTGTCTGTTATATACAAACAACAACAATTGGGGTGTTCACTTTCTCATGTAGTGAGCAACTCTAACCATGTGGCAAAAAGATAAGAGTGCATGAAAAGTGCTACCACATTGCTTTCATTCTGGTTCCTTCTCATACTCGTTGATGCCTGCTGTTTACTTCTATAACACACTAAATAATACTAAAAACAGTGTTCAAAATAGGGTCACCCTCGTTGGAGCTTTTTACAACACTTTTTTGGGCAAGAATGCCCTGCTTCTTGAAGGCAAGTGTCTCGTTTGTGGAGCTGGCTTGATATGTACCTTATACTGCTTATTTAGCGATAAATAGTTGAAATAGTATTTAGATAAAGTTCGTTTTGAAAGTTTTGATAGCATAAGCCTTTAATTTCTATTGCCATCTTTTTATTCTTTTTCAAAAGATTTTGAAAAATATTTTAACATAATCTCTAACTGCCACACAGTATTGACTGCAATGTTGACATGCCCAACTTATTGCATTTTAACAACTACGAACCGCAAATGATATACCACAGCATGGATAATTGCAACGATAACCTTACGCCGATGTCGCAATCTCTCAGCAGCCAAATAATGTCGATACCAACAACATATCCATGCTATGATACTACATTGCCGATCCGAAGAAACACAGATGCTCATGCTCCAAAAAATGTACCACAGTCGCAGCCATTCCGAGCAACATCAGAAAGCTCATCAAGATCCAAGACTGCTCCGGTGCCTTCAGTACAAATGCCCCAACAGCGGCCAGCAAACTGCATGGGCAGTGCTCTTCATAAGAATTCCTTGCCACAAAACCCAGAAATGGTAATCCCAGAGCAGCCCGCTTATATATGGGGTATGATTCCAATAACCAAGCCGCTGCAAGCACAGCCATCCATTTTGCCACAATATCAGGGAAACGGATTTGTGCCGCAGCAATCGAATGTAGCTCTTTACCATGTTCCCTACATTTTAGCAGGATACAGAACCGACTGCGGTTGCTATGTACCAATGCAGCTACATCCATCTAATCAAGCTATAACATATATTAACAGCATGGCACCAGGCACATTCGCAGCACCAGGCCCACCGAACCAAACTGTAACAGAAGCATCACACTGCGACTCCTCATCTTTCACAAAAGGCACAAAGAGTTCTTTGCCCACCGAAGCCATACCGTCTACATCGAAACAGGCTTACACAGATCGTAATAAGGAGAATTGGAAGTGTAGTGCAGCTGGAAACAATTCTCAATCAACATCGCAACAGATTTACATAGATCGCAATAAGGACAATTGGAAGTGCAGTGCGGCTGGAAACAGTTCTCAATCCCAACACTGTGTGAGCAATAACTGTCCAAACTGCAGCAATTGCTGGCATTGTTCACGATGCTCGAACTATCGTAAACATTGAACGAAAAGTGTTCCTCCTGCGATACAAACCATTCCTTTATGAGATCCTTCTTAATCTTACTGTAGCTGCAATAGAAAATTTTCAATAAAACTTTACAGAAATAAAACCTTATAATACTGTGATTTTAATAGCGAATATAGTTAGGGTATTCACGCTTGCTGTTGAGCTGAGTAGTTCCTCATCAACAGGTATAATGAAACTTGTTGCTTTTTATATCACAAAATGGCTAAAAAATCAGTGCAGTGCTGAAAATATCGCAAACAGCGTGTTGTGCAACACAACTCAATTGCTAAAAAGTTGAGTGGGGTCTGCGTTAAGAAAAAATTGAGTCGAAAGTTCAAACTCAGCACTGCCACTTTCTTGTTGTAAAAGTTCTCAACTCTTTGACTTCTCTCAACAGCAAGCGTGAATACCCTAAAAAAAATCTTACACTTTTTTTAATTTTTAAAGATTTTTGAAAAAGTATTTTTTTTTTTTTGGCTGCACCAAAAGGCAAATCAACACGCAAAATATCTTACCTAATATAATTATTAAATTAAAAATCGTTAACAAAATTAAAAAAAAAGAAAAAATTTTTAATTTTTATATTCATAGCAGAATAGACGCATTTTTAACACAATTCTTATTAATATTCTATCAAATAGAATTTAGAAGTTACTCGTAAAAGATAGCTAGTCTAACAGTTTTTATTCAATTTATTTTATCTTAGAACGAAAACAAAAAATTTCGTGAAGACTACTTTCATAATTTTGTCTTCCTTGCCTTCGCTTCTCAGTTATAATAGCATCATAATGTTCAAGTGACTGTACTTAGTTTTTAACTGAAAGTATTGCCAAACTCGAAAATCTATGTAACTTGATTCATTCAATAATCGAGTTAAGATTTTATCAATTGAATTTTACTAAGTCACTTTAGGCTTAAGACACTGGCAGAAAGAGTAAAATTTTTCAAGTGTTGTAAAGCTCCATACATAAGAGCTCGAATTACTTTACAATTCCGATTCTCGGTAACGCATACACCCTTTTGGGACGGTTTCAAAATCGCTTGATAAAATTTACCAATGAACAAACTTGTACTTATTTAAAAATTTTATTTTTCTCAGTTTTCTGTATCTTTATAATTTAATATATGAAATGTTTCAATTCATAATTTTAGTTATAAATCTCTACCTAAACTAATAGTAAAAAATATCTATGCTGTCAAGGAGTTGCCAAATAGTTTTCAGATCAAAAAATCAACAATTTTACTCGCTATATTGAAAAATATCTTTCAAAGAATTAACTTTAATTTTAAAAAAATATATACAACTCTACACCATCTATATTATAAAAACATTTAAAAAAAAACTTTAAAAAGTTTAAGCTGTATTTTAGTTATTTTTGAATTTAAAAACACATTTTCTTTTTCAAAATTTCTAGTTTGTCATTAAAAATTATGAGACTTAAACAAAAATACGTATACGTAATGTGGCCTTACAGGGACGGTAAAAGTAGACGTAGCCAGATTGGCTTGTTATTAATACTTTATTAAATAATTTATTATAGTAAGTATAAATTATTGCTTAACATAATTTAGCACAATTGAAAAAGGTAAATTAGTAACCATTCCTATAGTAATATTTAAAGTTTTTTTTTTATTATAATTATAAGTTAATTATAGGAAATTTAAAAATTAAACAATTAATTAATTATAGTAAGTTTAAGTTATTGCTAAACACAATTTAGCTAACACTGGTATATAAAACAATTGAAAAAGGCAAATTAGTAATAATTCCAATAGTAATATTTAAAGTTTTTTTTTATTAATTTTCTATTCATAAATATTTGTATTTGCATGTGAATAAATAAATATTATTTTAATAAATTATTAAGATATTTGTTTTTGCATATAAATGAATAGTTAAAAAAATATATCGATTATATGTATTTAGTATTAATAATATTTTGCGTATGAGTAAGTTAATTAAACAATAATAATTAATTATTAATTTTTGTTACTTTAATTAAGAAATATTATTTTATTATTATTTTTTTTTTAATATATATTTGTATTTCTATATAAATATTGTTTTTCTTCTTTAAGTAAGTTTATTAAACAATAATAACAAATTAATTAATTAATATTTGTTATTCTAATTAAGAAATACTATTTTTTTTAATATATATTTGTATTTCCATATAAATAGTGTTTTTCTTCTACAAGTTTTATTAACTGCATAATTTATTTTAATAAATATTTAATTATTTTTTATAAATAATATATAAAAATATATCTATGTATTTAGTATTAATAATATTTTGCATATGAGCAAGTTAATTAAACAATAATAACAAATTATTAATTTTTGTTATTTTATTTAAGAAATATTATTTTTTTATAATTTTTTTTTTTAATATATATTTGTATTTCCATATAAATAGTGTTTTTCTTCTTTAAGTTTTATTAACTGCATAATTTATTTTAATAAATATTTAAGTATTTTTTATAAATATTATTTATTCATTAAGTATTGCTAAGTGCAAGATTTATTTAAAAAAATATTAATATAAATATTTAAGATTTAAAAAAAAAAAACAACAGAATTTTATTTCATTAAATTCTACCGGCACATAGTATTTACAAAATTTTGTTTTTATTTTATATTAGTATAATTTTTTATTACCTTCTTATTATTTTCATAGAGTTATTCTATGTCTGAAATTTAAATAATTTTTTAGTGTACTCCTTCCGTGAAAATTCACCAAATGCTATTTCAATATCCTACATAATATTTTGCAAAACCAAGTAGCGTATTATTCGAGGGTGTGCTCAGAAAGAGAACCCACATTTGCGTCAAGGTGCATGTTCGGTTCACACTTCGTACTTGTGTTCGCACCCGACGAATGTTCGTCTCCTGCGGGCTGTGGGTATGCTTGCATAAATTATATAGTTGTTCTTTTTTTGCTTTGTTTTCAAAACTTAAATGGCGTCACTTTTTTTAATGACTTTTCCGATCATGAGAGACTTCAGTAAATGATGACTGCGGCTGAGCACCTACAGGAGCAATATGGCCACCCATAGTAAGTCCCTGTAGCTGATACACAGTTGCTGGGTCGTCATTGTTGAATTCCCTGTGGTCTATGGTATGACGACGTCGTGTAATTCGATTATTTGAAGGCTGTGCAACAATACTGCCTTGTGGCGTATTTGCTGTATTGGGATGAGGTGCTAATTGTGGGGATGCACACGTATTGCATTGACCAGACGGCATGTGATGTTGGTAGAACGGTGGCGGTGGCATTAACATGCGTTGTCCGTCAGCTGGAGCCATATCGGTGCGGATAAGTGGACGTCGCAGTTGCCGTAGATTTTGCGTATGTTGACTGGGATCGGGCTGTCCGTCTGGAATGCTTTGTTGCACAAAAGCCTCCTGAAAGCATAATAACGGGTGTGGCTGCGCTTGAGCCTGGGATATATGCTGTGGTTGTTGTTGTTGTTGTTGTCGGAAAGCTGGATGCTGATGCTGTGCGTGAAGCTGTTGCAGGTGCTGATGCAGGAAAGCACCACATGGTGGAGCTGCTTGGGTTGGATATAAACCTGATTGCTGCTCTTGCATGCTACGTGCTTCTGGTATATGGATTGGAAGATGTTGCGCAGAGTGTTGGGAAATTTCTTGCATGATGTGACTTTGATGTTGCTGCAGTTGCATTAAATGATCGTTCAGCTCTAACTGTGGTCTACGCTGTAGTGGCTGTGGTCTTAGTAGTGGTTGTTGTTGTTGCAGTTGTGGTGGTGTTGGGTGTAGCTGTGGTGTTTGCAATGCATCTGGATGTAACAAGTTTTTTTGCTGCTGCTGCTGCTGCTGTTGTTGTTGCTGCTGCTGCAGTAGAGCAATTCGTTGCAGTCTAGGATCTGCGCTGACTACAAGCTGTGTGTACTGTTGAGACCATTGCTGATCTTGGCGCTTTTTATTTTGCTCTTGCACTTGCCTAGTTAGTTGATTAATTTGACGCTCCATATTGTTTAATTCTCTCTTCATATGATTTTGATAGCGTGTCTTCTCCTCCAGCAGCTTATCCTCTTCCTTTTTACACTGTTCCATTTTGTTTTCAAATATTTTTTGCGCTTTTGCAAGTTTCTGTTTAGTTTCAAGACGATCTGCAGTAATTTTTTTCAACATATCCCCAAAATTCTTTAGTTGCTGCTCCTTTTGAAGCTTTAATTTCTGACGCATAGTTTGCAATTGCTGCAGTTGCTCTGAAAGCTCCAATTGTTGTGGCATTGTGAAACGTGGCAGTTGTGGTGATTGCGACTCCGTTTGTTGTCGTGGTGGTGTCACGGTAGCACTGCTTGGTATTTCCATATTTTGTAGCTGATTGAGAGGACACAATTGCTGTGTTTCCATGCTTACATCCTGATCTAAAGCTGCCTGTGCTTGGTCTTGTGCTTGTTGCTCAAATCTAAACTTTACTTGTTCCATTATCTTGTTTACCTCAGCTTGCAATGCGTTTTGCACATAGTTATCAATGTGTGCCTTTGCCCACTGCTGCATCAATTCGGCTGGTAACAGCTCCTCAAAGAGTTGCGTTTGAAATCTTGTATAGAGCTGTTGAAGCGTTTGGGTTAAGTGCGCCTTTTGTATTTCTTCTGCACTGTAGACAAGTGGCAAGATGTGGCTTTGCAGCAGTTTTTGTATTGACATGGTACCATGTGGAACTGCAGCTCCTAACAATGTTGCAAGTATTGGATTTTCTGATTGGCTAGTACCGGGTTCTTCTGTCGCCTTTTGAACTAGTTGCAGTACATTGTGCGGCTCAGTTTCTGCTTGGAACTCAATTTGTTGAATTACTTCCATCTGTATTGAACTTTCATCTTGCTCGTCAGTTTCAGTTAGTTCTTCCGATGGATCCGCCATCAATGTTTTCATTACTTTTTGCGTTTCTCCATCCACTTGTGAATTGTGTTCTAAATCTTGATGCTCCTCACACGATAACGGGTCTCCTTTCTCTGCACAATATTTACGTTTCTTTGCTATTACAGCTATCTGCTCGTTGCTATTATCACTTTCTTCAACAACCTTATTAGCGCATTGGGTTTCTACAGGTATCTGCTCATTGCCATTATCACTTGCTTCAACATCCTTATTAGCGCTTTGGCTTTCCGCCTCAGTCAGAGTTTTCACCATATCATTCATTACATCTGCATCCTGCAATTTTTCATCCAATTCTGCTGCGGTCTGTAAGTCCTCCTGCTTCTCCTTCGGTATTTTAGACTTTACTTTTAAATCAACTTCGCTTTGGTGTTCCTTGAGCGTCTGCTCATTGCCATCATCTTTTGCTTCAGCAGCATTAGTTGAACTTTGAGTCTCCTTCTTATGAGTTGTCACTTGTCCATAATACACATTGATTTTGTTGCGCTTGGGTAGCTTTAGAAGTTCCAACTGTTTTAAATGCTTTAAAACGCTCATTTTTATTTCACTTTCATTGCTACTAGGATTATGCCAGCGAATGATTTCCAAATGTCCATTTGTTGGCTCAATTTTTGGTAATGATTCGATTTTTTTCGAGTTTTGATCACTCTGACTAGGCGCAGTACTGCTGTAAATATAGTACATTCAATTAAGCAACATTTACATCAAAATATTACACCCAATGACTTACCCTAGTTCTGGCTTGGTTTCCGTATCTGTTTTTATAGCCAGGAAATTGTTCATTTCGTCCTCGCTTTCGGATGTATCTAAACGATTTACTATATCACATAATAAAAATTTAATCTCGTCGTCGCTATTTATTTGCTGATTAAATTCATTTTCAATATTTAAATTGATGGGTGTGAATCTTGACTCTGGTTTGGCTGCGTCTGCTGCTTCCGTTTGCTGCTCGAGCTTACTTGTTTCTACATCAGCAGACTCTGCCTCCTCCTTCTTAATCTCCACATCCGGGCTTATAATCTCATTTTCAGTCACTTGCTGTCGTTTCATTTGTTCAGCCACCGCCTTGGCGCGACCCGAGTTAACGGGAAACGTAAGCATTCTTTTGCAATGATCATTATTTAAGAATTGTTCCAACGTACTCAAAGTGGAATTACGTTGTTTAAAATACGCATTACGTTGATGCACTTCCGTACGGGCTAGCTCCTTTGGTATAAACAGACGGTCGTCGGAATAGACACTAGCACGACGTTTTTTGGTCTCGGCTCTGAAACATAGCAAATACTTTGTTAAAATGTAAATTTTAAAAAATTTGTTAAATAATATTCTAGGTTTACAAAATATTTGTAACAAGAAGGGCCCATCTAAGCAAAATTGATCAGGAATGCAAAGCTTTTCGGCCGAGTCTTGGCGATTGGCAGGTCTTAAGTGCGCTCATTTTGCTCGTAAAATTTTTACTTTTAATACGTAATAGGAAGGTTATGTGTTTGACATGTATTGATGATTTTTTTATTTATTTGTGGGTGGGGAAAGCTTGAAAAGAAGAAGAGTGTGGGACTTGTGTTACCTCACCTACTACCTACTCTGCTTTTCCCTCTCACGGTACCACCGAGGTATAAATATTTCTATGTTCATCTGTTCCATCGTAATTTCTAAGCTGCTTGCTCTAATATCAGGAATGGAGTATCATTGGAAGCATCTTGATCGTCCGCTGGTAATAGGCCACCCGTGGTTATATGCCGAATAACAATACATTCTAACAATAGTAACTGATTGTGAGGTTTAGACATTTTCAGATCGATTTAATCATTCTGTGCCCAAAACTTTGCATTTATAGGGTTCTGTCTAAGCTCTTCCATATTCACTTCGGAACAAACCGACTATAATAAGTATAGTCTCCACTTTCCTTAGCTTCCACGTTGTTTATCGGAATGAGAATTTTAGTTCTCGCTCAAATTCGTCCCGAACTATGCAAGCTCTAATCAGTAACTAGGTTTCGGTGGTATCCCTAAAAACGAATTTTTTATATTTCAAACTATATGATTCTTCAACTGATTTTAGCGAATGTAGCTATTTTCCAATTTTACTAATAACTTGTTTTTAATGGAGCTTCTAGGCAAGGGGATTTCATTTGGTGATAACTATAATGTATATAGTAATAAAATACTATGGCTAACAGCCACGAAATTTGCTTAGAGATAATAGGGGCAAGATATTAAAATGAATCAATACAGTGGCGTAGATGACTTTTTTTGACAGGGCTCTAACTCTTTTTTTTTCCATAAATTTTATTGGACAATTTTTTTTTTCGTACGAAAACAAAAACCATTCGGCATTGTTCCTCTTGAGCCACTGAATCAAAAACAAAATGGAACTATGAATCTGCCTGCACATACCGCGCATCTTTTAATAACATTTGGTTTCCCAAGTTCTTATAGTGTTCAACATCCTATTGTTCATGAGGACTCAGGGAAGCACGGACAGACAGACAAGGCAATATTGACTAATCCAAAATATATGTGCACCTCCATGGGCCGAATGCCCCTTTGGGTCCGAATTTAGTATAACTTTGTACCTTCGTTAATAATATTAATTGTACCCTAACGAAAAGAATTACTCACTCTTTGACAGATATAGGCTGCGCCATCTTTTATGTCGGCATATGAATATTGAATAACTTAAAAACACAAAAAACAAAAACAGCCGATTTCGCTATATGAAGTATTTTTATATAATTTGGTTTTGGTCCACTGGTCAACTTTATTAGCCAAATCAAATGATACCATTTTTGCCGTTTTTTTTTTCAGCGATTACTTTCGCAAGACGGTTTGCCTTAAGATTGTCAGCGGTCTTTGGCTTGAGGGCGAACACTTTGCTTTTTAAATAACCCCACAAAAATAAGTCCATATGCATCAAATCTGAGAATCTGGCCGGACAGCCAAGGTTGCCGTTTTTTGATATTGCACTTCCAAATATTTTTTCCATGCAGAAACTGCATTGTCTGATCGTCTTTTTAAAATAAATTACCGACCAGACGTTTTTCAAACATTTGTGTTTTTGTATTAAACAATTCATGGTTAAAATTTGATTAAAATTACGTTTCAAAAACATTTCCACTCAAAAATATCGATTGATAAATTTCAAAGTTATTCAATATTTACATAGGGACATAAAAGATGGCCCACCCTGTATATTTTTCAAGAACGTATGACTGCAAAAATTCAATTCAGTTTCCGTAATGAGTTATCTACTATAGGTTGCATACATATGTAAATATCAGGGGCGGATACAGGGAGAGGCACTCAGAAGTCCGGAAATATCTGAGAAATCACACTAACAATGAAAGGGTCTAGCTGGATTAGCTACTGGAAACTGCCCCCAGCGATTTTTCAAAACTAATGATGCCGTGCGATCGCTCCTAACTTCCACTACTTTTTTCCACTTATTTTTTGTTTTCTTCTGAAAATACGTGAAACGGACACTTTTTTCCTCAACCTCATTTTGATGATCTTAACATATGTGGTAGAGCTACTAACCAATAGTAATCACGCCAAATTTTATTGCAAAATTCCGATTATTTATCGTCTTAAATTTTTAAAAACAAAAACAAAATTGTTAAAAAATTAAAAAAAAATTATTTTTTTTTCAAACTCAATATCTTATCTTTCATGGAAAAAAAATTTGCGTCAATATCAAATTATTCATTTAGGAAATATGGCTTGTCAAAGAAAAGTCTAAAATTGAAAAATCCAATTATCAGTTATCGATAACTCGATAAGAAATCGGAATTTTGCAATAATATTTGGCGTGGTTACTATTGGCTAGTAGCTCTACCACATATGTTAAGATCATCAAAATCGGAGAGGTTGAGGAAAAAAGTAGCCCGTTTGACTTATTTTCGCCGAATAAATTCCCAAAACATTTCGAAGGCGATTTACTACAGTGCAACCTTTCGAGGGTTTCCCTAGATGTACGTATTTTCTGTGTTGCTCCGTGACTAGCTTACTGACCACTAAGTCTGATATTTTTGACCAAGCACGAATTTGTTTGTGTCCCTTATTAAACATATGTTTGTGTATATCAATTTTTCTCAGTAAAAGATTTTGCTCCGTTGGTTTCTAAGGCAGACATTTGATATTGTTCCCATATATACATATATAGTATGTATGTATGTACAATAAACATATACATATGTATATACCTCGTTGTGCAAGGGCTACTCAATGTTTGTTTATATTATTTTGGCACTTGAAGTTCTGATTCGGAGCGCGTCCAGGCAACGTTTAGCCGCGCTACAGACTCTCTCGCGCTACAGACTCTCTTTGAAATTAATTTATATAAGTGGTTCACACTAATATATGTATGTAACACATACCCTTAGTACACTTTGTAGAACATAAAAATGTATCTTTTCACTTACATGGAGAGCGTGTGTCTCACTTCAAGCAAGAGCGGCTTGTCTTCAGTTTTATCCAAAGTATCTGTTTCTAATGTGTTGGATACAGTTGACTCAACCTTACTTTGTTTTGTGGCAGGCTCAAGAACATCGCTGTCCTTAACTTCTATCTGATTTTTTCGTTTACGTAGCTCTTGCTGTGTATCTCTACAAAAGATATAAACACTATAATATTATTATATAATTTATTTTGCTTCAAAAACTTACGCAGCGTTGGTGTCATCTGGGAACATTTTCTTAAGCTGGCAATTGAATAACTCACTTGCGTCCATATATTACGGAACTGCAATGCCGAATGCGGTCGCTGGGCTTAGGCACCGCCTTTTATAGCAAGCTCAAGTGGGCTTATTTAAACAAATAATTTTTTTTAATTACACAAATATCGAATTCAACTGCGGAATACTTTGCTGGAGCCTTAATAAAAATGCTTGGAAATTTGATTTTTTTTTATTGCCTGCTCAATAGTTTAAGAAGTCTTTGAGCTTGACTTTGGCTGTTGTTGTTGCTTTTTAGTAGTGCGGCCTATGCCGATATACAGAGTTTTCCTAAAAGAACAAATTTTTAGTTTGTTATGTATTAGTTCTTCTTGCGAAAAATATAGTAAATAGCGACAACTATATATAATATGAAATTGGGATATACAAACGCTGCTAATTTTCAAAGTCAGCGTTTATGATCATATAAGCATAAAGTAAACAAACCAGCATAAAAGTACCTACAACTAGGCGTGGCTTAATTTTTTTTGCTGCAGAGTATCTTAAGCAATGAAGAGTGAGAATATGTGACAACTCCGTGCGAAACGCATTAACTAACACAGGTCTGCAAATACCGGCGTCATGTTAGTTGTTGGAAAGCTAAGGGTCATTTCCGAAGTAATTTGCTGCGTAGAATCCGAATCCGGGGTCAGAATTGGTCCATAACGTCAGGATTTTGAGATACGGCGTTTTTTCCTACTTTTGAGGTTATGTACAATGCAACAAATTTTTGTGGTCTGTCTCTCTTAGTATCACTCTTACCCTTTAATTTGAGAGTTCAAGAGATCAATTACGATCTCTCGTTTTTCGGGTACATAACCTCAAATATCTCAAAATCCTGACGTGACCCTTAGCTTTCCAACAGCTATACCATGTTAACCTGTGTTATCCATCACTGAGCAAAGTAGCTGAGTAGACAAAAAAAAAATGTAATAAAAAATAAAAACAAAACAATATACTCCAAAAATTACAAATTTTTTCTAAAAAAAAAGAAATAAAACGCGTGAAAGACTAATTTTTGGGAAACTTTTCGCTCCATGTGCCGCCGTCTTCGTCCTTTTAAAGTCATTAAAAATTCGAGCAAATAATTTAGATAGTAATAATTCATAATTGCGTAGTTTTGCAATTTTATGACTTTTGTATAGTCAATTTAAAATCATTAAAAAAATAATATTTGGACTTGTAAATTGTTTGCTTGTTTGAAGGAAACTTTAAGTTTGGTTGCGCGAACAACAGAGCATTAACCCATCATCTCGCAAAAAAAAAATCAAGCTTTTGGGACTACTACGAAAAAAACATTGAGATAGTTGCGATCTATAAAAGCTAAAATATTGTAATCCTCCGGCTAAGTCCTAGATGGTATTTGAACTATTTTTAATGGTACCTTCTACACAAACAAAAGCAAAAGATGGCGTACGTTAAAGTCGGGCGCGGACGACTTTGGGATACCTTGTACCACCAAATTGCAATCAAGTCCGATATATTGCTTACAAACTCCAAAAGATATTTCTTTGCCAAATAAACGAAACACAACGAATTTTGTTCAAAATACGTTTTTTTGACAGATTGGTCCTATGGGAGCTATATGATACAGTCAACCAATTTTGATAAAATTTGGTACAGTTTTGAAGATCTCTAAAAAATTTCTGAATGCCAAATTTGGTTACAATATCTTCACAAACAAACGAAACACAACGAATTTTGTGCAAAAAACGTTTTTTTGACCGATTGGCCCTATGGGAGCTATATGATCTAGTCAACCGATATTGATCAAATTTGCTACAGTGCTTGGGAACTCTAAAAAACTTCTTAATGCCAAATTTGGTTACAATATCTTCACAAACAAACGAAACACAACGAATTTTGTACAAAACACGATTTTTTGACCGATTGGTCCTATGGGAGCTATATGATATAGTCAACCGATTTTCATCAAATTTGGTATAGTGCTTGGGAACTCTAAAAAACTTCTTAATGCCAAATTTGGTAACAATATCTTCACAAACAAACGAAACACAACGAATTTTGTACAAAAAACAAATTTTCGACCGATCGATCCTATGGGACCTATATGATATAGTCAACCGATTTTGATAAAATTTGGTACAGTGCTGGGGGTTTCTAAAAAACTTCCGATTGCCAAATTTGGTTATGATATCTTCATAAGCAAACGAATTATCCATCTAAAACTTTTGCTTTTTTTCGAGGTCCTCTGAAACACCCCTATGGGAGCTATATAATGTAGCCCCGATATCAACAAAATGAAATAAACTTGTCTCCTATGGATTAATAAGGGATCTTATCTGAAAGTTTGGTTGCTCTAGCTCTTACCATCTCTGAGATCTAGGCGTTCATACGGACAGACGGACAGACGGACATGGGTATATCGACTTCTCTAGTCACTCTGATCATATTTTAGGTAACTTTGGGGGGTCTCCGACTTCTCCAAACACAATATACCCTTGGTACCATACGGTACAGGGTATAAAAATGGAAAATAAAAAATGTGGTACAGTCGAGGCGGTGCCCGACAGTGGAATACCCTGTACCTTTTGTCTCGATAAAATTTTTCCTGCATATTCCTTCTAAGAACTTTCCAATTTTTAAATAAAAATCTGTAAATAATTATTAAAATTAAAAAATTATTCTTATTTTTTTAACTTAAAAATAATAGTTATGAAATAATAGTTAAATGTTAATTTTTATATGAAAATCGCGAAAAAACTCATGTTTAAAAAAATATTAAATGAAAAAGATGGCGTACGTTAAAGTCGGGCTTGAACAACTTTGATATACACTGTATTAGCACATTGCAATTAAATTGGGTACATTAGTTAAGTACTTCAAAAACTTTTGGTTGCGGACTTGGATACCTTCACAAACAAAAGAATTCTTTTCTGAAAACGTTTTTTTAAACGATCGTTCCCATGGCGGCTAGATGATTTAGTAAAATTATTTTAATTAAATTTGGTACAGTGCTTGGGAATTCTAAAAAACTTCCCAACTTCTTTTAACAAACGAATTTTGCACCAAACCAGTTATTGCAAAACTGTTTGCAAAGATATTTAAACTGAATGCTTATTTTGTGGGATCCTTTTATTGATACCTCAATAAACTTCGATGAAAAGATATTAAAATTTGCACTACTTGATTTTTTTATTTAAAAAAAAAAAAAAAACAAGTTTTAACACTTATATTTTATAGCTTAAAATAGAAATTAAGAAATAATAGCTAAGTACTGTTTTGTAATATTTAATCCTAGACCTGTCCTTGGGGCAGTCAATGCTCCGTAGTGTATTTTGTATGGAAAAAATAATTACATTTTAAATTCATTTGTGGCACTCAGCGCCCCAAGGACATGTCTAGGGTTAAATAAAAATCTATACTTAACTATTTTTTCGGAATTTCTTTTGTTAGGGCAAAATTTAGTGCGTCTTTTGGGTCAAAAGCTATTGAAAATCAATTATTAGAATAAAAATTGTGGACTAACTTTTATTTTCAATTTGAATAGTAAGAGTTATTTCCAAATATTTTAACAAAAATTGATATTTAACTATTACTCTAATTCTGTTTTTACATGGCTTTGAAATAACACGGTCTAGAAAAAAATTTGTCATTCGGATTAGCACGATTAAAAAAAGCGATTTTATTGAAATTTTAAAGAAAAATATTTTTATTAAGAGAATTTCCCTTTTTAATTTATTTTCACAGCAGCTTACGGTTTTACTTCATGTCTTTTTTTACACGAGTTTTTCTGGAACATATCTACCGTATAAAAACAGAATTAATTAATTTCTATTTTTAGGCTAAAAAATAAGACTTAAAACTAGATTTTTATTAAATAAATTGGAAACAAAAATTAATCTTTTTTTTTTTGGATGGTCCTGTTAAATTATTTGAAGTTTGTATAATAAGAGTTATTTCGTTACAAACTCTGCAGTTCGGTCGTTCAGGCCTGAAAAATTCAGACCTGAATTCAGGCATGAAAAGGAGCCGAATGCTTATGGCTTTGTAAGAGAAACAAGGACAAATATAAAATATGTGGTTCTATCTCTTTCTTTTGACAGACAACCAGCAAAGCAAAAAAGAATAAGCAAAGTGGTGTTTGCGTTTGTGTGCGTAGCTATTTCTGACGTTTTCTTTATTACACAAAGAAAAAGTTTTTTGTGCGTGCAAGCACTGGGAAAATTTTAATTGCTGGGTAAGTATTAATTAAATATAATTATTTAATGTATTATTTTTTCTTTACAAAATAATTTTAAAGGTATTAAGAATGTGGAGCAAACGAAACCTGCGTAGGGTTCGGCTGAGCGAAAAAGATAACTGTGTAAAAAATTTAGACGATTTTGTGTGGCAGACAAAAAAAATCCATATGGCATTTATCTTAAGTGACGCCGTTGTCATGGGCGCCAACATTGATGGCGTTCATAAAAAGATCGCGTTAAAAACGTTTACTCCATTTTTTTACCTTTTTACTTGGTAGGTCAAAAAATAAGTATTGTATAATAATATTTTTAAAAAAATTTTTGATTTTAGAATCAATACTAGTAACAGCGGAGTCTGGCCCGGCTAAAACGCAGCTGAAATTCAGAATTCGGAATTTCAAGACCGCACCGAAGCAGCTCTGTAGTACAGAATATTCAATAAAAATTAAAATTAATAAAAATTTTTTTTTTAAATGTATATAGAAATTTATTCCTGTGATTTCAGACCAGACTGAATTCATGACCATTTTTTAAAAATTTCAACTGTAATTTCAGGCCTGATTGTTATAAAAAATCAGCTCTGAATTCATGTCCGATTTTTTAAAAAATTCTTCCGGCCTGAAAGCATGTGTTAAATTCAGTGACAAATGAATGCGTAGATTCATGGCTGGTACTGAAAATTCAGGCATGATTTCTAGACTATTTCAGGCTTGAACCGAACAGAAGGGGAATAAAAATGAATTTTTAAATTGTATTCCAAAGTTTTTTTTTTTTTATGACAAAAAATACGACTTACAACTTTTATTTTTTTTTAAATAAAAATAAATTAGATTTAAAAATGTATAAGTGGATAGTAAAAGTATGATATATTCGGCCATTTGTTTTTATCTAAAACTCCTTTTTACGCTTTGATTCTTTTCAGACTCAAGACTCGTTTTTGCAATCATCGTCCACAACTTTAATTTCGAACTTAACAAAAAATTCTTAATTACCTATAATTTTGGTACCAAAAGGTTGGGACTACGAAGTAATTTTTTTTTCTTAAATATTTTATAACAATGATACCCCTAATTTATGTTATAAGTACATCTCTAATTGAGTTGGTGCAAAAAATTATTACCACACCTACAAGATAAAGAAAAAGTTTCCACAAAGTAAAAAGTAAATAATATTAAAATGTATGTCTGTTCCCTGTCCAATACGCGCCTTTTTTTCGACACCTTTGGTGGCTCGGACATTCATCCTTACGAATGGACGGCCACACAGGCAGAGAACTAATACCCAGCGGGGCTGCCTTGACAAGGAAGCGGAAAGCAGGTGATAGGTTTAGTGCGTGACGAAACTCAAGTCTCACACTTTTCGGCTACATCAAAAAAAAAAATGTAATACAGTCGAGGCGGTGCCCGACAGTGTGATACCCTGTACCCACTTTCTCGAAAACAATCTACTACTGCATATTTCTTCTACGAATTTTTAAATTGAAAAACGATTTTTTATTGGTGCACTACGACATTTGTTCCTATAGACTCCTTAAATTTCAACCGATTTTGATGAAAATCGAAAGTTATGTCAAAGAAGTTGGAGGGGTGTTAGACAAAGCACGATAAATCGGGTGTGGGGCGGTCGCATCGATAAAATTTAAATGTGGGTTTGTTTATTAGCGCCATATGAATATTCTTACCAAAATTGGTGGTTCTAGGTTATATATTTATAATTCACAATAAGCAAATCATTTGAAATTTATAAAAATAGGTATTTTACAGACAATTTTCCAAAGAGCTTGAAAACGACGACCAAAAAAAGGCTTGTAAGTTGTCACACCTGCAAAAATCGCTGAAAATTTAAAAAAACTGAAATAAAAACGCATGATTGCTAAAATTTATGAAAATTTATTTATTTTAAATTTAACTGAGCATTAAATTGAATTTAAAAAAACAAGAAAAATTTAACTTTCCAGAGAAGTCATAAATAACATAGCAATGTAAAAAAATGAAAATAGATGTGTGCCAACTTACAAGCTAAAAAGTGTGCCAACTTACATTTTCGAAGCCATTTTGGAATGCATTGAAACAAATTTGTCTATTCACTGTATGTCCGAAAACCTTTTTTGATTATGAAAGTTCATTGAATTTCATTTCTAGCATATATATTTTCCTTAATTTTTATACCCTGTACCGTATGGTACAAAGGGTATATTGTGTTTGTGCAAGCCGAAAATGTATGTAACGTACAGAAGGAGAAGTCGGAGACCCCCCAAAGTTACCTAAAGTATGATCAGAGTGACTAGAGAAGTCGATATACCCATGTCCGTCTGTCCGTCTGTCCGTCTGACCGTCTGTCCGTCTGTCCGTATGAACGCCTAGATCTCAGAGATGGTAAGAGCTAGAGCAACCAAACTTTCAGATAAGATCCGTTATTTATCCATAGGAGACAAGTTTATTTTATTTTTTTGATATCGGGACTACATTATATAGCTCCCATAGGGGTGTTTCAGAGGACCTCGAAAGAAAGCAATAGTTTTAGATGGATAATTCTTTTGTTTATGAAGATATCATAACCAAATTTGGTAATCGGAAGTTTTTTAGAAACCCCCAGCACTGTACCACATTTTATCAAAATCGGTTGACTATATCATATAGCTCCCATAGGACCAATCGGTCAAAAAATCGTGTTTTGTACAAAATTCGTTGTGTTTCGTTTATTTGTGAAGATACCGTAACCACATTTGGCATTAAGAAGTTTTTTAGAGTTCCCAAGCACTGTACCAAATTTGATCAAAATCGGTTGACTATATCATATAGCTCCCAGATCGGTCGAAAAAAAAGTTTTTGATTTAAAATTCGTCTGTTTTTGGTTGTTTATGAAGGTATCATAATCTAATTTGGCAATCAAATGTCTTTTGGTGTTCTTAAGCAATTTACCGGATTTGATTGCAAGCAGTGGTACAGGGTATCCTAAAGTCGTCCGCGCCCGACTTTAACGTACGCCATTTTTTATTTTGATTTGATCACTTTTTGAGCGCAATCAACAATAATATTTTTTATTTTCCGATTTTTATATTTTGTCACACACACACCCTGCGTTCTTGAGTCTGTTCGCATCAAAAATACACTAAAATTCTTTACGGCGTATTTGCATCAAAATCGACCAGTTGTGCCAACTTACAAGCTGTGTTAACTTACAAGCCTTTCCCCTACATTTTTCACCATAACTTTTGTTGAATTTGTCCGATTTTGTTAATTTTTGACACACAGATGCATGTAACCACAACAGATGAAAATAATAAACGGCTAGAAACCGCAAAAAGGGGGGTAGGGGGGAAGATATTGACATAATTCAACAAACTTCAACTTCTCGGGAAATATGCGCCCCAGTTGGTAAGGTTTCGTCTCTCTAGCTATTATTGTCTCCGAAATCTATATGTTCATACAGATGGACAGACGGACGGACAGACGGACGGACAGACGGACGGACGGACAGGCGGACATGGCTCCATCGCTACACGAGGTTATGATAAGCATATTGGTAAAAGGACTTGGGGTATGCCACGCCTCCTTCTGTCCGTTACATACATTGCACAAATCCAGTATACCCATTGTACCTATAGGTACAGGGTATTAAAAGACAGCATTAAGGTAGACATTTTGTGGAGTCTTATGCCTTACACACATGCAGAGCAACAGGTCCCATACCCAAACTGTGGGTGTTTCATTCTAACGTTAGTTACCCTAGAAAAAAAGAAACGACTTCCTTGGAGTAAATACTAACCGCCATTGTAAATATAGTATCCAAGAATTTCGCTGCGGGATAACTTTCACATAATTACTAAAAAGCAATTAGTTATAGCTTCGTAGTAACGAACTTTGCACATGATCCGAAACACGATTTACACTTGACTCCGATTCCAAACCGGTCATAAAACACTATTTGATTTGTTTATGTTCTGGCTATTCCGAAACTTACAGCGAAATAAGTTGTTTATAAACATTAATAAAAACATAAACAAATGCTAAGCCAAGTAAAAGAAAAAAAACTTCAATCCGCAGATGGTGTAGGGTGTCGGACTACTCCGTTTCTCAACGATGTCGCGACGTAATAGGACCGCCAGCGTAACATATCGTTCAAGCGTAGAATTGCACTGCCGAAAACTAAATGAATGCAATATTGAGTGGGCAGACGATTGGATTTGATACAGTATATAGAAGCGGCTACTAGGGTAACTAGTCTTGAACAATAGCGCAACAACAACTGAGTCAGACCTCCAATTATGGCACATTAATATGGTAAAAAAAAAAAATGGTTAGTTCGAATGCAGATACACACACTTTTACGGCAAGATATAAGTTCCGATGTAAAGACACGTCAGTTCTCCTCATCGGGTAACGTGGCCAAGTTTGACCCAGAGCTAACTGCCGGCTATACGCACATGTTGCATTGCTATACGTATTTGTTATTATTGGGGTTGTAACACTCTCTGAATGCCAGCACTTAGTCACCTTTAGTTCATCAATAATTGTGAAGGTGTCAATTAAAAGCAATTTGTTTGCCATATGCATATTTGTATTCGGATGTCTTTAGGAAAACATAAAACAGAGGAGTTTGCTATGATACTTACCGGTAAACAATAAAGTTACGGCTCCAGCTAAGTATGCTATGCTAAAGATTGGCGTAAAAAAACACTATAGACTAACTCATGGAAGGTAGAAACTTTATTATATACAAGTTTAGATCAGTCGGCGCGATGTACGACTAGGGGATACCCTGCACTGCTTTAAGTACAATTTTATAACTATTAAGTCTTGAGGCAAACTCAAGACGGGTTTTTATTGTTTTAGCAGTTGGTCAGCTCAGATACAGAATCAGAACTGTTAGGCGCTGCAATTAGTACTTGAACCTATTAAGCTGCGGAGAGATGAGTAAAAAAATCAAAGAGACTATGTCTGTCCCATTTAAATACTTTACTTTTACTGACTTTATTGTAGTTACAAAATGGTATTATATACAAAATTGCATGCCTAAAATATATTGCTTATAAATATGTAAACATTGTAATGATAAAAATATTCGTTTAGGCCATCATCTTAGGTCGCAGTTCATATCAGTGTTTGCAGTTCCCTGATAAGTAGCAAGCAGGGTTGTAGGTGACAGGTCTTACCGGTGTTTGTTGATCATTGGTATTACCAGCGGGTAGCCGATGCGATGTTGACCCACGTACATGTAGATATGACCGCAAAGTGTTGGTAAAGACCACAATATGTTGAGCGGAAAAAAATACTGCTGATCTTTAGTTATCAGGCGCAAACAGTAACGATAGCTTAGAGTGAGGTATTTGAATAGAATTGGTTCGCGGAGGGATTTTTCGTTTATTAGGCTCACATTAGACAACGCACCAGACGGCATTATTCTGTTTATATGAGCAGGAACGTATCTACTAATAGTTTTTAATTTTGTCAAAGTTCAAGGGGGAAGGTCTTCAAAATTTGTGCATTACACTAGTTTACAAGAAAAATTAACCTTAGTAAAAAACTGTTTTTAGAGTAATTTTGGGTCGAGAAACACGAAAATGACAACCTTTTTTTTTTAAGGCCCAAAAAAGGGAATTTTTTTTTTATATGAAGTTTTGACATTTCGTGCGGAATTTTTGCATGCTGCGTATGGCCCTTTAAGCACCGTTTTCGAGATTTTTTTTTTAAAAACATGTTTTTGGGCACTTTTTACAGTTATTCGTCAATAACTCGTGAATAAAATTGGTGAATAAATAATTATATTGAAAGGTATTGATGTGCTCTTTACAGTGATATATGATATGTACAGATTAAGTAAAAAAAAAAATTATTGAAGTTACAAGCAACCAAAGTCGAAAAAAAGTGTAATTTTCGAACATTTTTAAAAATTACAAATTTTCGGTTTGCTTTTTATGGGATATCCCATTAGGGATTTTTTTTTTAAATGGTTTTGTCATTCCGTGCGAAATTTTATTGCATTCTGGGTATAGGCCTTGAAGAAAAAAAATTTTTTTAAATTATGTTAAGCTTTAAGCTGAAAGAGAATTGTGTTACGAACACTTCGAGTCCAAGATCTTCGAAATCGGATAGGAACTGTAGATGTTATGGAACCATGAACGAAAAATCACTAACTGAACGCAAATTAAAAACTTTAGGTGAAAAATTTTGTTTCTTGAAAATTGGAACTTCCGTACATGGTTCCATAACATCTACAGTTGACCCTTAATTTGTAAACTAGTGTTATTTATAAAAATGTGCAAAGTTTCAATTAAAAAGGATTTATAATAACCAAAACTCTCTTACGTTAGTAGTCAAAAATGCTCATAAAAACTTCCCTGTGACCGTATTAAGAACATTATTTGGTACAAATTTTTGCGTTCCTAGGTCTTATAGACTCTATGTTTTTATACGACAGACGGACATGGCACAATGGTCGGCCATGCCTCCTTCCGTACTTTAAATATATATGCAAAAAACTGACAAAACCCTTCACCCTTTAAATGTAGGGTATTAATGTGGCGCACGACTTTGACAGACCCTAAACCATCACATTATAAGACAACTTAATACCTAATATGTAATACATATGACTATTGCACAAAATATTCCCTTGATTGGTAATCGAACGTTGATCTCCAGACGTTGCGATGTTAAGTTTTGAGGCCAACCATCCACTAACTCAGCATTGACGTCATCCCAACTCCCGCATCTTAAAATACATAGTTTCTTACGACTTTTCGAAAGATTGATTGTATTTTGCCTTTTTTATGGGTAAAGTCCTATACGCGGAATGCAAAAAAATTTCGCACGGAATGACAAAACTATATAAAAAAAAACAGATCCCATTTGGGATATCCCAATTTTTTTGAATTCTGCGTATAGACCTTATAGCTGTATCTTTAAAATAATTAAACAATGAAATTATTTGTGGGAGAAAGAGGGGCGTGTCAGAAGAAAACTTGATCTGTCTGGTCACATCAGTAGTTCTAGTGCCAAGTTTGGTTATGCTAGCTCTTAAAGTCTTCAAGATCCAGGCGTTCATATAGACCTACCAACGGCCGGACATATCTAGATCATTATCTTTTGTCCTCATGCCCAAATTGGACGTAACTTTGGGGGCTTTCCGGTGTCGCTTTCACTATGTTAAATACATTGGCACAAATTTAATATACCCTTTACCTTTTAAGGAGGCTAAAGAGGTCGTCTTATATAACATTTGTCCGTCTGCCTGCCTATCGTCTGTCCATGCTTATGAACACCTAGATTACGTTATCCCTTATTCCCAGCCAAACTTTCGAATTATAACCCTTATTATGTTACGATAAACAAGTTTATTTTATTTTGTCTATATCGGTGTTAGGTAATATAGCTCCCATACGGGCATTATGTAGCAGCTCAAACAATAAAAAAACCAAACGTTTTAATAATTCATTTTCTATGCACTAAAACAAACATTTAAAAATCGGTTTACTTTATCATATAGCTCCCATAGGCGCAACAGCTCGAAAAAATGGTTTTGGGGCATAATTCGCTTGTTTTTTGTTTGTTTATAAAGATATCGTAACCAAATTTGGTACTCGAAAATTTATTTGAGTTCATAATTACTCTACCAAACAGCCGCCATAGGAACGATTGCTGGAAATCAATTTTTTTTAAAGATATAACGAAATTTGGTATTTTTTAAGGCGTTTTTTAAGCGTTTCACCGAATTTGATCGAAATCGTTTAATTTCTGGCTTTCGCCATTATTTTCTGCTGTTTATTTGATTTTTAGAGTTTGTAGAGTCTTTGCCTGAAAACTTGAAGTAGCCCTTACGAGTCCCCAACAAGACAATGTATCTGATAATTTGATGGAAGGTACAGCGTATCTCAAAGTCGATGGCTTCCGACGTAAACGTTCGCCATATTGTCTGCTCATAATTTTCTTTGGCAAACTTTGAGTGTGTTAGTGTGAAAAACTAGATACGTGGCCTCGTAAGATGGCGGCCATGCAAATGTTAGTTTGATTTTTGTGTATTTAGGTGTTTTGTTTCATGGTGTAGGTGAGTTCAAAGGTAGGATTTTGGATAGTTGCTCCCCCAAGAGAAGGAAATGGCAGTTCAAAGTTTATATAGGGAGAATTTGAGACCTTGGCATATGCGATTTTTGATGATTAACGAAAAGTCTTTTCACGGATTCGGATAATTCAGATAGAGTGGGCATTGAACATTTTATTATCCTATCGGCTATAAATTAGGCTTGTGTGCATAATATGGGAATTAATGAAAACTCATATACATCCTTATTAGGGCGTATTGAGGGCTGTGGTTATTTTTCAGCAAATCGAATTGAAATTTGGCATATGCAACTTTTCTTATCTCATCGACTTGGCATTCGGTTTGTGCGACTAATATTAAGGTCTTGCAAATACCACGCTTGGTCAAAATGCTCCAATTTTTTTGACTGCGGTTGGTCACGCTGGGGGGGTTAAAAAGTTCAAAAATTGGGTCACGTAAATTGGGTACGACCCCTAATCCACAGATATTTTCAACGATTTAGGGTAATTGGCATTAAATAATACTTTAGTGGCTTTGCTTATTTTTTATCAAATCGACCAAAAATTTGGTATATGTGCTCTGAATGGAAATAGGTTTTGGATAATTCGGCCACCATGATTGACAATTACGGATAATATGATATTTTTCATACTATCGACTAGTCCAAATGGTAATATCTAAAGCCTTTAAATTTTTAATGGTCATCTGGGCGTCTTGGATAGATTTAAGTACCTAGAGGATTAGTACGGAAAGCAATGCGGAGGTTTTGTGAGCGAAGCACGCTAGTGGCGGAGACTCCTTCTAAATAGATATATTTTTTAGTTATTTTTTGTTCAAAAATCTATAAGATATTCCATTTTTCTATAAAGTAAACTATTTTTAGTTAAACATTGTATTTTAATTTTACTCATAGACTAGTTAAAGACTGCGATTAGCTCAAGACTTTAGTCTAGGGGATGGAGGAATCAATTTTCTGATGTTCATAATTCATTATAACGTTTTTACATGATACATTTAGGTCCGGTTTCTTTATTGGCCACTCCAGGAAGGAAATATTGAAGCCTTTCACCTCTTACTTCCAATCTCCTTATATTGCCTTCAAGAGTTGGTGCTGTTAACCTGTCATGAAGATCAAGTAGTCTTCTATATATAAAATGGAGAAAATCTTGGTAGAAGTTTTTTTTTCACAACGGGCCGGTCAAGGCCTAAGTGTGCTGGCTATCAAGCCAGCTGCCGCTCTTACCTTACCTTACCTTGGTAGAAGTGATGGGGATAGAAGATATAAGGTGAAGTTCCCGAAAGGGGCTGGCCTTTAGGTTGACGCCCTAATGTCAGATTAAAAATCCTAGTCTCGACACTTCAACATCAGCCTCGGAATTGGAGGAAGATGTGAAGCTAAGAAGAAGAAAAGAAATTTCCAGCACTTTTTAAAATGTTTGTAGTGCCTATTTGTAATGACAATAAATTTTACCACTTTTTTCCCGTATTTAATTATTCCTTTAATACTTCGCTGCTCTTCGATCAAGCATTTTTGATTATAATTTCATTTAACTTATTACCTTTTTTTGACTTTTTTTTGTAAGGTAGAGTCGTTGTGGCACTTCCACAACAAATGTGCACATATTTATTTGCTTTAAAAACCGAAAGTTAAGTCGTGTATTTAAATTAAGTCAGCAAAAATAAATAGGGTTTGTTTTGAAAAACAGCATGCCTTCAAAAGGCTGCATACACAAAACTAATATTTTCTTATTCATAAGTATATATGCACAAATAGTTAATTGTATGAGCTATATAAGTTTCAAACCTAGCGTACATTAAGTTCAAATGAAGTATCAATCGTTCATTGAGCCAAATCATGAACAAAACGCCTATCGATAAGTTTTGGTTGGGGTGGCAACATTGCATAGACAAACAAAATAGTATCTGGCAGCGCCCACTTTTATTTTAATGTAAATGAAGCGTAGTGAACTAACTTAATAATACAAATAAATAATAATAACAATAATCATAGTATTATAATGGATAAATTGACTACAATTAGCGCTACGTTGTTCATGGCAGCAGATGTATTTGCCATCGTAAGCCTGGCAATGCCCGATTGGATTATCACTGAGGAAGCTGGTAAACAAGAAAAACCACAATTTAAATTTCATTCAATCTGAGTGAAGTCTCAAAAGCCACGCAACAACAAATGTAATGCGATAATAAAAATATTGTTTACATTTTAGGGGACATACGACTTGGACTTATGTGGACCTGCATGACGCTTTACAATCGTCCACAAGTCTGCTACACTCCGGATCTGCAGCCCGAATGGCTAATAGCGCTTGTTTGCATCTTTATTGGCTGCATTTGTGTAACTACAACAGTCATACTACTGGCAACCAGCACGTGGGATCGAAATGTGATACCCTACGCACGCTGGGTGGGATTTGCGGCCATGGTACTATTTTGTTTGGCGGCAGTTGTGTTTCCGCTAGGCTTTCATATTGAGGAAATTGGCGGACAGGCCTATCAGCTGCCCAACACGTTTAAAATTGGCATATCCTATATAATGTTTGTGCTGGCGCTTTGGATTACAGTAGTTTCGGAGCTATTTGCGGGAAAAGTATGTCTGCCGCACTTTTAAAAATATATTATTTGTTTTTTGTTTTGCTGATTCTTTCAATGATTTACTGGTTAATTCTAAATTTTGTAGTTCTGTGATTTTTTTTAGAAATTTTTTGTTTATTGTTTTCATTTTTTTAAAGTTATAATATTTTGTTGACTCCACGAGATCCGTACAAGACCTGCAAATCTGACTTGAATAAACAATTCGAATCTCCCTATTTTTAAGTTATTGTATATGTTAGTATTAAGTTTATATTTAACATCTACATAATATATGTGTATGTACTTGCTCCAAAATAAATAGCAGTATTTAAATAATATTTTGTAATAGTTTTTTATAAACAATATTTACGTTGTTGATTCTTATATTTATGCCAAAGCAATAGCTTAAAATTAAGTTTGTAGAAATATCAACAAGTTTTCCCCACCAATTACTTAATTTTGAAGCAGCTACGACTTTAGCTTTGTAATCTTTTGGAAAGAAAGAGCATCTGCATAATAGTTATGTTTGTCCTCACTTACTCGATGCGTAAGTCAAATCCCATCAAAGCAATCCAAATATGACATTTAGACATAACTTTCAAAATAACACAAATATAGTTATTTGTTTCGTTTAAATACGATTAGTCTCAACTTTTGAAAAACTCGAGTCTTAAGCTGTTGCTGTCAAGAGAGTTATGCGATCTAAATGCGACTTGAAGACAAGAACCACTGCAAAGCGCATGAGTTCAAATTAACTCTATAAAGACGACTGCAAATTCCATCATGGCACTCTGTGATCTCAACAATGACGTAGACACGCTTATACCGCAGAATAATCAAGAATGTGCTGCAACTTTACAGAATCTGGAAAGTTTTGAGGATGTCTATAAGACTTATACGCCAACAAATGTTGAGTCCGTATCATCAACTACATCAACACTTCAAAACTTTGCAGTTCACGATACAACGTCACAATCACAGCAAGCAACGGATACAGACTGCGATGTTAACTATGCAAGATTCAGGGAACGATTGAATTTACGCTAGTATGTTAATCTTCATTGGATTTTATAGATATGTATGTAATTCTATTATCCGACAGCTCGCATTTTCGTATAGCCTCTGGGCAGATGTCAAGCAAACGCATGAGCTACAATGAATCCAATCAAAGCTGCAATTTTGATGGTTGTTCTATTCAGTGTATGTACATATGCGGAAAATTAAGGAATCTACTTATGTTTTCTAAATTTTCGGTTTGTTTAGTTAGGGATATTAGGGATCATCCATAAGCTACGTGACGCTCCAGGGAGTGGGGGAGGGTCTGGTCACGAACATTTGGAAAATCTTCAAAAATATTCCGTCACTATGTCACAAGGGGGATGGGGGGGTCTATTTTGACGAAAATCAGCGTCACGTAGTTTATGGATGATCCCTTAGGATCGTTATTAGATTTTATGTTTTGTAAACAAGGGATCGTCTCGCGTCTGTGCGTAAACCTTCAAAAATATATATACATTCTTATGAGAACAGGGAACATTAGGGGAATTTTATAGCATCACTAACTACTTTCGCTTTTACTAAAGAACTGAAAATCTAATCTTAGGTCAGAGATCCTGCAATCCAGGTGCAACCTTTAGCGAACCCAGTTACTCCTCCATGGACACAAGCTCTGATATAAGCGATGCCGGTAGTTCAAAAGCGGTACCCAGTCAAGCTTATTCAGACAACTCCTCACAAAATGCATCAATGGACGATGGTTGCGAATGCGATTCCAATAGAAGTTCTGTTAGCACGGGAACTCAAAGTTTTCTGCAGGATTCCTGCTGTTTTTGCTTTAGAAACAACAATACGGCTAATAAGCCACAATTTGTACAGGCCATGGGACAGCAAGAAATGAACTGCTGTTGCTCCTCAAATATGCCATCAAGAAGTCCATATAGCATTATGGGTCCGATGGGTAATGCAAATAATTGCTACTCTGCGCCACCGTCCAGTCAAATGTGTTATGGATCAAACGGAGCACCGAGCATGCCTGACTGTGGACCAATGGGATCAATGAACATGGGTGGCTATGGCATGAATGGAATGCCAGACTTTCGTGAACAAGGTGGTATAAATATGGCTGGCTATGGGGCGAACTTAGGCTGCATGAATCAAGGTGGCAGTGCGCCCCTTAGCTCTGGCATGTCTTACGGAGCTTACCCAACGACTACCAATGCGCCCATGTGCGCTTGCGATCTTAATTGTTTGGATGTCGAAGGTTTTCTACGCAAATTCGCACAAACGCCGCAATGCTTACCCAATTGTCTAACGCTACCGTCACCACCATGCCTGAACTGTAATCTAAATATGGCTAATAATAATGGCAGCGCCTCATCTTATCCTAGCATGCCCACAACAGCAGCTGTTAGCTGTAATAACGATACACTCCAAGCGCAAACGGTTTATACCTCGGACTATAAGCCATTCTGTATGGGCAATACCTTTAATCACTATCCGAACGGCAATGGAATGGGCATGGATATGGGCAGCTACGGACCTTGCAGTGCGCCAGCTGGAGCAGGAGTTTGTGGTGATTTTTGTAATGGTCCGACAACTGCGGCCTATGGCATGGGCCCAGCCTGTTGTTTTGCAGAACCCGCACAAGGCATTCCTCTTAGCTACATGAATACGGGTTGCTAAATTTGTTTAAAGCAGGTGAAGCAAGCAGTTTAAAGCATGTCTTTAAAATAAATCTAACTTTCAACACTTGAATTTCAGCAAAATTTCCAAGGTCTGTGTTCCGAAAGTACCATGAAATAGCTGTTCAATAGCAACTTCCAATATGTGCCACTTCCCAATAGATACCTGCAAGATTTGGTAAGCCGTAGTATTTTTCTTAAGATGGCTACAAAATTGAACGTAATAATTACAGCTCCTTAAAAGATGTCTGCCAAATGTCCAAAAATAGTCAATGCTTTGAAGCCTGTAAGTGCCTTTGCAATGGATGGTAAGTTACTTTTGAATGTATCTGCTTCCAACTAATGGGTTTTGTTTTGCTTTTATTTTAGCGAATTGGGTCAAGAGCACTGCTCAAAATATGTTGAAGAAAAATTTTCAAACATGATTCCGCCCAGCTTTTTGTGCAGCCCTTCCAAATTGTCAAATACGCATAGATCCGCTAGTAAAAGCAGTCGTAGTTCAGAAAAAAGAAGAGCCGCAGCAAAGAAGCAGCAAGAAGAGAATGATCCCGATCGGAAGGATGAGTTAGAAGATGCAGATAACACAACAAAAGGAAACTATTACTCAGTTTCTGCTGCAGGTATTTCAGCCAATAGTGCTATGCAAGGATACGGCTTTGGAATGCAAGGCACAATGCAAGGAGCATATGGCCCAGTATGTTCATACGATTATAGGCAAGATGCTAGACAGGCATGCACTAATATCAGCTGTGAATTTGAAGCCAATGCTTCGGAAGCACCAGCAGATTACTATAATGCATGGCCTGGGCATACTAATGGTCAAGCAAATGAAATTAAAACTCAGCCAGTGGCATCTCATAAACCTGCCGCCGGCTTGCCAAGCCCACGTCTGCCTCCATTTAATCCATGCACCGGTGAAGAGTATAAAGAACCCATTGACCCCCTAAGGTATATCCAATGTCCACTGTATGCACCACCAGCTGAGCCACCATGCTTTGATACCTGCTTCTACGATAAACCACCCATTTACGAGCCAGCCAGGATGCAAGAAATCTGTCCTTGTCAACCAAACAACAAGCTGTCAACAGTACGGTAAGCTTTCAGATTTTCGAACACTATTCGACTCTTACGTCAGACTCAATCTCATTACAATGAAATAATTTTAACAGAACTTTTCGTTAATTTTGGTGTTTACTCTTGTTCTCTTCTGTAGCTTTTGTGAGGCGTCACAAACTCCAAATACTTTTTGTTGTAATGGTAAGGCTGGGCGACATTGTTGCTCTGTTGGCTTAATGAGTGGGCAGAAGCAGAAGCGCGACTTAGTCAAGCCCACAAAATCTAAAACACCAGACGTGGCGGCTAGATCCCGCTCACTTACTCATGAAAGTAGACCCAAAATTTCGGAGCCTAAAGTTACAAGAATTAAAAGTAGTCCGACAATTGCACCGATGGATAAATCAAAAGAGGAGGATCCTCCAAAGGAGATCAAAGCCGACAATTCAGAGACGCAGAATGCCGTAGAAACTCGTTCCTGCGGCTGTAATGTCAATTTTAGGTAAGTCGCTTCCATTATTGTACAAATGGTAGTTTCAACATTTTTTTCCCAGCTCTTTAAGCTGCGACAACGGACAGAATGCAGACCAAGATAATGCTACAACTAGTGAACCTATGTGCCAGCGCTGCATGTCTCCTTGTTGCTACATGTGCGGCAATAGCTATCCTTATCCATGCTGTTCGAACTACTATTACAATTACTGCAATCCCTATTACTGGCCATATTGCTTTGGTTGCTATTGCTACAATTCCTGCTGTCAATCATGTCCTGTGCCTCAACCTGCAAACCCTATGACACCAAAAACTCAGAATGGAGCTACTACCAATAATAATGGTTCCAAACGTGAATCAGTTAAATCGCGCAATTCTGTTGAAAGCAAAACAAAGGAAGCAAATCCTCGCATGCATGCCGGCACTTTGTCACCATTTAATCACAATTCGCAGTCAGCTAATCCTATGAGTAGACCATGGGCAGCCCATCAGCAGTTTAGCAACTTTAATATGAATCCCAACCCGCACATGTGCCACTCCACATTCTGTAGCTATGGACCACAACAGCAGGCGGCGTCATGTCCTATTTCCATGTCGCCGCAACAAAGGAGGTTGAGACCACAATAGTGCTTATGTATTTCGAAACCATGATATAATTTGCACCAAATTTTAGTTTGAAATAAAAGACACGAAAGAAAGAGATTTTCAGTCCTACAATTAAAAAAATATTACAAGGTTTACAACAGCCTGCCGAGCACGTCCTAATAGCTTTGTAGGATGGTTGTGCTGCCCACCATAAATTAATTACACAGCATCAGACCTACAGATCCCGAGGTACATGAAAATATTGAGCATTTCAGGTTGCTGTAGCCTACGACCCACAAATCTGAGGCCAAGCTGCCATCTGATACAAGAGATTTGCATTAATCATGAGTTAACTTGGGCTGTATAATGAATCTCTTTGGTCTGATATGTACCCTAATTGCCTTACGTAGTAGTACACTATGCAACATCCCTTAAAGTAACAACACCGCAGGCCACTGCTTTTTCCCCAGTGTAGGATTAGGATTAGGCAATAAACTTTCCTTTACGGTTAGCGCTGACGTGACAACAGTAGTCCTCAAGATCCTGTTGTTCATACATACAGGCGGTCGTACAAACATGGCTATAACCATACCATATAGTACAGTTGAAGTTTCCCAAAGCGATTTTGCACGGTTCCTTATAAGTTCATAAGAGCAGTATAAAAACTTTTAATTCTTTTATTTGTATTTATTAGTTTCAATGTTCTCTTTTTCATATTTTTATACACTTTTGTATGTGCTTAGTTGTTTTTGTTTTATTTTTTTTATTAAATATTAATTATTTATGCATATCGTGGGCTTTGTAAAAACATAAAAACTGTTTTAATTGTTTGTGGCAATAAAATAAATTCTATTTTTTATAAAAAGAAATCCTAACTAAAAACTATGAACATAGCACAATATAGATTTTTATGTATTTGTGTAGTGCAGCCGTAAAGTGTTAACATAGAGGAATTAAACATGAAAAATTGTTAGAAACACAATATATAGCTAAACCAAAATTATGTGTAGTGTATATAATATTACATAATTTTGAATATTTCCTTTTGTAATACATAACTAAACTGAGTAGACTTGCATATTGCCCGTAATCTTGATTGATTGGTTAGCTCTTTTACATTTTATATTATATTTATTTAAACATAGTAAATATGTGTATGTTTATAGCTTATTAACTAAATGGGCGCTTAAGTGCAAGCACTTTTGGATAACTTTATGAATTGTAATCATCATAAGCTTTAACAATTATGCCCATTGAATAAAATAAAGTTGTTGAAAATCAAATACTATTAAACTATTTACATAAAATAATCGATTGGTTTTAAAATAACTCAACTTGAAAGTTTATGTGGTTTGTGTTTAAGATGATAGAATAGGTTGGTTTTAATCACATGTTGCACGCCAAAACTAACCCGTAACTAACTTAAGGAAATTAGGACAAAAAGAGAATGCCGTCGTTAGTTGCTAATAGCTAGTTACTAGAGTTGCTTCATTTGCTTCACTTAGGCATTCTCGTCGGTCACATAAATATAGCCATGCTGTTGTAGTAAGCTTAAACGTTTCTCAACGGCATCACGATCTGTAAACAAGACAGAATACAGAATATGTTATGAAAAGTTATTATAAAATATAATTAAAGCAACACTTTTTAGGCAGTTGGTACGAATCAAATATTGTGCTCTGTGTAAGCGGAAAAGCGGCTGCCCAGAGCTTTTGACAAGTACCTCACTAAAAAACTTTGGCTTTAATAAATTCAATTATACTTACACTTATTCAACAGCAATTTGTCCTGTGGATGATTGCATTTTTGTACCAAAGAGTGGAGTAGAATGTGTGCGGTATTGTAGCGTTCAAAGCAATTCTTGGTATTCTTTAGTAGCTCATCCAAAGCAGCAGCTTGACACTAAACAAACAAAAGAATTGAAAAATTATTTTTTGAAATTACAAACAAAACTATGTATCTTTAATTAAAGATTTAACCATTATACATACCATATCCAGAGCATAATCGTAGAGTATCTTGTCGGCTGTTATATTAAATGCATTTGCTTTCTGCAACAAGCCGCTGCCATTTAGACGCTTTGACTCGAACAATATGCTTCGGTATTTATCGTTCATTGTGAGTAGAGCTATAAAAGCATATATATATATATATATCAGTTTAGCAAAGGTTTTTAAATAGATGTCCGCAACTCACCAGTCTTGACATTCGACGAGGGCTTCAGCTGTCCGGATCGCAGCTGCTGTGAGGCCAGATTCAAGCCAGAGGACAGCAACTGCAAGGCGCGTACAAGCAATACTAAGCGCTCCGCACGCTTGCAATGCTCAGGGGCGTGTGGTGGAATCTGATGTTCATTAGCCGCAGCATTGCTGCCAGCTACCATTAGTGTGGAAAGCGGTGCACAGCGTGAATCGGCCACCTCCTGTATGCAGTCCGTCAGAGCTAGCACAAAATTGAGCTTGGACAGCGTTTCATTATGCTCGCGATCCATTAGAGTCTCCTCGGACAGCTCAGGCGCCTGGAATGCGTGTTGTTCGTGTGGCGCACAACTGCTGGGAATGCAAGCGCCTGTATCCAGTAGGCTTTGTAGACCACCTGTAGCTCCCATCTCGGGTAGCGTAAAGGCTCGAGGTCCTAGAATGTGATGTTGGTTGTTATTCTCCGAGCCACTGCCAGCGGAGCCAATGGAGCCTAAAGAGCCAGGCGCTACCAACAATGTGGGGCTGCCCAATGTGGGCAGCTTGGTAAGCGCGGCGGACGGAAGCACCGGTGAGCTGTTGCCTGAGCGCCGCAAGGGTGACTGCGAGTGACCAGGCGACACTTGCCAAGTGCAGGGCGCATGCGGTGGTGGCGTCTCTGACAGTGAGCCGCCCGATGCCGAGCGTAAGCGTGTGGGTGGCGTGCCTATGGCAAACTGCACTGCAGGCGGCGAAATGGAATTGATGTCGCTGCTAATGCTGCTCTTGCGTTGGTCAGCACGTGGCTGCTTCACGCTAATGGGCTGGGAGCGTGGTATTTGTTGACCGCCCAGTGTGGCCACAGTCAGCGGCACAGCGCCTGTCTGGGCCTGTCTGGCTGGTGAGCCAGAGGCTAATGCCTTTTCTGCTGCATAGCGACGTGCTGGTGCTGGCACTGGCTTGGGTTCCGAGATCGGCAAAGTGCTTGGTCTTGGCGGACTGGACTGATTTTGTGGTTGTTGTTGCTGCTGAGCACGGCTGCCAATGCTATGCCGTTTCTCATACTCAATAACCTGCTGATCCTCGGGCAAGTTCTTGGGCACCAGAACAAAATCATCGGAATCCTCATGTGAACTGGATGAGGCGCTATTGTTCTCACTGTCGCAAAGTACGCCCACATTGGTAATGGTGGCGCAAATAGCCGGATTGGCAACAACAGAGACTATAAGTAATCAAAATTAAAGCAAATAACACAAATCTTTGGTATTAAACAATCTTACCTGTATTCTCCTCCTCAGCTGCGTCATCCTCTTTCTGCTGCTCATCGGCTTGCCTTTCCAGCTGCAGTTCTTGCTCCAGTTGCTGCTGCAATGGACTCTTGCCCTTAATAGGCGGAGTGCCTCCAAGTGGCGGCATATCAACTAAAAATTCAAAAAATCATTTAGTGAACTGCAAATTTAATGCGATAATGTGCGCTTACCCGGTGATGTGGCAGCTTTCTTGCCCTGTAAAAATTGATGCACAAAGAAACTCTCATACGAAATTCTGTCCTTGGCATTGCGACGCAGCAAGCGCAGCAGCAGATCGCGTAGATCTGGCGAGACACCGTGAGGTATTCTGGGAAAAATTAAATAGTATAGAATCAAATTTAAATATTCGAATTGTTGCTGTCTTACTTGGGTGCCAGATTCGCGTTCTGTTCATAATAGAATTTCAATTCGTTGGGCGTTTGTGCATAGAAAGGCGCCTTGCCGGTCAGACATTGATAGACAATGGTGCCCAACGACCAGAGATCAGCTTTAGCATCATACTGCAAGGACATTATGACCTCGGGTGCCTAAGTACGAAAAAAAAATAGTTTGATAAGTTTGTGGTTAGCCTTTTATAATGTTATGACTTTGATCTAACTTACCATATACATTGGAGAACCACACAATGTGGCTGCCATGACACCTTCGTTCAAGAAACGTGCAAATCCAAAATCAGCTACGGAAAAAAAATTAGAATTAAATTCTTTTCGCTGGTGGATAAATTATAGGAATTTTTAGATCGGAATCACGCGCTGGACGCCAATGAGATTGAGATTCCAAAGGTATACTACTACTCCTTAATAGACTAGGCTTGGACAGTCATCATCAGTTCTATTATGACTGTATGTGACCTGTTGTGTGTTCCGATCTAATTCCCTGGTTTATAGCCATCTTCCAAGCTATACTTACCAATCTTAAGTGTTATTTTCGATGGTACTGGCAATGTTTTGCCATAATTGTGCGATAATAATATATTTTGTGGCTTGAGATCACGATGCACAATTCCTTTGGTATAAAGAGCTTTCATGGCACCAGCTATGTAAACAAATCAAAAAATATTACTTTTATGTAAAACAGCAACTAATACACACATATATTACTTACCAAGTTGTATGAGAAACAGTCTTACTGTATCCTCGCTCAGTGTGCCCTTAACACTCAAATAATCCGCCAAATCGCCGCCATTACAATACTGCAAAGATAGATAAAAGAATGTACTTAGTATAAAGATACATATTAAATCTTGAGATATGCTATTTAACGCTACTTAAGATTGCCTGGAGCCCAAAACCATAAATCTTCTGCCCACTGCATTTTGCTTATAGCAAAGCGCGTACTATGCGAATGAATTAAGTTCAATCAGAGCTAAAATTATTCCAACCAGTATTTCGCATAATAATCATTATATATACACTTGATGATGATTCCATTTGTCGAGATCGTTTGTACGACCGCCAGACAATTATAAAGTATCCGCCGAGATTCTGACAAGGTCAAAGTGAAATTTTATTTGTGAAATTCTATGCGGAGCAAACCAACCTGAGCTTAGCGAGATTTGACGAAATTAGCTTTAATTGGATGGGTTAATTTATGCAAGGGATGCGTACATTATATCTTGTACTTTAAATCATGAGTAGTGCAGCTGTCTTCTATATTGCGCTAGAAATTGCATAACAAGCACAAAAATCTGGCTTGCAGCTCTATAAGAACTCAACCTCTAACAATGGATATCTGACGTGACAAGCAAATTTTGCGCAGTATTTTAAGGCTGACCTAAAATAAAAGAAAAAACGAGGTAGGTTTTAAAAGTATCCGATATAATTACTTAAGGCTTACTAACTTAAAAACATGATGCAAAATAAACGATCAAGACACTTTGAATATATATCAAAATTTCAAAAAACTTATAGAATACGTATCAATCCTGATGAATAAAAAACAAAATTATTTTTGTGTATAATTCTATGGTTAGAGCAATTATGCTTTTCATGTCGCACTATCGTGTCACTATCGCCATTTCTAAATAAAGACTATGCAGAAAAAAAAGAAAGGAAAACTCGGGTATATCGACTAAAAAGTAAATTTCCAATTCTGGAATTAAGGAAGAAATTCTTTAAGATATTGTAGTTTGAAGAAATCAAAACAATGGTCGTTTCATGTAGAAATCAGCCATTTCTATCAGGGACCGTAACTCTTATAATATTTAAAATAAAAACCATGAAATAATTATTATTTTTTGATTTTTTGCATTCAAATTGAAAAGCAACTCTTATTTTTTCACATAAAAATATAAATCATGCAATAATAATTAAATATCAATTTTTATTAAAAATCGCGAAATAACTCTCAATTTTCAATTTTTATAATAAAAATTAAAAATAAAAATTATTGGACAATTTTTATTTAAAAAATTTTAAATAAGAGTTACTCTGCAATTTTTATAAAAAAAATCGAAAATAAAAGTTATAGCGTAATTTTTATTTTAAAAATTGAAAATAAAAATTGAATTTAAAATATCTTTTGAACCAAGAGGCGCACAATAATGGTTTGCGCATTTATGTATTGCACACTTCAAGAGTGACGGAAACGTCACTGCCAGGATCGTATACATAATACGTATTTCAGTGCCTTTGGTAAATTTTACTAACGACCCTCGAAAAAAATGCAAGCCAAACAAACCACTTATACGATTCTGCGAGATTTTATAAATTACAAAGAATTGAGCAAACAATAAAAACAAGCGAAGGGTTTTTTGCTATGTCTTTGTAAAGCCTATGTGTGTGTAAAGCCTGTTTTTGGCGTGTCAAAGTCAAAGGATCGACCTTGAGTTGGTCTCAAAAACAAGGAAATAGCTACAACAAAAAAAAACCCTCTTGACTGAAAAATGTAAAATACGCAAAAATAAAAATATTGCGAACGTCAAGTCCATCGCGGCCGACTTTGAGATACCCTTTAACAACACATATGTTTGTAATAATATAAATATTGCCTATACACATAAAATTATAACAAAATAAAAAAATTTTAAATAATTAAAATATAAAATAAAATAATTAAAGTATAAAATAAAATAATAAAAATATAAAACAAAATAATAAAAATTAAATTTTTTTTAATTATATTTTTTTTTAAATTGTTTTAAAAAAAATTATAAAAACAATTTTTTAAAAACCGAATTTTTTAAAAATAAAATAATAGAAAATGTGCAGAAAACCCCATAAAGTAATTTTTTTAAATTTGTTTTATTTTAAAAACAGAATTTTTTTTAAATAAAATAATAGAAAATTTGCAGGAAATCCAATAAAATAATGAAAAAAAAAAAAAAAAAAATAATGAAAAAAAAAAAATAATAATGAAAAAAAAAAAAAAATAATGAAAAAAAAAATAAAATAAAAAAAATTAAATAAAATAATGAAAAAAAAAAATTAAATAATTAACAAAATAAAAAAAATAAAAAAAAAACAACAAATAAAAAAGAACATAAAATAAAAAAAAAACATACAACAAATAAAAAAAGAACATAAAATAAAAAAAATATATTTAATAAAAAAATAAATAATATAAAAAATAAATAATATAACAAATAAATAATACAAAAAAATAAATAATACAAAAAAATAAATAATACAAAAAAATAAATAATACAAAAAAATAAATAAATGAAAACATTTAAATACTACAATAAAAAAATGTAATAATAATAAAATGTAATAATAATAAAATGAAATAATTAAAATAAAATGATTTAAATAACAATAAAAATTAAGTGAAATAATTTGTCTTGAATGAGTATCGAACCAGGGACCAGTTTCGAGGCCAACACTCTAGCATCTCAGTTATCCTTACGTCTGCTTTAGCCACTGCGGCGATCTGGCCTCTAATTTGCGATTATCTTTGTTATTTGTGTCCCGATTATATGATGTTTTAGTCAAAATAATTTTTATTTCCCGCATTTTACTCATACAACCTACTGCTGTAACATGATCAAAAATGTTTATTTATTTTTTAATACATATCTATGTTCATTTTTTTTTTTGTCCTGACTATATTGCAGATTACTTTGAGCTGTTCCCAGCGCTTCCTTGCCTATGGCACATATACTTACCCAAACCTAATATACTGCTTACCTTAAGATACAAGGTAGAAAGATTTGCGCAAGTTTCTATCAATTTTGTTTATGTACATTAACGTATGGCACTTATACTTTAATGAGCAAACAATGAATTTAAACAACAACGAAAACAGAAAAAATTACAAAAAACCCATACACTTTATTATATAGCAATTAAAATGACGAAATGACAAAAGATTTCACTTGCTTTTGTGAATAATAAAGCCAACCCAGCAGCAGATGCCACATCAACAACATTAGTGTAATAAAAAGAACAACAAAAATATTGTACTAGCAGTCAGGAAAAACAGAAACAACAAAGTCATTGACATGTAAAGCATTTCCATAAAATTGTAAAAGTTTTACAAAAAATAAACGAGCATAACCGACTTTGAAATACTCGTTACGCGAAATGGTAGACGTTAGTAGGATACCCTGTACCAGAGACATGTACCATGACTTATCATAACTGCATTATTAAATCGACGAATGGAAATCGAAATCCAGAACAGGCATATATATTGTGGATCAGCAAGAATAGCCCAGTCAATATAGTTACGTAAGGACAAGTGAAGTACACCCAGCAGATACAATTATTTAACTTGATATCCTTAAACTTGTAGAGTTTTTCCAAAAGTATACTAAAAATAGTTTGCGATAGGTCCAATTTTTGGGTTTGAAAATTTTTACTTCTTCCTGTAACATACGTCATGGCATAGTAACTATACCCATTTACTCTTTGAATAATGGGCCCACAATATATGTGAGCAGAAGATATCAAATCGGAAGTACTCAGCTGCGACAGCTTTGAATAACATTATATACTCAACTTCTTATATATGCCTAAATGAGTAAGCAATTTTAACCAAAAATTGTAAAAACTCCCATTGACTCCCCTAAATTAAGAGCAGCCCAGCTAAGAGAGCGTTTTAAAAGCTCTCTTTAAAAAATGTTAATGATTAAGCTTGTCGCGCTGCTCGCCTGACAGCTGCCTGCTGCTATCTCACTCAGTCGGTTTTTAACACTCGCGCGGTACGCATCGCACTGGCCGCTTATCAGCTTTTAATTTATATACAATAACAAAAATAAAAGTACAAACTTTGCGTATTTTGCATATAGAAAAAAATTACCGCTGTAATTTTACAAAAATACATAAAATTACAAACTTCAAAAGTAAAACAAGCAAAAAATGGAAAACAAAGAAATCCGACCACATCGAGACAACTTCGTAATAGTTCCAGTGACAAATGACTAAAGGTCAACATAAGGCGATAAAACAAAGCAAAAGCAAATCATTCCAAGCATATGTGTACATACATTTTAGCTTATATACTACAACGTGTATATATGTGTACATGTACATATGTACTTGTATTAAACAAATAAAAACAAGCATTTTGCATATACATATACAGATGTACATATGTACCTCTGCACAATTAAAAGCGAATGACATGGAATCCAGTATGAAAACAAAATAGCCGACAGGCAAAGTTCTTTCGTAAAATGGAAACCCAGAGTTCCCTATCAAATTAATGCCATATGTTAAGCTAAACGGTTGAACTTAATTATAAAAAAACATCAGACAGACATATTATAGATATATTAGAAAACTTTTTATTAAATCGATCAGCTAGCTTTTTAAAGAAAAAAATATTCTGAAAAAATATCGTTTTAATTACCCCACATATATAATCGGAAAATATGTGTCAAGGGAGTTGTCTTTAAAAAAAAATATGATCTGTATTTTTTGTTATTGCACATAAAGCAAAGTCTGCCTCTTTTTGACTTTTCCGAAATATTTTCAGGTTTAATAAAAGATGAAGACCTCAGCTCATACGTTAAAAATTCTTTCGCTTTTAAAACTCATAGCTCCTACGTTTTAAACATCGAGGGAGTAACGTTAATTCTCCAAGTTTATCAAAAACAAGTGATCTAAGATTGCAACTAGTTTTGTCTAATTATTTTTTCTACTATTTAAATTAGTGAATTCGTAATAATACAGTACAACTTCCCTATAACGAACTCCACTACGACGAACTTTTACCTATTACGATTTTTTTCGTACAAGATTTTCTGAATCTTCATCTTTTTGTAACGAATTTCGCTAACGAATAAATTTTGTAGCAGAAAGTTAAACTCACATAGGTTTTAGGTCTTCGTATTGAATTAAATTTCATAAAAAGACAAAAAATTAAAATATTATTATTATTATTATTATTAGAAATAGAGAAGTTTACAAAAAATTAAAACATATTTTAAGGAATTCCAGCAAAGTTGCAAAAATCTACCAAAAATGTAGCCTTTCTCTTGAAAAGAAATTATTGATGTCAAGTTCAAAAAGTAGTGATAAAAAAAATTCATATCATCTATAACGTTAACGAATTTTCTGTATTACGAAGTAACTTTCTGCTTTCGTGAGAATTCCTAAGTTTCCTTGAAGTGACTGTATTTCCTATTTTTGGTTAGTACGTGTCGAGAGAACTTACTCATAATTCTTTGCAAAGTTATTTAATAACTATGTTTGTTTAAATAGAATTATTATTATGTATACTTGCTCTTTCAACAAACTTTTGAAGCAATTTTACTTAAATTTTCGTAAAAAAGCTTTTGTTGAGCTCATTATGGCAAATCCAAAAAATAATTGTGTCAAACATTAAAAAAAAAATAAAACGAACAAAATTAAAAACAACAATGGACACACATTACACATCAAATTGATAAGATTAATAATGGCGGCAAATCGCAAAAACATTTTGCGTTCATTTTGATTAGACAAGCGGCACAGTAACAAAGTGCAATAAACGCACACTATAGTAATAAAACTAGAAGCAGCTAATAATAATAATAATAAATAAAAAAATAACAGTTTAAATGAGAAAAAAAGAAGAATCATGTATAATTACAATTGAAAAATGACGTGCAAGTCGGCTTGAAATATTTAATAGACAGCTCTGGTACTCTTTGCACTCGGCTTATTTGAGCGAAGCGCGCAGTCGCAGAGCATATACTCTCTCTCGCAGTGGCAAGGCAGTGCAGCTCACACAAACACTAACACTCCTCGTCACTTAAATGGTACCACATATTTTTAAAACAAATAAAGAGAGCTGATAAAGGCGTTTTGTTGAAAACCCTACGCCTCAACGCAAATAAATATGTAAAAGAGAATGATTTTTTATCTGCAGCTTTTCTATAATATAAGCAAGTTTTTTTCCAAAAATTATTATGAAGGTTTGAAAATTCGGAACTTGACGTGGTTAAAATTTTTTTTTGTGTTTGACACTCGCGTACAAATAAACGAAATAAATTGAAATAAGAGTTGTGAAAAAAATTCTAAACTAAGAGTAGAAAATTAACTGTCAAATACAATAAAAAATAAAACGGAATAGAAAATTCAGCTCTTAATCACGAAACAAAAGCGTGGTGTCTTACACAACAACGAAAAACAAGAATCAAAAACTTATGCTAATTTTGTGGAAAAGTAAAAAATCACGAATTTTTTAACTTCTAAATCGCACTTATAAACAAAAAAAACAGCGAAAGTATCTAATAGTATAAAGGGTCTAGCTGGATAAGGTACTGGGTACTGCCCCCAGCGAAAAAATTTGTTCGCATAATTTCAGTTTTTAAACCTAACGCGCTACGGCTTACTTTTAAAAAAAAGTATTTTGCGTTTTTATTTAATTTTGACTAAACTACTGAATATTTTTGAACCTACTTCTTTTTTAAATCTAAGTTGGCAATAGCGCTGTTTAAAATAAAATATTTAATTTTTTTTTTAACCAACACATTTTCTTAAAAAAATATATGAAATTTTCTTATTTTTTTTTTTTAACTATCTTCCTTAAATATGTCAATCACCATTTTTTTGCAATACTATTTTTTTATAGAAATACTTTTCAAAAACGTTCATAGATTGTTTTATCACAAATTAGAAAACTACGATTCATAAAAATGTATGTATTTTTGATTATATGCATTATAGAATAAATATAGGTATATGAAAAAAATACTAAATTCATTTTCTTAACAATTCGAAGAAAACAAACTTTTGAAACTACTTATATCAGAGATCTTTATACTGAAAATAGTGAAGAAAAAAAAAACACATGCGGTCAAGGAACCACCGTCAGTAACGAAGTTCCTTCCACTTATTTTTTTAGTTGCACAATTTTCTATAGTGTGTCTGAAGGCAATTTGGAAAAGACGTTATTATGAAGTTGACCCTATTTGACCCAGATTATATCTACAAAGCTGAAGCTTTAAATACAAATTCGTGAGGAAAAAGTAATAATCGCAATTTTAAAAATTACAAACAAAAATCACCTAAAATTATTAATAAGTTTGAATCGTCTAAAAACAATGACAGAAATTTTAAATTAATTACATAACGATTTTTCTATCATATCATTCTATAGGCTCCGCTAAAGAACTTCGTGTCCATAATAGCTTTCAGTTGAATCAAAGTCAATGTCTAATGTTATTTTTCAACTGAATAAAAATAATTGTTAAAAAAATAAATTTATTACAATTTATCCAGCTAGCTATACTTAAAGGTTTAGCCATACAAACACATAATTGTAGTGCTATATTTAAATGGCGCGGAGTGTGCGTACATAAGCACGCGTTGTTGGCAGCAAACTCACGCTGCAGTTGGGCAAATTTCTGCGCTCTGCGCTCATTCAAAAGTTGACCGCGAGTGCGACAGGTTTGCCTTGTTTTGTGTGTTGTTGAAAAATTGAATGGCATTCGAAAATTATTTAACAATTTTGTGAGCATCAAAGATTTGGCAATGTAATGGTTTATTGTTTAAACATTGCACTATTATACATAATGTGAAGTATTGCGCCAATTAAGTTTATGTGCCTAATTATATAAAGTTAATAATATACCTAAATAAAAGACTTAAGCTTGTTGTGTATTGCCTTTTTAAAGTAATTGTAATTTGTTTAAATTAAAAACAAGAAATTTGCATCAATCAGATTTTGATTATAATTTCGATAAATCGATTTTACAATTTAAACAGTCGAAATAGCAATCGACATACGAAATAGAGCTGAATATATGTATATTTTGGCTTTTTTTGACCCCAGTTTTGCAATTCTATCAATTAAACATATTTGAAATCAATTTTCAATGGTCTAGCTTGACATTAAAGGCATACAAAAAATAGTAGAAAATAAATAAATAACCTTTAGAAGGTGTTTAATTTAAATAAAACGAAACCGCAGAGTTTAAAAATACAAAAAACGTGCTGGAATTTTTGCAACAAAATAAACAAAAGTGCAAGTGCTAACAAAATTTTATAATATATATTATGTTTATTTTTTTGCAGCATAAAAGGTTAACAGAAAAAAGAAAAAAATGCATAATGACAACATAAAAAAAATTTAATTTAAATATGACATGAAAGTATTTGCATACGCTATATAAACAATAAAAAAAGCAGAAAAAATAAAGTAAGCTAAAAATAATAATAATATTAAAGTTGCATAATACTTGGCATTGAGCAAGTACTAAAGCAGCAATTAAAACAACAACAAAACGACAATGCACGTGTATTACAAATTTGGATTACTTTTAATATTTTTACTCAGCGTAAGGTAAACAAAATCGAGTCTTGATAATTGTACATAAATAAATATTTTATTTGTGTATTTGCATTTTAAATTGTTTTTTAAATCATTTCCTTTGCTTTCACAATTTCTAGCAGACTAGTTTGTTAAACAAATGAGATATATGTACCTACAAATGTATTTGAAATTCCAATCACAAAGTTTGTTGGAAATACTCAAATCTGACGCATCTGATCAATGGGCAAATAAATTGCAAGTTATGTGAACTTGTTGGGTGTCTACCTGACAGTAATTACAAAATTTTTTAACTTGAAAATGCCAAAGTACAAAGTTTACGATATCGTGCACAACATTAATGATAAATTCACTTAAAAAAAAGTTATAGCAATGAAAACCCGTTGACAACATTCAAAACTTTGTACCCAACAATACGTTGAGCGTTTTATAGATATACTATACTAGCTAGTTGTAGAAAAAGAAAAATTCCTCATTTATAAAACGATAACCAAACACAAGCCAGCCAATTTAAAATTGTTATATGTAATCGCTTTTATAACCAGTGCCAATGCTTTTTAATCATATCGCGCTCGTAATTGATAAAAATAAAATTCAATTTATGCGACCCTCTTCTACTCTTTTATCAATATGTTTATATTAGAACATTTACTAACTAGGCGGCAAAAACTTGACTTGGGACTACAGTAGTCCCAGGCCAAGTGCAAAGAACAAAAACTATTTTATAGCTACAATCTTCTATCTCTACTAACTCACTTACTTGTCCACAAAGACTTTTTATGACTCACAGAAATTGTAGTACCCCCAACCGTCTAGTTGCAAGAAGTCAAGTAAAACATTTATTGATTTTATTTTTGCAGAGTTTTTCCCTATCTAAAGTAGTTTTAAAGCAGCAGGGTAGCAAGCTCTGGGCAGTTACATATTGAATATCATTGTCAATTTCAATGGCGACATTTGAGTAAAGTATGTCTGCGGTTTTCCATTGTCTTTCAGTTTTAAAGCTGGCTTTTTTCCATTTACAATGAAGAACGTTGTTACCCGATACACGCAGAGCATACTAGTAAATATAGCACTACAATCATAACAATTTAGCTTAACCCGCCAGAGATACTTAGCTACGTCGTCATTTTGTTTCTTGGAAAATCGCTCACAAGTCTTCTTTCAAAAAACTTAGCTAAATTTCCCTTCATCCGAACACGCACATATGGATATCCGGAACCATATGAGCTAGGTATGCCACTTCAAAATGATTCAGCCGTGCTCTCTGTTGTTGCTCCTACACTACAAAAAACCACAGCCTTACATTTTATTACTATACTATAACTGACAAGATCGATTAACAGCTTCAAAGAAACTTAGTTGTATATAAATTTATTAATTTTTGGTAGTATGTATAAAATCCACAAAACTAAACTAACAGTAGGTAGATATGTTTAAAGTTTTAAAATATATAGAGCTAAATTTATAAATTTTTAAATCTTGCCTAGCTAGAAATCGCCACAAAGGTAAACTTATTGTAGATACGTTTAAAGTCTTATAAGATATAGTTCCGGCAGGTGCGGATCTGGGATTTGGTCTTGGAGGGGGTTCTTCACTTCGAAGTGTATATATATCAGAGCTCGCAAAAGACTTTCAACCCATTTTCCAACTTTTTTTTTACATTTTTTTTTTTTTTTTTTTTGGGGGGGGGGGGAGGGAATACGTAGATCCGCCACTGAGTTCCGGTTTACTTATGTTATAAGCACAAAACACTCCTATATGTTTAAACTGGCTGTGCATATTTATATTCATTGTTTTTTTCTGACTTATATACTTCACTTAATAAAATAATATTAAGCCCCGAACCGAATTTCATGCAACGAAAACGAATAAAATTAATTAATACATAATTTTTGCGTGCTCTCAATTTCAAATTCGATAGAGTATCATCTTGGCCTTTAATCTTTTCGATAAATTCTCATTATTTCCTTACATTTTTCGATAAATTCTCATACTTCTCTTGCTCTAAACAGCTGAGGTTAAATATTACATGAATGCCTTTTATTTACTCAATTACCTATATCCTTATTTAAATACCATTGGCTACATTTTTATTATAATGTACATTTTTTGTGCAACACAGCAACACTGTCGCAGCTATCAGTTATCGATATGAAAATAGGCCAAAAATTAGTTTGAAGTTGTGTTTGAAATTGTTATTTTTTCTTTCAATATTAGAAAAAATTAATTAAAAATAATTATCGATAATTATCTTATTTGAAATTGGCATATATAGAATCTAAAAATATCAAAGAATATTTGAAAAATTATTTTACCTTAAAATACGTACACTTTTGAAGCTATTTTGCCCATACGTTTTGATTTCTTTTTGCAAGAAAGCAGTCAGTTTTAACCACATAAAAAAATTAGTTTTGGTGATATTGGGAGCACCTGACATGTGGAATCATAAAGAATCCGTAGGTATATATTGTTTGTTTTCGTTTTCCGAAGCATGGGTGATTATTATTATTTATAGCAAACCAATAATTAAAAAAAACTAGAGGCTGGCTTTGGAAAAAGTAAAGCACTAGCTACTGAGGGCTTCAGCCTCGGATATATTTTGGTAGAGGTTATTGAGTTTTTTCTACTGGAGAGGATATTTTTTAAAAGTCTGTTTCCAAATATAGCTTAAAGCTGTTTTTTAAAGCCTTAATTTCAAACAAAACTGTACTTTTAAAGCAAACTAACACAATCGATAAACATTATGCCATATATGTTATATTTATACATAAATATATTTAAAATTTCTATTCGCTGCTACTTTTTAGTTTAACTTCCTTGTAGATCATTAGCACTTTATTTAATACTAAGATTAAGATCCTAAGTACCACTTGACCTGTCAAACAAAAATTCTGCTTTAGCGTCCCAGACAATTCCAAGACTCCAAGCATCTAATGATGTATTTAAAATCAGCAAACAACTTGGCCAAAATAAATAAAGCAAAAAAAAAACAAAAAGTGAGAGTATTAGTAGTAGAACCCAAAGCACAGAGAGATACAGAGAGAGAGAGAATAAAACCGGTCAAGTTGTCATGGCTGTCATGACGTAAACAAGTTTTTCATTTCTACAGATACAGATACATTCCACCAACAACAAATACATAGATAGTCTCAGTCAAGATATTTTCATTCATACGAGCTGTATCAGAAAGCAAAGTGCAAACATAAACAAAAGCGTATAATGATAATGAGCAAGACAAGGCAGAAAAGCAGAAACTACAAAAAATATATAAGTACATATGTATATATAAAATTTTGTTTTTGGTTTTTTACTTTTGTTTATGCGTAAATACATAAGGCAGCGAATTTAATGTCTCCGTTTGCGTGTTTAAATGGGTCAAGTGCGTTAAGGACAAATTGCTAGGTGTGTTCACTGCTTGGACATGATGCAAGTTTATATTATTTTTTCAGCGGCTTCCTAAATTGGCGCTATTTCTAGCTAAGGCGCTAAATATAAGTTTTGGTCAAAGCAAGATATTGGCAATTGGCATAGTTTACTAGATAATTGGCTAGCTAACAAACTGGTGTTATAACTACGAACAATTGATACACTGACAACAATAAATAGCTATACATAAGGAAGGGCTTTTAACTTAGGGCGCTCACATAATAGTGGATTCTTGAAAAACAACATTCGATTGTTGTTATCTGTCATCTGTTATCGATCATATTAAACACTCTCATAAGTAGTTAGAACACTTTTTTTTCTTTATTTTTTAAAGTTTGTTTTCAAATCTTGCAGCATTAGTCGCACAAACGCAGCGCCCGCCAAGAATGAGAGCCAATTCATAGATGACTACGATTCCGCTGAATACAATGATTACGAACAGGACAGCAATGATGCAGCGGCGGCAGCTTCTCCAGAAACAGCAGAGAATCGGCTAATGCCCACTTCAACGACCACCACGACTACATTCCGACCTATATTTAGTAAGTTTCAGCTTAAACACATTCGAAAAACTAGCTAACAAACAGTTTCTTATAGATATACCAAGACGCAGCAATCATGTGCTGGAGCCCAGCTGTCCACGTGCATGTCTTTGCCTGGAGGACTTTAAATTTGTACAATGTACCAATGCACATTTAACACATGTGCCTCTAGATATGCCCAAGACAGCGGCAATTATAGATTTAAGTCATAATGTCATAGGCCAATTGCGCGCCGAAGATTTTGCCAATTTGTCCAAAGTGGTGGAGATTAATTTAAATCATAATTTACTAAGTCGACTGGATAAGGAGGTAAGCTTGCTTTTATTCCAATTTAAAATTTATTTATTTATTTTACTGTGCTCATAGGCTTTCTTTGGTTTGGAGCGTCTGCGGCGCCTACGCCTGGCCAACAATCGCCTGACCATAATTGATGCGGATACATTTACAGGCGCTACGGACTTGTCGCTGCTGGATTTAAGCAACAATAGCATTGTACAACGCGCTGACGGCTCATTTCTTAATCAGCCTAGTCTTAACGATTTTAGTTGCTCCAATTGCAGCTGGACACATTTGACGGAACAAACATTTACCAATATGAGTGCTTTAAATACATTGCGTTTGGATCATAATGATTTTAAACTGGTAAGTTGCGCGCCTACACTAAACGATAAACAGCACGCGTTATCGATAAACTCAAAGCACTATAAACAAGTTGACAGCACGCAGAGAGCAGCAAAGCTGCACACAGCTGTTTGCTAGTCAACTATAGTTATCTCACTCACACTTATGTTTCAATTTCGTTTTGTACACACAACCTGCCAACAGAAAATCAATACACGAGCTTTTACGCCGCTAAAAAATCTCATTAAACTAAAACTGCCCGAATTGGATCAAGCCAATATTGAAGAGCTCTGCAACTTGCTAAAATCCATAGATAATATTAGTTTTAAACATTTTGATGTGAGCTGTTATGAATTGGTATTGGGCACATCATTCAACGAGAGTCTGATTCAGGTCACCGATCCGCCGTTCAAGCGCATCACGGGCCTGCCAACTACAACTACAACAACGCCAGCACCAGCACGTACAGGTAAAATAAATGCTTAAATAGTTGTGTGCTTTAATTAAAAGTTTTTATAACTATTAGCGAATCGCAACAAGCCCAAAATGTCCAATATGACCGCATCTGGCACGCTGGCCAAAGCTGGCATTATGAGTTCAGTGACCGAGAGCAGTCAAGCAGGAGTGCAAGTGGATGCTACTGCTACCGAAAAGGAGGAACCATATCAGGTGCCCATATCGCAGCAGACCATTAATACACTATTAATATGTAAGTTGTTGAAATATTTTAAAAATCGTCTGCTTAATAAAAGCTTATTTCTTTATAGGCATCATGGTTATAGCCATAATTGGCATTATAATTGGACTTATTTGTCGCAAAGACATTGGTGGCATTAAAACTAAATGCTGTCGCACCAGCAAACCAGAGCCAAAGGATCAGGTGCATCCCACAGAGGAAATACCTTTAAATAAATTAGCCTAAGTTGCCACCAACGCCGCCGTCTAAACCAAACTTTTGAGATCAAAAAATGAATTCCATTTTAAAGCATTTTGCAACATTTATAGAGTTATAGTTACTACTACTACCACTACTTCAACTCGTTTAAATTGTATACAATATAGTTAATTAGCCGCAACCGCATTAATATCACCAGTTGTAGCTGCCATTGGTTTGCATATTCATTTCTACTTGTTGCCAAAAAAAAAATAGTATATCTATAAATAGATACAAATGCATAAACAATAAAAAATGAATTCCAAAATTGTCGCTAGCTTTAGTTTATAATGTATGCCTAATTTAAGCTGACTAGTCGCTTAGCGTTTCGTGTGTAGTTAGTTAGTTGACCATATGTTGGAGTAAATGGTTTAATAGTTATACATATATTTAAAAGGTACTAGTAGCAGTAGTATGCCCAGGTTATATACATATATTAAGTTTATACGGATAATAATCGAAAGATACAATTTTAGTTCATAGAAATTTTGTGTATCCATTATTTTTAAGGTACTTTGTTGGAGAGTGCAGAGCTTTTGCCAAGATATAATAAATAATATTGTAAATACTTTTGTAGTATCAAATATAACGATTGATGAAAATTATTAACACCAAATTTTAATTGATAAGGCTAAGGTAAGTTTGCATTATTTTGTAAATATTTATATTTTATGAATCTTATTTGTTATTGACATTCTATAGCTAAAAAGCGTAATCAATTCAATAGTTAATAGACCGAGTAGAAAAATGTTTTTTGGAAGTTAGAGATCTGCATCTGCACGTGCTATGAATAATGAATGAACATATTTAATTAATAAAAAAAATTAATAAAACGTATGTATAATAAATGCCGATACATAACAGAAAAAATGGCAATATACCGGAACATGAGTAGAATTTTTAATATAATGTTAGTTATGGAGCAGATATCGTATACAGGTCTATCGAAATATGTTCCGTAGCTTTGCTAAATAAATATTATACCCAGAATCAGGTAGAACGAGCTTGCGATCTTCACCGATGGTTCGAAGACGGACGAAGGCATAGGAGCGGGCGTCTTCTCGGAAGAGCTTGCGACACGGCTTTCATTCCGTCTTCCAAATTGGGGCAGTGTGTTTCAGGCCGAGATATACGCGGTCTGGCAAGCGGCAAAACTGACACAAACTTTGGATGACAGTCCGAAGAGCGTGTCTATTTTTGTCAACAGCCAAGCCGCTATCAAGGCTCTGTCATCGCAGACTATAAAGAGTAAACGTATTCGTAACACCGTGGCGGCGCTGAACCATATCGAGCACCACTCGATCACCCTCTGCTGGGTACCTGGTCACTCTGGAATACCTGGAAACGAGGGGCCGGACGAGTGTGCTAGAAAAGGATCAGCGCTACCTATGGCCTCATCTGTTACGGATATAGCAAGACCTCTGCAAGATGTAGTTCAAGAGATCACGAAGATAGTCAGACATCACACATCCCGAGCACTCTGGCCAAGATACAACCCAAAGTGAATTTCCGAACTCCTGCGATTCCACAAGAGCAGGACTAGGAGGGTGACGCGTGTTGTAACGGGGCACTGCGCCATAGGCCTTCTGGCTGAGAGGATGCATGTTCCCCACAACGATTTCTGTCGCAGCAGCGGGGATGAGGAGGCGATAGAAACCATCCAACACCTGCTGTGTGACTGCCCTGCACTTCTTAGGAAATGCCCCCAGTATCTGGGAAAGCCCTTCTTTGAGGACCTGGGCAGTCTGGCAAATCTGCCCATAGCGCACCTGGCTCCTTTTATCGAGTCCTCGAAATGGTTCAGCAAACATGATGATTAGGCACGCACAGAACTTACTCTGTGTCAGTTTTAGGAAGGTATATCAAAAAATCTTAGTGATGTATAAATTCATGTGAAAAGTTTTATCAAAAACAAGTATGTTGGACCCAGTATCTTTAAAAAAAATTTACTTTTGATCATAAAAATATTGACGAAATGACAATTTGCTTAAAAATAGCATCTGAAAACGTAAAGTATGGGGAATACGAGATGGGAAAAATGCCAATGGCCCATTAAAAAAACAATTTTGCTTTAATGTCTCTAATAAGAATTCAACTTTTAAAACTGGATGGTTTAGGCATTACGCTTGTAAATTGTACGCCAAAACGACAAAACACAAACATTATACCAAAATATACAATAACTTGGGTTCAATAAATTACTGTGGAACAAACTGATTACATTTTTTAGACAACACCCATAGTACGCCTCATTGCAAACAAATTGGAGCTCTAAGAGAGCACAAAGTGATTTCGTAAAATGGGGCCAAAGTCAGACAAGCGCTAATAGAACGATTCACAAACGAACTAGTAAGAATATGGTCATACTAAAAAACAAACAATAGATGTGACCAAAACTAAACAACAAAAGCAAAATAAAAAGGAATTATATTCCAATGTGGTCGCAGCCTAAATACTCTTTTGAATACAAAAGATAAAATATGAAGTTGATTATTTATATAAAAATTGTATATATAACAACAGAATCTACTCCATTAAGAGATTTCTATATCATAACATTTAAGATGGAATTTATTAATTTTAAATTAATTAAACAAATTTTTGAAATAATATTTTTCCATTTTTGTGCAACATGTTGGCGGCACTGGTTTTTTAATAGTAACTCTTGGATTGCGACATTTTTAAGATAAAATTATGCCTTATTAAAAATAAATAATTTTCTTTAAAAACTACTAAAATGTGGCGATAAACGCAAATGTACAAGAACTGCAACAAAATGCCTGCGGCAATGAGCAGTGTGTACATAGCTATTAACGCAATGTGGTATTTTTGTTGGTTTTTGGTACTTTTCTCTGGTATTTATCGCAATTTTGTTGCAATATTTTGATACTACAATAAGCCGGTTTTTTGTTTATATGTGCTAAACAAAAGTTATAAAAATTAACATAAGTTATTAACTTCAATTACTTCCTTTATTTTTTGTAAACAACGTGATATTATTGACGTACTTTTCTATAAAACTGTTGTTTTTCCTATTAAAACGTAGTATAATATTATTTTTTTTTTTTTAATTTTTGGCGCACCACTTTGTACCTAAACAGCTCAAAACAAATAATAATAAAAATTTGTTAGAAAATGTTTCGCAACGATTTTTTCTACCAAACGGCTGATAGGCTGGTATTGTCCTTAATATAGTGACTGCAGCTTTTATTTGGTTGGCAAAATGGAAGTTTTTCTTATTTTTCTAGCAAAATCATAGTGCAGCACTGGTTTGCTTCGCTGTGGCGGCAAAAACAAAACAGCTGTTCATATTATTTCAGCAAAATCGTAGGGCAACACTGTTTTGTTTGTTCATCTACGTACGTTTGGGCATAGAGGTTCACGACTATTTTTTTTTAAAATAAAGTTAGTACTGACACGTTTTTTAATGCTACGATCTGGAACCAACCAACTGGAACTATAAGCCTTAAAAAGAAGCCGAATTTTCAAAATCTTCTGGACTTGTTTTGATATTTTTAAGTACCAAGACAGTGGGCTTAATTTTGTTACCAAAACTTCTGGAGTTGTTTTGATATTTTTAAGTAGGCTTATTTTTGCTACCAAATTCTAGGATCTGTAGAACGACCTTTTTGGTAATAGATTTGGATGTTTCAGTAATTCATGTGTGTGCAAGAAATCTATATAAATGGTCATGTTAAAAAATAATTTTCATACACTTTTCAAAAGAGTCCGACTAAACAACAAACTTTAAAGACAAAAGCTCGTATTTTAGAGTTTAATTTGAAGCTAAACAAAATATTATAAAATAAGTTATTTGTTTCTGTAAAAAATGTATTTATAGCATTTCTAATACATTACGGTGAAAATAGATTGAAAGAAAAAAATGCAAAAAAGATATTCGAAAACACTGCAAGTTCTAAAATTTTCCGCCAGAGGGAGCAAGCATAAAATGAAAGGTTGACGCAAAAACGTTTTTATAGTACATATAGCTATAAGAGACTGTCAATTTATTGCCTAACTTCTTTCGTGCCATACCGATAGTGCTTCTTTCTAAAAAGAGTGTACTAGTAAACAACAACAAAACTTTATTTCCCTATTCTATCTTATCAAGGTAAACACACACACACACACATACAAAATAAAATCGAATAATAAAAAAACAAAGCTACTATGCGTAATAGTCAAACAATCATTTGACCTATTTTCGCCTATAAATTTATAGACAGTGTGCGCAAAAAGTGTGCCAACACCTATTAATGCTAATACTCTTGTTGTTGTTTTTGTTTTTTAATATCTAACTAAAAGAGCTTTGTAAATAAACAAATGCGTAAAAGCAAGAAAACTGAAGACGAAGAAATTTTATATGCAAGAATAAAAGAATTGCATATACATATGTACATATAAAATGTTTTGTTATGTATTTCGCTTTTTTTTTGTTTACGAAATACAATTTCACAAACTTCCGCAATTAATTGCGTAGCATTTCAGCTAAGAGTATACATATGTATGTATGTAGCTGGGAACGTGTCAGTTGTGGTGGATAGGTTAGGGGCGTCAGGCCGAAGAGTGACGTGGAACTGCAATATTGTTATACTGACTCACTCTTTTCAGCCATAAATAAATTAATATAAATACTTGTTTTTGTTTTTATACAGAAATGCGAATATGCACGCAAGTATATAAGTAAGTAGCTGGCTACATACTATGTATGTACTATATATTAAATACCCGAAACAAAAGCCAAAATATGCAGTCTACTCATTTGAAGTAATATACAGAATTTGTGCCATTAAAATTATTTCATTCTATTTGCTCGATTTCGAACACTTCCGTTCTATTGGATATTAAAAAACCAAGCAAGATGTTGACAGATATTAACTTTACATGGTTCAAATTCCATAACAAGTATAAACAATAAATAGTCGCAAAATTTGATGTAGACAAAAAAAAAAAAAAAAATCAGTGTTGCCCTATAATTTTGTTGTGAAAAATTGTGGCAATACATTTTTTACAGCGTCGTTTACTATTTATTGTTTGTTGTGAGCGGTTTAAGGAATAATTGGCGCTTTAATAATAAAAACAAAGTATTTAATTAATTCATTTTAGCCGTCATTTGAGAACTTTCATAAACTGGCAAATTCTATTCAACATAATTTGTGCCAAGGTTAATCTATTGCTAAAATTTGATTTACAAAGTCTCGTAGTTGCCAAAATCTAGTTGTGTACACAACGGAAAGACGGATATGTCTGATACGATATGCTGCTTAACTAATTTAAATAAAGCAATTATGAATTTAATTTAATTTAATTTGTTAATTTATCACTCAAAATAAAATAAATAAATAGCGTGACGCTAAATGTCTGAAGTTTGTCAAAAGCTGGGACCTCGTGAAATCCGAAAATCGAGGGGAAGAAGCCCATTTGAGGCAATTTTTAAAATATCTGTTTTAAGCTTTCTAGGAGACTTAAAGAAATTTATCGTCTTTAAGGGGAGGTTCTTTCAAATTTGGCCGAAAAAAAGGCGAAGTTTGGGAATTATTTGTGGCATGATTAAAAGACATACAAACTTCCTGTTTTTATTGTTAAATGCGATTTTTATTGTAAAATAATTGGACATTTTTATCTCGACGAAATTCAAATGGCGGCTCTTGTCTGCCTCTGCACGTCCCCGAATTTCAAGCATAGGTCTTGATCTATTGTTTCGATTCCCTTCATTTAAAGCATTTTTAAAGTATATAATTTTTTGTATGGCTTATACTAACAATATACATAAAAAAAATTGTTAAATTTTTATTTTTAAGCAAGGTCAAATCACAAAAAAAAATTTAAAAAAAAAAAAAAAATTTCGAACGTCCATATTTCAGTTAATTTTTCGTCAAAACTGATTCTGATTTAGTATAAGATATAGAAAATTTCCTTAATTTCAATAAACAAAAACATTTTTGATTTCAGTTCACTACAAGAGGCTGGAGAACTGAAATTAGGTTCACAGAATTTTTCAATTTGGAGTCAATATTGACCTGGTTTATGCGTAAGAAAAGTTAAAAGCAGGAGTCAAGCATATAAGTAGTAAAGTCCAGCTTTGACTTTCAAAATAATACTTATTCCTGCGTATGACACGAACTAACAACAACCTGTAGCGAATCAACAGTTAAATCGTTGCAAATATAATAAAAATACCAAATTCGTACATAAGTAAAATGAGCTCTAACTTTAAAAAACACAAAAGTTTGCAAAAGTTATATCTCTAAAATGCTAAAAAGGCACTTACCTCCATGACCAAATTAACACAATCCTGCGATTCCTTGCAATCCAATAGAGCCACAACGTTCTCATGATGCAGCTCCGTAAGTTCCTTAAGTATTTTGATCTCTTTTCCGAGTAAATTTTGTGTCTTTATAAGCCCTTTCTTTGTAATGCATTTAATGGCCACTGGCATGTGTTTCTGTAATTAAATAAAAATAAAAAAAAAAGAGAGAAATTTAATTTAAAAATATTAATAGAAAACAAAAATTGTGGTAACACTGTTCAAACGTACTAAAAAATAATAGACGACATAAATTGTGGTCACACTGATCAACCGTACTAAAAAATAATAGACGACAAAAATTGTGGTCGCACTGTTCAACCAATAAGCTACTAATGAAACTGTAATATAGCATAGATATGCACATTATTTAAAAAAAAATAATTTATTTTTACCAGTTTTATGGCCACAAATGTAAAAATCACTTTTATCCCTCATATAACTCATAAAAAGTATTGAAAAAAAATTAAGTATGCACAATAACACTATGTACATTTTTAGTACAAAGTGAATATTTTTCTGGAAGAGAATTCAGAGTTTGCATTTATCAGTTTGTTCGTTTATTGTTATTTATAATTATTTCTTTTTGAATAATTGTAACTGTAATTGTGTGTTGTTGTGATTGGCCAAATTTCGACCTAGATTATAATTTATTATATGTAGCCTATATAACAACAACATACGAAAATTGTATAAATTAGTGAAAATTGTTGCTAATTAAGCTTCAAAGCGAAGTCATCGTACGCCTAAACTATTTATAAACATCAAACAAAATTAATTTGATTAATTAAATATGAAAAAATAAAATATTTTCATGCTAAATTTAAATAATAAAAGCCTCATAAAACTATGTACTTTTACGGTTATTCAGCAACACAAAAACATTTGATAAACACTGTCGGACTACTGAATTTGGTAAAATGTTTACGGAGATTTTTGAGTTTATGTCAGAACCCTGACATACTGGATTCGGATTCAGCGATCCCAAAAACGTATAGTTAATTTGGTCTGACCTCCGAAGCCGAAAATCTATTTTTTCTTGTTTGGCTGTTTTATCAGGCATTTTAAGAGAATCTAAATTTTAAAATATAAATGTTAAAACCAGTTGGTTAGGAAAACCGTCTTCCTAATTTATGAATGTGCTAATTCTCCTCTGTAATTTATGTTTAGCAATTTTTTTTAATAGGAAATCAATATAAACTTGCTTTGGTTTATTAATACTATGTTTGTTTAGATTTAATATTAATAATATATTTAGTGTAGTTTAAATACATTAATTTAGTTTATATACATTTAACAAAATGTGTACATGTGTTAACTCTTAACGCAGATACTTCTAGAAAATGGCACATCGATATCATACCATTATCGTCTATCGTGTTATCGATAAAGCAAGCAGTAATTGTCAGAGTGATTTATATAAAAGAAATTATTGGCTTCAACAGATGTCTGAAGCTTTCTTGTTAAAGTTGCTATCTTTGAAGAATTGCAGTCGATCGATATCACACCATTATCACCTATCGTGTTATCGATATAGCAAGCAGTAATTGTTTGTCTAACAGAGTGATTTATATAAAAGAAATTATTTGCTTCAACAGATGTCTGAAGCTTTCTTGTTAAAGTTGCTATCTTTGAAGAATTTCAGACGATCTTTCTTATGTTTGTGGCGAAGATTTGCGTATGCCCAACGAATTTCAGTAAAAAATCTCCAGATTACTCGTATGGTTATTTCCGATCCCGAATTCTATGTTTGCAAAAGTTCTTTCACAGCAACAAATAATCATAAGCCAAATTTTTCCGAAAGTCTAGCTGGATAAGGTACTGGATAATGCCCCCATCGATTTTTGAACTTCGATTAACATGATTTTAGTTTTTATTTAATTATGACTGATATAAATAATCCATTTTTTTTTATCCACCACATTTTCTAAAAAAAAAAATGAAAATTTTTTTTTTTTTTTTTTTTTTTAAGTATGTTCCTTTTGTCAATCAAAATTTTTTTAAACATTTTTTTTGTACTTTCTTTATTTGTTGTTATATGAATCAAGTCGATTTAGTGAAACAATGTTAAAAAAAAAATAAAACGAAGAATTTTTAATGTTTTTTTTAAAAATGTATGAAAAAAAAAATATTTTTTTTTGTCAAAAGATGTCATTACATTTTTATAATATTAAATAGAATACATTCTTCCTGTTTATATGATAAAAAGAACTCGTTATTCTAACAAAAACAAAGTCAAAAGTTTAGTTGGATCATTTGGATCTAAGTTGGTTGCTCACTTCTTATCTGATAACTTACGGAAAAATTCTGACGGCTTTTAGATACTTTTGCGTGCACAACTTCCCAAAACTCATGCAGTGATTGAATGGCGTATTATCACAAAAATTTAGACAGTTAAAATGCCCTATCATTGTTATTCAAACTTTTCTTTGACAACAAAAAAAAATAAAAATTTTATAATTAAACTGGTAGCTAGTATAGCTAGGCTTGTTTACAGTAATGCATCTTTAGGTATTTAAAACAATAACATTTCATAAGAAAAAGATTCTTTCTTGATATAAATATTTAATAAGAAAAAAAGAACAAACAAGTACCAACAAAGTCAAGACCTTTTAAACATTGTAAATCGCTGGGCGACAAGACTTTAGCTCGCATATAGCAAACAAATACCAGATGCAGGACCTGTTATCGGTCAGACCGTAAGTACTTTATATAGTAGGTTTTAATAATTATTCTTTGATTTATATTTAATTTTGTTTATTGAGAAAATGCACTTGTTAATACATAAATATAAACAAGAAGAAAAAAAATAAATGGCGTGCTTATCTGCCTGCCTCAACAGAAGGCACGATGAGTAAAGCAATTGTAATTATAGAATTTTTAATAAATAATAATATCTTTTGTTTGTTTTCGTTTAATATTAGGTGGGTGTTCGTGTTATCGATAGGCAAGTCACTCAATCAATCGAAATGACATTTTGGCATATTATACAATTTTATCTGTATGCTAATGTTAGGCTAAGCTAAGGGGTATTCATTAGCTCTCACATTTGTTGTATTGTGCAAACAATTTTGCCAAATTTCAACCAAAAAATTATATGACGAAAATGTAGCTTACTTTCCCAAGACCCAATTAAGGTATGTAAAAAATCTTTAAATAAATGACAGTTTGACAGTTAATTGGTATATGGGGGTATTCATTAGCTCTAAAGGTGTTGTACTGTGCAAAGGTGTTGAAAATAATACCAAATGCCAACAATAAAATGTAAAAAGTACTAGGTGCCCTTTTAAAAGCTTTAATAACTCTTTGACATCAAAAGCATATTAATTTAATCATAAAAAAAAAAATCAATTTAATGGATTTTTTTTTAAATATTTGTAACTAATAAATTGAAAAGCTAATTGAATCTGAACTTTTGAAGTTTAAAACATCACACTCCATGTCGTAAAAGCCGTAATAAATTTCTGATTATATATATTGAGTTATCGAGCATTGAATATAGGCGGACTTTAAAATGTGACAAGATATATCTTGTAAACGAATAACAATATTACAATAATTTCTCCTATCAATGAAAAACAAAACTTTAAATTATTGAATTTATTGATGATGTTTTTTAAGCATAAATCCTTAGAATGAAAAAATAATACGATTAAACTCGAAATGCAGTACGGTCATACTTCTGATTCAAAACATTAGCGATAGAGGTGTTCATAAGCTTGTATTTGCAATACGTGCTAGATCTAATGAATACCCTCAATAAGTTTATCTTTATATAGGGTGGGCCATCTGTTGGTTTGTTTGTCAATTGCATTTTATTCGTATATTTTCCAACACAATTGAGCAAATGTATATAGCAAGTGCAAAACTACTCATTAATGTATGAAACAGGCTCTACAGGCCCGTATTCCAACATCGTAATTTTCGATGACTTTTTTGACGAAAACTCATCCATTGAACGAATAAGCGAGGCCAACAATGGTCCGTGTGTTTCGATTATTGCGTCATTTCAGTCCTGTAAGGATGTAAATACAGATCCGCGTGCAAAATTCGACGCAAAGTGGTACCAGCAAGGTGTGACTCCTCGAACGATGGCCTTTCTATGTTCTTGGCCTCAACTATATTTTTATCACAGAACGACCAATTTCATATTACGCCTGTACCACTTCTACGCGTTGCTCGGTTGTTAAACGATCAAACGATCCCACTTTGGATGTATATATTCTGAATTATGAGTGATTAACAACCAAACCAACAGATGGCCCACCCTATACATTAAATACCACCTATGCAAGTCGAAAAACTCAGACAGAAAACAATCATAAACAAAGTTAAGTGCAAAGCTAATAAAGCAGAGTTGAGGGAATCAGCTTATCGCTCATTCAAAAAAAAAAAAAAAAAAAAAACAAAAGTCAAAGACAAAGTCTCTGCCTATGCAGGTAAACATATCCGTGTAATAGCCAGTACAACAGTCCCCAAACCAATATCTTATTGCGTATCTGATTTAAAACCTCAGTTCGTTAAAATGAATTCAAAATAGAACCGGGCACAACCAAACACCCAGATGAGGGATTCGCAGCTGTTTCTATTTAAAGCAAAATTAAGTATACGTAGCCAAGTTAGGCGAGTTTTGTGCGTGCCAATTAAATGAACCACCACCATGTGCAATTGCGAACCATTTCAAAGCGGCAATAAAAGTCATGGTGCTAGATGAACTTGCAGTGGGGAGTGGTGGTCTATGGCAAGCTATTTTTGTAAACGAAATAATGAGTCTGAATAGCATTCATTATGATTTTACGAAGAGGGCATGAGTGGACTAGACATATATCTACTATAGGTACATGACTTTAACGAGTCCTCTAACTGAGCTACTTTGAAAGCAAGCGCATATGCGATCAGGAGTCCTTAACTATAGTTATCAATTAGAGTTTTGGACTACGTAAGAAATTTTCTTAAAGCTAGTCATAATTGGCTTAAACGAAAAGGTCTGTTCTGTGATGGGCTGTTGGCAAACATGGATGGAAGGATAATGTTCATCTTGAGCCTTGGCTTGGAGAAATCAAAAACGTCAAAAAAATAAGTGTGGTATCAATCATGTTATTTAGTCAACCTTTAGACAAAAAAAATCCTAGTCATCCATTAGCCACAAAGACCTAATACAATACAATAAGGGTATACATTAGGTCTAGCAGGTGTTGTATTGTGCAATACCAGGGAACGTTCATAAGCTTGTCATTGCAACACTTACTCATTGTTTTCATTGTTAGTGTTGCATAGATTGCATAATTTTTTATTTTGTTATTATCATTTCTCTAACAAAATATTAACACATTTAGGTAGATTTATAAATCGCAAATGACCGCTGTTGACCTATAACTAAATTAAAGTTTCTGCAAATTTAATATTCATTAATGTTGAAAAAAAAAACTTGTGATAGCTTCACAAAGTTTTGCTTTTTGCTGATACAAATGATTAACGATCATGCATGATTAATCTGAGCTGCTTTAAGCGTATTTTTAGTTCAATATACTCATACGTTTACAAATTTTTTTTAATTTTTTATTCAGTAAATAAATTAGTCGTTGCTTTTTGCAAGAAGTAACTACAACATTACTAAGGAGAAGATACTTGATTTTGTACACATTGTATGAGTTTAATCAGGCACTATTTAAAAAGGGTGTTTTTTTAAGAGCGTAAGAAATTTAATTTGACATAAAATAACGAAAAATTAATGATCGGAAGGAAATTTGTATGCTTTTGGACGGAAATTCCATTTTGAGAAAAATTCTATTTCGAACGTAAATTTCAAAATTTAAAAAAAAATTTCATACAGTTTTATTCATGGCTCGTGAAGTTCGATCGAAATCAAAAGTTTTAGATAAATAATTCGTTTGTTTATAAAGATATCGTTACCAAGTTTGGCATTCCAAAATTTTTTATTGTTCTCAAGGTCTGTACTAAATTTCATCAAAATCGGTTGACTATATCATATAGCGCCCATAGGGCCGATACAGTTTAGTAAAAAAATTATCAAAATCAGTTTAGTACAACCACATTAAGTAAAGACACTTTTTGTTTTATTTCGAAAAATGTTTTTTTCGAAATATCTCGAAATCCGTCCAAAAAAAAAATTTTTGGACTGCATTTTCGGTTTTAACATGCCATTTGACTACGGAAATGACTAAAACATGTTGAGGATACAAAAATTTTTTAAAATTTGTAAACTAGTTTAATTCGTTATATAGAAGGATGATTATGTGCACCGTTAAATTCACAAGATGTTCCATAAGTTTGTTAAACGGAGAACTAAAGATATATATCAACAGCTAGGAAGTTCTGCTAAGTTTGTTAAACAGACAACTAAAGATAAATATCAACAGCTAGGAAGTTCTACTAAAGCGTAATATATTTTTTCCTATGATAAGAATGGTCAAAACAAATAACAGCTTACAGTTGTCGTTATTTAAAGATATGATAAGCTAAAAAAAACAGCCTTTACAATCAAATTTTGTAAACAAACAACATTTTTATGAATGGCTGCAAAATTCAAAAAAGAAAATTTTTTTATAAAAGAAATTAGATTCTTAAAAATATATAAATTTTGATCCTAACTAAATCACAATTTTTGATTGTTGGTTATTTGTAAAAAAAAAAATTAAAAAAAAAAAATAAAATTAAAATAAAATAAAATAAAAAAAAAATAAAATATAAAATAAAAAATAAAATATAAAATAAAAAAAAAAATAGAAAATAAAAAAAAAAATCAAAATAAAAAATTTAAATATAAATAAGATAATAAAATAAAAAATGTGGTACAGTCGAGGCGGTGCCCGACAGTGGAATACCCTATACCTTTTGCGCAAAAAAATTTTTCCTGCATATTCCATCTAAGAACTTTCCAATTGGAATTTATTTTTTTTTTGGTGAAAATCGATATTTATACCTATAAGTTCCCTAAATTTTTACCCATTTTGATGAAACAACAAAGAACTTATTTAAAGTATACGGGGTAAGTTTCAAGTTGGTATGTTGAGGGGTGTGGGAGAAAACACGGTAAATGGATTGCGGGGGGTGGGGGGACCGCATCGATAAAATTTGGATTTGTGGATTTGTTCCTTAGAGCCACATGAATGAGCTTACCAAAAATTGTGATTCTAGGTCACTTGTAGCCATAATTGCGTAGAGTGAAATATTGACGCAGTTTATTGGCAAGGGGAGGTGAAATTTGCACATTTTTGACTATAACTTCTGTTGTATTTGTCCGATTTTGTTCATTTTTTACACATAGATGCATGTAACTACAACGCATCGCTCTCTTAAATTTCAGGTGAAAATATGAAAAGGTGTGGCTAAAAACCGCGAAACTCTACTGCGGGGGAACGGGGGAAGATATTGACATGATTCAACAAACTTCATCTTCTTAGGAAATATGCGCACCAGCTGGTAAAGTTTCGTGTCTCTAGCTCTTATAGTCTCCGAGATCTAGGCGTTCATACGGACGGACATGGCTCAATCGCTACCCGAGGTTATGATAAGCATTTCGGTATAAAGGACTTGGGGTCTGCCACGCCTCCTTCTGTCCGTTACATACATTGCACAAATCTAGTATACCCTTTGTACCTATAGGTACAGGGTATAAAAACAAATTAAATAAAATCCTTTTGAAATCGATCCAAACCACGTAGCTAAACCTCATATATATCTTGAACCAAAGCAAAAAATTTAAATGTGCTTAAAAAATTTAAATACAGATAATAAATTTGCAATTACTTTCAACAAAACTCTAAAGGAAGTCGTCATAAAATTGCATTTACGAGTTGGTTTTAAGTGGCCTTTAATTAGTCATCAATGGATTATTACACGTTAAAAAAAAGCTACAGCTGTCATACAAAGACAAGAGAAAGGAATACTTGTTAAAGCCAATAAAAACCAATTTAGCGATTAGATTTCAGCAACTTATCTATTGTTATTTCAGCCATGAAAACACTCTGCCCACTTTTTGCTGCTTTCTATTTAGTTAAGTTATATTAAAAGTTCATTTACCGTGAAAAGTTCTTGACCCAATCACCTCAATTAAAAAGCTAAACAAAGCGCAAAAGCAGGACAAAAAAACACAAAATGGAGCAACAAGAAATACTATACCCCATATATAAAGAAATCAAACAATGTCAATCAAATGGGAAAGTTGAGGCCGTCCGTATCAATTTGCATGGCAATCGAGGCTGCTGTGCTTTACATAGCGGAAGCTGATACCAGATCGTGTATATATAGTCGAAGTGCCCCCAAGCAGCCAAACACTTCCAATGCACGCAATTTGCACATGGCACAATATATTATATATCTAGTATATAAAATATGTATCGCTTGTATCACGATTTTAACAATGACAATTGCTGGGAACTGCGTCGCAAAAAAATTAGTTTGGATATTGTCTGGGGGTTCAATGCACCATGGTCCAACCCCAGCGGGCCTTTATGAATGATAAGTTAATAAAAACAAATCAAAAAAAAAAAGAAATTTTGGGAGCATTGGCCTGCTACCCAACTAATAAAAACAAAAAAAAAACACAAAAAGCAAAACAAATTTGGCCAAAATGAATGAACAAATAATTCGCAGAGCAAAATGCGCCAAAGCGGCAAAAGCAAAGTGCAGCAGACAGCACATCATAGCGCACAAAAATGTAAAAGTATCTCTCAGATACAAACACACGTAACCATTTGATTATAGCCAACTGAAACTGCCACAACTGGTTTGCTATGTATGGTGAAAATTATAGTTGAAACTCAAAACTGTTGGCGGAAATCTCTTTGAAAAATGCGACACAAGTTTGTTTTTTTTATATATATTTATTTTAAACAATTTTAAAATATTTTTTGCGCTCTATCTTGGGGCATATTAATATTGCAATGACTTTTGCAGTTTTTAGATCGGGTTTTCTTTTTTTTTCGAAGAAGTCTTTCTTGTCAACTTTCATCGACTAGGCCATTTTTTCGAAATTTTTATTTTTTTTTCAGAAATAACTAGAAAATTTTAGAAAAATCTTAATTTTTCATAATTTAAAAAATAAATATACACCTAATTGTTTACACGGTAGATACGTTTCAGAAAAAACACTTAAAGTAAATCCTTAAGATGCTATGAAAATAAATTAGAAAAGGCAATTCCTTAACTAAATTTCTAAAAAATTAGATTAATATAATATAAATATTTTTTTTTAAAATTTCAATCAAATAGCTTTTTTTAATAGTGCTAAACTGAATGAATATAAAAAAAATTTGTTCTAGAACGTGTGTAAAAACAGAATTGGGTATATTTTCTAATTAATTTCGGAAAATTTCTTCTATAATATAAAACGTTTTCGTCCACATTTTTTTGTACCTTGCTCCCGATCGCGGAAAATTTTGAAATGTGGCGTAGTTCCTACTTTTTTCTTGCTTTTCGTGGTTTTCGCCAATAATTTTCCAACAATCATAATTTTTTTTTTTTATAATAAAAATAATATTTTTATTTTTGTCGGGCATAAATACAGATTAGAAATAAACCAGAGCTGTCTAGTATAAATTTTGCGTGTTGTTCGAATTGATGTCACTTTAATACTAAATGCGTTCTACAAAGGGGTAACCAAACATATATTTCGATAACATGTTGCTTAAAACTATCGATTGTGGAACTTGGCAAAAAAAATAAATAAAATGAGAGAAATGCTGTAATCGATATACAGCAACGACCAAATTTGCGCAATGCAGCATTCGTTGCTCAACAAATACATAAAAAATATTGTACTAGCACGTATCCACAAGTGTATCTTTTATGTATTCAAATAGTATTTTTTTTTCGCAAAAATATTGTTTGACAAAACCAATCCAAACAATATGATACTTTCAAAGAGCTTATTGTTGTTGCTCACGTTGTTAGTCGGGTATTTTTGCCTTTATGCCTCGTTGTTAGTGTTGTTCATTCTTGCCTTGTTTATGCTCGAGAAACTGAACATATTTCACTCAATTTTGGTGAAAGTATAAACTGGAAGTATGTATACATTGACATTGAACAAGGAAGGAATCAATTTTGCATAATTAATTATTATTATTAATAATAATGTTTTACTAAAAGTATCAATGAAAAGCTAAGAATGCACATTTTTTTTTATAACATTAATAATCCCAAAAGCGAAAGATCTTAGGCCACTGTGCAGAATTTTATTAAGTTAGCTTTGAAATTGAAAACTTTAAGTGTACTTAAAAAGACGAATGGACAGTTTAAATTACGCCGGTCATATCAGGTTTTTTTTTCTTAAGTTTTTATGCTTGGTTTACTTTATAAAAAAATTTTACCGACTAGCTAATTATTATTGCTCACAATTTATTGAGAACAAGAATTTTCAAGTCTAGTCTCCATTTAAAAAACTTGCAAAACAAGTTTACGTGAGAAAAAAAATAAACTCAAGCATCATTAGTTTAAATAAATATACTGATATAAATATATGCTATTATATAATTTATTTTGCCCGCACGTGGCTTCAAAAAAAAAAAACTTAAATTGTTATGCTTTATAGTTTTGTAATCTTCAATCTATTGTTTAATTTTATAATTTGCATAAGTAACGCAAGATTTTCCAAATGATGAAGTATTTACATTATGTGTCTCAGTTATTACATAAAACGCAAACAATCAATCAACGAATACGTGTTTTTATTTTTTTTTTTTTGTATAAAAAAGTCATTAAAATAAAATTATAGGCTATTGATTCAAGTCAATCAATTTTGTAAATGAAACTAATTTATCTTTCGAATGCACTGGATTTTAAAACCAGTTTTTCTCAAGTGCCTGAACTTTTTTTTTACAGCATATTTTTAAGACCTTAATTTTTAAGTTTATACGTCTCAACATTAATTCGAAAACGATGTAATTCTTTAATTTAGTGCTCTTTTTAGTATTTTTTTTAAGCTTTCAAGGTAACTTAAGCAGCTTCCACGCTTGTTGTTTTAACCTTTTAAATTTGATTAATTATTTAGTTCTTTTTTGTTTTTGTTGTAAACATATAAAATATAAAAATTAAAAAGGTCACACATATATCTTTAATTAATGCATAAAACATGAATTTATTTTTTAAAAATTACCATTTTCATAATGATCAAGAAACAGCAGTTCAATCGATGTCGGATTGCTATGTGTTCGCAGTGAAAATTTTTCACATTAAATTTAAATGCAAAATTTGGAATATGAGTATTTTCAGGGAAAGGTGATACACCGTGACCAAAAAATTAAAAGTTAAATAAATATGTTTTAACTTGTATTCTAAAGTTATAAACGCCACAACTAAGGTTGTAAGATCTCGTAAAAATTCGCTAAAAAGCTTAAAGCTCATAATTTGTTTAGACAAGCCTATATCTAAAAGTATCTCCTATTTATCAATTTTTATAATTATATTATTATTTTTTCAACATGTGAAAATTCAAGTTTTTAATATTAAAGCTAAAATTTAAGTTTTTCTTGACTTAACTAGTTTAAAAAAAAAATTGAATAGGCAAATAATTTAAATGAAAATATCAGTAACATCACGCCAAATCTAAAAAAAATATTTTACTTTATAACTTGCAAAATTAAATAACATCTTAAAACACACTAAAAAAGTTTTATACAAAAAGTCTTGCCCGATTCGCAGTCCAAATTCACTTTTATTTTATGTAACGTCACGCCAATAGTTTTTTTGTTCATATCTTTTAATCGCTAAGACCAATTGTAGATCTTTTTTTTCCTAATTTAAGGGTGCCTAGTATAATTTTATTTTTTATACCCTGTACCTATAGGTACAAAGGGTATACTAGGTTTGTGCAATGTATGTAACGGACAGAAGGAGGCGTGGCAGACCCCAAGTCCTTTATACCAAAATGCTTATCATAACCTCGGGTAGCGATTGAGCCATGTCCGTCCGTCCGTCCGTCCGTATGAACGCCTAGATCTCAGAGACTATAAGAGCTAGAGACACGAAACTTGGTAAAGACCAGCTGGTGCGCATATTTCCTAAGCAGATGAAGTTTGTTGAATCATGTCAATATCTTCCCTTGTTCCCCCGCTGTAGATGTTCGCGGTTTTTAGTCTCTGAAATTTAACAGAGCGATGCGTTGTAGCTACATGCATCTATGTGTAAAAAATGAACAAAATCGGACAAATACAACAGAAGTTATAGTTAAAAATGTGCAAGTTTCACCACTCCTTGCCAATAAACTGCGTCAATATTTGACTCTACGCAATTATGGCTACAAGTGACCTAGAATCACAATTTTTGGTAAGCTCATTCATGTGGCTCTAATGAACAAATCCACATCCAAATTTTATCGATGCGGTCCCCCCACCCCCCGCAATCCATTTACCGTGTTTTCTCCCACACCCCTCAACATATCAACTTGAAACTTACAAAATATAATTAAAATAGCTTCTTTGACGTAACTTTCGATTTTCATCAAAATCGGTACAAATTTAGGGAACTTATAGGTATAAATATCGTTTTGCACCAAAAAAAAAAATAAATTCCAATTGGAAAGTTCTTAGATGGAATATGCAGGAAAAATTTTTTTGACACAAAAGGTACAGGGTATTCCACTGTCGACTGTACCACATTTTTTTATATTATGTTATTATTATTATTATATTTATTCATAGACTACTGTAGAGCTTAATTATGCGTTTACGAGTAGTCGCCACTCACTAAGTGAGCATTAATACATTATTTAATTAACTTGAGAATGTTTAAAGTAGTAAACAAATAGGGTGATTTTTTGATCATTTTTTTTTTAAATTATTTGTTTATTTTAATTCAACAAAAACAGAAAATTTGTATTAATAAATGCTTATTCCGGTAGAATTGATGTAATTACAAATATTTAAAATAACAAAAAATAAAGTGTGATTTTTTTAGCATTTCTTTTCCAAAAAATTTGCTTAACATAGGGTGGGCCATCTGTTGCTTTATTTTTTAATTGCATTTAATTCGTATATTGGCCCACCCTATATAAGCTAAAAGTAGTTTTATGACTTTGAGGCTTTTTGTTGTTTGCATTAACATGATGGCGCATATTGTATGAAGCTGCATGTAAGCCTTATAAACAAAACGATATCTACCTCTTGTCGATAAAAAACTGATTGATGTGCCAGTAAGTGTATAGCGACTTTTATCGATAATTCAAATTGATTGATGTGTGCATTCCCAGCACACACAAGTGTGCACTGATGCATATTAAACATAATTGCATGTTTCGCACACCTTCCACACTATGCGGCACATGTTTAAAATCAAGTATCTGAGCGCTACATTCTATAATAACAACACCTTCTAAAGTATCTATCAAATGTAAATTGCTATTAGTGTGACCATGTTTCTAACTTAAGCTACTTTGTTGACAAATTACAACATTTAAATTGCAATCGTTTTCTAAAAATACGCCGATAATTTACAGACTTCAGTCAGACGGCGAGACAATTTTTTTAAAACGCAATTTAAGCGATTGAATAACGACACATGCAAAAAATAAACAATAAAAAAATAGAACTATAAAAATAAAGTACAAAATGCATAATATTAAAAGGGAAAAAGCCAAAACGTGCAGTCGAAATGTACCTCGCACTACAATTTACTACACTATGAATATATAAAAAAATATATAATATAAAACAATAAAACAATTTTAAGTTTTTTTTTTTTTATAATTTAAAGCATGTAAAGCTGATAACAATGTCTAGCATTCAAATGAGTCGGTCGGCATTTAATCAATAATAAAAATACGCAACTATTAGATGAAAATCTATGCAGCATACTTTCAACTTGTCACATTTATTTAAAAGTCTATTTTTGGCCAAGTCTAGTTTCTTTAATTTTAGACACAATGCCAACCAAAAGCCCTAACCATACGACTGTTGTATCTTTTGTATATAATCTATCTGCAGATATGTTTCGTATCTTTTGCGTACGTAGCTGCATCTTTTGTTATACACGGCACATGTCAAAAGCATTTCCATATGCTTCATTTACAATTGTCTGTCATTTAGGTTTTATTTTTAGTCCATATTATGGGCTCTGAGCTGTGTTTTTCCAGCAGCTGTTGGAATTTCCAGAAATAAAATGTTGCAGGTAGCTTAAGAACATTTGAAAAATTTAAGCTAATGAAGGTCTACGCGGAATTGAGTTATTAAAAGGTACTTAGTAACTAAAAGATACAAGTCATAGACAATTTCTTAAAAATTGAACTGAGCTGAATGAACTCTTGAGGAAGAATTTTTTGGCAGAAATTTGCGCATTTTATTAAATTTTTTTTTGCACTTGAACTCTATAAAATGAACTCACAACACTTAAGCATATACATAAATTCCAAAAAATTTCGATTTATATACATACAAAATTGAGTTAATTTGAACTTCAACACAAGACTTCTTTAAAACTGGATGCTGATAATGAAACTGGTTCATTTGGTTTTTAAACGGGAAAATATATATTTGTTTATATAAAACAAAAACCCGTTCCTGCGTATAAGCAAACAAGTCAAAAAAAACACACAAAAAACGATCAAAACAAAATATGCAAAGTGAAAAGCGAAAAGCGAATCTTTTAGCATGTGTTAAGAGCGGCCAGTTATTGCATCAGCTGTTTGATTTGTGTATCCACAAGATACATACATTTGATTTTTGCTCTCTTATTTCTTTTTGTAACAGCTGTTCAGTTTGTTTTTTGTTTTTGTATATGCATGCATTTCTATATGAACATCTGATTCAATGTTCAGCGTCTTTTTTTAAGGCCAAGTGTGAAAATATGTATATAAACATGTTTGCGATATATTTTTTAATGCACTTACAAACAAGCCGTGTATAAATAAACAAAGCTCTGTGCAATATTTGTTATGTATACAAAAATTTTAGCTGCTTATCTATATAAGTTGACACATTTTTTCATTTCTAACTTGTTCAAATCTGTCTGGCGCATTCTTAATTACAAAACCGTGACAATAACAATCGCAATGATAATAATTCCAACAATAGATAGTGCTTGGAACCGCTCAAAATGTCTGGCAGACATTTGTCTGACATTTTATTAATGGGTTTTCATTACAATTCGAGTTTTTTTTTATTTCTTAATATATTTTTTTCAATTGTCATCTTATTTTTATTTTTGGTTTCATATAAATGAGTTGTTGGCATTTTTATTGTTGGTCTACTTGATATATCAATTTATTTTATTTTTGTAACCATGTCAAGTACGTTTATTTGGTTTTTGGCTATTGAATTTCAAAGATTACATTTTGTAAGATACAAAATAATACTGCAGCTTGAGGTGCACATAAGACATAATCAAGGTTCTCACTGTTACAATTAGTTATTGTACGAGTTTTGTTTTTCAACAAACACAGAGTGGACAGATCTGAACAGAGCGTCGTGGAGTTCGACATTTTTTAGTTGGAAAGATGCAACAAGGCTACACAAAAAAAATGTATCTTGAAAAATTGAATTTACGAGTAAGTGGATGAACAAGATGCGTGGATGAACTTAATTCGTTTTTTCAACAATGAAGCACCATCGAAAACTACAGGTGGTTCTCAGAATTAAAGCGGGGCCTCCGTTCGCTCAACGACGACTTTCGTGAAGGTCGCCAAAGTACTCTGTTTCGAACAGAAATGATCGATGCTGCATGCAAACTAGCTAATCCCAGGACATTGCTTACACAGGGTGGTCCATCTTTATATGACCCGTAGACTACACAAATTTCAAGGCACATTGAAAGCGTGAGTTCAAGGAGATATTTATCACGCCGCTCTGAAATTGTTTATCAAAAGCCATTTCTCAATGGTTTGTATGAAAGAACCTCTTCTCTATGACCAAAAAGTGGAAGTCTGGTGTGGAGTTTCTGCTTTCCTGTTCGCTTGATATCCAAAAAGGGTGATTTGGACTAGCTATCCAATTTAACTACTGGACTTTTGTTTTTTTTTTTGAAACTGTTTGAATTCTAAAGTTTATATCGATAAGCACATTCAAGAAAAAGATCACGCGTGAAATATCGGCTATACCAAGAGCAACGCTTGAAAAAGTAATGGAAAAAGCCGAAAAGAGAGCCCATTATGTTATCACAGTAAAAGGTGAAATTTTTAACAAAATCTTACATAAATAGTAGATTATATTTATCGCCTTGGATCAAATTAAATGAATGACAGCCGTGAAGCTCCGAAAGATATTAAGACCTAGTGACGTGCGATAAATCGTAAGTCTATCAGCATGAATTGAAACAGATATAGATTGTGTAGATCTTGAAAGACGAGCCGAGTTCTGTTCGAAGCAATTTAAAGCAAATAATTGCCATTTAAAAGCCTTTTATTTGTCAGAAGTGTTTTGTGAATTGAGGACAAATTGTCGACGATTTATAAATTTTTCACACGATCATGGTCATTTTAAACACCCACAGCGTTGAATTGATGGTATAGAGACTATAGACGTATAGTCCAGATTTGGCTATACTTGTTTATTTGTTTTCACAAATTGATTGAATTGAAAAGTTTTATTTTTGTCTACATAAAACGCAATCCTCATTTTAACAATGAATTTTTGTAAATATGACGTAACCTTTAATTTTTTAAGAATAGAGCAAAATCAATTTTTAAACATTTAAGGCATAAAATCTTTTAATAAAAATTCGCAGGGCCTGACCTCAAGCAATCAAAAACTATAAGCTTCGACAAAAAAGCTATTGTTCTAAAGCTTAAAATTGGAGTAAAATATCTACATAGCGATTTCAATGTCTTTTCAAAAATATTCATTTACCCTTTGCATACAATTATCTAAATTTTTGTTGAAATGGTCTCACTCAAACCCAGACACACTCGAGTCAATGAACACTTGTAAAAGTATATGTATGACCCTGAGTTATTTGAAGAATACAACCATACATGCTACACATGTACGCTTAAACATAAATAAACGCGTATGTAGCTCCAAAAACAGAAACAAACAAAGCACGTGCGTTTAATCTTGATAGAATTTGTATTGAATTAATTTAGTATAACTCAATGCAAAATATAAAAATAAAAAAACTATAAACAAAACAATATGCAAGACATTTAGTTTATATACAACACCAATATGCAAATTTGTGAGAGTGCGCAAAATAAAAAGTAAGAGAAAAACTACGTATAATGAGATATTGTAATGGCGCTCAGCTGTTTTCCTTTTTGGCTGACGTACTGCGCTGTAGTAATTTGTTTTTGTTTTTCATTTGCCTTTGCCTTTGGGGCGCGTGTGCTTTTTATGTTCTTTGACAATGGCGCATTGTTAATAACTTTGCAAGTGGAATTTGTTGTTGTTTTGTTTTTGTTTTCGGGGTTTAATGAACAAAATAGCCAAGCCTCTAACAAAATGTAAAAACAATGTTAATATAAACAAGTTTATAAGCACATTATGTACACACGCACACACCTCTATCATAAATATGTATTATGTTGATGTGACGAAGTTGCAAAAAAAAAAAAAAACAAAGTGCCAAACAATGACTGTCAAGCACGCACACAGACACAAATACACAACTAATGCTAGGTTTACACCGTTCCACACTGTTCCATGCCAAACGTGGACAAAAGCCAAAAAAGTGTTTACATTGTTGTCATGTGTCATGCTAAGTTTACACTGGGCCACCATGTTGCAGCATGATATATGCCAAAGGTTGTCAAAAGTAAACAGTAAACACTCCTATATATGTATATGCAAGTTTGCAAAAAGTGCGCAATGGATATGTTCGTCAATTAAAACTAAAAACAACTTAAGCTTTTTATTATTTTTTTAGTAAATGTGAAATGAACTGAAATACCCCAAAATTTGTTTTAAATAATGAGGCATACAATAAAATTATTCCCTAATGCATATTCCGTTCATTGGAAATGAAGTAAAAGTAAATTAATTTTTACTAAATGTGAAATGAATTGAAAAACCCCAAAATTTGTTTTAAATAATGAGGCATACAATAAAATTATTCCCTAACGCATATTCCGTTCATTTGAAATGAAGTAAAAGTAAATTAATTTTTACTTCATTTTTGTGAAAGTTTTATCAAAGCTAACCTGAATATTTAAACGGCTTTTAAGAGTAAAATGCATTATAAACAAATGTAGCAGTCTTGGCCTAATAGTGCCAAGGGTTTCGTGTTAAAATTGAGCTTTCCTAACAATTAATGTTGCCATATAACAAAATAGTACTTATATACAAAAATACATTTCTTGCTTAGTCAGCTTAGTACAGCGCCCAACACTAGAGCAACAAAAAACTGTGCCAGCTTTTATAACCGTGTGTATGTGTCAATAAATACTAGACTTATGTTTACACTAAAAAAATAGTTCTATGCATTTGTTGATAAGCTAAATTGTGTGCGTGTCGTAACGCAGTGTAAACCTAGCATAACCGAGCGCTATCTCTTTTACATCATGTCTTATCTTACCTTGCGATGGCGTCCTTTGTAGACCACAGCAAAGGCGCCATGGCCAAGCATATCCTTGGAGCTGTACTCATACTCCCCGACAATATTCATTGCATGTGAAAAATGCAAAAAATTTCTTTAAAAGCAAATGTTGGCAGCGGCGTTGACGTTAACTGCGCTGCGCTGCTGTCGGTATTGGCGTTTTCCTTTCTTTGTTTTCCGCCGTTTTTAAGTCACTTAAGAACTTGGGTAAGCCACCCTCTCGCACACACGCACACTTGACTAACGCATATACTGAATGGTGGGGGTGTGGGTTGGGGGTTGTTGTTGCTGCTTCTCTCAGCTGCTTTCAATTGCAATTGCGGAAAATCAATTTTTTCGCATCACTCAAAATAGCCACGCACAAGTTTAAAACACTTTTGAAGTGTTGCTATTTATAGCTTATTATAGTGCAATTCACTTGTTATAAACAATTATAAAAAACACTTTGCTAGCATGTATTTAAATTAAGACTTTCAATGCTTTTTACACAAGCTGTATACACTCAAATAAGTGCGGAATTGCTAGCTGGCTATATAACTTTAGTGTGCACGCTTTTTATCATAAAACAAAATATACCGATAAACGCGTGATTTTACTTTTAAATTTATATATTTATATGTACATATATTTTCGTTTAATATTTTATATTTTCTTCAATATTAATGTATTTCTTTTTCAATACTTCGCGAGACTGACTATTGAAAAGGAAACGAAAACATGGACGTCGAAAACACGAATAATCTGAAATCAAAAGCAAGAGCGAGTAAATGAGTAATAGAAGAATATTTGTACTCATTACTGCCAAGCTGCCAACTTTTAGAAAGATTGCATATAATCGAGTAAAATTTAGCGATACCTTACGAATTGCCATCACTAATTTAAACGCAGCAAAGTTGAGAAAAGCGAAAGAGTGAAATAAAACTTTAGTGTACACAAAAAAATAGTGAAAAACTATTTTTGTACAAAGTGAACAATAAGCAAACGCAAGGTAAGTTTAGTTAGTTTTTATACATTTATGCAAAAAGCAAACAATCAATTGAATCTTGGCTGCACTATATGCATGCATGTGTGTACGTGTTTGTGTGAAAAGAAATCGCAGATAGATAAGACAACACGCAATAGCAAAAAGCGGAATAAGTGAGCTTATATATATGTAGTATATATATATGCACTTGCACATAATGCTGCTGAAATAAAAAGTGTAAAAATGCTTTATTTAATTGTTTTTGTATTTTTGCAGCATTTTCATCAATAAATTTACAGCTTTTTTGGACAGCATGAGTGCGTCGAGTGAGGGTGGCGCGGGCGGTGCGATGGGTGGCGGCAGCGGAAGTACAGCTACCTCAACAACAGCAGGTATGTGAACAATATCAATATGTATATAAAAGCACTTACATATATACAATGTATGTGTGTATTTTTTTTTTGTGCAAATGTATTAGCATTGTGTTTGTGTATAAGTGTGTGTTTTGTTGTTACCGAGCATTCGTGACAGTGCTGCCAACTAGTAAGAATATTTATTCGTAATCGGTTATCGTTAAAACGATAAAAGTAACCATGTGTACGCGTCCAATTTGTATTTGTTCAAAACGCATTATTTTTGTTAACTTTTTGCTAAAAATTAAACACCTGCAGCAAATCTCAATATCGTTAAGGCCATTCAAACGCACGTACAGGCTATGCGCCAATCGAAACCCATCATATCAACAACGATAACACGCGCTCATCCACACACAAACGTACAATTGCGTGCCGTAAACAAAAACTCATTGCTTCATTTGCCCGCAGCCCATTCCACAGTTGCCGCCAAGATTACACACTTGAAACCCGATGGGAGTCTTGCAGGCCAGCCTGGGTCGATTTCCATTACAGGCACTCCAGTTGGCGGCACCATCATGACCGGTGGCACCATTAAAGTAGCTACTGGTGGAGGCATTCAAACATCGATTAGCGGTACACCAATTGCACTCAATACCGGCCAGGCTACCACGTCCGCGTCCATACGTGCCATTGGCGGACAGTCAACCCAAGTGCGTGTTGTAATGCCTATGATTAAGCAAATGGAGAATGTCTCGGGAACAGGTCGCACTCAGATCACAGCAATACCGGCAGCACCAGCTCGTAGCGTTTCCAATGCATCTATCACTGTAACAAGGCCGGTAACACAAGCAACATATCTACCACGCGCTGGAGTCACAGCTACACAAATGAGCGGCATAGGTGTCACGACTGCACAGCGTTTGGTCACTCCTCTGCGCGCCACAGCAACATCCTCCGTTTCGGCAAGTGTTACCCCGGTAGCCACTGGCCTGACCTCGGCAGGTAGCTTCGTGCGCGGTACTGCGGTTAACCGCAGCAACGTTTCGCAGCCATCTACTGTCATTTCGTCGGCCAACAATGCAGCAGCAGCTTGGATGCAAGGTACTACTGGCCAGGTACAGCTTATACGCGCCATACATCAGCAAAGACACCGCATAACAACTACAGGCGGCGCTGCTGGTCAAATGGTTTCTGGCCCAGGTCTAAGCAACGTCGCGGTCAGCGGCAGCATTATGACTACAACGACGACGCCCGTGCAGACGCCCGGAGGAGCAACAGGTTGAAATTAGAATACTATAATAAATTAGTTGGTGCTTAAAAATTATATATTTTAAACCTTATTGCAGCACTCTCTGTAACCGCTGGCCAGGCAATGTCACACACACCTCAAACAGGACCATCTGGCACTCCACAAGCCTACGTCGCCACTGTCTTGCCACCGCGACAACATCAGGCAACGCTCGTCTACTCATCCAATATGGCTGCTCCTCCAAATACGAACCCTAATGCTGGCCCGCAGTTTAATCCCAGTGTGGCTGCTGCCCAACGTTTTGCCGTAGCCACGCCGCTGGGTACCGCATCAGCCACCACACCAGGCGGCACCACAGTCACGCCCCGTTCCGTGCGTCCCATACCGCTAGGCAAATCTTTTGCCACAAACATAAGTATACGTACGCCGAGCATACCACAGCTAACTGCATCGTTAGCGCAAGGCAGTATGGGTCCCTCCACACCTGTAAGTGTATCCAGTGCTACAGTAACCGGACGCAATGTCGGAGCTGCGGTTAGTGTAGCACCAGTGCTGACTACGGCAAATCTACCAACCACGCGCATTATACAGCTTCAGCAACCGGCAACGGGCACTGCACAGCAAATAATTGGATCGACAGCGCGCTTGACAGGCAATGTAATGCTGCAGCCGTTCATAATGAGCACTGCAGCAGCCAAGATGGGTGGACGAATACCCGTGACCATGACTGCTAAAGTCCAGCCCTCGCTGACGATAACCCAGCTTCCCATAGGGAAGCTATCTACAGGAGGCAGTGGCACAGCTCCTCCAAATTTAACGACTCAGGGTGTAGCCAGCATACAAGCTTTGGGAAGCGGCACCTCGTCTACCCTTGGCACACCTACTGTATCGGTAGGTGGTGCCACAGTTACGCCCAGTGGTACTCAACTTGTCAACGTATCCCAAGGCGTTAGCGGCGGTGCACAGCTGCTCTCTGCTAGCAATCTTGTCACCGCTGGTGCAGGCACCGCTGCGGCTGGCGGTGCCACAGTGTTACCGCTAGCAATTAGTACAAGAGGTGGACCTGGCACTAATATATTAACCGGAGCCCTGACGCCGCTTAAGAACACAAGCGGCATAAAGATGATGATGACCCAAGCTGCAGCCACCGATGCAGGCAGCGGTATACCCACGGTTAGCGTAACACCGACAGGTGCGCCGACCAGTGTCTTCATACAACAACGCGCCGGGAGCACAGGCAGTGGAGTTACTGTATCGGCAGCTGCTGCAGGCGTAGCCACATCATCGGCTGCTGGATCCTTTTTGCCATCCGGCAGTGCCACTATTTACTACGAGTCCATGCCGGCAAGCAGCGTTCAGGTATCAACCGGTGTGCTTTCACTTACTACCACAACCGTCACGCAGAGCACGCATACTCACTCTCAGGCGCAGCTGGTTAGCAGCGCCGGCAATTTGTCCGTCTCATCGCTACCCTTTGTGAGTCATGCTGGTACCAGCGGCGGCTCCACAGCTACCTTCACAGTGGTGCCATCTGCAACTGGAGCACGTACAATTGGCCAGATACAACTTCCAGGCGCTACTCGGGAACTGGGATCTACTTTAGTACAGGCTACTGCCGGGCAGCAGCTTATCATTCCCATACACACTTCAGTAAAAGTGACAACGGGAGCTGCGCATTCTGGGCATGCAACAACAGGCGGAGGTGCCATAGTCAGCGCAGTGCCAGTTTCTAGTGCGGCGGGGGCTCTAGTTTCTAACTTTATGCGCAAACGTGAAGCGGATGGATCGCCCATACGTGCAGCTAAGAATCTAGCGCCTACATTGCTTTCCATGTCCAGCAATACACAATCGGGCACAGGAGCCGCTTCTTCCGGCGTAGCAGCCACTTTGACGGCAGTAAATCTACATGCAGCCAGTAGTGGCGCACCACCTGGTACCTCCTATAATATACAGCATGCCAATGTGAATATAGCTACATCGCTACCCGTAGCTGTGAGTACTTCGGCATTGACAGTTGAGGCGCTGGCTAAGAAGGACCGTGCCGCGCATGTGACCACAACAACAGCCCCGTCCACTCTATCTAGTACGCGTAATGTACGTGCAAATTCGCCAGACTCGTCCGATGGATCCACCACGGTTTCGGCCAATTCATCGCCTGGAGTTGAACAGCAAATGCAAGATAGTAATTTGGTGATTAATCGCATTGGCGACACGACAACTGGTGCAATAACCCGAGATAATGCCACCCATTTTAATCCAATTAATGAGGTAAGTAAAAGGTTCTAATATTTTTATGGGAGAACAATTTGGTTATTGAAAGAGTATATAAAATATAGGAGACATTAAAAATAATGAAATTTTTTTTGTGGTTTTAGATGTACTCGAGTCATCATGTGATGCAGCCAAATATTGCTCACGCATCAGTCAGTGCCCGTGCTGTAAATGCTTTTGATGCATCATCCCAGTCCCCTCATCAGCCCACAGCGCTGCCGGCGCACGTACACTCAATGCAGCTGCAGCAGCAGACATCCTTGACCGGAAACAATGCATCGGCGCGCATGAATGGCGGCACAAGCTATGAGTGCCCGCCACGCAAGAAAACACGTCGTTCCACGTAAGTTTACGATTAAATTAATTTAAATTTTGTCTTTAAGCCAGTCTCTTTTTATTTTAATTAAAGCAATGACAGTCAGCACTCGACACAGAGTCAGGCTTCGTTAACGTTGCCACCGCCTACTGGAGGCAGTGTTTCCAGTGCAGCCAGCGGCAGCAGCAGCATCAATGCGGGTGTCGGTAGCGGCATGGATATGTATATGCAGCAGAACAATGGGCTGCTACTTGCAGCTGCCAGTTTGCCCACAAGTGCGGAGAACAATCATCGTCTGAACAGTGGAACTCCAGCTGTTGCGGGGAATAAAGAGAATGCAAATCCTGTGGACTTTGTTTTGCGACGTCCGCGAAATTTCGCATTACTTAATGTGAGTATTGTTAGTTAAATACTAGGCGTGAAGGTCCCAACGGGTGCCGATTCATTACTGTGGAAATTTAAAAATTTGCTATTCAAGGCATCTATTTAAGATCTTTAGTTTCGACTTGTTTCGAAAAATGTTTTTGTTGTGTTTATGGATGAATTTAATATTTAATGCAATAAATTAATGCTTAATTACAGACTTACAAACCAACACACAAATTGGCCAACAATCATTTTCATAGATATACAGATGTTAAGCCCAGGGAGGAACGTCGAGCAACTGTCAACGATTTGGCCAATCAACCTAATGTTCAGGGCAAAATAAATGGCTGGAAAATTTTTCATTTGCGCGCACAAATGGAAGATTTGGTATAGAAACCACTTAAAATAAATATAATAGAATACTATACTAAACGATGAACTTTTTGCAGAATGAATCTGAGGAAGGCAGCCTTAACAAGTTGGAAACTATGCTGAAGGAACTCGAAAAAGACAAAGACAAACACACGGATATCGAGCGCATCAGTGAGCTACTGAAGGTAAGCTTATTATACTATATATGAACTTAAATTATATATTAATATTTTATCTTTTTAGGGCAACATACAACGTAGTAAAATCATTACGGAAGGTATAAATGAGGCACAAAATCAAATAATGAAAATCTTTGAGCACAAGCCGCATGTTTCAGATATAATTAATCGCTGTGCCTCGAAAAGAAATTTTAAAAAACGGGAAAAGATTTAATACTTTAAATAAAAGCGCTTAGGCTAAGAAGATTGTTGTGCATGTCTTGATATATGCTAGAACATCTGTTTATCCGGACTCCATCACTGACACTTAATGCTAAAATTAGCAATATTTTAACTTTCTCTATATAATTGTTTAAATACAATCATCAATTTGTAAAACAAATTACAAAGCATAAAACAAAATTTTTCCACTAAATACATTACCTATAAGTTTTAAAGTGCAAGTAGTGCAACAAAAAAAGGCACAAGAATAAAATTGATAAATTATTGTAAGACCTTGGTTTATTATTTCAAATTCTAGCTGATTACATTGGTGGAGGTGGCGGCACGCCATTAAACATGGGGTGCATGGCTGGACGAGGTGGTCCCGGCATGGGAAAGCCAGCAGGCGGCCCCATAGCTCTATGCATATTGGGTGGAGGTGGTGGTAATATTTTTGGTTCAAACTTAAAGGCAAATTGCAAAAAGAATTGCTTTGTATCACGATTCCAGTGCGTCCAAAACTTGCCCTCAGTCTTTTCCACCTCACGTGACGGCACCTTAAAGCCAATGGTCTCGTAGGGCTCGGCAGCGAAAAGCAGGTATTGCCATTTGCGATCCGGTGGCTCAATCTTTTGCTCGTAGGCGGACATAAAGCGATGCCGTGGCACAATACCTTCGGTAATTTCAGGATAATCTATTTGAAACAGCAATGACTGCTGGCCATTACTGGGCTCGCGTTGTTTGGTTACACGATAACCGGGTCTGCCAATTTTAACGAATTTCTTGGGTTCAACACGAGGCTTTTCAGGCGCCAGCAACGACGAAGGTGCTTCTTTGGCCTCTTTGGCAGCGCGTCTTGCTAAGTTCTCCTGATGCTTTTTACCCTGCGTATGTGCCAGGTAGCTACCCTCATTATTGTGCAAAGTAAGACATAATTTGCATTCATATGAGCCCAAATGATTCTTCATAAAATATGGATCCTTGTTCAGATCAATTGTCTCGAGCGCCAGCTGTCGCAAACGCTCCTTACGGTCGCGATTTGTTTCCGACCAAGAGGCGACACCGCCGCTGCCGGTTTTACCGCCGGCTCGATTTTGAAAATCCATTTTTTTAAATTTAATTCACAAAAACTACACCACAAGCCGAAAATGCAAACGTTTTAGTAGAAAAAAAGTTTAAGCGAGTGTTTGTTAGGGTTGTCAAGTTGATTGATTGACAATTAAAGAGCAAAGAAAATTTAACTAGTGTTAAATATTTAATTTTAACTTATTTATTAGGTCTAAATTAAATTGTCAAATTTATTAAAATTAATTAAATGTATACAAATTCAATCGTATTAATTATTAATTTAATTTATTAAAATGTGTTTACTTTTCGTTAACATGCTGACAACTCTGTTGCTTTATAAAACAGTGTTGCCCTACGTGCGTAATTTAGATTTGTTAAAAAGGGCAACACTTTCTGTAAATGCGTTTTGCACATGCTTTTTTTGTCAATAAATATGCTGTTCAAATTTCGCATAAGTTAAAATTGATAAACAAAATATTTAACAATTTTTGAAAATAAAAGTGCTTTTTAAAATGTGTGTTTTAAAGTGTTACAAACGGATATGCCAACGCTGAAGACATGCTCTTTTTTCGTTGTCTTGCATTTCGCGTGTGTTAATGCCACCCTATTTAGCATTTAACAAATTGTGAAATTTAGAAAAAACGCAAAAAAAAAGGAAATAGTTGTATTTAAAAATAAAAGATTTATAAAAACACAATCAATGGCATCATCATCAGGCAGTAACAAGGGGCCGTCGACGCAGTTGCCTCTGCCGTCACCAACGCAGAACGAAGCCCCAAAGCCAAAACGCATCATTAATAAAATACCTGTAGATTTTAACAAATTAAGGGAAGCGGGCTTGGATAGAAAAATAGCAGAGGCATTAAGCAAGCAAAAGTTCTTAAAAACTGCAGCATCAGCTAGTAACACTTCGTTGTCTGCCACTGCGTTGCCAATGGCCAGCAGCATTTGCAACATGCAACTGCAGCAGCAGCAGCAGCAGCAGCAGCAGCAGCAGCAGCATAGAGTCAATCAACGACTTGGTAAATATATATTGCCATATTATTTATTTAAATTATTAGTTCGTCTCCCATTATAATCCAATTTCGAAATCTGAACTTTTGTCATACAAGTGGCAGTTTTGATATCAAGACTACGAAACTATTTTGTGGTTGTATTGATCGAGTTGACGCTCTTTCCCCAAGGTCCATGGTTCGGTTCTATAAATAAGTGGTCGGTCGCTTTTTTTTTTACCGAGAGTGTTTTGCAATTGTCTTAGATATTTATTTTTTAAATCATTAACATGATTTTTTTTGGACTTAAGACTTTCGTCTTTTTTTAAACCTAAAACTTTCGACGTTTTTGTAGCCTTTTTTGTTTTGATTAGCTCGATCCAATTTTTATATTACAGAAATCCATAAATATAATTTTTTTTAGACTTCGACTTTTTTTAATTTAATTTTTTTTTGCAGCGATTCATAGTTTTTCTTAATTTTAGATTGTATTTGCCAAAAAATTTATTTAGTATAGCTTGTAATCTTTAAATAAAAAATTTCTATACCAGAAACTAACAATTTTTTCTGATCGAGAATAGCTCCAGTCCAAGAGTTGCGAAAAGTCTTGCCTTGGTATTTTGCAGCTCTGAAACTGGAGTATTCTATTTTTTTTTTTGAGCCTCCTTTTTTAAGCACATGTACAAGTGTTACCCTTAGCTCTATGTCATCGTTTTTTCCCGATGGCCTAACCTGTAAGTTTGTCGTGCATAACGTTAGGGACGCAGTAGCATATAAGGCAAAGCGATTGACCAGAGTTCAATTCCCAGCAGTAGTAGTAGTTAAATGACTAAACAATTTTAATATTTTTATTTAAACAAATTATTAAGTTAATTAAGCTAGATTAATAAAAAAAAAAATGTATTAAAATTCAAAAATTCAAAAAAAAAAAAAATTATTTGCATTTAAAAACGTTATATGTATATTGTATTTACATTTAAAAATTATAAAAAAAAACTTGCATAATTGAACAAAAAATATTTTCTTTTAATTCGCAGCACCAAGAGCCACTAAAAGATCCGCGTTAGTTGCTCCATATATTCAAAAAGTGGTTCCACCAAAAATTACCATAACGCGGCCAGTGGATTCACCACCCTTCAGTCCTGTTGACAACCGTACACCCACGCCAGAAGCTGCTGCAACTGCTGCCGAGCGTTCACTACAAGTCAAAGCACTAATCAGAAGTAGAATATTAAAGAAAACACAACAAACGACATCCAGCATAGCATCCTCTTCTACAACTACGGTCTCTATATCGCCCTCTAGCTTGACGCAGTCCATTCCCAAGCCTGACATAGCTCCACGACAATCGTCACAAAAAGGTCCGTCGCCCTTGGTGCTAAATAGTCAAGCAGCATCATCTACTACATCTACGCTCTCATTATCGGCTCCTAGGCTAACGCAGTCTATATCCAAGCCTGCCAAAGCTCCACGCCAATCGTCACAAAAAGTATTGCCGCCCTTGGTGCTGAATAGCCAATCAGCATCATCTGCTAAAACTTCGGTCTCATTATCGTCGCCTAGCTTAGCGCAGTCCATGCCCAAGCCTGACAGAGCACCACGCCAATCATCACAAAAAGGGACTTCGCCCGTGGTGCTAAATAGTCAATTGGGCAAATCAAAATCTACTAGCGATTCGACGTCACCAGTGATACGAATACAATTGCCTTTAATTGTGCTGGAGAACAAGGTGTTGGCACCTAATGAAAAGATCGACTTGCGGGGTTTAGGTTTGCCCAGTGCATCAAGCAATAAAAACAGCACCGAGTCAAGCCGAGACTCAAAGACTCCACCAAGCACTGCTAGCGACATAACATCAACCACTGCTTCAAGACCTGTATCAAGTTCTACTGAAAGCCCTGCTTCGAGCGGTGTAGTAAACAGTGATGCAAGCTCCTCATCAAGCACAATGCCTATTACAACTAATCCTCCAGATACCACACCAACTTCAGCAGCCACAATACCTCCATTATCGAGCAACAAAACTACTCAAGCCGGCGCCACACCTGATTTATCTCATACAGTTAAGAAAATGTCGCCCAAAAAGATTATTTTAAATGCGGATAAATTTAAAGTGTCGAGAGAAAAACTTGCCGAATTGGCCAAGCAGATACGCAGTCAGATTAAGCAACAAGTGCCCACAAAAAATCCGCTGAGTAAAACTAAAGATCAAGAAATCCGTAATTTTTCCGCCGTTCAATCCAATGACGAGATTTTGAACAATAACAATTTGTCGCCCAGCAGTGGGTCAGATACAAAAGATTCAGCGCCCCATAAAAAACAAGAGTTTCTTACGCCAGAAAAAGAAGCAGCTGTCCTTGAACCACACGTTCCAACTTCACCCCAAATGCTCTCCGCTGTAGATTTCATTTCCCAATTGGCAGCAGGTAATACGGGTAGTGAAGATATGCCTTTAGAGCCATCAGCGGAGGAGCTTAGTCTAGATGCTTCATTTCGTAGCCTACAACCCGTAGTGGAAACTGCAGGCAAATCGGAGGAACTTACAATTGGCAAAATACTTAATCTGCAAGACATGGATATATTAGAAGCAACGATGGATACCGCAGATAATGCGAATGTCTTGCGCATAAGTCCAAATGCTGCATTGTTGCGCGAAAAATTAGAGAACTCTGAAGCTACTACGCAAGCTTTAGATAATATAGCTTCAAATAAAGCAGAATGCTCTGAACAACAATTGAGTCAGTCAATAAAAGAATCAACTACAGATTCAGCTGAACTTTCATTAAATGAGATGGAAGCAAGTACAAAACCAGACATGGAAACTAAAACTTTGCCTGTGCCACTCGCTAAACGCAAGAAGGCCAAAATTAATTTGGTGCAACGTACTAAAAAACCAAATGTAATTAAACCAGTTGAAACAAAAACTGTTGATAATTACCTAGAAGCAAAAGATAATAAGGGAAACAACTTGAAAGACTCAAATTCTATGATAGTTGATGAACAAAGTGAAGAACTTGTGGCCTCACAAGTAACTACATTGACAAGCGTTTCACCTACAAATGATAAAGCTAACGGTGCTAATAATGTAGACTTGCATTCAGAAACTTCGAAAGAAAATTTAAGCGAAATGGACACATTTATAGAAACGTCAAGTTTATGGAAAAAACACCCTAAATGCACTTATAGTAGACACAAAAAACAATTCGATGAACTATCCCAAAAAGAAGTTAGCACAAATCAAGAAAGAACTACGACAGACAACAAAGAAGGCGAGCTTCAAGAGCAGTCGACTGACGCAAAAGCTGCAAATGATGACACCTGTGAACAAATAGCTAAGGATTTGAGTTTGTCTGCTAATCAAGATACACCAAAAGAAATTTTTAATTCAGAAGAGCCCAGTACATTACCAGTAGAGTTGGAATCTCTGTCCTGCAACACAAACAGCAAACCGCCTTACAAAGGAGATGTGACACAGCTTTACCATCCTCCAAAAATGGTCAAACATAAACCAAAAATAATTAATGATAACAGCAACAATAATAATGAGCCTGTTACTACAGGAGACAAACAACCACCCTCGTTATCTTTGTTAGAAGTCGTAACGCAGGAGTTGCCACCAGCACAGGGAATAGCACAGGTGCCGTTTCGTAAGAGCTTAGCGGATACTGAGGCTAGCTGTACAGACGCAACTCTCGGTATAAAAAATCTACTTACGCATATTGCACCGGATAAACTATCATCCCCTGGCACGTCTGGCACGTTGGAGCAGACTGAAATCCAGACTAAAGAGATCGTCAAACCTATACGCAAAAGAATAGTCAAAGCTCGACCCGTGCTCGGCAAGAGGTCCCATAAAAGCGAAGTATCGGCCAAGATTCCTCTTACTAAGCAATCACTAATGCCAAATTCAACTGAAAACGAATCCGAAACGGTAGAACAAAATGTCTTAAAACAAAAAAAAGAAGAGCGGATACCGCCAATACCTGTTGAAACTGTAAGTCGTATGTTTAGCACAAGCGATGATGAAAGTATTGAATTCCGAGGTTTTGAAGACAACAAAGAACCAATTCCCAAGCAAGCAATTGCAATTGATCTCAGTTCTAAGCGTATAAATCGTTCACAGGTAATTGAAACGGATATTAGCGACGATGCAACTCCAGACGATGACGAAGACGCGGAAAAGCTGTTAAGCGTAAATAAAAGATCAAAGACTGAGAATGATAAAGATGCTTTAGTAGATGTAGCGTTAATAGAGAAACAACCATTGGTTATAAGATCGCCAGATAAGTCGAATCAGTCATCTTTACAAAAGGCCGAATCATCAGTGGCGGAGAAAATTCTAAAGGAAAATCAGCCTTCGTCGGAAATAAATCATTCAGCAGTAATTGAAAACCAAACGCAACTTCTGCCAGAGGCATCTCTTCTTATGACTGTGTTGGAACCACTTGCAAGTGAAATGCGGCCCACTGAAACAGAAGCGACAACGGCCAATGAAAGCCTACTCACTCCGCTTAAGCGAAGGCGCGGTCGGCCACCTGGAAGGAAATCCAACGCACAGAAAACACCAAAGATACAGGAGTCACCAGCTGCATCAACTGCTCAGCATGCTCAAGTGAACATTGCAAGTCCATTGCCTACAACTATTCCAAAAAAACGAGGACGTAAACCCAAAAATAGGGAAGTAGCCACAGCCGAACTAACACCTAAGCAATTACAAGTTACGCCAAATTTGAGCCGATCTTGCTCTCCAAAACGACCTTTTAAAAAACGCAAAATAGAAACTTTGTTGCCCAACGATTCCGATGGCGAAACTGATGAAACGCCGCTTTTTGTGCCAATTATATCAAGTCGTGCGGTTGGTCGTCCTAGAAGTAAGCCTCAAGAAGAGGTGACACCTAACCAAAACACAGAACAAAATGAAGTCAGCGATTTTAATATACGCCTGCTGCTTATTCGAAAACGCGAGCAGTTGGAGACGACGGATGAGCTGCGTGAGGGTGCCATTGGGTCTGATGCTGGACAAGGTCCATATCAATGTGGACTCTGTCTTGTGCGAACTAACAGAGCTAATTGGTTAAAACATCTCAGTGAGCATTATGGAGTCGGCTGGCTTGCCGATCAACCCACACCTGTAAGTAACGAATCACACAGAATACACATATAATGCTGATATTAAACTTTCCTTTTTTTAGCACCTAACGCGTTCCGCTGTGATAAAAATAATGATTAACTTTCTCAAAAATGAAGCTAGCCCTAAGCGTTTAGCATGTCGTCTGTGTGGACGTGAGTTAGCATCTGGCCTGGGAATGCTGCTGCACCTTGAAAGCTGTGGTGCTCCGCCACAACGTTTGGAATGCGCGTACTGCAAGCGTAGCTACACCAAGATGACATTGCCACAACATCAACGTGTTTGTGGTGCGCGATACGAGGAAAAGCAGGAACCTCTGAACACTGATGCGGAACGAACGCAAAGTAGTGAACCAATATACAGCAATTCAGGCAGAGCTAAACGCAAGTCCACTTTGAAGTAAGAGCCTAACTGCAAGTTGGTTTTTATACCTAGTTTAAAACCGTTTCATTTAATTTACAGAGCGGAAGTAAAGTTAAAGAAAATTGAGGCACATTTAAAGGACCCACAGACGCCAAGTGAACAATTTAATCCAGAAAATGTAGGTAGAAATATCAAAGGCATTTTATTCTTGAGATATAATAATGTTGTTACTACTATATTAGTTTTAGCCAGGAACTAAGTATAAAAATTATGGTTTCTTGGGCATATACGCACTTCTAGGCGTGAATCCATTTACAATGTGATTGTGTTAATTAATTTATTTAAATTTTCTTTTACAGCATATAGAGCCAGCGTTGGAAGACGAAGGAAGTTTTCAGTGCAGCATTTGTAAGCCGGATTCTAAGACTTATCCCAACAAGTCCGCAGCTTTGGCTCATGTTCAGGAGCAACATGCAAACGAACAAGCTCTAGACTTTGATACAGATTCATCCGAATACAATGGCAAAAGCGACAAAGAATCGTCCACCGATGAGCTTGAATCAGACGGAATGGACTCCAACGAGGAAGAAATGCAAACTGATGATGAAAATTACGAAGATGAACATGACGAAAAAGTACCAAAAAAGAAGGCTTACAAAATGAATGCTACCAAAACCATACGCAAAACAAATGCAAAAACTGGAGAGCTCTCTACTGGTAAGTGGAAAGCAAATTTAGCTAAGTGCTCAAAATCTCTTCCCCTTCTACTGAATTTATCTAGCTAGTTTGTAGGATGTACATTAATTCTGATAGGTATAAATTGAAAATGTTTGCTTGTAATAACAAACATAGCAATTAGTGATGCCATTGCGACGGGAATTCCTCGTGAACTTACTAATCTTAACATCACCAGTTTATCGGTATCTAGAATACTGAAGATAGTCGAAGTAGCCTTCTGGGTGTAGTAATGTATCAATTAAAAAGTAATTTAAAAAAAAGATACAATTTCCTTTTCCGATTCCATTTCCAATCTACAACTAAAACGCATAATCAACGCAAACCTTGTTTATTTCTTAGTTTATGGACGTGAGTACGAGCCCGAAGAGTTTATCGCTAAAAGATGGAAGTCTTTGTAAGTAGAGAATTATCAACAAAGTATAGTTTAAATAAACTATTTTAAAATTCATTTGACAGCAAGCTATTGAACTACTCCACGGACATATTATACGAAAAACTGCTGCCGATCTATAATAAACTAACGCCAGCTGAGTTGGAGACGCTACTTGCGCAACTGGATGAAACATCTATGCGTTTTGCTTATTGCAAGGCTGAAGACAATAAATGGTCACAACTGAAGCGGTTAGAGGGCTTCAGTGGAAAGAGTAAGTATGTTTATATGCTACATGATTGTTCAGTGATTAGTTATTACTCTCTTTCAGATGAACATTTTAGTTACCTAGGCGCATCCATAAAGCAACTGGCCTGGGTGCCTTTGCCAAAAGCAGTCAAGTCCCAGTATTTGCTATGCTCCTTGCGCTCAAATAGGCTTGGCAATACGCGTCAGTGTAAGGTAAAGCATGAGAATGCTTTAATGCTGCTCTTGAAATGTACGGCAATGGATGCTGAAAAGAAGCGTAGCTGGTCGTTGCAAACAAACCTACATTATGGCATACGTGTGCCACAAGGACCAGTGCATTGTTTTGCATTTATGCCCAGCGGCGGCTATAATGCAGCTGGCAATCGTTTGGGCCTGTTGGCTATTGGCAGCGCAATAAGTGAGGTTAAAATATATGCCTTGCCCTTACGTCTGGATGGGGAAGCAAGCGTGCTGACGGAGACAAATATTGAGACTGTTATCGAACTAAAGCCTTTAATTATGCTCAGTTTGGATGTGGAGAGACATGTGCAAGATCATTGTTTAAGCCTATGCTGGTCCGAGGTAAGCTAATTGACTGGAAACTTTAAAACACTGTTATAAATATTGTTAACATTTTACTCAAATTGAGCAGATCCTGTACGAAAACATTTCTAGAACGGAATAGCTCGTTACAAGCTAAAAAATATTATTCCCAGCTTGAATCAGATCACTTTACCATGCGAAGTAATTTAAAATTTTTTGAAAGTGAGATTCATGCTCATCTCTTTTTGCCGCATTTCAAGGAATTTTTAGCCTCTTACTACGCCATATAGTTTTTGAAAATAAATTTCAACCCAAATGGAATTCATAAGAATTCTTAGAATAACATTTGAAATACATAATTTTTCCCAAGACTGTATTAAAAAAAAGGTTAATCCGCCTAAACATTTTTAACGCATCCGCAGTGATTAGAATCAACTCGTCAAACCATATGAACACCTAAGAAAACCATAAGAGCCAGAGACACAAAATTTGACCAGAATATTCCTAAGCGAGTTGAAGTATAATATGGATTAATGCTGAAAACTTAAGCCTTTTGATCGCGGATCCAATAGTTCAAAACCGCCCATTACCGATTTAAACATTTTGCGACATTAATTTGTACTTAAACATTTTTGCTGTTTCCGCTTAAATAATATCTATCATAACTTTTTATAATTCTGTAAACGGTTTGTTAAATATTTTATTAACTTTTTAAACAAATTATTGTATATTTTCTGCACAGAGTGCGGGCCACAATTTTCTAGCTGCTGGCTATGGCAGTGGAAACGTTGTCTACTGGGGAATTGGCGAGGAGCACGCGCTAAATTGCATTACACGTGATAATCTACGTCATTTTGTGCCAATTAATTGTTTCTACTTGGGCGAACGATGTGTCAAATGTACGTATAAATGAATATAATGTAATTTTATAATGCTAAACTGCATTGTTTCTTGCAGATCTGGAGATGCACTATGATAGTAATGGGCCACGTTGGCTGGCTCTTGGCACATATACACGCAAACTTTTTGTTTTTGACATAAGTAATTTGGCGCATCCCTTGCCGGTATACGGGCAATACAATAATTTGAATTACTTCTTGACCTTCTTACACTGGCCACTATTATGGGAAACGGTGGTCTTTGGGAGCAGCGAGGTCTGCGTTAAGCGTAAGTTGTAATGATTATTAAAAAAAAAAACTATTGAAATAATTGATTACTCTTTGTACAGAATTTCCGCGCTTTATAGGATTAAATCCATGTGGCGTTCACTTTAGCACCAGGACAATTGACCATACGCTAGCCGCTGCGCGTACCGCACATTTTGACAATTGGCAGAATGTGCTGGTCCTGGGCATTGATCAAGGTGATGTGATTTTTGTAAATCCACGTGATTTGAATGTAAATTCACCACTACAAAAATTATCAACAAATTATCGTGCCTTGGCCAAGCTCGACCTACATAATTTCAGTAGTGCCAATGATCCTAATAAATTGACAAGTGCCGAGGACTTTCGCCGTGATTACGGTCTGCTTTTTAAACCATTGGTCAGTGCTCCACCGGACAAAAAGAATCTTACCTATTTGGTTAAAAATCGACGACCAAGTTTTAATCTAATTAAGATGCTACGAAATAATTCTGTGCGCTACAATAATAATAATTCTGAGCATCGTTGGGTAGCAGTGGGGGCTGAGCATGGTATACTGCGTATTATTAATTTCCAGCGAGAAAAATTCTTTTAAAAGAATCATATAATGCATTATATTGTTGTATATAAAACAAACTTAATCTTAATATAACATTATAAAATGTTATTAATAAAGTCTTAAGATTTATGTACTAATTAATTAATTTTTAACTTTTTTTGAGTTAAAAGTACACAAATATTTTAGATTTAGCTTACTCATTGATATTATAAACTTAAATACCTATTTTTAAAAAAGATTTTAAGTTATTATGAATTATTGTTAAATTATAGATAGCTCATGTGAAAAAATTTAGGATTGTTACCGCTTACTGTAAGCAAATAATTATTTATAAAATAATTTTATATTCGCAATAAACTGAAGATACTATTGAATAAAAACTTGTACGTACTAGTCGGTTGTAAATACAACTATTAAATAGAGATTAAACGCAAATTATCTTGAAAATAGAGCAACACAGAAGCTGTTTAATTTTTCCTTGTAAGAATGGTTTCCTCATCAAAAGAATGTAGCATGAGTATTAAAGGTGACGCTATCTGTGAATGAAATATGGGAAATATACTATATACTACTTCTATCTTAAATTGCCATAGTACAATGATGGATAAATAGCTGTTGTTCCGGGACTTTAATTTAATTAAAATTAAAGGATTTTTTGTATTTTGCTTTTTTGATCAAATATAAGATAACAAAATAAAGCTGACAAAAACACAAATTTTGGGAAAATAATGTTGTGGACCAATTCCAATATTTAAAGTTACATCTTGTAAGAGACTTCAAAATCTTTGGGGATATAATTTACAAGTTGTCTCACTCTTAGTCTTAATTAAGCATTTTAGTAGTTAAAAACAATAAATAGAATCCAAGTTAGCATCACCTCTACAAATCTATCGGGAACCACTGTGAAGACGAAGAGAATTGTTATTACTTTTTAACACTTTAATCTCTTTTAACAAAAATCTTGGCTATCTGAGAAACCCTTATTAAAACACTACAATCTTTTCTAGCTTTAGGAACAAGCTTTAGTTGCCTTTGCAAATATTATCAAAAGTATTTGAAGTTTTCCTTGACTCCAGTTTATTGCATTCGTTAAAGTATTTTTTAATTGTAAAACATTCGAAAAAAATAATTCACAATGGATTTCGAAGAAAAGGAGAAAAGCAGCAGCAATTGTGCTGCAAATGAATTGCAGCAGTATCTAAATCGTGTCAAAAGTTTAATTGAACGTGTCAATCAATTGGAGCAGTCGCTTAGTGAGCTGGCCGCAGTAAATGGATCTGGAGCTGCCAATCCTTTGGAGATGAAGCTTATGAAGACGAAGACTGGCAAAGGTACAAAGTCAAAATCAGTCGCTGATCCATAACGGAATAGATGCGCTGCTTGGATTTCGTTTTTGGTTGAAAAGTTACATTTACTCGCAAATTATGAATTGTTTTTGAAGTCAAGCTGCAAATGATTAGGAATATATAAAATAAAATAAATGTATGCTTAATTATTTTGCTATTATTTTTGCATCTTCAAGGTCACATGTGCATGTGTACTTTTACTATACAGGGTCTGTACTTGATCCGATGTGCAACCGTATAGGAAGCTCTCAAATTCTGGATCATTGCAATCGTGGGCATGACAGCGTAGACCAGAAGCATTCCAATTGCCCTAGGTTTGCATCAGTTTCTATAGATTTTTTATGGATTCTTCCGGTTTATGGCTTTCTCACTATTTATACAGGTAATGGAATGAATTAAAATAATAATCTTAGTGGAAAAGCTGTAAAGCAATCCTAAGAATCTATTGCGCTTCCTACTAACCCTAGAGCTCTTCAAGACATTCGGATGACATCGAGATTCTATTTTCGCAAAAAGATATGTTTAACTTCTGGCTAAGCCATTACACTCAATAAGGGATCATCCATAAACTACGTGACGCTGATTTTCGTCAAAATAGACCCCCCAACACCCTTGTGACACAGTGACGGAATATTTTTGAAGATTTTCCATATGATCGTGACGCTTCGCCAGCGTCACGTAGTTTATGGATGATCCCTAAGTGCTGGGAGGATTCCTCCCTAAGCTCACCGAACGTGGCGCTGTAAGAATAAGTGATGTGCATCTTGCTCAGGTGTTTACTATGTCTGCATGTTTTCCATCATGACTTTTGTTATAGCTGCGAAAATGAGGACATATAAAGAATCCAACACCTGTTGTCCGACTTCCCTGAATTTCTTTGGCAACGCAACTAATGGTCTACAGATACCGGGGTCATGTCAGTTGTTGGAAAGCTAAGGGTCATTTCCGAAATATTTTTCTGCGAAGAATCCGAATCCGGGGTCAGGATTTTGAGATATTTGAGGTTATGTACCCGAAAAACAGCGTTTTTTTCCCTACTTTTGAGGTTATGTACTGGGTGCGAAAAGGGATATAACTCCTAGCTTCGAATATCCAAAACTTTGCCAAAAAAAATCGTAATTGATCTCTTGAACTCTTAAATTAAAGGATAAGAGTGGTACTAAATGATGTAACTGGAGAGACAGACAACAATTTTTTTGCACCCTGTACATAACCTCAAAAGTAGAAAAAAACGCCGTTTTTCGGATACATAACCTCAAATATCTCAAAATCCTGACGTGATGGGCCAATTCTGACCCCGGATTCGGATTCTACGCAGGAAATTACTTCGCAAATGAGCCTTAGTTTTCCAACAACTAAACCCTGTTGACCTGTGTCATCCATTTATTTTTACTATTCATGATTGTGTTAAAGTTTCTAAAGTTTTTAATCTCATCTTTGGCTAACAGAAGAAACTATCAAATTTTTTTTATATATTGTATCATAGTTTTGACATAAAAAAACGGAGTAAAATTAGATTTTTATTTACAGCAACGTTTATTATAGTTTTTTATTGTTCTTACTACATTAAAGAACTTTTATTTTTTTTTTTTGTTTTTATTATATTGTAAATTATATTATATAAGTTGTTCCGAAATACTTGTAACAATGATATAAATATATACTAGTAGTTTTTTTTATGCTCCGTGTTGACTAAATTTGATTTTCCAAAAGAAACATGTATTTGCGCTGTTGTAAATTTTTTTTGTTTAAAATGAATCATATGTATATATATGTTTTTAAATTAAATTAAAAATCATTTTGTATAAGTATGTATATATAAATAAATAAGCAAAATGCTTGGCTTAAAACTTAGACACAATAAATGCTTAATTAAAAACTGAATGTTACGTTTACTAAATTACACACAGATATCTTTCAAGAAGAAATAAAATTTTTATATAAATACACGCATACATAGTTGGTTCTATACATAATAAGTTATGTTTGTTTACAAAGAATATCAAAATGAGCTCTAAGCCAGTTAAAAAAAAAAAAACAGAAAACAAAAATAAAAATTTAAAAAAATAAGCGCACTGCTTATATTGCTCAGGCTTAAAAAAAAACCGCAGAAAATAGGAAATAAAAATTTCAACAATAAATACATAGTATAATATTTATGCAGCCATTAGTAGTTTGTATCTGGTAAATATTATTCCTAATTCTTACACAACTCTTGTCTTTTCTATGGCTTAACAGAAACAGATTTTGACATTTAACATTAACTTAACAGCAGCTTAACATTTCCGTTTATTCTTATGCACTTTTGACCTTCAGTCTTCGTTCTTAGTTATTTTTTTTTTTGTTTTCTTCTACGCGTAGTTTGTATTGCAATTCTTTAGCTATGCCAAACAAAATTGAACATAATGCTGCAGAAATTTTAAATTCTATAAACAATTTCTTCAATTAGAACGTAACCTGAGCTGCGCACCTAACAAAATGTAACTTTTAAGTAGCTTAAAAGTTGATCGAGTGCACTGCTCCTGGATTTACTTTTCCGTGCTTACGCCATTTACGGGAATATTTCTATTACCAGCCAGCTCCTGTTGTATCTCATTTAAGCTCTTGCCCTTTGTTTCGGGCACAGCGAATAGTACAAAGAACACACCAACTATGGTAATGCCTGCAAAGAGCCAGAAAGTGCCACCACCGCCCAGCGCATTATTCAAATCCTGAAACGTCTTGGTCACGACAAAGGCCAACACCCAGTTGGTGGTGCCTGCAAGTGAACCAGCAAAGCCCTTAATGTCCGTAGCAAAGAGTTCGCCCATCATTAGCCAGGGCACAGGACCATAGCCGATTGAGAACATTATAATGAAAATGCACAAACTGGCCACAGGCAGCCAGCCCAGATTATCCACGCTATGTTCGTCCTGCTCCTGCATATAGAAATATATGCCCATGGCTATTGTCGACAGCGCCATAACGCTACCGGAAGCAAGCAACAAAATGCGACGTCCCAGTCTATCAACCACCAAAGTGGACACAAAGGTGGCTACCACTTGCATAACACCCACCAAAATGGTTGACAAATCTGGACTAATGCCAGTTTTTGCGTCCTGCAAAAATCAAAGTATTAGTCATCTCAATGCTTATCAGTGCCCACGATAACGCAGACTACGTGTGCCTCTGGTACTTACCTCAAAGATTTGCTTCGAATAGAAAATGACAGCGTTAATGCCGCACAATTGTTGAAAGAACATAAGACCCAAACTGATGCCTAAAGCTTTCAATGCAACTGGACGTTTCAGAGCCATAAAGACATTAACTTTGTGTTCCTTGATTTCGCGATCGGTTTGATGTAGTTCCTCCAATTCGCCAGCATAGTCGTATTCTTTGCCGCGCAGCCATTGTATGGATTTGACAGCACTTTCGGATCGATTCTTGGAGACCTATTGCGAGCAAACATAAAACTCAAATTGATTAGATATGACGCGTTAGTTTTTTAGATTAGTTTAAAACGTACAAGTGCGTGAATTCCATTATTTATAATTATAATGATATACATATGTATAGGTGCATATTAATAAATACTTTTATAGTATAATTAATACCGCTATTGAAAGCTATGGGATAGCATTATTTTTTGAAGTGCGCTATGAAGCAAAGTGTAAGAATTTTACTTTGCATAAGAATTATCAAAAATTACGATTTCCGTTTAGATAATCTCTTATTTCTGGTCCAAACTTTTTTTATAGCTTCTACCAATGTTGTAGAACTGAAAAACTTCTCTTGAGTTTTGGTGGATGCCGATTACGCAACATTTTGGGAGTTATGGCTTCGAAGAACAGATTTTGATTTGGCTTAGTTAAAAAATTTAAGGATATCTGGATTTCGAAACGGGTTTTCGCCACTGCTTGATGATAAAAGCATGTTCTGTTGAATCATTTGCTGCGAGTTTTTGGCAAAATATCATGATCCAATATGATGCAACGAATTAAACAAGGTGACGCAAACAAGTGCCCGATTTTTTCTGCGCAGAAACAAATGGCGACTCCGGGTTCACTTTTTGTATGGTAGCTACATGAAATAGTGGACCGATTTGAATCAAACTTCACACCAATATAAAAGCTGACACTAAATTAAACTGACATAAATTTGGTTGCGATATTCACAAAAACAATAAGGTTTTTCTAGCTAAAATTGTTTTCAAGCGTTTTATTTACTTTTGGTTTATGCCTGTATCTGTTCTGTAAATTAACATTTGTATGTTAGTTCATTACAAAAGTTTTGTTTGAGAATAGTTGTAGTAAGTTGTTTGTAGAATAGTAGAAACTTTTTTTGTTTTTTAAAATATCGGAACCAAATTTATGTGAGTTTAATTTAGTGTCAGTCTTTACATTTTGTGAGAAGTTTGATCAAAATTGGTCCACAATTTCACATAGCTACCATACAAAAAGTGAGCCCGCGGCACCTTGTAAAATTCGTTGCATCTGACTATCGTCAGATATTAAGCGCTCTACTTTTGTCCAAAAAAGAATTTTAATATGTAATGTTTTTTTCAAATTTACAAGCGCTTTAGAAAATTCGGAGTTCGGGCATAATCTTCACAATTTTGAATAGTCTTTTTATTCAGCACAACGGCTTTGAAGCAAGTACGTCAAGTACAGTCCTGCACGCTCAGCAGGTACGAAAAATGCGTTGATCATGTAATGCAATGTTCTGAGAAATGCAATTTCTGACTTTGAACTTGACGATTTAAAAAAGTTCGTACTTCAAAATCATAATGTTTCTAAAAGCCTCAAAAAGACGAATGAACTTTTCTAAACATAATAAACTTATTTACTTACCAGATATGTAGGTGACTCTGGCATAAATACAAATATAGCGCCAAAGATTAATGGAATTATACCGCAAACAACGCTCGTATAGAATACATCCAGTCCACTTCCAATGCCATACACAAACAATATACCAAGCGTGATCATCAGTTGAAAGAAGCTGCCCAGTGTGCCACGTATATGCTTTTGAGCAATCTCTCCAGTGTACATGGGTGCAGTGACACAAAAGGCACCGCCAGCGATACCAAGAATAAAACGTGCAGCCAAAATGGTGGCAAGATTTGGTGCCCAGATAAGCATAGCCCAGCCAATGGTGAATGGTAATACCAGTATTAACATAGTCAGCTTGCGTCCAATCATGTTGATGAGGAAACCAATCGGTATGCAAACACAAGCGGCGCCCAGTGTCATAGCCGCACCAATCCAGGAGAATGCATCCTTAGAGATGTCGAAATCGTAAGCATCACTATCAACAATAGTACCGGCCGGTGATGTCCAGCCTAAAAGTGTACCAGCCGCAAAGGCTCCGCCGGCCGCTGCCAGAGCGGCAACATACTGCGGAAATGTTCTTGAACGGTTTTCGGTGGATGTGTGCACCATATTGCCAAGTAGATTCTCCTGATCCTAAGGACGAGACGAGTAACAAAAAACAAAAGACGAGCGCGTTAGATTTTTTTTTTTTTCTTTAAGCGTGTGCTAACCGAACAACTATCCAATTATAACTGTTAGTAGTACTTGTATTATAGCCTCTTGTATTATCGAACCATTTCGGGTTCCTCCACGATAGCTACTTATAAGCTGTGATAATGCCCCCCAGCGATTAGGCATATTATGGCGTTGCGATAATGAGTACCGAGTATGCCAACCCTTTACCATATTTTAGCTATGCTATGTCAAGTATTCCAGAGCAACCTAAACATATATGTATGTATGTACATATGTTGTACATATGTATTTAGATACCCAAATGTAAACACAATGGCACATGAGTTTTTAATACGATACTGCACATACATCAATGGCGTTGGCTTAAGGCCTCAATGAAACAAAAGTTGAAGAGTAAATATTGTTAAGACTTGCTATCAATACGTCAGTCTGTACAATATGCTTATATATAAGAAATATTTAATGAAAAGTTCAAGAATGACGAAGATCGATTTTTAAATAATAAGCAAAATAGTGTTGTAGTTAGAAATGGATTTAGATAAGTTCAAAAATTTCTCACAGCTTAAGGCATTTAGGGTTTTTTGACTATTATCTATTAATTATGTTTTTGCGAATTTGTATTATAATCTGTAGCTTAAGGTAAGGGGTACGTCGGAAATACCCCCAAAATTACCACCAATATGGTCATATGGTCGTCTATCTAATAAATAAAATTCACGTGTCTGATTTTTATGAAATTTTTTTTATAACATTTGGTAGGTATGAGAATAGGATGTAAAGTACTTTTCGACCTACTAACCCCACCAAAAACTTTTTAAATCACGATTTTAGTATTTTTGTAAAAAAAATATCAAAATACTCGGCAGTGGCTATGTTATGTAGTGTGTTATGTAAAGTAGAAAACAAAATGATATATGTATAGCAGCTGCTGGGTTAGAAAAGGACGTCCAGGCAAAAGATAGGGACAGCAACCTCTGGATATTATCTTAGATTGTGATTGAGAGAAAACGTCTTTCTATACCATTTATACCGGGTTGCAGAGAAAGTGTACGAAGAGTAACACAAAAATAGTTAGCTCCGAGATAAGAAACTTTAATAGAAGTCTGTAGAATAGATAATTTTTTGTTCAACTATAGGAAATTGGAATTGATCAATTTACTTGCGAAAGCTTAGTGCCTATCAAGACATAACACCTAGAATAGAACTTAATGAGAGTAAAATTGATAACTATATTCGTCATGATGAGGGTTATAGAGTTTTAAAAGGCATATGCTCTGAGAAGAAGAAAGTTATGGCTATGATAAGGCATACACTCGTAAGTACAGGGTATTTTAAAGTCGGGCCGGACCGACTAAAGCATTCATGTATGCAATGGAATGAGCATTGTAGAAATGCACAGGGGATATTATGGTCTGGATGATCTAAATTGAATAAAGAAGAGGGTGTTGGTGTGTGAAGCACGCAAGGGGCGGAGCCCCCTAGTCTCTCTATAAGTCTTTCCGGTTGATAATTATAAAAGCTACAACAAAAAAAAAAAGAGATTTAAACTTCTTAGTGTGCTTGTCCACCCTGATTAAGTTTTTTTTTTCTTCTACAACGCTCTCTTCCATAAAAATAGTAGATAATCGTATATTAGAGACCAAAAACCGTATCGCCTCAGCGCAAAAAGTATAAGGGTAGCTGAGTTGATAGAGAGTTTTGCGTCATCTCGGTACCACGGTTCGATTCCCAAACGAGGCAATTTTTTTTTTATTATCTTTAATTTGTTGCTTTTTTAATTTAATGATACAGGGTAATTGAAGGTTCGCATAATTTTTTTTGAGTTTGTCAGAGGGTTGGAGAACGCTACAAATAAAAGTTAGTATATATTATTTTTCTAAATTTATCAGTATTGTATTTTTTAAAGTTGAAAATCATATAAAAGGACATAATCAAGTAGAATCCGACTATTATATACCCTGCACTCTCAACAATTCACTACACTTCAACTGCTCATAAAAATATAAATATAGCTGTGAAATTTCAAGAGAGGTAGACCAAAAAAAAAGAGAATGTATACAAGAGCAATATACGCATCTACTTTTCAAAATGTATGTCCCTTTTGGCCTTTGGGAAATAGGCGATCCAAACAGATTGCCTGTACATAGATAGAGAAACATGGCCAGAACCTATGATCAGCAGATCACTTTGGATTTTGTGAGGGACAGGCGCAGATCCAGGATTTTTTCACTTTGAAGTGTAAACCTGTATATCAGAGCTTGCAAAAAAAGACCCAAAAACTCCCAATGGCCTTTAAGCTCTTACAAAAACAATTAAAACATTTTTAAGCTCAATTTTTTTGTTGCTCTTACGCTTTGAATATAGCGTATAAATTATAATGTATAATGGTCTAAATTAAATGTTATACTTTTATATATTCTAATACAATCTATTTTAACCTTATAAAGTGTTCAGGGCTCCAAATATGCCTAAAGAGCAGCGCACTGAAGCATGATCGTCTTTCGACCGTTGCCAACTAACCATCATAAAACATTGTTAAATGTATTTATTGGGGCTATTATTATTTTTAAAATTATTTCACACATTAAAACACCTAGGTACATATGTACTACAATACTTAAAAGTATTTTTATTTCTTGGGCATAGGCAGTTATCGTAAAGCTGTTTTCTAGTCAATGAAAGCTTTTGTGGTAGCGCGGAAATGACTAGACCAAAGCTTTTCAGAGAGCGCGATAAAAATGTTTACATTCTCAAATGGAGGCGCGTTTCTTACGTTATACATTAATTAGTTTGCTAGTTGTACTGTCATATCTACTAGATAGTACAAAACACGACCTTTATAAATAAATGCAGCAAACGTTAAAGTTTTGTGCATACCCTGTACCTTCAGAATAGACAAATAAATACAAAAAAATAGTTTTCGAACAAATTCGAGAGCGTGCTTAAGTATTTCAAAAACTTTTGATAGTCAAAAAAATACAATTAAATTGTTTCCCTTGAAATTGCTCTAGTTCTTATCATCTTTGAGATCTAGGCGTTCATAAGGACAGACGAACATGTCTAAAGCGACTTCTCTAGTCAAAGTGATCATATGACGTCACCTTGTAATTAAAAATGAAAATAAGTTCTTTAATGTCTATTTCATTTAATAGATTAAGCTATAAAGTGGGTTTGTCCTTAGCTTAGATCATTTTTGTATTAGCCTAATTTATAATTCAAATGAGCTTCTTTATAAGCAATGCGCATCTGGGTACTTTAAAGTTATTTTTTATAAATCAGATCATCGTTTGTCAAGAATACTACTATGTACTACTAAAAAATTTTTTTTTGTCATATAGCATTAAAAAAATAGCATTGTTTTTTGAGTGTTAGGAGCAAGCTGTTCCAGAAATCGTTTTTTTATTTTTTCAAAAATGATTTTCTATTTCGTTCTAGACTTAACAATTGTTTGAAGTTTGATCAAAATTGGTTCTCTATTACATACAGCTGTCATACAAAAATTGAACCTGTGTTCTCTATTTCGGAGAGACATGCTTAACGGACCTGCGCATTGCATGACCTTCTAATTGTTGGATCATGGTCGAGACCTAGACGTATACAAAAGGGTTACTCGAAAAAAAGCGTGAAACGACCACTCATTTTTTTTCTGTTTTTTTTTTTAAACCCATTTCCAACATTTTTAATAGCTGCGCTAAGCTTGTTTTTGTGAAGAATACGTTTTTTTAGAGTAAATCCAAATTTTTTCTTTAATAATTGAACTGACAAAATTTTTTGGTTTAGGTATAACATTCTTACCATAAATGCTTTAAAGGGTCTCCACTTTGTTGGGAAAAAATAAATAAATGCATAAAGTACAAAGTGTGTAAAAACAAGTTACTTTAAAAAACGTAATTTCTGTGGGACATTTTTGCCCAAAACTGTAACCAGTGTGTGCATATTTATTTATTATGATTTTGATATTATTTAGTAGGTAACCGGTATGTAAAACTAATTTTTATGAAATAATTGAAGTTTCAATTTCTTGACAGTGAAAGTGATAAATATCGAAAACTAATTTTTTATACTTTTTTTTTTATATAAAAACTTTTCTTAGCCAAAAAAAAAAAAACGATTGTAAACAGCCGATTATAGTTACTCTGGCACATTTGCGCTTATGCCTTGTTTTAAGGGTTGTTCACGTCGTTTCCCGGGCAGTTTTGCGCTTTTGCATTTTGGCCAAAAAAGTAAACATATCATATACATCTTTACAAACTTTAAGTTAATCTCTACGCATTCAATATGCCCTTAATATTGCCACCTATTGAAAGATAGATATTTACTCTAAAATGTGTACAAAGTCTCCATCACCATAAGCAAACAATCTCAGCTCATATATACTAGTATACACGCCTTGACAATATGGAATGCAATCAAAACCCACACAGAACATGCTTAAAATCATTTCCGCCCATTGCAAGACGATAGTTAAGCACACAGCGAGCAACGGATTACAGGGAACCGGTAGTAAGGTGCACCTACGCCCTGGTGGCGCTCTCTTTCATGCAGCCAACACACACCTCTCAGAGGCAGTTGGCTGCAGTAAGCCAAGCGTTAAAGTAAGCACAGAAATCGATATCAACGACTAGGGCCCAGACTGGTAGGTTGGGTGGGTAGTAGCTGTTGTGCTGCCCCAGAGCCGGGTGCGGTGCGGTTAATGTGGTCAATGCGATGGTGTTACTAAATTTAGACGTAAGTATACGTTGGCAGTTAACTAGCCAAGAACTTGTTGGCGCCTACGTTGCCTGGAATTGGTGGGCCTGCATGCACATTTACCCAACAACTCACGTTTCAAAAGCAGCATGAGAGCTGCGTGAGTGCTCAAGGCTAAGTGCGTTGGGCGTCATCGTTGACATCGTGCCGACCCTCTCAAGTTCAATTCAATGTCATGAACAGAAAAGCGCCTAACTCATCATCATAAAAAAAATTATCGAAATTTAACTCTAATGGGTAGGCAGTTTTCCAATATGTATACGCCAGGAGAAATTGGGAGTAAACAAAAAACTTGTTTTCGGATTGGGCGCTGTCTAAGGTCTTGGCGCTGCTTATCGAAACGTGTTTTGCATAGTGAAAATTCCATATATTTATACGAAATGCCACAAAAATTATTCCAGTTTCGGAATATTAAGACCCAAGTAATTGAATTAAGTGTTCCAGTCAAAAGTTGACCTGGTTTAATATAAAAAAAGAATATTTTAATGCATCTATAAAATTTAATATAACCGCATTATGGCATAAAGTCAAGTTTATAAATATATGTAAGTATATGGCTTGTTGTTTTAGCAAAAATTTCCATCAATAAAAATATCTTTCAAGATTCCTGCAAGACATTGTCTTGCTTATAAAGGGTCATCAATTTTGAGGTTTTTTTTTCAATAAGGTTTTTTTGATAAACCACGCGAGAATACTGTCAAGTTGCTAAGTGTTTTTTATTCAGTTTTCATTGCCATTTCATCATGGAAAAACTTACACCCGAACAACGTTTACAAATCGTACAATTTTATTACGAAAATTCGCGTTCTGTAAAGAATGTTTTTCGCGCGCTTAGGCCATTTTATGGTCGCCATAATCGACCTACTGAGACCACTATTCGCCATACGATCAATAAATTGAGACCCAATATTCATTATTGGATGACACTCGACCGAATTAACCAGCGCGTAGGTTATGGGCCGGTGGAATCATCGGTCCATATTTCTTCAAAAATGACGCTGGTGAGACCGTAACCGTCAATGGCTGCCGTTATCGCACCATGATAACAAATTATTTGCTACCTGAAATTGAAGCCCGAGATCTCGACGACATTTGGTTTCAACAAGACGGCGCTACTTGCCACACAGCTTGAGGAACCAATTCGGTGAACAACTAATTTCTTGCTCCGGAGCGGTGAATTGGCCACCAAGATCATGTGATATCCAACCGTTAGACTTTTTTCTTTGGGGCTACTTGAAGTCTAAAGTGTTTGTGGATAATCCAGTTACGATTGAAGCATTAGAGGCCAACATTACGCGTGTTATTCGCGAGATACCGCCGATTATGCTCGAACGCGTCATCGAAAATTGGAAGCTTCGCTTGGACGAGGGAATATTTTTAAAAAGTGAATGGCATGAATGGTTCTTTCTATTGATAATAAAGATTTTCCGATGCATTTGAAATTTTTGTGTTTTTTTGCATTTAAAAAAAAAAACCTCAAGATTGATGACCCTTTATAAAGACAACTGCAAGTAGATATTATCTATAGATACAAGTCTGAAATAGTGCTAATCTAAATACTAGTTTTTTTTTTTCTTCAATACGTGCACTTAAAAACTGAATAATTCATTAGCCGGTGCCGGTGCGTAGTCAAATATTTTTGCTAGACAAGATATTTTAAAATATGTAAATAGAATTCCTCTACTAGGCTTCTCTCTAGCGCGCTCGGCCTATCTCTACATATTAGCTGCGATAAAGCTACATATTATTTCGAAGAACTGCTCTATTATAAATTTATCTATGGTACTATTGCGGCATTTCCGTATTACACAAAATGGGTATAAAAATGTAGTCAGTAGCCGAAATAATAAAAAACCGGTCTATCAACAAATTATGTTGTGCAGTGCTTATCAGTTTTTTGATTAAAACGGGGCGTACGTGGAAACTTTCTTTTTTTTGTGTCTGTGTTTGGGACAAGGTCGCGGCACACTTTGTGAATTCGTGAATTAATAAGTGAATACTAACAATATTATTTTTCGGAATATATTTTGTTGAGTTTGGGAAGATAGCATTAGTTTATGTTTTTATATAATGTATTTATTATCTTGTAACCGCCCCTTTTTTTATGTTAAAAATAGATAAAACAGTGGAATTTACCATAAACAAATTCGCAAGGGAGCAGAATATGGGTTCGTGATATCATATAAAAAATGAACTTCATCAGCTTAGTTCGTATTAGAATTTTACATTTTTTTTGTCAACAAAATCTGAAATTTTTTTGAGCTTAAGGTAAAGTTATTGGTTGAAGTTGGTTCGTGTGCGGATGACTTTGTGAAAACCTGTACCATTACAACAATTCGATGGAACTGGAAACAGTGCTTAGATACTCAAAAACGATATCTTCTTAAATGAAGTGCTTAGATACTGATATGTAAATGGTGCTTAGATACTCAAAAACGATATTTTCTTAAATGAAGATAATAATAGTAAACCGATTTTTATTAAAGTTAGTTTGTGTTTTTAACATCTATTGACAAAAAAAATAATTTTTTTTTTATACTTTTTTTTAAAAAAATATTACAAAATTTTCGTTTTATTTTTTTTTAACATTGTTCCACCAAATCGATTTGATTCATATTCACACAATATAAAGAACGTATAAAAACATGTGTTAAAAAAAAAATAGTGATTGACATATTTAGCTCTCCGTCGGACACCTGGGTCTGGCCAGACCTATTTCGTTTTTGACCGTTAAATCAAAGTATTTCTAATTTAGATATCGACTTGCGCTGCCAGGTAGCTTCCTAAAATTTTATTGGCTATCGATCCATGTATAGTAGAAATATCAAAAAGTCCTTAAAACGGACGAAAAAAGGATTTAAAAAAGTTTACCCTCGGACGGACACATGATGCCTGCCTGGACCCCTTTATATTTTGTATGGAAGTACATGAAATTTGATCAATATCGACCGCTCTTCGTGCGTTTTTTCAATATTTCACAATTAAATAAAAACGAAAAACACATTTTTTAAATTAAGTCGTAACGTGTTAAGTTTAAAAACTGAAAATATGGGAACAATTTTTTTTTTGCTTCGTCAATCGAACTGCATTATTAGTTTTCAAAAATCGCTGAGGGCAGTTTCCAGTACCTTATCCAGCTAGACTCTTTGCCAATTTCATAAACAAACGCAAAAAAAAAAAGTTATGTCGTGAAAACGTTTTTATGGCCGAAATATCCTACGGAAGCTAGAAGTCCAATCCACCGAATTTAATAAAATTTAGCACAGTGCTTGGGAACTCTAAGAAACTTCCGAATGCCAGTCTGAATCTGCTAATTATAGCCTTACAACTTTTAGGTTTTTTTCGACCCTAAGGGAGATGTATATAAAATATTTCCGATATCAAAAAAATAAAATAAGCCCACAAAAGAAGATACTTGATGATGATGAAAATAAGCTTGTGCTCCGTGATATAATAAGGTATATTAATTAAATGTTTTTTGGATCCAGCTCTTATCATCTCTATGATCTAGGGGCTCATACAGACGAACAGACATTAAATCTTGGGAACACTGTACTTGAAAAAATTACTAGTAGGTAAAAATACGTCGTAGCGCAGTTTGTTATAGCGAAATTTCACTCTATATATAGTCCCATTATGAAACCCTTTTCATCTCTAAGATCTATGTGCTCATACAGACGAACAGACATACGAAATCTTGGGAACACTGTACTTGAAAAAATTACTAGTAGAGATAAATTCGTTGTACAGTAGTTTGTTTGGGACTTTTAACTCTATATATAGTAACATTGTCAAACACCAAACACTAGCTCGTACCAACTCTGAGATCTAGACGTTCATACGGACAGACAGACACACTAAATGTATAGCTATCTATAAAAACTCGTTGTATAGCTATCATCTCTAAGATCTAAGGGTTCATAAAGACGAACAGACACTAAATCTTGGGAACACTGTACTTGAAAAAATTCCTAGCAGGTAAAAATTCGACGTAGCGCAGTTTGTTACATCGAAGTTTGACTCTATATATAGTAATATTATTAAACCCTATAGAGCATCTCGGTTTGATGGCTCTAGCTCTTTACATCTCTAAGAACTAGGTGCTCATACAGACGAACAGACACACGAAATCTTGGGAACACTGTACTTAAAAAATTACTAGTTGGGAAAAATTCGTTGTAGAAGAGTTCGTTATAGGAAAGTTAGACTGTATATAACAATATTGTTAAACACTATAGAGCATTCTAATTTTAATGAATTCCAAACTTGGATTAAGCTTATTTTTAACTCGTTCTATAGAGTGCACAAAATTACTCAGCACTAAAATTATGAATAATTAGCCAACTGTGAAGAGACGTACGAAAGGCATTCGGTGGGTTAGCTTAAATTAATTGTTATTTTCAAGAAATTAGATATTTTGCTTTTTATTTGGACTCTTAGCAGTTGATGAGAGACTAAAAAAAGAAAAAAATTGTCATATTTTGAACGCTTTATGGCATCCTTGTTCGCATATTATTGTAGGCATCTCTCATTGTTCCACACAGGAAATCAAACAATGATGCGAGTATATATAAAAATTGCCTTAAGAACGTAAATGAGATGCACATAAAGACTTTTATGTATTAAGAAAGGCAGACATATAATATAGTATTGTAAAATGCAAACAAAGATTGAACAGTCTTTTGGAACTTCGATGGACAGAGTGCTACAGAGTTCCCTAGACTACACTGTATTACGTTTTTGCAGAGAGCACATAGTACTTACTACAACTTCCCAACAACTTCGCACTCTGCTAATTGTTTGGCCTTTAGTCAAGGTCAAATTTGACCAAGAAAAAAGCAAACGAAAGCAACTGGTATGATTGTTAGGCAAGCTCTTAAACTAGGTAAGCATCCGGCACCGTATGGAAATAAAAAATTTGGTGCCTACTTTTGGATTGGTTTTTATAATTTTTACCGCTTGTCGAGAGCCATATTTAGCTGCATTTTCGTTGGCCTCCAGCAGATGAGAGCTCTCCTCGGTTTGCTGTCCGGGCTTTTGGCTATGATCAGCAGGGCCCGAACTGCTTGACGCAGAAGTTGTAGACATTTTTGCAGTTTTTTTTTTATTTCAAAATTTTAACGAATATTTCGAGTGGATTGCACACTTAAAATGCTTATATAAACGCGCTTGAGATACTTTTGGATATGTTTGAAAAAGTTTCAGTTTTGAAACTGCGATATGCTATATTTTTATATTAAGAGCGTTAGCACTTTTTTCTTTGCTGCGCTCAAAGTGTTGAATAATATGTCAAAGTTGTACTAAAGGTTCTTTTGGTTTTTTTTGTCTTGGTCCTGAGGACACCCACGTAGCATGCAGTATACTTTTAGGCGCATGCGCTTTAAACAACAAACATGTTGCTGTTGTAATTTGTAGTTCTCTGAGTTATATACATAGGTAGTATATTCTGATATGCGACACACTGTTTGCACTTAATTAGCTATGCAAAAACACATATATAATGAATTGAAAAACAATTTCAAAAGCTTTAAAATTGTACGAAAATTCAAAGCACACGCGTGTATCTATCGGTAAGCGCAGGCAGATACAGATACGGATACAGATACGCGTGTATCTTTTAACCGCACGCAACGAATGTTTGCTAGCAAATGGCTGCGCCAACGAAATGCGCGCGCCAAATAAAACCTATGCCGGGCGCTATACTGGATATATGTATGCTATGGAGGCAGCATGGACTCTGTACAAGGGGCTAACGGGGCGCAACGAACGCCAACAGAGCGCGTCAAAGCGCGAGAGACGCAGAGAGAGGGCGAGAGAGCGAGTGTAAAAGCTATTTGGGGACTGGTCTGACGACAGCTGTGGTAGCGTCTACTACGTACTGAGTATATCATCTTGTACTTTTGTTTTTGTGCTGCCTTTGCCATGGGGTCGTGAGTTGTTCGAGGAGGCTATTGACTTGCAGCAAAACTGGAATTGGAACTGCAGGCACTTTGATTTTCCACATGCTTTTATAGTTCTTGTTCTGCTTGAGGTATATACTATACGTGTATATGCATGCCAGTGGCAGTTGCAGAAAAAAATATTACAGCGTATTTCCGACAGACTAGTATTCTTAAGAAACTCAGATATTTCCACAGGGTTACCAAGTTCCTATACTACGCCTCTGCTGCACATATGCTTCTTACATGTATGCAAGTATCTTTCCGCTTCTCAAGTAATGGATCGGTTTAACGATTGCTTCAAAATGCTGTAAAAGTGTGGCCTCAATATTTTGTTGCTGCTACGTATGGGTATTGGCGCTTGATTGAGTTTCAATTGAGATCCTCCACAAAAGAAAGCCGGGATCGTTTGCATGATAATAAATAAATTGCAAAAATGCCTTGCTAAACAATTGAGATGGAAAGGTTTTGTGGATGCCCTATGCTCCAACAAGAGCAAAAGGAACTCATCATCATCATCAAACAATTGATTTAATAAAAATTGATATGCCTAACAATTAATATGCATTGGATAGTTCAGTAAGCTAATTGGGATCCTGTTTGCACTGCATTAATTTTTCTTCTTCTTCGGTTCCTTAATCCCTGCTGGGGCTTAGGGCATCAACCATGCCTTTTCTCCAACGAACCCTCTTATATGCTATGACTTTAAGTATACGAAGGTCGTTAACATATTGGGGGTTTTTATCCGAGGCTGCGTTGATGTTTCGTTGGTTGGGACGCCGATCCAACTGCCCTAACCTGTTGATGGAGCTGCCATCTTTTTGGTTCCAGGAAACCTGTGTTAAGAACGCTGCCGTTGATCTTCAAGAGGTTCTTCCGCCACCGCAGTTATTCATGCCGTCCCAATCCAGCCACATGAAGTCCTTACAGACCTTATCTTCGAATATGTCGTATCAGCCCTGCAAGATTCGTTGCGGATTGCTCATGGCTTCTATGCTCGTCGTCGACCTTACCGGCAAGGGTGGCTCCACCAGTAGCTATGCTACCGCCGGCATCGCACTTAGATTCATCGCACATACTGAACCCCCTCACCAAAAGTGGCAATCCTCGAACATTAATTTTTAATCATTTAAGGGGAGGTTCTTTCAAATTTGGCCGAAAAAAAGCGAAGTTTGGGAATTATTTGTGGCATGATGAAAAGACATACAAACTTCCTGTTTTGATTGTTAAATGCGATTTTTATTGTAAAATAATTGGACATTTTTATTTCGACGAAATTCAAAATGGCGGCTTTTCAGTTCTCCAGCCTCTTGTAGTGAGCTTTATCTGAGCAGTACAAATTTATTGGGCTTAAATTGTGCGCATAGCATCAATTTATAATTATATTGTTGGTAAAAATTGTTTAAAGGCAGTTTTCGGAGTCGACTAGCGAAAGATAAAAACTTCTGAGAAAAACGAATGGAAATTTAAAAATGGATTCCGATTCGCCTTAAAGTTCGCCAGTAACATGCTTTAAACTTTTTGAACTTACTTTGCGTTACCACAAAGACGTGATCGATTAAAAATCGTTTTTAAAAATTGTTATTACGCCTTAAAGTTGGCTAGTAACAGGCAACAACATGTTCTTATTTATTTTTAATTTGCTATTCCACAAACACGTGATCGATTAAAAATCGATTTAAAAAATATCTCAGCGAAAACGAAAAAATTTAAACTGCGTATGAAAAATTTAGCTTTAAGGCCCATATGCAGTTCGAAAAATTTCGCACGGAATGACAAAACTTCATATAAAAAAAAATCCCATTTGGGATATATATCCCCATGGGCCTTTAATAGTTAAATCCGATAGTTGGCTTAAGATCGACAAAACAACATGGCAAAAAAAAAAACTAAAAGAGGCACAAAGTATAATCAAGGCAAATGTTTGTAGGCGGTAGGTTTTTTCACCAAAAGATTAACATTGTTTCTATTATAAGCTTCACATAAGTCTATATACCAAACTTGGTGATATTTTATAAATTCAAGTTTCTAACAAAAGCAAAAGTTTGTTGTTACTTTTAAGAGATTCTTTGTTAAATTTCCATATGATCTTGATAATTTACAGCCGGAAAAGCTGTACAGTTGTAAATTTAAAATTCGCAAACTTTATGTGCACCATGCCATAGATTTTTGCTATGGAATGGACTTTTGCGTATATACATTTTCTAGGGTATGTATTATAATAACCAGCTTTTAAAATTACCTTGTGGAATTTTTTCACTTTTTCCAGAACGACATAGAAACCCAAAAGATTGATGAGGATATATGAATATCCGTAGACTCATAATTAGCACCTACATTGTATAAGACGCATATTATGATCAAAGTTATAAAAAATAATTCATTACTCATTATTGCACAATAGAGTAAAAAACTGCCATCATTTCTAGTACGATGTTTGCATTCAATACAACTTCTTTACCTCTAAAATATTTATTTACTAGTTCTCCCCAAGTTCACTCTTTGTGCATACATTGCGTTATTTGTTGTCAGAGAGCATTGAAAAACAAAAAAAAAAAAAAATACGTTTGAGAGCGTTTTTTTAAAAGCTGCCGCTAATATGCTAACGTGTAAATAAATGAATGTGGTGGTGAAATCAAATATTTTGATAGAGGTTAAAAAAGGTAAATAAAATAAATACCCAAAATAAAGATAACTACGCAATATGAATCAGCCGTATACGTGGACGACAGTTACGTGCCCTAGATTAGAGATGGGAACGGTCGCGAATCATGGATTGATGCAACGGTAAAGGATTTTAAAATGCGCGGTCTTAGTTTTTTTAGTACCCGACAGCTCCGAATATTTTTTTACGAAATCAAAAAAATTTTGTGAAGAGCACAAATTGTATGCGCGGTGGGAACGTTTTGGATAAGTTAAAAAAACGCTGCGGCTGTATACTAAATAACAGGAAACGCAAATAAGAGTTATCGGGTTTACAAAATATCAAAGCGAAGAAAGTATTTTAGATGACTGTGCAGACACCCATTATAAAGAGCTGTTTATAATGTCTAAAAAAAAAAAAATTTTAACTCATTACAAAATAATAATATCCACTTTTCCTTAAAAAACACGATATAAATGTTATTTTCGAATGCGTAAAGATCAGCATGAGTTGAAGTAGCAAATTTGTGAGCGCTAGCATAGGGTGGTCTATCTGTTAGTATGTGCCGAATTACAGTGTTTAAATTTGTTTCCACCCTGTGCTCCATCTAGGTGCGATACGTCTTTCACTAATTTTTACTTAATTTGTATCAAGGAATTAAAAAAAACACAAAAAAAAAACAACCAAACCAACAGATGGCCCACCCTATACATAAACATATCTAAGACCATGTCAACTTTTTAGAAAAGGAATTTTCAAATATATACCCTACTGATATTCATTCTTTTTAATTTTGTCATGTTTTTGGTAAAATTTAGTTCTTTCTATAGACAGACAGACAAGCATGACACCCGCTTAAGGTCTGCCACGCCTACCCAATTAAACACCTGACGCAATGGGTTCAATAACCAAGGCAATATTATTCTCAGAATAGTGACTAACCCTTTTTTCATGAATCCGTCAAAATCAGCCAGGCACATTAAACAGCTGCGTGGCCAATTGAAGCACAACCAAACATTTGGCACGCTGCTAGCTTGGAACAGGCGCACAGTACGCCTAAAAGCAGGCCAAGCAGAGTTTACCTTATTTTATCAGCTTTTATGTATACCCTTAAACGTGGCCAACACGCGCGCACGCACTGTTTATGTGTGTGTGTATACTAATTATGGAGCGCAGAGCAAAGAGCAAAGGCTACGTCTTAAAACTTAAGATACACATTGCCCAGGCACGATGTTACGTAAAAAGTATATAAAAAAAAAAAAAAAAACTACAAACAAGCGTTGCATACGTCAGCAAAAACCCAACAACGTCATACAGCACACAATAGCAGCATGTATATCAACAGAGCGTGTGACGTCACAAAAGCCAAGCCCCAAAAATCTGAACCAATCAACAGCGTTGCCATGCAAAACGTGCCCCTCCAAACCACACACACACACAAACACACACAGACAGATTAACAGAGTAAGAGAGAGAGAGCAGTAGAGAGAGGTCATTGTGTATGCATAAATATTTTAAACACCTGAGTAGCTTTTGTGCTCGTACTATATGGAACGCACGCGAATCACGCGATTTACACTATTTCAAGTGCATTTTAGTCTTATATTTTGCCGACTTGACATAATATCAACTTGCTTTACTTTTGTTGCTATACCTGTATTTACGATACGCCGTATTGTATTTAAAGTCTGACCTACATTTGAACTTGTGACGCACTGATGTGTTGGCCCCTATGATGAAAGAAATACGATTTTTATCTTTTCACCCAAAATCAATATGCCTCCTACAGCGTGACCTTAAAAAAAATGAATATTTGTGGGCGTTAGAACAAAGCATGCAATTGTATGCCAACTTGATGAAATTTCTATGCATGACGATCTAAAAAAATATATTTTATGGCTAAATAGCTAAATACTATGTATTGTTTGTTTACTGCGCAAAATTTTGCAAAATTTGCTATTTTTTTTATTCAAAAACTTATGGAAAGCTTTAAATATTCAAATTTAAGACATAAAAATACATATACATATACATTTTTGTACAAAAACAATAAGAAAAAATACTCACAATGCAAAATTAATCCGTTTATTTGTGATGCAATTAAAATATTGCTGCAAGTAAAATGAAAAATAAAGTTTTTATTATTATCATAGAAATATATAAATAATATATAAATAATATAAAAAGAAAAAAACATTTATAATTTGCTGCTGGGCGAGCCCCTTTATTTGTTGCCGTTAAAAGCTTTGTAACATAGCAATCACCAATTGTAAGCTATTGCAAAAGGTTTGAGAGTCACTGCATATGTTAGCAGTTTGAGGAACTTAAGCAAGCTTCTCAAACTGTGCGCACACTCGAGCATTTCAAACCATACTGCTTGTTGTAAACAGAGAATAAAAAAACTCTAAATATTTACAGTCACAACAATTCTAAAGAATATTTAACAAGTGTTTAAAACAAATAATTATAATGTCTCAAGTGTGCTCTCTCAAACTTAATACTTATTTTTTATTTTTCTTAAAAACAGGCCACAAACATATACTATTTTTTTTTTAGAAGTTTGGTCGAAATCTACGGAAGGGATTGGCTTAGACTAAAAATCGGGCATCTGAGACAAATTGGGCTCAGACAAATAACAATAATAATGAAAATTTTTCCTTGCTCATGAAATAACAATTCTTAATTAATTTAAGCTAAATTTTTTGTTAAGATTATATTAAATCTAATATCTGCTTTTGTAAATGCTAACTTTAAGCAAATCTGTTATTTTGTTTATCAATAAAGCAACCCTTTGAAATTAAAAAAATGAACATATACATGTACAATCTAATCAGCTAGTTTATGAACTAGTTCTTGCTTATTTTCATTTTAAAGCTTATGGAGCTTATTTTATCGAAAGAAGTCAAAAAAATAAAAATTGAATTTATTTTTGATAGGTGATATAAAAACTTTTTTTTTTTATATATATTTTTTTATAGGCAATCAACCGATACATATAAGGTTATGATCCAATATATATAAAAACCAAAACCAATTGTAATATTTCAATATTATAAAAAAAAAACATTTCTAAATATTTAAAAATTTGTTTAAAGTAGGTATTATTGAACTATATAACTTGTATTGCAAAAATATAGAAGTGATACAGCAATGTTAAGAATAAATTCCTAAAACAATGTTTTAATTTTACGTTTTTTCAACGAAATGTTAAGTATTTTTTCAAAAATAATTTTGCAGACAGGGGTGGATTATTTCAGAGTTTGAATATTTGTCTTATTTAAAACGATTTGCGTAAACACACAAAAACAGTTCCCAAAAATAACACTAGTGTACAAATTTTAGGGTCATCGAATAAACCTGGAAAATTAAGAGTTTGGTTGGGTCGAGAAGCATGAAAATTACATTAATTTTTTTTCTATAGAACCGTTTTTGAGATTTTTTTGAAAAACATGTTTTTGGATACTTTTTTCAGTTATTCGTTAATATCTCGTGAAAAAAATTATTATTATTATCGACATGAGAGACGAATAGATCGAAACTTATTGATGTGCTCTTTATAGTGATATACGATATGTGCAGATTAAGTAAAAATTTTTGAAGCAACCAAAAGCAACCAAAATCGGAAAAAACTTAATTTTCGAATATTTTTCAAACTAAGAAATTTGCGGTTTACTTATTATTAACAAGAAAAATTTTTTTAAAAATTTTGAAAGTTTTGAATTTAAAGAGAATTCTTTTACGAACATTTCGAGCTTAGGATCTTCAAAATCGGTAAGAACTGTAGATGTTATGGGACCATGCACAAAAAATGTGAAAGTTAAAATTTTTATCAATCACGCTTTAGGTCGAAAAAAAATTTTCACTATGGGTTTTTCGTTTGCGTTCAGTTACGTCTTCACGAATTTGCATCCAGCAGTTGTCACCCATCATGCCTTTGTGGCAAAAACCCTCATATCGCTTTCATTAGCTTCAAGATACTGATGGAATCTTTCTCTTAGTTCCCAAATTTGAAGGAAAAACGTTATAATGATTGTGCAGAAAATGCATTTTCTTTTGTATAACTAAAAAAAGTACCCAAAAACATGTTTTTCGAAAAATCTCGAAAACGGTTCTTAAGAAAAAAAAAAAAGTGGAATGCCATTTTTGAGTTTCTACACCAAAAATTACCTTAAAAAAAAACTTTTAACTAGTGTATAACACGAAGAATTAATTTTAATAATCGAATTTAAAGATTAATACATATACGTAACAATTCATCTATTTCAGAACAATATTGCAAATTATGGGTTATTGCGCATTAGTTAATATTTATTTACCTGGATTACGCCCTCAGCTATTAAGTACTTTTTAAATAAAAACGGGTAACACCCATAAAAAATAAATAAATAAATAATTTCATTTTATTTCTGGTTAAGGCCCATACGCAGTTCGATAATTTTCGCAAAGGAATGACAAAACTTCATATAAAAAAAAAAAATTCCAAATGGGATATCCCAAATGTATTAGTATGGCGGCAGTAATTAAAACTAAATACCAAAATAGTTTTAAAAATACTAGCTGCCACTTTCTAAAAAAAAAGTTTTAGTTCACTCTAGCTTCGAGTGAAATGTTAAAAAAATCATCACGTAACAAAATATGGTAAGCTGTTTGTGTATGTGTGCGAAAACTTCTAAGGAGCTTTGATATCTTGAGGGGTGCCAGGGCCCTACGATGCTTGTCCGCTGCCATCTTACATACTTTTCGAGTAATCATATTTTTCCCAAAGCACTCTATTTAAGCTCGCAAAACCCTATCAATTGCCTAAGGCACTTATAACACTTATCACATAGATTGCTTAATTAGTTCTCATGTTGATCATAAATTATAAATGATACAAAATATTTATGATGTACACCAAGTTTGATACAAGTATATCCATCAATGTTTTGGTTGGCTTTTTGATTTATATACTATGTACTCGTTTGACTTTTGTTTGACTTTTCTTGCCTTGGCTATAATCTTATCAGCGCAAAGAGTACTTATACTATATATGTCAAGACACCATTAAAAATGTATTGTAAATACGAGTTTGCACGTCCTGCAATCGGAGGAGGTCACAAGAGAATCTTTCAACAATAATTTATCAATTAATGTTGTTTTTTTGATGTCATACAAGGCCTATTCATATGTATAGCTAGTGCTGGGGTATATTAAGAGCCAAATTGGGAACGGACGCTTATCAGTCTTATATATTCATTGCCGTTGTCAAGCCCCCATAAGAGTTATTCAGTCTCAACATATACTTTTCGGTACATTTAGTTGGTATATTTAGTATTATTCTGGGTGGCCCATATCAGCAGTTTGGTCGGTACTTATGTGCGTCCTTATCGCGTTATGTCATTTGGGTTTTATAGTCCCAGTGATATACTGTACTATTTCCATATCAATTGCCCATTTTTAGTTGTTTATATGCATGCGAAAATCGTTTATTAAGTGAATTGTGTACTCCATTCTGTAGTGGTTCGAGTTCACTAAATAATAGAATGGAAAAAAAATGAAATAAAATAAAATCCCATTGATTGATAAGTTATAAAAGCATGTTGTTTTCCCATAATGGTTCATTGGCTGAAGTTGACACTCAAGCATGTACTATATCGAGATAAGGGCGGTCAATGTATGTGCCTTAACAAGTGATTTCCTTATTAAACTCACTCAAAATATTTTATGTACCGCCGTGCTTAAATTAAACTATGCTCTAGTAAGAATTTATTATACTCAATTGTGTGTAGTTTAGTTTTATTAAAAGAAATCTTTATGACATTTATTCTGAGCGATAACGAAATTCTATAACTTGCCATATCTTTTAGTCCAGCAGATGACACTAGCTGAGTAGCTTGATAATGCAACGGAAGCATCATCTTAAAAATAAATCCAACTTATTTGATTAGAGGTGTTAAAGAATTTTTATTTTTCGCACTCGCATAATATGTGGTCGTTAAATTTTTGAGCAAAGCGGGGATCGCTTTAAAAATTTTAAAATTAAAAAAAAAGGTAAAAAAAATTGTTGAAAAATATAAATTTTTTTTTAAATTTTAAAAATTATAAAAATAATATTTAAAAAACTTTTTTTTAAATATCTATTTGTTTAGAACAAATTCACACCAAACTAATGACTTTATCGATAACTCGATAAATAATAATTTTCCTAAACAAAATTTTACAGGTTTAAAATTGGCTTGTAGCTCTGTTAGTCACATTAAAAGACGTTAAAGACGACCGACTTTAAGATACCTTCTAACATCACAACAAACAAATAAATAATATAAGAACTAACAATGAATTATGACCTAAAAACTTTTTTCGACCGATCGTTCCTATGCCTGCACGATTTTAATAAAATTATATTATAGTGTAATAGGAAGGCGATCTAAACAAGATGAATTTCAGAAACTGTGTAGCCAAAGCAAAGGATCGGAGAGGCATTGTGATGGAAGCTTTGACCCACCAAGGGTTGTAATGCAAAATAAACAGAGATAGTAGGAACAACTCTAGAAAACTTTCGTTCGCAAAATTTGTTTACTATATCTTCATGAACAAACGAACTACCCATCTAAATAACTAATAATATGAGAACTAACAATGAATAATGCCCTAAAAACTTTTTTCGACCTATCGTTCCTAATATAATAAGGGAGTTCAGCGTTCATACGGACAGACAGATAGACGGAGATGTCTACATCGATACGTTAGGTTAGTGTTTAAATAAAGGGTATTTCAGCGGCCTGGGACCTATTTTAAATCGAGGTGTGTAAGACCTCCCAAAATTAAAAAAATTCATCAGAACGCCAAAAAAAATCTATTCCGCCTTTCTTTCTTGCGAATAGCCTGTTTCTTCATGTACAAAAGAAATTTTATGTAATGATCTAGTTCTTTCGTTCAATTGAGTTTTTTGTTTTAAGAAGAAGCTCTACAAAAAATCCGTTTTAGTCGGTATGTAGACTCTTGTGGACTTGTGGCGAATAATAAATTACCAATGATCGATTTCAGCGATTGACATGAATTAATCCAAGTGTACGGATTACAGCGAGTAAGAAAGTTTAGGTCTACAAGTTCAGGGGGTGAGCTGTTGTATGAACTTAAATGTGTGTTTTTGTTTTATCCCAAAGGAAAAAAATCATTTTAATAACAAAGATATAGACATGAAATGTAATTTCTTTATCTTTAAAAGAGGAGCATGAATAGATAGCTTAGATAGAGAAGATATAGGATGTTATTATCGTAAAGCAGACTAGGATTGCTGCACCCATACCGAGTTCCAAAATTATCCGCGAGAGGGCGCAAAAAATAAATGACGGAACAACTATATTCGATTAACCCTTATGTGAGTGACAGGGTACCCGGGTACCCATTTCATTTTCAAGTAGGAAAATTTAATGGTTGCAGATAGTTTAGAAAGCTCAAACTTCTTGAGAACTCTTAACTTTTAATTGTTTTTAAATTTTCATTGGTGTGGGTCCACTTTATTCCTTTGGAAGGGCGTGGAATATCGATATATTTTTTACACCTTTAAAAGAGTGACAGGGGTACCCGGGTACCCCAAAGTAATACATATGAAATTGCATGAAAGAATTATTATTTTTTTTTTTCTTATAACATTTTCTGGAGCATATTTCTTCCAAAAATGTGCAAATTTATTTTGAAAAATAAAAAAATAATTCTTTTATGCAATTTCATATGTATTACTTTGGGGTACCCCTGTCACTCTTTTAAAGGTGTAAAAAATATATCGATATTCCACGCCCTTCCACAGGAATAAAGTGAGTTACTTCGCTATCAAATCGCCAAAACGCATATTATATTATAACAAAAAATCATTTAATGTCATTTTTAATTACAGTACGATGGGAAAAATATGCAATTTTCATACAATTTATATGTGGGTACCCGGGTACCCCTGTCACTCTGGAGAAGGTGTTTTTTTTGTCACTCACATAAGGGTTAAAGAGATAAACATAAGGGAAAAGATGAACATGCTTGTAGACAGCTTAGGAAAGAAATTAAATGTAATTATTATAAAGTAGACTGGGAGTGCTGCAAGCACGCCAATTTCCAAAATGGTTTGCTAAAGGGAGCAACAAAAAAAAAACTATCTATTTTTATTAAAGCGAAAAGATACATCAATAGTAGGTAGCTGATTTTTTTATACCTAACACACGTCTAATGCTGACTTATTAACTCCACTTAAACTAAAGAACAAATATTTAAGTTGAAGCAATTAAAAAAAATGTGGTACAGTCGAGGCGGTGCCCGACAGTGGAACACCCTGTACCTTTTGTGTCAAAAAAATTTTTCCTGCATATTCCATCTAAGAACTTTCCAATTGGAATTTTTTTTTTTTGGTGCAAAACGATATTTATACCTTTAAGTTCCGTAAATTTGTACCGATTTTGATGAAAATCGAAAGTTACGTTAAGAAGTTAAGAAGCTATTTTAATTATATTGGGTAAGTTTCAAGTTGATATGTTGAGGGGTATGGGAGAAAACACGGTAAATCGATTGCGGGGGTGGGGGGACCGCATCGATAAAATTTGGATGTGGATTTGTTCAATAGAGCCACCTGAATGAGCTTACCAAAAATTGTGATTCTAGGTCACTTGTAGCCATAATTGCGTAGAGTCAAATATTGACGCAGTTTATTGGAAATTTGCACATTTTTGACTATAACTTCTGTTGTATTTGTCCGATTTTGTTCATTTTTTACACATAGATGCATGTATCCACAACGCATCGCTCTGTTAAATTTCAAAATATTAAACGGTGTGGCTAAAAACCGCGAAAATCTACAGCGGGGGAACGGGGAAAGATATTGACATGATTCAACAAACTTCATCTGCTTAGGAAATATGCGCACCAGCAGGTAAAGTTCCGTGTCTCTAGCTCTTATAGTCTCCGAGATCTAGGCGTTCATACGGACGGACGGACATGGCTCAATCGCTACCCGAGGTTATGATAAGCATTTTGGTACAAAGGACTTGGGGTCTGCCATGCCTCCTTCTGTCCGTTACATACATTGCACAAATCTAGTATACCCTTTGTACCTATAGGTACAGGGTATAAAAATACTAATATGCATAAAGTATTAAAGACCACTTACATAGTTAGACATAAGTTTAGATAACATTATAGCTGCCATATGCTACGGCTTTCCCACAGGCCACTTAGCAAATAGTCCATAAGCCGCCTGGCGCACTATTTTCTACTAGTATTACTTATCTGTATTATTACACTAATCGGCGCGTGTGTGTTAATAAAGCAGGAAAAATCCAATAAACTATATACTAAATACATACTTAGTAATAGTTAGCATAAAATGATACTGTGCTTATCAGTCGTAGACTTAATCAGCGCTGCTACCGTACCTCGATCACTTCGACACTGAACCCCAAGACGCTTATCGTAATGCACTCAAACGAACTTTAGTTTAATGCCATACATTTGTTAACTATATATTCCAAGAAACAGGCGCTGAATATTTTAAGAACAACAACAAATAGTATCTAGCAAATTTTTTACTTAGTATTAGCACAGCCAGCGAACTGACAGGCCTCTCTCTCTCAACAAAGTTTGATAAACCTCTTGACCTTTTTGGCTGCCAGACGTCGCCAGTTATCGTACGTTTTTCCAGTACTAAGTCAGGCGATGCGGGTGGCAAACACTGACAGATTACCTGTCGTACTCACTGTATTGAAAGCTGAGATTAATGAGCTGGCTACTGCAGTTCAATTTGCTTGCGTCAATATGGCGTACAAAATACGAGCCCACAAATCTAAGCCAATTAAAATGAACGCTTGTAAAGCATTTTATAAACAAAAACAAATAAATTTCGTAAAAAAAAAGTATCAATAAACATTGGACAAAGATTAAGTCAATGTGCGCAATTGACATCTATATACAATAATACCATATAGTATAATAGGAAAACAAATGTAAGTCACATTTTTCCTAATCGCTCGCAACTTACGCAAATTCAAGGCGCTAGAAACTAGACTTTGAACTTGCACATTGACAACAAAACATTGACGACAAATCATTACAAAATTATTAAATAAAATAATAAACAATATATATGTAGCAGTATGGCTTAGAAAGGGGCTTGAATATAGCAAAAACTTTAAAGCTTTGCTTGATTAGCTCTGTGACCATCAGCTGAACTACTAGTTCATGAACCTTTGTTCAAGCTGTAGGACATTCGATAACGACTGTTTATAAAAACTCAGACAGCATTGAATTGAGATTTTTTAGCAGATTTCAACTGTTAGAAAATTAAGAAAAGTCTGCTTTTAGTCTAGCTACATATAAGAAATATTCTAGTAACGTGCGTCTAGATTGTCACAGTCAAGGACTTTTGTTGTTTATAAACAGACAGAATAGTTCATCAACAAATTATTTTAGTTAATAAGCTTATTAAAATTTGTTAATAATTATACAAGTCTGTCATTTTATAGCTTATTTTATGCTGTCCGCGCTTTCTATTTGAATGCACTTTTTAACTTTTGAGCCAGATCAAATTCCAAAAAAGTTCAATATCTTTTTTATACCAAAAAGCTTTTCCCGTCCATAAATTTTTTTTTTGCTACCTCTCGCGGACAATTTGGGAACTTGGCTTCTAGTCTACTTTACAATAATAAATCCAAATTTTTTTTTATCTAAACTATCTACAAGCGTTCCCTCTTTTGCCTTAATTTTTTTTCTTTAAGGGATCTACGCAGTACGAAATATTTCGCACGGAAAGACATCTGGGATATTTTTTTTTTATGAAGTTTTGTCTTTCCGTGCGAAATATTTCGTACTGCGTATAGGCCCTTAACCCAAAAAAAACATTTTTCCATTATTTATTTTTTGCGCCCTCTCGAGGATAATTTTGGAACTTGGGTGCAGCGCTCTTAGTCTACCTTAATAATAACCTATATGTCGGGGGTGCATCGTTCCTAGTGCTAGTTTCCAATAAAAGATTGGAATTTGATTTTGTCGCTTTGCATTGCTGACGCATTAAACGCTCTTATTTGAGTTTTAATATTTCGTTAAAAAGAGCCTGGTACACTATGCGCAGATTTGCCAGAAAGCACAGATCTTCAAGAAAAGGCTTTTCTAGATACTAGATGCGTATTTCAAGATATGAAGGGCAGTCCCATAGCAGGGGCTGTATGCGAGATAGGCAACGTACAACTCCAGTCAGCATCCTGCATAAGCACACAAGATGTGACGACCGGAGGCTACGTACCATTCTCGTTACGCGTTGGTTCTAGTTATCGCTCCGATTTTAAATGGTGAACTATTAATATCTTAATACTTGTGGCGCTTATTCGTGATATTGGGCATTACTTAAAACCTATCTTCTGACAAAATTTCGTAATCCTAGCATTGAGAAATTGGCAATCCAAACAGACGGTTCTAACTAAATGTATTTCTATATTATTTATTTTATTATATAGGGTGGGCCATCTGTTGGTTTGTTGACCCACATATTTACTTCAAATAAACAAAATTATTCTGTACTTAATGTACCCCTTAATCTTTGTGTATAGGGTATAATGACATCAGGCACGCGATATGTCTACAAGCTTATCAAACACACTATGATAAAAGTAAATAGCCCGTACTTAACTCTTAGTACAATCATGTAATAAATGAGTCAAACACGTCCAAAACCCCCAAATAAAAATTTGCAATAACGATTGCGCAAAAAGTTCATTATCCAGTTAATATTTAATTTGCAAACTTAATTTGCAATTTTTCAATTTCGCTTAATTTAAGTCTAGACAGATGGATAGAAATAGGTATAGAATTTGCAAAGGCTACCCACAGAAGGGGTCTACGCCACCTACGCACTTCAGTCAGTAGAGCAACATATAATAACTAACAGCATATAAAAATGTCAAATTTTCATATAAATTTGCTAAGGAAAGGGGCTCCGCCACCTACGCACTTTATTCCGCAGGGCAACCTATGTATAACTTATTTTTTTTTATATATGGTAAAATTGATACTTTCTGTTTATTCCAAACAGCTATACAAATATTGAAATTTTATTAGCTATAGTAAAATTATAATAAGATTGTTATGCAAAAACGTAATAGCGTTTATCGATAGAAATACTATAAATTATATGAATATATATATAAGCTATCAGTTGTGGATTATGAATGCCATTGTGTTGGTGGATGACAATGACAAATTTGCTAACAGGAAAACTGGATTATATAGATGATAATATTAATTCACAATACAAGTCATACAAAAAACCCGAATTATAAGCTATTAATTCGCAAAGATAATCTATTAATTTCAAAAATACTTGTCGAATAATCGAATTAGATAAGCTTAAGCTGAGTTAAGGTCTTAGTTGTTTCGGCAAAAAATATAAGTAGGACCCAGTTCAAATTCCGTTTTCGAAAAAAAATCAGTCAGGGTATTTTTGCAGTGTAAGCGACTAGACTGTGGAAAATTAGAAACAGATACTTATGGGTCGCTTTTCTTCTGAATTTTCAGAGCTATTTCTGGCAATGAGAGTAATATTTAGGCTCAGTTCAGATGAGAGCAAGCTTTCGGTATTGAAAGGATCCCTGCGTATCAAGACACAGCGCAGCAAGATTAATCGGAATTCATCAGAATTCGTAAAACGAAATATTCCCCAAGTTTAGGAAAAATGTATCAAGCACGGCTTTCCACTGAGGTGCGGATTAACTACAAGCCTACTACAAATCTCAGGGAAACGGAAAACTGTTAATACAAATTTTAAAACTTATTAGGAATGGCCTAGCTTCCCTTTTTCTATGTAAGAAGCGTTGCACTTAAAAAAATAAATATGGTTTTAATCATTTTTTTTAATTGCTATATAACTATATAATGTTTCTGAGTAAAGTCCCATTATAATTCCAAAAAGGTCAAAATAAATATTGATAAGCCTGCTTTTGACAATCAAAAAATGTAATTATCTGTCAGTCGTGTTGTTATTGACAAATAATTTTTACGCCTTCCAGTAGGTTCTAGTAAATTAAAAAATAAAAAAAGATTAATTTAAAGCGAATTTGACATTGACACAACAAGGGATAGATTTCAGGAAATTTTGCGATCCCAAGATGCAAATTTTTCCCTAATATAGTATACCAATATATTAAAGCAAAGATACAAAAAATAACCATATCCGTACCCAAAAACCCCCATGGCTACACCACTGGTCCAAATATATTTGCTGGCTTTACCAATAAAAATCTTAAAACACTTGTATTAATAAACTTTTATGTATATAGGTTGTTTGGGTTTTTTTTTTCGTATATACTCATTAGCTGGGTTATGAATGCAACTGATATGGAGAACCACAAGTGGCTCCTAATTAAAGTAAGAGCGCATTTTTTATAAGAAAGTTCCTGTATACAAAAATTTATGAGCATAATTATGCACTTGAAAAAGTATTTACGTTTAATTATACTCGAAATATCTTGAAGCAATAAAGCAATAAAATAAATCAGCTAATGCTTCCCAGAATTTGGGTGATTACATTCAAGTGCTGAACGACATTTGAAAATGTTACGCCCTAAATTATTTTATTTCCCAGTTTCAGAAACCGGTTGTTAATATTTGCAACGGGAAGTCGGCATTTGACTGTTTTATTTAATCACGTTTACAATCTGATACAAAGTCTTCCTGTTCGATATAACGAAACAGTTTTAAAAAGGTTAGTTGATATATATTTACAAAACAAACTGACACCCAAAGCAATACGTCTAAAAATTGATTTTTTTTTTAAATTTGATTATTCTGCATACACTCGGAATCGGAATCGAAACCCACATAAAGTACATTTTTTTCGCATATTGGGCTCACACGATGCATATATGAATAATTAAGTTAAAAAAATAACTATATCTAGCCGATTTTCAGAGTAGTTATTGTGCAAAGAGGGTTAAAGTTATAACCTTTTAAAGTTTTAAGGAGTTTGCTATAGATTTTCAAATTCTCAGGCTTTGTCTGCATTTGGTTGAAAAATATATTTTGGTAATATTTGATGACCCTAGAACACAGTCTGCGTAGCCATACAAAAAAAAGTGATCTAGTGACGAGCTATTAATTTTCTTAGGTATTTCGAAGCGCCGAATACGAATCCGAAAGGTTCAATCCTAAAATTCATACGCAGCATGCAAAAATTCCGCACGATATGTCAAAACTTCATATAAAAAAAATATCCCAAAAAAGGGAATTTTTTTATATGAAGTTTTGACATTTCGTGCGGAATTTTTGCATGTTGCGTATGGGCCTTAACCTTTTAATTATTATTTAATTTTTTGAGATTGATTGTCCGTCAATTTTTTAATGTTTTTGGGGTCATTGCATTGCAATTCATGGTCGAAAAAATTTTCAGTACGTAAGGTTTCCGAGATAACTCCCAAAATACCTCTTTTTATTGGGTCTATTGCGGTTATGCTGGTGCTGATTCGGATTCAGCAACCCAAAAAATATATGGAAGACATGGTCTGGACTCTGAACTGTCTTCTTATTACATAACCGCAAAACACCTCAAAGAAAAGTTTTTTTTCGAGTCCTGATATCCGACGTATTTTTATATAACTTAGTGGGATCCCTAAATCCGAGGTCAACTAAACCTCAACATGTTAGGTTTCTGAGATAAACTGGCCTCTGAATCTGAGAATCGATTTTTTTTTTGTAGAAAACACCTCATAGTACATTTTTTTCCTGACCTGATATCCGACGTTTGTTTATATAATTTAGTGGGATCCCTAAATCCGAGGGCAAATAAACCTCAACATGTAAGGTTTCTGAGGTAAACTGCAAAATATCTATTTTTTGGAGTTTTTGTGAGATTATGTCAGAGCCCTGACATGCTGGGGCTTAGTTGACCTCGGTTTCAGCGACCCCAATAACATATACAAAATATCATTGGATATCAGGACTAGGATTCGGATTTAGCTATCCTAAAAACATTCAGAAATTATGGTCTTATCTCTGGAATAGAAAATCATTATTTTTGTGTTATATTAAAAATAAATGGTTTCGTAGGGACTGATCGACGATCAGATGAACATGATTATGTCGATAACCGATAAATGTACATGTGTATATCAATACTGAATATCTTTTTGTAAATTACTTATAGTCTGTCTCTACTTCTTCTAGCTTGTTCAATACAATAGCTCTAATCTACAACATAGGCACAAACAGTGGCGGATCCACGGGGGGTTTTCGAGTCCGGACCCTCCCCAAAAGTTGTAAAAATGGGTTGACAGTTTTTTGCGACCTCTGATATACAGTCTCTACACTGCGAAGTGAAAAACCCCCTAGGACCAAATCCTGGCTCCGCTCTTGGGTACAATGTATACATAATGTTTTTCTTGGCCTGAAAATAAAAATCTTTAAACTAATTTCTTAAGAATTTTACGTTTTTCTTAAAAAAATGAACTACAAATTAATTAGTCACACAAACTGTGGGAACGCATAAAATTGTTATTGCTAAAAATAATTTGTGACCAAAGGCATAAAAGTAAATATGTATCCAAGAGATACAAAATTATTCCACTTAGAATAGTTTTAACAGGTGAGACTCTTACACGTGATTTTTTAACATTTCTGTTGACGAATATTTTACAACGAGAACTGCGTGTTTTGTCGACATTCTGTTTTTGTGTCAATAAAAATAAAACAAGTTTTAACGTGAAATGCAAACCATGCAAAATTCTTAAAATATAAACAAACAACAACAAAATAATAAAATTTGCTAAAGTTTAAGCGTATGGCAGATATGACAAGCCCCCTCTGCATAAAATAAATAGAATGATTCATTGAAAAATTAATCGAAAGTAGCTTTATTATAATTCAAAGTATGTGACAAAGTAACAATTAAAGTGAACAGCAAATGCAATTGATATCTTATTATTATTTAGTATATAAGTACTTAACAGAGTTAAGTATATAAACAATAAAAGTGCAAGTAAACAATTAAGATAAACTTAAACTCATTAAACGTTTTAGGAATTAACATTTAGCTGAGTAAATTTCTAATCAATTTGTGAAACCAGTTTTGATTTTGTATTTATTCCAATACTTCTCGTGAGTTGATTTGTTTAATAGTATATAGCAAGTATAAGTACCCTAATATAAACAAACTATACCTTAAGGTAAGGGTATATTAAGTTTGTGTAGACTTATGTAACAAAGTGTAGCAGACGCCAGAAACCACTCAAAGTTTCGTTTACAAAAGAAATTGATCTAGACATGTTCGTCAGTCCGTCTGTAAAAACGACTAGATCTTATAGAGCATAAGAGCTAGGAAAACACGACTTGAGATTTGGACTACTTATTTGTGCAGACAGATACATATTATTATTTTTTTTTGCCTTCCTAAACAATTGCAAATTCAGGTTTCGGACTCCTCCCAAAAGTTGAAAAGATGGGTTGACAGTTTTTTGCGACCTCTGAAACATATATATAGTTCGAAGGGAAAAACCCCTCAATGATCCGCTCCTGGTTACAGCTTATTTTTTGTATGAGTAAAATATAAAAACTTTTAGATTAATACGAATCTTTTTATCGGAAATAATCGCATAATGGTAGTTGGGTTGCTAGAGTCTTGGTCCCAAGCTTAAAGTCGTCTAGAGACCAAGCGATTCCCAGTCGACAGGGCCGTAGAGAGAAAATCCGGGCCCGGGAGGGAAAAGTACCGTCCCCTCTATTACAGCTTTAGTTTAAATCATTGTGTTCTGTAAGTACAACAGTAACTACACCGAGCCCCTGAGATAACTCCGGGCCCGGGTGGAATTCCCCCCTTCCACCACCCCTCTCGACATTGGTGCAGATATAATTTTGTCTTACTAAGATAATGCAGGGTATCTCAAAGTCGACCTTGCCCGACCTAGACGTTCGCTATACTTTTTTTGTATTACTTTTTAAGAACTTGGGGGAAAAAAATGTTGGGATAAGCGCAATGTTAGATATGATAAGGCTGCTATCTGGGAAATACTTTGAGTAGTGTTATTTATAGGTTTTATGGAGGGAATAAATTGTTTTTTAAAATTGACGATTTATTAAAACAGTTTTTTAAGTTGAACAGTTGTTCAAAATTTTTGCTGGATACACCGGTAAAATGTTTGGCTCAGATTACAGAATAAACTAGTTTTACGTTTGGCAGTAAGTTGCGAATATGCGGATAAGATTTTTGGTTTTTGTGAGTTAAGATATAAGGTGTTTTCGAAAATAAACTCAAACATCTCAAACCCTATACGGTATACCTATTACATAGTCTCACAAAAAAAAATGATTCCAACTTTACATTTAACAGGACTACCATTATCAATTTTTTGCCGCTGAATCAGAATCCAAAGTCCGAAAGCCCAAAACACCCGAGGGTTCTGTAGTAACCACAAATATCCCAACAAAACAATGTATTTTGAAGATTATCTCAGAAATCTGATGTGCTAGGATTTCGGGGACCTCCTATTCGGATTCAGCGTTCCCAAAAACATAGTAAAAAAAATAGCCGGACAACCGGTTTCAAAAAAAAGGGAGGTTTTTTGAAGTTAGACTATAACATTTTATCGGGTGTGGAGATCAGACCATATATATGTTTTTTTGGGTCGCTGTATCCGAATTTCCGTATAAATTCATTTTGATATGAAATCGGATAGCTTAACTTTCACAAATTTTTTTTGAATGTGGCAAGCTTAAAAGGCTTATTTACCATTATGTGTAGCCAGGGCCGTAGAGAGAAAATCCGAGACCGCGGGGAAAATGTACCGGGCCCTCTATTACAACATAGCTTGAATTACGTAAGTATGACAATAATTACAGCCTCTCAGAAAACTCCGGGCCCGGGGGAATCCCCCCATCCCCCTTCCCACTCGACTGGCCTGTGATTAGCAATAGTAGAAGATTGCCATAGTCGAATTCTTCTCTATCTCAGCGCTTAGACAGATCTATAAGAATAACAATTAATAGAAGCACTACAGTAAATATCTTCTTATAAATAGTAAAGCTTTTCGTACATTTCACTGATGCTTGTACAATTTTAATAATACCTTTGTGGGTAGAGAATATAGAACACACATATGTACGCAAATACATACCACGTGTAGTAGCTAAACCATTCATATACTCTACCCACAATGAATGCGTAGGCGTCGACGCCTCTGTCAGTGTCGCCAGCGAATTTTCACAAAATTTCATGTTGACGTCACAGAAATTCTTCCGCTTTAGATTTTTTTAATATTGTGCTTGCGATACGTAAATATTTCGCATATCTAAATCTAGTACATATAGATTTATTTTTTGCAAAAAGTAAAAATGTTGAACTTGATCTTGTCTAGCAAATACGTTCTTTTTCGCATTACTATGGCTAAAAAGCAAAAAGTTACTTAATGTTACTCATTTTAAATAAACTTTACCTTGTCATTCAATTTTCCAATTGAACTAGTTTTTTCTTAATGAAAATCCAATCAAGCTAAATGCATTGCAGTTATTCAATTTTCATAAAAACAATGAGTCAACTGGGCGACAAAAGCAAAAAAAAAAAGCCGTAACTGCAATTTTACTTTGTTTTGTGAGACTTTTTTACTAGCAACAACTTGCTGACGTCACAAGTTTTCAATTGAATTGAAACCCCTGTGGAAAACGAACCCGCCAACACCAGTGTTTTTTTTTTTTTTATTTGCATAGTATACACGTGATGTAAAATTTTGCCGTTATGTAGTTTTTCCCTTATTTAGTTGTATTTGTATAAGCGTAAAAAAAAATTAGCATGTGAAAACCTTTGCATGCTGTCATTAGAAAATTCTCATATTTCAACTAATTAATGACTAGGGTTTGTAATAAAAATCCCCAAAGTAATATGCGTTGTTATTTCTATGAACCTGAACTTGACTAGTTAATTATGCAATTTACATTTTTCTTAGACAGTAAAAAGTTGAACGAATTTTTTAATTATTATAAAATAGCTAAGCTCTACAAGTTTGTAATTAGGCCTCTAAAAAAGATGCAATTCATTCGAAATATTCATTCTGATTGCAGCTGCAGTTCTAAAACTTTTAGAATTATTATTATCATTATTATTATTACAAAAAATCAAACCTAAAGCTTAACTGATTGAAATTGTTTGGTTTTGCACCGGTTTCTAAAACGTTAACCTTTCTGTCTGTTCTGAATTTCGATTCGGATTCCGACTTATTGCATTTAATTATATTTAGTTAAATCTACATTTAGAATTGAAAAAGTATTACAAGGAAACGTAATTTTGAAATTTTTTTAAATAATTCGTAGCGACTTTCTCTTCATAGAAGTTATCATGATATCTAAATCATATTTTAAGAAAATTTTGATATTCAGGGATAAGTACGTAACCACTTATTTTTCCAAAGAATTTAAATTTTTAATGCTACTTTAAAATCTGCGGAATCTTTAAACAGCTCCGTATTTGGGGAGAGTCAAGCCTGACGAGAGGGGGGTGGGAAGGGGGAGGGGGATTCCCCCGGGCCTGGAGTTTTCTAAAGGGCCCAGTGCAATTTATATCGTACTATCGCAATTCAAGCTAAAGGTGTAATAGAGGTGCCGGTACATTTTCCCCTCTTCGGCCCTGGGGAGAGTGCACTGTTTCCCCTAGCCTATCAACAGCTCTGTCTATATCACAATGCAGTCGAAACAGTCATTTCGACTACTCCAAATAAAAATTGTAATCCAAAACGAACGTGTCAATTTTTATTGACTGCTTTTTTGATGTATGTACCTCGAAATTGAGCGCATCCAAAAAGTTGGGCACAACTAGTTCCTTTAAATTTATCGCGTGCTTCTTGGTATATACAAAAGGTGTTATAGCCCAGCTTTATTTTCATAAGTTTTGTTTAGACTTGTTCTCTGGTAGAATTATCAGAAGTGGTATCAGTTTACCTGTTGCTTTATACATTTTATTCTCTATAAACAAATCTTAAAGGGTTATGTTAAGTTTATAATTGTGGCGACATTGTCGTGCAAAAAGGCAAAAGTGCATTTATGCCCGATCATTACGATTCATTGCAAAAAGTATGTGTTATTTTGACAATAAATTTCTTATACTGTTTTTTTGATATTATTTAGTGCAATCCCCTATTTGTAGATATATTTGTGAAAAGGCTACTGTTCCTCAATCGATGTATTTTTTTTTTTTTTTTAGTGTGTCACTCCCCCCAGGAGTTAACCGGTATAACCTAACCTAAAGATACCAACTCTCAGTCCTCCATTAGATTTATTTAATGATCATTTCTAACAGGTTGTCCAAATTTACTCGAAAGCTGGTGGAATTAATTTGTAGGTAATAGTGTACACTCGGGGAAAAATACCGATCTTCATTTTAGTTCGAATTTACTAAAAACAATAATTTTTCACTCTAAATTTTATAAGTTTTTCGTACTCCGTTGTCCTAAAATGAAGTATAAAATACTTTCAATCTCAGTATTAAGACTAAACATTCTTAAGACTAAATATTCTTAAAATAGTACTAAACATTTTTATATAAAGAATTTCTGTCTACCAAAAAACCCGCTTGAAATAAAAATTTCATTCTCATATTCTTATTTTAAAGACCAGTACGCAGCAGTCGAGTTTTTGTACGGCCAGCGAAAAACGCAAAACCTTTTAATCAGCCTTGCTCCCGAAAACGAAAAAACTACACCGAAAAATTTTATTCGGATTCGTTTGTGCGTGCTCCCGAAAACGAATTTTTCTGTCGATATTTCCCTTTTTATTTTTGATAAATTCGTATATATCCCTTGTTTGTCCGATAAATTCTCGACTTAGCTATTTTTGTTACAAGGGAAATTTTCTTTGTGTAACGCGGGAACCGTGTTGCACTTATCGTCATGTGTGCGTGTATAATATGTGCACATGCACGAACACAAAAAAAAATTATTTTGGAGTCAGAGAAAAATAATTAAAAATAATTTTCAAAAAATATGGTATATAACTTGAAGTTGGCATTAATTTAATCTAAGAATATCAAAGAATATTTGAAAAATTATTGCAGTACAAAATTCTGATTCGGTTTGGTGGAATTGGAAGCACCAACATTCGTTTTCAGAACGTTTGGATTCGTTTTCCGGAGCACAGCCGAATATTTATACCCTGTACCTATAGGTACAAAGGGTATACTAGATTTGTGCAATGTATGTAACGGACAGAAGGAGGCGTGGCAGACCCCAAGTCCTTTATACCAAAATGCTTATCATAACCTCGGGTAGCGATTGAGCCATGTCCGTCCGTCCGTCCGTCCGTCCGTCCGTCTGTCCGTCCGTATGAACGCCTAGATCTCGGAGACTATAAGAGCTAGAGACACGAAACTTTACCAGCTGGTGCGCATATTTCCTAAGCAGATGAAGTTTGTTGAATCATGTCAATATCTTTCCCCGTTCCCCCGCTGTAGATTTTTGCGGTTCTTAGCCACACCGTTTAATATTTTCATTTGAAATTTAACAGAGCGATGCGTTGTGGATACATGCATCTATGTGTAAAAAATGAACAAAATCGGACAAATACAACAGAAGTTATAGTCAAAAATGTGCAAATTTCACCTCCCCTTGCCAATAAACTGCGTCAATATTTGACTCTACGCAATTATGGCTACAAGTGACCTAGAACCACAATTTTTGGTAAGCTCATTCATGTGGCTCTAATGAACAAATCCACATCCAAATTTTATCGATGCGGTCCCCCCACCCCCCGCAATCGATTTACCGTGTTTTCTCCCACACCCCTCAACATATCAACTTGAAACTTACCCAATATAATTAAAATAGCTTCTTTGACGTAACTTTCGATTTTCATCAAAATCGGTATAAATTTACGGAACTTATAGGTATAAATATCGTTTTGCACCAAAAAAAAAAATAAATTCCAATTGGAAAGTTCTTAGATGGAATATGCAGGAAAAATTTTTTTGACACAAAAGGTACAGGGTATTCCACTGTCGGGCACCGCCTCGACTGTACCACATTTTTTTCTCTAAGTAAAGAGTATATTATATTCGGGACACTGTAGACTTGTTCAATATATGTATATACACAAACCATTTATCAGCTAATCATAATAAAAGTAAAAACTTATTGTCAAAGTGACAAGCAGAACACACTAAATATGCGCAAAAAACTTAAATACGTGATTATTTTTCAATTTAAACTAAAGTGCTTAAAAAACAAGCAAATAAAACCAACTGTCATTTTTGGGCATAAACTTTTGCAGTAAATAATTCAAATAACCCGGTTTATATAATATTTCTATATAATGTGCGGGAAACCCATAGAATTTTTGATCTATTATTGGAAAACTTGAAGTGTGATTTTATATACAATACATGCTACGATTGGGATAGGCCCCTAATATTTAAATTAAATTTTTGCATAATTCATTTAAAACAAGAAAAACTGGGAAACTTTGTTGTGGTTAAGCTTTTGAGATTTTTTTTTTTTTTATACATCAAAAAATGTGTAGCGTGAAGCTTATGAATCAATTTGCTTTGCATAAAATGGACAACTGACACGTTCCAGTGTCTCACATAATTTTCTTGGTTTTTTTTTTTTTTTAACTATGTTTTTGGCATTGTCAGCAAAAATATACAGCTTAGGCTTTATGTAAAAAAAGAAAAATTTTATTTTTTTTTTAGTTTTTTGGGGCTATGAATAATTATTTTTAATAAAATATAAATATTATATAGACTACTTGATTTTTACGAAGGCAAATTATAAGTCCAGGGAACTTGAGCCATGCGTCATTAAAGCGAATTAAATTTTAAAAAAAGTACTTAAAATTAAAAATTATATCTCAACTAATATATATTACTTGTACAAAGGTTGTACAGTAAGAGGTTTATCTAAATAAAAAATAAAAAAAAAATAAAAACATTTGTATACTGGCAGTTGGCTCGTGTCAATGTACTGCAAAGTTCCAGTTACATAGCCATGAAACGATTCATTTTACAATAATCAGACAATAATAAAAAAAAATAAAGCAATAATAGAATAATAAAACGTATACTATATACATGACAGCATTAGTATATACTACATATATGAAACCTAAATATGAAAATGTTGTTATTTCTTGTATCTGATAAGAATTTTATAGCTTTTTATCATAAAACTTTGTTTTGCATAAAAATGGTTCAGCTCTATAAATGTACTTGATAAAAAGCAATCTTTAGATTTAAACAAGTTTACTATATGATTGGTGATTTCGGATAATCACAAATTTTTTGCGATCTTCTTTTATAACACAGCGTCAAAACTGAAGCGTTTGCTTCAAATATAACAAAATTATCTCTTTGAGTAACTTTAATTTAAAAACATAAAATTTAAAAAAAAAGATGGCGTACGTTAAAGTCGGGCGCGGACGACTTTGGGATACCCTGTACCACCACATTGCAATCAAGTCCGATATATTACTTACGAACACCAAAAACAATTTCTTTGCCAAATTCAGTTACAATATTTTTATAAACAAACGAAACACAACGAATTTTCTTCAAAAAACTTGTTTTTGACCGATCGGTCCTATGGGAGCTATATGATATAGTCAACCGATTTTGATAAAATTTGGTACAGTGTTTAAGAACTCTAAAAAACTTCGGAATGTCACATTTGGTTACAATATCTTAACAAATAAACGAAACACAACGAATTTTGTTCAAAATACGTTTTTTCGACCGATCTGTCCTATGGGAGCTATATAATATAGTCAATCGATTTGGATCAAATTTGGTACAGTGCTGGGTATCCCTAAAAAACTGACAAACACCAAATTTGGTTACAATATCATCACAAACAAACGAAACACAACGAATTTTGTACAAAAAACGTTTTTTTTGACCGATTGGTCCTATGGGAGCTATATGATATAGTCAACCGATTTTGATAAAATTTGGTACAGTGTTTAAGAACTCTAAAAAACTTCGGAATGTCACATTTGGTTACAATATCTTAACAAATAAACGAAACACAACGAATTTTGTAAAAAAAACGTTTTTTTGACCGATTGGTCCTATGGGAGCTATATGATATAGTCAACCGATTTGGTAAAAATTTGCTACAGTGTTGAAGATCCATAAAAAACTCCCGAATGCCAAATTTGGTAACAATATCTTCACAAACAAACGAAACACAACGAATTTTGTAGAAAAAACGTTTTTTTGACCGATTGGTCCTATGGGAGCTATATGATATAGTCAACCAATTTTGATAAAATTTGGTACAGTGTTGAAGATCCATAAAAAACTCCCGAGTGCCAAATTTGGTTTCGATATCTTCACAAACAAACGAAACACAATGAATTTTGTAGAAAAAACGTTTTTTTGACCGATGATTGGTCATATGGGAGCTATATGATATAGTCAACCGATATGGATTAATAAGGGATCTTATCTGAAAGTTTGGTTGCTCTAGATCTTACCATCTCTGAGATCTAGGCGTTCATACGGACAGACGGACAGACGGACACGGGTATATCGACTTCTCTAGTCACTCTGATCATACTTTAGGTAACTTTGGGGGGTCTCCGACTTCTCCTTCTGTACGTTACATACATTTTCGGCTTGCACAAACACAATATACCCTTTGTACCATACGGTACAGGGTATAAAAATTACGCTGTACCACTCTTTAAAGTGAGGTTTTCCAAATAAATCTAAAAAAGTTCGTTTTTTGCGTAGACAAAGCCAATTGGAGAACAATTGAAAGACACGAAAATTTAAGTTTATCTAAAGGGGAGACAAATGATCTAATAGGTTGTGCCTTTTTGAATATATTCTAGAAGATGTGGCTCCAAGTAAATATAAATCCAAAATTTCTATGCCTGAAAATAGTTGCACAAGAACATATTGGTTTTTTAAAACCCTAGGCTCAAAAAACTTTGCTCAGTGGTTTTCTAAAAAAAATTCTGACGTTTGCAGACCTGGTATTTATTATTTATTTAGCAAAAAAAATTGGCATAAATAATTATGTCGAGAAAAACTAAGGCAAACTAAAAAAAGACTAAAATTTTTTTCTTTTGAAAATTCTAACAAAAAACGCAAAAAATAAATCAACCATAAAAGAAAACTGTCGCGGAAAAATTTTAAGTTTCCCATTATTGAAATTTAGGTACAACTGCTATGTACACGATAAAGCGTCATATAGCAGTAGTCATATACTTTGTTTATACATATATTATTTTTATATATTCATTGTTTATGTTTTAAACAACTTCGAGTACTTAGATGATCTAAAAAAGACTTGCGCTAATATATTTTTGAATTTAAATGGTTTTCAATCATTTATACATTGCTTGTCATTTGTATAGCAAACATGAATTTGTTATTTTTTTATGCTAAGAAGTTAATATTCTCAAACTAATAAATAAATAAAAAATATATATATGGTATATTTATTATTTTAGTACTACTACGAGTACTTAATATGAACTAAAAATAAATTTTAATTTAAATAATTTTGAATCATTTATACACTCTCAGTTGCATATCACACTTAAATTTTTAATGCTCATATTGCCCATATTCTTGAACTAATAAGTAAATAAAAAAATATGTTCATAATATGATCTAAAAAAATTTGTAAATTAAAATAATTTTTAATCATTGATCCAGACTTACATATTTTATGCTAACAAGCCCTTATTATCGAACTAATAAATAATGAAATTTCCAATTTTGAAGTAAATAATTTAACAAGACAACTTGGACTGATTATAATTTCTTAATTTAAAAGCAATTAATTTTATTCTTAAATAGTTGCATCAGTGATTACTTTCATATGTTCCCTTTTTTGTTTAATAGTTATTTTTAAAAAAAATCCAAAAAATGAGATTGTTTTTGTAGCCCAACAAATTGTTTATTTTTATTTTTTTATATTTCATTTTATTTATTTGATAGTTAAAATTTAGCATAAAAACTAAAGATAACTTGGTCAAATATTTTATTTAAATTTTGTTTAAATTTTAAAGTTCAAGCTCCCACTGTCATTAAAAAAGGTGAAATGAAATTTCTTCCATTATTAAAACAGATCGTTACTGTAGCCCAATTTTCAATTTTAACGTTCAGGCTCCAATTATCACTTTCATTACAAAAATTTAAATTAAATTTTTTTCATTAATGAAAGCAATCAAATTTACATATTCAACGCCCTTATTAATATGACATCCTTTTTAATTAAATTCCATAATGTTTTGTAACGCAAAAACATTGTGAATTTTTGAATTTATTTAAAAATCATTTATTTTCACTGAATTCCAGTGAAAGTGAGAAACGTAACTTAATAAGAGGTAGCTCTGAAATTTTTCCAGAAATTTTGCTGTGGGAAAAGCAGATATTGTCAAAGTTCGACAAAATTTTTTTTACCTTGGGACTTGGCTCGTCGTTTTATTCAATTTGGTTTCACTAGTTCTTATGAACCACAAGCTCTCAGCTTTTATGCAAACAGACACAGCTAGGACGAAAATGCTTTCTTCACACTGTTTCATACTTTTCTATGAACCGAATATAACTATTTTACCTATACGTAATGCTTAAAACAATAACAAAAATGGAGAATATGCTTTATGGGGATGAACCATTGAACAAATATTTATGCCCAAAGGAAAATCATGCTTTAAAGAATATTCAACGACATTATTATGTAATCCAAATAATTTAACGAAGAATTCGCAAAACTTGAAACTAAAAGAATTTTTTTTTAAATGATTCTAAAAAAAATTTTTACGGTTTCTATATCACGTTTGTACCTTATGTATCATGCGGATATTTTGAGTTATTGTAACTCTTTAAGCATGCCTCCCAAAGCAGTTACGTTTCCGATTTCGACTTGTCGATTTAACAAAGTAGTTTATGGTTATATTTACACTTATTGAGTGTAGACTTTGGAGAAACTAACTACTGGCAAACTAGTCTACAACGAACTCCACTAAAAAGAATTTTTGCAAATTACGAATTTGTCCTTATAATGAAATGTTTATACTAAGAACTAATATTCTGCTTCTGTGGGAATTCGCTATATATAGGGAAGTTCGTCTTAATAACTCCCAAAGCAGTTACGTTTCAGATTTCGACTTGTGTTTATAGTTACACTTATTGGGAGTAGACATTGGAAAAAGTAACTACTTTCAAACTAGTCTACAACGAAATTCTCTAAAAAGAATTTTTACAAATTACGAAATTGTCCTTGTAATGAAATTTTTATATTAGGAACTAATATTCTGCTTCTGTGCGAGTTCGCTATATATAGAGAAGTTCGTCCGTATAACGATAAAATGTAAGTACCAGACGAATAGAACAGGAGGAACAATTTTCGAAGCCGAGTACTGCCCTAAAAACGATTCACAGAGAAGCCGCTAAGTTTAAATAAGTTCAAGGATAAAATAAATCAACAAGTTGCACAGTTGTAAATGAAAATTTCACTTTAAAAGAGTATTTCAAATCTGTTTTCAAAAATTATATATAGGCTTTTCCACACTATTAAAATTAAGCTACACTATTTTATTGTATTTTTTTTAAAAAGTAAAATGTTTGATTTTTTAGCTATACATATATACTACAATAGAGTGTATGACAGTTTTTTACTTTTATTTTGCTAGCTTTTATTATTTGCTCTTGCTTATTTTTTTCTCACACTGCTAATTTATCACTTGTGTCATGCTTTTCCTATTTATACATAATATATTTTGCTTATATGTATGTATAAAAAGCTTGTCAAAAATTTTGCGATGTCTGCTGCTGGCATATAATAAAATTTGAAAAAAAAAAAACAAATGCCGCTTTGAGAACCATACTAAAATACGCCGTTATGATAGCAAGCAGTGCTTCTCAAACTGTAAAATGGCAAATTGCAAAAATAAGAAAAAAAAAAAAAGAAAAAAAACTCTCACTTACCCAATGCAGTTATCACGTGTTTTGTTTTTGTTGTTTCAGCTTTCACACACTTTGAACTTGAATTGTCCTTTACAGCTTCCGAGTTTTTTTTTCTGCTTTTCTTTTAATTTACGCTTACCGACAAAAAGCGCGCGTAATTACATAAAATAATACACAAAATTACAGTTCACTGCTTGTAACTTCTTCACTTATTTCTTTAACAACAGTTCCTTTGAACAACAGACAACAACAAAACGCTTAAACGAACATGGGAACACACACATTAATAAAAATCTGTTCTGATTTTCTGCTGTTCTTTAGTCGGTTCTCGGTTTGTGTAACGCGCGCGTCGAATTCGCAAAACCGAATGATATCGCTGATATGACGGGCCTCCCGTTGATGGCTAAACAGCTCAGCAGAATATTACGCCAACGTTGGCAGCGCTGCCCACACACACACACACACACACACAATCATATGTTTAGACGCAGAGGCTGACGCTTCAGTTTGTGGCGCACGTTGTGGGGAGATTTACGTAGCGGTGTTGTCTCTTTATCTGTAATTTTCTTTATATTATTTGTGTTTTTGTGCAAATCCCAATGCGCGAATTAAATCCAATGAGCGATAATGCTTTAATGCCACCCATTAAGACGTCGTCGTCACAAAAAAAGATTGAATTTTTAAGGGAGGCACACAGGACTTTGTGGCTCACGTGAATTTCGTCATGCAGCTTTCGGTTTACGTTTGTGTTGGTGTATAGGTGTGACTGGCAGCTGGTTAAGGGATGCTGTCTGCTTGGCTTTGTCCTTGATAAAGGACGTGAATTTGTGTTGCGCATTTCGTAAACGATTGCGTAGTAACGTAAGAAACTGGCGTAATTCAGCGTTTGTGCAAATACACAGTAAGTTAAAAAAAATTAGGCACAGCATTTTTTTGAAGCTTTCGAATCAACGTTTAAGTGACTCCAAGACGGATCAGAATGTCAAAACATATAGATTAATTGATATCTGTTTGTTCGTATTGATTTGGAAAGGAACAAAAGAGCTAGAAACTTTGTACATTACAAATTTAAGGGTCATCGAGTGAACCTTCCCAAAGTGTTTTTTTAGGGTAATTTGGGGTCGAGAAACACGAAAATGGCAACCTTTTTTTTCTAAAGCACCGTTTTCGAAATATATTCGAAACACATGTTTTTGGGCCCTTTTTTCAGTTATTCCTTTAAATCTAGTGAACAAAATTTTGTATCGACATGAAAGACGACTAGATCGAAAGGTATTCATGTGCTCTTATAATATATACAGTTCCTATCCGATTTCGAAGATCTTAGACTCGAAATGTTCGTAAAAGAATTCCCTTTCAGCCTAAAGCTTAACATAATTTTCAAAACATTTTTTTCGTTAATAAAAAGCATAGCAAAAATGTGTAATTTTGAAAATAGGTCAACATTTTTTTTCGACTTTGGTTGCCTGTAAGTTTGAAAATTTTTGCTTAATGTGTACATATTGTACACACGATACAAAATTTTGTTCACGAGACATTGAGGAATAACTGAAAAAAGTGCCCAAAACGGTGCTTAAGAAAAAAAAAAGGTTGCCATTTTCGTGATTTTCGACCCCAAACTACCCGAAAAAACACTTTTTTAGGAAGGTTCGTTCTTCGTGATAACTAGTCTTACCTATAACAACATTAAAATTCGAAACAGATCTTTTTATTGCACATTTCGACCCTATTTGGCTCAAAGTTTCTGTAAAGATCACATAGGTATATAGTTAAAGTAAGTTGTGAAAAAACTGCAGCCAACAAAATATTATTTAAACTCAAAGGGTCTAGCTGGATAAGGCACTGGAAACTTTTTTCATAAAAATAAATTTATTTTGTATTTAAATATAAAAATATGAACATTGCTTAACAAACGAATTTTTAGTTATTTGCGATAAATAATGTAATTTCAATAAAAATGTATAAGTTACATTCAATACAAAATATTCAGTTCAAACCAATTTTTAAACTGTTTACTACCAAACCTGTCTTCGTAGATAGTTCCAACGAAAGGCCCGTACGCAGCATGCAAAATTTACGAATGTTATGCAATAGTCGCAAAAAATTACGAGTGTAAAAAGTGGACGCAGATAACAAAAAAAAAAAACAGCGTTGCCTTATGATTTGGAAAATGCTTAACGTAAGATGGCGCCACGAGTTCACTAGATGTAGGCAGCACTGTTTTGTTTTTGCCGCTACAACCAAAATTAATGTGCATGCACATTATTACATCCGTAAATAAAGGCTGGTAGAAACAAATTGTTACCAAATATATTTTACAAAGCCGTTTACTATTTATTACTTTTTTGTGAGTGGTTTAGGAGCCAAGTACTAAACAAAGTACATATTAAATTAGTTATTTTTCGCCGCATATGAAAATTTTCATCATATGCGCGGTGAAAACACGTTCTTCCCTTGTTAATCTACGGGCCCCATTTGGCTTCATAAGATGCTCATCTAATGGGAACGCATTATCGCCAAAGGGCTAGATGCAGACACGAAAAAAGCCTCAAGCAAAAACTGCGACTTATTTTGGTCATGAAACGATCAGTGTGTCTCTAGTAACAAAATGTGCAATTTATCGAAATTATTATGAATAATCAGCTGTTTTTTGTTTACAAATAGCTAATTTTTAAAAGCGCGAAATAAAACATAAAAAACATGAATTATCGTCAACGTTTATTTCTTACGCTATTTTGTGTAAACAATGCTATAATAATTGAAATGATGGATGAGTAAAAAAAGCGACGACAGGAGGCAAAACCCCGGAAAAGGCGGTGATGGGTGAACCCATATTTAATGCGCATAGCTGAGTGTGGAAGATTTTGCATAGAAAAAAATCAAACAGCATACCACCTGCAAAAATTTTTCGTGACCAACACAAAATCTGTTTTTTTTTTGGAAATACCAGACACCCAGTGTTTACTCCGAAATATTTGTATGCAGCAAGAAGACAGAACTTTCTGCTTTGATAACTCGTCCGTGATTCAAATGTTGTTAAAATCGTTTTGGGAAATTCGTGAGTTACAGCAGAAAGGTTTTTTAACATATGATGAAAAAGCTCCACTTTACCCAACTTTTAATTTGTTAATCACGATAAACAGTCAACAAACTTGACAAGCGGCTTCGTGCAGGCATCATAAATCAAATCTCATCAACTTTTTATGGATGCGAACTTTTAGACTTTAGTAAATGGTTTAGTTTTCATATAACGGTATGCAGGAATATATTTTCTTCGGGCAAAAGGGTACAGGGTGTTCCACTGTCGTGCATCGTCGCGGCTATTATAACTTATTGATTTCTACAAATTTTTTTAAGAATCTTACACTACAACCATAACAAATCGACGTTTTTGGAACATCGTGTAAAATTTTGGATAAAATTTTCGTATTCAATTTCACCTACAATATTGAGAAGAGAATTAAAACTTATATAAATATCCTTGCTTTTATAAAATTCTAATAAAATATATGGGTTTATAAAATACTGTTAGTAGGTTAAGGTGGGGCAAACCCGACAGTGTGGGTAAACCCGACCTACCCCACTGTTTGTCAAAAATGGCAATACTGAGTGAGCTTATATTAGTGTTGTCGTGTAGAGCATTAAAAATAACTAAAATGGTAGCATCTGTCTGTCTACATTCATATGTTCAAAGGACTGAATATTGATTACACATTTTTTCTTGTTAAATAAAGTGTTTGAAAAAAAAAACACTATTTGGCTTATATACTATAAACGTAGATCTATATAGTGCATGTATGATATTGGTTGGAAATTTCGTAAAATTTTTTTTATTCGCGTCTTCATGAAAAATGACACAGTGGGCCAAACCCGACCTCTAAATGGTGGGACTAACCAGACGTTCAGCTCGAACCAAAAATACGCCAGCAAACTCTGATTAGTTACTTAGCTTTCAATTCAATCATCCTTTATTGACATTCCTTCAACTTTCATTTCGATTTAGGTATATGTTCTAAACATAATGATTTTTTGAAAACTAATACATTCAGTTTTTGTAAAACAATAACATGCTCTTTTAATTTATAATCGAAAAACCATTAAATTTAGATCATATTTGTGATAAATTAGCCAAAAAAAATGTGGTACAGTCGAGGCGGTGCCCGACAGTGGAATACCCTGTACCTTTTGTGTCAAAAAAATTTTTCCTGCATATTCCATCTAAGAACTTTCCAATTGGAATTTATTTTTTTTTTGGTGCAAAACGATATTTATACCTATAAGTTCCGTAAATTTGTACCGATTTTGATGAAAATCGAAAGTTACGTCAAAGAAGCTATTTTAATTATATTGGGTAAGTTTCAAGTTGATATGTTGAGTGGTGTGGGAGAAAACACGGTAAATCGATTGCGGGGGGTGGGGGGACCGCATCGATAAAATTTGGATGTGGATTTGTTCATTAGAGCTACATGAATGAACTTACCAAAAATTCTAGGTCACTTGTAGCCATAATTGCGTAGAGTCAAATATTGACGCAGTTTATTGGCAAGGAGAGGTGAAATTGACACATTTTTGACTATAACTTCTGTTGTATTTGTCCGATTTTGTTCATTTTTTACACATAGATGCATGTATCCACAACGCATCGCTCTGTTAAATTTCAAATGAAAATATTAAACGGTGTGGCTACAAACTACAGCGGGGGAACGGGGAAAGATATTGACATGATTCAACAAACTTCATCTGCTTAGGAAATATGCGCACCAGCTGGTAAAGTTTCGTGTCTCTAGCTCTTATAGTCTCCGAGATCTAGGCGTTCATACGGACGAACAGACGGATGGACGGACATGGCTCAATCGCTACCCGAGGTTATGATAAGCATTTTGGTATAAAGGACTTGGGGTCTGCCACGCCTCCTTCTGTCCGTTACATACATTGCACAAATCTAGTATACCCTTTGTACCTATAGGTACAGGGTATAAAAAATAGGCGGTCGGGTTTACCCCACGATTTTTGAAAATGACAAAAATTTAGTTTTTTTGAAAAATCGTCATATCTTAAAAATTGATAATGGTCGGAAGAAATCAGCAGCGTTGTCAAATCAGCATTTTATAGCCAAAAGCAATTACTAGTTCACATTTGCCCCACCATACCCTACGTTCAATAAAAAAAATTATTGCATTTGATGTAGCATAAAATGTATTGGTTCATTTGTTTCTATTTTTATTATTTAAAATATATTTAAGCAATATTTGTGACTTTTATTATTTTGTCTTGTGTTTATTTAAATTTAAGATTCATAAATAATGTATTCAATATATATGTATATCCAATTTGCCTACATTTAAGTTTAATTGTTTAAATAATTGAAACGGTAGTTCATGTGTTTTGTTTTTTTTTTTTTTATCTTTGTGTTGTGCTTTTCTTCTCATTATTTAAACTACTTTTTTTTTAATAATTATGTAAAGCCATTAAAAACTGGTCTCATTCTTGTGATTGCATCAAAATGCTGATGTCCAAGTGTTACTTTCTGTTTTAAAATGTTTAATTTTTTAACTTTGTTTAATTTAATTAAAGCATTCAATTGTTGTTGTTGTTTTTATTGGGGACAGTTTAGTTAACTAATTAGTTCCACTATGCGTATCAATCGCATCCGAAGTTTCATTAAAACCACAGAAACTCCAATTTTCCTCCTTAGCTTGAAATAGATTTGTGTACTTTTTGAGTATGCTGGCCAGTGCATTATTATCCTGCAGCTCCAAAGATTTTAAGAGCATGCCACGTAAATAGTTGACAATGCTGGTTATATGTACGCCATGTGGATGCAGCACTAGATAGGCAGCGGTGAGCGCAATAATTTTGGCCTCGGCTAGCTCCAGAGATATGAAAGAGCACTGTAAAAAAAAACACACAAGCAAAAAGAATCAACGCACAGTGAGTGTTAGCTGGATGTGATTACAAACGATGGCAGGAGCGGGTACGCGCCTAATTGCACATAATTTGTTAATAAATGTATTTGTATTTGGTTAGTAACAAAAGGAATTAAGGATTTTGTTTGCTTAATAATTGCATTTTTGCTTTGTACAAGATTTACTTACTTCCTGCTTGGGTGCTACTAATTTAGTCTGCTTACTCTCAGCGCCGGCTGCACTCTTTTCAAGAGCTAAATTGGTTTTTAAGGCATCCGCTTTAGGACTAGCTACAGTTTCAATCTTTTCATCATCCTCAATTTCGTGTATTTCAACTACACCGCTTTGATGCTCTATAATGCGCACATCATCATCCACCTTGTCTATATCGATTATCTCTGGCTCAGCAGCCGCTTCAAGGCGTTTGTTTGTTTCCGGCTCGCACTCGCTATCGGAGCTGCTGCTGCTGCTAGCATTATTGGAAGCAAGTGAACCATTGGCGCTAGTCACCTCTCTGTCTTTTAATTTATCCACAGTCTCTTTAATCTTGGTCTTGAGTAGCAGTTGCTTGACGCCTGCCTCTTTGAGATTCCGTTCAAGCTGTTCAATATGCTTGGCATCCTTTTGCTCGCGCAATTTGGTCTGCAACAATTGGGTTTGCATGTTGCGTATGGTCTCCTGTAGCACCTTGATTTGCTTTTCACGCTGCACGCTGTCATGCCTGATATCGGTGCGTTCCAGTGACATTTCATTGCGTATGGCCTCCAATTGACAGCGCAGCGAGTCGTTTTCATCCTATATAAAGTGAAAAATTATTAGCGCAGTAGGTTAAGCTTTATAAATAGATAGTTACTTTTAGACCCTCGCTGTCGTAACGCGTGCGTTTGCTACCGCGCTTGTCATAGTCCCGCTCATCATCGGAGATTTCCATTTCATCATCGTCAATGTTGACCGTGCGCAGTTCCTGTATGTCATTTCAAAAGAGTTTTGAATGAGCAAGGGTTATATTTAAACAATACCTCTTGCTGGTTGGGGTAATCACTGCTTACAAAAATAACATAGCCTAGCTATAAAATTGATATGTATTCAAAACAAAAATGCATCATTAAATTTTTCTGGTCTTGGCTTTTGGTCTGGTCTAATTCGCTTACTTACCTCGCCACATTTTAATAAGCTTTAGAAATTGTTTTAATTAATTGATTTTTCATAGGATAATAATTTAAATTATCCATTTTTTAGTCTTTACCAACTCAAATTGCATAGCCAATTAAACGCAATGAGTGCCGCAGAAACTTGCAAATGTTTTCTTTACTAAATACTAATAATGATTGTAACTTTATAATTAATTTTTATTTATTTTTTATTTTTGAAATACATTTACGAGTTTTGTGCGCATTCGTCTAATAATTACTTTTGGTTATAGTAAATGTAAAGTTTATCGGAAATATTATGCAAAGTTATTTAGTTAAGTAGAGTAAAGATGAAAATTTTACTAAGCTGAAGAGTTTCTTTTTTTTAAAGCATTTTTTAAAAGATGATGGCAAAATATAAATCTAATAAGTTAAACTGTTTCAAAATAAATCAAGATTAGTTGAAATTTAAAAAATTGAAAATCCATTTTATATGCTAAGTGCTCCGCAGAACGAAAAACACAAAACGAACAAATTTATTCGGATTTGTATTTGCGTGCTACCAAATCCGAATTTTTCGGCATCGCCACCTACTCATATTTTCCTTGCTCATTGTTAGCGCAGTTTTACACCTCTCGAGGGAAATTATCCCCGACTATGTTATTTCTATTACAAGGGTAAAAGGGTTGATTAAAAAAAAAAAATTATTAAAAATAATTGTCAATGAATATCCCTTGCTCATTGTTAGCACAGCTGTATACCTTTCGTGGGAAATTATCCACGACTATGCTATTTCTATAATAGGGTCCATTTTTTTTTGTTGATTCAGAAAAAAACTAATTAAAAATAATTGTCACCGAATATCTAACTTGAAGTTGATATAAATATAATGTAAAAAAAAATATTTCAGTATAAAATGCGTACTTTTTTAAATCTATTTTCCCGATTCGTTTTAATTCCTCTTGCAACAAACATTCGCTTTCAAAACGAATTCGAATAAAATGTTCGTTTTCCGGAACACGGCCGATTACATTAGCTTACAGCAAAATGTATCCTTAACATGTTTTACTCGTTGCCGTAGTAAAATGGAACGCTTAAACCGAAACAATTTTTTCATGGAACGGATTTCGAGATATTTCGAAAAAAACACTTCTCGAAATTAAAAAAAAGTGTGTACTTAAAAGCAAATATCTCTGGTTGTACTAAACGGATTTTGATTATGTTTTTTACTAAACTGCAGATAATTGAATTACCTATCGATTATACTTGAAACATATTTTTGTTAAATTTACGGTTTGATCGTTATTTATCAGTTCATATGAAATTATTCGTAATTTTCAACAAATTTTTGAAAAAATGTTATTTTAAATTTGTAAACTATTGTTATCTTAAACGACTAAGGCTGCTGAAGGGAATAATCTTTTTGATTCTTCTTGTGCTCTCCTGAACTGTATGTAATACATATGTCTAAGAACAAGCTTTTTAAAGCTAGTAAAATCTTTTTATTAACTCAAGCAAAATCGTTCGCTCTAATTAGTTTTATTAGAATTGCTTGCTTCTCAGAACTCTAATCATTGAACTTTATTGATTTGTTTTGCTGTTCTATTCAAAGATCGCGATTGAAAACATTAATGTCAATATAAAGTTGTTTTTTTCCCTAATGTTCCACAACTATTGGCATTTAGAAAAAAAACTTTGAAACTTTTCGCTTTCTACTCAGTAGTGCTGCAAAAACATTGAGCCATTATCGATAATCGATATTTTAATCTACGATAGTACCTACTTATATAAATTAAATGCTCAAAATATGGGGAATGGGAAAGTTTGTATCAGGATTAAATGCTGCAGATAAGTTAAGTTATATGAACAATGTAAATGCTATCATCCAAAATGTACACATGGCAAGTCTTATTGAAAGTAAAATATAAACCAATCCATTCTTATACTAAATATAAAAAATGATTACACGATTAGTGGTTCCAAACATGACACTTTAAGAAACTTGGATTTCATCGATCTCATCAAATGGTTAGCACACACCCTACCATCAGTGGTTCCGGTTAAATTCCATCCAAACTAAAGAAAATAAAATCGTCAATGAAGCAAAAAAAAAAATCTTGAAAATTTTATTTCTTTTAGTTTGGCTAAAGCCGAAGATTCGCAAGAGGTGTGTTTTTGGTTTGGTTTTGAAAAAAAAATTATAGAAAAATCAATCCGATATTAAGAATAAAAAAATTAAATTTACTGTATAGGCTGGGCCATCTGTTTTGAATTTGAAATATGTCGAAGAGCATCCACTTTGGACGGGTATGTTTCGAATTATGAGTGTTTAACAAACAAACCCACAGATGGCTCACCCTATATTATTAACGAAAAAATCGTTATATCGTGAGTTTTTCTTCAAATATCGATAGTATTCAATAGTGGACACTGAGGATGTTTTTTAGCACTGCTACTCAGAAAACTAAACTTTTTTCAAAATTTCTCTGCTAACTTTATATAGACACTATACTTTTATAAGGAAATAAGTTTTTAATAAAATCAGCAAAAATGTTCCATACCGTAAGGATCAGCTGTGTCCTTTTTCGATAAACCGTTTAGCACATAGCATTAGTGAAATAAGGCTATTCAAAATTTTTAAAGATACTTTTAAATAGTGAAAAAATCAGAATCACTTCATTTTGAAACAGTTTAATTATTGTTAACTATATATGTATATATATATAAATGCCTAAACTACCACACATAACAAATATTAAAATATACATAAAATATTTACACGTGACAAATGAAATTTTTTTTCGAATGGTTAACATTTATAAGCCCAAAAATATTTACAAAATTTTACATAGTTGGAATAACATGCAGACACATATATAATAAATATTTGATTAGAGCTTCTACAAATGAAAATGAAATTAGACAAGCAAAAGAATACAAAAGGAACAAGGACCACAAACATGACATTTTTGGTGGTTAAAGTTTTGTTTTTTATATTTGAACTTTTCGTAGTTCTTGTTTTGAACAATTTTGTACGTACCGTGGCTAATTTCTTCCATTGATCGATGTTTTTTCTTTGGGCTTTGGTGAAATGGTCCCAAACCTTCTTGTGACTAGCGGCATTGAACACTTTTTCAATCTGAGTGACTGAACAATAATGCAATAATATATAATAATATTAAGGGAGGACAGAGGGTAGTTTTTTTTTGTTTTGTTGTTTGACTTTTGTTTTTTAAACTAGACTGCGTTTAAATAAAATTAGTAAGAAATGATAAGTAGAATAAAACTACTTGAGACACCCTTGCAAACGCATGGCATATAGCATATAAAGTTTATTTAGTCTAGAGATAGTTTAAGTATTTTGTTTCAAATTCATTACCTATGTATACATATATATGCTTGGTTACGTTTGCTTAATGTGCGGACATAGAAAACTTGGTGGGTGTCTGGTCCAAGAGAAATAGATATAGAGAGAGATCTGAGAGCTACGTTTACTATTTGGTTTGCTTTGCTCAGCTGAATTACAAACCTTTAGCCAGGGCTTACACTATTTATACTTCTTCTTAAGTGTTTGGAGCTTTGATTAGAATTTAAGTCAGATAGTTGAAATTTTTTAAAAGACGTCGCGCAATGGAAGAAAATTTATGGTTTGTTAAGATTAAGATTTATAAAATACTAACAAAATGCTTCAATCAGTTATAAAGTATTGAAAACATTTCATTATAATTTTGAAATTTAGTCTAAAAAAAATAGTATTATTATCACAATCTAAAACTTTCTAGGGCATAAACAATTAAGGTAATTCGTTTCCGTTGTTCACGAATAGAAAATACAGCTAAAATCTAAATAATGTTTACGTTCTAATAAGAGCACAATTTTTAAGTTAAAACTTTTATACTGACGGACAAATGATCCTAGTAAATATGTATATAATATAATTTATCCTCAGATTTTCTTTCATTGCGTGACGCCTTCTTTTTGTAGCTCGGCTTTACCTGCTTGCTGCTTCACTTTTGCGTTTGTGGTTTGTATTTTTAAGAGCAAATTTTAGACAGTGAGTAATAGTAGTTGTTTATGTGGAGTTTCGGGATTTAATAGAGCGATGACTATATTGCTATCTTAGGTGTGTAAGCGTATATTGATTGTGTGTTTATATGTGTATGTGTGTGTTTGTTGTGAGTGTGTTCTTGATGTACGCTAGAATCTAACCCAGGCGCAACAAAAATAAAAATTTGAAAAGAGAGAGCGCGCCTAAGACCCGACTAGTCTAAAACTAAAGCTAAACTACGCCCAACAGGGCCACTTACATTGCGTAGACATGGTGCCCATTTGTTTGCGATAACATTCTCGTGCCTTTCGCAAGTCATCCTCCAGCTGTTGCTTGTCCGTATGCAGGCGACGTACATGAGCGTGCGTGCTTTGTATCATCGAGTAAAAAACATTAGCATTACGTTTGGTGCAATCGCCGCGTTCCAGCCAGGCCGTCATCGTTTGTATGGCCTTGACAAAGGTCTCATTATTCCTCAAGTGTTCCGCCACAGCGGTGGCCTCGTGATCCGTATAATGCGCTATTGGTGGAGGCGACTGTGAGCGTAAACGATCTAGCGACATGCGCTCACGATGACGCTGCTCACGCTGCAGTTGCCGCTGCTTGCATTCATAATCATACTGATCATCGCGTGCCTGGGCGTAGTCCACATGCAAACGTCCAAAGTTTGGTGGTTCGTTGGCAGTGGAGATGCGCAAGCGATAGCCGGACAAATATATGGCACGATCAATGGCTGCCTCATGGCGGTAACGTATGTGGCAAAAGTTTTTTTTCGACATACGCAGCGTTGTAATCTCACCGCAAGACTCGAATATCTCACGTATGATTTCTTCGGTTATATTCTCGGGCAGACCACCAACAAAGACTGTGCGACAGCCGGGTGGCCGCTCGCGTATTGTAGGTGGCGGCGCATTTGGATTGGGTGGAAAGAGTATACAGTTTTTGGTTTTGATTACCTCCTTCAAGCCTGCATGCGTAACACCATCTGCAAATGGAACACATAAAAATGAATAGCTTGGTTGAGTAGGTGAAGTGTCTGCACAATGGACCAGCAAAACCTTGCTAAGAAATCTTTTAAAGCAAGCAAACAGTTAACACTAAACATCAAAGAAGTGTAGACTACTTACCCGCTCCCACAGTCCCTGCAGCTTCTATGCCTGCAGTTGCAGCGGTCTCCGGCGGCAAGCCTGCTGCAGCCGCTGCTGCCACATATCCTGCCGTTGCGTAGCTGTGTTGCATTTGTTGCATGGCTGCGGCCATCATAGCCGTGGGATCCATTAACATTTGTGCACTCGTATTGGGTGCACTAGCTGCTGACGCTGTGGAGGCAGTAGTGTTCGGTGTGGCCGCAGCATTCCCTGCATTTTGCGGATTCGGGAAGTACAAGTAGCTGTGCGGCGCATGCATTAAACCATTTAAATAGAGTTGGGCGTCCGGAAGTGTAAGTGCTGTGGCTGACAGCTTATCTGTAGCTTTTATACTCAAAGCTGGAGCTGTCGCAGCAGACGTTTCAGAATCATCTAACTCCAGATCGTTTTCTAAGTCCATGGGTGCAATACCTTGCGTATTTTGGGTTTTTATGTTGTTTGAGATTTTGCTTGGTGATGTTGTATGTGCAGCTGGCGTGGTATTACTGGTAGTTGTGGTTGTGGCATTTGCTGGGCCACCAACTGCGGCCGTTGTAATGGCAGCAGCCAGCTGGTTCAAAAAATTGGGATGATTTGGCAAGCTGACGCCATTTGGCATGCTCATGGTCCCAAAGAGTGGTACTGTAATAGATATAAGTATTTATGTGTGAAAAAAGGTTGAATAATATTTTAAGAATGGCTGCTTAATGGTGCAACAAGTGACCCAGCTAGAGTTGGTTTATCTTGAATCTAACGTATGGTAGACTTCTTAGTACATCTAAACGTGCTTTGAGAAATTGCTTGTTATGTTTAAGGTCTGGTGGTTTCCTTTGAAGTTTTGTAGAAATGTCTTGATTTTGAAAAAATCCAAGAAAAATATAATAAACAGCCAAAGAAATGTTTCAACCGAAGGTACTCATAAAGTCAACAAATTACTTTTAAAATGTTAGAATAATAATTTTTTTTCGCGATTTAATGGGAAGATCACACACTAATTATATAACAATTTGTAATTTCGAAAAAGGATAATTAATTTTAAAAAATGGTATATTTTTAATTCCTGGGGGCACATTTGGGGCTATTAGAGTAAGGAGTAGTTGACCTCGTGAAACTAGCCAGCAGAGTCGGGCTTAAGATTAACACAGCCAAAACAAAAGCAATGTGCTTCAATCACACCAGCCAACGAAACATCACTATAGAAGGGAACCCAATCGAGCTCGTCGACAGCTTCCCATACCTTGGCACCTTTATCTCCAGTAGTGGTGGTGTTGAAGACGTTTCAAGCCGACTCGCCAAAGCTCGATCAGCATTTGGGAGACTATACCGCATATGGAGAAACGGGCAGTTAAGCCGACGCACAAAACTGCGAATCTTCAATGCATGTGTTAAGTCCATACAGCTATACGGTAGCTAGACGTGGTTGACCACAGGAAAAATTGTGCAACAGCTGCAGGCTTTCAGCAACAAGTGCCTGCGGATTATATGCGGGATATTCTGGCCAAACAGAATATCAAATGCGGACTGTGGCGCATCACATGTAAGTCCCCTATCCACCTCCAAATCAGGAAACGTAAATGGACATGGATAGGTCATGCTCTCAGAAAAGAACCAAGCAGCATTGTTAGGATGGCACTAGTCTGGAATCCCCAAGGAAGCAGACGAGTATGACGACCAAAAGCAACCTGCCCTTCAAGAACTGGCGCAGCAAAACGTAACATGGGTTACAGCTAAACAAACAGAGCAAAATAGAGTTCGATGGAAAGCTCTTGTAGAGGCCCTAAGCTCCCAATAGGAGTAAAACAGGAAAAAAAAAAAGAGTAAGGAATAATATAAACATTAACTAGAATTATTAATAGTTTAATTATAGATTCTATTGCCATAAAATAAACATAGAACAATTGAATAAAAGTTTTAATTAGCAGTTTGTTAGTATGACAGTATAACAGTTGCCAACCATAAAAGGCCATCAAACTTAAATGAAAACAAAAACAAATAAAATCAGCTGTGCATGCGCACGCCAGCTGCGAAGTAAACAATAAGAGATAAGTCACGATAATTGGCAGCACAAAACATAACACGCATACACATGTATTTTTTTTTTGTTTGCCTTGTGGGGTGGTAGCGCTGCGTTGGCCACCGATGTCGCCAAAATGGCGACAGTGGAGCAACCTGTGAGGTCAATGCATAAATTTTATATTAAAAAAACAATTTCAGTTAGCAAAAACTTGTTTAAAATAACTAAATATGTGTGAATATGATATTAATGACATTATTGCATTTGCACTTACGCATATTATCAGCCAAATTTGCATAATTGTAAGCCATGGTTTTCGCACAGGTTTATTAAACGCCTTTAACGCGCTTTCACTTACGTATTTTATAGCAAAAACATTAACATTGCTTTTACAATCATTTTAGAGGTTTGTTGCAACTAAATATTTAAAAAAATTCATAAATTAAATAAAATAAGTATAGGCGTAAAAAATTTAGTAATAAAATTTGGCTGATGTTGCCAGTTGTTTAAAAAAAAACTTTTCTGTGGCTGCCACTGTAATTATGTACACTAACGCAATCTGGCAACGCTTGGGTTTGTTTACATTTTGTTGCTTGCGACTGATAAGCATAGTTATTTATAACGCAAAAATACCAAATAAATGCTAAACTATTATTGTTTATACTATTTTTATTGGTTTGCTTGTCAGTTATGTACATGTTTTAAATTTATATTTGTTTGTTTGCCAAAATCCTGTACATATGACATATGTATGTACAAATAGGCGGCAACACTTATGGCTCTGACGCAGTTTTGGTATTTTTTAGGCAATTCGCCTGCTGTGTATGTAAATGATTCATCAGCTGTCGTCAGTTCGAGAAAATCTAAACGAAAAACAAAACGAGTATATTTTATTTGGAAATTTTGTGCAAAATCTTTAAAAAAAATGTCGGTTAACACGGCACATGCAAATAATGGTGTGCTAATCCACGCGGGTGAATAGTAAGTAACATAATTTTATTATTTTGCGAATTTAATAGTGTCCAAAAGAGTCTCTTTTTTTTTTTTGTTGTGGCAAAACGGGTTTGCACTGACGTCACGCTTAAATTATTGCGCATATAAAAAAAAATCTTGCAAAACTATTAGATTTCTCTAGCAATAAATGCTAGAATCCACACTACCCAAGAGTCTCGACTAATCTTAAACCACTTTAACTTTACAGCATATTGCTGCACAGCGATAGCGTGTCTATGGAATTTTCGGGCCAGGATAACCCCTTGTTTAAAGGTTCCAAGCAAGGACGCATCTATTTAACATCACATCGCATGATTTTCAACAGCAAGAAATCTTCGGATACCATGCAATCGTTTAGTGCTCCGTTTATAGCGCTTTCCGATGTAAGTTTGAGTGCCAAACGATCTTAGCAGTTGTTTTTACGCCTTTGTTTTGCAGGTGGAAATCGAACAGCCCGTTTTTGGCGCCAATTACATCAAAGGCAAGGTGCGTGCCCAGCCCAATGGCAACTATGTTGGCGAGGTCAAGTTTAAGCTGCATTTCAAAGCTGGCGGCGCTATTGAATACGGCCAGGCCTTGCTGCGCGCTGCTAAGACAGCTATGAGTAACTTCCATCGTGGCGGTCTAGCAGGCGATGATCCACCACCTTATGCGCCTGCTGGCGCCTGGCATGAGGCACCACCACCAGCCTATGAACCGCCTCCAGGCTACTATGGCTGGCTGCCACATCATGATGCCTTTAGCGGTCCAGCGCCTAACACGGTGTTTGTCAGCGACAATCCACCGCCTTATCCAGGCATGAGTAAGTAATCCACTTCAAATAGCATCATTCTCGGCTTTTGTTTATGCACAAGTATTGCGCTGCATGTTTTTAAATTGGCCACAACTTGCACAAAAATTCTATCTGCGCGCACGCTTGTTTCTAATGCACTTGTGCACATTTTTACGTCTATCTTTATCAGCACCGCCAAATAATCAGCCAGCAGCACAACCGCAACATCAGCCAACTGAACCGAATTGGTATGGTTTTTCAGCACCGACGCCTAATCAGCCGCAACAGCAACCTGGTTATGGTCAACAAGGTTGGGGTGGCGGCTATGCCCAGCCGCCGCCATATGGCTCCGTTTCGCCTAATGCACCTTATTCGGGGCCGCCGGCAGCAGGTGCTCAGGGCTATTCTGCACCCTATGGCGGCTATAATGCGCCAGGAGGTTTTCATTCACCAGGATACGTGCCGCCGCAACAACCTAATGGTTATCCAGGTGCTGGTCCGCCGCAGCAACATTCAAATGCTTATGCCGGATCTGCTCCGCCACACCAGCCACCACTAGGCGGCAGCGCAGCTGGAGGAGCGGCTGCAAGCTTTTTGGGCTTTAGTTTGCCTCCAGGAAGTAAGTAATCAGCGAATTATTAAAATTATAAAAATCATAAGTGTATTCAAATTTTAGTTGCGTATACATTCCCTTATAACCTTATCCTCTATCCTAGTCCTCTTTTAATTTTCTGTTAGTTGGCTGCGCGAGAATGTTTATTTTCCCCTATTTTCAATAATTTCGTAGGTATTTTTTGGGAGCTACTATTGGCATTAAGTTGTACTAAATTTTATATTTCAATGTCATCTCTTTACAATGAGAATCATTGGGCGACTCGTGCAGCTTACTATTTCCTAAAAAACGAAGTTTTTGACGCTTTGTATCTAATTTTGCATTGCATAAATTTCAACGAAATCTAACAAGCTACTAAAACCTTTTGAAGTCCCATTGAATGGCATCTAAAACCCCTTTCTTTTTATTTAATTATTCCACAGTGTAAATACATAAAAGCAAGTCAAGCTAAACGCAAAACACAGAAATTACAAAAATACAAGTAAGCCCTGGATTGATCTGTTTTACATTATTTGCTTATTTGAACAAAAGCCGAGCTCTGAAATCAATTTTAAACTTTGTTGTTTATTTAGTAACTTGTTTGACGATTTCTTATTACCAATTCCATGCAAAATTCTACGGCTTAACAGGGACCAGCAGCACGCAATATTATTATTATTCCTATAGCTATCCAAATCCACGAATTTGGCGTATCAATTCCATACCTGTTATATTTCCATGGTGAATTTGTTAGTAAATTAGTTACATTATGTTAGCTTTGAGGTTATAAAATATTGATGTGTAATTATTTTACAGATTCCAAAGAAGCGGAGGCTGCAGCAAGTGCACACAATACACCATATAATCAACGCGGAAACAATGCACCAGACCCCAGTGAAATGCCACCACCCTCGTATAATGTATGTTACGTATATATTCGCAATTTACTTTTTAAACTAGATCATTGTTTTTTTTCAGGATTTGCCACCCAACTATAGCGAATGGAATAAAAATAAGTAAAAGATGCCGTATACGATTTTATTATTTTTTTAACCAGCCTTTCAAATCATTAAACAAATGTCCTAAAAAAAAAACTTATTAAAGCGACGCTGATCTTCGACTTTGGAATGCATTCCTAATAAAGTATATTATTGCTTACATATATATGTAATTAGGCTCAACGATCTAGTTTTCACAAAGTAAAAGTTTTATTTTAGTATTAATAATATTAAAATTTGGCAAAAAGGCTAAAGTATTTCCAAATTGGATATTATATTTTCTTAGCATAGCTTGAAATTGAAAGAGAACCTGTTTGCTCGATTTTCAAAGTCTGTCACAAAAATTGTGTAAAAAATACTGCTGTTGTGAATTAAAAATGGTTTTAATATATATATATCAGCTAATTGGAATAAATATTATTTAATAAAACATATGTTATACATGTTATAATCATGATAAAAACAAATAATTGTATGTACTTCATTTTTGTTGTGTGTTTATATTCTGTTTTATAGTGTTTACTTGGTAGGCAAGTTATTTATAATAAAATCAGTTCCGTAGATTCGGATATCAATGAATCCGTGTCGGTTTGACCCTAGAACTCTGAGACTATAAGTGTTAGAGACAGAATTTTTACATAAGGTGCAGATGTAGTACACTAGATGTCCTGTTACCTGTTTTGGACAGAATCGCTTTCTGTAAGGCGCCAACAAGTGGAACTGCCGGTCTATTCTTAGATTGGAGCTTATAAAAATTGTATTAATCATGAATAGAGATTATAAAACAAAACATGGAAAGTAAAGGTACAGCGAAGGAGTATTTGTTTTTTGGAACTTAAGAATAATTAGCAAAATCTTAAAATTTGTAAGTACATATACATATGTATAAAACAAAGTCGTGTATGTTACACCGTTTAAAACTGAAGAACAGCTGTATCGATTTTAATCGTTCTTAAGCAGAGTAGCTATTAAGACATTAAGAAATGCAACCGGAGAAGTGTGGAATTTATAAAAAACCCAAAATGGAAAACTTATTTTAGCCCTAGAGCAAATTGAGGGAACGCGCAATTTTTCTGGCAAAGAAAAAAGATGTGAGCATCACAATCACACCCAAGTTGTTGATCCAAAGCATTCCTTCAAATCTATCGGCTGCCTACAAGTTTTCCAACTTTACAGCTCATTGGATCCGTCCGGATTGACACACATTTTACATTTTATCATGCTACGATATCTGAATCAACCAAGATTATGTTACGGATCGCGTGAGTAAGCTTATGAAAGCTCAAAGTTGAGGAAGTTTCCAAAAATTCACATTCCCATATGCCATTTGAGTTTAAACGAATTTAATTTCCGATCCGTGAATACATTAACGAATGAACGTTTTGAAAATTAATGAAAGTTCAGTGGTTTTTATAGTCGAGATGTCCTTAAATAAGTAAAGGAGTTGGGACTGGCGAGCGAAGCGAACAGGTAAGTAGTAGTTGAATCGCGACAGTACGACAGTAATTACACCGGACTCCTGAGAAAACTCCGGGCCCGGGGGGAATCCCCCCTTTCCACCCCCCTCTCGTCTGGCCTGCCTACACCATAGATTTTAGCCTTTGGGCTGGTGTTTAGCATACGAAATATGACTATGAAAATAAAACATATTGGTCCACCAAATGGACCTGAATGAAAAATAGGCATAGAAATAAAGCTTACTCAACCCAATTCCCATGGCACTGAAAAACGAAATTAAAATATTTTTCAATGTTTTGAAAAAATCGGTCTCTAAGAATGAAACAAAATTCAGCAAACGCAAAGAATTAGGATATTGTATAATTGATTTCTTATAAAACTCGTACCTCTAAAAATCTTAACAATATGCTAATACAGAATATGAGCACCCAGCAAGATTTTTAAATTTTTAAAAAAGAGCCGCCAAAATGATTAAAAAAAATTGTAAACAAGTTAAGCCTGTCGAATAGGAAGAGGAAGAGCGAGAAATCATACGTTTGAAAACCACGACACTGCCCAATACGAAAAATCAATCATACGCCACATGCGCAGTGCGAAATATTTTCTGAAAAATGCCAAGACATTTGTAAGTTAAGCGTAGGCAAATAGTTGAACATGTCCGGACACAGTCAAATGGTTATTTTAAAAATGCTATAAACTTAAAATTAATAAAAGTTACAGTTTATAAAAGTGTGACTTTATTAAGAAAATAATAAAAAATAAATGTCTATAATCTCAATAGTGTTTATAGTTGCAAACTAAATAAATTTATATAAAATATCAACATGGTAGAAAAATAAAGCTGGCTTAATAACAATAAATCGTCTACAACTATTTTTATTAGCTACCAATTACATAACAAAACAAGTTTTGCAAAAATTTTTAAACAATTTAATAACATATTGGAGCGACAATTCGCGACTGTTGTTTATCGATTTAAATCACAACAACAGCAATAACTCTTTAAAAGGGGACAACACCCTGCAGTGAAAAATTTATTAACTTTCCACCGTTTCCAACTTAAAATACGTTTTTTGAGTAGCCTTTAAACCAGTCTTAGGCCATTTAATATGTCCAATTGCACTGGACATCAATCTTAATCCTTAAATTAAACAACTAGATACTACTAGCTGCAAAATAAAGGCTCACAATGGACAGTGGCGCACAGGAATCCACATATGAACCACTAGAAGGACGCGGCAGTAGTAGCGGCGCTGCCGGTGCTGGATTGCGGCAACAGAATATGGATAGTCCCGAGTTTGATACGCGAGCACCAAAGGATCAAAGACATGCCGTCTATTTAGCATTGTTGGCAGCGGGCATTGGCTTCGTATTGCCCTATAATAGGTGAGTTTGGAAGCATTGGGAAGCAGCTAAAATTAAGCAAAATACTTTAAGGAAAAAATCAATCGATTTTTACTATCAGTGCAATTAAGTGTGAGCCAATCCCAGCTTATGCAAAAAGTCCCAGTCCAAGTTATAACTAAGTTCGTGCAATGCCTCTTTACACTGTACCTATAGGATCAAAGTTTTCATGGGTTTCAGCAGGTGTGTAAAAAGCAGAAAGAGGCGTGTCAGACCATGAGTTTTCTTTTGCCCAAAATTATCATCAAGTTGGGTATCCATATAGTCATGTCCATCAGTCCTATAAACGCAGTTGAAGCTTGAAATGTGACTCTGTCCGTCCAGTGAAAAGTTACGTAGCCAACCGCCTAACTAAAAAATTTGATTCGTTTAACTACTACATCATTAAGATCCAATAAAAATATTTTAAAAATATAATCAATAATATTTCAATATCCGATCCCACTTCCATAAATGATCAGCACGACAAGATGGATCGTTTGTCTGTCTGTACGTATTGCACTTTCTGGAAGCCCAAACGTGCTAGTAGCCAAAAGTTGCTTCTTATGATCTAGTTCTTCACTTGCATTCAGTTTTTGGTATTGACCCCCAACAATATTTCAACTTGTCACAGATTTTCCTTTTTTGAAAGCTCATCTGTGGGAAACTACGCTGTAATTAAAATTAAAAAAGTCCCACTAAAAACAACCTGTACATCTAAAGGACCATACGCATTTCGAAATATTTGGGATATCCCATTTGGGATTTTTTTTTAAGGCCTGTACGCAGCTCGAAATATTTCGCACGAAATGACAAAACTTCATATTATATGAACCGTGCGAAATAAAGATCCTTATATAAAATGGTAGTGGTTCCAACCTGGAGATACGCTATCCAGATCTGGGGAATGGCGGCTCGCTCGAGTCGCTCACGTATTCAGACACTCCAGAACAGGGCCTTACGCCTTATTACTGGGTGTGAATGGTATGTAAGGAATTCGACCTTGCAGCACGACCTCAGACTGGAGACCGTCGAACTCCAGATAAATAAGCACACAAGCCGCTACAACGAAAGGCTAAAAAGACATCGTAATAGGCTGGCAAAAGGGCTCCCAAATGAAAATCCTATAAAAAGGCTTAAAAAAAAAGTTTTAAAAATCTGTTCCAACAAGCGCCGAACTGAAAGAAAACGAAAAGAAGACCGACAGAAAAGCGGACCAAATGATGGCTTCCTGATAGACAGGACTCCTTAACACTCCTAAGACATCTCTAACTAAACAAGCTGGATTGGCGATCATAAAATAAGAAACCTTGATAATTTTGCAAAAAAATACAAAAAAACAAAAAAAAAAAAAAAAAACCGTGCGAAATATTTCGAACTGCATATGGGCCTTAATGGGTGTCATACCTAGTTCCCCGCATCTGTTTTTCAATATATACTCCTAAGCTTCTTCCCGCAGAATATTAAAACACAGATCTTCTATTTAATATTACCCATCTAACGAAAAAACAAGTTTTTTAAATCGGTTGGGAACTTCGATAGTTAAAATCCAAAAAGGAAGAAGTTACACTATGGCTTAAAATTCATTCCAGTGGATGTTAAAACTACAATTATTCTAGTGAGATAAGAGATGAAAAGATGATCTCAGTTCTCTCAGAAGAAGAAATCTGAACTATAGCAATATCTGTGGTAACATTTTTAAATTATTTGTTTTTTTTAAAACCCTGTATCTTATGGTACAAAGGGTATATTAAGTTTGTGCAAGCCGAAAATGTATGTAACGTATAGAAGGAGACATCGCAGATCCCCCAAAGTTGCCAAAACTATGATCAGGGTGACTAGAAAAGTCGATATACCTGTTTATCTGTCTGTCTTTATTTAATTTTTTTTTGATATCGGGGTTATATTATATAGCTTCCATAGGGGTGTTTCAGAGGAACCCAAAAAATGATTTGGATGGATAATTTGTTTGCCTATGAAGATATCGTAAATTTGGCATTCGGAACTTTATAAGATTTTCCAAGCAATGTACCAAATTTGATCAAAATCGGTTAACTATATAATATAGCTCCTGAAGAACCGATCGGTCAAAATATCGTGTTTCTTGCAAAATTCGTTGAGTTTCGTTTGTTTCTAGAATTTTCTAGAGAATCAAAGTTTATTTTTTGTTTGTTTATGAAAACTTTTGGAGTTCCTAAGCAATGCACCGGATTTGAATGTAATGTGGTGGTACACGGTATCCCAAGTCGTCCGCACCCGTCTTCAACGAACGCCATCTTTCTATTGCTCATAAGATGAAAATCATTTGTGTGTTTAGAATCTAAAATTTAGATAGTTGAATTTTAGATAAACTCATTTTGATTTATCATGATACTACTTAACCAAGTTTTTTATACTCAGCAGCCCTAGGCTGTATACTAGATCTGCGCAATGTGTGCAACAGGCAAAAGGAGGCGTGGTAGATCACAAGTTAATATATACTAATTTATAAGTAGGTACTAGTTTTCTTATAGTCTTAGGTAGTTTTTGAGCTATATCCGTCCGTCTGTATGAAAATTTGGATCTCTGAGACTACAAGACCTACAATTTTTTTTGTTGTCGATTTATGCAGTCCATAAACCCCCAGCAGGACTGTGATATAACCTCCAAAATACCCCGTTTTGAGGTTATGTCGCGCCAATTTTCTGCGATAGCCTTTAAAATACCTAATTTTATAATGTGTTGTAAGGTTATTTCATTTATTGTTTTGGACCTCGGATTTTTTAAGCTTTAATTGGTTTTAGGCTTTACATTTAAAAGCTCTATATAAAGGATATGATATACATATAGTACTTATAAATCTTTCAAGGCCATGCTAATGTATCCATAAATTTTATATCTTTGCAGTTTCATTATTGCAGCTGATTACTGGCAGGCTCGCTTTCCGGGTCGTTCGGTTGCTTTGGACATGTCCATGACCTATATAATTGTGGCCTTCGCCACCGTCTTGCTCAATAATATTGTGCTCTCGCTGGCACCATTCCAGACGCGCGTGCTCTTCGGTTATATGGTATCCTTTACCACGCTCATCTTTGTCGCCGTCTGTGAGGTGGCTTGGCATATGTTTGCCTCCAACACGGCATATGTGGTCAACATGTCGGCGGTGGCATTGACCGCCATTGGCTGCACCATACAGCAGTCAAGTTTCTATGGATTTGCCAGCATGCTGCCCAGGCAGTATACACAGGCGGTAATGGCTGGTGAAAGCATTGCGGGATTTCTGGTATCTTCCAATAGAGTTGTGACCAAGCTGTTAATAAACAATGATCGCGTCTCAACCGTCATATTCTTTTTGACCTCAACGCTTTATATACTCTTTAGCTACTTGTTGCATCTGGCCACAATTAACTCACCATTTGTAAGATTTCATGTGGAGGCCTGCTCAAAAATTGTGCTGCGTCCTGATGAGGTGGGTGCACAGTCTCCTGCAATTGCCTAAAGTTTTACAAGTTTCTTTTTTTTTGTATTGACAGCAAGAAATAGATGGCGCCAGCTGCACAGCCAGATACGGCGTGTTATCCATGGATGGCACTACTACAACTACAACTACAACAATTGCTCCTCATGCTAATGGCGCCAGCAGCAGCGGCAATACGCTCAGCTTCAGCAATCCTGTCTACGAGCTGTCAAATCCTACGGCCGGTGAAAGCATCATTGAGGGCTTGGCACAGTTACCCGAATTGCCACCCACGCCGCATGAACCAACCACGCCCACTACGGTGGCCTTCAAGGTGGAGCATGTCATAACGCCACGTCGCTGCCGTCCCAGCAAGTTGAGCGATATACGCGAAGGCTTTGTTCTACGCTGGCGTGTGGCACAGAGCATTTATCCCTATATGGTTTGCATTGCCTTGGCCTATTGCGTCACACTCTCGCTTTATCCTGGCATTGAGGTGGAGATCACCTCGTGCTCTTTGCGCACTTGGATGCCTGTTTTGCTTATGTTTTGTTTCAACACCGCCGATGTGGTGGGCAAAATACTTGCCGCCAGTCCTTATCCCTGGTCTCGTCGTCAGCTAATACTCTTGTCCGGACTGCGCATAGTGCTGGTGCCCATGCTGCTGCTTTGCTGTGCGCCGCGTCCGCATCCTGTTATTTCTGGTGAGACAGCACCATTTGTTTTTACCATTGCCTTGGGCATTACCAATGGTCTGGCCGGCAGCTTACCCATGATGTTGGCGCCAGCCAAGGTGCCGGGTACGCTTAAAGAGGTTACGGGCAATATAATGACATTATCCTATAATGTTGGACTTACCGCCGGCTCGCTTATTGGCTATGTATTTGAATCCATGCTGGGCCCACAACTTATGAATCCCTGCCCTACATATCCCTATGTGCCGGCCTCAATGCTGGAACACTTGCATGGCCATTTGCCGCCGTTGCCCATCAGCACAACAACCGCGCTACCCACAACAACCACTATGGCCACACTGAGCAGCACCAGCAGCAGCAGCAGCGTAGCCAGCATGCTCTATAATGCCACCATGGCTAATCTATTGGGCAATGTTAGCACAACGGAGAGTCCTTCAAGCTCCTCGCCAGCGCATGGCGCCTTAACACCCGCGCTGGCCACGGTGGCCACCACCACGGCATTGGCCATGTATACAACTATAGCAAGCACGCTGGCCAATGTGCCGGAGCTGCTTAATGCTACTGTGTCCACATTTGTTTCGGCGGTGTCCTCCTCGGTGGGGGATATAAGTGATGAGTTGGCGGGCAGCACAACAGATCCGCAAACGCCAGAGGCGCTGATGCAGGAGATCTAAATGTTCTAACTTTTTGTCTGTTTCTATTGGAGAAAGTTCTAGTTCTACGGCTGGAAACTTAGTCTTAGCCAATTTTGCGCAAATATTTAAATGCATAAACTTAGGCGTAACTCTAAAATACAGGGGCGGATCTAGTGTAAGTGAAGGAGTATTTGGAAACCTCCAAAATATGCCAGTTTTTTCAAAAAAAAGGGAACATGTTCTTCTATCAAGCAACCAGTCGGAAATGAAATTTTTGACCACCTCAAATTCTGGATCCGATCCTGCTAAAATCTATTGGAAACTAGAAATCTAAAAAAAAATATCTCTCAGCATATACTCCAATTAAGTGCTATGGTATACAAATTCCAACCTGTTATAATATTTTAGAGTGGTATGTGAAGATAAAAAAAGAAAATAGTTAAGCATATTATATTGTACTGTATATAAGGCTGTATAGTATGAAGGATACTGGTATATAATAATGTGAGAAACATTTATTGTTGATACTAAAGTGAGCAAAGAGTACTTTTCATGAATATTTTTGTAAAAAGTGAAAGAGTGATGCAGGGCAGCGTTTAGACCCACTAGTTGTAGGTTTTAACGTTATATCTATTATATTATATATAAAGAAACTACTGTAACTAAATGCTTGTTATACATAAACATTCCATCATTACTCAACACTAGAACGCATTTCCGTAATCATTAATTTGAAAGAATCACAAAAAACTTGAAATATCATAAAATATTAATTTTTTATAACTTATATCACAAAGTGTTATAGTTCGCCTTGTTTTAACTTTTTAAGCTTAATTTGCAAAATTAAAAATTATATTTAATCTATGTTGCGATTGAAATCATTTTTAGGCAATTTTTTTTTGATGTATACATATTTTAGTAAAATAAAATTATCAACCGGCAGTTGTAAAAATAAATGTTAGTCTATATTTAAAAAACAAAAATTTTTAAATAACTGGTTGGTGTAAGAAATTAAAATCCTGATTTTTATAAAAAGTATATAATGTAATTTATAAAAAAATAAATAAATAAACAGCCGATGAATATTGTTAGCATCAGTATTATTGCATACGAGTTTTGCCTTTAAAAAAAAAAAAAAATTTATATTTTCCGAATCCAAGACTCAAGAAACCTTAGCACGACAGATGATCAAAAAAAATCTATAAGACGAGATATTTTTAAGATTATGTCAGAACCCTCAAAAAACCTGACAAAATTAGATATTTAGAAGGTTATGCTAGAACTCTGACGTCAGACTCCCAGAGTAGGACTTTAATATTTGCCAAATTTTATATTTGACATACAAATTATTATATCATTCGACTTCATTTTGTCATTCCGTGCGAAATATTACGAACTGCGTATGTGCGATATTTGCGACAAACCTAACAAAATTTGTGGTATCAATGAACTTTTTCTTTTTATTTCCCATAAATGATTTTATGGATTGCCCGCTCACCTATTAACAAATTCATTATGGCAAAGGACTTTTGTTATAATTTCCCATTATTAAGCGGTTAAAATTTGGTTGATATAAATAGGGAAAATTCAAAGACATTTACCATAAAAAATAAAACAAAATATAAATATAACAAACCTGTATTAACAAAAGTAAACATGAAGTTCTAAATAAGGAAATTATTTTTTTGCCTGAAACCAAAAATATGTTTTCTTTTATTTTGTGAAAAAACGTTTTTTTATTTAGGTTGATTATTTGCTCAAGCCTTAGGGCGGCTATAAACAAAATGTTTGTCTTTTAAAAAATTAATGTTTAGAAGGTTCAATCATTAACTTTTTAGGTATACAATAAATTACGTAATTTATAATAAAAAACTTAAAATTTTTTGTATATTATTTTAAATTAAAAATGCTTTTTGGAAGCGAACAAATTCCTATTTTTCGAAATTTAAGTAAAATTCTGCCTAGCCTAAGGATCTCAGGTTCAATTAATAGGCGTGACCATTTTTTACGTTTGTTTTATTTATTATTTTATTAAATTAAAGTTTGCGTTATAATGTACTGGTACAGGGTATCTAAAAGATGCCAGCACACAACTTTAACGGTTATAGTAAGTATATAAGTTTTTGGATTATTTTAGGCCTAGTCAACAAATGTTGTAGCAAAGAACTTTTACTTTTTATTTACTATAAAAAGTTTTATGGATTGCCGAATCACCTATTAACAAATTACTTATAGCAAGGGACTTTTGTATATAATTTCCCATTAATAATATGGGAACATTTTTTGCGATAAATAGAGGAAAAATTCCAGGAAATTTACCATAAAAAATAAATACCCATATTATTGGGACTCTATAAACATGAAGTACTAAAGTTTGTTTTAAGGATTTCAGATACTAGGAATTCTTTACGGGGAAATAAAAATTAATGTATGCTGCTTGAAAGGTCCCTTTTCCCATACAAAGACATTTGATGCTGTTGCTTTTTAAACGAATTTAAGTCCAAAATTTTCACCAATATTTCTTTTTAATTATCTAAGCTATTGTCTTAGCGCTATTAGTATTAGGAAATAAATCAGATATGAACTTGTAAATAAATTAACAAAATAAAATAAATATTTTTTAAAGAGTTCACAAGAATAAAGAACAAATTTCTTAGCGAGTACACAAACCGGTTATGGTTATGTTTCAAGCAAAACTAGGAACACGTTGGGGAATATGTTTTCATATTATTATACCGTGTACCTTAAGGTATATATTGGGTTTATTAACTTATACATTAAGTCTTATGTAAAATAGAGTACAAGACGTCGGAGATCCTCCAAAATTACCGAACTTATGAACATGGTGATTAGAAAAGTTGATCTAGAAAAAAACTTTACATTTAGACTGCTTATCATGAAACTGTTTTGTCAAAGAAATTTTTTTAGGGATATTTCGTTTGTTTATTTTTATGAAACTGTTTTGTCAAAGAAATTTTTTTTAGGTATATTTCGTTTGTTTATTTTCGTTAATCCAAAATTGGTTTTCTGTTCTATTCCGAATATGATCGGAATCCGTTAATTTTGGGAGCGGCTTACTTTCGACTATAGCTTTCGCCAATTTTATTTATAACTTTGTAATAATTAAAACATAACAATTAAATAAAACGCAAAGAATCTTTGTTTTTTCGAAATTTTAATGGATTTTGGTTTTTTTTTTTAAATATTTCAATAATAAAATTGTGTAATAGTTTTTGGGAAATGACTTTGTTTTGAGAAATTCAAAAATAATGCTTGCAATAGTAAGCCGCAATACAAGCGCTCATAAAAATGTCCTTAAATATTTTCAAGGCTCCCAAGCTGGAAAATAACACAGTCGAACTTTATTTGTGTTGAAACGTACTTGAAATTTTTTTCATTGATCGATTTGTGCTCCTTATCCTTAAATAAAATAGTGTCATATTTGGTCCTGAGTTCTTTTGGCATCTAAAAATATTCCTACTAAAGGGGTCTACGCAGAATATCCCTTAAGATCATGTTGTAATAAAATGCTATGTTTCGTTAAAGTATTATTCTAACAGAAACCCCTAGCAGGTATTTGTATACACTTTTGAGACTTGCAGAATGTTAAAGGGTTTTCTAAATAACTATGTTACAGAGTACACTCTCTGTATGTTAACTTCTAACAGCAGGAATTCAGCATGAAATGTAACTCCTGCAATGATGGGAAATTTTCTGTTTTTAATGGTTTATTTTGCGGGGAAAATTGGGAAATTTTAACATAACATGAAATTATTAAAATGCTATAGCAGAAAGTTATACTAGTACCTATTGTAGCAATCAATTTTAATTTAAATAATTTTGGAGAGTGTGTTGTAAAATTTTTCAGTTGCACGATATCTGGAACATTGTTTTAAGAACAAAATGTTAGCTCTGTTTCAAAACAAAATTGAAAAATTTGTATGAACTTCTAGTTAACGTGAAGTTTTATCAAAATTTTTGGCGGAAATCGTTACGTATGCAATCTTCTACTTGATATTTACATTTAGTTAAATTCGCTTAATGAAAATCAGCAAAAAAAAACAAGTGGGTCGTTTACAGTAGGGATTTGTCGACTACAATATACTCTGCAGCCGCCCTAATTTCTACTGAATTACAAAGGCTTCGCTTAGATGGCGACCCCTAGGTTGCTTTTGATCATTTAAGGCCGTTAAGCAGCAACGCAAACTTTATATAAGAAATCCTTAACAAAATTTTTAGATCAAAAAATTTAGCTCTCTAGTATGCAGTCTTGTTAACCACCAGTGCTGCCCATTTTTTTGTGCACTTGACCTCTAGATGGCGCCAGCAATAAAATAAAAAAAATGAATGTACAGCAATTTATTTTGTTTGCAAAGTAGATGCACAAACTTTGAAAATTGATATAATTAAGGAAGTGAAGGGCCACCCAAAAATATTTGGTTTCTTACCCATAACTAAAGGGTCATCAATCTTGAGGCTTTTTTTTTCAATAAGGTTTTTTTAATAAACCACGCGGGGCTACGTGAAGTCTTAAGTGTTTGTGGATAATCCAGCTACGATTGAAGCATTAGAGGCCAACATTACCTATATTATTCGCGAGATACCGCCGATTATGCTCGAACGCGTCATCGAAAATTGGAACCACCGCTTGGACGAGCTACGGCGCAGTTGCGGCCAACAAAGTGAATGGCAAGAACGGTTCTTTCTATTGATATTAAAGATTTTCCGATTCATTTGAAATTTTTGTGTTTATACCCTGTACCTATAGGTACAAAGGGTATACTAGATTTGTGCAATGTATGTAACGGACAGAAGGAGGCGTGGCAGACCCCAAGTCCTTTATACCAAAATGCTTATCATAACCTCGGGTAGCGATTGAGCCATGTCCGTCCGTCCGTCCGTCCGTTCGTCCGTCCGTATGAACGCCTAGATCTCGGAGACTATAAGAGCTGGAGACACGAAATTTTACCAGCTGGTGCTCATATTTCCTAAGCAGATGAAGTTTGTTGAATCATGTCAATATCTTTCCCCGTTCCTCCGCTGTAGATTTTCGCGGTTTTTAGCCACACCGTTTAATATTTTCATTTGAAATTTAACAGAGCGATGCGTTGTGGATACATGCATCTATGTGTAAAAAATGAACAAAATCGGACAAATACAACAGAAGTTATAGTCAAAAATGTGCAAATTTCACCTCCCCTTGCCAATAAACTGCGTCAATATTTGACTCTACGCAATTATGGCTACAAGTGACCTAGAATCACAATTTTTGGTAAGCTCATTCATGTGGCTCTAATGAACAAATCCACATCCGAATTTTATCGATGCGGTCCCCCACAAATTTACAAATTTACGGAACTTATAGGTATAAATATCGTTTTGCACCAAAAAAAAAATAAATTCCAATTGGAAAGTTTTTAGATGGAATATGCAGGAAAAATTTTTTTGACACAAAAGGTACAGGGTATTCCACTGTCGGGCACCGCCTCGACTGTACCACATTTTTTTTTTTTGTATTTAAAAACAAACCTCAAGATTGATGACCCGTTATCATTATCAAGTGCAAATAAAACGCCTTGGGACGATTCGTTCATTTCACTTTTCATTGTTGTTACACTTGCAAAGACAAGATCTGATTTTTATACCCTGTACCTATAGGTACAAAGGGTATACTAGGTTTGTGCAATGTATGTAACGGACAGAAGGAGGCGTGGCAGACCCCAAGTCCTTTATACCAAAATGCTTATCATAACCTCGGGTAGCGATTGAGCCATGTCCGTCCGTCCGTTCGTCCGTCCGTCCGTCCGTATGAACGCCTAGATCTCAGAGACTATAAGAGCTAGAGACACGAAACTTTACCAGCTGGTGCGCATATTTCCTAAGCAGATGAAGTTTGTTGAATCATGTCAATATCTTCCCCCGTTCCCCCGCAGTAGAGATTCGCGGTTTTTAGCCACACCGTTGAGTATTTTCACCTGAAATTTAACAGAGCGATGCGTTGTAGCTACATGCATCTATGTGTAAAAAATGAACAAAATCGGACAAATACAACAGAAGTTATAGTCAAAAATGTGCAAATTTCACCTCCCCTTGCCAATAAACTGCGTCAATATTTGACTCTACGCAATTATGGCTACAACAGACCTAGAATCACAATTTTTGGTAAGCTCATTCATGTGGCTCTAATGAACAAATCCACATCCAAATTTTATCGATGCGGTCCCCCCACCCCCCGCAATCCATTTACCGTGTTTTCTCCCACACCCCTCAACATACCAACTTGAAACTCACCCCGTATACTTTTAATAAATTCTTTGTTGTAACATTCGAGTTTCATCAAAATGGGTAAAAATTTAGGGAACTTATAGGTATAAATATCGATTTTCACAAAAAAAAAATAAATTCCAATTGGAAAGTTCTTAGATGGAATATGCAGGAAAAATTTTTTTGACACAAAAGGTACAGGGTATTCCACTGTCGGGCCCCGCCTCGACTGTACCACATTTTTACATTTACTTTTTGTTTTTGGCGCTGTTATTAATGCTGGCGCCATCTACCATAAATTGCTGGTGCCATCTAGCTGCAAATTGCTAAAAAATAGGCAGCACTTTAAGTTGTAGTTTCAAAGGGGAACAATTTTCACATTTACTTGATAACTTCCGAAATTCGAAATCAATTTAAATCAAATTTGAGCTAAAGATGAATGAACAAAAAGGAAAGTCTTAGCAATTTGGTTTGGTTGTAAACTGGTTCCTAATAAGGAGACGCTTCTTAGAAAAATTTATTTTCTCGCTAGATTTTTAAACATAACAAACGTTAAAGTGGGGTGCAGGCAACTCTCGCCTCTAAAATAATATAGGATGATTTTTTTCGATAATACGATGTTTCAATCGAAAGATTTTTGTTTTTGCCAAACCACCTCTTGAAATCACTTGGAAGTGGAAAGGCAAAAACAAAAAAAAAACTTGATTTGGTTAATCATACAAGTAGGCTAAATGCCAAGTTAGGTAATCGCAGCTCCAATAATCTTCAAGATCTAGTCGTTCGCAGACAAACAGACTGCATGACCATCAACATTTAACATTCTCCTTAAGCTTTGCATTCAGTGTATACAAACTGCAGAAACCAGGTTAAACCGAAAACCACCTCAAACGTAATAAATATCTATGAGCGCACCAGCCACCCAAAGCCAGTCTAACAACAAAGTAGGCAATTAAATTGCTTGGCTAACAAAGGGGAAACGCAGTACAACATAGTTGGCCAAAAATTTGCATAGCTTAAGCCGATAGGCAAAGCATTGATCCAAGGCGAACGGACAAACGGAAAGGCAATACTAAAGGAAGTACTAGCTCGAATCCAGTGCAACTCCCGAGCACAGCTCTAAACAACTCCTTACTTGCACTAACCATACCACAAAAAAAAAAAAACTAAAGCAGTAACTTTAATAGGTCGATGCCATAACAAGATAGATAGAGGAAGTTCCTGTTCTGTCTTTGGGTCTATCGGTCTGTCTGTGTTGCACATGGTGTTACTTTTATCGATTTGTGAAATCACACGTTGCCTACATTCGGGACACTCTTCCACACTTGCACACAAACATACACGGAGATTGGGTCTGAAGTCGTTGTGCCCGCACTTTTCTGCGATATCCTTACGCTGTCACGAACCGCAGCGACTATTAACCTTTTATGTCGCTTTTATTGGCACAATGATGCAAGTGGACCGAGTTGGTTGTGAGTGCTTCAGCCTTGGTTCCTGTTCTACAATGTTGCAGAGACAATACACATAGAACACACTCGCAATTTAAAGGCAAATCGGGAGAGAACTAGTAAATGGGTTATTTGGTGTGTACACACTTATTGTATGTTTCGCATTTGTTCAGGGTACGCTTAATTTCCACCAATTTGATGTTTGTGATGGAAATCAGTTCCTATCTCATCTCTGGGTTTGTTCTTAATTTGGGCTTGATATCTATTTAAATTGAATAAAAATTGTGATCCTTGGCGGAACTTAACGGGTTGGTTTGGTAGAAGTGTAAATGGTATCCTGCTTTAGATGCCTCTCAGCTGTTACGGATTTTTCTTTGAACAACGGCTTAAAGGATTTTATTTTTATAAGCCGCATTAACATTAAAATAATTATTTTCATATTTTTAAATTATCTTTGAAAAAATTGAGTCAATGTTTCGGAAAACTCATTAAGTTTTCAAAACATATTATAATAAGCGTATTATGTGTTGACAGTTTTTTCAGTGCCAAGGCTTTGATTTTAAAATTAAACGAGTTTTTCAAAACACTTTTTAGCTCTTCATATGTAGATAAATTCTAATTTTTAAGTTTGAAATGGAAAAATTTGTAACAATATCTGTTAAATGTCCTGATTATTTCTTTATTTTCTGAATGATATACTTATATTGGGCTTGGAATTTTATAAATAAATTTTTCCCTGACTTGACTTATTTGTCAGTCGGCCCTAGGTGGTGCATGGGGATCTCTAGGGAATGGTTCCAGGAGAACAGGGACCTACATTCCCGAATATTCCGAAATATTTTAGAAAACTGAGAAGTTTTCTGCTTTCAGAGTTGTAGTTTACAATGCGATTGTTAGCTACCAATTAGCTAAATTGGTTAGAAAATTGTAATATTTAAAATACTGATTTTCTTAAAGTTGAATTTTCAAAACCTTTGAAACTAAAAAGTTTGTCATTTCTTGAATAAAGTTTTCAAATATGTCATTTATTCACTTATTACTCCAAGAAATGCTTAAATTCAAACCGATTTTCTCGAATTATGCTCGAAATAAATCAAGAAATTTGCAATTTGAATTCATTTATTTTAAGAGGCTGTACGCAGCAGCAAAAACGTTTCAGAACGAACAGTGTGCTCCTACAAACGATAACGACTAATTTTTTATTTATTTTTTATTTTAAGAGTGTTCTTTGGCAATCAAATTTAAGTCACCTTATTAAGAGACTGTACGCAGCAGAAAAAACGCTTTCAGAACCAACAGAGTGCTCCTACAACTAAATAATAATTAATAAAATAAAAGTATAATAGCAAGTTCCACTATTTTAACAGTGTTCTTTTGCAATCCAAATTTAAACATTGTATTATTGTCCATAGTTGATCCCTCTGGAACTAAAGATTTCCATATTACACGCATCTTGGAAATTTTTTCAATTTTTAATATTTCGAAAATGGCGATAGAAAAAAAGGTTACAGTCGGTTGGGGACGATTTTGAGATACCCTTTACCATCAAAACAAACTAGTAACTAAACGAGCCGATTTCGATGTAACTTGGAATAGCACTTAGATACTCCATAAAAAAATTATGACTTAAAAACTTGTTTTCGAACGATAGGTTGTATAGCGGCTATATGAAACCGATTTTGATCAAATTGGGAATTGCAACAAATTCTCAACGCCAAAGGGTATATTTTCGTAGATAAACGAAAAACAAACAAATTATGTCCCTGAAAACGTTTTATTGGCCGATCGAGTTGGCCAACCGATTTTGATAAAATTTGTGCTTGGGAAAACTAAAAAGCTTTCGATGGTCAAATTTTGTTACGCTAATCATTATGCATCAAAAACGATGTATTTTTCGAGGTGCCTTGTAATACCTTTATGGGAGCTATAGTACCCATTTTTTTTAACGAAGTAATTGGGTTGTAGTGGAAGGTCAAAACTGATATTTATAAACAACTGCATATTGTTGCTCTCGTTGTTAGACAGGCATTTTTGCCTTTATGCCTAGCTGTTAGGGTTGTTCACTCGGGCATTCTTGTTTTTATGCATTTATGCACAACAAAGTGAACACCCAAATTGTATAAAATTCGACTTTTTGTAAATTTAAGTTTAAGTTTAAATGAGAAATGGACTGGACCGGCACGGCTGGCTTACGGCAAGCTAAGCAACTCCTCGGCTCCTATAACTTAAAAAGGTTCAAGAAAATATCACAATTGCGCAAGAATTCCCTTAGGATACTAACTGGGTTACTGACGGGACTTAGCAGACTCAGGTATATACTTTTAGTATCGTGAACTCGAATACATGCAGGTTTTGTGAAATTGAAGACGAAACCTCCCTACATATACTTGCAGTGGCGGGCGTAGAGTATCAATATATGATATCAGCCAACTAAACCCATCTCAAATAATTAAGTTTGTCTCTGATTTGAGGAACTCTAGAAGGAAGCACAATAGATCCTACCGGTCGCAGTGCAGCATTCCCCAATAATAATATTATTATTATTAAGTATAGGTTCCTCGAAGTTAGTATCCATAAAAAAGTCTTGAAATAGCCATTTCTTTTCAGTTCGTAAAATTCGCACGTTAATATCTGTTGAAGGTACAGCAATTTGAAAAGATTATGCTCAATTACCGAGAAACTTAAATGTAAAGAGTGACGTTAAAATATAGGTGGGCGCAACCTCATAAGGCTAACATTTTACAGATCTATGTTATAACGAGTAGAGTATTTACACTTCGCTAGCGAAAATGTTACAACAATTTTATAGCATTCGAAACTCAGAGTTTTCAACTTCGAGTTAAGGCAATAGCATTACTTCCGCAACATAAATCCATTCTGGGCCAGGCCAGCAGCGAATTGCCAAAATACTGAAGTTGGGTTTGGGGCAGCGCGATGTGCAAGAACAACTGGGCCAAAAGCAGCAGCACCAAGTACTATATCCAATAACAAGAATCAACATTTGGGGGCCAGACTGCGCTGTGTAATTACATGACAACAACAACAACGGGAACAACTACAACATTTGAAATTACGATAATAATTTCCATTTCTAATTTCCTAACCACGCAAAAGGCCTTTGCACTTTGCAGCCGCTAGTTTAAGAGTGGCAGACAATCCCAATCCTCCTCTTGCTGCTATCCATTTTCTACACCAACAACTGCAATGAATCCCCCTACAACGTCTCCTGCTCCCAGCCGGATGATACGCCAGACGTTGGCATAATTTCGCTGAGGCAATCTAACAAATGCAAATGCAATCATCGACTTTTCAGCTTATATGTAGTATAAAGAAATAACCGTCCTGTTTTGCTATTTATGTATTTGTGTGCGAAGAGTTTATGGAAATTATAGAATAAGGTCTACAGAGACGCCAAGGAGTTGGCTCTAAGCACGCCATCTTAAGACACAGTTCATAATTTGTTTAGACATGTATATAAACAAAAGTAAAAGTGTCTTCAATTTTGTTTTAGAATATCCAAATTTTGCAGTTCGTGACTTACAAAAAGTCTGGATCGAGGCCTATATGAAATTTCTCTCGGTCTATATATTCCAGTGTTTGATTGAACTACGAAATTCCAAGTTCTGCCCGTATTTGGGTGTTAGGGTATTAAAAAATATCTATGGTTATAGAAAATTCGCTGGTCAGGATTGGTATTTCTGGGAATACTACCAGATAAGCTCATTGACGCATAGATTTACTGGACTGATGACCATGACAATCTGCCATTTCATGGATTGGCTTATGACCACTGTGCAACGGGGGAGCTAGAGCTAGCACCTAGAGGGAAGCAGTGCTTATCTAAGGGCATTATTATTAATCCTTTTTCGGCGTCAAAAGATTCCGAACTGCCTCTATGTTGAGCATAAGCTATCCACAAGCAGTCTCCATTGTCTTCTTCGTAGAGCGGTCTCCCTGAGTTCGATGATATTAGCATATCGCCTGCTGCCACGTTCCTGATTAACTGATTTATTGCCTTGCGGGTTGTATTGCAAGGATATACACTTGATGTCACTCGGTGGTTTGCTATGTTTGACGTCCAACTGGCTTGTTGGACATAGTATGGTCAATTCGTTTAATCACCAAGGCATACCATAATGAGGCATCAAACTGAAGCAGGACAAAGATGCCAACCGCAGTATGTCAGCCAAGAGCAAATGACGCACAATTGCTCTAATCCACAGTGGGCTAAATTGTCCAATTTATGGAATGAAGTCAAAATTTTCATAAGCGAATATCTTCATTTTAACAATATTTTCTCAAAACTTTATAAGTACCTAAATATGCTCATATTATATGTACATAAACTAGGGGGCTCCGCCAACCCCCGTATGGTCTTCTTAATTCAATTCAAATCATCTAAAATATTATATCCCTTGTACCTTTTTTTATTACCATAATGTTCTTGCATGAATGCTATAGCTACCATTCTTCTTCTTCTTATGTCCTGTTAATCTTAGTGGGGCATAGGGCCATATGGCTTCCGTTATATTGGTATTTCTTAAACATGTGGTTTGCACCTCCAAATCCGTCGTGCATGCTGCCGAAGCAGGTGGATTAGCCGCAGGAACACGGGTACCATTTGGAGATTGAATATTCCTCGGATTTACTCTTATGTTTATAAAGAAATATGTGAAGGAGCAGGGTTCTGACAGTGAGTTATAAGCTCCAAGTCAGTCCTGACAACTCTGCTCGCAGTGACAGTTCACTTTTAAATAGGCCGCCCCTAACCTGGAGAACAGACGCCTTTGGCAGCCGCTCATTCTGAGTACAGACGCTACTTTCTTGTGGATCGCTCTTCGCTTCACTGCTGCTCGTAGACCTTACCGGCAAGGGTGGCCCTACCAGCAGCTATGCTACCGCCGGCATTGCTCTTACAGTCGTTGCAGCTAGTGAGCCCCGAAAGGGGATTACCATTACCCCCGAAATAAATAAAATTAAAATAGGGCACATTAGTTATAAACCAATATCTATGCTATTGGCACGCATTAAATATAAATAGAAATATATAATAAGTTCGTGCAAATGTATGTAACGGTCAGAGGGAGGCGTGGCAGACCACATAAACATTATAAATTGTTGATCAGCATCAACAGCCGAATCGATATAGCCATGTCTGTACGTCTGTCCGAATGAGTAAAAGGATCTTAGAGACTATAAGTGCTAAAGAGCTGAAATTTTACGAAAAAATTCGCGTAATATAGTCACGTAGATGAAGATTTCCTATTTATGTCAATATCTGGCCCCCTGTCTCCTTAAGAGAATTTGGCGGTGTACTTCTTTTTATGTAAATTTTTCTGATGTTTTATTAGATATTCTGTTAACCAGGGCGGAGACGAATCCATAGTTCATCAAAATCGGTCCAGCCGTTCTTGAGTTATAAATGGTGTAACTCAAGCAATTTGAACTCCCGCATATAAAATTGTAAATTATGTTTAGTTCCGATGTTATTATCTTTAGTATCAATCGAAAGATTTTTTATTAATCGCATTTTTCCCCTACAAATTAAATTGTAGAAAATTTAGCGCTTTAAAATTTTTTGCGTAGCAAGGGGGCTTGAGTGAATAAAAACCTTGATTTCGCTAGTCATATAAGGAGTTCAAAGTCAAGTTTAGTTCGTCTAGCTCTTATAGGCTTCATGATCCAGGCGATCGTAAGACTTACGAATATGTCTAAATCAATTTTTTTTGTGCTCCCGACCAAATTGAAGGTTACTTTGTAGGAGTCTCCGATGTTAACTTCTCTACATATATTACAGAATTTGCACAAACTTTATATACCCCTTACCTTAAGGCAGTGCTGGTGAAAAATCGACGAAAATTCTGGCCGGAACAGAATATTAATTTCTTATATTATCTTAATTAAAATTTCGATATATCGATACATCGACATTTTCCTCTTATAAGCATTGAAAACATCGATGTTTTCCTCTTAAGTTCCTTAAGTATAGTAGATAAAAATTTAAAAAAAAGTTTTTGGATCACAGTGCAATGGAGGAACCTGTTGCGTTGTCACCATGAATAAACGAATTTCTCCTGCGTCTGGTTATTGCACACTTACGAATCGACAGACACATAGGCTACAATCGCTATAAGCATTTTGTTATACAGAACTCATGGTCCGCCATGGGTTCTTCTGCCTGTAAAAACCTACATTATTATCAAGTACTAAGTAAACCTAACACATCCCATGATTACCATACATGTATAAATCACATCAATTCTTATACTGCTTCACACACAATGATTCTGCACAGCTTAGAATAAGTTTTATTCCCTTGTGGCATCCTCCATACCACACAGGTGCGTGTCTTCTACCTATTTAGCGTCAGCCATTTTTATTTTTTTTATGCCTCTTGTTGCCATCTTTATTCAATAGCTTGCCATTGCACATCCGCTGTGTTCTCCTCAACTTCCGCTTCAATGTGGCTACTTTTGTGTTGTTTTTGTAATTTGATAATGCATTTGATTAAGGAAATGAAATTTTTATTAAGGCTGTTTGCTTATTCACTCGCTGCTGCTTCAGCTTGCCACATGCCGCATGCCACCGCATCGGATCTCAGTTTGTTTGCTTGCTGTGTGTGTGTGTTTCGCCATTTTGTTGCTTTTTGTTTTGTTTGCTATTTTCGAACTCTCCTTTTTTTCCAGCTGTTTGCCCTAACTCTGCATTTTTGTTTTTGCATAATTTCTTTGAGTGCGGTTTGCTTTGGCTCTGCTGAGTTAGCCTGCGGTTTAACGTTTACGATGCGCCTCGGAAAAGGTGTAAGTGTTTTCACCGCCACCCTTCCAAGCTCTCTCTCAACCCACACTTCCTGTCTCTCGCAGGCTCTGCTTATTGCGTGTGTATGTGTGCGTTTATGTTGGTGCTGATTTCCCAAACAACTTGCTATTGTTGCTGACAGGAGTGTATACAGAGGGAGGACTCTGGAGGGTTAGGAACGCCAGGTCTGTCGACAGGGGGTAACGGTGGGCTCGAAGCTCTCCAAAGGCGTCCGTAGATTTAAAAAAAGTGTTTTTCTTGAAGTTTTTTGTTTAAAGTTTGCAAAATATCAGAAGACTTTAGAAGTTGTATAGAAAGAACACTAAAGATTACTAGAGTGTCTATTTCATCGATAGGTCGGTACTTTTCGATTTTTAGATCAATCGATATTTAGAAAATATCGAAAAAAGCATTTCATAATCTTCTGCAATTCTTTTGTTCGATTTGTCTGTTTCAGTGACCGTGTTGGTGGAGTTCTAAAGATATACATATTAGAGTTCCAGTTTCCAAATTACTTGTGAAAAACAACTTAAAAAAAATGTATTCCAGTATATTTTTGGTATTTGTTAATTGTAATTTGTTATCTTAAGATAACAATTTGGTTCCACTGTACTTGCAAGTTTTTATCTCGTTTTGGCCATAATAAAAAATTATCATCTATTCTGCTTAACCCAGGCAAGATTGGGGAGTCTGTCTGGAATCATATCAGAAAATACAATTTTAATAAAAATCCGATTTTAATTGCGCTTACACGTATTTTGACATATCTCAATGCATAAAATCTAATAACTTAATTTCTTTCGAAAAAAGCACCGAAACCTATTTTTCTATTGATAGCGCTGGGGCTGGGACAAATTGTCTTGAAAATTTGAGCCCTTACTTTTCGTTTAACCTTTTATTTTCTTAAATATTTAACTGGAAAACTTTGGACCATTTAGTTTTTTATTATTTTAGTTATCGACAAGGCTTATCAAGGAAATGTCCTACTTGCAGTCTTTAATTTGAAAAAACAAATATTCAATTTGCAATTCATAAATATTATTTGTATTAATAATTTAACATAAGAAAAACTAAAATTTTTTGTTGTTTTTAATATTTTTAGTACTCTTATAGCAATCGATAAAATTTAAATGGAATTATTTTATCTTCTAATGCAAATAACAGAAAATATATTTAGCTTCCCAAGTTGAAAATTTTTTATGATTAGTTATGTATTCTACAAAAATACAAAACTGTGTCTTAAAAAAAAAACTTTGTAAAGTTGGGGCAAACCCGACAGTGTGGGTAAACGGGTATTAGTGTTGTCATGTAGAGCATTAAAAATAACCAAAATGGTAGCATGACAGTTGTCTATCAGTCTACATTTAGATGCTCAAACGACAAGAAATATATTTTTAAAATTTTCAATTTAATTGGCACAGTGGGGCAAATCCGACCTCTAACTGGTGGGGTCAACCACACGTCCAGCTCTAACCAAAAATAACCCAGCCAGCAATTTGGACAGCAAATCAAAAAACTTTGATAAGTTATTTAGCTATTCAATCCAATCATCCCCAATTGATATTCATTCAACTTTCTTTTCGATTTATATGTTCGAAACATTATGATTTTTTTTAAATAAATACATTCAGTTTTGAAAAACAATAGCATGTTCTTTTGATTTATAATCGAAAAACCATAAATCTAGATCATATGTGTGACAAATCTGCAATAAAATAGGTGGTCGGGTTTACCCCACCATTTTTGAAAATGACAAAAATTTACTTTACTTTATTTAAATAGTCATATCCCAAAAATTAATAATGGTCAGTAATCAGTAGTTCTAGAAAGTTGCGGCAAGGCGTTAGCTTTAATTTGGTTGAGCTTTTGCGCCGTTTTAAACCGTGAATACCTCAATTGTTTAATTAAATTGATTAAGTCAAAGTTTCTTAATAAAAAAAATAGCCAAAATAAATTTAACGCAGTCACAAGTTTGTTTACATACTTTTTGTTCCTTAACCAGCTAGTCCTCCAGCTGGCCCCCCTTCAAAAATTTTGTTCTACATCCGCCACTGATTGTTGCTATTTTTATTGCCCTTCTATTTACAAGCTGCTGTTTTCTCAAACATTGCAGTTTGTCTTATTTGCTTTTAGCTGAAATTTTGCATTGACTTACCTCTATGAATATATTTCTTTGAATTCTTGTGGGATTTCTATACTTATGTACATGGCATATAAAGGCTATGAATGAATTTGCTTTAACTTTGATCAGCGAAGTAAAAAAATAAAATTGTATATGCAAATGTTTGAGATTTATTATTAATTTATTTTACGAGAGTCTGGCATAGCTGGTAAATTGTATGCTTTGCAAATATTTTCTTTGGTAAATATATATATGCAAAAAACCAATATAAAAATGCGCATATTTTTTTCAAACTGCAAAAAGAGCAATTTATACATTACCAAAAATTTCGTGTAAAAATTTATTTGTGGCTATAAATTTTGTATTGAGATAAAAGTAACTTGAATTCTTGTTGCTTCAAGTAATTAAAAAGTTTATTGTAAAATTATTTTTATTTAATTAAAAACTTTGACATAGTACATGGTAAATGAAAGAATGTTTTAGCAAAAAGAAATTTGGCGGCGCCGAGAAAAGTCGACAAGTTTTGTTTATAATGGTTACACAAAGGAGTGCACGGAATGCTTCTGTCTAAGATTGATAAAAAAAGATGAAACTTTGTGTTATTATGATAGATTATGATAGAATCTTACAGTAAAGTTCTTCGAACTGAGGAGCGTAAGCAAAATAAAAAATTAAAAAAATAAAAATTATGAAATAATATTTATATGTAAATTTTTACTATACAAATATTTTTATTATAAAAATTGACATTTAAATATGTATTGTTTCATAATTTTTATACCCTGTACCGTATGGTACAAAGGGTATATTGTGTTTGTGCAAGCCGAAAATGTATGTAACGTACAGAAGGAGAAGTCGGAGACCCCCCAAAGTTACCTAAAGTATGATCAGGGTGACTAGAGAAGTCGATATACCCATGTCCGTCTGTCCGTCTGTCCGTATGAACGCCTAGATCTCAGAGATGGTAAGAGCTAGAGCAACCAAACTTTCAGATAAGATCCCTTATTAATCCATAGGAGACAAGTTTATTTTATTTTTTTGATATTGGGACTACATTATATAGCTCCCATAGGGGTGTTTCAGAGGACCTCGAAAAAAAGCAAAAGTTTTAGATGGATAATTCGTTTGCTTATGAAGATATCATAACCAAATTTGGCAATCGGAAGTTTTTTAGGAACCCCCAGCACTGTACCAAATTTTATCAAAATCGGTTGACTATATCATATAGCTCCCATAGGATCGATCGGTCGAAAATTTGTTTTTTGTACAAAACACCTTGTGAATCGTTTGTTTGTGAAGATATTGTAACCAAATTTGGCATTCGGAAGGTTTTTAGGGATCTTCAACACTGTACTAAATTTTATCAAAATCGGTTAACTATATCATATAGCTCCCATAGGGCCAATCGGTCAAAAAATCGTGTTTTGTACAAAATTCGTTGTGTTTCGTTTATTTGTGAACATACCGTAACCACATTTGGCATTAAGAAGTTTTTTAGAGTTCCCAAGCACTGTACCAAATTTGATCAAAATCGGTTGACTATATAATATAGATCCCATAGGACCGATCGGTCAAAAAAACGTTTTTTGAACAAAATTCGTTGTGTTTCGTTTGTTTATAAAAATATTGTAACTGAATTTGGCAAAGAATTTTTTTTGGTGTTCGTAAGTAATATATCGGACTTGATTGCAATGTGGTGGTACAGGGTATCCCAAAGTCGTCCGCGCCCGATTTTAACGTACGCCATCTTTATTTTTTAATTTGAAAAAAATAGTTATTCTTCAATTTTTATTATATACCTAAATAAGAGATAATAAAGAGTTATTATAAAAATAGAATCATTCCTTTTATTCATCTTATTATTTAAATTTATATTTAACACGATTTTATTCTGGGTTTTAGACTCATCGAATGACTGAAAATGACTCATCCTTATATTGGCCTCGATCGTCGCCAAATCCTGGAATTCTCGTCCAGATCTATACTTATAAATACTAAACGGTACTCAACCTATCTATTTATCTCTCCTTATAGCAAAGTAAGTAGTGTAAGGCGCTCTTTCACCGTTAATCTCACCAAGCAGTCCAAGCAGTTTACCTGTAGCCCTATTGGAAAAATAGGAAAACTGTTGTGAGGACGGTAACTTGCCCCCTCATAAGGTCAGTATGTTTACTCGTTTGGGTTTAAGGTTCCAGACATTTGTTCACAAAAATTTTTATAGTTTAGTCAGTAAGTGGACGCGACAAACGTGTGCAATTAAGGAGATCATCAAAACATTTCCAATAATTATCTTAAAATAGATAGAAAAAAAGATATCATGCAAAAACCATACCAACTTATATTGCCAGGGAGCGGTGCAGTGCCCCCTACCCACAAATACGAAAAATCGGTTTTAGACTTAAAACAATGTCCCCAAAGATCCCTGAAAGTTTCATCAACTATGTATATTTTTCCAGCAGACGTCGTTTTTGAGCCTTCGTTTACTGTACTATTTGAAGGTTGCTACTATTCGTAAAAGATGTTGCAAACAAAATAATTTTTGCACTTTCATAATAAATTCCCTTGCCTTTGGCTAAAGGGCTTAAAAATTAGGCATTCAATATTAAAATTATGACAACAAAAAACCTGTAAGGTGGTTCAAAACAATTGGGTTGAAATGCTTTTTTTAAAAACAATTCTTTGCATGGAGACGGATTCTCTTGGATTTTAGTGTAGTCTTGCGTATAGGGTGTTTTTTTTATGTATATGTTACAATATGCAACGGCTTGCATTAAATTTCCCTACAATTTCCCTACAGCTATAGAAGTAATATATTGTTTTAGCTTACAATCGCTTTAATTATTCTTGAATTATTTTCTATTCAACTTTTCATGGTTCCACAACACGTCCGACACTTCGTCGAGCCCACTAGTATTTACTTTTTCATCATAACAACTCTGTCATTTAATATGAACAGCCAACCCTAACAAACTGAGCTTATTCAACTCCAAAACAAACTTTTCCTATTGTTATTATGCCTGGTTTATTTTTTTTTCTAAGGCGGTCATTGACTTTCCTACAACTTTCTACTTGACATTAAGCGAAAACAACAGGGAAAATGTTGGCGGGAAAAGGAAAAGAGAAAAAAGAAAATAGTACAGCAACAGCCCCAACAGCAGAGAATGTAATTTAACATGTTAAGTGTTAGAATGAAGCCTACTTTCGAGCGCTTGAGCTCATGCCATCCTTACCAGCCAAGCAACCCACCCACCCAAAAAAACAAGACCTAACACGATGCTTGTTGTTTCAGACATTGTCCTCGCACAACAAAGCCAGAGTTGTTTTTGTTCTTGAAGCTTGCCAAAAAAAAAAACCCCCCGGCTGCCGGCGGCAAAGTCGAGGACGAGGAGCAGGCCCCTTGGTTTCCTATACACACACTTTAAAGGCAAATAATTTTTGCATTTTAACAGAAATCTGTTAAAGTTGCCCCTGGCAATAAGTAAATAGTCAAAGTTTTAACAGTGGCAGTTAATGTGGGTCATTGGGTGAGTTTTTTTTTTCGATAGGGTTGTGGGAGGCGGTTGATAAATTGTCAAGGCGACTTTGATTTGCTTTTATTTTTCAAAGATTTTACGGGCTTTATTAATAAAGTAGATACACGTGTTTGTGCCGGGAATTCTGTTACGTTTTATAAAGGGTCATCAATCTTGAGTTATTTTTTAATAAGTTTTTTTTGTTTTCATACAAAACCATATTTCTTCAAAAATGTCGCTGGTCAGAGCGTAACCGTCAATGGCGACCCTTATCGCACCATGATAACGAATTATTTGCTACCTGAAATTGAAGCCCGAGATTTCGACGTCATTTGGTTTCAACAAGACGGCGCTACTTGCCACACAAGTCTAAAGTGTTTGTGGATAATCCAGCTACGATTGAAGCATTAGAGGCCAATATTACCGGTGTTACCGCGTCATCGAAAATTGGAACGGCGCAGTTGTGGCCAACATTTGAAAGGGATTATTTTTAAAAAGTGAATGTCAAGTACTGTTCTTTCTATTGATAATGTTCCGATTCATTCGAAACTTTTGCGTATTTTTTTATTTAAAAAAAAAACCCTCAATATTGATGACCCTTTACTAATTTAACATCTGCGTTGGATGTGAACGCGAACAAATTATTAAGAATTTCCCGGCCTTCTAACTAAATAAACAGATTTCCTGGAAAAAGTTCATTCATTAGCCCCTATTATGTAGTTTAATAATGTTTGTATGAACTGTGCGCAATCATAAAATCCCTCGTGCCATCTTATTCGTGCCGCGGTAGTCTTAGTCTTTCTGTTTGCTACTCTAAATAGAAGAAACTGCAGATGATTCTTTTGCTAAAATTTTTTAACCTGCATCTGGAATTGCAGCAGCATAATATATCAGAATACTCACTCCCCGCATCGTCTAATAAATAAGGATATTGAAAGGAAAGATTCAACATCAATGAAGATGTTCTTCCAAGTGTTTCTTCCAGAACTAGATGCTGAAGTATTGCTGCTGAAGAATATTTCAGAGTAACGATACTTATTTCACGCAGCTACTTTTCAATAAAGTAATTGTACGGAAAGATTCAACGATAACGAAGACAGTCTTTCAAGAGCTTCTTCCAAAACGTGCTGCTAACAAAGAAGTGGACAGAATAAAAAAGTTGACTACAGATATTGGCGATAAAATATCTGTCTTTACGACTAAAGCGGAATACAGGCTGTGCGAAAGATTACACTAGTTTACACGAAAAATGTACCTTTCGTATAAAAGTGTTTCTGCTCATGCTAGCCGTCATCTCTGGGAGAGTAGCAAAAACTGTCAGACAATAATTTTTTGGATTCCGTAAAAGTAGTTTCTATCACGGCACTTCAATAATATTAATTGCCGATAACACTAGTTTACAAAATTTAAGGGTCATCGAGTAAACCTTGAAAATTAAGAGTTTTTTGTGGTAATTCTGGGTCGAGAAACACGAAAATGACATTCATTTTATTTTCGTAAGAACCGTTTTCGAGAAAAATATTTCTGGCTGTTCGGGGCCTAAGCATTAGTAATTGTTGTGTTTCGATTGTGCCTAGATCTCGTAGACCTAAAGTGCTTACGACGCCCAGTTTTACCAAGAAAGACTTCGTTTTCCCATAGTGATAAAATTAATCGAATAAAAATTCGATTTTTTTTATTTAAGCACACCCATGTACATAGCCTTTACCTTGAGTAGGCCTAGTGCACAGTAAAAATTAACGCACTATAAAAGAAATATATCTCTGCACTAAAAAGTATAAGACGCATAGAAAACAAGTTTTTGAAATACTTTTCCGATCCGACTACAATCGGAACATATCGATTTTAACAGACATTGCAATGTGGACAACAGACAACATTTTACTACCCTGCAAAAGTTTAAGAGCACAAACAAAACAAACCTTCAAACCGATCAAGTCGATTCCAGATGAATTATCTTTCTATCTCTGACCAATTAAAAAAAAATCTCTCAGGCGGTCTGAAACTTCTGCAGCGTAGTGTATATAGTTTTTGATATTTGAATCAATAGTTTTTGGGATATAGAACTCCAGTTCAAGGTACATTTTAAACAGAAGTAGAAATTAAGGTATGTTTGAATGTCAGGCTCGGTTTGAAAAAAGTTGGCAGTTTTGATGCCTAGTATATGTTTTTGTAATCTCAAATTCAAATGATAATTCATTTACACGTTGGGATTAAGCCATTAGTTTTTTTTTAACGAATCCATACGATCTCATAAAAAAAATTCTTTAACTAGCGTCAAAAAGTGTCAATTGTTAAATATTTTAAAGTAGGTAGCTATTTTTATTTTTTTTTAATCCAATCTTTCCATAACAAAAATTGTAACATTAAAAATAATCATCTCTTTTGTTGCACTAGCCCTAACCTCTAGCTGCAGCCCATAAGTAGGCTATACTTCTGAGTTGCAACAAACACGTTGTTACAGTATTCACCCCTTAGTTACCCCATTTAAAACCTACCCATTTCGGCATTTCCCCTGCAACGCAACTATTTAGTACAAACCTCAAACATGTTCTATATCCTTTGTGCAGGCTGCGTGCGCATTTCTGTTGCTCTCTCAAACAAGTTGGCAAGGACTCTTAACATCTTCAATTGTGGCATGTAAAATGCCTTCAACTGGGGTTGCACGACAAAGCAAGCCGAAAAAACGAAGGAATTTTATTTATTCACAGCGCGGAAATCGAAAAAAGGCTCTATACAAAGCGCAAATAGTAACTTGGCTTAATTTTTGGATTGCCTGCGGAAAATCTTTGAGCAACAAAAACAAAATCCAAAAAAAAAAATAAACGGGCCAAAAGCATGCGAAACATACGAAAAGCCCCATAAAACAAAGCTGGTCCGACCTACCTCAAAGTCACTCATTTGGAATAGACAATAGGCCACAATTACAGACATGGCGGGCTGCGTGTGGCCGGAACTTTTACCAGGCACCGCATGGTGCCACTTGGCTATAAACTAAGTGTTCCACACAGACGCACACACACATACACACACACATACGCATAATGGCGGAGCTACACTGTAAGAAAAATTACCTTTTGAATTTGAGTTGCTAAGTACTCCAAAAAAATCATGAAAATGTTGTATAAAATGGTCTCAAAATAAAATATGTAAACAATAATTCAAAATCGATAATCGATATGATTTAAATTGTGATAAAATTATTCAAATAGCATTTTTCAGCAATTGACAATGTTTTTAAGTAAATTACATTAATTGAAATATAACTTTTAGAAAATTTTTAGATTTAATAAATAAGATATGCAGAGTTCCATTGTGGTCGTACCAGCATAAGTTTAGGTCGCCAAAAAAAATTCGTTGTCTGAAATCGTCGACAAAATCCATGGAATGATATTGAACGATAATATGAAATAAAAGTGTATAAGTGCATAAGGTGGTTGAGGCCGCAGGCATCTCAACTAAACTTACATAATACTGTACCATCCATCATTCTCTACAGATCTGGTTACTAGCGACTGTTTTCTGTTTCCAAATCTGAAGAAATGATAAAAAGATTCTGATCGAATGAAAAGGGCATCACGGAAAAAAGGCATATTTTGAGGGCCTCAAGTAACCTGTTATTTTTTTTTAAATAGTTAGGTTCTCGCACAACAGAGAGTGGGCACTGCGACCTGAAGATCTATTGTACCTAACCCATTCTTTTAGGACAAAAGACCACCTGCTTTCCTTATGAACAGCAGTAAGTCTTTCGTTGGGATTCGGCGTAGCTGAAACGGGGTGATCCGTTCAGCTCCCAAATGTGTGACTCTGTCCCACACTATTGCTGGACAGTCACACAAGATGTGTTTGGTCGTCTCGTCGTCTTCAAAACAAAGCCTGCACTCTGAGGAGTCCGATAGACCCATTTTTTGTAAGTGATAACTTACAGTATGGTGCCCAGACAAGTAGGCTACCAGGAACCTTAGGTCCGCTCTACCAAGACCTATAGTTCGGTTTGCATCCGAGGGTGAGACAAGCACTTTTGCCTGTCTTAAATTCGGTAAAGAGAACCAATATCTCCTATGTTCACTTAAGGCCCGTTTGTTGACCATAGTTTTCATTGTTGACCAGCTGATGCCTGAGAAGGGCGCGGGGCAAGTGGTGGGCGAAGAGGAACCCAGTCTTGCGAGCTCATCAGCTGTCGAATTACCTTCCACTCCTGAATGTCCAGGAACCCAACAGAGTGTGACTCTGTTATTGGAGGACAGGAGTTGGATTTTGTTCACGCATTCCCTAACCAGCTTGGAGGAGATTCTCCACGAAGACAATGCGCTGATAGCGGCCTGGCTATCTGTAAATATGTAAATGTTAGCACCCCTAGTACCTTGAAGGAGGATACTGTGGGCGCAGACCTCTAAGGCGTGAATCTCTGCTTAAAAGACACTGGGCCAGATACCCATTGCAATAGAGACTCCTTCGACAACTCCAGCACCTACACCCTGCTCAGTTTTGGACTCATCCGTGAACCATTGCTGGCACCGGAGGTTACCACAGGGGTTGCCTTCAGTCCAAGTCTCGCGATTTGGAATGAGAGATCTAAATTTCCTATTATGGAGAAGTTCCGTGGTCATATAATCTGATCTTGAGCAGATCGATAGGCCAGGAAGAGAACATATAAGTGCAGCATGGCCTGTGTCACTTTCCACGAGTCCAGACGTGATCGGGATCCGCAGAAGACTTTGCATAGCTGACTTTTTGATATGTATGTCAGTATGTCAGTCCGAGGACTGTCTCCATTGCAGCTGTTATTTAAAGGATATAAAAAAAATATTGGAAAAACGTTGATCCAAGCTAAAACCAGAAAAATAAATCGTAGAAAACAATAAGTTTTATTAAAAAAGTCACTGACTTATCAAACAGCCCAAAAAAAATTGTATGTGAATGTTTTGGAGATTACCTCAGATTCCTTGGGTCGACATCCGATTCGGATACAGCGTCTTTAAATCCATATAGGCTGGCCAGCCACTTGTAAATATCATACCACTTTTTTTATAAGCTCGTGTTATCTTTGCAAAAAAATATGAATTTCCTGGAACCAAGTTCTAAAAAAAAACCAACTGCCGATTTTTGAAAATTGTTTGATGTCTTTTTATTTGCATATAAAAAGTACGAAAACTAGTCAATAATTACCAAAATTGCTACGAAATCTAAGAACTTGTAAAATGATCTCAAAATATTCCAACTTCAAACTTCGGGTACATAACCACAAAAATCCTGACTTGATGGGCCAATTCTGATCCCGGATTCGGATTCTACACAGAAAATTACTTCGGAAATGATCCTTAGCTTTGCAACAACTGACCTGACCCCGGTATTTGTAGACCTGTGTTATTAGACCATAGTAATAATCTAGCCATAAATTTAATGGATAATAGTCAAACTTATAGAAGACTTAAAAGATTTCATGTCCTTGATCTCTCAAGCAGTCTCAATGGAGACTAGCTTCTCCTGTTATTGTTTAATTAATTTTATATAATTTACTGATTGTTTTTAGGACAGTTCGTTAATAAATTTTTGTAAAAAAAAAAATTTCTTTTTAATAAATTACAAAAAAAAACTTTAACTTCTTTTAGCAAAACAAATATTTTGCACCAAAACCCAGCCTTAACCACTAGCACTGAGACAGTCTTTTCTTTTTAGATCCCAATGTTACTGCTCTTTTTCTCTATGTGTAGCTAAACTTACGACAAGGTTATTTGTTGTTTTGTTTATGCAGTGGAATTTTTTGGCTACTGTCTGATTGTTTGCATATTTCTGGCTTGGTGCATGGCCTGCAGCGTGGACGCTTACTTGGACACCGGAAACCGGAAGCCGTCCAGCATGCAGCGGATATTACAAATTATTAACCTTTTGCAGCCATTACATTTGTGGCGCTTTAAATTTTCTCTCTTTTTTTTTTTTTTTGTTACTTTTAGTTGAGTGCGTTTGCAAGTCGCTAATTGTGGAACTGACCGGATGTGGTCTGGAAATGGTTTGGAAAGCTATACGCAATGGACCAAGCAACCAATAACAAGCAACAGAGAAACCAACAAACCTACTCGTATTTCTTGTCTACCTTGTGGTATAAGCCTTTGGTCATCATTTGTGGTTGACAGCACCTGGCCAGAATGTTTTTGGGACCCGGCAAAGCGATTTATAATAGTTTTTCAAACTTCGTTTCAGCCTTTTGGGCTTTGTGGCTTTCCAATGTGCCACTTGCCTTCTTGTGTGTCCTGGCCAGGGTGTTAAGTGATGTTGTTGGTCGTTTTTTTTTTTTGTTAATTTCGAATTTTTAGAATTTACAGCTTGGGGCCTTCGATGTGTGTGTGTTAATATGGCTTGGGTATTTGCGGCATAAATAAATATTCCTAAACATTTACTAATGACTTTTTGCATGCTGCTAGTAGGGTGGCTCAATATTTTATAAAAGTGGAAATGTGTTTTTGGTCAAAACCCTGAATACATATACTAAGCATGCTTAGTTCTTAAATATAGTATTATTCGTTTTAGTGTTTAAATACACATCTATGCATAACAAGAACAATCCATGTTATCTATAAAAATTACTTTTCTAAAATTTGCCACTTGATAAGAAGAAAATTGTTTTTTTTTGCTTATTAGGCTCACATGTGATAAAAATCAGTGCACATAGCTATTTTTTAAGTACTATCAAGTTTGAAAAAATACATATATTATTATTATTATAAATTGGTTATTATCCACAACAATTACTTTTTTTTTTAAGCTTATTTTATCTGCATATTTTTTTTCCGACCATAATATTTTAAAAATGCTTATTAAAAAAATTTAATTTATTTAATAACTAGGTTGCAGTCATGAAAGTCCTGTCAAGAAAAAAGTTCCTTTCGCTTGTTCTTTTTTAAGAAAAATAAAGTAAGTTTACTATATATACATAATTTTTAAGCAGGGAAATTTAATTCTAAAAAAAATAATAAACAAATTGTTAATTAATAATTTTGTATAAAATAATGATTTATTACATAAAAATAATTACTTAATAAAAAAATAATTTAAATTTCATTCATAATATTCTCATTGGAGTAAGGCCAATCAACAGATTACAAATAAACAAATATATAAAAAAAAATGTATAATATTTATAGAAACAAACAAATACAAAACAGTATTTAACAAAAAACTTTTGTACAATCCAGTAAACATATATTACAAAAAAAAATAAAAAAAATTTATAGCTTTGAAGCATTTATTATATTTTTAATAGTATATAAGCTTTTTATAGATAGGTAAGGTAGGTTAGGATGGCTGCTGGCTTAAAAAGCCAGCACACTTAGGCCTAGACCGGCCCATTGTGAAACCGCGAATCTCGCTTTAACCCTTCTCCTGAGATAATCACGCTAAAAGGATTCCCATCCCGTTGCTGCAATGTAGCTTGCAATCCTCCTCGGACAAAGCTTTTTTTAAGTAAATAAAAAAAAAATAAAGAATTATATATAAATATTATGTTTCATTTAATATTTGAAGAACAAATTTATTTATTAATAAAAAGAAATAAAAATTATATATAAATTAATAATTAAAAATTTTACTTAAAAAAAAAAAGTAAATAAAAAGTATAAAAATATAGCAAATAATACAAGTTTAATTTAATATTTTTGATATATGTAAATATATAAATAAACACAAACTAGTATTAAGAAAAATGTATGAAAAGTAATTATTTAAAAAAAAAAATATGTACAAATCAGTAAAATATATACTATATATATCATTATTATTATTAGCTGGACAACCCATTAAGGGTCTTCGCTCGCCGCAGTAGTTGCCTCCATTCGTCTCTATCTCTGGCTTGTGTCCTCCAACAACGTATCCCGCGTTTCGCCGCATCGATGTCCACGCTATCGGCCCATCTTAAATTTGGACGGCCACGTTGGCCGTTATATTCATTATATACTATATTTATTATTCGCTCCTATTATGTGGCCAGCCCACCGCAACTTATGTATTTTAATTTATTTTATGAGGCGTACTAGTTTTTGTGGGATCCCACACTCTAACCTGGCCTCATAGAGTCGTGCTCTCTTAATATTGTCATAAGCTCGCTTGTAATCAACAAAAAGATGATATGTTGTTATTATTATATAACATTATAGTCATATAATTAAAGTTGCATTTAATATGTAAGCAAAAAAAAAATTTTAATTTAAATTATGTACAAGTTATGAATGCAAAACCAGCGCAAAATAGTAAGTAATCTTATATATATATAAAAAAATATCTAAAAAAAATAACGTTTGTTTCATTTTATATTTTATGACAAATGTTTGATTTAAAAATTTTACTGAAAATTAAGCATTAAATAAAAATATTATAATTTGTACCAAAAAGCTAATGTACAAACAATTATGGTATATTACCTAAAAAATTATTTTAAAAAAATTATACAAATTTATTTATTTATGTACAAATTATTAATAAAAAATTAAGTATAAAAAAGCTAAGTATCCATTATATAAAAAAATTTTAAAATTTTATGAAAAAAGTTTGTTTACTTAAAATTATATACGAAATAGTAAATTATATAAAAAAAAAAACAAACACCAAATAAATAAAAAAAATTATGTTCAAACGTCTAAATAATATATTACATAAAAAATTATATTCTAAATAAAATTATATTCAAATAATGTAGGTTTTATTTAATATTTTATTAAAGGACACAAATTTAATTATTAAATAATAAAATTTATATACAATTTGTTAATTAAATTTTATACATAAAAATTATCTATTATAAAACAAAAAAAAATTATAAAAAACATAATGTAAGTTTAACATTTTAAGAAAAATGTTTGTCAAAATTCTTCAAATTATACACAAATTTTTAAATTATGTATTAAATAAAAATGAACACCAAAAAAATGATGTACAAAATATAATTATAAAAAAATATATACAAGCTGGCAAATTGCATATTTTTTTTTATTTCGAATTCTACGCAGCAAATTACTTCAGATATGACCCTTAGCTTTCCAACAACTAAACCATGTTGGCCCGTTTAATCGAATCTGGGTATAGAGCTGGCCTTAAAAGTTTGAGGGCCAACACTCCATCAACTCAGCTACCCTTCTATATACCCTTATATATAACACATACATGCATACTTCACACTGTTACGTGACGCATTTTTTAAAATTTCAGTCTTTTTATTTGTATACTTTACAAAAATTCTATTAAATGTTAATTAATTTTAATTGAATAAATGGATGGAATTCAACAATGTGTGTAATTTATCTCAATTATTGTTTGAAAAAATTTTAGTGGCTCATTTGCAGCATCTTTGTAAGTCCCTTATTTCCCCGTGCCAGCATGGATTTATGAAAGGTCGATCGACCTCTACAAACCTTCTGGAGTTTACATCCTTTGCATTTAAAGGATTTTCAAATAAACTTCAAACAGATGTCATTTATACTGATTTTAGTAAGGCCTTTGACTCTGTTAATCACAAGCTCCTTCTTTTCAAGCTTGGGCTCTTAGGATTTCCGACCAACTTTCTCAATTGGATTTCATCTTACCTTGCTGATAGAACCCAAAGAGTTATAGTTAGGTCTACTGTTTCCAAAATTGTTCAAGTATCTTCCGGTGTTCCGCAAGGTAGTCATCTAGGTCCTCTTTTTTTTACCCTTTTTATAAATGATCTGCCAAATGTGGTAAATCATGCCCGTGTTCTTATGTTCGCTGACGATGTTAAACTTTGTTTCTCGTTTAATGATTTCACGTCACATCTTTTACTTCAGGATGATTTAAACTCTCTTTATAACTGGTGTACGGTTAACCATTTGAACTTAAACCTTTCCAAATGTATGTTTATGACATTTCATCGACACAAACCTCACTTGGTTAATTACTCCATAAATGGTTCTCTTTTGGTGCGTATCTCTTTATGTACTGATTTAGGTGTTACTTTTGAGCCTAAAATTACGTTCAACACCCATGTTTCTACAGTTGTGAATAAAGCTAGGTGTGTTTTAGCGTACATTAAACGCTGGTCAAAAGAATTTAATGATCCGTATACGACCAAGGTTCTTTATTCTGCTCTCGTTCGCCCAGGACTTGAGTACTGTTCCTGTGTTTGGTGCCCTCAATACAAAAAATATGAAGCACGAATTGAATCTGTTCAGAAACAGTTTCTCCTTTTTGCTCTACGAAGCTTAAATTGGGACCCCAATATCCGTTTGCCTCCTTATGCCAGTAGACTTCTTCTAATTGATCTACCTTCTTTGAAAAATCGTAGGATTGCCCTTAATGCTATTTTTTTGCATAAACTCATAACTGGTTCCATTGATTCCCCTTTCCTACTTCGGCAGCTTTTGTTTAACATTCCTAGACGCTCCTCTAGAAATTTTGTACCCTTATCTCTTAAGAGATGCACTACAAATTATGCTTTACATGAGCCTTTTAGAGTTTTATGTTCGAATTTTAATGACTTGGCACGTATCCTCTCAAGTGAACTTTCGCCTTCCAGTTTGATGAGAGCTGTCTTGAACCACCTTGGCTCCAGTTAAAAATTACCCCAACGGGCAGGAGTCCGATTATTTTCTGGATTGCTGGTTCTACTTGTTTGCTACTGACCACAATTGGCTGTGGGTAGGGGCATAGCTGGCCACCAGGCAAATAAAATTCCCCCAACGGGTCAGTGGCAAACTACCTAATATTAATTATATTATATTATATTAAATATTTTAAAAATTTGTTTATAAGTTTCTTTTTGTATTATCCTTTTTAAATTAACCTTGTTTTTTGTTTTTAAGTAATCAACTGATTATACTATATGTTGATCCTAAATAAATAAATAAATAAATAAATAAAAAATGTATCTTTAACGACAAAAATAATTTTTTTCTAACTGATATAATACTTGTTTGAGGAAAATTTAAAAAGAAATAATTTTTTAATTAAAATCTAAAAAATATTTTATAGCATTTAAACTATAAATCTGCATTAACAACAAACATAAAAAAAAAATTTTTTTGCGATGTATTTTTATTGAAACTAGTCGAGACATGCCGACTAAAATATACCCTATACTATACCCACAATATCTGTGGAGTGGGAAGTGGTATACATTAAAATAAAATGAATTTTTATATTTTAGCTTACATGATTGTTTTAGCTTGTTTGTAAGTCTATAATTACGCACTAATTTACCTCAATGCAAAAATATAAATAATGGTTTTAAAAAATTGAATTATATTTTTTAATAGAATGCATTCAATTTCCACTTGTAACTGTGCTCTAAAAAACAATTATTTTTACATAAATTAAATTCAAATTTGTCTCATTTTATATAGTGCGCGTGTAAATTTTAATTATTTTTAATATGCACTTAGATTAATTTCGCACAATGTGTTACAGAAAATATAATTTATGTACTATTTAAATCTCTTCTACTCTGCTTGATATCAAAGCGCATTAGCCCAACGGCAGAGTTATTTACATTATTCAATAATGTTGCAATAATTATTTTATTTTATTTAATTTAATTTTCACAATTCACAATTTTACAATTTTTACATGTTTGGTCAAAATAAGACAACTTAATTAGGCGCCATGCTCATTACGCAAATATTAAATAATAAAAAAAAAAATATATATGTGTTATGACACAAAATCAAAATAAAAAAAAAAAATGTAAAAATAAAATGAAAATAATAATAACAAGCGCGCAACTTATGTAAGTACAAAGTGATTTTAATTAATTACACAACATGTTATTAAATGCATATAAATGATATCTGGGTCCATGTACGTAGTATATATGTATTCATGGCTATGGATGTAAATGTATCTATAATTGTATGAGGGGAATACACAGGCCGCACGGATGCGTTGACGCAAATTGAAAGCCAAAAGCCGCGAGCCAGAACCACAAACAAACCAGAAGAAGCAAACCAAATGGCGGACGTCAGCAGATGACCGTTCAGCCATTCCCTACGCCATGGATGGGGGGCTCCGGGAAGTTGCTCAAATTGGAGGGTTGGGCTATGTAAATTGAATTCCAATGGTCGAGAGATGTCATTGATGCGTGGCTCAAATTTGCAATTCGTGTTTTGTAGCAGAATCGAAAAAGAATACAAAAAAATTGAACAGCTGTCATACTTGCTTTCTTTTTCAACACTGTTTAACAATTTTAATGAAAGTCAAAAAAATTTAAGGTCAAAAAATTAAGTCTTTAAATAGAAACCAGCATAATTTAATTCCATTAGTAGGAATACGACAATGATCAAATATTGTCATATTCCTACTACCTGCAGCAGTACCAGGATTCGACTGCTCCAATCCACAGGACTACCATCGAATAGTCGTACGTCAGACACATTATATCTTTAAATTGAATAGTTAGTTTTAGTTTCCTAAATCTAATGCCTTAATCTTGCTAATTTTTTAGTTCCTGTGTGTATTTAATGCCAAGGAGAGCTTCAAAAAAAGACACAGTGGCACTTCAGCCGTAAAAATCAAAATTGCGATAAAAAATTTTGTAAAATAAAATGAAGCATCTGATTGATAATTGCAAGGAGTTTCAGAAAATAATAAATTTGTTCAATTCCGATGAATAGTTAACACTCAAAGTTGTCTATATTTTCAGCTTAAAAAAATCGAAGTTTTTGGAAACAAATTCGTATTTGACATTGTTTTTTTTTTTAAGAAATAGTAATTAAATTTACACATTTGATGAAAAAATGACTCCCGTTCTGGAATTTTTGAATTCGTTTCAACATAAATTCATTTATTATTAATTCATTTACCAAATTTTAAAAGATTCCTTACCCACAGGCGTCCATTTTTCTCCAAGCAGGTGTTTTGTCTGTTTTGGTCCGCGAGTGGTATTTTATTTCCCACTGACCCTGCATAGTGCCGAGCATTCCCCTATCCGCCACCTGGGTACGCGTCCGATGGGAGACAGACAACTCCACACGGAAGTTATAAAAGAATAGCAGTAATAGTTTTTTACTTATTTTTTAATTATCTATAAAATAATAATTACCAACCTATTACCTTTGAAAATGCTCCCGAAAACAAATCCGAATAAAATCCAATAAAATAAGAAAAAAAAAAAAACGAAAATCCAAAAAAATATTCGTTTTGCAACCTCAAAATTAATTTCGCACACATAATGGAGTATCCGAATTTTAAGTGTGTTAATGAATTTTTTTAATATTGATCGGACTTAAAATAGATATATGTATCATCAATTTCAGAACTATCGGCCGTGCTTCGGAAAATTCGTTTTGAAACCACATATTTGGTGCTCCCAATTTCACCAAAACGAATTTTTTATGGTTTTTGAAAGCGGCTACTTTGTTTTTTTTTTTTTTTAATTATTTTGCAAAAATTATCAAAATACATATATTTTTATGAATTGCAGGTTTCTTATTTTATGATCGCCAATCCAGCTTGTTTAGCTAGAGATGTCGTAGGAGTGTTAAGGAGTCCTGTCAATCACAGGTCATTATTTCGTCCGCTTTTCTTTCGGTCTTCTTTTCGTTTTCTTTAAGTTCGGCGCTTGTTGGAGCAGATTTTTAAAACTTCTTTTTTTAAGCCTTTTTATAGGATTATCATTTGGGAGCCCTTTTGCCAGCCTATTACGGTGTCTTTTTAGCTTTTCGTTATAGCGGCTTGTGTGCTTATTTAGCTGGAGTTCGACGGTCTCCAGTCTAAGGTCGTGGTGCAAGGTCGAATTCCTTACATACCATTCACACCCAGTAATAAGGCGTAAGGCCCTGTTCTGAAGTGTCTGAATACGTGATCGACTCGATCGAGCCGCCATACCCCAGATCTGGATGGCGTATCTCCAGGTTGGAACCACTACCATTTTATATAAGGCTCTTTTGCATCGGAGAGGAAGACGGCTGCGGTGGTTCTTAAGCCAGTTCATTTTAGACATCTTTAGCCGGCAGTTTTTGACTGTGCTTTCTATATGTTGTCTGAAAGTCAGTCTGCTATCAAGGGTAACTCCTAAGTATTTAGCTTGTTTTTGTAGTTTTAGTGGTTGCAAGTGAAATTAAATCGATCAGATTAAATAGGCAAAATAGGTTCAAAGGTGCACGTAATTTAAACAAAATTTTTTTTTAATTATTATTCAATACCCTGTACCTTATGGTACAAAGGTTATATTAAGTTTGTGCAAGCCGAAAATGTATATAACATACAGAAGGAGACACCCCAAAGTTACCTAAGGTATGATCAGGGTGACTAGAGAAGCCGATATACCGATGTTCGTCTGTCTGTCTGTCTGTCCGTCCGTATGAACGCCTAGATCTCAGATATGGTAAAAGCTGGAGCAACCATAGGAGACAAGTTTATTTTATTTTTTTGATATTGGGGCTACATTATATAGCTCCCAAGGGTGTTTCAGAGGACTTCGAAAATAATCAAATGTTTTAGATGGATAATTCGTTTGTTTATGAAGATATCGCAAATTTTGTATTTGGTAGCTTTTTAAAGTTTCCCAGCACTGTACCAAATTTCATCAAAATTGGTTGACTATATCATATAGATCCCACATGACAGATCGGTCAAAAAAAAACGTGTTCGTTGTAAGTTTCGTTGTGTTTCGTTTGTTTATGAAGATATCGTAACAAAATTTGGCAAATAAATATCTTTAGAGTTCTGAAGCAATATCACGGATTTGATTGTAATGTGGTGGTACAGGCTATCCCAAAGTCGTCCGCGCCCGACTTTAATGTACGCCATCTTCGCAGATTCTATTTATGCCAATTTCAAGTTAGATATTAATTGATCGTTATTTTAAATTATTTTGAATGCTCAATCTCGAATTTTTGGTATACGTCCACATTCACAAGCACGGTTAATGTCCTGCATAAAAATTGGTTCATGTCTTGCATAAATAGTTCATATGTTGTATAATAAAAATTTCCCTTTTAATAGCTAAATTGCCGTTAAAATACGATATGAAGTAATCGAAAGGAGCTGTGGTAACAAAGAGTAAGGTAGGATATCAGAAGATATGGACAACAAAAAATGTGATGTTGGGAGCACGTATTCGTTTTTTGTGTTCCGAAACATAGGCAGTGGTAGGTAAAGCACTTGGTATATAATCTATTTTCTTTATAGCGTACAGTTTGGGTCTAACCGATAAAGATTTAAAAACTGATTTTCAATATAATTCACAATCAGGGGTTTAAGAAGAGTAACGATGTCTTTGGAATACTTAAAATTAAAAACTGCAACGAGTTTAGAAAAAAACTTAACGCTGAAAAGTCAACAAATATAGAGAAGTTTGAGAGCTCAAAATTTTCCAATCAAATTTGCTTCAAAATAAATAAAGTGACAGGACCCTATCGCACCTCGAAAAATTTGATCAAGTATCACAAATGCTGGCTAAAAAGCCTACTCTCAACGGGAAAGAGTGGTGGCTCTGTCAATAGAAAATGTAGTCGCATATTAAAAAAGTGATTTCTAAAAGGGATAAAGGATATTATTGCCACGGCAGCAAATCCAGAACAGCACCCAAGAGTTGTTAATGGATTTGGCACTATCTAAAAAGAAATTTTTAATATTGCGGGATTCTCTCATCCGGCATAATGCCAACGTTCTTGCTGGATGGAACTAAGTCATAAAACAGTGATGGAAGTCTTAGTGCAGGTTGTACTTCAAAAACCTGATGAATCATACTGCAAAATCTATCATTAAGAGCATAAAGTCTAGTATGAATGGCATTGTATTACAGAAAAAATTAACCGGAAAGAATCGTATATTTCACAACATTTTAGGTAAGTCAGGTTGCTCGATACAGGCCGAGACAACCCAGAGAGCTTACGTCCTACAGTGTAGCCTATGAAGTAGAAAGCATAGAATGACTAGAGAGGGGGAGTAGTGCATGTAATAGGGTAGAATAGCTTGAGGGCGCTCTTGTTTCTGCCTAGCCATTCACCTTGGGGATTCGATAAAATGCGTAATGGGCAGATTTTTCAGACAGCCCAGATCTTAAAAAAAGCTTTTTGCCGGTTTTCGATTTTTTATTTGCACTGGAAGGGTGTGCAAACTTCGGTAGTAGCTAACTGATACCAACAGAGCTTGAATGTTATTTATTTATTATTTTCATAGCATATTAAGATGTTGTCTGTCCAATGATTGCTTACTTTTAGGCTTACGTCTGGGCAGAAATGCCTTTGATGCAAAGTATTTGGCATTACTCGGCAATCGAATTCCCTACTCGTAGGTGCCCGAAATTCCTTACGCTTTAATATATTATAATATTTTTTTATCCTTTACGAAAATATGCGGATTTTATGAAACACACACACACTCGCATTTATTTACTTTTTTGTTTTTTTTTTTTATTTTTGCGTTTGCTGTTTATTTCTGGAGGATTTATCGCACTTGCTTTGGTTCTTTGTTTTGTGGTGTAACATTTTGCTGACATGTAAATCCGCGTAGCGTTACCGAACACTGCAGTCATGGTCCTAACAGTTGGATGCCTGAGTGTGTGTGTGTGTGTGCGAGTGTGTGTGTGTGTGTTAGTGTGTTATTTTTAATGCCCACAAACAGCTCTGCAGTTGTCTGCAAATGTTGGGTTACATTTTTTTTAAGCCATCTTAATACGACCATTCTTTTTAGGGCTGCTTTTGTCCCTTTTGAAACTTTAATCGTTTCAGTTTTGGTCCTGCACAACCCAACCGCATTTTAATTGCATTTTTGTTGTGTTGGAAAATTGCACGTCATTTGTTATTTCGGCCATTTGCATTTTCCTAAGCCTTATAAATGAGAGAGACTGTTTGGGGCCAATGGCCATTTCAATTGCTTTGGTAATGCAGTTGGTCATGCTGTCAACTCCTAATGAACGGATATATGGCTAAGCGAGTCGTAGGAATATACATTAAAGACGTCAAGAGAGTGATTGTCAAATTTACTTTAAAGCCGAACTATGGAGTGAAGAGATATCTGGCAGACTGACCTATTGCTTTGGGATTAATATGCAATGGAAGAGATTTTTGCGTTTCCTTGACTAGGTAGGTGCCAAAAAGTTCTATCTGTAAAAACTAAAACAAAAAGTCGAAGATAGTAAGGATTAGAATTTGCGAATTTTTTGAGTCAGGCAAGTATGATTGTGTTAAGTTAAGTAAATGGTGGGTATCCTTTACTCAGGATGTGCTGAAATAAATACAGAAGCCGTGAGTTTGATTTCATGCGAGCAGGGTTAGAGCCCTCTTCCTTGTCTTGAAAAAGAAGAATCGTTTAAATAAAATGTATATATATGGCTGCTTAAAAAGAAGTTTTGCAAGGCCAAGGACAAGCTATTTCTTCAGCAAAGATTGGCTTTCACATAAATACACTTCTCATAAACCTATCACATAAATGATAGATTAATATATTTTCATGTTACGTAAACTGAATTGAAACCTATCAACTTCCATTAAAGTATCTCCGCTAAGCTGACATGACATACATATTAGCCAAGTGTCACACAAATCCCAACAAACTTCTAAAATCTGTTTAAAACTTGCAAGTTTTATAAACCACAAAAAGCTGCTTAAAACGGAAATCCCTTTTAAAGAAAACCAAATATTTTCGTAAGAGTATTATATTCGTTTAAGAACAAGTTTCAACATGGTAAGTACATCTGCAATTGACCTCCGGCAAGCATAATCTAGATCTCGTATCCTGCTAACCATTTAATGCCAAGTTTGCAACAACTTTAGCCTGGCTTAACTTGGCTGGCCCAAAAGCGCAAGTATTTGGTGTGAGCATGCTGAAAATTTAAAAGATAGTCAACAGGAGTTGCTTCAGCGTCCAAAAAGCAGAGAACACAACAAAAGCGCTCGCTAGAGGGCGACAGCGTGCAAAAAAATAATTAAATTTATTTTAACTTTTACCCAGTTGCCAAGCCGCGGATGCGAACCAAAGCGATGATGCGACGCGGAAGACAGTCCAACATTTTAATTTGTATGCTAAGCGGCATTCCAGTCTTTCCATACCAGACCATGGTGACAGCCATGTTGAGGGCAATGGCAATGGTAGCAGCGATAGCAATGGCGGCGCTGACGACGACAGAGACAGATAATGGCTCAGGGAATGACGGTTGGGGTGCCTTGTAGGGGATTACTGAAAAGTGAGAGATGCAGAGTGGCTTTCTTTTGGTCTTTGGTTTTGTGGCGCAAATCTCACACAAAGCAATGACCACAAATACCAGACGGCTGCCTGACCGACTGGTTGCTTGGCTGGTTGTCTGCCTGTCGCCGTTCAAGAGCCAATTAATCAGTTTGTCTAAGTGGGGGTCGCGTACACTTGAAAGCCCATCCAGGCGCTATCTGGTAAAGCAGAAGCCGAATAACAAAGCGCCAAGGCAAAGTTGTTTCGCTCTTTTGACTTTGGCTAACAAATTTTTGGTTTGTTGGCCAATACACACTAAGTAAGTACAGTAGATGCTGGAAATTAATAATGTTGCAAATTGGAATTTCAAGAAATTAAAAGAACATTTTTTGAGGCACTAGATATTTCAGAATTGTAGAATTCAACTTTATAGTGTTTCCACAGTAAAATATGCCCCTAGATCTTAAATGTTGAGGTGTGAGAGACATGATGCTGTTACGTCGTATAGGTGCGGTATAAATATGGAATAGTTTTTTAAGAAATTGGGGTGAACCCAATTTTCGGCTTTTATTATATATATTATAGATGTATTTCTACACAGAAAACGTTAGCAACACAATGCTGCCCGTAAAAAATTTATCTAAGAATTTCTAAGATAATATCATAAATAATTTTATTTAATTTTCACAGTATTTGTTTACGAAAATGAGTTTTCAATTTTCTATAATGAAGGAGTTTTCGCAAACGTTTTTAATCTCCCACGCAAGTCGTGTGACTAGTTGTAATATTGTAGCCTAAAAAATAGGAAAATTCTAATTGATGTAAATTTAGCTAATAAAACAAATGAAAGCAAAGAAAAATCTAGAACAGAAGACGCAACTTGCGCCAAAATTTCATGCTCCTAACTTTTTTGGTCCTTGGCAAGGATTACAATCGAAATTGATATAGAAATGTACCATTGCACCACTTTTTCAAAATTTGATAGCATACTTTTAAAAATACCCTTTCAAAATTTTATAGCATACTTTTATGCGCTAAATATGGATATTTATATTTTTTTCCTCGCGAATTGGAAGGGCAGATGGATTTATGGTTTTCATTCTTTTGTAATGGGCTTCGAAAGCTGAAGCTTTTTGGGGTTGTAATTTAAAAAACATTTTATGTTTTGAGTATATACAGTTCCATCTTTGTGTGAAATTTGGTCCAATTTCCATTGACCAATTTTTTTTTTAAATACAAGTTAAAAAATTTTTTTTTTTACCATTTTTCTCAATTCTGGATTAATTTTTGAATTATCTAATTTTCAAAAATAATTTAGAAGGTGCAAAAAGAAAATGTTTCATTTCTTAAGAACAAGTGCGGAAAATATCGCATCTGTAAATTTTTGAAGAAATGGACTAAATTGTCAAATATTTTTTAATAAAGTCGAGTAATGGCGAAACTTGGTGCAGTTGATAATAACAGTACGAAAAAAAGGCTGATATTGACAAATATTTTTTTTTTGCAGTTTCCCATTTTGGTCTGAATTATCTATATCTTAAAAAAATTAAGGAGATCTTATCTTTTCAGAAAAAGTGCAATTTCTTAAGAATAAGCAAATGGAAAAAAAAAAATTTTGAAAATTTGATATTTCAAAAAATATGATGGTGGATATACCATGTTACGCCCAAATTATGAGAAATGCTTGCACAGAGCTGAAACTTTGGGTTTCATACAATTTGCAACGACTCCACAAATTTTTTTTTAATATCGGGATAGATTTTGCTCCATTCTTCAGTAAGGACCTTCTTTAGGTCTCCCTTGCTAGAAATTGTTCTTTGTCTGATTTTTCTATCATGGTGTTCCCACAGACGCTCGATCGGGTTAAGGTCTGGGGACTGCGGTGGATGATCAAGTGTCTTAGGAGTCCGGTACAGTAGCCACTCATTCACAATTTTGGACGTATGCTTTGGATCGTTATTCTGTTGGAAGATCCAGTTTCCAAACAAGCCTAATTTCTCGATGCTAGGGGCAACGTTGTACTTCAAAATGGTTAATTAGTCTATTTTGTTCATAGTTGAGTCGATAAAAACCAGATTTTTTTTGCACCAAAAATTTAAAATTTGCTCGCATCGGTGTATAATATGTTTTCCCAAAAAGCTGGAGCCACATTTTTGTATTTTTTTGCGAAATACATGCGCTTGCTCTGATTAGCTTTGGATATATATGGTTTCTTGCGTGGTATACTACCATGTAGGCCATTTTTGTGAAGCGCTCTCCGGACTGTACTCGCACCTACTGGTTTGCCTGATTAGGTTACATTGCGTATACGTAATTTGTGTTTAGAAGTCTCACCATTTTTGATTGCAAACTAAAAAATTATGTTTGTTTTTACATTCGGAAATAGCATTTTAATGGTTTCAAAATATTTATTTATACTATCTACACTTGGCGAGGTGATACGTACTTATACGTAATTTAAAAAAAAAAAATTAAGTTATGGAGCTGATTGTAGCCCTGTTATACATACTTTAAAAGAATATAGCTGTATTAATGATATTTGCTAATGAAAATTACATTTGCATGAACGACCAGAACTTGGAGATTTAAGGAGCTACGATTTCCCAATTTGAGATTTGCTCTCTATATATGAGCTTATTTTATTTATGTTGCCACACACAATGCCGCCTCAATAATTTCATAGCGCTATATTTTGCAAAATTTTTAAGTTATATATTATATAGTTTGTGATATTTTCTGATGGTTAAACTATAAGTAAAATTTGACGGGATCTGAGCAACTTAGTTTTAAGACGAATTACCAACATTCTAATATTTCGTAAATAAGTTTCATAATTGCAAATCGTAATCTAAAATCTAATCTATTTAATTTGCAATCATCCTCTGGGTACATTTGTTGCAGTTGCTTAGTACTTACTGTACTCATAAACAAATAATGAATTTGCTCTCACCCCCTCACAGTTCTTCGATTTTCATGGCGAGAAACTTACTAAACACAAACATATATTTAGTTTATGCGTTAAAGTATGAATATATCTATTTTATTGCGGTCAGTTGTTGTTAGTTTTCTATTCTATTGCCGCAGACTAAGAAATGTTTTATGTAAAGCTATCTTTGAAATATATTTGGCTATAAATAAGGATACCAAGATTGGCCTAATTGAGTATAACGCTATACATATATATATATACACGGCCAACAAAATATTTGCTACAGATGGTACGCGTTTAATGCTTAATGTTTTATGGCCAGTCAGTCACTTGCCTGACTTTTATTTTTGTCTAGGACAAGCATACATACATACTTAAAGATTTTTCAAAAGCTTTAAGAGTTCCATAAGAATTGTAGAGAGCAAAAATATTGCTGCGGTCAAGGTTATTGCCTTTGAAGAAAAGCTAACATCGACCAGATGGTTTTAACGTACAAGTATAATAAAAATGCCTAATTAGCCTAATCGATCTGCTATTGAGAATACAAGCCCGCTGGATTAAAATGAAAATTGAACAGTCATTAAAATGAAATTTTGTCGTCCATTCGAGAACTATTGACATACTACTTGGATATTTCGAAAATCACCATCTCTTGTTATGTGAAATAACTAGAGTTGTATATTCAATCAATAACAACATTCATAAAAAAACCTTTTTTTAAAAAATAAAGTAAAAAAAAAACTGCACAATAAAAATATCTGGTAATTAAATTATTGTATATTAAGGAACATCTGTATCTTAATGCAGCTATTGCTTAAACTGCTTGTGAATTATAAGCTACACATATTATTACATATTAAAAAGCTTTGTTCATTAAACAACTTAAATTTTTATGAATCAGTTTGGAGTTTTTAAAACAGTTATGTTGCTTTAAAAATATAACTACAAAAATATCTGTTAATTTGAATACAAGGTTTTATTCCATTTACGATTGTATTATACATACATAAACTCCCAAGTCGTATGATCGCGGTTATATATTATATACATATGTCGAAGAGTATCCACTTTGGACGTGTATGTTCCGAATTATGAGTGTTTAACAACCAAATCAAGAGATGGCCCACCCTATACAAATGTGTTATATACTCTTAAAAAATTATTTTTGGCATGCCTTGTATGGATTTAATGATGATAAAAACATAAACATTAGCCTAGTTTGATTATGTTTTTTACAAACTTATCCCCTTAAAAGTTAAAACATATTTTTATACCCTGTACCTTAAGGTAAGGTAAATAGGAGACGTTAAAATTGTCTTTTATTTTGGCATAAAATTGTTGTCGACAAATTATGTCGACTGGAATACGGAAAATTCTTCCCTGGTAGCTTGATGTTATTTTACCTGATTTAACTCCTTCGGAATTTTATTTTCAGGAGACAAATATCCAAATTGAAATATTGGGTATACCAATAGTGAAACTTGTGAAAGTGTTGGAAAATGCAAAAAAACGAGCCCAATTTGGCAAATGAAGAGTAGCTGAATGAAATTGGTGAATTGTGTCTGGCTGGCATGTACCTCTATGAACCAAAATAAATGTCTGCTCAAAACAAAATTAAGTCTTCAGCTTCAGTAGTGTTTCATTTCATAGTAGATAAGAGTGAGCAGCAGTCAAGGAACAAAGCGTTGGATTCCCAACGCGCTTTGAACAAAAGACGGATAATTTGATTTTCTCCGCATTATTCCCAAAATTTACCTTCGCATGCATTTCATGAATGCATGCTGTGCGTTTTCGTTTTGTGTTGCATCCTTTTGTTTCAGTGCAGGTTGTTGCAGCAAAAATGCAATATGTCTATAAGGATGTGCGATTGGATGAACAACAGGTATCAATAACACTAGTTTTCAAATTTAAGGGTCTTAGAGTGAACCTTCGTAAAAAAGTGTTTTTTAATTTTAGGTCTAGAAAAACGAAAATGACATTCATTTGTCTTTCTTAAGAACCGTTTTCGAGATTTTTGGGAAAATCATGTTTTTGGGCACTTTTTTCAGTTGTTCGTAAATATCTTTTGTGAAAAATTGATAGAAAATTAGACCGAGTGGTATTGATACCGTAATATACGATATGTACAGATTAAGATTACAATCAACCAGAGTCGAAAAAAAACTTTATTTTCGACCAATTTTCAAAATTACAAATTTTCAGTTTGCTTTTTGTTAACGAGAAAAAATTTTGAAAAATTGTGTTAAGTTTTAAGCTAAGTCTAAGCTCTTTGAAATCGGGTAAGAATTGTAGATGTTATGGAACCATGAACGAAAAATCACGACTACTGCTGCATACGAATTCGTAAAGAAGTAAGTAACTGAACGCAAACGAAAAACTTTGAGTGAAATATTTTTTTTTTAAGATTGGAATTTCCGTACATGGTTCCATAGCATCTACAGTTCTTACCCGATTTCAAAGAGCTTAGCCATTTAAATATGTTTTGATCTCTGTTAAATGCCCTTTTTCTTGAAAGAGCAAAATACATTTTTTTTTTAGGAAAAAGTGTCTGCGATTGTACTCTATTAAGCATCGCACAGTGGGTGAAACAGTCGATTTAGCGAACCGAAATTAATACCGTCTAAAATAATAAAAATATATCGGGATGCCATACCAAAAATGCTGTCCACTTGCTGATCAACATGGTGTCTATAAAGTACAATATCATTAGCAGAGGCGGATTGTTTCGGAGATATGGCATATTTTACAGTGTCATATAATTTTTTTCTACAGAAGTTGAAGTAATGATGCTGAACACGCAACTACATATGCATAGGTCATAAAATATATATTTTTTTTTGAATTGGATACCTTGTACTAAAAAACTGGAATGAAAATTAACCAAAAATATCAATTTTTGCAGCTTTTACACGATATTTTGCAAAATAATAATAAACGCCGCAAATTTTTTGATTTCCCGCTGATGCAACATACTACTATATATTTTCTGTTTGAAAGCTCACTGCTGACCAAATATCATGAAAAAAGCTTAAGGGCTATTATCGATCAACTCAGTGAGCTTTTATTAATTGGCGGGAAATATAAAAATTGACAATTTAAAAGTTGAATTTTCTCTTTACGTGACGCCAGATTGGTCGTTTCTCCCACTGTGCATCGCCCCAACAGATTCGCATTTCTAAACCGGATCAAACTTGCTTCTAGGCAGGCTACAGCTTATTTTGCCTCACAAATTTGAACTACTCACGAAATTATTATATCGCAAAACGCCGCTGTACTATGTAGCTAACGGTTTGCGGAAAATTGCACTAACGGTATTTCCGTCACGTTGTGAATATATTTCATGATACATATGCTTTTTATATTGATCAAGTTACAATGATTGTACGAGTACATATTATTAAGTAACGATTATTCCCAAGTGATTTGTCTTGGCCATCACTCTTAACTTACATGTTACCTAGACTAAGATTACTATTTGCCCTCTGCCAATGGTCAAGAAACTTGGCCAATTTATTTGGGTCCTAAGTACGTGTGTGTGTGTGTGTGTGAGTATGTGTAACCAAGACAGAAAGTACAAAGTTTTTGGGCTAAAAACGACAACCAAGTAATAAATGAATATTGACAGGCCGAGAGAGAGGCCGACAGCCTATCGACATAAAAACTTAACTAATCGCGCAGTTATCGACTTAATGGTTTTCTTATATTTTTTTTTCTCTTCTCGTAAAAAACAAAAAACCAAGAAATTTCTTATTGAAAAGCACTCTGACATGCACGCTATACATATACACACATGCTCGAGTGGCAATTGAAAGGGCAGGACAAGAGCCGGAGCGGGCAATGGCCACCGCTTTAATGTTGGCCTACACGGTCCGAGGCGGAAAACTTGTTCATACCTTTGAACTGCAAGTCAAGTCAAAACGAAATACGGCAAAGGAAAATCAAACAAAATGGCAAAATGGATCGAAGAAAGTCGTGCCAAATGGCAAGGACTCAGACTGCCGCCTGTCGCTTGACTATAAATAAAAAATTTCCTTTTTATCGATTATTTTCTGTGTAAGCAAAGAAAAGTAAGCTTGTGATTGTGTAGAGTTCTTTGGCTGCTTGTATACCCTGTACTCAAAGGCTTATGGGTGTGCTTATAAAGTGGTAGGAATCGAGTAGGGCACCACAAACGTATATAGAAAAGACAAAAGAATATGTCCACCAATGTATAAGTGGCTTTTATATCTCAGAGACCAAAAGAGCTATTAGCGTAAAATGAGTTTGTATCTGCATTGAATATGTTAGTGGCAAAAGAACTTTTTCTACGCTGCTTTGTCTAAAAACTAAGAACTTGATCACTCAATTCGTCGCCATTCTCCAGCTTTGGGACTCTCTTATGAAACGTTGTGACGTATTTAGAAGCGTGATAAGATGATTGGACCACATTTCTTTCAAATTGCGCAGGGAGTGCGTATCACTGTCAATAGAACTGGCTCCAGAGCAATGATCCATAAAGTATTGTGGCCAAAAATTCAAGATATTGTTGTAAAGATACAATCGCTTTATTGAGGGAAACGCTCATCATACCAAGAAGAGGTCCTGTTAATGGGCAACCGATATCTTGTGATCTTATACCATCTACTAACTTTCTGGAGGGACAAGTATACGTCGATAAGCCTGAAACGATTGAACGTATGTGGAATACCGAGTGATATGTTTAAAAAAATGGTTGACAATTGTACCCACAGAATGAAACATTTAAGTGTTAGTCATAGGAAACATTTGAGAGCATCTTTAAGCATTAAATGGCATTAACCAAACTAACAACTTAAAAAAGATTTTCCTCAATAAATTGATAATTACGTGTTTTGTTGAAAAAAAAATCAGAAAACTTTATAAGAAAACGTTTTCGAAACTAATTTCGTGCTCTCGAACTTATTTCTAGATTTATCTTCTTAAAGCTTATATATAGACTAACGCGGGTGACACAGAACAGAATTTCTCTTAAATTTCTCTACAATCCAAATTCTCAGTGCCACAGATATCCCTTCAAGACGGGTTTAACGGGTTTACACTCTCTAGATTTGATAAAATTCACGATCCAATTTTATTTAAAGAAACTGTAACTTATTTAAAAAGATTATTCAATTTCTGATTTATCCGTATTTCTATAATTTAATAAATGTTTTAATTCATGATTTTCATTTTTTAAAAAATCTCTTTTAAAATCTCAAGTAAACTGTTCACTATCAACGTGCAAAACACACCCGGTTCCATAGAATCTACAGTTCCCACCCGATTTTGAAGATCTTTGGCTTGAAATGTTCGTGAACGAATTCAAAAAGCAAACTGAAAATTTGTAAAAACTTAACTCAATCTTCACTTATCATATATCACCGTAAAGGTCACATCAATACCGAATTTCGATCTAATGGTATTTTGTATCGGTAAAACATTTGATTCATGAGACATTCACGTATAACTGAAAACAGTACCCAACAACATGTTTTTCGAAAAAATCTCGAAAACGGTTCTTAAAAAAAATAATATGTAATTTTCGTGTTTCTCGTCCCAAAATTACCCAAAAAAACACTTTTATACGAAGGTTCATTTTTCCTGTTATCTGTGTTATATGTAAACAAATGCATTTGACCGTTCACAAGGCTACTGATAGCTGATGACAACTAATGTCCTGTAGGGTTGCAATTCAAACTCATGTGTTGGGCGAGATAAATATTCAAATTTATTTATCAGAAATTGAAACCGAAAGTTTTCGACTAATGCATTAAAAAATTAACTTTCTTAGGTCACTCTTTAAAATCGTATAATTAAATAAGTGCCTAAATGTATTAAAATTATTTTGTTGCCATTATCGTAAAAGCCTAAATATTTGAAAACAATTGTCCGCAAAATGAAATCTCTGAAAAAGCTTGGGCACCTAAGCTTTTTACTAAAGATTTGGTTTCAAAATTTTTGTTTTCAAATCCGCTGAAAACTGCAGAAATCACAAAATAATCTTCGTTCTTTAGATATTGGCAAAAATTGGTAATTTGCTCAAAAAATTGAAAAAGATTTGAAATTAGGAACAGTTTTCGGAAATGATTTTCTCTCCTAAAATCATTCCCATATCCCTCACTTAAGATCCTAGCTGTTGACTGAATTTACGCCCTTTTTCCCAACAGTATTTCACGACTTAAGCTCATATATAGTTTGCATAAGTCTCAAATGTTTTATCTCACAGCCATTAGTCCCAAAAGCCACCTTAAGTAGCTTTAGCACCATCAAAAATCACCCTTTTGCTAAGCTTCTGTATTAAAAGCACATAAACTTCAAAATTGTAAAACCCTTGCCTTAAAACTTTAGTTTAATTTATTGTTTATAAAGAATTGTATTGAGTTCAGGGAAAAAGTATGCATACTATATTAGAAGATAAATTTCTTATGGGGCCTGCTTTATTTATTTAATTTATTTGCTTTTTAATTGTCGTTAATTAATTGTATTATTATTTAAACCAGGAGTCTTAGCAGAAAATGTAATAAAAATCTGCAGGCGCCAAGTTCCAAAATTCTCCGTAAGAGGGAGATAGTGTAAAGTAAATTCTATTCACATGTGTGGGCTTTAATCAGAATTAAAAATTTGGCTTTTTTAAGTGTAGTGTAATATTAAATTAAAATAAAACATATCTTAAAATCAAATTATTACTTAGTACACACTTCAATTTCACTCTTCTTCAAACACATCTTCATTGTGCTGCTCTCTGCGATCGACTGCTGGCTTGCTTTCGTGATGATCGTCAACGATGCTCACTTATCTATACCAGGGATGTGCAAGAAGAGAGCGGCCAAAATTGTAAATGTATTGGTGTAGTGAGCAACTGAAAAGTGAAAATCGCCTTACGCGCCACTACAGCTATTCTGTCAGTGCACGCTAGCATTTTTTCGTTTTGGCCTTTTACTTCGGCAAGTGCTTGGCTCGTGTCTGTGTGAATACTCATTTTCATTCGGGCCCCACGGGCTATGGGTGCACATCACTGACAAGGTATACTTATTTAAGGTAGAGTAATGCTGCCGGCGTCGTCACCAATTTCAGTGAGAGCAAGAAAAAGCGTGATAGGGAAACAAACAAAAACGATGCGCGTAAACAACCCTCCCCACGCGCAGTCGCATCGAAACTAAAAATTGGTAACTTTCGTTAAGAGCCTTCGGCGGGAGTATGCTACCTTAAATAACTATACCTTGCATCACTGATCTATACTATTCTATTTGCTCTCTCAGTATGTATTCTCTCTTTGTGCCTCGCTCTCACTCTAACTATAACCCCGGTGGCCGCATTCTCCTTTCCAGCAACAACTAAAATTTTTTTTATTTGATTTTTTTTTTATTTTTTTTTTTTTTTTTTAAGAAATTTTCTTATTGTTTAGGATTCCCGCAAACAGGCTTTAGAAAATATTAAGTCATGACATGAGCTGAATTTATCAGCGCTGATTTTTTTGGCTTGTCATTTCATGTCAGCGCTCTCATGTCAGGGGCCTCAAGTCAGGGAGAAAAAGAACGCAATTGGCAACTCTTGTACAGAGTATATTCAAGTCGGTATGTCCCCGACTAAAACCTATTCATGAAATTTGTTTTTTTTTTTGCATATGTCTGGTCCTTCGACTGTTCCTTTTTGTTTTGTAGTCTGTACGCCCAAAAATATGCCACCCATTTGGCAGTGTTTGTCGTCAGCTAATGGATAGAAATTGCTTTTTAATGAGTCGGCAATTTTTCCCTGGTTTTCCACGTATTTTTTTTTTAGAGTTTAACAATATGATTTGTGAGCTCTAATGAGCAGACTTTGATATGAATAAGTGTTGTATTTGTTGTTATTTGCTATATTGTTCTACTTAATGTTAATTAAGTGTAATTTGTTTGCACTAACTTTATGTACAAGGTTTTAAATAATAAATTGCAAAGTTAGCCCTGAATTGATTTTGTGCTATTACGAATGCAAAGGTAGTAATTATAATTTGATTTGATTTAATGAAATTACAAATATGTAATTATATAAGTTGCAAGGCAGCAATTGGACAGTCAGACACAAATATATATTTAATACTAAATAACGTTTTCTTGGCTAAATAATTCTTAAATTGCATCATTGTCAAATTTAATTGCTTAAATTTCATCGAAGAATTTAAATTTCTTATTAATTTTTCAATTAAATTGTTCAAATTGTTTTAAGACCCTTTGCAGTACTCACACAAATATAAAAAATCAGTTTGATATACAATTTTAATTTAAATGTTTACAGCCATTGAAAATTTTTATTAAATCGGGCTAGAGACGCGGATTAGTTCATATCAATTCCCTCGCTCTATTTTCTTTTCTAAATAAATTATATGTACTTTTTTATAATATAATGTCAACTGTACGTAGTTGTACCCCTCAAATAAATAAATAAATAAATAAATAAATAAAATTGAGCTATTTAGTCGTGAATAAAAATAATTATTATAAATTGTACTCGTTCGGTCAGCGGTGTAAAAAAAAGATGGCGTCGAGGAGGACACCAAGAATGTGCCTTACTAGTATGCAGGAAAGTAAAAATTTAAATAATATTTTCAATGTAAAAACTATGGGTATTCGCCCCCTGCTGGTTTCGTTTTGAAAAAAAAACCTGCAATGAGTAAGTCATTAAATCTTGTCGGAAAACGAAATCGAATATTTTATTACTAATCGAATATTTTATTCGTTTTCGTTTTGATTTCGCCAAAACAATTTTTTTCATTCGACTGTTTGACGTCCAAAAAGAACTTGTTTATCAGCCGTGCTGCGGAAAACGAAATCGAATATTTTATTCGTTTTTGTTTTGATTTCGCCAAAACGCTTTTTTCCAACTGTTTTGAATTCGACTACTTGACGACGAAAAAGAACTTGTTTATCAGCCGTGCTGCGAAAACGAAATCGAATATTTTATTCGCTTTCAATAAAACGATAATTTAAATAATAAAAAATAATGTGATTCAAAAACATTCAGTAGCTTAGTCACAAAAAAATTTAAACTTTTATAAATTAAGTAATATGGCGATAAGCTTACAAACAGAAAATTTAAGGGATACTGCTAAACTTAAAAATGATAATTAGCTTGTATAAATAGTGAAAGGCACTTTTATGTTGCTTTACCGGATTCACGCCCTTTTTGTAGAAATTAGCTAGAGTCATCCAAGTTGATCTATAGACGAATGTGAGTCAATTAATAAAACAATTTTTAAATATTTCAATCCGCAATATATTTAACCACACCGTAGACATTATATTTTAAAGCAAAAAAAATTATTATTATAAATAACAAAACTACAAAATGAAAAGTAATTTTAGAATAATTTCAAAGCTCCGATTTTTGGAACAATTTAATTTTTTTTCTCAATTAAACAAAAACAATAGCTTATCTGTATTTAGAAAAAAAAAAAGAAAACGGCGACCTTGGTGAGTGCACTCAAAAAAAAAAAAAAAATCAATATTCGTTCATCTAGGCGCAACAAAAATTGAAACGGTGAAATCAATTTGTAGCGAACATAACGGTAACAGCAAAGTTTTATCTATCAATAGCAGATTTTTCTTTTATGTCTGTTTTTCTTGCACACTGCCGTGCCATAAATCGTTCAAAATGGCGGCAAGAAAAGGAAAACGAATTGAAGTTGGAAACAACAGAGAGCAAATGCCATACTATAGCAAACACTGGGGATCCCCGTAAACAAAAACGGAACCGCGGGAAAACAAAGCCAGAAAATAAAAAGAAGAAAAAGCAAGAGCGAATTTTTTGAAATGAAATGCGTACAAATGAAGTCGTAAAGCAAACGACTGTAGGCTCTATACATAGCCAGAGGGGCCTTGGTTGGGGTGTATGGTCTGCTCTCATGGTCCAAAACGTTTGTTCTGGTGAATTGTGTTGGTTTTTGTTGTTGTTGGTTTGCCATGCATACATATGCACGTTGTATATTTATGATGTGAAACGCAGCAGAGCAAAACAGGCTCCCCGAAGTAGGCAACAGAACATGCACAAAATTTGTTCTGGGAGAACTAAGATCGGACATCTAAAATATACGATATCTGCCATAATGTGAATGTATATGCTTTTAGCGTTAGATACTTTAAAAGCTTAAAATCTTTGAAATTCGTTTAATTTCCAAAAAAAAAGGCTTATATTATATTTGTTATTGACTAGGCCGACATAGGCCTATATTTGAATATATGTAAAATGTGAAATTATTGACATACGGAATTAATGTCAGTTCCCTTTTGGAAACTGCAGCGTACCGAACATTTTTTTTATTGTTTAATTTAATATAATTTTTGCAACAAATTGTAAACGTTTTGCATACTTGTAAAAATTGTTCTAAATGCTGAATTTCAACTGAGTAACAGCGTCGTCGAGAAAAAAGCTGGTCCAGGTGGTAACTAGTGACTATAAATTAATATTTATATTATATATTATTATCACTAAGGACTGTTTAGTCTTTGTTTGTTACTCCCCCAGGGGTCAACCGGTACAACCTATATATTATTTTAATATATATTATGCATGAAAAAAAATTAAAAAATGGAAAATAATGTATTGTGTTCAATATGTGACAACTTCTTTTTTTTTTTTTTTTTTTTTTTTTTTCGAATTTTCACAAAAAATACAAAAATTTTTTTTTTTTTAATCTAAGGACCTTTCTGAAAATTTCGTGCATGTGGCTCAAATGTTATTATAATTATTTCATTATGTTACATTATTCCCCAAAAGAAAGTGATGCATTAAAGAAAAAAAATTAAGGCTGTGTTTGGTATTGAATGGTTGAAAAGATATTTAAATTTTTATTTATTTTTAATTTTTTAAAACAAAAAAATTAAATGCATGAAATAAAAAATGACCAAAAATTTTGATGTTTAATTCTTATAAAGTTAATTATTTATTTATATATTTATTTACCCTAATATTTTAAATATGCATTTACTGACTAATTACAAAACATATATAGAGTTTAGCCTTTACAGCTTTACAACTAAGATATTTATATTTTAAACATTAAATCAAAATATTTTTTATATAATATTAAATTGAGGATAAAGGGGAGAAAACCTAACAAAACTTATAAAATTATATAATAAAAATTTTCATGATTTTTAACACTATTTTTACCAAGAGGCACCTTTCATATTTTAACTTAACATTGTTTTTTTAGTTTAATATATATCCAAACAAATTTTTTTTTGACCTTTCGTATTCTAGCAACTGGTTGTACGAAAAGTGAAAAAAAAATTTTTGGATAAATTATTTATTTTTATTTATTTAAATATTAATTATAGTACAATAATAATACTATAACTAATAAAGATTAGGGCAACGAGTAACTAGACCTTAGACCCTTAGGATAAATTTTTAAACTAGAATACAATATTAAGTTAAAATATGAAAGGTTTCTTTTGACACCTCGTGGTTATAAAATAATTTTTAGGTCAAAAATAAGAGTGAGGACTTGTTTTTGTTTTTTAATTAAAAGTAAAAGTGTATACTTTTTTGTTTAGTTCTTTTAAATATATGATAAATTGTAGCCTGTTTTTTTATCTAAAAAACTTTTTTTCGCTTTCAATCAGAATTAAATACACTTCAACTGGCAGAAGGTTTAACTCTTTCATATAGTTGAAGGTTTTTTACCAAGAAACCCAAAATTATTTAAAAAGCGTTTCAGTTATGTCAACTAGCATAATGGGGACTGTGAAATATGCGCATGTATTTAAAGACCAGACCGGCACGAATATATACTGTTAAGCTGCAAGCTTTTGCCGGTCCAGCCCGTAACTTGCATATAAATTATTGCATATTATTAATCTTTCCCACCATATTTTGCAGCTTAAATTTATTAAAAGTTAATGAGAAAAATAATCATTTATTTTCTCACCTGTATAAATGCAAAAGCAACATTTTTCAACATTTCATAAAGTTTATCTACCATGAAATTTATTCGATGATTCGAAAAAGAAAGTGCCTTGCCAACATGTGAAATCGACTTTTTCGATTTTGTACTATAGCTGACAAGAGAGGGGATAGAAGCTACTGCAAAGAAACTTTGGACATGAATTATTTGTTATTTCACAGGAAATTTGTATAATATATATATATGATTTCCTTTATCTCCTATTGGAGCATAGGGCGTCTTCAATTGCCGTCTTCCACCGAACTCGATTTTGGGCTATCTTTCTTAATTCGTTCCAGCTTAACCCCAGAGATTTCATTTCAGCTTCAGTAGATCTTCTCCAGGTGGTACGTGGTCTTCCAACTCTGCGCTCTGTTTGCTGAAAGGGATTCCAGCGCATTGCTTGCTTTGCTATGCTGCTGTCATTTTTGCGGAGCGTATGCCCGATCCACTTCCATTTTCTTCTTCTTATTTCGGACGCAATATCGATTTGACTCGTTCTCGAGAGCAACTCCTCGTTAGAGATGGTGGTTGGCCAAAAAATGCATAAAATACGCCTTAGGCAGCGATTAACAAACGTTTGCAATCGTTTAGTGAGTGTAACCGTTACCTTCCACGTATTGCAACCGTAAAGGAGAACCGATTTCACGTTGGAGTTGAAGATGCGGATTTTAGTGTGCAAGCTGATGATGTTGCTTTGCCATATGGGGGCGAGGATGCCGTAAGCAGCTCTAGCTTTGTTGATTCTGTTTTCAACATCCAACTCAGCACCTCCATCTGCCGTGACCATGCAGCCGAGATAGCAGAACTTATCGACCACCTCGAATTGTTGATCCTCAGTTGTAACATACGGTGGGATGTCGTCTCGCAGGCTCAATACTTGCGACTTAGCAGCATTGATTTTAAGTCCGGCAGGCTTAGAGCAAGCACTGAGTGACTGTGCCATTATCATCAGGTCGGTGATGTTTCCAGACAGCAAGCAAATATCATCAGCGTACGCCAGATGATTAAGGTACCTGTTGTTAATTTGCCACTGTATACCCTTGCAGCGGCGGTCGTCGTTGAAAGAGTCTTTGATGACATCACCGATGACAAGAAGGAACAGTATGGGTGACAATATGCATCCTTGCCTGACACCACTCTGTACAGCAAACGGGTCAGACAATTTGCCTTTATGCAGAACAAAACAATTAGCGCTGTTGTAGCTCTCCTTGATTAGCTCAATTAGTTTGCATGGCACTCCTCTTCTGCGAAGGGCTGACCAAATAAATTCACGATTTACGCTATCAAACGCCTTTTCAAAATCGACAAACAGAAAGTGAAGTTTTGTTTGATACTCCACACTCTGCTCGATAATTAATCTGAGCGTGTTGATATGATCAGCACAAGAAAAGCCGCTCCGGAAACCAGCTTGGTACTCTCCTATGGACATTTCAAGATGTTCCTTTAGGCGACCGAGAATAATTCGCGCAATGATCTTCGCAATCGCCGGTAAAACGCAAATACCTCTCCAGTTGTTGCAGTTTTTTAAATCACCTTTCTTGGGAAGTTTGACGATAATTCCATTCTTCCATTCGCCAGGAAAAGCTTCTCGCTCCCAGGCTGCTTTGATGGCAGGTCGAAGTATCTCTGCCGCGAGCGATGGGTCCGCTCTATACAGCTCCGCGGGTATACCGTCAACACCTGCGGATTTACCCAGAGGCATTTGTTTGATAACCGCGGTTATTTCGCATAGGCTGGGAGCATCATGATGGTGTGTCGTACTCATTTCTGCGTGCGTGCATGCTCGGAGGATATGATGTTGTTCAGAACTGTTGAGAAGTGCTCTTTCCATCGGTGAAGTTGCTCATCGTCAGAGTTGAGCAAATTGCCGTTGCCATCTTTCACTGGGTGTTCGATAATGATGCTTTTATCCACCAGCTTCTTACTGATCTTATACAGTGTAGCTGAGTCACCATTTCTAGCGGCATCTTCTGCTCGTGTGGCCAGGTCATTAATGCGCTTTCTCTTGTCACGTCTGACAGATCGCTGTACTTCCTTTTGCTTCTTTCGATACATAATTTCGGCCTGCATATCAGAACTAGCAACAAGATTGCTCTTCATTACTTTGCGCTCGCTTATTTGTTCCCACGTCTGCTCGCTCATCCAAGGCTTCTTACCCTTAGGTATGGGACCAACAGTATCATTTGCGGCGCCAATGAACACGTTCTTAAGTGTATCCCAAAGTTCAGCAATTGAAAGTTCATCGGGTGTAGAAAGAGCATTATATGCATCGCGTAGGTGGGCCCGAAAACTGTTCTTCACCGTAGGATCCTTTAGACTTGCAACATTGAAATTAGGAGGCCGAGAGCGTGCTTTAGGTGAGCGAATAGCCGCTGTGCAGAGGCAGATTTTAGCGATAACTAAATAGTGATCTCGAGCAAACCCACAATCAGCACCACGTTTGTTGCGCACATCGTGAAGACATTTTCTGAATCGCCGGCTGATCGCGATGTGGTCGATTTGGTTTGCAGAGGCACGCCTGTCCGTAGACACCCATGTGATTTTGTGGCAAGGCTTGTGTTCGAAAAGGGTGCCACCGATCACGAGTCTGCGTGAGTTACAGAAATCTATGAAACGTTCTCCGTTGTCGTTGCGCACACCAATACCATGAGCACCCATGACATGCTTAACAGCGTCGTTTTTACTTCCCACTTTAGCATTAAGATCTCCCATGATAATTATGATGTCACCTCGAGGAATCGTATCATAGACCGCATTCAGTTGGCTGTAAAACTCAATCTTCTGGTCGCGATCAGCACCTTCGGTCGGAGCGTAGCATTGGATGATAGTTATGTTTCGTACTCTAAACCTTAAACGCACCCACATTATCCGCTCAGAGATCGGCTTCCACTTAATTACGCTTTTCCTAGACTCAGGTGTTAGAAGAATGCCCACGCCAGCCTCGTGCCTACCATCGTTATCTTTGCCTGAGTATAAAAGTACCGAGTTATTAGTTGGCGACTTGTACTCTCCGGCACCCATCCAACGTACTTCACTGAGGCCGAGTATCCCGATTCTGTAGCGAAGCATTTCCCGTTCCACTTGGAGGAATCTGGAGTTCATAGTAGGGTTGATGTTATCACTGTCACGAAGTGTTTTAATATTCCAAAAACCAATCATAGTCATTTTACCATAGCCAAAGGTCGTCGTCGTTTGTCGTTGTTGTTGTATCCGAGGCATTGTTGACGATTCGTAAGCAAAAAAAGTTTCGAGATTGTAGGGCGCTAGCCTTCATTCTCTAGTTTGGTGATAGGGCTGCTATCTTCGCATCCAAACCTACGTGGGTTGAGCAGGCCGTCTCTAACCTGAGATCAGACGCCTACCTGGGGGCTAACTGGCTTCCAGAAAGGCTCCAGGATTTTGTTGTTGTGCCATACTGTAAGTCCTCTTTCGTCGTTTTGGCCTACAGACACGATCACTTTGGCTTGTGACCGTGCACCGCTCTCGATTAGCTACAAACTGTGGTTACTACACACCGCTGCCCCGCTTTCACGGAATACAGTATCGTTCGCCGTAGAATGCATTGCCCAGGATGTGCCCGCACAAAGTGCTACTAGGAGGCTGAGAGCCGGGTTTACCATCCCAATATATGTATGTATAATATATGATTATTATATTTAATTTCAGTATTTTCTTCCTATAGCATCACAAAAAAAAACCAGAAAGTTTTCGGGGCTTAATTCTTTTATTTATTGATATCGTAACCAAATTAGGCATTCCAAAGTTTTCTGAAGTACCCAGACACTATACCCAAGAATCTAGCTGGATAAGGAACTGCCTCAGCGAATTTTAAAAACTAATCATGCGGATTGAGTCATAGGTCAAAACAAATTGTTTTTTTCAGTTTTCAATATATTATAATCATCTAAGCCATTAACAGAAAAATATTGGGTGGGAGAACTGAACAATATACAAAATTACAGCGAGTGCACAACTTGAGGCAAAAGCTCCTAACTTTTTTGGTCACAATCAATTTCTTTTATCGTCCTGATCAAATGTTGGGTTCTTACTATTTTGTGGCATAAACATAATATACTTTTGTACCCAAGGTGCAGAATACAAAATAAAATATTGTATATTTTTGCGCTTAACTGTCTTATTTATATGTTAATGTTTTAATTAAAACTCAGTTATTTTTAGTGCTATGATTATGTGTAACATACGTCGATATAATAAACAAGATTACGTTTGCAAAACTCGCCTTATTGACTTGAGCATTGATATATTTTATTTAAAGAGAATTTTTTCAAGCTTTTTGTATATAATATGAGCTCAAAGAGAAACATTGCAGACAGCCGCAAAATTTGCGTTTACAAAGTTGAAAGTTCATTAGTAAGCCATAAAGTGTGTAATAAATTTTAATAAAAGCAGCCAAGCATATGTAAAGCACACCAATATACATAAACACTAACACACACACACACACACACGCAAGCTCTCGAACGGCTCATTATCAACACTCACAAAAGATGCGGGAGAATTTGCCAGAGAGCACTAACAAGAACAACAGACGTGACAATAACAAGAACTACAGAAACGAGAGAGCAAGCGGGAGCGGGAGCGCAAACGGCCGACTTCAAAAGTAAACACTCCCACACATACACACACACACATGCACGCACAGAGGCTTATGCATGAGCAGCCATAACAACAGTTACAGTTACATAAACGTAGGTTTGAGTGTGTGTGTGAATGGCGCTTAAAGTGGTTTTTCGTTTGCTAAATATGGACTAGGCTATAACTGCATACATATATGTGTGTGTTTATGTGATTGTGTATGCGTGTGTATCCGTAAGTGTGTGCAGCATATCTTTAGGCGCTATCTAACCGCATATCTACATTTAAATTATGCAAGTCGTTGTTGTTGTTGTTGTCGTCTAGCCTGCTTCCTCTTTAGCAAAGTTTATGTGTGTGTGTGTACGAGTCTTCGTCTGTTTGTCTGCTTGTTTGTTTGTTTGCAAGCCGGTTGTCTTTGACCCAAAAGCACACATTTGAGCACCGTGCTCTCTGCTCTTAGATTTCGCAAACGAAAATAAGAAAATATTTTGTGCCTAGTTGTGGCCCTATGTCTATGTCTGTATCTATATCTATGCGTGCGTGTGTGTGTGTGTTTGTGTTCGTGTGTATTTGCATACAGCATTTAACATACACAAAAACACACGGCCAACTTTTGGCTCCTGCACGTTTTCTATTTTCACATTTTTTACCCGTAGCCTCTAGCATTTTTATGTGTATATATTGTACGAAAAAAAAAAATAAAATAACAAAAATATATACACATAAATTTTTTTATTTGATGCTGCTGTTTATTTGTTTAAATTTAACGCATATTTTGCTTTTAAGTTGGCGTGGGTATGCACCTGGTCTAAGCGTTTTATTTTGAACACGTTTGTCGCTACTTTGCACGCCTACCCCCCCAAGCTCATTTATTTTGTATTTTTTCTTGCCTTTAGTTATTTGGATACAAAGCAAATTCTATTTGTTGAAGACACCTTAAAATATGCTTTGAAATTTATACAATAATTTAAATTTTAGTTGTTGATTGAGGGGTACGGATAGCTTGGGTTTCAAAGCGCCAAGTCTGCGAATGTCAGTTCGATTATAACTTTAGCTAAAAAGATTTATTATTTGCATTCATTAAATTTAATAAAAGTTTTTCAAATAATAGAATGAAAAAATTTTAAATGAAATATTCTAACAAAAGAGATCATAACAATTGAAAATTGAAATTATGTTTAGTTAGGCAAAACTGTGCCGATTGGAACTTGAATTTTCGTACATTGAATCTGAGTAAAGGTGTTTGGAGAAGTGTACATAATAATAATATTAGTGGGGAATGCTGCACTGCGACCCGTGGGATCTATTGTGCTCTCTTCTAGCCCTAGAGCTCCTCAACTAGCCCTAAATCTGCAACAAACCTAATTATTTGAGATGGGTCTAGTCTGGTGATGTCATGTATTGATACTCTATGCCCGCCGAGGAAGGATGTCCTTCTTCTGGCAAGGGCGTCACACTCTGCCAGTATATGTAGAGAGGTTTCCTCCTCAATCTCATAAAACCTGCATGTGTTCGAGCTCACGATACCAATAGTACCAATGTCCCGTCAGTAGCCCAGTTAGTATCCTAAGGGAATTCTTGCCCATTTGGGATATTTATTTATTAATATTATTAGAGTAGCTTAAAAACTAAATTAATAAGGAGAGGGTATTTATTTATAGCGCTGGCAGCATAGGCCTTCGGCTAAAAGTCGGGATATTTTCGAGAACCTATTTAGGTTATAGGAGCCGAGGAGTTGCTTGGCTTGCCGTAAGCCAGCCGTGCCGGTCCAGGCCATTTGTCGTCTGGACCTTTTATCTTCTCTCTCTCTCTAGCAGCTGTCTAGTGGTGTGTCTGCCAATGCCACAATAAAGTTCAGGACCTACTAGAGGTTTTGCAGCACCATTCCTCGCCAGTGCGTTAGCTGCTTCGTTACCGGGAATACTCTCATGTCCCGGGATCAATCTCAGGGAGATTGACTGTCTGACAGTATGGCAATGTCTCTGTCTTTGTACTTCCTATCCAGGTTGATGTCCACTCATCGACCTATGACACATACTTCTGCCTGAAATATGCTGGTGTTTGTACCCAGAGCTTCTGACATTCGCGTTCTTAGTCCCGCGACGCGCAATCCGGTGCCTTCTTTGGTTAGAGACCCGTCAGTATACCATACAATGGTGTGCCTATTCATAGGATGTATCTCCTCTAAAGTTGTCCAATTCTTCTTGTTACTCATAATAGTTCTAAAATGTCTTTCGAAGTGGTACACTGTGGTCATCTTATCTCTGGGTAAGAGGGGACCATTTTTCCAGTTCGTTAGCGTCTCTAGCACTTATTAGATGACCCTTGCCAATTCCCTCGGCTCTCATTCTTAGCAGTGCACATAATTACTGAGTAAATTTTTTTGATAAAGTTTATTTTTATAGAATTATACGTATCGCCTTCCCCGACTTTTTTTGATAATTAGAATTTTGCAGTTCACGCTCACTTTTTTAAGTGCGAAGAATTTAATAATACTGAGGCCCTAAAAAAAAAATTAATTAACATATCATTTTTATGCGTTCATTTTTATTATTGTATTTTATTTGATTGTGAACAAACTACCAACTATTTTTGAACCAATCTTCTTTTTATCACAAGATAGTTAAATATTTTCTTTTTTTTAAAACGAAGTTCCTAAACGAAATGAGGTATAAGTCGGAATTAAAAGAAAAAAGGAAAATTAAAATTGAAAGGTTCAAACTTGACATGAATATTTGTCTTGACCTTTTAAGATCAATTTTAAAAGTAACAACCAATGTCATGACCCCGTCTCCAGATATTAAAGGTCAAAGGTCACAAAAATGAAAATTTTTCCAAATTTTCTAAATATTTTACGGCGTAAAATTCTCTACAAAATCTGAATTTTTTAAAAAGTGGGAGATCACTTTTAAATTTTGAAATTAAAAAAAAAAAATTTGTTTGAAAACAAAAAAAAAAATAATTCGATATTTTATCTATTATGGAAAAAAATGTCCATAAATATGTTTATATTCGTTTAGGGGATATGGCTGGTCAAAGAAATGTCTAAAAATGAAAAATCAAATTTTCAGTTTCAGATAACTCGATAAATAATCCGAATTTTGCAATAAAATTTGATGTGATTACTATTGGACAGTAGCTCTACCACATAAGTAAAAATCATCAAAACCGAAGAGGTCGAGGAAAAAAGTGGCCGCGTCGGAATAACGTTTTTGAATAAATTTTTTTTTTTAATTTACTAAAAGAGACCATCATAAAAAAAAAAACATTCTTTTTTCTAAGTACCTTCTCTAAATATGTTAACCATATACATGAACCTCAAAATTTAAAAAAAAATGTTATATCGTTTTTGATGTTTTTTATAAAAAAAAAAAATGGATTTTACATTCTTTTTAAAAGGGCAAAACAAAAAAATTTAAGCTTCTTTTAAATGAGTTCTTATTTATATTAAAAGCAATAAAAAAGAAGGTAATTAAGGAACATACTTAAAAAAAACTAAAATAAAAAAAAAACATAAAAAAATGCCGATGTTGTTCTCTGCTTTCGTTTTTCGTAATATGGCGGCCCTAAGTAAAATCTCTACATACAATAAAAATGCACTTAAGGAGTAGACTCTTAATAGCCGTAGATAACTTAATCCCCAAAAACAAAACTTATTTTCAAAATTGTTTAGCAAAAAAAGGTCTTGAAATTTAAATTGGGAACTTTTTTAACAGTTTCAATTAAAATTTATTCTGTTGGAAAAATTATTTAAATGCTGACGGACTTGCCACTTTTATGAGTGAACCAGTTGTTTATTGCATTTACATTAAATACTAATGTTTAATTAAATCTGCATAATAAGAAACCTCAGAATTCAACTTTAATTTTAATTAAAATTAAATAAGTCAATTTAGATTCAATTACAAGTTGCTATGAGTTTGACAAAACTTTTTATGCAAAAATTCTTTAAAAATTAAATTCTCATTTTGCAATTTTTCCAATTCCCAACAAACTGCCTAATTGTAAGGTAGAAAAAGAACAAAAAAAAAAAAAACAAAATCAATGGGTTTTTATAAACATTTTCTTTTCTTTTTTTTTTAGATTTTATTTTGACTGCTGTTCATTCAGGTTCAGTTCATTTGTTTTCATTTTGCACGACGGCCATTTTACATTCAGTTTGCTTTTACTTTCCTTTCTTTATATTTCTTTGGCCTTTTTTCGATTTTGTTTATTGTATGCTTCTTTTTCAATTTTCTTTTTTCTTTCACTACTCAAAGCTTTTGTTGTGATTTCTTTTTTTTGTTTTTTTTTTTTATAAATCTTATTTTTTATATTGTGCTTTTTCTGGTGTTTTGGAAGCGTCTAACCCGTGGGCTGCGTACCGTAAAATCGCATCAATTGTGCAAACTTTAGGCGCGTTATTTAATTTGCCATTGAGGCAGTGTGCTCCATTTGCTCAGCTGGGCAGTTCCAGTCAGGCAGGCCGACGCAAAATACCCCAACAAAAAAAAGAGCAGTTCCAAGAAAATCTAACAAAATCAGACATTAGGACGATTTTTTTGCACTTGACATGAGCTTTAATTATATTTTATGTTTGATGGAATTTAATTACAGCTGCGCAGTTGCTCAAGTTTATTTTCAGGCAAAATGCGTGGGAAAATATTAGGGCAAAACAAAAAAAATTCATATGACCTTGAGCACAGTTACTTAGTATATATACACATGTTACTGTGTGTGTGTGTGTGTGTGTGTGTTTGTGTAGACATTTGTGTCTACTCAATTCGACTCGATGGCATCAAGAAATAAATTGAGACCAATGACAATTGTAGGATTGCGATGGTGCTTCAGCTTGGAACTGACTGATTGAGAACCTGTGCTTGGGCTATAGCATATGACCCAGTTTGCTGCTGCTTGAATAATTGATCAGCTACTGCCAGCTGGTCCTATGCATAGGTCCTGACTATGGCAGAGCTTTGTAATTGAGTCTGGTTATTGAGTTTGTTAGTGTTGTTTTTTTTTTTTTTTTTGGTTTTCTTGTTGTGGTTTGTTACTTGGCTTAAGGCCAAAGCTCTGGCACTGATTAAATCTTCCAATAATCGTGTAACTTGAGTTCTTCGTATACATTTGTCTTAAATGCCCATGGAATATTTGCACTTGGCATTCAGTCGGCATTGAATTCAATTCTGTCGCTATTTGAGCAGCTCACACTAAGTCCTTTAATCAGCTTTCTTTAAGTCAATTAATCTAAACTTAAGAAACATTGTATATATATTCGTAATAGCGTAATATAGATGGTGAGGAAATGCTGCATTAAAATTAAGTTGCTGTTTTATGTAAACAAAAAATTTATACCTTACTATTTATTTTTTACTTTATAATATTTGTATTTTTCACTTCAACCCTAGCACAAAAAAATTATTAAAATTTTCCCTTATTATTAATTAATTAGAATTTTGGGAGAAAATTTTACAAATAAAAATAGTACAGGGGGCACAGTGGGAGATATAGAAAGTGGCGATGATGATGAATTAGTATGAAATAGACTTTTTCGATCTTTTCGATTTCACAGAATTTTACATACATACATAAACCATACATAAACCATAATTAATCCGTTTATTTATTTTTTTTTTAAAAATTCCAATTATTTATCAAGTTATCGATATTAAACATTAAGGTAGACTTGTTTGACAAAAAAATAAGCATAACTTCTACAATTCTAAGAGTTACAAACTTTTTATTTTTTTATTTTTCGTTGTGAATTTACACGCATAAAATGACATTAACACTTTTCTTTTAAAAGTAGAAGATCACTTTGTAATATTAGTCTAGAAATGACCAAACCAAATTTTCAGTTCTCGATAACTAGATAAATAATCGGAATTTTTCAATAAAATTTGACGTGGTGACTATTGTCTAGTAGCTCTACCAAATATGTAAAAATAATCAAATTTGGAGAAGTTTGGGGCCCGCTTCACTTATTTTCCACGATATAAATATAAGAAAAAAAAGGCTTATTGAAGAAAAATCTAAAAAAAAAAATAATAAAAATATTAATATTTTGTTTTAGGATTAAAAAGAGAATTTTAATTAGTAATCATTGAAAAAAAAAAAATGCTAAAAATTTTTGACTTAAGTTTTTGTCATTCCGTGCGAAATTTTTTTATTTAATTTTAATTAAAATAATATTTTTTTTCATTAATCAAACTTTGGATTAAAAAACACTAATCCTATTACTTAAATAAAAAATGATTCGAAAAAAATGTTAGTTAAAATATTTTTTTTTTTTTATTAATAAATCTGCGTTAAGAAAACTATTTTAATAATTAATAATTAAAAAAAATGATTCGAAAAAAAATTTGAATTAAAATATTAATATTATTTTTCATTGTTAAATCTTTGGATTAAAAAAACAATTTTAATTATTAATAATAAAAAAATGTTTAAAATTTTGATCTTGGCATAGAAAAGACTACCTAAATTTTAATAAATATTAAAAATTTTTGTTTTTTTTTCAAATAGAAAGTTTTTTATTTTCAGTTTAATGCAATTTGCATATTATGCACCTTCACTTCAGAAAAATGTTTGTACACTCTATAACACTAGTTAACACGAAAAATGGACCTTCGTAAAAAAGTGTTTTAGGGTAATTTTGGGTCAAGAAACACGAAAACTACATTCATTTTTTTTTCTTAAGCGTTTTCGAGATTTTTTCGAAAAACATGTTTTTGGGCGCTTTTTTCAGTTATTTATTATATTGACGATATCGTAACAATATTGTAACAGAATTGCGTATACGCACATTCAGTGCCAATGTTGCCTATAGGCAATATTTCAGTGCGACCAAACTAGCAATTTTTTTTCAGTGACTATATTAACATAATTTCGAATTCAAATAATTTTTAAGTTCTCACAATTTCGGCACCAAACTAAAAGGATTAATATAATTGCAGGACCGATTAAGAGTATGCTCTAAATGGAAACGAAGTTGACAAAAAAAAAATATGGGGCATTCTCTAAGATAAATGAACGGTTTTGGGCTTAAAATCTCGTCTTCATTTTAAAGTGAAGATTTTTGATATTTCAAATATTTCAATGGCCGCCAAAGCAAGGTAACTCCATAATTTAATCATTATTTTTAATCTTATTCTCAGAAAAACATATGCTACTCAGATATTCTTGAGGTAGCTGATAGTACCTTATTAGTTTTTCAAACTTTCAAAATGGCGAATCCAAGCTGGCTGGTTTGACAGAGAATGACTCATATATATATTTTTTTAAACTTACATGAGAGAGGGTTCTTCTGGTCGTGTTTATATTTTGTCTACGAAGATTTAAAGTATCGCTTCCACAAATACTAGGTGGTTAAATCTTTAGGCGCTATCAGTGTGAACAAAAAAAACAAAAAAAATGGATAAACGTTAAAGTCGGGCACGGACGACTTTGAGATATCCACAATAAGCAAAATACATAAATTAACCGTTTTGGATCAAGTTAGGCATAGTGCTTAGCTATTCCAAAGAATGAGTTATACTCTTTCTTTGTTTTTTTTTTTTTGAGGTGCTATATAATGCCTCTTGAGGAGCTATTTAAAATAAGATCGCTATTTTAAAAAATAAAGTAAAATTATTTTTCGTGACATAATACTTTGCTCCTTAATGTTAAGGGTATTGGTTACTAGCTTCTATTCTTCTCTGGCTTAATGGTAGGCTAATTAGGTGATTGTAGCTCTTTAGATCTCCCTCTAAATCTAAAATATACAGAAACAAAATAACAACTGTTTATGGTAATATTATGGGAAGTGTAACAATCTATTTTTTAAGGTCGTAAACCAAATATTTCACCCATTAAATACCTCTTCGTTTCTGCTGAGACTTCTTCGCTTTGACACACTAAACTTGTTGAGAGAGAGAGAGAGATTGAGTAAAGTTTGACATGCTTCGATGACATTTTCGTTGACAGCTTCGCTCTTCTTATGGTCCGTGCTGTAAGAAGCTGGATGACTCTTAAAAAAGTGTCTCTAAGACTCTCCAGCCCTCTTAATTTTATAAACAACGTGTGTAAGTACCATTTACTTAATTTTAAACTTTCCAAAACACAATTTAAATTAAGACCAATGGTTGCTGGTTAAACATAAAAAAGCATTACCACTTATGCCACTTGGCCCTAAATAAAGTTCTTGGCCATATAAAATGCCAAACAACTTGTTTCATGCACATTTATTACCTTAATTAATAAGTTAAATTATGTTATGCAGGACGACTACAAAAACTTCTTGCCAAGTGAGTCACTTCAGGAACTTACTTAATTTACTTGCTTAGTTTAAATAAGTAGCTGGATGTACATATTATGTGTATGGGTGTGTGTTTTTTATGGCATGCATATAAGCTGGTTTGTCAAGGAGCCTGTACTTGTAGGACGACTAGGCACCGGCCCAAGGTTAATGAAATTTAAATTTTGCCTTGGCATGAAACTTTTCACATTTGGGCTGATGTTTTGAGCTGTTTTGTTTTTTTTTTTTTTCATTGCCAACTTTGGCAAGCCTCAAGCAGTGCCATATTAAAGCGAAGCAAGTAAAGTACTGAAAAAAAAAACAGAGAAAATAAGTTAAAAACTCATTGACTATTATTATACTCTTCAAGTGGTGTGTAGCATGGCTTAAGAATCTAGCTAGAAGTTAAGAAGGCGGAATGCAAGATACTTTGATATAATATGAAAAATTTGTATGTGCGTGACAAACTGAAGATGATGCGCGAAATTGGTATACTCATAGTATACTGATTCCTATGTACTCCAAAGGGTAAAGTAATAGTGCGGCACATGGGTTGGCTATCGAAGTGAACAGGTGGCAAAAGCCACTACTTTTAACAATAATTGAGAGCGACAAAACTGACTAATTTTTGTTGTTATATAAAGTCGAAAGATTTAAAAGTAACCTAATACATATACCAAAGTCTAGGGCATACACATATTTAATAGAAGTGTAAAAAACTTTGCTGAAACCAGAGTTATCTACTTTTCTGTTTTTACTTCTTATTTGATTTGTGAAAATATTTGTACATTTCTGTTTTGACTAGACATGCTCTCAGTCGACTTGAAGTTTTTTATCTTTTCGTTTATTTTTTTTTTGTTTTTGTAGCTGCCATAAAAGTTGTAGCTCGTTTAATGAGTTTGTAGAATGTGAGATGAGTGCGTGTTGGTTCTTTCATTAGCTTAATAGCTTAATATATTTGGTCACACTGCCTAAGATTAATGCGCACTATTTGAAAATTGCTCATACGCACTGTTGTACGTTGAAGTGCGTGCACTCGTTACATATGCATGAGTTTTAGTCCGTGTGTGTGTGTTTGTGTGAGTGGCAGTGTGTCTAACAAGACTGGCCATCAACTTCATCATCATCATCATCATAAACTTGAACGACAGATATAGATCGCCATAAGGCCTACCCTGGCAGTAAGAGGAAGCAGCGCCTTTGAGTAGCTGCTGACTGAAGCCTTTCACATCACTTGGCTTACATTAGTTGGTCGACTGGCACTGACCATAATTATTTCTGCTTAATGGGCATATTGCAGCAGTTTCTGTGAACGCATTGTGGTCGCTTTTGCCCCTGAGCTATGCCTGGCTCTAAACCAACTCTGATGATGTGTTTGTTGCTGTTTTTGCTCTTTGTGGCTTACATTTAGCAAAAGTTTGCGTCATCAATGGCCTATGAAGAGTGTATGTCTGGCTCTGTTTATGCCTCTTAAGCGGCTTAGAGTTCATCGGTTTAAGAAGTTCCAGGCGGCTTGAAAAGAAGTTGCCAATGAATAACTAATTAGCAAACAGTTTAAGAAACATTTCACTCGAACCCACATTTAAGACGTTAAATGAATTAGAATAAACTCTAATTGATAAGCTGTCAGAATGGTAGGATAAGAGCAGTGAATAATTAATAATAATAATTATATGTTAAGCAGCTCTATTTAATAGTTATTTTTATTTTCGTTGGAAAATTAAGCATACGCACCACTTTAATTAGTTTATTGGATTTGGTTTCAGTTGAAATAAAGCAAAATTGCTGTTTATATCCATTTTAAAGCATTTCGAGTTTGCTGAGAGACATTCTAGAAGATTTTAAGTGGTAAAATATAAATCAGAGACAGTAGCATGATCTCAACTCATTTGCTTTAATAAAGTTATCTGCGCCAATTTTTGTATTGATATATTGAGGTTTGTATACAAGGAAAAAGGATACCAAAAACAAGTAGCAGAAGACGTATACGTAATGGGAATCACTTTACAAGCGTTGTGTCAAAGCAGAAGGCTGCTGAATACTAATTATTTGTATCTTTTAGCACAGTTCAAAAAATGTAAATAAAATTAATTATTATCTCCAATTATAAGAAAATGTAGCTAAGTATAAAAACAAATTTAATTAATTCCTATCCTGTTTGCATGCAAAAGCAACTAAATGGCACATTTCATTACATTAATAATAAACAAATACATACTTTTAGTTTACGCAAAAATTAAGTATACGTTAGTTATTTTTAACTTGGTGTTATTGAATGGAACAAATAAAATAGTTAAACTAAACTACTATACTTGCCAAATAATTCATATACGTTTTATCACAGTGCGCAAGTTTTCGAGTGAAACTCACAGCCCACTTGACACTGATTGTTCAATAAATTAAGCACTTTTCCGACATTTACAAACACTTTAAGCAACATTTGCCACTAAAAGTGGGCAACATTTTTGCCAACTTTTGTATTAAAAGCTATCACATATCTCAAGGGACAGCGAAATTTGTAAGTTTTTGGCTAAATGTCTGACAGTTTCACTTGCTACAAATGTTGCATTAAGTAAAAGTTTTGGGTTTCCGCTGTCATTGTGTTTCCTGCTGCGGTTCAGTTCACGTCTAAGTAAATAATATGCTACAAGTTTTGTCTTTGTGGCCGCATAATTTATGGCCATGTTGTCTAATTGTTATCGCATTCGCACATATGTTAGCAGTACAACGGTAACATTATATATAAGCTATAGTCATACATAATTAATATTATACAATATACAGATCAGACCTATACAAATACAAAGTTGAGCACATTACAAATCTCCATAGATACGACTCGTACAATGAATTCAAGGTTAGCTTTAACGTTGGCAAATTTGTATAAGCTAATTGTAAAAGCAGAAATTGCAAATGGCAGCAAAACGATGGAACCCTGGGACGTAGCCAGGGTGGTGGAGTTAAAGATAGTTAGCAAGAGTACAAAGCGAGGCGTCCTATGTACAAGTGGATTAGCGCATGCAATCCTGAATGGAACTTTGTGCCATGAAATTGCCAACAGGCAGCAAACAGACTTATGCTGCGTTCACACTGCTTCACGGAACTAGGCAAATGATTTCACAGCGGTGTAGTTTAGTGTAAACAGCCAACTATGTGTGACACAGGAAAAACGTCACAGAAATGAATAGTTTTTATTCGTTTGGTGCCACATGCATAATATCCCACTTAAAACAAACTATTTGAAAATATATTCGTATAGAAGTAATATTCATCAGAAATACAAAACTTTTTCCTCAGACCCTTAAAACAGTTTTTCACCCTAAAAGTTTAGTTTAGGAAGTTGGAATTCAAAGCAAACAATATTTTAATTGCTTTTAACAGATCGACGAAATAATCGAAGTTACGAATACTAAAAGTTTTAGCTAAATAAGAAACGAAATACACCTTCCAATGGCTGTTTTTTTAAAAAAGTAAAATTCTTAAGAATTTATGTTATTAAACTTAATATTTTTATAAAATTTTTTTTTTAAATCAAAGGTGTCAATAAGGCCTTAAAAAAATTAAATTAAATTATGTCATTTGTTTCAAAAAGTTACTGCATAATTCAATTAAGATCTTTGGAACATATGAAAAAATGAAAAAAGTTGTAAATTAATAGTTGTTAATTTTATTTAATTTTTTATTTGTTAATTATTTTATGAAATATATTGAAAAATCCTATTTTTAAGCTCATTTTACAATATTTACTTACAGCATATAACAATTTTTTTCATCACAGAAAAATTTAATATCATAAAAGATTATAGATAACATTTTAAAAAATTATTCTATAATTATTATTATAATATTAAATAATGATATAATTATTATATTATATATTATAATATTTAAAGACTATAAAAAAAATAATATATATATATATATTAAATAATAATACAATTATTATATTATATATAATAATATTTAAAGACTAAATTACTAAATTACGTGTTCTTTTTTTTTAACATTATTGCACTAAATCGATTGGGTTCATATACATATTATATAAGGAAAAGACTAAGATTTTTTTTGTTTATTTTGTTTTATTTATTCACTTTATCTTAATCATCACGAAATACAAATATTGTTCTTGAAAAAAATAAGAGTTAGTTCCCTTTTGTTCATAGATATCAAATTGGAATTATTATACCTATGTTTTAGATATATTTTTTTTTAAAAATGTAATAGTAGAAATAATTTACAATGCAAGATAAAAAATAGTACTATTGAAAGCTACATATGCTTCACGTTCAATCATTAGTTCTACAGTTCCATAATCTTTAAAGAGCTTCAAATCGCATTCCAAATTGTCTTGATTTTTGATTTACCTTGAAAGATGCACGAGCTTTTGGCAACGTATCCATAAATGACAATGTCTTTTTTTATTATGCTATATATTTAACTTAATCTAACATTTAGACAACAACTAAATCTGTATATTATATATAAAAATTAAATTGATTCCGTTATATGTTAATACCTGAATGAACGTCTCGACCGATTTTGATTCTGAAAAAGACTGTGGAAGCCTTAAAAAAAAAAAAAAATCGGAAAAAGAAAAACAAAACAAAAAATGCGCCAAAAAATTTAACAAACTAAAATTGTATAGGTTAAATATATGTATATAATTTTATAGGTCTAAGGTTATTTAACTGACAACCTCACCAAAGTGTCACTTTGTTGCGTTCCATTTCATCTCATTCCCATTGAAGCTCAGCCAGAGGGTTTTGGCAAATAAAATTGCATAAAAGTAAATGTGTGAATGTATGAGAATTCAAGAGCGGTTGTGTAGATGTGTGCGTGTGTGTATCTATGTGTAATTTCTTGTTTGCATAGAAAATATGACAAGAGAAATGAAAGGCATTGCATTGACACACATACACAAACGCATATACATATATATACACAGAAACAAAACGGGAATTGTAAAATACATTTGCGTGCCAGCACACATATACACATGCATACATACATATACCACTACAATTGTGCAAAGGTAAGATAAACAAAGCGTAAAAGAAGCAAAAACCAACTTTTGTATAGCATACTTTTTAGCGAAATTATTTACATACAAATGTGGATGGTAGTGGAAAGTGGAAAAGCGACAACTACGACGATAATGACGATAAAGCAGATGAAGAAGATGACGACGATGACGACGCACAAAGTCGTTGACGTCGGCGTTGATGTTAACGCTGCATAGACGCCAGGCAATGTTGTCGTCACAAGTGCATTGACAGACAAGGACGTTAGCGTTACGCCCTCAAAACTTTCCAAAGACACATCAGACTCTTCTCTCTCTCAAGCACACACACACACACACATACCTAGACCAACGAGCACTTGAAACTATTGCAAGACGAAATATCTTTGCTGCTAGTTTGTAGAGCAAATATTTTCAACGTCGTTGTCATTGTTGTTGTTGTTATATGTAGTACAAAATTTGTGCTAAATGTCTGTCTGTTCGTCTGTCTAAAAGGGTCGGCCTCTGTCTCTCTCCCCGCAGACTCTTTACACTTTTCCAATTCTTGGTGTACGTAATGAACAAATTTTTGTGCGCGCAAAATTCGCTTGCTACAATTTGATTAAGTAAAGTGTGTGTGTGCGTGTAAGAGAGAGTGTATTTGAAAGAGAATGTGCGTGTGTGTTTGTGTTTGTGGTAGAGAGTGCCTTAAAAAGACATTGCTCTCAGCTTACACACTCATATTTGAAATTAAATTACTGTATAGCATGCAATTTTATTATTTCAGTGTATCAACTTGACTTTTGTTCCAATTTTAAGCCCAATTTATAAATAGACCTTAAATAATTAAATTATGTTTTTAACAAAATATGAAAGGAACGAAGCGTAAAGAAAACAGATGTTAAAGTTCCGTTATGCAAGACATAAATAGAATGACTTGTATGTATTTCCTTGCTGACCTAAATATTTAAAGTACAACAAAAATAAAGTTCTAACTTTTTAAATAAAAATATTTAAAAGGTTTTAGATTAAAGAGTTTAAAGCTTTCCTTTCAACTATTGTAAGTTGGCAGGATATTTGGATACAAAGGTGAGTGCATGTTTTAGACGGCCTTACATAAATATTTCTAAGAGCATATTCTTTTTGTCATAGGCTGGCTAAAGACTTATTTATTAATAAAAAAAAATAATAACCTGGTGCGGTTATTTGGAATGCACTCTCAGCATCGATGGCCAAAACTTAACACTCTGATGGGCACCTCTCTGACACCCGCCTAAGATATCTCCAGCTACAAAGACTGGTTTGGCGAACTCAATATAAGAAAACTGCAATTAAGTAAAGTAAATGTATTTTTGAAAATTTTGCACAAATAAAAAAAAAATAACCAATTTTTAATTTTTAATTTATTTAACAATTGAAGTATATTCAATAAATGTGATTAATATTGAATTCAAATTATTGTTTTATTAACTTAAATAGTTTAAAAAAAGTAGTAACCAAAAATTTTTTAATAGAAACGTCACGCCATATACTAAGCTTAATAAAAATACGAAAAAAAAAGGCTTGTTAAAATAATAACTTGTAAAATTAACTTACATTATTTAAAAAAAATTTATACAAAAAGTCGATTTGGCGATTTTATAATCCAACTCCAAACGCCTGGCGTACTTTTGTTTATATCTGTCAATTGTTGGCATATTTTTAAATTAACAATGGCGAACAAAAATGGAGGTTTATGAGTTTGAGCGGTGTGTACATCTGTTTCCTCACAACTTTTAAGCCACTTATCATTATTGGACAAATGTTATATCGTTGACAGCGACTTGAATGGCCGCTGGTTATAGGCTATGTGACGTCACAATAAATTATATATGGCACCCCCTAGAGCACGTAAAGTTGTGTTGTGTACCAAATCAATGGCTTTAATTAGTACAGTACTGATAAATTAATCAAAGTAATGTATTAAAAGCGTTTTTGAAACAAATTTATTCCATAAATAAAAATGCATGTAGGGCTGCTGGACTTTAGAAGAATCTATAATAATTATAGTATTCGTAGCCATTATGGAGTTTTTATAAAAGCAAAGGAAGAAACTCGCTTAGGCAATACTTAAAAGTCAAAACGAAATTCCTATTGCTGCAGAGATGATCTCAGCAGGTGTGATCTTTGAGAATTAATAAATAAAATTTCCTTTTCTTAAAAATAAATATTTTTTTTAAAGCACTCCACAGCATTTTTTTTTGCAGTCAACTTCAGCACAAATTGATTTCTGATGTATGCATCTCATCAATCTGAAGAACTTAAATCAGCCAACACTTTGTTTTTCACTTAAACAAATCCGTTCAACAATTCCGGAATAAAATCAATGAATATATAAATGAAATGGAAAACATCAAATTAAATGCGTAAATTTATCGCTGTCTCGTTGTCATGCGCTACCATTGTTCAAACCATGGGGAGTATGGAGCATGATGGTTATGTGAAAGACAAAGAGTATCAAGTGGGTTTCAGACATGGAGGAGGTGCTTGATGGCAATGGCGCTACATTGTCGACTGATGATGTCAATGATGCTGTTAGTACGACCGTAACTGTAAATGTTTTTCAGCCAGTCATCAGTAATAGGGTCAGCTTAATGTCAACTGAATTCTCATGCTATTTGCATCAATTTTAAATAGTTTTTGTTTGTATATCGGCAAGCGGAAGACACTTTAACACGTTTACATTGAATTAAATGTTGAATAGAGCCCAAAAAAAAAAAAACGAAAGAAAACTCAAATGACAAAAGCAACAACAAAAAGCAATGAGAATTGCATTTCCCAACAACGTTCATTCAGAGCAGATAACAACGACAACGATAACGCACATGACTACAACAAATATAGCAAGCACAAAAAGTACAGTCACAACAACAGCGACTACAAAAAAAAAAATACAAAAAAAATACAACACTGCAAGTGCAGTGAAACATGGCAAAGTGAAAATCAACAGACATTGTTGCCATTTTCACAGCAGAGAGCAGAGCAGGAAAGCCGGAAAGTGAAACAAGCTCAGCTCAAGTGAAAGAAAAACAGGCAACAGACATCTGAAAACAGGGAGCTGGGAACAGCGAGCAATAACATCAACAACAACAATGTATCAGATAGTATACGCACACATTATATTATATACTATACTATTAAATTATACTCGAGTGAATTCATTTCAAGCTACATTAATTGGAATTAGTCGATGAATTAATTGTAACTATGAAAGTATTTAAAGCTGTTTAAGTTCCAGTTCCAGTTACGGCTAATGATTAATTTAAAGGGTTGCTTAATTTCTTGTAAATTGGCATTAAATTAGGAAATATACAAGTTGAAAAATATAGTAGACGAGTATCTCAGCAGTGCAAAAGAAATTTAAGTATAAGAGATAAAGGGTGTTTTTTTTTAGAGTTACACAAGTATAAATTATAATAAAACTAAGAAATATATTTTTAATATCAATGAAACGTGCTTTATTTGATATAAAATTTTATGACATTAATGTTTAAATATGATTTCGGCCACGGGACACCATTTTTCACAAACTTCCCGCAGCATTTGCGACCGTATTTCGCCAATAACTCTTCGAATGTTGATTTCCAGGTGCTCAATTGTCTCTGGTTCATTGACGTAGACATGTGACAGTAATTTTCTGTGGATGTAATGGTGTTTCGACAAAAGCTTGTGGATTATCCTTACTCCAAATGCGACAATTCTGTTTATTTTCGTACTCATTCAACCAAAAATTGGCTTCATCGGAGAACAAAATTTTGAAGTTTGAAACATTTTGCTATGTAAGTCTATCCATAATGAAATATTAAACCAAACTCAACAAAAAGCAACTATCAGCTGTTAAATGGATTGTCAGATAAAGCAGTGTTGCCAACTCAAAGTTGTTAACCTCTAAAAAAAACACTCTGTATTAACAACTTGTGGTCTACCATGTCTACTTCGGTCACTACACAATCTAGTTTGCCCATGAACCCATAAATACAGTGTGATAAAAGAAACAAATTAAGCCATGTTCTTATGTTTGTTGACCCGTATGGTCTGCTTCTAAAAGAAAAGTGCCTAAGTATGAAATTTTGAAACAAGTCTTACGTACCGACAGTAACCGTCCTACTTATTGTTCTTGGCGAACTAAAGCCAGTTAAGCTATATACCTGTATGTATTCATAAAACACTTGGTGCAGTTTCGTGCAGGCTATCCTACAAACTTAAAAAAAATTCTTAAAAAAACGCCTCTGACAAAAAAGGAAGTTTGCTAGTCCGCTGGCTAAGTCAAGCTAGTCCAATGAATACAAGTGTGCTTTACATGCTTTTACCAAAAAACAATATTTTGGTCCACCTACATAATAAATTGATATATATCTATACGATTTGAAAATAAAAATAATTTCGCAATTTTTCTTTTAAAAATTGAACATAAAAATTATATACTATTTGAACCAAGGGGCTCATTTTCTTCTTTGAAACAAGTTTTTGTAAAAATATTTTTTTTTAAGTAGCTACAGTCAGCAAATCGTTAAATAAACTCATTTGAAATGTCTCGAAATCGAACCATTGTAAAAATTAAGAAAAATATAGTGTATAATATAGTCTGTATGTCGGACTTTTTGCGTTCTATTTTTGTTGCAACCCAATTGTATTTCGTCGACTTTTATAAGCTTTCTTTTCAGAGGACGATAATGATGTAGACATGAAATGGCATATAGCTGAAGTTAATGGATAATCCCCGAAGCCAATTAATACTTAAAGACATGGACTTTATGAAGTATTGGTAAGAGAAATTATTCATTTATGCTCAGCTATACAGCCTGGAGAACGTATTCCATTGTAGCGCAAGTATATACTATAGGATTTGAGACACAAAACAAAGAACTATTGTTCCTTAAATTAAAGAATTAATTATTATTATAATCAATAAAAAATATAAGGAATTCTGTGTCATTGCATGAAAATATGCACAGTAGGGTGGCCATTTTTGCAACATCTCACGATTTTACTAACGCCGCCCCCTAAAAAGTTTCCTTTTTACCTGCATATAGCGCCTGTAAAATTTAAAAACGATCCGAACGTATTTGATGGGTCCGGCAATAGGTCAAAGGTCATAAAAAATGTTCATATGAATGCATAAATAGCAACCAAACCGTAAGTTTGACAAAAATGTGTTCCAAATATAATCAATGGGTAATTCAATTATCTACAGTCGAGAAAAAAAATGATCGAAATCAGTTTAGTATAACCAGAGATATTTGCTGTTAAGTAAAGGCACTTTTTTTTTTTTTTTAATTTCGAAAAATGTTTTTTTTTTAAATATCTCAAGGCCCGAGTCATGAAAAAAATTATTTACTGCATTTTCGGTTTTAGCATGTCATTTTACTACAGAAACGATTCAAAAATGTTAAGGATACCAAAATTATTTTTTATTTGTAAACTGGTGTAATTAGTCTATTTAATCAATTTTAGAGCTTAACAAAATTGTTCAGGCCGACTCCATATATTTTTAAAATTATGTTTTGATAGATAGACTTTTTGAACCATAATTTGTTTATTTAGAAATAAGTTTTTAAAGTTTATGTAGAACAATAAAGTTAAAAACGGAAAAAGTGCGAGTTATGACCTTTGACCTATTGCCGGACCCATCAAATACATTCGGATCGTTTTTAAATTTTACAGGCGCTATATGCAGGTAAAAAGGAAACTTTTTAGACCAATAACTTTTATTTTCAATTTTTATTATAAAAATAATAATAGATAACATTTGACGAATATTTGATAATTTTATTTTAAGGTCAATGAATATGAGTTACTACTTTATTTAACAATATAATTAATAATTTTTTTTTTTTTTCATTTTAAAAAATATATTGCGGCTTGAACATTCTTCACATATTACTAAAGTTATATTGTACCTATAATTTGAATTAAAAAAATATAAATATTTTTTGAATGTCCTTCAGTTCGTTCCGTTTCTCATTATTTTGTTTGTGTGCTAATATTATTATTTTTAATTTATTGCTTCAAAAGATATTGAAATTCGATTTTGATTTTCAATTTTTTAACATAAACTGTAAGGAAATTCTGGTGCTGGGGTATAACTCAGTCTGCCCCAGGGCCAACTTACAACTAATTTGTGAATTTGCTGAGACACTGGGCAGCGTAGGGGCCTATAAACTGTCCTCGCCGTACCTGCATACATACATACGTACCTTTTACTTTTCATTTAGCGCAGTTCGCGTGTGTGTAGCTGTGGCTGGCGTGCTCTCAGCAAGATTAACCGACAGTAAGATCTTTGTGGACTACGTCGCTGAGCGAGGCCCTCGCGACCGTATCCGTGCTCGAGGGGGTGGGGGAAGTTGTGGTGGCGGGCGAGGCCTACGCGTACCTACAAATGAACCAGCGTACATATATCACCAGAGAGGCGAGGCCTGCTTGGCTTCTTACACGCACGCGGTAGGGAAGGGGAGAATAGCGAAAGGCACTAACACACCTACGTACACCACGGCGTTCTGTTTCTCTCGCACACGGCGCCAAATATTTGACGTATTAAAACACTTGCTGATTCGATTCACTTTATAATTTTATTTAGTTTAACTCTCCTTCTCAACACCCACAACCGTAGACTAACCTAACCTTTAAACCATTTCACCCTAACCTTTTTCTTGGTCTTCGTTTTACTATGTGTTGCTCCGCTGCACGTCCTTGTGCTTTGCCGTCTCAAAACTATCTCCTCGTGCTTCATTTTTTAATCGCCCACGCCGGCTCGTACCGCAGCCTGCCGATATCCGTCTATCGTTATTGCTGATCGAAGGCTATCGGCAGCCTGGGTTGCCAGTCCGACGTGGCGATGTTTAAGCGATCTTCTACTCATCGATATATTTAGTTTATTTATTTTCTAACACTTTCTAATACCAAACTTATAACTATAAACCAAAAATCCATAAATTTAACTTGTATCTAAATAATATGAAAACCTTACATCTAATAACAATTATCATTAATTAATTGTGGCGGAGCTAAGAAGCTTCGTCACAACAGTTAAGCAATAACTTTTATTTTATTATAATACTGTTTTTCAGTCTTTTAAGTAAAAATTTAGGAATAATTTTTATTTTAATTTTTTATTAAAAGAATATTAATGATAATTATTATTATTGATATACAAATTTAGCAATAATTTAGATAAAAATAAAAGTAAGAGCTATTCCTTCCAAAAAAAAAACCAAATTCATTTAAGCCACATTATTTACATTGATATTTTTCAACACCATCAAATGCCAAAATTGCTCTTAAGTACAAATTAAAAAGATTTTCGCTTCAAATTATTACAAACTTTTTTTTTTTACTTTTGGCTGCATCGATTAGTTGCAAGAACATCGAATATGCGTGCAACAAAAGGCGAATCAAATGCTCTTTAAAGATACAAGTAAATACGCAAATATACGAGTGCTTAAAAATACAAGCCATCTTCGTTATATGAAACAAATTGAGATACATATCTCCATACTTATACAATTTTTCGCTAGTCGTTGTTGGGCATGTTTTTTCGACCTCGAAGCATGACATTTAGTGTGGGGCGAACGTTTAAACAACACTCATACGCCCTGTAGTCGGACGCTGCTGATGGCGTTGCTGCAGCACTGAATAAATGAAGAAGTGTGCCGACGATGGCGATTTCCAAGTGAAATCTGGCACTGGCAATGATGGCCAACAGCATCGAAAAGACCAACAAATGGAGCGGCTGGCATTGCGGCCAGCTTTCAAGTGCAGCAGCGTCGACTGCAAAAGACAACGGCAAAAAAAGTTGAAAAATGAATGAATGCAATGTTTTTCTGGCCGCCATTTTTTAATAAAAAGGATATGCATGAGATTTCTTTTTGTTCCTTTGTTCAAGTTGCCTTGTACTTTTTTGTAGAGTGTGGAGTAATTTGTGCAGTTTTTCTTTCGCCTCAACTACTCTCAGACTCATCCTTAAATATTTTTACGAAATATTCACATCTGTGAAAATCCGTTGAGTGAAACATTTTAATTTAAAAAAAAAAACTACGTGCACACTTGATTAATTTGATAGCCCCTATCTTTTTTAAAATAAAACACAAAAAAAAAATTCATAATTATGTAGGGGCCTCAAAAATCTTTGTTTTACACTGAGTATTGACATAAGGACTTTGATTGATTTCAGCTTCGAATAAGCCGAGACAGAAAATAACGATCGCTATTAGACTCAAATTTTGCTACAAAGCGTTATACTTCCCTGGATACGGCGGACTACGATCCAAAAGCATTGTTTTTAAAAATGCGTTACATTGTTTTCTATGTAGATAATTTTAGATAAAATTCAATTCAATTCAATTTATTTCACGGTTTACATTTACCATATTTACAGTGTACGTGAATTCTAATATACTAACTTTAAGAGTTCAGGTTTTAATTACCTTTTGTACTTAATTATAATATTATATGACTTCAAAAAATTTACAATGACAGTATTATAATATATAAGATTGTGGAAAAAAATTCAAAAACCATCTGAAGATTTTTTCTACTTAACCTACTTAAAAAACTAATTTAAATTCCCATTTGGAATTTGTTTTTTATATGAAGTTTTGTCATTTATTGATAAATATTTGTAATTATTGAATCAACACAAAAAAAAGCAAGCACCACTCAAACAGAATTTTTATATGTCCATGTCTTGCATAAAAAAAAATGATTACGTCTTGCTTAAATGGTTCATTTCTTGAATAAAAAAATGTCCCTTGTAATAAGAATAGCAATAGTCGTGGATGGGAAAGATGAGTAAATGGCGATAGCAAAAAATGCGGAACTGGTAGCACCCAAAAACGAATTCGAATAAAATTGTTCGTTTTCGTTTTTCGTTTTCTGAAGCACTGCCGATAACACTAGTTTACAAATGTAAGGGTCATCGAGTGAACCTTCCTAAAAAAGTGGGTCGAGAAACACGAAAATTGCAACCTTTTTTTTTTTTCTAAAGCACCGTTTTCGAGATATTTTCGAGAAACATGTTTTTGGGCACTTTTTTCAGTTATTCCTCAATTTCACGTAAACAAAACGTGTATCGACATGAAAGACGATTAGTTCGAAAGGTAATGATGTGCTCTTTCCAGTGATATATAATATGTACAGATTAAGTAAAAATTATCGAAGTTACACGCAACCAAAGTCGAAAAAAATGTTCGTTTGAGAAATGGTCGAAAATTACACTTTTTTCAACTACAGTTGCCTGTAACGTAATGACAACTATTACAAATATTTGAGCTCCAGTGTCGCGAGAGTGATTGAACGTCATAGGGTGTGCTATCATTCCTATTCCCCACCTTCCTGCCGTATATATTATAAACCGAGCTGGCTTCGCCACACTGGTGCAATACATACTGGCCCTTTTGTTGGTACGGGTTGGCTTCGCCCGCCAGCAAGAAACACCTACCGTAATTGAGCCTAGATACGGTCAAGGGGGCTCTGCCCATTGACGTAGTCTGTGGCGATCATGCGAGAGCACACAGTAGTAAATGTTATTTTCAGCAACAGCCCAAGAGAATCGTTAATGTATAGAATTGGTATGTATGCACGTGTGGTGTAGTGTGACTGCTAACCCCCCTACGCTGCCCAGTGTCTCAGCAAATTTACAAATTGTAAGTTGGCCCTGGGGCAGAATGAATTATACCCCAGCACCAGAACTTCCTTACAACTCGTATGCACTACTTATTGTAGTCAACGTTCAGGCTGGAACAAGCAGTGCAAAACTTTTTCAGTGCTAGGTGCTATTGCGCACTTCTGCATTTTTGCATTGATACACAACCACGTGAACACCCTAAATATGCTTTAGCGTCCGTCTTAGGGTCCTAGCATAGTTACAAATATATATTCATATTTTTTATTCTATTCTATTCGGTAAAGTTAAAAAATATATAAAAGTTTTTATTGGTGCTCTTCTTCTTTCTTTCTTTAAAAAATCCAAGTATGGTTTGTAGATTTTTTAGAAAACAAATTATTATTACATCAAGTGAGCTCCAAACTATCATTTTCGGTCGTCGCACTGCCTTGGTTAAGGAAATCGGGCATTGGCTGACTTCGGTTAGTGCGTCGACTGTTTCTTGGTGTGACAATGTATCAAAATCTATTTTATATTATAAGTATTAAAATGAGCAATCACTGCACCCATCCGTAGAATAGATTCCTCACATCAAATGTTGGTGGAATATTTTTTCTACTTGTGTGCGTTAGATGCCTGGAGCCACTGACAATCCAGAGATGACTGAAACGAATAATCACACTTTATTCTTTATTAACCCTCCGTCGGACACCTGGGTCTGGCCAGACCTATTTCGTTTTTGACCGTTAATTCAAAGTATTTCTAATTTAGATACCGACTTGCGCTTCCAGGTAGCTTCCTAAAATTTTATTGGCTATCGATCCATGTATAGTAGAAATATCAAAAAGTCCTTAAAACGGACGAAAAAAAGGATTTAAAAAAGTTTACCCTCGGACGGACACATGATGCCTGGCTGGACCCCTATATATTTTGTATGGAAGTACATAAAATTTGATGAATATCGACCTCTCTTCGTGCGTTTTTTTCAATATTTTATGTTATTTATGGGCTCATACTGCCATGTATGTTCACTAATCACACAGAATAATCAAAAAAAAAGGTGGTTTTTTTCCAAATTCAAATTTTTTTTCGAATATTTATTTCCTCAGGCAAGTAGCTCAACATATGCCAAATAGATACAGAATGGTGATTATTTAAGAAAATATACCTCGTTGGTATATAATTGAGCCGAAACATGAGGTATATTCCCATATAAATGTATGTTAATACATAGGGATCCAGCCAGGCATCATGTGTCCATCCGAAGGGTTAAAAATATGTGTCCGACGGAGGGTTAATCATTTTTGCGAAAATTGTGCCCAGCCCACAGGGTGACACTTTGACAATAATCAGCTGATAGAAAATCCTAACAAACCCAAACTAAACGAAACTGTTGCTAATGTGTTTTTCGGGCTAGGACGATTACACTTTTTCTAGACTAAGTCTGCTTAACATTGGTTTTACTGGTGCCCGCTGTCCAACTCAGTACATGCCACAGTCGTGCATGCTCCGCCAAGCCAAGTCTCTCTTCACTTTGTTAATCCTGGTGTTGGCCACATGCTACGGTTTCTGTGTCTTTTTTTTTTTGTTGTCCTGGTCGTCAACGTCCTGGCTGTCATTGTCGCCGTTTTTGCTGTTGATATTCCTGTTGATTTGAGTGGATTACATGCCGGGGCCAAAGGACGTGCTCTCGGCCACGTACAGTTGACAAAAAAAGCTGTTAAATTATGCCCTGCTTTAGCATGGGGCTCAAAAGTTTAATGATGAGCGAACGCAGCAGGCATTAACGTGGACATCGACAAGCAGGACCGACTGGCTGAATGACTGGGAAATGTTGCCTTGGAGGCTCTTTGCCTTCGCAACTCAAGTGCCAATTAATAAGTTGGCCTTTGGTATGCTTTTGTAGTGTACCCCTTTTTGGCTGGAAGCGTTACGGCCCGAAACCCCCATAATCCACTGCGAGTGACCACAAGTGTGTTTTGTTGTTGTTAAGAGATTCTCTCGTTGGCATGATGCATGGAAACTGTGGGGTTCCGCGCTGGATGCATGAATAATTCAAAGAAAAGGATATTAAAAGCAAATACATACAAGTGTACATATATGTATGTGTATATGAAGTATGTACATATATTTTTTACGCACTTGTGTGCACTCACTTCACTTGTTGTTGTAGTTATTGTTGTTGTTGGTCCTGCTGCTTTTGATGGACGCGAGGCTCTTGAGTAATTGGACTTTTTACTCTTCGCGGTCGTGTTCACGGCTCTCTCCTGTTTGTTCAATCTCACTTGTTACACCCTGTACGCAAGGGGTAAGGGGTATGTTAAGTTGTTCAGTGCAAACGTATTTCATACGTAACTCCTTTAAAGCAAAGACCCCAAAAAGAGTATGAGTATACTTAAAAAAATTGATTTCTTCCATTTCGTTGAATTGAAAGGAAACCCCTTTAGGAAGTTGGTTTGAGCATCGATATGCATCAATGTCGATAGATTATTTATATTTTAAGAAAAGAAGATATAATTGCTTAAGTTGGCTTTGTTGTAAATATACAGTATGCCACAAAATTGATGACACAGCGTCGAAATATTTTTTTAATGTTTCTTATAGTAAAGTAAACGAAGGCTCAAAAAAGGCGTCTGCTAGAAAAAAATACTTAATCGATGAAACTTTCTGGGATCGTTAGGAATCTTGTTCTAAGTCTAAAACCGAGTTTACGTTTTAGTGGGTAGGGGGTGTGGTACTGCGTTTTGGCAATATATGTTGGTACGGTTTTTGAATGATATATTTTTTTCTATGAAACTTTGACTCATGATTTAAAGAAGAAAGAATAAAATAATAAAATAAAAGTATCTATCAAACAAGACTTAAATTAAGATTGTAGGTTTGTTAGTTCAAGCACAATGCCTGTTTAAAGTTAAAAGTTGGAAATCGAGTTTGGTCTTTTTCGAATAATGTGCAAATATCTCAAAACAGATAGGTTTTATTCGGAAATTTAACCCATATAATTTGTTAACGTAATTGAAATTATCTAGAAAATAACTCCTCCATCACTTTTCTACGATAAATAGTTTTCCAGCAATCTAAAAAATAAGTCGCTCTCAAATACCAATATTCATCATTTTTATATAGAAAATGCAGCGTAAAGCGTAAAGAGGACTGCTTGCTTTGTCGACTGCTTGCTTTGGTGTCGTGCACGTAGGCAGCGTAATACAAAAGTGGCGCTTATGAGCAACTTTTTTGTTCGATTGCTCGAAATCTGTTCATCGTGAAAAGCGATGAAGGAGTCATTTTGTAGATAATTTCAATTACTTTTAGACTTACAACAAGGTTCCTAACGAACCCACAAAGTTTCATCCATTAAGTATTTTTTTTTCAGCTGAAACTCTTCGTTTTTGTACAATTTGCTGCATAGTGTATGAGGTTGTTGTATAAGGTTTTGCATGCTTTTACGACAAATCAAATTGTTTTAACTTTTCGATTAACAAACTAGTCGCATCGCATCGTATATCGCAAGGGTAATAGATATAGACTTTTTTAAAGGCTGATTATATCATAATTATTATTAATAAAACAGTTAAACTATAAAAATGATTTTTTTTTTAATTTTGTTTCTTATTCGAAAACATAAATTTTTAAAGATTTTTTTTTTTTAACAATTTATAAGAAATTCTCTTTTTAAGTGTTGAGTCGCCTGCTGTATCATTAATTTTTTGAAGCACTGTGTGTACATAATATCTACTAACATATATAAAAGCGTTCGTTAAAAATATATCTTTTTGTTTAAATTAAATTTTGAATTTAAGCTTAAAATAAAATTAAAAATAATTTCATTTTTATATATTTTTTTAAATGTAATTTAAGTATATATCAAAAACTATGTCACTTGTCTTGATTCTGGTTATCGCCCTTATTTCAAGCATATTGAGGAGTTGAAAAGTTGCGACAAAACTCAACTCGCTCAAGCATGAACGCCCCTTTTGTATGTTTACGAGTTGGGTTGTATATTTTGTGCTTCTTCTTTGCTAATTTTTAATTTAGGGCTTTAGCACCCTACACCGTATAGATATTAGCTCAGGCACATTAAAATAGTAATTAAGTAAATATAGAGAGCAAAATGCATAGAGACCCACTTGTTTAGTCCAGTTAAATGAATTAAAACTCTTTTGGCTTATTCTTTAAGCATTTTTTAATGTCACAAAATGGCTAAAAATTCCCGAAATTTCCGCAGTGTGACTTTCATCTCAACTCAACAGCTAAAAAAAGGAAATGTTGATTTAGGAGTTGCAACTCATCTCTATACATTTTCCTGTTGCAAAAGTACACAACTTTTCAACTTTTTTACACAACAGCAAGCGTGAATACCCTTACTTACTTGAGTTCTCTGTATCCAATAAATCTAACACACTGAAGTCTATATTAAAATTTATCAGAGCAGTACTATACCAAGACCCCTGTTAGAGTTTTTCACTATTTTCCTTGTAAATTGTTAAAACCTATAATCACAAAATAAAGCAGCGTACAGGGTATATTATATTTTGGACATCCCGACCACAACCGGTCCAAATTATGTTGCCATTGTTGTTGTTATTGTTGTTGATGAAGCAAAATTTTAATGAAAAATGAGCGGCGGCTTCACGCGTTGTCATAAAATATTTATGATGCTCGGGGATTGGGATTTTTCGTGCCTGAAGTTGATTTTTAAAGCGCGATACTTAATGTTGGCTGTCATTTTATTAAATTAAAACAAATTGCTTTAAATTTATAGTGTATGGAAATTTGCAAATAGATTAAAGGCAAGATGATAAAAACGTAATTAATAATCTGTGCGCTGGCTTATCGCTATCGCTATCATTTTTCATAATTCAATTAACACCAAAGTCATCGATAATTTATTTTACCTTGACCATATGCTGACTAGGGCTAAAGCTGCCGCATAGATGACCTGAAGCGTCCTGCAACGATATTCTCATGCAATGTCCTTGTCAAATTAGGCACTTTCATTAAGTAACTGCAATCAGGTGGAAAATTTATCAGTGCACCTTAACCTTGTTGCCTGCCGGGCCACGGTTTTAATGCACTTTTAATTGAGCTGCAAAGCATGGGTTGGGATTGGGATTGGGCGCGGCAAAGTGGATGCAAATTGTGAAAAGTGAAAATGAAAAATATATAGGTAAGTAATTACCATTGCTATTAAGTAGAGCGTGTAAAGCCTTAAGCTGAGCTTACTTCAGACCCACGGCTCATATTGCTGATTGGATTTTACTGGCAGCTGTTTTACAATATTTTTTATGACTTACTTTTTGTATTTCAGTTATTACTGTTTTACTGCTTAACTTTTCTGTCTTTATTTTTTATTTTTTTTTTTTTTGATTCCACGAACATCTTGTTCGTGCTGTGCTCTAATTAGGCATTGACAATGTCACATTGCGTATACGCCATGTGTTTCCATTAGTTGCCATTAATTATGGAAGAGGATTTATGCGCGAATTGTCACATTCATGCGCTTTACTTACTTACACCTCTCTCTACTAATTGATTAATGCGAGCTGTTATTATTATTATTATTATCGAAGTTGTTGTTGGTGTTGCCATTATTGTTAGCCAAATTGCTGGCAAAAATCAAATGCGATGTCTAATTTGCATATTTGAAAATATGTCAGGCGCATAAAATCGTTGGGTCATAATCAAATTGATAAATATCAGCAAAGTTTTTATGCCACAATTTGAGCTAGTTAAATTGGGTCAGAGTTTAATAAATCTATAAAATAAAATGGCATACAAAGCTTTAGCTTCTACATAAGGCAAAACAAGTTAAACAAAATGTACTAAGCAATATTTTGATATGGCCAAAAAATTCATTCTAACTCAACAAATCTTTAAATATTTTGGTTTTATGTGAGTTTTCTTAGACTTGAATTTAGCCAACTGGCAAATAGTTGTAATGAATGGACAAACATAATCCTGGTCAAATTTACTGTATCTATAGTTCAGACAGACATGGCTTTATTAAATCCGGATTCAAATATCCATTGCACAAATCTCTAGTTCTCTTATGAGTTTATGGTATACAGATTTCTGTCTATAAATTTTAATCTAACCATAAAGCCTTGGACTCTTAATTTTTCTGCAATGCATATATATGACAGGCAGAAGAAGGCTTTGATTTCGCTTATCATAAGAGCTATGGAGACAAAATTTCATCAAACAAAAATTACCTTAGGATACCATAACCCTACACGATATCCCATAAAACCATTAGCTGGTGAAGATTGTTGAGTTAATATCTGAGTTCTATAACATGACCTAAAAACAAACTAAATTTAAATCTATGTTGGGTGCAAACATGAATTCAATCGGTCAAATTTTATTTTGTCAACTTTAAATGACGATAACTTCTAAACGAGAAGACTTATAGCAAAAATAAATTCTGGTTCATGTCAGTTGGTTCCTAATGTAGTTGGCAACACATCTGATAACAATTCACGCTCTTTTTGTTCGGAAACTAAATAGTAATATGAAGTTGATATAGGGTGGGCCATCTGTTGGTTTGTTTGTTAATTTCATTTTATTCGTATACTTTCCAACAAAATTGGGTAATGCATATACGCATGCAAAATTCGATGCAAGGTAATCCTCATACTTTTCTGTATCTCGCACTGGAGCATAAGGCCTCAAGTGCCAGCATTCATAGCATTGTAATTCATACGAAAGATGGTGCTTCGATGTTCCCTCACAGAACGACCATTTTCATAGTATTAGTTTTATGCGTTGTTCGATTGTTAAACGATCTTTGACAGAAATTGAGAAGTTTTGAACTTAACATATGTCGAAAAGCATCCACTTTGGCCGGGAATGTTCCGAATTACAAGTGCTTAACAACCAAACCAACAGATGGCCCACCCTATATTATAAACTTTGTCCGATTGGCATAATATTAGTTGGTAAATATAATAAAAATAAAAAATAAATTGGGTCTCATATTGCGTACCAGCATTAATAAATAATAAATAAAAAAAATAATAAAATTTAGAAATTTTAATTAAATATTTTGAACGTTTGAAATGTATGCAAACAAATAATTTGCGCAATAACACTTTGTCATTTTGTGAGCATTATAAAAAAAAAGAAGAATAAATTTTATGCTCATATATTTTATATATGTGGGCGAAAATAAGTGAAGCGGGCTACTTTTTTCCTCGACCTCTTTGATTTTGATGATTTTTTTACATATAAGGTAGAGCTACTAGCCAATAGTAAACATGTCAACTTGTATTGCGAAATTCTGATTATTTATCGAGTTATCGATGACTGAAAATTGGATTTTGGATTTTTAGAATTTTTGTTGACAAGCCATATCTCCTAAACGCATAAAGAGATTTACCATATTGATTCTCTGCAAAATCGGTTTATAAAATAATCTTCTACAGATAATCGTTCTTGACATAGAGGTTGGAAATTGGGAAGTGCTTTGATGCGGAAATTCCATAAAAATGCGTCTTTTGGCGTTGCACTCTGAACAGTTGTATGAAATAATGTTGTGTACCGGTTTTGTAGAGAATTTTACGCCCTAAAATTTTTTGGAACATTTGGAAAAATGTTATTTGCAAAAAAACGAGACGGGGTCATAACATTCATTGTTACTTTTAATACTGATCTTAGAATTTCAAGACGAACATTCTTGTCAAGTTTGAACCTTTTATATTTTAATTCCGAGGAGTTATGCTTATTTGTCATTTTACGAGGCTACCATGCGAGGTGCCATCACTAAAATAAGAATTACTTACACGATTCTATGAGCTACTAACTCTTTTTATTTTTCGCAGTAAAATTACACGCATAACATGATATTAACACTTTTTTTAAAAAGTTCCCACATGTTAATTTTGAAAAGTAGGAGATCCCTTTTGAATTTTAAAATTTAAAAAAAAAAATTACAAAATGTGTAAAAAAAATATAATTTATATATAATACAATTTTTGTTTTCAATTCCAAAATTGTATCTCTCATGTCAAAGACAAGCCTAAAATTTAAAAATTTAATAGACAGTTATCAATAACTCGATAAATAATCGGAATTTTGCAACAAAAATTTTCATGGTCTAGTAGCTCTATAACTTATGTAAAAATCATAGAAATCGTAGAGTTTGGCCAAAAAGGTGGCCCGCTTCATTTATTTTCGCCCATATACATACCTATAAACATATATATGTGTGTGTGTATGTGTGGCAATATAAATTGTCTATGTACTCATTGAATTTTATTGACAGCCACAGCCTTTCTGTCAGATTACTTATTTGTACAGTGAGTAGCAGCTGTCAGGAACGAATGCAAACAAATTGAATTTCGAAATTCAATTACCTAATGATTTGTTTTACATTCAGTTTCTCCCTTTTTTTTTCTTTGTATTTTGGCCCCAATTCTCATGGCATTCAATTGCGAAGAACTCATACGCACGAATTGAGCTGCAAATTAGTCCGAAGCCCGAGGCCTTTCCTTTTTATATACTGGTTTCTTTTTTATTTTGATACATTTTCTTGTGTTCCAGTACCAGATTTTATTGGAATGTTTTTTTCTACATGAAGTGCAAATAATTTTTTTTTTTGGTAAAGAAGTAATTAGTTAAAGTGTGGTTGGGGGGTATATCAAAACCATAATCCTTAAAAGTTTCTGCTTTTGAGGTTATGTACAGAGTGCATAAAATTTTTGTGGTCTGTCTCTCCAGTTACATCATTTAGTACCACTCTTACCGATTTTTTTCGCAAAGTTATGGCTATTCGAAGTTACAAAATATATTCCTTCGACGTCATTAGCATTTGCATTAAGCCTTTGAGACAATAATTTTTTACGGGTTTTTGAGGTCGCTGAGAACGAATATGAAGTCAAAAAATAAAACCCCAAGAGAAAATTTTCTGACCCCGGATTCGGATTCTACGCAGCAAATTACTTCGGAAATGACCCTTAGCTTTCCAACAACTAAACCACGTTGACCTGTGTAATTTTCTATTATGGAAATTTTTTTTGTGTAAAACAATTTTAAAGAATTTTGTCATATCCCATACCTTCTTAATTAGAAGATCTGTCAACGAATTCCTGAAATAAAAATGTGCGAATCTTTCGTTTTCAGTATCACATCAATTCCCAATATTTCTCCCGCTTAGCCACCTCTCGGTGTTTTAGGAAAAAATTTCATAATTTGATTTATGACAAGTAAGTGAACGATAATGATAGGTCTGATATAGTTTCCACAATATAGTATATCTTTAGTATGATAGATATAAAATTGAAAAATTTCGCAGTAATGAAAGCTACATACCCTATAAGGGTCAATCCATGGAATGGACTTATGTAAATAGATTTAATCAATTGTAGGTATGATATATCTTTTATAGATGAACTAATAATAGCGTAAAGTATCTTAAGCTGCTGTGCAAAAATTTTATTAAACATGAATCGATAGCCAAAAGTCGGCAGGACGCAACAATATAGTCTTGCGCTTAAGAGGAACATAGGGTGATCTGTTACGCTTACTTGTATGGGTTACAAATATTATTAGAAAATAAGTATGCCCCTCAAGGTTATACCAATCTTTTGTTGTGACTAAGCATTCAGATACCGATTAGTACTTTCATTAACAAACAAAATTGTGAACTTTATTTGGTATATAAAAAATTGATATTGATAATGTTTTACTGATATTGGATAGCAGTAACAGCTGTGACGTTTATTGTTCCCAAAATTGGCAGTAAACACGGCTGTGCAGATAAAGGGTATCGTAATTCAAGATTCCATATAGCATGTGTTGTGCTTCGCAAGATAATGAGTGATAAGGCAGTAGTGAGCGGCACGTGTAATAATTCATTGTAAAGAAATCAAAACATACCAATTCCTAATCTTAATCTATTTTCACGTAGTTAGGACAGGTATATGTCTTCAGTTCAAGTGTTGGATTATTTATTTTCAAGTGTTGAGCATTTTCCATTTACTAGTAATTATGTCAGTAACGAACTTAAGAACATTAGTTCGGTAGTCAACATAGACGGGTAAAACCAGAGCGACAGTAATTCCCAATCGAGGGCCATAAATATTTCGAGTGTTTGACGATAATGTCCTTATCATGAAAGATTACATATTTGGTTTTGGCAACTTTCTATATAAGTAGTATTTGACCAATGCTAGGGTTTGCATTACGGCCCCATTCGCGGCGCCATGAAGTTCTACGTGTTTCTGCTTTTCGCAATCTTTGCATCGGTCTCCGCGCGATTGCCTCGCGTGCTGCCCTACGTGGAGGACGGTGTAGTCGTGCATGGGGATTGTGAATTTCTCATCAATGGAGATCTTAATGATCCCGCACCACTGTTTACGCGTCATGATTCCTATGAGATTATTGTGCCGGATCCCACGGATACAGTGCGCTTTGGCAATGGGGAACTGCTTGATATGTACTGTATAGATGGCTTTGCGGCACCCTTTGAGAATCGCACTAAAGTGACTGCTCAATGTCTACAGCAGAAGTACTTTCTAGTGGACGATTTGATTTATCCATTTGGTAATTTTAGCTGCAATGCCTGGTCTACATACACAGCACAACGTACGGGTCGAGAGTGCAATGGTGGCACGGATTTAGTTCAAGTGGGCTTTGAGTTGGAAGACGGTGGTTTTCTGCACACATTTGACGTATGCCATGACGAACAGTCCGAGGTCACTCGCTATGTGCACCATGTGCTACATCCCTCCAGCTATGACTATCAGCATGGAGTAGCACGTCCAAGCTTTCTAGCGCTTGATTTCTATGGTGGCAAAGATGTGAATACCATGTACACCCAGGTGCAGCAGAATATTACAATAAGCAATATATTGGGAATGGATGCATCACACCTGTTTAACTTTACCGAAGATCGCATTTTGGCGCGAGGTCATTTGATTGCCAAGACAGATCAGATCTTTGGTACGGCACAAATGTCCACGTTCCTCTTCATAAATGTTGCTCCACAATGGCAATGCTTTAATGGTGGCAACTGGGAGCGTGTGGAGTCAAGTGTGCGCAAGTTTGTGGCAGATCAAAATCTCACAACAGATTGCTATACGGGCACCTGGGGTGTATCCACACTGCTTGATGTTAATGATGAGCCACGCGAGCTCTATTTGAATTTTGACGAGAATAATAATGGACTTATTCCAGTGCCACGCTTGTACTTCCGCGTTGTGATTGACCGCGAGAGTCGCAAGGGCATTGTACTAGTCGGTGTGAATAATCCGTATGCCAGCTTGGAGGAAATAAAGAGTGATTATATTTTGTGTGAGGATATTGGAGATAGGCTGAGCTGGCTAAACTGGCAGAAGGAGGATTTGCATGAGGGCTATTCTTATGCTTGCTCCGTGGAAGATTTTACGGCTGTGGTTAAAGATTTACCCTTGGATGATTTGCACACAACCGGAATACTGGGCATTGACGATGAACAGAGCAGTACAACCGAGGAGCCTACCACCATCATCAGCACTGAGGAACCCAGCACATTTACTACTGACTCTACCACTGAGGATTTATGTACCACCCAAACTGCTGAACCTTCAAGCTCTACAACAGATTCAACGACTGGCTCGGCCGAACCAAGCACTCAAACAGTTGAAACATCAAGTTCTACAACTGAATCAACTCAAACTACTGAACCATCAAGTTCCACAGAGGAACCAACCATTCCAACTACAGAATCATCAAGCTCCACAGCAGACCCAGCCACTCCAACTGAACCATCAAGCTCCACAGCAGAACCAACCATTTCAACAACCGAAGTCCCGCCCACACCAACGGAGCCCAGCCCTAGTCAATGTCATTTCAACATCAATAGCGATCTAAATGATCCAGCTCCGCTATTTACGTCAGGTGAAGAGCTCAGCTGGCTGCTCTCAGACTCTTCCGGTCGCTACACTTTAGAACAGGGCGAATCTTTTGATCTGCACTGTACGGGTGCTTTGATAGCTCCTTTTAATCGATACACCGCTGTCAACGCCACATGCCAAGGCAATCAGAGCTATTTGGCCGAGGGCATAGAGGTCACCTTCCGTAGCTTCAGCTGTCAGAGCTGGCCTACTTATGAGGCCCAACGCTCTGGTCAGACCTGTGCGGGAGGCACTGAACTACTTGAGATCGGTTTTAATGTGGCTGCCGGTTTCCTGCCGCAGCTCGAACTTTGTTACGATGAACAGAACCAGACTACGCGTTATGTTCACTATGAGCTGTCGCCAGCCAATATTGCCTACCAAAAGGGCGTGGCGCAGCCCGGCTATTTACGTGGGGACTTCTACGCTGGCAAAGATGTCAACTTATTGTATGCACAATCACATCAGCTGGAGATATTTAGCTCCACGCTAGACTTGGATGCCTCTGCCTACTTTGACAGCTCTAAGGATCTCTATCTGACTAGAGGACAGCTGGCGCCACGTCAGGACTTTGTGCACGGCTCATCACAGCGCGCCACCCATTTCTATGTAAATGCTGCGCCTCAATGGCGAAGCGTTAGCATTGGCAACTGGTTGCGGGTCGAGCGGGGCGTTCGTGAATATGTGGCCGATCAGAATCTGAATGTAAGCATTCATGCCGGCACCTGGGATGTGTCCACTTTGCCCAATGCTGCTGGCCACCAGACGCCACTCTATTTGGATTACGATGCGGACGAACAGGGTCAGCTGCCTGTACCACGCCTATTCTACCGCATTGTCATTGATCAGATAAGTCGTGCTGGCATTGCACTCGTGGTTGTCAACAATCCTCATGCTACGCTGGACGAGATTTTAGATGAACATGTTATATGTGAGGATGTGGGCGATCGCATCGATTGGCTTGATTGGCTGAAGGACGATCTACACAGTGGCTATGCCTATGCTTGTGATGTGCAGGACTTTACCGCAGTAGTTAAAGATTTGCCGCTGGAGCAGCTGAACACCACAGGCCTACTGGGCATTACGGACGCAGTACAAGGCAGCTGTAATTTCCGTGTTAATGGCGGAGATCTCAACGATCCGGCACCACTTTTCGTTGAGCGCGATGAGAACGGCAGAGCTCAATGGTTGGAACCAGATGTGGATGGCGTGGTGAGATTGCAACATGGTCAGTCTATAGAAATGCACTGCACCAAGTCCTTTATATCGCCATTTGCCGATAACCGTCAACTAAGTGTAACCTGTCAAGGCAATTACAGCTTTTTGGTGCAGGGCAGCGCCCATAACTTCAGTGATTTCTCATGCAGCGCCTCGCCCAGCTTCACAGCAAGACGCACGGGTCGCGAGTGCAATGGCGGCACAGATTTAGCTGAAATTGGCTTTGAGCTGGGTTCTCCAGACGATTTTCTACATACCTTTGATATCTGCCATGACGAGCAGGCCGAGGCCACTCGCTATGTGCATCATGTGCTTACACCTTCCAGCGCACAGTATCAGCATTCGGTGACGCGTCCCAGTTTCATAACAGGTGACTTCTATGACGCCAAGGATGTCAATACCATGTATACCCAAGTTCAGCAGCAGCAGACTGTGGCTGAGATACTTGGCGGCGATGTGTCCCAGTATTTTAACATCAGCAGCGATTTGTATATGGCACGTGGACATCTAGCGGCCAAGACTGACTTTATTTTCGGTGCGCCGCAGAAGGCCACACACTTCTTCATTAATGCGGCCCCGCAATGGCAATGCTTTAACGGCGGCAACTGGGAGCGAGTTGAGGACAGCGTGCGCAAATTTGTGGCAGATCAGAAGCTCACAGTGGATTGCTATACGGGCACCTGGGGAGTTTCAACCTTGCCTGACGCCCAGGGCGAGCAGCGTGAGCTCTATCTAAACTTTGATGAAAACAACAATGGTCTGATTCCGGTGCCACGTTTGTACTTCCGTGTTATTGTTGATCGTGACAGCCGTAAGGGCATTGTACTCATCGGCGTGAATAATCCACACGCGAGTGTAGAGGAAATTCTGAGCGACTATGTTATTTGCGAAGATATCAGTGATAAGTTGGACTGGGTCAGCTGGACTAAGTCGGATCTACGTAAGGGCTATTCCTATGCCTGCACTGTAGATAGTTTTACAGCTGTTGTCAAAGACTTGCCGCTGGAGCAGCTTGAGGTGGCAGGCGTACTGGGCATCTCCGATTCCTAAACACAAGGTTTAAGTACACGTAACACATAATATTATATGATTCAAGTTAAGTGTAATTATAATAAATTTAAAATGCTATCAGTGGTAGCCTTATGTACAACTATCGCTATCGCCATGTTTTATTTTGGCCTAATCAGTAATTGATTAGTTGGTCTTAATACTATTTTAATAGTTGTTTATTAAACTAACAAATTAACTTTTATTTCGTTTTCATATTTGTTCACGCGCACTATCTGACTCTGACTTGCATGTTGGCCAGGTCCGTATTACATAATTACTTTGACTGTAGACAACTGCCCATTAATAATATAGCATATTTTATTTTTACGCCGTGTACCTTCGAAAAAAGCATAAACATTCAAATTATTTGGGAAAAAAAGAGTACATGTACTTTTCCCACGACGCACAGTGGCACGGCAGCCGCAAAAGCGTTGCAAAAATCGATTTTGCGATGAAATAATTTTGTTAAGGCAATACACGCATCTGATATAGAATTTCCCAGGGATCAAGAAAATAAAAATTTTATTCAATTCGGATGAACAGTTTTGTTTCTACAGCCGCTCAAAGTGAGTATATTTTCAACTTTAAAAAAAAAATCGTAGTTTTTGGAATAAAAGCGCCTGTTTAAGATTGTTTTGTAAAAAAACTACGTAACCAATCCATATTTTCTTGGTTTCTATAAAAAGGTGTATGAAATTTAAACATAAAAGAGAAAAAAATGACTTTTTATCTTTTTTGGTTTTTTCAATACTTCCGTTTAACTGAACAGCTATATTTGGACCACTTTTTCAACTTTGGAAGAAAATATTTTATATTACATATTTTTACATTTTTTCAATTTAATATAAATGCTTTTGTTATCAATTTATTTACCTACTCTATAAAGTTTGGAACCGCCCTTATCCGCATTTGGCTGTAAAGCCACTAGAAGTGCAGAAACCCAACTGCAAAAAATGCTACTGCAGGTAGAAGACGAAGAATACGCAGCAGATACATCCACTAAATTAAGAGATGTTTGCTTATATTTATACTTGACAATAAAAAAGCACCTACCAGTGACATTTCAAAAAAGTTAGATTAATTATTATTAAGACAAATTCAAATTTTTTGCATGTTTAGGTAGTTGAACTGAAATCATACGAATAGGGATGTAACCTTTCCCTTTATAATATTAGGTACAAACTAAAAACTTTTAATGTAACTAAATTTTTACCTGTTAGGCTTGTGGATATAGGATTGAACTTTATATTTGCCTGAATATTTCTGAAATATCATAGTCTAGTTTTGACTTTATAAGATCGCGACGTTCCAGGGTATGTAAAGTTTGTGGAAACTCCTTTGACACTGCAAAGTTATCTCTTAAAAGAGGTAAGAATATTGACATAGATTACCTGGCTGAATATCTGTACGAACACCTAGATCTTGGAGTTTAGGGGAGCTATGAACTAAAAGGTATACAACTAAATTTCACCAAAAACTCGCTGATTAATATTAACGAAAATAAAGGGTATTACCAAAAGTAAATAGGTTGCATTATACGAGCAGGTGAAGTGCGGCTTTTCTATATATTCTCCCATTTTCTTGTTGCGCAATTTAACTGCCCACTTACAATGACTTCCAGTTCAAATTTGTTACAGTGCCCGTTGCTGATAAAATTAACAAGCAACAATTATTGAGATTGGATAAAAGTGTAAGAGAGAATAAACTTTAGATCTGCGCTCTTATCCATATTCTTTGAAACCACAATATGCTAAAACAAAATATGAGGCAACTAATACTTTTTTGTTGAATAAGTGGGTGCTGTGTATATTTACGCTCAATATTTTGCAAATTTTCCACTTATAAATACAAATTTTTGTGGTTTTAAGTGGCTCTTGAACCAACTAGATTTAAACCGAATAGATTAAAATATTAAAAGTTTAATGAATCTTGTTCAAAACGCAGCTACGAGTTTCCTGATGCCGTCAGAAAGTCCTCACCCGTATATGAATCATTTCACAATTTGACTTTGGGCTAAATATAAATAAATTTATATAAAACATAACTAAAATTGGCAAAGAGAGATCCCAAATTACACCATTTCAAATTACCAATTCTTCTGAAGAACATTCAAAGAGAGAGAGATATTTTATTTTCGCTCAAGCCTACATTAAATGAGAACGGTAAAAGTATACTTTTTATGTTATAAAAATTTCGCGTTGGAAAAAAATTGTATACTTAGTTTAAACGTTGATTAATTTAAAACAATATCAAAATCTGATTATGTGAATTCATGTTAATATTTTAAACTATTTTCTTAATCTTATGAGACAATCATAGTAATGCACATATTGGCCGGTTCAGGTTCTTAATTTCAATACAATTTAGTGAAAGTGAACTTAAAACGTTATCGTTATTTATTTGATTCGTGTATTCATACGTTGAGAATTGAAAATGTTATACTGAAGAGTTATGTTTGGTAATGGTGGGTCTATACTCTATAGCGACTGATAAAGAAAACTCGTTATTTCTTTGGATCACATAGTGGCGGCTGAAGTTTATAAATTGATGAAATAAAGTAGAAGTGGTTGCAGACTGAAAAGAAAGGAGGTCGAAAATTAGATATTTTTGCCTAAAACTTGATTAGACCAATTCCTGTACTTACCTAAACACTTACAAGTAAATTGCAAAATCTTATTCAATTCCGGAAGCCTTATGTATCTGGAAAAAAAAGACCAAGACTATTACTTATAATTATAAGAAAAAGTTCTAGTTTATTTAAAATTGTTATTTTACAACAATTAGTTTGCATTATGTGTAAATATTGTATTTAAAAAAGAGAAACCAAGTATATAACTTGAAAATTGTTATCATAAGAAAGTCACTTAAAAAAGATTTCAGTAACAATTTTTATTTATTTTTTTTTCATTAAAAATGCAGCAACAAAAACTGAAAAAAAAAACAATGATGACAACGTTAATAAAAACAATGCGGGAGAAATGTCTGCAGCAACCAAAAAACAACGTTTAACGCTCTGCATAAATCGGGAGAAATGTCTGCAGCAACAAAAACAACATTTGACGCTCTGCATAAATCGTTTTAAAGATAAAATGTATAAAATTGTAAATATGAAGCAGACAGCTTAACGCGATAGAGAGAATAAAAGAGCGGATTCGAGAGAAAGACTGATTGTTAGAGTGTGAGAGAGTAGTCTAATTCTGCAGCGGCCGCTCTTTAAAACTTACCAAATTTTAGTGTCAATGCAAGTGGCCGGCACAATGATGGCTCGCTACTCTCTCTTGCTATCGGTTATTTTTACTCTCAAATAATGTAGGCATGAAGCTTGCAGAATAAAATCAACTCACTAACTATACCTACGACTACTGCCGTTAAGCGAAGATAAACACCTGTTACAAGCAGCAGCTGATTCAGTTAGCGCCGAGATTGAGCCACGTCAAGATGACTCAGTCTCAGTATTTACGCTTTGTTTTCACTCTGTGTATTTATATATTGTTTTTAAGCACGATTTCTTGCCGAGAAGCTATAAAGCCAGCTCCAGATGTGGGCCAATGTATTAAAGACGCTAGAGAGCGGGGTAAGTTTTTTAAAACTTATAAAACAAAAAAAATTTAATTTACACGACTGTATTAAATTAGTCATATAGTAATTGTATTTGATGATTAGTTACGTTGTTTGAATGCATTTTTTTTGTAACCTTTTGTGCGTCGTTTTCCTAATTCGAAGCGATGTAATTCAAAAAGTATTAGCTTTGAACGATTTTCTTGACGTTATACTGATTGTTTTCCAATAAGTAGCCTAATAATAATTTAAGACGGAACACCACCATAAGACGGAGTTGTTAATCAAACAACTGTGTTCGAATATGACTGGTAGTTTCTAATTTTAAGTGGTCAGACTTTTTTTTAAACTTAATGTCTGTTTTGCGTAAAGGCCCCAGTTTAAGCCGTATTTTTCTTTTTAACTGTTTGAGTGAAAAATTTAGTCACAAAAATCAGTTTAGACGCATTTAAAAAATCTTTTTACATTTTGGAATTACCGGCTTCCAGTCCGTCGCAAGAGTTTTTCAGTATTTGCAAGCCAACCAAGCAAATTAAAGACAGTTTCGATGATGAAAAGATGGCCGACGTTAAAGTCGGGCGCGAACGACTTTGAGATACTCTGTACCACCAAGAAAGAAAAAATCCAAAAGATATTTGAATCGCAAATTTGGTTACGATATCTTCAGAAACACACGAAACACAACGAGTTTTGCACCAAACACGTATTTTTGATCAAATTTGGTTTAGTTCGTGGAAACTCTATCTTTATAAACAAACGTGCTCTGAATCACCCCTATGGGAGCTATATGATATAACCCCGATATAAAAAAATAAAATAAACTGGTCTTCCGCAAAATAATGAGTCATCTAATGTAAAATACGGGTTGCTCCAGCTCTTACCATCTCTGAGATCCAGGCATTCATACAGACAGACACACTGATAGGCAGATAAACGGACAGAGATGTAGAGTGATAGACGGATAGAAGGATAGAAGGATATGCGGATAGACGGATACGCGGAAAAACGGATAAACGGACAGACACATAGACGAATAGACGAATAGACCGATAGACGGACATGGGTCACCCTGATCATACTTCAGCTAACTTTGGGGGGTTACCGACATCACCTTCGGTATATTATCAGCTTGCTTTCTACCATAAGGTACAGGGTATAAAAATACAAATTTTCTGCATTAAATTTCATATTCTTATAATCTTTAAAAATACCAAAAGAATGCAATCCAATAAATTTGTTTAATTAAAAATCCAATTTATTTTTAGGACCGCCTTGCACGTTAGACGTGCAAAAGGATCTACCGAAGCCGAACCAGGTGCAACCGCTCTATTTGCGACCTCGCAAGTCCAAGTACTGGCAGCCTAATAAAAAAGGTCAATTGGAAATTTCTCGAGGCGCCACCATCCAATTGTACTGCACCAATTCCTTTGCAAATGTCACCGCCGGCAAGGATATTGACGCCCCATTGACATTGCAAGTGGCCCGCAATACACGCTCCATAAACGCGCGGTGCCTGCACGACCAGACATTTGAGTGGCATGGCGGTGGTAAACACGAGTTTCGGCACTTTGTCTGCGTCCGGGGCTTGCCCTATAAAGTTGAGCAACTGCAGCAAGCGTGTGCAAATGGGACGGCAAGTCTCTACCGGGTCGGCTACAACATAAGCGGAGAGCGCTTCATCACCACCATGGAGCTGTGCCACGATGCGGCTCAGCTGCAAACGCACTATGCACATTTTCACTTGGAGCCGGCCAATGTGCACTTCCAGCGACATGTAAAGCGCGTGGACTTCAGTACGGCTGGACACTTTGACGGCTATGACATGAAGGCGTTGTACTCAATGCGGCATCAAATGCAGCATGCGGCACAACTGCTGGGTGTTAAAGAAGGCACCGGACTCTTGCTTGATGCAAAGGGAGGTCTGTTTCTGGCGCGAGGGCATTTGGCAGCCAAGGCGGATTTGATTTATGCCAGCCAGCAGCGCAGCAGCTTCAACTATATGAATGTGGCGCCGCAATGGCAATCCTTCAATGGTGGCCAGTGGGTACAAGTGGAGGATGAAACACGTAAGTTTGTGGCACGCTCGGGTCTCTCGGTGTCGGTCTATACCGGCACATGGGGCGTTATGCCATTGACAGCCAACGGTAGCAATCTGGTTAGAGATTTTTACCTGGCCAAGGATGCCAACAATAATGATGTTCTGCCGGTGCCGCGACTCTTCTATCGCATATTGATTGACAAGGTGCGTCCCTGGCGTGGCATTGCATTGGTGGGTGTAAACAATCCATATGCCACGCTGGCTCAGATCCTAAACGAATATGTGATTTGCGATACAGTACACGAGACGGTTGGCTGGTTGAGCTGGCTGAAGAACGGCAATCTGAAAAAGGGCTACCTGTATGCCTGTGCCGTATCAGATTTAGCAGAAGCGGTGGCTCATCTGCCACCGCAGCTGAGCGAGGTGCATGAACTGCTGGTCTAACTGGTGTTCGGTTTGTAGTTAAGCTAGTGCAATAAAGACTGTATGGAATGGATGGAAAGCTCTCGGTTCTCGAAGGCAAATTGATACGGGTACGTTAATGGCATCGTTTGAAATGTGAAATCAACTGTCAGTATACTAAAGAGCATAGTACATACTAAAGAGGATTTTTAGGAAAATTTAGGAGAATTTAGAATTTTAAAATTACTGCATCAAAAGGTACTCAGCTCTACACCTATGATTAAAATTAATCACAACTATGCAATTCTTTTTTGAAAGGGTAGTTTTTTTATGAAAGACATGTACCATTTATGCAAGACATGAACCATGTGAACTCGTTTTGAGTTATGCATGCCATTTTTTGGGTGGATTCAGAAAAAAAAATAATTCAAAATAATTATTAATAAATATCTATCCTGAAATTGGCATAAATAGAATCTAAGAATATCGAAGAATATTTAATAAATTATTTAAGTTAAACTTAACGTGGTCTTTTAAACCCATTTTGGCAATACGATTTGGTTTCACTTGCAACAAACCAGTCGGATAAAAAATTTATTTTGTTAAAATTGGTTTCAAAAAGATTAAAGTTAAATATTCTGATTCGTTTTCCGGAGCAAAAGAAGATATCGACAGCAAAAAATATGGAATACGTAAAAACGAAAAAAAAAAAACAAAATGTATTCATTCATTTTCGTTCTCAGGAGCACAGCCGATTATTATTAATTTTTGCAAATTAAGGTTTTAAGTTACTTAAAGTAAAAATAAATTTTAAATATCAAATTTTAAACGCCAAATTTTTTTTCCCGATTTAACTATTGAGGTATTTTTGCTTAAAAAATACCTATATAAAAATTAAACAGAAATCCATTTATGATTTTAAGGCTTTAAAAAAAAAGGTTGTTCTAGCCTGATGGTGCAAGTTAACTAATTTCTTTTGTGATTTTTTGTAGTATAATTTTAAAAAATTATTAGTATTTAGCTAAGATTCGATCCACAGCAAAAAAATGTAAGATTTGTATATTTTTAGCTTTAACCATTTGTTTTTAGTTCGGACAAGTTTCAAGCTTGTTATTCATTATGAATAGCTAGATAGTTTTTTGTGATGAATCATTATTATATAGATAGTATATATGATTATTTTTTTATTTAATAAGGCAGATTGTTAAATCGTTACAAGTTTCTTTAGCAGATCTATATAAATGCTATCATAAATGGAAAATAAAAGTCAACTCATTTAGACAAATGTCATCTGTTTCTCTAGGAACAGTGGTGGGCACTTAGAAGGCACGCGTGCCAAAAAGCTTTCATACGTGCGAGATAAAAGCTTTCGATCGTAAAAGCTCAATATGTACGTGTGAGGGAGCTTTACAATGGAAATGGAACGCAAAGCAGAGGTAAATGGCAAATAATTTTTGAACCAATTAAATTTGATCGTTCAGAGAAAGAGAGAAAAAAAAATTTTGAACTGATCAGTGAGGTACAAAATTTTAAAAGATAAAAATTTAAATTAAAATTAAATATAAAAATTAAAACACATTAGCGTTAAAGCTATTAGACAATAGCAGAGATACTAGGCGTCTAAAAAGAATTCATGTACTCGATCTTCCTTATAGAGTTTAAAACAATAATGTAATAAATAATGTTTCATCATTTAGTTAATATAAATTGGTGTTGCTCACTGGAGCGTAACCAATCCTGCTTGCAAATAAAAAATATGAACTCAAAAAAAAAAAAAAAATTTTTCCATTCATAAATAACAAAAAAATACTAATTTCTATAAAATTTCCAAAATCAAAAGTTGAAATTTACAGGCTCTTTCAATGTTTGTATCCAAAATGAAATATAATAAATTTCAGCTATGGCAAAAAAACAAAATTTGTCCCACTGTAACTCGGTCATTGCGAGAGCTTTTTGTTTTGCCAACCGCTGCTCTAAAAGATAATATGTATGCCTAATATATGAAAAATTTAACTTAGGTAGGCCCTTTAGTGGTACAATAAGGTTTCACTAGTTTTAAGTATTCCAGATATTAAGGATTTTGCTCCCAATTTTTAATTTAAATAATTAATAAATTAAAATTCTAAAATAAACAACACTATGTAAAACTACTCAGATCAACCGCTTTTGCTCAACACTGTAAATACCTATTGTTTAAATACTAGCTAAAGAAAATTTTTATGTAAATAATGGAAATAAGCAATATATAAAAAATAATAACATTTAAAAAAAAAAAAACCTTAAGCATTTTTTGAAATCGTATTACCTATTGCGAAAATGGCGTTGCTTATGTGGGAAAGATCTTGAACACCATTAGCAAACGGTACGCGGTTCGGCTAAAATCCCTTTAGTTGCCTATGCTCTCAACTTAAGATCTAAGTAGTAAACAATTTTTTAAACCCTTCCAATAAATTAATTAATATTTATGTATCAAAATTTTTCTATGCACTTTATATATAACATAATGTAATTTGATTTTACCCTTAAGTTAAAATTATGCAATCATTTTTCAAGCGCTCTCAGGATTTGGGTATTTTTCAAGAATATCTTAATTATTGTTATAGATTTTTATTAGTCTAGTCCGTACTATGATGAGCTTGATCTCAACTTGAGTATGTCCTAAAATTGTAGAAGAAGTGAATTGTAGTAAGTAAAGCTTTTTATTCTCTTCAGAAATTTTTAATTTGCTAAAATCACATTTAATTCGCGAAGTAACTTTCGGGACCGCAGCCACCATAGAGCAGTAACCACTGTGCAATGCTACATATACGCTTTGTGGAGTCAAGCTGGAAAACATGAAAACTCTCTTATCATTATTTTTCATGCTCTTGTAAGCATATGGAAATTGTGGTTCAAGTATTTATTTTCTTTATTACTTTGCTCTCTTAAGCATATGAACATTATGCGATTTTCTTACTTTGATGCTTTGCATCAGTCAACAAGTGTTTATTTTTTCAAAAGATTTTCAAATTCAATTGTCTAAGAAAATTCAATGCCAAAGGCACAAAATCAACCCTGATAAAGTAATTTTTTTTGTTTTGTGTTTTTTTTTTGCGTTTCTGTCAAACCGCAGATTGGGAGCATATATTGCTTACCACAAGCTAGCATAATAATAATAATTTGTGTGCACACATTGCTACATACCCCGTAATCCCCAGTTCTTGAAATAAATCCCAGAAAGCAGCTGGAAGTGCGCTTCAGAGTCAATCGGTATGGTAAATGTATTGAAAGCGCAAATAACACTGAGGCCAAGCAAAACAAAGTTTATGATAATGCAAAGAAAATTCAAGGACGCAAATGCCGGAAAAAGGCAACAAGGCAAATCTAAAAAAATTGAAGAGAATTTTTGCCAAGTAAGCGTGGAGAGTTTAAAAAGAGAGACTACCGGTATTTTTTTTTTTTTTTGCCTTTTTTGCCTTTGTATTAGTTGCTGTGCAAGGCAAAACAAAAAAGGATTAAATCAATGTCTCGGAACAAATTGCGTTTGTATGTGTCAGCTTGAGAGTGTGTGTAGGGGAGTGCAAGTAATGTAGCCTTATTTGATTTCAGATGAGCTACCCTCCTGAAAGCGATTTTAGTTGCAGGCAACAAGCCATAACGAGCATCATATAATCGACAGCCGGGGAGTAAAAGAGCAGGGACTGATGTTGTGGCCCTGGTAGAGCTTTGACTTCACGGTGTGCTTGTGGGTGGTGTAGGTGAGCTGGCATTGCTATAGTAGCATAACGATACAGACCCATGTACATATATATTTGATGGTGTGAAAATCACAAGGGCGTTAGTAATGGAGCTAACTCTAAGGATATGCCTATAAGGGGGCTTAGAAATAATAGTAAATTCGAAGGAAAACACTTAGTTGTGGGCTCATTAGGTACCAAATAATGATATCATATGGTAATATAATATATCTTGTTCGATTATAGAGTAATATTGGCATAATGAGAAATACTTTTTTTTGTTTATTTTTATGCAGAGCTTTAACAATTAAGAAAATATTCTACCTCTATCAAAACATACTTCTTTCAATAATTACGCACATAAAATTAAAAGTAAACAAATCAAAGGATAACAACAATATAAAATAATTGTACCCTAAGGACTACATTTTAAATAATGCTTACATATAGAAGAGCAGCATAAGGGTTGTGTGTTTTAAAAAAAAGAATACATAGATTTATGCATATTTATTTTAAATCGATTTATATACAGTAAAAGCATCAAGCTATCATTTCAACCAACTTTAACCACAAAACTGATATAAAATTCAAGAAAATTTTAAGTTAAATTCAATCCCAATGGGTAAGACACATTGAATGGACTGATTTGTTTCATTTTTAGGCTTATCTCGACTTTAACTTATTTTACAGTGTTTTTGTTAGTTTGAATAAATTTTTGGAACAAATTCTAAAAAGTGTAAAGCGATTAAATTTAAAGTTTAAAATTAAATAATTACCTATATTGTTGCTCCGAAAATAAAAATGCAATTTTTAAAAAAAATTTTTGTTTTAAAGCTTTGAATAAAAATAAAAATTGTTTGCAAATCAAAACAAATTGTAAATAGAGAAAAAAACATTGATTCAATGACGTCACATTACATGCCTGTGTATGAGAAATTTATTATTTTGAAGAAATGTGATATATGTACCAAAGTTAAATGTGAAGTGTAGTCTGTGCACAAAAAAAGGGATCAGGACTGTATGGTGATCTCTTTTCGATAGAAGAGAAACGATTCGAACACATAAATTTTTGAAAAAAAATCGAATCAGTTTGATGAACTTGAGCCTGGCTTTGAGAAATGGTTAACTGACAAAGAAAAGAAGCCTTGTTGCCAGCATACAAGCAGACAAACATTTAGACGGGCAGATAATAGACGGACTAATAACTCCATATCTTCCCTGTATCTTGTGTAATCTTTCTACGGAGTTTGGACGTTAAATCAACATACCAAGTGTTAGATATCTGCTGGTGTTTAAATACTATCTGATAAGCACTAAGTGATATCTGGCAACTCTCTTTATGTACGTTAGTAATAAGAAAGTGTAAGTGGAGGAACGAAAATAAATGAATAAAGGAAGCATGAAGAACTTAGCACTTGAAGCTGCCGGTCGCATATTATTTTAAAGGTGTAATACACTACACAAAGTTTGGATCTTTGTTCTTTTATTGGCCATAGCTCGTGCAGTTCCGAAGCAATTTTAATCTTATTTTCAGCCACGTGTCACGGTCATGGTAGACATGAATACAATTAAAGAACTAGATCATAAGATCCACCTTGCAAACTTTATGCTTCTACCTCTTGTAATTCTTGAAAAACAAACATAATGGATACACATTGATTATTTCGTTATAAAGTCTCTAGGTTTATACTAAACAGCTTTATTGTTATACACAATTTTTTTTTTATATACAGCGTAACGTAAGGCAAATCCGACCTAGTAATTGGTTTTAGCTTTAAAATGCTTATTTCATATCGGATGAACTTGTCCGATATACCCAATTGAAGCTAACGCTTTACCGCAACCTTCTAGAACTGCTGCCATTTTTAAAAAAAGTAAATTTTCTTAATTTTCAAAAATGGTGGGGTAACACCGACCGCCTATTTTTTTTTTGGCTGATTTAGCACAGATATGATCTATATTTAATGCTTTTTTGATTATAAATTAAAAGAGCATGTTATTGTTGTACAAAATTAAATGTATTTATTTCAAAAAATCGTAATGTGTTTTTTTAAAACGAAGTTGACTGAATATCAATCAGCATTTATTATTGGATTGAATAGCTAAGTAACTAATCAGAGTTATTTGATTTGCTGTCCAAATAACTTGCTGGCGTATTTTTGGTTCGAGCTGGACGACTGGTTGGTCCCACCACTTAGAGGTCGGGTTTGCCCCACTGTGACATTTTTTATGACGACGCGAGTAAAAAAAAAATTATACGAAATTTGCAACCAATACTACATATACACTGTCGGGTTTGCCCCAGCTTACCCTTAATTTTTCATAATATAAAAAATTTATAAACAATATTAATTTGAAACAAAATTACTAAGCCTAATCATTATTCTAACGCATACACATACAGCAAATCTCATTTTGTTACGTGACGATTTTCCCTTAAAGTAACTTTGTTGGATATACCGTATGATGGTACGGCCTATCGTCACATATGCAGCCCTGGACGCAGCAAAATGTGGCCAATAAGAAGTGCAGAAAGCTTCAAAGATTAGTATGCCTATCTCTCTCGGGAGCTATGCGTACCTGTCCAACAGCTGTCATGGAGTCAGTCCTTGGACTTACACCACTGCACATTTTCATCCAAAAGTCAGCCATGCAGATCACATCTGGACTCTTAGCAAGCGACACTGGTCATGCCGCACTTATATATTCCCTTCCTGACGTATCCATCTGCTCTAGATCAGATCTTATGATCACGGAATTATTTCATAACAAGAAATTTAGATCTCTTCTCCCAAGTCGGGAGACTTGGGCTGATGGCAGCCCCTGTGGAAACCTCCGGTGGCAACAATGGTTCACGGATGGGTCCAAAACTGAGCAGGGTGTAGGTGTTGGAGTCGTTGGGCCCAACACCAGAATCTCTAGTGCAATGGGCATCTGGCCCAGCATCTTTCAAGCAGAGATTCATGCCATAGAGATCTGCGCCCATAGTATCCTTAGTAAGGGAACTAGGGGAGCAAACATCTGTATCTACTCAGATAGCCAAGCTGCTATTAGGGCACTATCATCATGGAGCATCTCCTCCAGGATGGTTAAAGAATGCCATAATTACCTCCAAACCCTGTCCTCCCGGAACAAAGTCTTGCTATGTTGGGTACCTGGACACTCAGGAGTGGATGGTAACACGATCGCTGACGATCTAGCACGACAGGGTGCCTCCACCCTGACCACTGCCCCTGCGTGGTCTTGGAAGAGCGGACTTAAAACTCCTGGTAGCTTACCTATCTGGCCACCACACTGTTAGATACCATCTACAGAAAATTGGCCTATCGGACTCTTCAGAGTGCAGACTCTGTCTCGAGGACGATGAAACCACCAGACATATTCTCTGTGACTGCCCAGCGCTGGTATGGGACAGAGCCTGTCACTTGGGTAAGGAACGGATTAGTCCCTTCCTACCTACAAAAGACCTACTGCTATTCATGCGGAAAGCGGAAAGTCTTTTGCTGTTATTTATGGGTATGGTACAAAAGATCTTCTGGTCGCAGTGCCCCACCTCTTTGTGAGGAACCCATAGGAGGAAAAAAAAAAACTTTGTTTATTCAACTTGATGCTAATGAAGTGATGATGATCACTGTATAGGGTAGGAAATGCTTTCTTCTCTCTGTTAAAAATACCTAATAGATTACTAAAAAAAAATTTCAAAATAAGTTCTAAGATTTATTCCTAAATATATTCTACCAAACTAAAATTAATAAAAAATTTGTACAAATTGTCCAACTATTTTACAAATAAAGCAATCCTTTGCATTGTCATGATAAACAAATAAAGTTGTTGGAACATGTCAAAAGCATAGAACGAGTACTTCAACAAAAAAAAAAGGAATAGAAACTAACTAACTCTTGAAGATTGAATATGTTTCCATTTTGTAGTAGCACAACACAACGCCTGTGTGTAGGCAACAAAACATTTGTAACAATTTATTTTTGCATTGTTTCAATCCGTTTTGCGGCTGGACTTTATTTTCGTTTTGGATTTGGGCTTTGATTTGGATTTGAAGCTGTGCTGACATTCGATTTCATGGCAATAATATTCGTTTAAAATGCTTCATATGCCAAACATGTATTTATTTTTTTTCTATCGATTTTCATGCATACAGACAAAACAAATGAACGCAGACCCCCACTGGAAAAACTTGATGAAATTTATCTGGAGAACGAGAAAAACAGAAAAAAAAAATAACCCAAATAAAAAAAAAAAGATAAAAGAATGCCGCCGACAAAAAATAATTGAACGCACTTCACGCAGATGTTGTCGACAATGTTTTTGTTGTGGAAATTTTTATACCTTTGCGTAGAGCATATTCAGTTTGTTTTTATATTCATGGTGCACAAAAAAAGAACTCCATTTTGCAGCAAAAATTTCGGAAACAAAAATCGTGTTGTGGCTCATCTAATTTGTCACGCGTTTTTTGCCGAACTCCACATTAGATAAGTTTATTAAGCTACTAAAGCTATCGCTATTATATGGCCATATTTTTTGCATTTTTTGAGAGTAATGCCTTTGAAATAAAAAATTTACTTTATTAAAAATAAAGAGCGAATTCTTTTTTATTCCCTTCGTGTTTTTTTATTTTATTTTTTTCGGAAGTGGTCCTTCACTTGTCCCAACTTACACAAAACGATTTATATTTCCTACACCTTCTTATATTAATATATTATATATAATATATATTAATATATTTTTAGGTATGGATTCCAACAACTTGTGTAATTCTAGCCTCTCTGCAGGAGGAGATTTAACGATTTTTTGTTCTATTGCACACATTGGCTATTTATAATAGCATTATTATATCGAATGGGTATGTATGTAATATTAATTTACCGCAGTGATCCAAAGTAACAGTTCCACCATTCTTTTGAGTTGGTTGCCTATAAATTCACGCCTGCAAAAAAAAATCCCACTAAACCATGCCTTCGTCGTTTTGACGAGCACCAAAATCCGTTTAGTCGCGGCTTAGGCTCGTCAACACCTAAATCTACAAAAAATTTAAGAATAAGTGTGCATACGCAAAAGAATAATTTGCAATAAAAGTGTGACGCTCGTCTATTCGACGTAGTCTGTCTAGGGCTATATAAAAAACAATATAATTCCATAACTCGAGAACTCAGCGTCCGATTTGCTTTGATTTTTTTTTTTCATTTTTCCTTGTCCAATCCCATTTTAATAACATAAAATCGTCAAAAAAACAAAACTTGTAAATTTTTAGAACTTTGCAAATTTACTCATAGGCATTGTAAAATTCTAACAATAATTACAATTTTTTAAGCCAATTTTTTAATGCCAATGTAGTTCTTTTTTCTTTTGGTAATGCTGTATTTAACGCATATACTTACAGGTCAAAATCGCAAAAGAGATAACAAAAAGTAAACGGCAAGGGTACATAAACTTCGACGTCTCAAAGTTAGCCTTTTAAAATGTATCCCATTATTTCTGTTGTTTTTTGTATTTGTATAAGAAGGATGGTTTCTGTAGTTCCGTGGTCGATGGCGGAAATTATTATTATTTGTACATACATACATACGTGTATCAATTTTTTTTTTGAAGGATTTGTTTTTCGCTTTGCCTTAATACTGCACTGCCATTGTTGTAGCCCTGGCTGAATGTATTTTTTAATATTGTTACGATTTGGGAATATTTTTGTACACAATTCGCTGTGTTTCATTTTGATTAAAATTCATATTAAATCTTTGCAAACAACAATAACCAAAGAGTACAAAAATAATATAAATAATTTCCTGCACACTCTTGTGTCACTGTGCGCCATGTTTCCTTCCGCTGGTTGTCCTTGCCGTTAACAACATGTCGATCTTTGACCCAGTGTCCAAGCCGAGAACCCTTGCCAGGGCTGCTGTCCTTTGTGTGGTCGTGCATGCAGTCAAGCTGAAATATTTCATATATCTCTCTTTTTTTTTTTGTTTTTTGTTTTTGGTATCTGTGAGTACAAAAAATATTAAGTTTCCTTTGGTTTATTTACATGTGCTCCGCCTTGGTGGCACTGGATTGACTAAGGGTTAAGGCCTTGTCGGGTGGATATGCATGGAGCACACAGCATGATTTATATGAAATTTGAGGTTTTGGTTTTTCGTTTTTATCTTAATGGTTTTCTTTGTACTGGTCGATAAACAATTGGCTTGTTTTTTTTTGCCGGACTTGATTGAGTTTCCATTTGCATTTTGGCAGTAGAGCATAAACAAACAAGTATATCAATAAAATCGTTGAAAGATGTGATTAAATCCATTAACTTTTTTTGGTTAGAGACTAACCTGCCTTGAACGTCTTGTCTTCAATAGATACCATGGTTCAGAAGGGGAACTCTCTTTCTTGGCGCCAGGGAACTCAATGATCGATTTATTTTATTTACTTTATCATCATAAATTTTTTGAAAAAAATTAGAAAATCAACCGTAAGTAAGTCTCTGACAATATAAAAAATAGCAAATAATTAAAAATTCTTGTTGGGAAAAACTGCACATATTTTTTGCGACAATGATTTGGTTATTATGACGATTCGATTAGTAAAAGGATTTTGTATACAAAATTTCCATAAAAAAACAAGGTTAACTTAGAAACCTGACGTGCTGAGCCTTTTCTGACCTCGGCTTCGGGGACTTCAAAACCATATAAAACATATGGCCGGAGAAAAGAGATTTGGGGTTCTCTAAATTATGTTATAAAATAAAATCGATTTCGGGTTCGGAGAGCAAACCATGCTTACGTCACGTTTTTTGCGGTCGCTGAATCCTATTCCGAGGTCAAAAACACTTCAGCACATCAAAAACCAGCATTACCTGGTATTTTGTAAAACTTATTGGTCGATTTTAAGTTTTTCACGAGTGCTGGAGAAACATCGATGTTATATCGATGCATCGATGTATCGAAGTTAAAAATATCTATATATACGTATGTTGGTTTCTCCAGCACTACTAAACACCCATTTGATGAGTGCAGTAGTGCTGGAGAAACATCGATGTTGGCCAACATCGATGTTTTCGCTATTTTTAACTTCGATACATCGATGCATCGATACTTCCCGCACTATTTTTCACCATTCATCATCATTATTTCCTGTATCTCCAAGTGGAGCATTCGGTCTGTTTTTCACCCAAGGCAGCACTATATTCTTCAAAACCGAAAGATACTTTCCATGTTGAAAATCGATTTTGGGTCTCCCACCGCCGCGATATTGTAGGGTGGTACTCTTCCAGTTATTACATCCAGCATTATAAATCTTACTTAGCCTTGATGTACAAAAGTAGAACTTTTCATGTAATGTTGACATCTTTCAAAGTGGAAGCTAATTGTCTCTGGAGAAATGCAACCATTCAGTTAAGGAAACGGCAATAAATGCCATTGCTAGACTGTATAATCAGTTTGAGAGTACTTATGGGCAAAAATATGTCATGCGCGCCTCTATTTAAATCGGTTTCTTCTATTTCGATAATTTTTAGAGGTACTAGCTAATACCTGACTGAAATTTGCATTATTTATTGATTTATCGATAACTTCATATATTTTTTGAACAAGTCATATATATGTTGAAAGAATAATTTGCATTTTTTTGAATTAAGAGAAAAAAGGAATTCCAAGTTTTCTTATTGTTTTTTGAAAACAAAAAAGGAATTTAACCGAAAAACTCTATTGTGTAAAAAGGTGGGTCAATTTAAAAAAAATTGAAGAACTAGTCCACAAGAGCTACCTTATGCAAAAACTTGATGATTCTAGTTCCAAGATATACTGATATGTTGAAACCGATTTCTTTTGTCATTCTCAGTATTTTGGAATAAACGTTGTGGGATCCTAATTTTTTCCTGCTAGTTGTCTTATGCACCAATTTTAAGCACAATCTAAAGATACGCTTCTACCAAATTTCTATACATAGCTGGAGAAGATATAACTATTGTTGTGGTTAAGCATCCAGTGAACTACACTCAGTACCAAGTGACAGTGTTGAATATCTTCGGAGTGGAAAGATAAGCTTATTGACTTGCTACAAATGTTTGTTTTGAAATGAGAGAATTATGAGCAATTTTTCAAAGTTGTACCAAATATCGAGGTCTCACAAAAATCGGCTGGTTCTTTTAAAATATTTTGAAAAACAGAAATCACCGCGATTCTTCTGAATACAAAAAATATTTGTCAAGCTTAAAAAAAATATTTTGCAAAAAACCAATCATAATGAAAAGTTTGACTCATAAAGTGACCAGTTTCACAAATTTTTGCCCATGTACATATATATAAACATATTTACTTGCATTCTTATATTTTCTGCATAATTGCATAAAATAAAATCCCAAGCGCGTCTAGTTAGATGCAGATAAAGAGGATTGTCCACAATGTGCCAGCAAATGTTGCTGTCATTTTATGATCTCACGTTTTACAACAATTTAGTTAATCTCACTTAAGTTGGCTTTAATTCAATATGAAGAGTTCTTGTAACTACGAAGGACAATGGTTACAACAACTATAACAATAGTAAAAGAAATGTAAAACTAAGAAGAGGGACAGCAAAAATATACAAAAGGTTCACAACGCCGCAAAAATGAATGCAATATGAAAATGGCGAGTAGAGGGTGCTTTTTTAGTGCTTACAATTTGTTTGTTTTGTCATTATTATTATATAATACTACAAAATAAAAACGTTTGAACGACGAAACGGAATATTTTATCACAATGTGCTGTTCAGATATGACGTCAATTTTTGGCTTCAGGCTATATTTGCAAAGAAGAAAACAATAAATAAATAATAAATAAAATTTTTTTATATTTAACAAAAATTTTTTTTTATCCGTTTTCATATTTGCATACATAGATTAGATTATAAATTATCAACTTAACGCTTTAGGGCGACACTGTGTTTTTTTTTGGATTTTCGATCTGACAAAAAATCGATTTTCGCGTTCGAAACGCAGAACATAAATCGAAGTATTTGAATGTTGTGTCAAAAACCAGAGGGATTCTTTTGACCTTGAATGCGTATTCAGCATGCCCATAAGCACATGGTAAACATCTTCGGACACCCGTACTGAAATCATTTTTTATTGAATTTTTGTAAAGGTCATGCCATAATATAGCAAAATCTATTATTTACAATTTCGTAGATCAAATTTTGCTTCTTATGTCTTATGTTCTTACTTCAATAACCTTTATAATTCCCTCCCTTTCGAATAGTCGCTGTCCTAGACCAATTCTAAGTCATACATTTGGTCAACGATGCCTTTACGCTTTTTCTTAATATAATATTAAAATTTGTATATTCACTTCGTTTTTCTGAACACTTTATAATGTGAGTTGGCTTATATGTTTAATATTTTTCAAATTTTTTTCTCGAAATGTTTTTTTTTTAAACTCTTTATTTTCCGTATATTATATCTCTCAATTTATGTTTCTACTTTTTGAGAATAAATTATATAAAATAAATAATAAATATATAAGGTCTACCGAACCTTTTAAAAACCTTAGAACCTTAAATAAAAAAATCATCCATGTAAGAAGAGAAAGGAATAAAAAGAAAAAATGGTTTAAGCCGTGCGAACCTTCGTAATTCATCTTGGGATTCAAAATGTGTACAAGAACCAAATTTGATGCAAAAATCTTAAGATTTAAGGTTAATGTGTTTCAAAAACCACAAGGGTGCTCCAAAAAAAATTAAAAAAAATTAAAATTATTATACTGTTGGAAATTATGTATTTTATTATTGCATTTTTTAAATGTACACATAAAAAAACACCCTTTATATGTATCTGTGTGAGTATATGTGTGTATAGGAATGCATAAGAATAGAAAATGCAATGGCGGCAAGGCAAAGGCAAATGCAAAACAAGTCGGCAGTGACATTTAATATCCTTATTGTGAGCAAAGCGAATTTATTGCTAACAAAGTCGTTAAGTAGGCTAAAGTGTGTGGAACTTGAAGTACTGCGGGGGGGGATTAGAGGTGAAGAGGCGGCAGCGACTGCAAGGGAAATCGACTGAGACGGATTTGCAACTGAGTGGAAAATCGCAGCTACACCGCACTCTGCCTCATCCCTTTTCAGCTGTTCTGATGGTGAAGTTCAACTGAGCTGAGTTACGTTGAGTTACATGCGGCTAATGAGGTCGCTGCAAAATTGAATTTTGAGTCAGTTCCAAGCTAAAGATGAAGACGAAGTATTTCTGTGATTAAGGTGTTTGATTAATGGTTGAGCAGTGTCAGAGTAATGCGGTAAAATGGCAGTCAAGCTCGTTATGTGTCGGGACTCGGGTAAGCTATAGTTTACGCTTATATGCAGTACAATATCAATGTTGGAGCTTATGGAAATGTTAACGATGAGAGTTTTATTTTTTTAAATGCGTTACTAAGTTCGAAATTAAACTGAATTTTTTTTGGCATAATATAAGACCTTTATTGACTACATAGGCCGAAATAAAAAGTGGTGTGAAATTTACATATGACGAGCCACCCTTATGGATTTTGAGCCACTGTGTCCGAATAAACCGAAGTTAAAAAAACCACATCACCCGATGGTTCTGATATAACCTTAAAAAAGCTCATAAAACGGTGTGTTTTCTTTTCTCAGAAACCTAAAGTGACCTTGGATTCGAATTCAGCGGCTCAAAATCAATAAATCTGCGAGTTGTGTCGGAGCTACTACCAATAAAAAAATTTAAATTAATTCAGTCCTACTACTTTTTGATACTTGTTAAATAGTAAATAAGAAACTTTTCTTTACTTTCAGTATCTTAGAAGATTTAAATTCATTTTGAGCAGCCAAAAGAACGATAAATACAACGTCATATTCGACAAGACGCCATCTTGGTTTTTTGCCATAATTTGTTTTTTTTGTTTTTAGTTGAAACTCTGACGTTTACCACTACGGAGTCATTTTCGATTGAAGACTGCATTAAAGTTATTCAGAATTTAAATTCATTCTAAGAAGCCAAAAAAAATATAATTACAACATCATATTTGACAGGCCGCCATCTTGGTTTTTTATCTTCATACAAATAAAATATAAATCGTCGCTGATATTTCGAGATCATGCGATTTGATGCCGTTAGTGCTCTTTTTATGGAGTTTTTTAAAAAGTAAAGATACGTAATCGTTCAGCCACTAACTAAGATATAAAAAAAAACAACATTTCCGATTAGGTACATGCCATTGATAGGTTTCTATTTTTATTTATTTATTTAATTTTAAATTAGATGTTAATTCTAAATTATAATGGTTTGTAAGCCAGAGCAGCGTAAGCCTTCAGGCTGGTTAAAAAATTATTGATAGATTTCTATTGGTTTCTATTTCTATCATATTCTATTAATAAGTCATCGAAAATTTTGACTATATTTTACATTCTAGGGGCTGGCACACATTTAATAATATAACACTTTTTCAAATATACTATAAATTAATTGTATTTTTGGGTTATTAAATCTGATTCTTTATATAATATACTGCTAAAATTCATTGACTTCTGCGACGCACATTTAAAATAATCTAAAATTGCCTTTGTTTATTTTTTTTAACTTATACGCATTAAAAAAAAGCTATACATTTTTTTATTAAAATTAATTTTGTTTATTTTATGCAGTTTTTTAGACAATTAAAGGGAATAAATTCAGGAACTTAATAATTTAATACAAATTACGAAATCTTGCTGATTGACTTAAATTAAAAATATCGATTAAGATGATTTGCTTATTTATTGCTTGATTAATAGCTATCGCGAAATTTGATTGATTGCTGAATGACACGACTTCTTGTTCTCAACTCAAGGTGAAAAGATTTCACAACGTAAGCTCTACGTCATTGCTTTAAAATTATTATATATAAATAAATTTGCCGATAGCACACCGACTACAAGATACACTGTACCAACTTTATAAGCCATAATTTTATTTTTCGGAAAACTTTGGAGTAAAATTGATTTTTTTCATTAGCTGGGACAAAAAATATTTACAAATACTATATCTATTCTTTTTTCTAAAGGAGGTTTTTCATCTTCAAAAAGCGTTCAATTTGTAGATTTGTCCTTATTGCACCAACAGTTCTTAGCCAATTTTAATAAAAAAAAAAAAAAATAAAAAAATTCGTTGGATTAGAAAAATTCAAAAAATGTGACACAATCATATTTCATTGGCTTTTTTTTTTTGAAAAATATTTTGGGTAAAAAATATAGAAAAAGGGCAAATTTTCTTATAGTACAAAAATATTTTTAACACTTTTTTTAAACTTGTCTATTTATTCAATCCTTAATTAAAAACCCCTTTTTTGAGAAATGTTAATTTTTTAATATTTACCTACAAAATGAATAAACGTTTTTCTTTTTATAAATATAGTATGTTCTATTAAATATAACCAAAATGTATTATGATTTTTAATTTGACAAAAAAAAAAAAAAAAATTCGAATACGATTTTGAAAAAAAAAAAATATTAAATTTTCATTTTGTTACTTAATGAATCTATTTAATTATTTATTTTTTAAGGAGTACAACTAAGCTCAGTTGACCTTGTATTATAAATAAATAAAAATTGTATAATTTTGAGCCATGAAAATAGAGCGAGGAAATAGATATGAACTTATCCGCGTCTCGATGGGTGAACTTTTTAAAGATATGCACCGACTCACATCAAGAACACACATATGGGATAAAAAGAAGTGTTTAAAAATTAAGTTGATTGACATATTTAAAAATCAAGCTTTTAAATATTAGAGAATTGATGTCAAAAATAAATTAAAAATAAAAAAAAAATATTTAATTAATAAACTAAACGAAAAATTAAATTTAAAAATTAAAAAAAAAAATAATTTAAAATTAATAAAAAAAGTTAAAATTGTAGCAATAATTAAATTTTTATTTTAAATTTATAATTTAAAAAAATAAAAAAAAATTTTAATTTTAAAAATAATTATAATAATAATATAATTTTTTTTAAAAATTTGTAAAACTATATGTAAAATTTTTTTTTTATCCAAATGGATGAAAAAAAATTGCTTCAAAAATATGCAGTAGCTCAGTCATATCTGAATAAAAGTGAGAAGCAGCCATAGCGCGTTAAGTTTAAAAACTGAAATATAGCCAACAAAAAAATGCTTACCAATGACCTTCATCGTTAGTTTTTTTTAGTTTTTGGGGTAATTTTTGGTACATTATACAGCTAGACTTTTTGGTGAATTTTTTAAACTTCCGAATACCGAATAAAAAAAAATTGCTTCCAGAGTTTGGGTTGCTCTAGTTCATAACATTGTTGAGATCTACGCACAAACCAATAGTTAGTCTAATCAAGATACCTAATCTTTGTTGAGTCTATATGTATATCCAACATTTTAATAAACCTTTTTGCTATAGCGTATAATTATGAAGTATAAAAAAAAAACAATATCAAAACTTTATGCACAAACTTATTTATTGAATGCTTTTGAATTCGAAAATTTACAAGTTTGCGCTGAACTTTAACCAATTAAATTTGCCAAGAATTTCAATTTAATGATGATGGCCAAAAAGGAGACCGGAACTACCAAGCCAAAACGGAATCACTGGCGTAGTTCAAAACCAAACAAAAGACTTTTAAAAAGAGTTACACAACAAATTGTTAAAATTTAAAAGAAAGGAACGAGTTGGCCCCCCCTTTCACTTACTACAGGGTCAGATACGACGCTGCACAAGCAGCAAGGACAACTTTTGTGTGGCAACAAACCCTTTGATCTTTTGTTTGGCAGACCCAGACCCCAAATATACTAGCTGCTGCTGCCTTTGTATGCTACATAGGGAACGAACCTAAAGAGCGTATATATTATATATATATGTATGTTTTTATAGACATTAAAATTCATACCTACAGTTGTTGCTTTGTGTGTTGGCTGCCTTTTTGAAAATGGCTTTATGCGCCCAAAACCAATTTATTCCCTCATCCTGTTCCTGTTTCGAATTACACATAGCGTGCTGAGTGCCATAAAAGTGCTACATCAGTAACAACAAAAAAAACCAGAAAAAAAATAAAAATTTGAAACTGCAATAGAAACGACCTTAACTTCATATGGTAGCCACAATCCAGAACTCAATGGCTGCACCTTCTGCCTAGTGGACACTTCAACTTAAGCGATAGGAAGCAACTTAAATCCCAAATCATAAGCATTTAAATAATAAAATTGTACGATAATGCTTCTAGAGGTATGCTACTATATCCAGGTGTCCCTACAGGGCCAACAGCCCCAGCAGTTCCAGGGCCTTGTGGCTTATTCAAATTCTTTTTTTTTTTTATGCCTGCCCATTGAATCTGCAGTTAAGTACGGGTAAGAAGCAGGGCAAAATGCGTGCCGCATGTGGCTCGTTTGCATATGTTTGGGTAAACATATGGAACCACACCCACAGTGGATCGATTCGGCGTTTTGTATGGCAAAACGAACAAAAAACCGGAATCACTTGTTAAGTGCGCATGTAAGTATGCAATCTATTGTACAAGAGATACAGATATTTTCAATGCGGGTGGTGCGAAAAAAAGCAATGGAAAACCAGGGCGTCCAATCAGTCAAAAACCGCTTGACCACGATTCATTGCGGACAATTTGTAAGTTCTTCAGTTTGGTATATAAAATTTGTTTTTTAACTTAGAAGAATTATTAATAGTTCTGAGCTTGTCAATGCTTAATTATAGGTATAACAATTTTTGAGTTCTAAAAATCGAATGAGTCGATAACTCTTTATGATTATAAAATTTTGCATATTTTACGCTTATTTTGTCAACTTTAATGAAAAGATGGATTAAGTCTGAAATCGAGTTCTGCTCGACCTCAGCCAAACCAAAAAAAAAAAAAAACCAGAATTTATTAGCTTATTATGCTTATTAGCTTTATTATGTTGAGAATATTTAGAGTAGGGCTAGCGAGGTTTGTAGAAAAGTCAACGTTTCTTTGTTGATTAGGCTCACAACAAATTTAATAACTCTTGAGTGTTTATTTAAGGGGTAACACCAGTGTTTAATCTTCAGAAAATCAATTTTTTTTTGCTAAATTGTTAGAGAATTATATTAGAAATGATGTCCGGAAGAGTTATTTAAAAAAAATAAAATGCTTTCCCCGCTTATAAGCGTCAGGCGCATATTTTAAAATTTTAAACGGGTTTTTCTCGAAACCACTTTTTTCGAATGACTTCACGAATAACTTGGTCAATATTTATCCGATTGATTTGAAATTTTGACACAATCTTTATAACATAATTTTCTAGTGAAGGTTTTTGTGAAAATAATAAAAACAACTAATTTTTTTTTTTTTAATTTTGTTATTATACAAAAAGTTTCTTCATATATATCGACAAGTTCCGTCTAAAGATAATAGTAATCTTTTGCATAAATTTTGTGCCCTTAGCTTTTATGGTCACTTAGATCTAGATGTTTATACGGACAGAAATATAGATGAACGGACATTACTCAATTGCTATACAAGGCTTTGTAACCAAACGGTCTGCTGTGGGTAGAGATTATAGTGAATTATATTGGATCGGTTACAATCTATACAGCTTGACTATTCCTTCATAATTTTCAGTTTTCATAAAATCTTGTCGCGGCTTCGAAAAATACATTTTGTTGAATTTTTTGAAGTTATGTTATATCACAGCCATACAAAAAAAAAAAAATTAGATTTTCAAGTTCGGAGTATAGATTATGGGGTCGATGACTCCGTATCCGAGATCTAAAAAACTTCATTACGTCATAAGCTGAAAAAAGCGCTATTTAGCTATTTAGCTATTTATAGGTCTAGAGTTTGGATTCAGCCACCAAAAAATATATATTTATAAAGGCATCGTTAAAAGCCATCAAAAAAACAGTTTGGTGTTTTTGGAGGTTGTCTCGAAACCTTTTTTTGAACTTTCGATTCGGATTAAGTGGCTGAAAATCCATATGTGTAGCATTATCATATGTAAAGTTCGTAGCACTTTTTTAATATATTATTAATAAATTTTATATGCAGCTTTATATGGAACTAAATGCGAATTTGGAAGCCTTGATTGATTTATAATTTTCTATTTTTGAGTGCTTCTATGGCAAAAAAACATCCGAAGCCAGTGGATAGCAAATAAAAACTTATGATATTAGTCAAGTCTCAATATTATTATTCTAAACTCGAAAATGTTTTAGTAAGTTGCAAAAGAGGAGTCAATATAAAAAAGTAAATTCAAGACATAAACTAGATGTTAAGACGTACCTTTTGACCATGTTTAACGTTCCCCAAAACTGTGATCTGCAAGAAACAGGCAATACGTCCTGATCATTTCGGTATAAAGTCTTTGTGGTCTCACTGTTTTCTTCAAGAGGTTACACTTAAAATGGTTCTGCCTTAAATCGCGACCTAACAAGAACTGCATCTTAATTACTCACTGAGTATGAAAACAAAGAGAGTACCACACGCCAGCTAAGAAAACAACTCTCTCGCAGAAATAATGCGCTGCTTGGTGTTTACATTTGAGTTGCTGTTGTGTGCGTGTGCAAACCAAATAGAATAAAAGAAACAAGCAGTGTGTGCATATTGACGCAAAGTGGTATTTTTGTTGATTGTTGGTATTTATCGCAAGTCTGCTGAGGTAATTTGGGTTAAAGTGCAAACGGTCATACTGCTGTTTTTTTTATAAATGGTAAAACTTTAAATGTGCTTAAACGAAGTCTACATCTTCCATCAATGTTTCGCAAAAATATTTCCTACCAGACGTAATCAAGTTCCTGCATATTTCGTTTGGTTTTGGCGGCAAAACAAAACAGCTGCTCATATTTTTACAGAAAAATCATAGGGCAACACTGTTTTGTTTGTTTATCTGCGTACACGCATAAATAAAAGAGACTTTCTTAGCATTTATCAGGCATCTTAGAACTTTCTAAACTGTAAACCCAGCTACAATAACATAAATCTCAAAAAGTTTATTATTTTTGACACAAAATTTACTAAAAATGTACTATCATACAAAATGGCGTTTAAAATCTACAAATCTTTTGCTAAGACAGTTTGGAATGGCCAGCACGTTTTATTATTTTGGTTTTGGTAGCAATATGTTGTCACAACGCATTCATTTGCAGAATCCCACCGCAAAACGCGTTGGAGTTGGTCAATTAGATGTAAATGCAAGTTCCGTCAATTGCTCTTAATACTTATAAAAGTTTTGCTGCCATTTTTAGGGTTATCGTCTGGAGTTTTATTCATCCTCTAAGATCTGGCTAGGTGCGCCTGCTACAATTGTGCCTGCATGCAACAGCCACGTTTATGGAGCTATTTGGGAGATTGATCAGTCCAATCTCAAGGACATGGATGAGTAAGCTTTTAAAATTTGAATTCACTTTAAATATTGTTAAGCTTTTCAATATATGCAGACAATTAGGCGTTGCCCGCGGTCGTTATAAACCTTTAGATTTGTGCTTACTCTGCTTGGCTACCAATGAAAATATTATGTGCCGAGTCTATCAGTTGGCCTTGCAGGGCAACCAAGATTTGCGAAAGCTGGACAGCGAGTGTATACCTTACGATAGACAGCCTTCGCAGACATACCTTAAGGTGTTGATAAAGGGTGCCCTGGAGACGGGAATACCAGAGAATTATGTTGAATGGCTGCGCAGCTTGAAGCATAATGGTTATACGGTACCTGAGTTCGAAAAGTTGTTTAATTTGTCCCAAGTGCAGCTCAGATGATAACTAATAATGGTTAAATGGGATTGAGATACTTTTTTTGTGCTCTTTCCTATATATTGCTTACTACATATTCTTCACAACCTTCGGCACAAGATTTTTGGAAATTAATTCCTTTTTTTTGTCCCAAAGTTCAAAGTTGTGTGTTCTTTTTTATTCCGTGTACTCGAAGGGTCGGAAGTATTTCAGATTTGTGCAATATAGTTGACTGACAGAAGGTGGCGTGTTTTCTTTATTTTAAAATACTTGGCATCACATCGGGTAGCAAATAAACCAGATCCCTTCCGCCCTTACATACATTTAATAAACTTTACCTCAGAAACCATGAGAGCTAGAGACGCCATATTTTACAAGAAGATGCGCTTTAATCGAACGCTGGTAAAGTTTGTCCCTGCGGCGTTTCGCCGTGAGAGAATTTCGGGGCATACCCCCACACTGAAAAAAGGCAATCCGATAAAAAAATTACTGAGAATTGTTTAATTATTTTATAAGATCAGATAAAAACTTAAAAATATATATAAGCAAATATTTGAGCTCATGGGTGCCTAATAAACAAAGTGACGTCACCTTTTTTTCAAAAACCCTTTAAATGCCAAACATTTCCCTTGAATACACATACAATCTTTAACGTATCATTGCTCAAAACTTTTTTTCGAAAATAATGTCCTGGGAATCACATCGGAATTTAGGATCACAATATTACATATTTGATGCTACTTCTTGAAGGGAGGTATCTCTCTCTCTCTCAATTCCTGTTATCCCCAGTGAAACATAGGGTCTACGGGAGGTATCGCTGCAAGATAGAATCTTTATCTACAGATACTGCTAAATTAAAAATTGCGACAGAGTGTCGGAAACATTATCAATTTTCCAAGTTGTTTCTTACAGAGTTTGTCTAGGACTCGTTATGTAACCTACTTTTCGGATTGTGTCCTAGAACAAAACGTTAGCAAAGATTCTGAGCAAGCCAAAGCAATGACGTTAAATTAAATATGTAATTAACAAATTAGAACTTTTCAGGTGATGAGCATCGAGTCTGCTCTAGCAGTACCAACTAGTTCCAGATCCTCGGTTGCATTCATTTTTTGTTGTTGCCCCAACCCTGGTTTCGACGTCATACAGCATAAATCGGCTACGTATTGATATGATAATGGATTCTATAGTCCGCAAATGGCCTGGGCATATCACATAGCAGAGCTTAAATGTTTAGTTGTACACTTGGAACAGGTGCAGATGGCATAAATGAATATGGTAAATGGTTTCCACAGATACAGTGAGGACGTTTTCACTCTCAGCCTGCTTTAAGTGAATGATACTAGAGCAAAACAACAAAAGGTATGACATTAAACTCGATGAAAATGCTCTCCGTTATATGCGCACTTTAGCTTAATTAAAAAGATTTCCGAGTAACAAACAAAACGCTTGAATCATAAAAACCAGTTTTATGAAGGCAAATTTTATGGCAATAAAACTAAATCATAAAAAAGTTATACAAGTCGTAAATGATCAAATATCAAATGGCTACAGTTTTGTACACACGTAAAACATAATCAAGTAAAACGATTGTTTTTGTGCTTGTTATTTTTGCTGCTGCTAAGACATAAAGTATACGGCGTGGTGTACAGACAGCACAGTGCTGCTAAAATATGAACCATACCAGACAATGGCAGGTGCTTGCATAAACATTCATATTCTCCCGCTGTAGAGCACGTCTTGCTCACATATTCGGTAACCACATCACACCCAAAATGCTGCAATCTCTGCTGCGCTTTTTATAGGGGATGCCACCTATTCAGTCCGTCCATTTGCCACAATTGGCATGCCAATGCGGCCGCCGCAAACATTGCGGGCATAATCGAGCAAAGTTTGAGAATCGCAGAGGAGGCCGCGGCGAGTGTTGCAAAATGCATGTGAAACCACAAAATTGTGGCAAGACGTACAAAATAAAAGCAAAGGTAAGCAGTGTAGAAGGTGGCTGGCCACAGGTGGGGAAAGATATGGTTTAGTATACAAGTGTATAACTTGATCCGCCATTTATATTCACTAGGACTTTGCATTTAGCAAAGTAAAATGAAATAGTTTTTGATTTGGCGGAGAGGGGCAGCATATGAAAAGTTTTCAAGTGTTCGCTAAAAATTGTAGATATTGAAGAGTAGCTGGGCGGGAATTTTGTACCGTCTACTTATTTTAAGGGTATTAAGCAGAGCTGGGCAAATGGAGAGCGGTCTGCCGTACAAAAACCAAAATGCACGAACAAAACGGTGCCCGTTTGGGCTATGAGCTGCCCAGCTCTGGTGTTAAGTTATACAGTTCTAGATTAATATAAAATATTTAAAATTAAGGATACTTTGATAGCTATGAGCTTTGATATTTTCTGGTGCATTTTTGGCTATATTTAAGGAGAGAGCTATACACGGCAATATCAATAATGAAAATGTGATACAGTTGAGGCGGTGCCCGACAGTGTAATAAACAGCACCGGTCCCCCCACCCCCCGCAATCGATTAACCGTTTTTTCTCCCACACCCCTCAATATACCAACTTGAAACTTACCCTGTATACTCTAAATAACTTCTTTGACGTAACATTCGAGTTTCATCAAAATCGGTAATAATGTACAGAACTTATAGGTATAAATATCGAATTTCACCAAAAAAAAATAAATTCCAATTGGAAAGTTCTAAGAAGTAATATGCAGGAAACATTTTTTCGAGACAAAAGGTACAGGGCATTCCACTGTCAGGCACCGCCTCGACTGTAACACATTTTTAATTATAACTTTTGTTGTATTTGAGGAATTTCAGATCAAAATATTGAACGGTGTAGCAAAAAACGGCGAAATTTTACTAGGGGGTATGGGGAAGATGTTGACATAATACAAGGGTTTGCGGACCCTGGATCCGCGCCTGTATAGGACCATGCATTTTTCGACAGTTTTGAAGTTGAAGCTGCACCCAAAAGATTATTGTGTTTTACAGCTTTCGACCATTCGTCAGTGACTAAACTACTGCATATTGTTGAGCTATATTTTCTTCTCACCATATTGAAGTTAACTTTTGAAGGTCTGCATCAAATATGCCCTCACTTAAAGTACAGCTTATACAATTTTATTGGTTACGCATAAAAGAGATTTACGTAAGTAAAAAAATGACTACTTTGCGCTTACCTGTTGTGAAATAAATTATTTTTTTTTTTTTTTTTTTTTTTTTCTTTTTTTTTTTTTTTTTTTTTATTATAAAAAAGGTTGTATATTATGTAATTAAACTAGTTCCCTACTACCAATCTTGGCAGCTTAACCTAGATGTACATTAAAAAAAAATGAAATAAAAACCAATTATAATCTAAGGGTTCTACATACGAAAAACAAAAAAATAATATTTACAGAATGTGTATATACATATTTATATGTGCTTTTAAAACGTTTAAACTTATTTATAGGAATCGCAAAGGAAGGTCCCCTGGATGGCACCTTTTAAGTCTTCTCTTTCTAGCTCTCAAGGTCAGCCGCCTTGCAAGCGCATTTGGATGTATTTCAAGGCGTTCGACGTATTTTTGAGCTTGTGACTGTATGACGTCGCCAACTTTAGGGATTTTCAGATCCCTTTCAATATCCCTTGTGCGCATGTACCAAGGAGCATTGGAAATTTTTCTGAGGATTTTGCTTTGCGCCACTCTAATTTTGCTAATGTGGGACTTCGCAGCAATGCCGTACACTTGCAGCGCATACTTCCAGATTGGGCTCAAAATGGAATTGTATATGGTGACCTTGTTGGAAAGGGATAGTTTATTTTTGGGGGAAAGCAGCCATGCTATTTTCTTAGCTCTGGCAAAAACTGTTCGCTGAACCATCGTTATATGCCTTTTGAAAGTAAGACTTCTGTCCAAAATTACACCCAGGTATTTATGTGCAGGCTCATGCTTGAGAGTGGATCCCAGCATCAAAATTCCGGGGCATGATAGTCGTCTTTTGGCGAATGTTACACATGCGCATTTGCTGCCGTTGATTCCTATGTTCCAATCTAAAGCCCACTTTTCGAAACTACATACGTATTGCTGCAAAGCCTCCGTGGCAATGTCAATTTCCAAGTTTCTCGTCAGCACTGCAGTGTCATCAGCGTAAGTAGCAATGAGAATATTATCCACACCAACTCTTGTAACTGCACCAGACGTAGGCATATCTGCAGTATAAATTGAGTAAAGAGTAGGTCCTAGCACACTGCCTTGGGGAACACCTGCACAGATTGGTCGCTTTCTGGATTTTGCTCCATCGACCACGACACAAAAGGACCTGTCCATTAGAAAGCTGTTGACGAGCTGGAAAAGTTGAGGAGTCAGACTGCTCTTTAATTTGCTAAGCAGGCCATCATGCCACACCCTATCAAAAGCTTGCTGAATATCCATGAACACAGCCACTGAATACATTTTATACTCCATGGCCTCCAATGCAAAATTGACAACACGGTGTAGTTGTTCTGGAGTACCGTGACTTTTACGAAAGCCAAACTGCCACTTTGGAATTGCTTGCGAAACGCTTTCGAGTTGGAGAATTCGGTTTAGAATAACCCTTTCCATCATTTTACCCAGGGCAGGGAGGAGACTGATTGGCCTATAAGCGTCGACTTCAGTGGGCTGTTTCTCTGGCTTCGGTATCATCGTTATTAGCGCAGACTTCCAGATATTTGGAAAATGTCCCAATTTAAGTATGCTATTGAAAAGCAGAACGATGAAAAGAAGCGCTTTTGTTGGAAGAAGCTTAAGTGTCCTGTTATCTAAGCGGTCTTCGCCTGGAGATTTTTTAGCCTTTAGTTTTTTGATCTGCAGTTCCACCTCCTGAAGGGTGACTGGGTTCGTAGGCAACGACATTTGAAATGGCGTCTCCAACTGCATTCGAACATTCGTTCGCATGACTTCCGGCGAGAGATTAAGCGGTTTAAATCTTTCCTCTAAGCTGTCAGCAAAGATTTCAGCCTTCTGCAGACTGGAATAACACCAGCCACCTGCTGGGTCCTTAATTGGGGCTTTCGGGATTGCCTGCCTCTTGATGCGATTTGTAAGCCTCCAAAGAGAATAGTTGGCAGATAAATCGGGGCTTGCACTATCCAGCAAGCGGTCAAATGAATCTTGCTTGTATTTTACAAGGACCTTTTGAAGACGATTAGACAACCTCCTGTAGATCTGATGGACACGAACGTCTCCCGTTCTTGCGTATTCCCTTCTGACTCGTCGTTTTAGTTTTATAAGCTCGGAAGCAATAGGAGGCAGTGGATCTCTTCGATTCTGACTTGGTAAACACTGAGTCTTGTTAGCGGCGTACGACGCGGCCTGTGAAATGTTGCTCATGAAGATAGAGACTGCATCTTCAATATCGTCTGCGTTGTTAATTTCCATATTAAGATTCAATCTTTTATCCAGATCAGATTTAAAAGCTTCCACAGAAGAGCCGAACGGCAGCATATGTTGCTTCCTGGGCTTAAATTTCGGTGTTTGATGCAGTGTTGCTAAAACTGGCAAGTGATCCGAAGAAAGTTCATATAGCATCTTTACTGTAAACTTATTCCAAGCAATACCATTAATGATGAAAAAATCCAGAGCAGAGGGGACAAGCCGAGTGTTATACGAGTAAAACGTTGGCTCACCAGTGGCTAAAATTTGGCACGAACTACTAGTTATGGCCTCTTGCAAACGATTTCCACCGTAGCACGACCTTAAGTTACCCCACCATGGGTGCTTTGCGTTAAAATCGCCGCCGGCGATGAATGTGTCACCCAAGGTGATTATAAGTTGATCGAAGTCGGCCTTTGTCCAATGTTCTTTGGGTGGAAGGTATAAGGACGCAATCGAAACGTCGCCGCCATGCATGGGCACATTCACACTCGCAATCTGCACTTTCATATTTGAAGTAGGCTCATTCTGTGAGTGCGCAATCATAGACCTAACGATAACTGCAGAACCACCTTTAGAGTTACCACTGGGATGATTAGCATAGTATTGATCATAACCGGGTAGATATGCTTCTTGTCCAGAGCGCATATGAGTCTCCGTAATCAGCATAATGTCAATATTGTTGGCACTAAGAAAAAGCCTAAGTTCTTCGTTCTTTCTGACCAGTCCCCGTGCGTTCCATAATCCGATTTTTAGATCAGGATTATTCATTTTGATATGAATTTGTTGACCAGGTCACGAAAGGCTTTATTAGATTCCAACGTTTCCTGAATTAGTTTGAACATTTGGTCCAATCTGGAATTAATATCCTGAATAGCTTTTTCAAACATGCTAAATTTTTTGTTTAGCCCTTGATCTTCTACAAAGTCTCTTGGCTCTGGCATATTTTGTTTTGCAGTTCTATTGAAGTTTTCACTATTATTATGTCTAGCCATGTCAGCATAGGAGAAACCGTTTTTGACGACGGAGTCAGAAATAAAGTTAGAGTTCGAGGTGAATTGGTTGTTTATCCTGCTGGGAGGCGAAGGTCCATTTTTTGACAATCTTACTCCTGGCTTAAGTTTTTTAGCTAGATCCATTCTGACTTTACAACCTTTAAAAGAGGAAGCGTGATCGCCGCCACAATTTGCACAAATATTGGTCTCGCTCATTCGCAGCTCGCAGAAGTTAGAGCCAGTGGGGTGATCACCCGAGCATTTACCGCAAACTGGCTTCTTAAGACAGTAGTTGCGAGTGTGGCCAAAATCTTGGCATCTGAAACATTGCACCAGTTCTTTGTTATGATGCGATCGCATCACTGTAACCCTATGTCTGCCTATATGGCTTATTTTAATAGCGTCTGCTACGTTAGGAGTCTGCTTAAGGTTGACATAAAACATATTTTGTCTTGTTTTAGCATTTTTTATTTGTTCGTCATCCTCTTCGTTAATTGTTATGCTACGCCAATCGTGTTTTCGAGGGCAGTAGATGTTGAGTACCTCAAAACCTCTATCTGTAAAAGCATTCGTAATCTGTTCTTTGGGAACATTGGGATGTATATCCTTGATCAACAGTCTATATGGCTTGTTTTCCCTAAGCTGATGATGCCAGAATTCACAATTGTGCTGCGTTAGCACTTTTACTACAGCTCTAAATATTTCGGAGCTTTTAGCATAAATTCGCATAACGCCAGATTGGGATGTGCGAACGTCAATTTCATTGGAAGGAATAACCGAATTAAGCACCTCCTCAAGTTTTTCAAGCTGGATAACATGTGGCACACAAATAGGCGGAGGCTTAGCAGTTGAGCTTTTCTGTTGAACAGAGTAAGCCTCGTTTGATAGATCGGGACAACTACCTTGGTCATCCATTTCCATGACAGCCTCAGCTTCCTCAGCAAGAGCAGCAAAACGATTATTCTGACGTGACGCTACAGCATTCTTGACATTAGTGCGCTTATTTACAATATTAACGGGTGTCGGCTTAGCTTTAGCTATAGTTTTTGTCGCCTTCACTTCTCTTTTCTGCTTTCTGCGAACAGAAACCAGAGGTAATTGGAAGGAGCACGAGTCCTTTACTGAAGCCTCATTAATAGGCTTAAGCTTTGATACTGAAGCTGCAAACGAGCATATACTAGCCGTTGTTGCGCTTGAAGTTGTGTAAGTTAAAAAAGAACTTACAGTAGACGACGTGCAAGTTGTCGTCGTAGTTGTCGCTTGTGCACTGACTGAAGACAGCTTAAAATCCCTTATGAGTTGAGAACGAAGTTCCGAGGGAGATTGACCAGCTAACAGTTTCATGTTCTCAAACCCAGGCAGTTTTTTCCTCTTCTGGGAACTGGAAAGTGGGTCCAAATCCATTTTTGAGCAGTCAGCAAAACTTTCGTCGCGGAAAGAATTACCCTGTTAAAGTTGTATTTAATTGACTTCGATGCAGAAGCCAAATTGAATGATACGAGCACGGTTCTCTGACCCCTCGTTTGCGACTGCGCGCAGGCCGAGGGGTATAGTCTTGCCCTATAGTGAGAGCACGCAATAACCGTTTAGTTCGATTTTGAAATACAGTGTGTACAAACACGAAAAGAGAGTACACACATGCACAATGTGTACACACACGGTATTTATATACACACGCGGACAGTGTGTACACACAACACTAGGAGAAAATAAAAAGTGCCAGCGGAGTCTTAATAAATTTGCACTGTCACTGCACAACTTTTAGTTTTGTTTTTTGTGTTTTAATTGCTAAAACTTATTGACCCACATAAATATTGGTGTTCGGGAATGAAATAGATTATGCCACTAATGTGGACTTGTCCATAAATTAAGATTTTTGTAAAATTTAACTTTTCACAACCGAAGAAAAATTTCTCATGTCCACACACGTGTTAGCGCTGCCAACTCCGACCGATGAATGAAATAAATTATTACAATTAATTTCTGTCATTTGTTTTGCTTTTTAGCGCTTACAATTCACAACTCGTTGAAGCAATGATTGCATGAATATGCAACTTTTTACCGGCATTATTATTTTTTGTATCTTATTATTTTTGTGCTTTGTTGAATATTAAATTCCAGAATCTTTTAGACTGAATACAATTTAGTAAATGGTAAATGGTCCAATATACTGACAACATCTAACATCTTTCTACCATTTAGAAAGGTAGCAAAAAAAATAAGTAAATTTGGAAAATTTATTAAAAATGCTTTTTAAAACTTAAACATCAATTTATTTTATCAGTTGATTTACAACATCAACTATTAGTAATGAAGGGTTTTATGAATTTCGAATGGTAAATTGCCAGTCTATTTTATTGACATTGTTTACGTTTTTGCAGGAAATACCAAAAATCTGAGGTGCACAAAGAATTTACCGAGTAAATTGTCATCGGGATGCTATATATATATTTGTTCCTTGATATATTGGCCTTTCTGGGCACGTTTTTGTAGCGAGACACTTGCTATACAAGATCAGACGCCCGTTTTTAGCCGCGCCTAACCTGGTAAAGAGAAGCTAAAGATTGCTCTTTTCTTCAGTATTTACGCTGGACCTTACCGGCTTGGGATGCAGTGAGCCCCCTCACTACGACAAGGTGGCAATACCCGAGGAGGCTATAGGAAAGGGACACTATAAGATAGACACATTTCCACAAGATGTTGGAAGATGTTGAAATTGTCGGTACAGCAAATTCATATGTAACATCTTCGACAAAAGATGTTAGATGTTAAATGGCTCATAATTCTACTGCCTTAGAATCCAAGGAGTAGGTAACTTCTCTGCATAACCTCGAATTTCAATCCGCTATATCTTCAGCTTAAGAAGAAGTGAACAAAATAGCTTTATAGCATTTGAAATTCTAATAACTTTTGAGTTTCAGTTATTGGCAGGATATAGTTGGTTTACTTGTAAGTTTACCAGAGAATGATGCATCATAACGAAAAAGTTGCAGCTCTTAAATGAAGCGAAGTAAATTTACAATTAGGTCTTTCCTTTATACTTTGGAATTATATTACTTGATAGATGTTCGGATGGTTAATTATATGCATAAAGCAGTTCTAGACGGATATATGTTTAATACGGCTGTTGTACTCAGACTACATAAAAAGCGTGCTTATTGTTTGAAGGGCCAACTAGTTAGAGGCTTCTATATAGAAATCGGAAAGCACCAAGCACGAAACCTATGACTTTTTCTGAATTAACGTAGTTTGTGAATGTTTATTAATTTTTTTTAAAAAAAGATGGCGTACGTTAAAGATGTGCGCGGACGACGATTTTTAGACCGATCTGTCCTATGGGAGCTATATGATATAGTCAACCGGTTTTCATCAAGAGATTCGGAGCTCTAATGAACTTACGACTGCGAAATTTGGTTACGATATCTTCACAAACAAACGAAATACAACGAATTTTGTTAAAAAAAACCGATTTTTTGACCGATCTGTCCTATGGAAGCTATATGATATAGTCAATCGATTTCGATCAAATTCGGTACAGTGACTGGGAACTCCCCTGACATAATAACGCATCTAATCTGAAAATTTGGTTGCTCTAGGTCTTACTTCTCTAGTCACCCCGACCATACTTTGGGTAACTTTGGAGGGTCTCCGACGTCTCCTTCTGTATGTTACATACATTTTCGGCTTGCACAAACTTAATATACCCTTTGTACCATGCGGTACAGGGTATAATAAAGGAGTAACACGCGGCCCTGATTATTTTGTTGCCTACTTCGAAGCGTCTTGCTTTTTTACCTTCTGGGCGTTGCACATATTAACTTTCCTATACGAACTAAATGCAGCACCAACCTTTTGGTAACTGGTTCAAAAACAACTCCAATTACATGAAATAAATTTAAAAACTTTAAATCAACTCAATTGTTATACAATAAACTGTATCCCAAGCAAAGCTGGCAAGTCTTAGTTCAACTGTTGCTCATATCGATAAGAGTGTAAATTTTAAGGATTTGGGGGTGTCAATAGCAGTGCAGTCTCGGAGACATTCCCTTACGCACACGCACAGAACATTACAAAATATATGGTCAAACATAAGTAACCATAAGGACATGGATATCCACCCAATGCTGCTTCTCACGCAATTGAGATTGCAAAGCAATCGAATTGAATCGAATCGAGTCGAGTCGAAGTTGAGCTTGAATTGTAGGGTCTAGGTTGGTTGTAGGGAGCGGCCAATAATTGTTGGTGTACGTGTGTGTTGTATATGTATGTCAATAATGGTCATTAGGGCGTTTTAAAGCTGCTTGTGTCTGAAACGGTTACTTTGACACCATGACAATGTCTGCGACATTCCCTGCCAGAAACGAGTATGTGAATAATCTTATCGCTATCGTAACGCCTTTGACAAATTGCAGGCGCGCCTTGTTCAACTTCTAGTATTTGCTCCCATCGACTTATAAAGATTGCGTCAAAGCAAATCGCACGCAATAAATCAGCTCAGTTGAGCAGACCATCCAGAACCAACAGAAAACTGGAGTGAAAAGAAAAGCTTGCACTCTTCGTTGACAGACTCAAAATGGCACACAATGAAGTTGGAACAAAATATAAGAAAAAACTTGGATGAAAAAAAAAAAATAACAAAAAGCAAATAGATGTCGTCCAGCCGCAGTAGTTTGCCTAATGGTATAAAAAATGTATTTCAATCTATTTGATTTTGTCTGTTTCTGTCGCTGCAGGGGTTGGGAGCAGCTCGAGGTGCGGGCTTGGGAGTTGGACTATAGGTAGTTGCCGCTGTCAGTTGGAGTCGCTGCGCCAAAAGATTTATGGCCTTTGCGGTTTAAATTCGTTGCTGCAGGCACATAAAATACATACATGGCCCCAAAAAAAAAAGGTTTGCCGTAAAACTTAAATTTTGTTTCTGGCATGTGGGAGAGCTGGATTTCCAATATTCGAGCAACAGTTGCGGCCCCATGTGTTGTGGATCATTAGAAAATGTAAGCACTTAAAGTTGAAGCAAAACTTATGAGAATTTAGGTTGTTCAATAAACTGATAAACTTTTATAAGCCCTACAAATTTCATTCCAATAGGCTGGCAAATTTGTGTAATCAATTTGTTATAAATAAGCGAAAGTTTAAGGTTCTTCCGTTTAGGGTTAATTCGAATGCAAAAACTTTACCCAAATCATTTGACACGCCAAGTTTAATATCCTGATAGCATCGTTTATTTGTTATAAAGAGGTAGGGTTTAATTTCCTACCCAAATCAGCGTATTTAATTTAAAGAGCGCAAATTTTGAACGAAATTTTATAAAATTTTGTTCAAATTATAAACAGAAAATTACTGGCAGAAAAACTTTACGAACGAGTTAGTTTGTAGTTAAAGCAAAGAAATTTTTTTATAAACCAATGCCAAAGGATGTTCTTTATTCCGAATTTAATCAGACATTTGATTCTTTATAAACTTTTTCATATCTTTTATTTTAAAATGGTCTCCCCTTATTTAGCGCTTATATTTCAACTTGCTATCTTTTTTTGATATCCTATCATCCAAATATACATTTACGCAGGCAAACATTTTTCTTGAAATTGTATATTGGAAAGCTGAATGCAGGTTACTCCCACTGATTTGAACTATCTTAATTTATTTTTATGAATTTTGTATTATATTTTTATATTACATTTTTAGATGCGGGTGGTTCAACCATATTATTCTTTAAGAGAAAGTAGGGCTTCACCCACTGCTTGAGTTTTTCATATTTCTTTCCAGATTAGAATATTTCCTGTACTTTCCTAAATTTCTTAATTATTCATTCGAGTGTCTCCGCTCGACTTTCATACCCCACAAAGGCCTCAATGTCAACTGGAGTTCTTTTTTGGAATAGGATCAAAAGTATACTTTCAGTAGCTTGAACGAAGCGGTAACGTGCGGTCCGTCCGACTGAGAGGAGCCCTATATACGATATATAATCTCGAGCAGCGCTACGCTTTTAAATTCTACATCGAACTCGGAAAACACGCAACGGACACCCTTGGAATGATAAAGGAAGTCTACAGGATGCTGCTATGATCCGCTCATTAGTATTCGAGGGGTATAGGCTGTTCCGAGAGGGACAAGAGGTCGTCGAAGACAAACAGCGAGTAGGTCACCCATAAACTTTAAGGATTGATAAAAATGTGACCAAAGTAAAGGGGTTACTGAACTCTGACGGCGCATAAACAATCGTTTGATTGTTATTGAGTTAGGATTTTTTTTACGAATATACATCCAAAAAATTGTTACCGAAGATGTTGCCATCCGAAAGAAGTGCGTCAAATTTGTGCGCTGCTGAACGCCCCTAAAATCCAGATCTGTCACCGTCGGGCAAAGTCCTTTTTCCTCGGCTTAACCAAGACCTCAATGGAAACCGATACAACTCCATAAAAGCCGTCCAAGGGGGCGTGACGGCAGCTCTGAAGATCATTCCGGAAAGCCAGCTCCAGAAGGCCTAAGCGCACTGGGAATCGCGTTATACGCATTGTGTTCTGTTTCCAGGACTACAAAGGATTTGAATCGATTAAAAATTTTAATTAATTAATTCAGACCTAGTACTTTTTGATCCTAGCCTGTGGGAAGCATTTAGACAACTCTATGTTCCTGTGGTATACCCAAAAAGTAAGAAAACATTACCATTTTTATTTGTTTTAGTTTCTCCACAAAAAGTTTTACAATCTAAAACTGTTATATTTTCACCTATAACTTTTGAGGTTTTAATACGAAAATTAATAATTTATGCGGCGTTATAAGCACCAAGGAGTATAGTATGTTTAAGTCGACAATTTGGGTTTTGAGTCTCTTATTGTCTCCCAGATACTTTTGTTCACACGGGCAGACGGACGTGGCTATATCGGCTTTATGCTGATTAAAAAGATAGGTACACACTTTATAGGGTCGTGGTAAAATCTTGAAAATTAATAAATGCATTTAATTCAAAGTAAATAATAAAATTGTTCAATTTGGATAAATAGCTTAGTTGCTAAAGTAATTAAATTTTTAAAATAACTTCTGGCAACACTGTTTGAGGAGAGGATATAAGGTGTTTTTTTATTTTTTATTTTGAGATACAGACTATATTTTTTACTTAGATCTAGGAATTTAGAAATAAAATCTAGAATCTGGAATCAAAGCAACAAGCTGTCTTTAGAAAGAATATATAATTCATGAATACGACTGCACTTTAATTGGGTCACCCTGTACTTTAATGGAAGTAGCTATGCAACAAAATAAATGCTCTCCATACAAGTTCCAGCGTAAAAGTTGAACTAATTACGAGTTATGGCACACATAAATGCAGTCAGATGACAAACTTGCTACACGAAGTACTTCATAATGCTCATAATCCTTAACTAGGTCCTTGTTGTCTTTCGACAATATAAAAAGTGACATATAAAATGTATAAAAATTTGTATTATTGCAAGAGAGTGACTATAAATAAGTGCAAGTGCCGTGCCCAAAGACTTGGCCCAAGTTTAACGAGTTTCTGCAAGCAGTCTCAGCTATTATCTACCAAGCGCGACTGACTCTAATGTGACATTTATGGGAGCAGAGCGACAACGTCGTATGTGAAATTCTGAGGAAAATTACAAAGTGCATTTTTCACTTGTCGCGAAAAGAGAATAAAAAAGTTTCTGGGCGAGGGAATAAGGAAAACTTGCGCACAAATTATGAGACATCATGCACATATTCCTTGTCATACCTAAGCTTTTTGTCAGCTCAGGGTGACGTCCTTGACTGGCTCAACAGGTCGCACTTTTACTGCGAGAAAGTAAAAATAATTTTAGTCCCATCTGAAACCAACATTCTCAAGTGACTGCAACTATGTTTCTTTTGAGTGTTTGACTTTATTGGATTGAAGGATTTTATACTGTCTATAAATAAATGACGGCAAGCAGGGTTTAAACTAATTATACATTTGGGGAATTTGCAGTTTGAAATACAGTCGTAGTCTTCGATTATACATTATTTCAAAATTGGTTTTAAAAGAAAACGACTTGAAACCACCAATTTCGGTATAAGACCAGAGCTATTGCTGATTGAAAAAGCCGCAATCTTTTTTTTAATTCAGTTTTTAAATTTTTGTAAACTAAAAACGAAAGGAATAAGACGAATTTTCGAAAAGTCAGAGCCAATACTCGCTATGACTTAAATTGAGGGTTATTAAAGTATGTTAAAAATTTGTTTTAAAACTAACAGTAATTTTGTTTTTGGAATTCTAAATTTTTGAAAATCCAAACTCGAAATCTCTGCCATCAAGTAATTAATTATTAAACTTTTTAGAGGTATTTAAAAACAAATGTATCAATATGAAGTTAAAAATTCTTGATGATAATCAAAATAGTTTAATTTAGCAATATCCAAAATTGATAATATTTTCTGAACAATAGCAAAACGATCTAACATAAAAATCAAACGAAATTAAAAGGTTGCCGGTTTCGAAAATGTTTCATTCAAATTTAATATTTCCAACTAAAGGGGTCTACGCAGCACGAAATATTTCGCACGGAATGACAAAACTTCATATAAAAAAAATATCCCAAATGGGATTCTCTCTGGGGCTCTCAGTTATTTTGATTCTATGGGTCATTCTAAGTAGCTTTGTCCAAGAAATCATCATCATCCTAGCATCACAGTTCGGGGTGAACCATTGGTTCCCAAGAACCTATAGGTCTAAAACGAATTTCGAGTCGGCCACTTTTTCAAAATTGTTTTTTTTTCACAATTTTTTGGGGTCGAAGAATCCATTTTTGACATCTATTTTTAATTTTGAGCGCCGCCGTAGGGCGCTTTTATGTATTTTTTTTTTATTTTTTTCGGTTTTTATTTTATTTTTTTTTTGGAAAAATTACAAAATGTTGCGAAAATCGACGAATACATATATTTTCTTATGTATTTTGACACTTTGAATCCGAATCCAGAATTGGGCCAACGGTTCTAGGTTTTCTCCTAACCTCAAAAAACACCATAACATTTTTTTTGAGAGTGGTATAAGTTTTGGATTTTTTTGTGTTCTCTGAACCCGAATTCGTGGTCATTAAAACCCCAAAACCCACCCCCCAAGATACATCTATTTAATTCGGATTCAGTGAACCCAAAGCGTAACATGATCTGGCCTCCGAGCTTAATCTCATAACAACGCATAATCTTTTTCGAGTCCTGATGTCCGACGATCTTTTTTATTTGTCAATTTAGAAGTGGTCGCAGAATTCGAATCCGATGTCTCAAAAAACCCAGCAAGTAAGGATTCCATGATAACCACTAAAATAACTAGTTTTATGGGGTTCTTTTGGGGTTATGACTGAGCCCCGACGTGCTATTTGACCTCGAACTTGGATTCAGCGACCCCAAAATCAGTGGGAAAGCATAGACTTGGATTCGAAAGTAATTATTTTTTTTTTTTTGTGTTATTGAAACTGTTGCTCTGGCTGTAGTCCTTTTATAATCTATAATTAATTTCTTCTTTATAATTATATAAATAAGATAATAAATTTATTTTTTTTACTTTTTTTTTGTAGATTAACATAACTAGAGTATTAGAAAACAAGTCTTAATAATTATCTTAAAAAGTTTTTTACTGCATTGGCCATGTTTTCCGCGCTTCGTAATCAACAGTTAGGAATTGACTTTTTCCACAAGCATGCTGAAAAAATAATGTATTCAAAATTATTATAAAGTAATTACTAAAACTAGGGGGCTCCGCCCACTGCGAAGACAACCAGCGTACGGTCTTCTTTATTCAATTATAATCATCCAGACCATAATATTCCCTGTACTGTTCTTTAAATCCATAGTACATGTATGCATGAATGCTATAGTCGGTCCAGCCCGACTTTAAAATACCCTGTACTTTAAAACACTATAACCTTCATCTTGTTGCAATAAAATATTAATGCCATCAAATATTGAAAAAAATGTGAACAACATATCTCTAAAAAGCTAACCCACCGGGCTAGTGACGTGGATAAGTTCATCACTGTCTTTTTTTTTATAGAATCTCAGTCGAAAACCACTACGTCTGACGTCCACATTTTTTTTGCCTGATATTTTCTACAGAAATATGTTTCTCTTATCACCCCCACAATTGCTTCAAAATCCCATCAGCTTCCTGAACCACTTTGATTAATATATAATATTTAAACACAGAGTACACCAACCTGTTGCTCCATTAAAGGCGCTGCACTGGCCGGTAGCTCCAGTCGCAAAGGTTTTTGCGTTTTTGAATCTCTTATCCTTAACAACACCTCCTCTGCTTCCTTAATAAAGTCTTTTTTTAAATTCCCCACGACAATCACCAAAAGCTGCAAGTTTTGGCAAGCGCAAAGAATCTCCAGCATTGCTTCCGATACATCCACATTGCTCGTCATCCAAATGGAAAGCTGTTCCAGCTGTGGCAGCTTTGACAGCAGAGCCACCGTCTCCGAAGTGCTACAAAAACATTTCAGCTCTTTCAGCCTTTGTTGCCGCGTTATCTGCTGTGCTTCCTGCAAGCTAAGGCTACCCCCATCTATAACTAGACATTCTAGCTGGGAACGCGTTGCTAAAGATCCAAGCAGTGGAGCAAAGGAGCCACTAGCACGTATGCCAAAGTGTAGAAGTCTGCTGAGTTTGCGTAATTTGGCCAAGTGGTTGTATGCTGAAGATTCGGCAGCCTGACCGAATTTTAGCTCTTCCAAGTTTTGACAGTGTGGCACTAAGTCGTTGAGATTCTTCGGAACAAGCGCATAGGAAAGATGCAGTGTGTGTAGCTTGGGATTTAGCTTGCACACTTTAGCCAAAGTTTTTGGGCTCATTTGGGGTACGTTTAAATAGAGTTTTTTTAGATGTTGAAATTCGCACAAGCTTTCAATACTGTGATCTAGAAAAAATTTAACAGAATTTACTTAAAAGTTTTTATTAACTTAGAAAATCCAGCGCACTTACCATATCTAGTATCAATTTCCAAGCTACTAAGTTCGCTTAAATCCTTTACAGCAGCTAAAATTCGCTCCAATGGCTTTATAAAAGCAGAGTCTATTCTTATAGTTTGCTTTAGGATTAAACTTTTTAAAGCTACCATGGCTCCAAGTGTCATACATAATGTATCAAAACAATCTGTATAGTGCAGTGCACCATGACTTTTGTAAAATCGCAAACAAAGATCGAAATAATCTACATCGATGCTTAGTGTCTTAACATTTTCACAAACGATACAAAACGTTATTAAATCGTTTTTAGTTTTGCCTTCTTCAATTGTAAAATGTTGAAAATTCTTGACATTATTTTCTATAAAAATCTGACGAAATCGCGTGCAACTTTGTGCAAAATGTATCTGATCTTCAACCGAAAGATATTGCAATATGTAAGCAAAACAATCGTTGTGTAAATCCAAAATATTAAGGCAGCTCATTTTGGAACTTACTTACTTACACCTTGCTTGCTCAATCGAAACTGAATACATTTTCGTGTAAACCAGTGGTCGGCAAAATATACATATGCATTTTTTTTTTGCGCTTGTATTGAACATTTTCTGCCGCTGTGACGTATTTCGACGCTGACGTCGCAAAGCAACAGACACGAAGTTGCTTGTTCATGACTTCGGCTCTTGCTTAGAGAGCATGCTTGCTCTCTCAACGCTAAAGCGCTCTAGCATTAATATGCCGTGGCTTTGATGCTGTGTGGCAGAAAACACAAAATCAGTTTATGTTTAGTTGGCTGCAAGCTTAGATCGCGCTACGCAAATTATTGATTTTAAAAAGGACAAAATGTTCAAAGAGGAATGGAAAAAATCAATAATTTGCGTAGCGCGATCTAAGCTTGCAGCCAACTAAACATAAACTGATTTTGTGTTTTCTGCCACACAGCATCAAAGCCACGGCATATTAATGCTGGAGCGCTTGAGTTTTGTGAGAGTAAAAAAGCAAGCACGCTCTCTAAGCAAGAGCCGAAGTCATGCACAAGCAACTTCGTGTCTGTTGCTTTGCAACAAGAGCATGGCAACGCCAGAGAATTAGCTGAGAGTTGTTCAGTACAAAAATCACGCACACATGCATGTGTTTTGTGTACAACACAGTACGTGTGAACTCCAATCCCATGGGATTGGGCCGTGCCGACCACTGGTGTAAACAAATGTTAAGACACGTTGTTATAGAGTGTATGAGTAATAACTTGTTCTCTGTGCTTCCCCATAGATTAGATACTCACGCCGCCGCTTACCGGTGAACTTGTTGTTCGCAGAGAGCGGCATAAAACTGACCTAGCTCAATCTTAACACACACTCTCTCTATACTCGTACAAAGCAGAGAGCAATGTGCATTTGTTATAAGGTTTTTTGAAATGTTGTAGTAGCTTGGGATAGGTTCGGCTTTTGAATTGATTGTGGTGACGTGGCTTTTGTACAAAATCCATAGCATTTGCGAAATTAATCGGAGCCATGCGAATATGACGTGGTGTTCAAGTTACGCTTACGCTACATGGTGTTATAGCGGAATAATGTGAAATTCCCTTTGTAGAAAAAATTTACAAATTGGTGTAAAAATAAAACTATTTAAAAAATTTGTGTTCTTAGTATATGAGCATTTCCACGAACACGAATGCGTTAGAAAACTTAAATATTTTTGTTCTTTTTGATAGTGCTATCGTTGTAGTATATTTTAAGAGGTAGGTGCTGTAGATGTGAAGATTACAAAATATGGACAAAAAACATGGCATGCCACAAATATGAAAGTAGTAATACAAAAATTTGAGAAATATTATTATTTTTAACCAATTAATTTCATAACTTATTTAGAAAATTGTAGATTCCTTTTAAACTTAGTTATAATTAAATATTTGCATTAGCACTTACATTAGCAAGATTTAGTCTTAATTTTGGCAATTAGTACCCAAAGTTACATTAATACTAACAAAAGGGACATTCCAATTTTTTATCATATGTACAAACGAGCTACATACTTATAAATTCAAAATCTTAAAATTTATTTCAAATACAAAGTGGGCAAAGTTTGAGCATCGCTGAAAAGAACCCACAATTCTCTGGTTCTGGTGGCTATCAGAAGAATCCAGATCTCTTGTAATCCCAAAACCCATAATTCCCTCTTCTCCTAATATCAGCCCATTTATTTTTTTTGTTATCTTAAGCTATATATATACATATGTTACATTGTTATATAACTTACATCTAAGGGTATGTAATAGAACGCTAAATAACAATTTTATTTGGATTCGTTTTTGCGTGCAAACTCAAACATGTTGGAAGCTCGTTTGACTGACCTACGTGATTGAGCTGACTCGTAGATACCCGTTGCAGGTCTCTGCTCGGAGCCAAAGTGGGAAAAATACAAAAAACCATTATTAAAAAAACTAATTTTCCGTTCCTTCTTTGCTCTATTTTAGAGAAGACCTTTGATCTGTTTTGTTAATAGCAAAAACTAAAAAACGATCGTCAATAAAGTAGTACGAAGGTTACAGTAGTGATATCCCGACTGGGTGGCTTTATAGTAAAAAGAAGTTCTCCTACGGAGGAAGGTAGGTAGGTTAGGACGGCTGTGACACTGACTATCTAGGCTTGCGTTGCGTAAGCAGATTAGAACCTCGTTTGTAGCAAGGACCTCTGCCTGGAAAACACTACAGTGATCCGGGAGCCGGACTGCCGAATATTTAGTTGTTCCGAGAACCCCCCCCCCCCCAACCGTCTTTCTGACCCGGTTCACTTCCTATCCGAGATTCCATTGAAGGGATAATGGTAGTTAACGGGGTTGAGGTGTGTTCCTGAGGAATACAGTAATCTGTAGCTGACACGATAGTGTCACCTACGGAGGAACAATCGACACAAATCGACACCCGCTCTTATAGTCTCCGAGCTCCTTTTTTCATAAAAACTTCCAAATTGACTATAATTGAATAGGCTGTTCACAGAGATCCAGAGTATTTTCACTTTACGTATGATATTATTATGGATTTTTGCTTTGGGAAACTCACTTCGACCTAACCATATAGCACTAGTTGATTAATACGTCATTGTTACCTTTAGAATGTAACTGCGAAAACCTTATTTCAAAACAATTATAACATTGATCACATTTAATTTAAAAATAACCAATCAACTTTAGAACAAAGTTTCCAGTTTAGCATTCTAGAGCTGCATACTTGAGTAACCCACCTTAGGTGTTTTCTACAAGTGAACAAATCTAGAAACTAATCAGAGATGTGACAATTTTGATAAATGCTACATAAGCGTCTTCGGACGCGTGCCAGCAAGCGATTTTTGACATGCATCGACGTAGAACATTTTGCGCAAGATATCAAAAGGATTTGAAATATGTCCTTTGTAGTCGTGTTGCAACAGCTCGAGTTTGGCAGTGTTAGGCTTCAAGCTGGCTCCTTGGAAATTACAAGCAGGTTTAAGATGCAATTTCGGACGTTGCTGCGGTGTTTTTGGATACACCGGATGCAGAAGTACTAATTTATGAGCCAAACTAGCTGGCTTGGGCTTGTCTGGCTTGCCTGCCTTTAGACGCAGTCGATTGCTGCTGCCAGATCGTCGTTGCAATTTGTCGGATGCCTTGGAACCGATTCGAGATTTGGTTTTGTTACTTTTTTTTGCATTTTGCTGTTTCTTGGTTTTCTGGGGTTTGAATGTTTGCTTCTTTGACAGCGTTTTGTAAGCAAACTCCAGCTTTCGAAACACCACATGCTCTCCCACCAGCACCGGCATAAACAGCTGCGGCTCCAGATTGGCATGCTCGACAAGCACCACACTTTGTCCCAACAAAAGCTGCAGTTTGAAATTCATTCTATACACCTACTATTCGGATTTTTTAATTATTGCTTAATTTTGACTCTAAAATCGAGGAATCTTTATAAAAATAATGAAAACTTATTAGTTCGTATAAACAGTTAAAGTTAAGTGTCCTGTTAGTTACCTGTCTTTGAACTATGTTTGGCCTTCTGAACCGCAGCTGCAATGGTCAGTTGTTTGGAGCGTACGCGTGCTCTGTGCCGTCTCTTTGTAGCTGGCACACTGTTCATTGTCTCTGACAGAGCCTGGGACTTGTGTGAGTTCTCGAAGAAGTGCATTGGATTAAGCTGCAACTTATTGTCAGCTGCCGCTGCTGCTGCCACCCTCATGGCTTTAGTACAAAGTTCTCGACAAGATCTTAGCTTTGAGCACTTGAGTAGATCATTGGCGGTGACACGTTGCATGGCTACACGCCCAGTACAAATGTGTGGCAGAAATATTTCAGACTCATGACGCGGACATTCAATGAGCACAACATTGCCATTGGATATCAATTTGAGTTTAAACTTTGGATTGTGTTGCATAGGCAATGAGGAAAGGCCGGCTGTGGCCGTTGTTAAATGTCGCATGTGTTGACGACGATGGAAACTTCCGACACGTTGTATGGTAAAGGGGATCCTGCCAACAGTATCGCCGCTGTGACCTTTGCTGTCCTGCTGACGATTATTTACGACATTGACCAGTGCAATGCGACCTGCTTCTAGCTGCGGCAAAAATATCTCCGACTCGTGACCACTGATCTCCACGAGCAACAAGCTCTTGTCGGATAGCAGCTGTAGGTGGAATTTTGAATTAACTTGAGACACTCGCTGTGACATTATGGAGCTTTGGGAATGGTTTTCACTTGATAAATTTTGTTACTTGTAAATATTTTTTTCCTAGTTTTTGTTTTCGCTTCTTTGAGGGCTACGATTTTAAAATGGGTTTATGGATTTTGACATTATTTTCAAAGCACAATAGAAATAGAAATTAAAAAATAAATATGGTCAGTGATTTTGTTTTTTGGTTCCAAATTTTCACTTGGATCAAAATTTTTCATTTTATAGGGCTCTTATAAGTCTTTAGGGCAAGATCAAAAGGCAGTACGACTGAATTTCTTAAGCTCGCTCCGAGCGGTGGAGGGCGGTCGTATCACCTAGGCTTGGTAGTGGGAAGCCTATCGAAGAAACCGATATTCGATCCCCAAGCTGGGTTAAATCTGATGCAGCGCTACGCCATTAAATTCTATGTCAAACTTGGCAAACCAGGGAATGATTAACGACAGCTACTGGGATGCTTCCCTGAGCTGCTCAACAGTATACGAGTGGCATACACTCTTCCGGGAGGGGCGGAAGCTCGTCGAAGATTATCAGCTAGCTAGTGTCGCCGATCGTCTTAATGATTGATAAAAATGTGGCCGAAGTGGAGGCGCACAAACAGCGTACGGTAGCGTCAACAAAATGATCAACGAAGATTTGGCTATGCGAAGGTGTGCGTCCAGCTTATGCGAGAGTCTACCCAAGTACAGTTTTTTCACAGAGCCACACCCCCCACAATAGTCCCGATTTGGCACCAACGAACTTATTTTTCCTTCCTCGGCTCAAGCGGGAACACGAGGGAAATCGATAAAGACGAAGAAGACGTAGAAGACGTCCAAGGCACCATGACGGCAGCTACTGAAGGAGATTCCGAACAGCGAGTTTCAGAGGGCTTACGCACAGCCATAGTCGCGTTTATGCCCCTTCTGTCGGAGCACCGACTTGTTAGTTCAATAACATTTTTTTAATTAATTCAGTGCTAAACATTTTTGATTCTACCCTGTACTAAAGTTGTTAGGAAGATGTTCAAAGTTCGTAAACTATTGATTATTGTCTTATATAATGTGTATGTCTTTCATAAATACTAGGTGTCTCTAGTTCAGTAGTATTTATAAAATTTACTGATTGTCGTATCTGACAGATTGCAAATAAAAAAGATGGCGTACGTTAAAGTCGGGCGCGGACGACTTTGGGATACCCTGTACCACTGCTTGCAATCAAATCCGGTAAATGGCTTAAGAACACCAAAAGACATTTGATTGCCAAATTAGATTATGATACCTTCATAAACAACCAAAAACAGACGAATTTTTAATCAAAAACTTTTTTTTTCGACCGATCGGCCCTATGGGAGCTATATGATATAGTCAACTGATTTTGATAAAATTTGGTACAGTGTTGAAGATCTCTAAAAAACTTCTGAATGCCAAATTTGGTTACAATATCTTCACAAACAAACGAAACACAACCAATTTTGTAAAAAAAGCGTTTTTTTCGACCGATCGATATTATGGGAGCTATATGATATAGTCAACCGATTTTGATCAAATTTGGTACAGTGCTTGGGAACTCTAAAAAACTTCTTAATGCCAAATGTGGTTACGGTATGTTCACAAATAAACGAAACACAACGAATTTTGTACAAAACACGATTTTTTGACCGATATGTCCTATGGGACCTATATGATATAGTCAACCGGTTTTGATAAAATTTGGTACTGTGCTGGGGGTTTCTAAAAAACTTCCGATTGCCAAATTTGGTTATGATATCTTCATAAGCAAACGAATTATCCATCGAAAAGTTTTGCTTTTTTTCGAGGTCCTCTGAAACACCCCTATGGGAGCTATATAATGTAGTCCCGATATCAAAAAAATAAAATAAACTTGGCTCCTATGGATTAATAAGGGATCTTATCTGAAAGTTTGGTTGCTCTAGCTCTTACCATCTCTGAGATCTAGGCGTTCATACGGACAGACGGACAGACGGACATGGGTATATCGACTTCTCTAGTCACTCTGATCATACTTTAGGTTACTTTGGGGGGTCTCCGACTTCTCCTTCTGTACGTTACATACATTTTCGGCTTGCACAAACACAATATACCCTTTGTACCATACGGTACAGGGTATAAATACACTAAAAAATACATACAGTCAATCGATACACCAGTTAATGACGATTATTTTGATATCAAATCATATATGATATGCTTTTCTTTTTCAAACTTAGTTTTTCCAATAGAAATTACTACGGCTCCTTTTCCCGTGTATATGTTGAGAAAAAATCCGTGTTTCATTATTCATTCGAATTTTGTGGCTGCTACAAAGTCTAAAAAGTGTGGTATTTTTTTTGGCAGACGTTCGATTTGCTCTAATCTAATTTTTAAATAACAGATTTAAACATTTGTTTTGGTCTGCTATAAAAAAAATTCCTGCTCATGTAGGTCGCCATTCCACTAAACATCAATTAAGAGCAACTAACGCGTAATAGTTAGTTAGGCTATCAATGTTGTACCAGAAACCCATTCCGAACATTTCGACCTAATTGTATCAAAGGTCCATCGAATTTATTGCACAAACTATTAATGTCGGCGTTTTTCCTTTTTTTTATATATATATATTTTTTTCTCTTTTTTTTTGGAATAGAGCCGGAACTGTATTTTATGGCTGCACAAAAAGATAGTGCAAAAACACGCAAAAATAAATGGAAGAAAAGTGTTTCTGGTAGTGCTTTGCCACCATTTTGGCTCCTACGGGCTGCCAACTCAGCTCAACACATTATAAAAAATTCAATTATAAGCTTTTATAATGGCGTGGGATTGCTATCACCTGGCTTCAATGGAATGGTTAAACTTTGTTTTTTATTGGTCATTGGCTACTTTTTGTGGCTTGGGCAATGTGCTCTTGGCATAATGTAATTTTTATACTAGTTTTAAACATTTGCGAAATGCCAATACTAAATCGTTGCTTCAGTTACCAATACGAGTGCTTTACAAATATTTGTAGCCCTGCTAACGGAAATCGAAATTTTGTTTTAATTTTCTGGCGTCTTAAGATAGTAGGCGGCTCCAGCAGCTCCTCATTATGTGTAGTCATGGGATAGCCCTAAAGATTTGTTAAATAGATACACTTAAATTGGTTCTTTTTTTTAGGGTTATAATTAAATTATCATCTGGTTTTTATCGATTTATAATAATTTCAGAAACGGTGCTATTCTAGTTTTCCATTTACTGCTTTCTACAGTATTTGTATGGCATGTGTTGGAGCCTAACAACTAAATATAATATAATTTAAGTTAAAACAATGTAAACATAGCATATAAGGCTAAATCTGTTAAAAACTTAAACATTAATACTAAGCTAAACATAAATGTTCAACAATGCACAAGTAAATTAACATAGAATATTCTCTTAAGACATCACAACATAATGTTAACATAAAATACAAAAAATGTTAGTAACATAAGCTTATAAAAGCTCAATGCAAGCGGGCATTAAGCTCTCTTTCACTTGTACTTACTTTACTTGTAAGACATGCGGCCATTGCAACAAGCATACACATTCAATACATCAAACATATATGTATATAAAAACCTAAACCTAAAAAGTGTAATTATTGGAAAGATCGATCTATTGTGCCCGGAACTATCATCCTTCGGCGAAAGCAGGGAACAGCATGCTTACCCAATTTCTTTTTGAGTAATTTTTCCATCAAAATATGTGCGTGATAAAAACTGTCTATTGGTGAATTATATATCTTCATTTAAAATTTTGCGATATTTTTATTTTATTAATTTTGGGATATCCCATTTGGTATTTTTTTTTTTTTATATATAAAGTTTTGTCATTCCGTGTGAAAATTTTCGAGCTGCTTATGGGCCTTTATAATTTAAATGAATTTTGGTTTTATTTTGCCTTGAGGGATAAAGCGGAAGAAAGTTCGATCTTGATTTGGAGTTCCATGACCGAATCCTAGATTTTTTTAATAATATATGTATAGCTTTAACTTTTGAAATTCCAAAAATATTATCAAGTACACTTTTTTAAAAAAATTAAAAAATACAAAATTCAGCACAAATCGAACACTGTGCACCCCCACAGAAAATGGTTTGAAAATAACTGAACAGTGTTATATAACTTTTTTGGTTGAATTGACATGTGGATTTATTTTGTGGTTTGAAAATCATAAAATTTTTGTTTGTTAAAAAAATATACTTAATTAACGATTTGTTAAAAATTTTTAACAAGCTGCAGATAGCAACCAATAAAAAAAATATTATCCTACACAATGGCACTGCAATATTTTTACAAAAACTCTATGAAAAAATCGCCAGAGTAAAAACCTATTTTAAATTGCTTTATATTGTTTAATTTTTTTTTTTATATTAAAGTACAATTTACAAAGCTACGTTTTTGTAATTAATTTTAAGCCAAAAAATGTAACCACAAAAGGCATCCAATTTTAAATAGGCCTGTCGTTCTCAGAAATTTCATTAGCTGTTTTGTTCGCGGTTTCGAGCCTATGCAATGATTTGGTTCAGTTTCAAGTACCGGAGCCACTTAATTAGGGTTTTGGGTTCAAGCAGGGCTCTTCAAACAAAAACAACAATCTAAAAAGCGAAACATTAATTAATACTGAAGTTATATATATATATATACATTAGGGTGGGTCAATTTTTTTTGCCAATTCGCGGCGCCCCCTAGGAGTATTCTACGGATAATTCTAAGCAACTTTGCCGTAGAAACCATAGGTCTATCTTGAATTTCGAGCCTGCAGATTTTTAAAAATAGGTTTTTTCCCTATAAATAAATAAATAATTTTGGATTGCAATACGAGAAAGGCAAATATTTCTCAATTTTCCCAAGAAATTCATAATTTTTCTCGAAAAAGAAGCAAAAAAATGGCAAAATATGCATGAAACGCCCTCTGGCGGCACTCATAAGTAAAAATAAACATCAAAAATGAATTCCTTGAAAGTTGAGAGGTTTTGATTTAAAAATCCAAATGTTGAATTAAGCTGTTCATTTTGTCGTTATAGGGAAAAAACCTATTTTTAAAAATCTGCAGGCTCGAAATTCAAGATAGACCTATGGTTTCTTCGGCAAAGTTACTTAGATGTACATGGATTTTTTAAAATTGCAAATTTTTTGGAAATTTGTAATCAATCAGTTTCCTATGAAGTTCACTTTAAAAGTGAGGGACGGCTTATATTGTATTTTGGAGATTATATTTAAAGTAGAAAGTTTAAAAGTGGTTCCTCCTCAATTCGCAAATGTACCAAAAAAAATGTTGTTTTTTTAAAACATTTACAATTTGTAATAAAACGTATTTTGTTTTGATTTCGAAACGAAATCCCAGCCGGAGGCTTTTGGGTTTTTTTTTTAGTATATTAGGCCATTGCAAAAAAGAGTTGATGAAAATTGCTTTTCCATGTTTGACATGCATTTAAATGTTATTGTATTTGCCAAAAGTTGGTGGCTGCTATGGGACCAGGTAATGTTTTGTTGGAAATTCTAGCATTTTTTTTTTACGCACTTCCATTCAATGCCAAGAGCTCCATAAATTATATTCCAATGAGTTTCGGTGTAAATGCAAACTCGTAAACTCAATTTCAGACAAGACGCATGACTTGTGTGTTTGGCCAAGTAATTTAATCTGACAAAAGCCAAAAATAAAGTAGGCTTAATGTGTGAACAAGTTGACAGGATGTGGAACAGAAACAAAACCAGACCCTGAGGCAGGTTTAGAAGCCGTCAGAAACTGCTATATTGTGTTATTATTTTATTTATTATTCGTGTTTTTTTTTTGTTGGTAGGATATTTTTGAGGCCCCCAAAGAAATGAATGTACAAAATTTGCATAAGTAAGAAAGTGTGAAAGTGACTCGGTATTTTTATATATATATATGCCTTTACATGGTATATGAGTGTGTGTGTGTGTGTTTCTGAGTATCTTAAGCCATTTTTACACTTTGTGACAAATGACTTAAAGCCTTCGGGGCATACGGCTACGAAAAGGGTTAAAGTAATTTGTTGAGACTGTTGAATATTGAATGTGACCTGCTCACGCACTTATCTTACATATATGATACTCACAAGTAGTAAACGATAGTATTGGGTTGGCTAATAAGTTTGTTCTGTTTTTTTTATGCATATTGTACTATACTGAGCAGGCTGATAAGGTCCAAGGTCCTGCATCTGAATTTACGTTCTGCTTGCATCATCTTTGTGCAGTAAGGATCAATAATACCCAAATGTTAAGCTGCTGAATCGGAACCCGAGTTCCAAGAAACCCCAATATGCAAGAGTTTCGAGAAACCCTTCAAAAACGCACTACAATTTTTCTGATTTGTGGTTTGCAGGTATATTTTATATGTGTTTATCTATTTTTAGAGGTTCTTTTAAAACCCTCACGTGATGGGATTTTTTGAGATCTCGGATTCGTTTTTAAGCGACCCAAAAGCTAAACCCAATTTATTTGTGTGGTTTTATAAAATAACTTAAAAAAACAGCACAAGTTTTTTTATCCAAGACCTGTTGTCCGACGATGATTTTTTTAATGTGTTATATGCTTTTAACGTCGTTAAATTTGTTCTAGGTATTTATATTTAAAGTTATGGTAAGTATATTATTATAAAGAAGTTTTAGACTGACGCACTTCCTCCTTCTTGAAGGTATGAAAATTATGATACCCATATGATGGTACTAAAGGCGTACTATTTATTATGGAACCCAATTGGAGGACAGTTAACAAGCTTGAATCATGGTTTTTATACAAAACCTCCAGAACTGGCTTATCGCTAAAGGATTTTGATAATATATCAGGAAATATTTTAATCCTCAATTATGGTATTTTGCCTATATCAATCCTCCTTGTACAACTGCCTTTTTTTCGATCGCAATAGAAATTTACAAATAGAACCTTTCAGCTGAGATATGATCTTAAAAATAAGCTTTATAATTAGTTTACAGCAACAGTGAGAAAAAAACATTCGAAATTATACAAATTTATTTTAGCTCTAAAATATGATGAAGATATTGTAAACACTACACTGCGCTACGAAAAAAAAAACGAACGAACTTATGTGCCAACCCTAATAAAATTCATATACAGCAAAATGTAATAAAAATGAAATATTTTATATAAACAGCAAACTGAGCCGACGACGACGACGTCGACAGTGACAACTACAAGAATCATACCAAAGTTTTGCTTGCTAAAAATTGTTTGTTATTTGCTTCATTTCTGTATCTTTTTACCCAGTTTACTACCTTATACATGCATACCCATCCCATAAAATATAAATATATATATATATATATATATAGGTACATGCATATGGATATGAAATATTTATGTTATGGATATCCAACAGCATATAAAGCTGTCACATACGACAATCAAAAATTTATAAACCATTAAATTTCTAACAGGCAAATTAAATTTAGTCCATTGTTGGATGAATGGCTCCTATAGGGATGCATGGTTGGTTGGTTCGATATTTATTGGCTTGTTGTATGCGTTTGGTCAATAAAACTAATGCTCAAATAGACCATATTCTATGCACTGAGAAAAAAAATTATACAGAACCTAGTAAAAAGTTGTTTGTAATCAGAATTGGGGTCGTACGAATAAAGAATACCTTCATAAAAAAAAAGAATTAAATATATTCCACTAGTGTTATTGCGAAAGTTTTAAGTTAATGATCGACTATAATACGAAAAATAATTGGAACAGTTCAATATAGCAAAAAATCGATTTTCGATTTAACAATATTACCTTGAAAAAGGAACAAAAAGTTGGACAAAGTGCAAATTTGATTGAAGTTCATGGCAATAGGAATTCTACATTTTATGAATTTTGATATTATAAAGTTTTTTATACAATCTTTAAAAGGGAAATATCGCAGAAGTCGCTTTTATAGCAATAGAGTAAAATTTCTACATAATTATTAATAAAGATGGCGTACGTTAAAGTCGGACGCGGACTACTTTGGGATACCCTGTATTACTTGGTTGCAATAAAATCCGGTGTATTGCTTAGGAACACCAAAATACATTTGATTGCCAAATTAGGTTATGATACCTTCATAAAGAACCAAAAAGTGACGAATTTTGAACCAAAAATGTTTATTTGACCGATTGGTCCTATGGGAGCTATATGAGTCCACCGATTATGATCAAATTTGTCACAGTGCTTGGGTACTCCGGGTTTCCGAATGCCAAATTTGGTTACAATATCTTCACAAACAAACAAACGAAACACAACGAATTTTGTACAAAAAACGTTTTTTTGCCGGATCGGTCACCCTTCGTTTCCATTGAAATAACTTGCTGCTTTACTTTTTGACTTTAGCGTTCAAACAAATTAGCTTTTTCTACTGCTGGCGCCATCTAACGGAAATTGCGCACACAATTCGTTATGCTCGCAAAATAAATTTTACTTTTTGTATCGGCGCGTTTTTCGATGTTGCGTACTGGACTTAAAACAAAACAGTTGTTGTTACTGCTGGCGCCATCTAGCCTCAAATAGGCAGCACTGTTTGCTAATAAACGCTGCGTGTTAGATAGCAAATAACTTGGCGCTAAGACTTTTGCTAGCTGCGTTTTGGCGTTTATTAAAGATAATTTACTGTATAAATTTTTTTGGTAGAAAAAAATGTTAGTTCTTGTCATACAATATTAGCTTGGTGGAATCAGTTCCTTTAGCTTATGTCAACTCACAAATTAAACATGCTAATAATTTACGAACTACATCCCAATTTAAACAAATCTTTATTCTTAAAGTAATTATTTGTGCCAAAAAACCATTTGGATTGGTGTGGATGTGGCAAGAGATATTGCATTATCCGTTAATTCATGGTCTGTCGTTTTTTTTAAACGTTGCAAGTTCACCAAAAGTTTTTGAGATATTCGAATTTTCGATGCACTAAGAGACTCCACCAGCTGCATGAGCAACCATCAGTTCGCATTTATTTATTTATATCACCTCTGTTGGAAAAATAATTATTATTATACAATCTTCCACCATTCAATGCCACTTCACCCCACTAAGGAAACAAACATGTCTTTCTTGCTGTGCATTTGATTAACACTTACCCACACTGATATCAACATTGTGTCCACTCATCAGATGAAATCACAATCACACGGACACACGGACGGACACAATAAGACTACAAAAGCGAATGATGGCAACCAAGAGATGATGGTGAAGCAGAAGATGATGAAGAAAAGCTCACATACTACATACTACGCGTAGAAGAGAAGAAACTTTTGTGCTTCATATCACAGCTGTTCAATTTCATTTTGTCTTTTATTACGCCAACTTACGACATTAACTACTGTACTTTGCTGTCCTTGTCCGCTTGTCTCTTCTTCTTCTTCTTCTTACTACCATTCTCTACACATTCTTTAGAGGTACGCATTTAATCCGGAAACTTATTTATGTATGCCTTTCCGGTCGTTTGCTTGACGCATTTCTTGCATGTGTAAGTTCGTTTACTGTCACAAACACTCAGATACAAACACACCGATACTTACGCAGACACGCACACACACAAACACACAGATACAATAACAGCTGCTTTGTTATAAAGACGCGTCCACGCACACTTTCACTTTACATAAGCTGCTAGTGTTGTCCTTTGTAGTGCTTACTCCGTGACAACTTCTACAACTAAAGTTCCTTTCCGTCGCTGTATATGTATCTGTGTAGTATCTGTATCTGTGTTTTCACAACACTTGATAATTCCATGCATACACGCACTTTACTTGGCTCAAAGCTTCCAGCAACGTAACTACTTAGTATACATAGTACTATATACTATATACATACATGCTACTTATAAATACATTTATACATATGCATCTGTGAGCACCAAGGAGACAACATTTTTCCAGAACCGAATCCCAAGGGGCTTTTGAATTATTTTAAATTGTTTTGTATATGCATTTTTATCAAATTGTTGTTATGTATTCATATGCGTACATCTCCACATGGAGCTAAATAATGGCAGCTCGACAGTTTTACATTAGCAAGCAAAATGGCGGCTTTGTCAGGGTCATAAAATGTGATTTAGCGTTTTTTTTGGTTTGGTTTTCTATCGCCATTTAATCTGGTTGATTGTCGGGGCGCGGGTTAAATGGGTTAAAGGGTGGCTGACTTGACTGTGGTTGATTGCAGGCCTACGATAACCCTTTTGATATGGTTTTCCTTTTTATGGCTTGGTTGGGATATGAAGATGAGCTCATCCACTTTCATAGCATACTTTTCAGCGAATTTAATCAACATTAGGGCACAACAATTCATATGAATGCGAGTGGATAAAGTGAGCGTGCCTTGTATGCCGTGTATTCATATTTAAGAGCGTCTGGAAGTATTCAAAAAGTTCTTGAGCCAAATTGTTTATCGATAGAGGTAAGCTCTGGCCTCAATTGTGTGGGTTAGGAACAAAGAGAATGAAAAACTCTTTGAATGTGTTAAATAAAAGTTAAAAGTTAAATACTGTGAAAGTCTAAGTAGATTTAAGTTAAAACTTTTAATTGTGGTTGTAAAAGATAAGAGAAAAGATATTTTATCTAAGCATCAGCATTTTGATTTTGGATAATATAAGTAAACAAAAAAAGTTGCGTTATAAATGTTATTTTGGGGAGCTTTATTTTTCTTCTGTATTTGTTTTGGATTTTATGTTTAGAGCATTCAAGAAGCAGTGCAGAAATGCATTTGAGCAACAATAATCTGCTGTTTACAAGAGAAGTTCTGTTCTGTGAGAAGTTTTGGATATTTGTAAATGCAATATATAGAAAAATGATGGCACAAAATAATAGTGTTGGTAAATGTTCGAAATCTTCTAACGTTTCAAAAATAATGATAAAAATAGTATACGACTTAGCAGTCTATCACATGACAAGCACAATTAATATACTTGATATTCTATATTGGCGCTTTGAACAACACTGTGGTGCCCTACAAGTAGTCAAGAATGTTATTCGCTCAAAAATGCAGAATTTCTTAAGTGCAACTTGTTCTTGGGCACTTCTGCATTTCTGCATCGATATCCAACTGCGTTAATACATCAAATGTTTTTTGTTTAGGTCTTTTAGCTAATGCCCTTAGATTTATTAAGAATATGTTGCATCTTCCATCCATCCAACTTTGAGCTCAGAGAGAGGTAAAATAAAAGCCAAATTTTTGCGAAAGAGTCGTTCGTATCCAGGTTAAGCAATTTAAATGATATTTGATCGGTACGCTTAGATCCATCTATTAAGTTACACTGAATTGATATATCTAATAATGTTTATTTTTCAGATCCCCTCTAGTATAAACAATGTAATCTAACTTTTTGCTGATTTATTTACTATATACAATGTCAGGAGCCACCACAAGAAGAAAAAAAGAGTTGTGTGCTGTCACCACATGCAACTTTATGATGATATATAAAACTTTAAACACTTTAAAAGTTTTAATTATAAAGTTCCCTTTTATTTTGGAGCGGATTTCCTAAGGAATACAAAACTTTGCTTAACCTTACTTTTTTAAAAATTATTTCTCAGGTGTCGGAGTCAAAAAAACTTGCCCGATAAGGAAAAAAATAATTTTTCGATTTTTTACCCTATAAGTTTTTTTTTGTTAATACATTTGAGTTGAATAATGAGAGAATAGAATATAAGGGTAATGGCAAGCAAAAAACAATTATCAGTCGAAAAGGGGGCCCAAATTGCCATTTTGAGAAAAAAAGCGGCAAATCTCCCGCAATCACCCGATTTGAATGTTAAAGAAAGAAAAGAGAAGAGAAGAGAGAAGAGAAAACATTTCGAAAGAATGCCAAGATTGGGTGCGGCTGCCATAAATCCAAATGGCGGTCACTTCGATGAAAAATTCGTTTAAATTCGTTACCTATTTACCATATTATTTACAATTGTATTATCATTTTCATAAATATTTGTTTCAAAAGGTTAGATAAGCTTCAGCTATGGACTTTCTCTTAGAAATTGTTGTAGGATTGAATTTGAAACAGTAGTGAAAAGTCGAAAAAATGATTTTTTTTTCATCATCGGTCATGTTTATTTTGACCGGCACTGTAAGTGTGAACAAAAAATTATTAATCGATAAAATTATCGTTTATAGAAATGAACTCATATTTATACGCTAAAATAAATTGTTTTATTGAAATAGTAATTTTTGCTTTCTTTTTTCGTCTAACTATTTTGATATCTTTGTTTTTCTAATAATTTTCTACACCTTCTATAAATTTGTTAAAAAATATGACAATTTGTTAAATAAAGTTTTTAATTATAGCTGCCATTATATGAAATAATTCTTACTTTCGAATGCAGAAAATTCTAAATCGAAACATGTAGAAATTCGGTAGTAGACAAAAAAGTTGTAGAGCTGAATTTGTAATATAACTTCCCTTTTTGAGTAAAAATTTGTAATATAAAATTACCAATGAGGTAATAGGACTTAAATTGGAAATCAAGATTATAACCTGATGGTTGAATTAATAAGGTGACGTTTCTATGGTGATTGCCATCAGAATGTTGCGCAGGTTCTTTCTAAGATTGCCATTTAACTTTGGTAAGCTACTTGACTTCTTCAGATCTTCTTAGCATCATTCTATGTAAGCACCTTTTTCAAAATCTTTATTTTTTTTGGTTTCAGCTTTTTGCCGTAGAGTCAGCAGTCAGTGGGTCCTTGCTGTGTTAATTAAATTAAGCTGCACTGCAGCATGTGCAAAAATTGTACGTATTACAATTTTCCAACTGGAGTGGGCTACCCGATGCTGTAAGGTTATTTTCGTTGGTTGTTGCTGTTGTTGTTGTTGTTGTGGAAAACTTCATGAAAATGCCGTGCCATAGATCAAAGTGCTCGTGCTGTGCCGTTATGCGGTGTATCTATGTGAGCCGTTTGGTGTGTGCATGTATGTGTGTATCTACTCGTATATACTATATGAGTTGTGTTCACTGTCAGCAGGTGCACAGGACTTTGGCAAATGGACGACTGCCTGGGAGCACCTTTATATATATATGTATGTATGCACTAGTGCACATGTGTGGGTACACCGGGTATTACCTTGTTGTATTGGTTATATGCCAGTTCATTTTTATTATAAACTAGGTCAGTAGTCGTGCGGTGTCAATAAAAGTTAATGCATCCTTCTTCCTGTGTGTGTGTGTGTGTGTGTGTGCGTGTGTGTGAGTGTGTGTTACATGTGTGTAATGCCATTATACGCGCTTGCCTTGTTGATATTTTTTAATATTTATAGAATTTTTAAAATGCCTGTCAAGCATAGGCATCAACAATTTAAAAGTTCTCATCCAGATGACCGCATCGCTTACCAAAATTTAATTGTTGTTAACTGCAGCTTGTAAAATGCGTTAAATTTTGTATTTTATTGGTATTGTAAATTTGTTGTACTCTGTGCTCAAAAAGTAAAGGGGTAATACAAGTATTAAGTGCGGGCAAGCATTTTGTGTGTTACACCTGAAAGCAGGTGTAGCGCACAGTACACACTGGGCTTAATTAAGAAATTTTTGGAAAAAATCGCGAAATACTTGTACAAAGCTGGAACTTGTTGGATTTGTTAATGAAAGCACACATAACAACTGCTCAACACTTTTTATCGTGTTTTGCGTATACGCATTATAGCCTTATATGTACAGTGTACTGCTGAATTACGTATACGTAATTTTTTATTTATGTTCATAAATTGCTCCTACCCGATTAATATTACAGAAAGAGCCTGGTTTTTTAATATGAAAAAAGGAGCTTTGAAAATACGTATATGCACGATTTTTATTTAAGCTTAAACAATATAATTGCTTGGAACTGGGTTTTTGGACATCTAAGAGTAGAGCCTAACATCTGTTCTAAAGACCAAGTTTGCCTGACTCCTAATGACCACTCCATTAGAATCTGGGAAATTTTGGCACGGATCCATTTAGTTAGTTAGTTAAGTAAGTTAAAGTAATAGTTAAGCCAGATTTGAGGAATTCGGGGGCTTGTGAAATTTTCGCAACCTTAAGAAGAAGATAGACAGCGTCTTACCCAATTATTAAACAAAAAATAAAGTTGTCTATTAATTTTATCTGTAACTTTCATCTTCATATTCTTTTTCTAATATCCTTATTTATTAAATTATTTTCAATATAACAATTTATGCCTTTTTCAAAACTTTTTTTTCCAATTTTTTCTTGGGTACTTATTTAATCTCCATTTCCAATGTTCATCTTCAAATGCTGTTTCTTATAACCTTATTGCCCAAGTTATTTACCATAAAAGAAATAATTTAAACTTGTTTCAATCCGCATTGATAAAAGACAGTCCATTTCAGGCAGACTTACAAAAAAGTCTATAAATCCGAGGACACTTAGAACTCAGGAACCATAAGCCTTCTATGTATGCCAAAATACGGTACAAAAGATCTTCTGGTCGCAGTGCCCCATCTCGTTGTGAGGAACCCATGCAGCAAAAAAAAAATGCCAAAATATATTGGCAATGTGTCCATTTTTCTTTTATTTAAACAAATTAATTTCATTAAATTATAATGTATTATATTCGATTTAAATTTCTTCCACTTCATGCCAACATAATAGTCTCATTTGTGAGACATCAGGTAAACTTCAAAGTTAAAAACAAAAAAAATAAATGACGGCCAGAAAACAAAAAATAATAATTTCAATTATGCTAAACTTCGAACTGTTAATGAAATCTGTCAGAAACAATTAGGCGCCATTTTGCACTTAGAGCGACTAAAAATTTATAATTAGAAATCGCCGCAAGGAAAACATTTTGAATTATTTACCTATAGGCGTCCGGCAACTTAAAGACTTCTACCAAAAAAAAAAACAAACAAACAAACATTTTGCGGGCAAACTTTTCCTATAGACAAACAACAACAGGAGCTGGAATGTCACTGGGATTTGGTTTCCCCGCAGACACATGAAGCAAGATATGGTAGAGACCAAAAAAGAAATTGTCTACACAGCAAGAGAGAAAACTGTCGGAAATACTACTTGAAGTGTGTATGCGGGGGGAAGTAGGGAGTATGAGCACACAAAGCCATCAAGTGGATGAGCAGAGTCTTGGTGAAGGCGCTGAGAAGTGGAAAACAAGTAGCTGGCAAACGGCGGAGGCAGCCGCATCCTTATGACAACCATTGTATCCCCTGGAAGACCGTTGGCAGCAACGGAAATTATTGTTTCTATTTTGGATTTGTATGAGCGATTTTCCCATTCTCTCGTTACTCTCTCTCTTTCTCTCTGTCTCTCCGGAAAACTAGGGAAAAATGTTTGTTGGGTTAAACTTTTTGTATTGCATTTGCTTTGTGCCCGACATTTGTAATGAGAAATAAAGCAGTGAAGTATGCTATGAAAAGTTTTCTTTACGCTTTTCGAGCTTTGTTTGAGGTGGCACAAAAGTAGCATTTATATAATCTTAACCTTAAGTGCTTTATGCCATGGTTTTTGAGCTTTTGGCATATGACGAAACTTTAACTTAATGTGCATTTATTTGTGGCGGCAAAAAGACCAATGTTAGATAAATTCCATTTCAATATATTTAGCTTATGGCAAACCGACCGGAATTGAGTAGGGGAAAATCCGGCTATTCATGTGACAAACAAGTTAAGCCGTTAGTTAAGCAAACATTTTTCTTTTATCAAGCAGTTAGATAAATATTTCTATTTTTTTAGGCACTTTAAAATGCAGAAACTTATTGATTATATGCCGAAACCGTTCAGATTCCTAATTTATTGAATATAAACTTGTGTATCTTATCTAGCTGCAAACGAGTATATAGTTAATTATTGACAAATTTTTTATACACTTTGCAAAAAGAATAAGGGCTACATCAAGTCAGTGTATGGTCAACCATGAAAAGATGACGTATTTTTTTGTTATCGTCTTAGCGACGAACGTTGTTGTTTACGTCTTTAAATGATATTTTTGAAAGAAATGTTGACAGGTTGTAATTAAAACACTTTCTTTAGTTAATTTTGTATCCAATAGCAAGATTTTAAACTGCATTTAATTATTCAAATCAAAATAAGAGCGAAATTTGAAATTTTTTTGCATTCATCAGCGGATCCACGGGGAGTTTTCGGTTCCGGATCCCCAAACAAGTTCGAAAAATGGGTTGACTGTTTTTTGCTCTGATATTTATACACTTCGAAGTGAAAACCTCCCCCAAGACTAAATCCTTAATCCGCACCTGGCCTTCATAATACCTTTAGGTTACTTTCAAAAAATGTAGCCAAAAAAAATTATCACCTGAGTTTTCAGCATTATTAAAAGACAAAAGGTTATGCATCGGCTCCTTTCTGATAGTTGACGGTTCCCATTATCTTTAGAATTGGTGTCCATCTCACTTTCGAGAAATAAGGCTCTTGAATCTTCGATAGCGCTGGCAATAACTATCTTTTAGACATCCAAAGACTTTATAAAGAAGTGCTTTTATATAATCTCCGCGTTTTAAATAGTAACTTACAAATACCATAAAATATTACCATGCCTCAATCTGTTTGTTTCTCGGTCACGACTTCGGTCGAATGTGTTTACTCCATCTCAAAAGTGAAACAAAGGTATGTGATTATCTTCTATATAAATACATGTCAGCAAGTCATCCTTAAGTGATTTAATTTAGCTTTTTCTTAAATTACTTTAGTTGTATACGCTTTCCGAATCCGATATATATTCGCTTCTAGTATACCAGTAATCTCTGTGTCCTCTGATATTGTGTTTTTAGTCATTATATTATTGTTACTAAAAAGCTGTAATTTACCTTTAAACTCATCACACAAAAAATTCCAAAACTTACACAAAAGACAACCATACGTCACTGAGACGTACTCTTTGTGCATTTATCATTATTACCAACTAGTGTTACCGACAGAGCAAACTGATAGTGAGAAGTTTCTATAGTGACAATCGTGAGAGAGAGAGTAAAAAAATGCAAACGTCTACGTCACGCAGACATACGTTATCTTAGTTAAGGCCACATAACAGATGTACCAAATGCTTTATAACGTAAAAGGAAATCAATTTAGATATTAGGGCCAGTACGCAGCAATACAAAAGAAAGAAAACAAAACTTCATAAAAAAAAAATTATCAAATTCTTAGCGCAAAGAATTTCTGTTTTTGGTATGCAGCTGCAGGGCTAACCATTTTTTTGAGCAATTTCCATGTAGATGGCGCCAGCAAAAGCATACGCTGTTCTGTTTGAGCGCTAAAAACAAAACATTAATGTGCTGCAACTTTTTTTGATAGCAGAAACAATGTCGCGTAGGCAAAATACAACAAAGGAAGTGGTGCACCGCCCAATTATTTGGGACCTCACGCATAAGCTCTTGGCCTATTTTTTCTCCAACAATTTCGCAAACAAGTAGGCCATCTATTGTTAGTTGCGCCATCTACAAGTCAATTGCCCAGATATGGTCAGCACTGCTTCGTCACAAACTAAGTAGCATTTTTTTCTTTCACGACTTTTTACTAGACAGGACGCAGCCAAGAAAAATCCAGTTCTGAATTTAAACCCTTTAACAACCTTAATTCTAATGGTTTACATAAGTATTCAAATTTTTTTCATGTTTAGGGATATTCCCTCTTCTTGTCTGTCAAAAAGCTTTTAGTGCCCATACGGTCAGGTAGGAAGGTAAAGTTATTTTTGGGCTTTCTTAACTGTTACCAGCTCAATTGGTTTTATATAAGAGTTTCAATTTTAAAAACTAAAATCTTCAAAAAGCTCAGTTGCAATTTTCACAGAATTTTATTTCCCAAATAATAATTTGGTTCATTAGGCTTTTATATAAAACCGTATGAGCTGTATTGTATCTATCACTATATATTTTTTCTACTTTTGCAATAAAATTGCTATTAAAATTGCAGATTTTTGCAATATTTTCCATTTAATTACAACAGCACGTTTCTGTACTGTTCAACAGTGCGTATGAGTAATCAAATGTAATTTATACGAGTACATGGCTTCTTACCCAAAGTTTTCAAATAAAAATATTTACTTCAATACTTGCAACTTATTTTTCAATCTTTGGTGAAACGCAAATTTACTGCAACACATTTACAAGCATGACTAAGCATTTTTCCAAACATTTTGCACACTAATTAACTTGTTGTACACATATTTGCCATGCTTGTTGGTAAGGTAAGATTGTTACCAAGTAATTGCATTGTCTTACAAAGACTCCAGAGCATGCCTGACCTCTTGACAGTTTCCATGTCTAAGCTGACTTTGGCTTTGACATGGTTGCAAGTTTTCTAAAATCCTTAAACAAATAATACTCGACATCGACTTATGAACTCTGCTTGGCATGATGCAGCTGATGCAGCTAAAGACCAATCCAGACTGACATTTTGGGAGATTGAATTTAACTAAATTTTTGATTTTTGTGTGAATTCTTTTGACGCCTGAACTTGTTCAAGTGTTTCAATTAAAACTTGAAAACTTGTTGACATATATCGAATATCCAGCTGCAGACGGACAGACGGACAGTTAGACGACAGACACACACACAGTCAGGCTCTAAGTCGTTGTCAACTTTTGTACGTTTTTGTCAAGAGATACTAGAAACTCACACACACGCACACACTTATATAGTATGTATTGAGGTATTTGCTGCAATTGATGCCCGCCCCTGGCACATCTCCTGCTCACCGCCTTATTTGACAGTTTTCTTGCTCAACAAAAGACGTTGACAGTAGTACTTAATGTCATTGTTGAAATAATGTAGACAGCATTTAAAGCTCTTTACAGTTTGTTTTATTTTGTTTATTTTTATTTTTGATGTTTTTTATACCCTGTATCCATAGGAACAAGGGGATACTAGATTTTTGCAGACCATAACGTTATTATAACGAAATGTCAATCACCTACCTTAGTTAGTGATAGAGACATGTCCGTCCGTCTGTATGAACACCTAGTTCTTAGAGACCACAAGGGGTGGGCGAAGTATATATTAAGTGGAAGTTTGTGGCATCTTTGTCTGCTCTATTTTCTTCACCGCAGAATTTTGCGGTTTTGAGCAATACTTCACAAATAGTAGAAAATGAAAAAAATGAATAAAACAAGTTTACCACTAGGTTCTTCAATGCTTAAAATAAATGAAATCGAAAAAATGTGTATTAAGTGAACGTATAAGCCTTACAAAATAAGCACAAATTTTTTTTTTTCATTTAGTAGGAAAAAAGTTAAGCTTACAATAATTTAACATAATTTAAAAAAAAAAAAAAAAAACGGAATTTTTCTTTTTGTTTTAACCGATTACGGCAAAGCAACAAGAAGCTTTATGTATTTAAACTGTACGTATATTTGTTCATCTGTTTCCGCATAACTTCCAAGCCGCTTTCCATAATTTGATAAATAAAGTATCGTTGAAAGCATCTTGATCGTCAGCTGGTTATAGGCTATGTGACGTCATACTAAATTAAAAATGCCACCAAGGGGCATGTAAGTCAGGAATATAAAAATACTTTATTTTTAACAGGTGCAGTGTTGCATAACTAATAAAAGTGCTTAATTAGCACATATCCAAAATATATATATATTTTATTTATTGTTGGCTGTTGCTCGCAATTTTGCTCTAATAAATGCAATTAAAAATTAATTTAGTAAACATGATTGGCCCAAATCCGTTTGACTGTTAATAATGCAGTATTGTGTAACAAAAGAAAGCGCTTAAGCATAATAAGAAAACATGTAACAAGTATACAGGAATATATAGGTTTTTTTGTTTCGGCAAGAAGCTCATAGGGTATCCCTGTGTCGGTGACCACCTCGACTGCTTCCCATTTTTATTATTATACTTTACTTTTATTATGCCAAGAGGCAAAGCTGTTTATGATTGAAATTGCATTTTGCAGCAATAAGATGGAAGATGCAGAACTCTGCATTATATGCCACAACTACGATATGTGAGTGTGTCACACATATAAGACTTGACTTCCTTTCATGACGAATCGTTAGTCCCTATTTCTACAGCACTACAGGACTTCTCTCATGTGCAATGCTTCAAACTCGTGTATTTAATATAGCCTTAATAGAGACCATTACATCAATATTTGCCCAAGAATAGAGATAATTGATTAAATCTAAACATGGTCTTCTAGGTCAAAAAAAAATGATGTTAGTTAACTTGTTCAATAGAAATGAATTCAGATATTGTTTGCAACGTATTAAAGAAAAAATAATTCGGACAGTTCTCGGACGGGCTATTTAACGGATGGGTGGAATTTAAGAAACCTTGAATGGGACTGCATCCTGAAAGAGAGCTTCAATATTCAATATTTAACTACATTTGACAATCGCTTTTGATCTTACTCAGACCCCTCTCTCAACCCACCAAATCTACCTCGTGCTCATCTTGTCATTGGTGACGTTTTCGGACGTACGCACGTCTTTGGAAACTTTTTAAAGTGGTGGCAATTGAACCCCGTAACCATTAGGGTTCCATGCGCACATTGCGTACTGAAGAATAGTCTCTCGTAGATATGGACGCAAGCATGGATGTGAGTGCATCTTTATGCGCATCTCAAGTGTTAATAACGTTGTCAGCATCCATCTTTGCGGCATTTAATAGTTCGTTCGGCATGTGCGGAAATGTCCTGTAATAACATTTAATTGTATCATAAGGATATATATCAGTATTACGATTATTGGTTATGTTTGCAAAGGCACATAGAGGTTCTCTCTTTGTGAATCCTTATGCTATGAATTCACTTAGTATATTTTTATTGTTTAAATTTTAAGTTTTCTCGACTTATTCGGATTGACAAATTGACAAATACTTATGTGCGCTTTAGCATTTTTAACAAGTATCTCTTTAGCATATTACGAAGGTAAGAATTTCAGCTAAACAGGCTTTGGCTACAAAAGTATTGATCCGTACTTGATTGCTTTAAGGACCTACTGCCGTTTAGACAAATCCTCAAACTCTTGCTATCAAAATATTTTTTTTTTTTAGAGCTCTTCCAAAAAACATTGCAAAATATATGAAACTGAATATTTAATGTAAATTAATGTAAAAAAAAAAAATGAAATAAACGAGTGATGCGACAGGAGCGTTTAGCGATGCTGGGATACACTAAAAAAAGTAATGGGAGGTACTAAACGATTGAAAGTCCTTATGCCTACTCTCCAAAATGATCAGAATCTATTATGTGACGAGAACTATAGGACTACTCGGGGACTATAAGAATCAGGCGAATCAAAATTTGATCAAAATGGTGGTTACTTACACTGATATTTATTTTCTTAACCAAGCATTACATAAAGCAAATATTTGTGGAATGAATTGTTTGGCCAAATATTTATGTTTGGAGCGTAAATATTTGCGCTCTTTGTGGTATAGATTGTTTTTGGGCAAATATTTGAGTTTGCCCAAGGTATCACACTATGCCAAATATTTACTCCAAAAGCTTTATTGTGAGCATACCTTGTCTGCTCATTTTGTAGGAAAAACAAGTGAAGCAGTACACTTTATAAATCTATCCCTTCGATTTTGGTGATTTTTACTTATTTTATGTTTATACTAAGCTCGTAAATTTTTCTTTAAAAATTTCAATTATTATATTATAAGAAAAAAAATAATTGGGTTTTGTTTACTTTTTTAATCATTTTTTAACAAATTTTTGTTTAAATGTCGTCTCTGACTCTATATTAACAATTTTAAGAAATGCCTTACCCTAAGGAAAAGTATATACGAATTTCACTGAATTCAAACCAAAGAGTTTGAATTTCTAGCTGAATATCCAATGTTGCATTTTTTTTAACAATCGTAACACGATCGTCAACAAATTTTAAGAATTATGGGCACAAAATTCCTTTTCTTTTACTTGAGAACAAATGTCTTTGGGAACATCGGATAAGGCGTATCACATTTTCAGGCTACATCCGACTTCAACACATTGGTTTAAGTCTAGCGTAGAATATTTAATTTACAGGACGACATAGGCACAAATTAAAAAACCAACAAATAAAAAAAATCCAATTTATTTAATTTAAATTTTAAATTAATATAATTAAATAATTTAAGCATTATATTAATATTAATTCAGAAGTAGTCTTGTTAGGGTATATAACATTCGGCACTACAACGAACTTGTCTGGCCATTTGCTATTTGATGCTATTATAATTTCAAAATTTTGTATATAATGAATAATTAAATGGATTCCAAATTAACATACATTATTTAATTATAAAGCTTTGAAGTATTTTAATTTGTAATATGTATATTTAATAAAAAAAATTCATTTTTTTTTACTATATAAACATAAATAATACATAATGCATTTTTTGTGTTTTTTTTTTATAAGTAGCAAACTTATTTCCAATTAAATTACATTCATTCTAAAAACAAAATTACATATTTTTTAGCCCTTGTCATTTTATTTGTTAAAGGTATGGCAGATTGTTTAAATAAATTTATTCAATTGTTTTTTGTTGAACGTCTAATGCATTTTAAACCAATTCAATTGAAATTAAAAAAGCTCAGCCTTGTAAATAGTACGCTTGACATGGTGCATTCTATTTAATAAATAATATTAACTAATTGGCGTCTATTGCTTACTTGGCAAAATATTTAGGCCCAAAGCCCTGCAATGTTCCCAAATAAGTAAAACCCAAATAATCCAATTTGTTTACAATGTCTTTGACCCATTTGCATATACCATGGCGTTTTAGGGCCCATAATTGGCTTGCGGTAAACGAATCCACGCGTCACCTAAAATTCTGAATGACCCTATTCATGCTTAAAAGTTTTTCGGTCTACTTCTGTGTCGCCTAAAATGGCTAATTGGTTTTTCAAAAGGGCCAACTTGAATGGATTGCATTTTGTTGGCGCTTGATTTAAACCTGATTATAGGAACGAGACACAGCGAATAATTGAATTGAAGCTCAAAAGGTTTTCGACAATTTTTCCCGTCAACATTTTACATAGACGTAATTATAGCCTTGGCTTAAACATTTTGTAAGTAGATTGACAGGATATAATTTTTCAAGGCCAAGTTTGGGCAAAGGAACATAAAAGAAATTTATTGTCATTAAGTCAAAAATCGAAGCTGTGCGCATATAGTAAAGGGTGTTTTTTTAATAGCTGTAGAAATTGAAATTATGGAGGTGATGCAATTGCAAAATAAAAATAAGTTTTATTAAATTATTAAATGTATTGATGTAGCGGACCATTTTATTCAAAACCAACTGAGCAGGATTATTAATAACATTACCAGATCTGATCGATTAATGAGCGTTTATTTATTATTATAAAATTGAACCTCTTACCCTGTACATTATTTTTTGACGAAAACAAAAAAATTTTTTTAGTCAAGAAGCTTCTTCTCATATGATAGTTTGGTTCAAATTTTTGTCTATAGCGCTTGTGGTTTCTGGGATTAAGACTTTATTTGGCTTAATCGTTGCTTCACATTCAATGCCTCCTTCTGTCTGTACTACCCTCGATACTTCAAGGACAGGGAAGGACAGAAGGGCAAAAGGCTATATTAAAGGGTTGCCAACTTTAAAATTGATATGTTTGAATTTGAGGTTTTTTATCCTATATTATCTAATATTTATTTTATGTTATACAAAATTTTGATTGTTTATCAATAGCTTAATATTTAGTTTTAGTCTTTAGTCTATACCAAAAAATAAAGATATTTAAATAGTTGTTTTTTTATACTAAATCAGACTATAAATTAATTAATTAGTTTTTCCCTATGGAATTATTAATAATAATATAATAATAATACATATAAAGGTATGCTTGGCAACAAAGAATATATAATATATAAAAATACTGAATAACAATACTTCCTTTTATAAGTTTAGACAATAGATTATACTGCCAAATTTTTTGGAAAAGTTTAGAAATGCTTGGATAGAGCTGAAAATAGGTAGCACGCAGCTGGCCCCACACGTAGTTTTACCGACCACATAAGGCTCATGATTTTTAATTGTACACTCAAAATTTTGAAAAAAAATGTAACAACAGTTATTTATATTAGTTTTAATCTCAATTTATATTTATTTAACGAGTCATTATAAGTGTAGCATAATTATAAATTAAATTAAGACATATCTTCAAATCAAATCATTATTAAGTCCGCACTTCAATTTCACTCTACTTCAAACACGTCTTCATCGTGATAGTCTCTGCGATCAACTGCCTGCTGGACTTCGTGGTGCTCGTCAGCGTTGCTCATTCATTCTATTATGTTCTACTCTGTTTGCTCTCTCAGTATCTATCCTCTCGTTGTACCCTGCTCTCGCTCTTTATGCTCTTTACAGTAAGCCCTGGTGCACTGTGGTGCTAATGAAGTTCCTGGCGCCGCAAAATTAATAACTTGAAAAGTATGGCACTTAGGTCGGCTTTCTAAATTTTATGCTATAGTAATAGAAAACAGCAAATAATTTTATTTTTTTTTTAATTTTTTTAAAATTAATTTTTTTTTATTTTTATTTTTTTTCAGTTGATTCGAGAATCCTAAACCCAAAAAGTCATGGGTTGATCCCCGTCAACCATCAACATCATCCGTAAGACCAAACGCTTCGGACGGAAGACGATGCTGTAATTTGGTGGGATCGTCTACTATGAGATGCTGAAACCTGGTGCAACTGTCAATGCTGCTACCACCAACAACTGATCAATTTGCACCGTGCTCTGCGTGAAAAAAGTCCGGATTATCAACAAAGACATGACAAACTGATTTTCCTCCACGAAAACGAACCATTGCGCACGTCAAAAATGGTCGGCAACTATTTGGAGACACTCAACTGGGAGAAACCTTCAAATTCTCAATATACGGCCCAAAAAAAAAAAACAAAACAAATGCACTATTTGACCATGGAAATAGATAAAATATGTTGAATTTATATTATTGCTACTGCAATTAAGCACTCTACTCATTTATCTCAATTTAAATTTTTTTTCCACAAATTAAAATTAAATTAATAATAATAATAAATACCTTGAACAGAAAATTCAATTAAAAGCGATAGATTTTTAATCACGATCATATGTATATAAAAAAAAAACAATATTAACCTTTTTGTGCAGTGAACTCAAGGAATAGAAGGCATGATAAAATAAATTGGTTTCTGTCCTTCTGTCTATTCGCCTCTCCTATTTCTCTCTTTTTTTTATTTGTCTCGTTTTTGTCAAAATAGATTTATGTGATTCAGGCCACATTTTTATACCCTGTAGCCATTGTGTCAAGAGTGTACTAGATTTGTGGAATGTATATAACAGACAGATAAAGGTGTTGACCATTAGTTCTTCTTCTTCTCGCTTAGCGATTGAGCCATGTTCGTCTGATCTCAGAGAGCATTTAAACTAGGTACACCAAATCTATTCAAAACTTGAGGATTTTACGTGCATAATTCTTGCCCAGTTCCACTGTACAAAAATCGTGCGGTTTAAAATCTCACTATAACAGCCAACCGATCGAAATTTGGCACAAATCGTTAAAAGCAGTTGGTCAAAATGCATAAAGGTTAAAAAGAGTATATTATAGTCAGTATGTTCTGAATGTAACTGACGCTTTGGTATATATCAACGTTTAAGTAAAGTAAATACAAGTATCACAAGCTCGTTTAATGCCATTAACTTATGAACTTTTATTGTGAGTGATTTTTTTTCCAAGAGCCAACGAACCAATTAATAAAAACTCATAATATTTCACATGCATTTTAATTAACTGCAAAAATATTTATTCCCAGAAAAAATAATTTATTTTAACATTTAATACATAATTAGTGTAGCCTTTGGCACATCAGCGCAATGCAATTTAATATAGTTTCCATGAAAAATGTGTTGATAAAAATTTCATATGTATTATACTTGTACATAAATATGCTTGTGTGTGTGTGTGTATGTGCATATCGTAAAAAATTTTTTTTTTTTTTTTTTTAATTTATGTTTACTTTATGAAATTATTGTGGCATATGAAAAATCAAACAGAGAAAAGGACATGCATATGTAATGTTTACACTACGGGTCAACACACTGATACTCACACTTTGACAATCGCACACAGATACAAATTATGCATTGTTATTTTTGTTGCTTTAGTTCTTATTAAAGCTCAACATTTTTTATCTTGTAGTTCGTTTTATTGCTTTAAATAAATTGCATTTAATTTAAAAACCTTATGGCAGTGCAATATCAAAGACTGTTATGGAAAGTGGAAGAAAACACTGTGACTTGCAGCGACAAAAACTTGATGTGGTTTTGTTTATTAGGTTTACACAAGGCTTTTTGGTGACTCTAGACAATCTCAGATAGTCGAATTTCGATTCAGTTGATTCGCATCTGATCTGCCACGCCTTCTTTTATCTTTTGCCTACATTTCACAAATTTCAATTAAACAATTTGAAAAATAAATTCCATCCAACTTTAGACACAACGTCTTATATGACACAGTAAAAGTGAAATAACTTTCGTAAATAAATCCGTATTTGGAGAGATAATGATCTACAACGTTTAGTGTCATCTTCCGAAACGAGAGCAGATAGATGTCAGTAGCGAATAACAACGATTCAAGCTGACTGGCTTTTTTTTGACGACTTTAATACGACATGAGGTTCCTAAGTTGGGGATCTCCGTCATAATATTTCCCTTATCATATACAACCTTATGACAAAAAATGTTTTTGGTTTTTAACAACAAAAATGTGCGCTTTTCCTTTTTAAGTGCTTACAATTCACGAGTCCTTCAAGCAGTGATTGCATTTAGACGCAACTTTTTACTATTATCATAAATTTGTTTTTTATTTCGTTTTATATTTTTGTTCATGTTTAGGCCAGGGTGCTTTAAATGATTGGATGTTCTTTCTCATTCAGTTGTTTTATAATTAAAATTGAAAAAACAATTAATTGGGGTATGTTTTTTAGAAAAAAACAAAAATGGTGATTTACATTTTAAACTTTTAAAAATTTTTTTATGATTGCTTACCGGTGATTCTAATTATTTTCGATGGATAAAGATACTGCCAACAATTTTATTTTTCAAATAATAAGCTTGAAAGAAAAAACCGCACCAACCACATTTTTACAGCTTGAAAACACGGTTGTGTTGCTAATTAACAAGACTTATCAACAAAATTATTGTAAAAACAAAAAAAAAAAATTTGTTAACTAATGGGTATTTAGAAAACTATTCTTCAGTTTAAAAATGTTTTGTAGTACAGTGTGAATAACTTTATTAATTTTTAGTACATCTATCAAGTCCTAGGGCTGGTCACTTTTCCTGACGACTATATAAACAATTAAGTATTTTAACGAAATTAATTGTTAATTGTATTTTCTTAACAAATTCAATTTGCATTTGTTAATGACCATCTTGAAGACTCGATTTTAATTGCAATGACTCTTCAGTACAAAAACAATTTGGTCCTTATATATTTAAGTGCATATAGTTGTAAGCCACAATATCTAGACTATGTCCTGCCAATTGTCATTTTAGATTAATTCGAAGCAGCTGTAACAAAAACCACAAAACATACAGCAAACATCAAGGAATTGTGTCGCAAAAGTCCAGCCTGTAACTGATTAGCAATTGCAATTTGCAAATGCATTCAGTCCAAGTCTTACTAAAATATACAACACTTTCAAACAGCCTCCAGGACCCGGATCTCGGGTCTCGACATAGTTGCATTTAAGAGCAATGAATTTGTTATGGCAGTTTGAAAGGATTTTACAGTGTGTCAATTGTTTTGTCATTGGGTCAGGTAAAGTTTGCCAAATGGAAGTGGAGGAGGCTTGGAAATGTTTGATTTACTCTGCTTTATTTATTTGCTTTAAAGTGCACCATTCTCGACTAAATACTATTTGCACTTAACTCAACTTGTCTCTGTTTATTGCATTTGTAGGCATATTTAATCAGAAGCTCTGACAAATCTCCCGACAGATGACAAATTATGTCAATGTGGGTGACACACTAATGCACTGTACATGAATAATTCATCAGTTGTTGTCAATGTTTTTGCTGTATCTATTTTTTGTTGCCATCTCACTTTTGCAGTGCGAATTTAACATATTGTTGTATTTTCAACTGTACAAATAAAATCCATGCAATATGTAGAACGTTGCATTAACATACCAACACACAGGGCGTATACGCAATACGTAACCAACAAGCACATACTATACAGTGGTACGCAGCTTATTTTATTCAGTGCATATTTTCAATTTTAAGTTTCTCTTCTTGTATGCGCTATGATCATGTGTTTATGTAATAGTCAAGCATCTTTAATTGATCTCACGTCTTGGAATTCAAGTAGAACTCCAAGGGTGCTTTACTAATGCTAACCTTAAGACAACTCATTAGCAGACAATGTATGATGGTTCTTTTATGCTTTTGTTTTTCGTATTTTGTACAAGTCGTAGAACAATTTTTACACTGAACTCAAAGAGCACGGGCTCTTTTTTTTTGAATAACTTAAAGGAAAGAAATAAGATCCACGAGGCTATAACTAAATTGTCAGGACAAGACCAAAAAATCGATTAAAACATTTCTATTTATATTTCTTTCAGTTATAACCATTTTTGTAATATCATCGTTTTATATTTCGTCCCAAGGTGTGTATATTGGATTAGTTCTTTACTTGCACTTGTTACAGAAGAATACATCTATATATCTATACCTGTTTTAATTTTCAGCCGTTAAATCTGAATATAAGGTTGAAACATCCCAACCCCAAGATGATTTTGCTAGGATCTCTGAATCTGACTCCAAGAATCGATTACTCCTAATTCGGATTCGGAGTCAGCAACCACAAAAGCATATGGTAAACATAGTCTGACCTACGAACCCAAAAATCTTTTTTTTAGGGGCTGCTGTGATAATATAAGTTAAAAAATTCACACTACATTTTTTTTCGAAAGCAATTGTCCGGCTAGGTTTTTAAAATGTTATTGGGGTCGCTGAATCCGATTACCTGTCCATACAAAATAGGCTTTTAGACAAAAGGTGAAAGCTTTAAATACAACTTTGCGTGTTACTGACGAGCTTCACGTTCTAAGAAACGTTCTGGCTAATTCGAAAATGCTATCCCCAACACTGGCTGCGGCGGAACAGAATAATATTAGCAAAGAGTTCATTGTAAAATCAATCCGTGGCGTATCAAAACTTGGCATACAGAATTCCAGCTTCATAAAATAATATTAGAAATTCGGATAGTTCCATCAACTTTACTGAGTCTACCAAAAAAATGTTCACTCTTTCGCAAAACATTCTCGCTGTTCCCCAATAAATCTGTATGAGAAGGGTTAACTCAAGCACTAGCTTAGCTATCCTAGTCAACTTTTTTTTCTTAAATTCGACTCTATCTCTTAAAATATCCATGCTAAACTTTTTAAGGATGATGGGCGCAGAATATTTTGCTGTTGAATGATTCAAACTTTCGAAAAAGTCGAGTTGGTCGTGTTGTTCGTATACAAAAATCCTCAGTAGAAGATACAAAGATCTTATCCCAATGAGCTTGAGCTTGCGCATCAATCCAACTTTATCTTAACTAGCTTGGGTATATAGTTTTGTAATCTCCACAAAACAAGGTTTTACAACATAGAACAATTGTTTTTACCTTCAGATTCTGAATTTTCTCCAAAATAATACAAGTCCTCAAATACCAACGATTTTTTGCTACTTTTTTTCGAGTTACAAACAAAATAAGTATCTGTTACCCATTAAGTGCAAGCTAATTATATAGAGCTTTAAGTTTTGTATATGAAGCTAAGCTACAGTAGTCGATGTAGTACACTGATGTTGATAAAAATAACTCAGATTTAAATAGCGCATACATAAATCTTCGAAAAATAATAATAAAAAAAAAAAAAACTGAAAAACTTTATTTATTTTGATTTCCCTCTAAAGAATTTTAAAAAACCCAAAAAATTGTATCATACTAAATTTTAAAATAAATTTTCTTAAAAGTTCAAAATTTTCTGCTCATTTTATACACTTTCTGAATTTAGCTTTCAAAAACAAACAACTACCATTGTTTTGTTTTGCTGCTAATTTGTGGAAATTAAATTACTTAAAGCCAATGCGAAACCCAACAATCATTGAAAAACTGTGGCAATAAACTTTGTTTGACTTAGTTTAATTTAAATTTAAGCTAAAGTAAAATAAATAAATAAATATGTTTATGTTGTGGCCATCAAAAATGTTGCTAACATTTGTTTTATGAAATTCAAATTTGGCTGCCACGGAATCCATCTTTATTAATATGCAAGCCATAAAGTTACCTTAATTGCATATGTATAGGTTTCGTTGAGTTTCCGGCAGGTGTAAATTGAAACCATTTAAATATCTAATTGCATCTAGTTTCGTGCTGCATATTTGTACATAAACCATAAATGTTTGCCAAAGTTTCCGTTTTTTGGGCGGTCATGACAATCTTGAATTGCACATTTGAAATATTTGTAATATGAATAATAAATGCTTGTTAAATTTTTAACAACAGCTGGCACTTGGCACAATTAATCAAGCTTGTAAATAGATGATGCAAATATTTATGTTAAGGTGCAAAAATTTGCAAACAAATCTGGTTGTTTTAATATCAAATAAAGCATAAAAAATAAATGGTCGTACGTTATTTCAGGCTTATTTTATTTATATCGCACTAAATTCTAGTCAACCAAAGAAATTAATCTCAGTACATGGTATGGGGTACACAGCAACGTTAGCTTGACATATATGTACATATATACCAAATTATTTGAAATTTTAAATATTTATCAAGGAGTAAATATTTAAAATTTAGTAAAAATGTCACATAAGAAAATAAATGCGGGGTGCGTAAAGGCAAAAATGTCCGAGTAACGAAGTGAGCAACCCTAATAACAAGGCATGAATGCCCGACCGAGTGGGAATAGTAAATAGTTACTTTTTGTACTCGTTGATGCCCGACTAACACTTTGTACACTTTTGCCATAATACCAATCAAAGTTAACAACCTAATAATATTATATCGCACTAATCTACAACACATAGGGTGGGCCATCTGTTGGTCGATGTTTCCGGTGACTCGTCGGCACAGGCCTCAACTATGTTTTTTTCACAGAACAACCATTTTCATAGTACCATAGTTCCACTTCTACGCGTTGTTCGGTTTTTCAACGATCCATAACTCAAATTCAGTAGTTTTGGACTTCACATATGACGAAGAGCATCCACTTTGGACGGGTATGTTCCGAATTATGAGTGTTTAACAACCAAGCCAACAGACGGCCCACCCTGAATTTGTAACTGTAACAAATTTTTGATCGCCCTATAACAAATACATATATTTCAAATTTTTCAGCATAACGAACAAAGCACAAAGTTAACATTGTATTTTAATTATTCAATAAAATGTTGTTATTCATAAGTAAATCATAATTAGGCGGAACTCCCAAAAATTAAATAATATTGCACTAATGAGATAAAGGCGAATGGTTAAACAAATTAAAAATAACGTATACAATTTTGTGCAGAAAACTGAATTTCTCCAAACTTAAAATTTTTTATTTTGAATTTTCTATATTTTTCAGCTCCCGTGCGCATGCTCAGTAGCGAAGTTCAACTGCATTTCAAATCCACATAAAGCAAAATAAAAGCTTAACTGTGGAGAGTATCCGAAGTTTTTGCTTGGAAATATAATGATTCGTCTAAACGACATACGTTATTTTTAAAGTAATTAAATTACATTTTTGAGTGAAATGTTGAAAGATTGCACTTAAAAAACTTTCTTTACTCTATCTTCAAAAATTTTTACATACATAGATTTTTATGGTCGCCCCATACAGTTGTGTAACATACAACATTTTGGAGATGCGACAAACTATTTCAGGATAAAAAACACACCTTTTTTTTTGATATTTCAGATTTCATATCCGTCATATACTGTTGATTAGTGCTGCTTAAGTGTCTCTTAGTCATCCAAGGACATGACCAATGTGTCAAAAGTGCCTTTTTATATTAAAATATTGCAATCAATAGCTTTCGACTTTATAGAGGCTACATTAACAATGCCATTAAATTTTGTCATGAGCCACCTGTCTATTTTTAGAGAATGTTACCAAGGAGTTTATTTAATCTTATGTGTCTACTATATCATTACTCGTACAACGATGATATGCCCTGGTGTATGAGTGATCATAAACATAAAAATGTTCATCCTTCGTGACACTAAGCATGTCATCTTCAACATATTCCTTCTCGCAGTAACTCATTTTACTTTTTTTGTGTTTGGTCTCCAACTCTGATTATATAATAATAGTAAACAATTAATTAATTTACCTTAAAACTGATCGCACAAAAAACTTAAAAGTGTCACAAATGGTAACGATACGTCTTTGCGACGTAGGCGTGCATCGATCCACTTCGCACGGGCCACTTGCTGCTCACTTGCAAACTTAACCTACCACTGCTCTCTTTAACATGTTCTCTTTTCATTTCTTTTTAATTTTTTAGCTGCGCTAATTTTCTCTCCATAGTCCTAAGTACAGGATATAAAAAACGTATCACAAACAATTGGTATATTTAAGTTTACTAATTTTTTTCAGTGCCTGCTGGTTTCACCAATAACTCATGAAAATTATTATCGCTGTCGAAGCTATCTTATACCACATTAAGTTTTGGGGCATTGAATCCATCCGGAACTTAACTTCAGGCAGAGCCTTCAGCGTTTAAACATAAATTTGCTTTATGCTAAGCACGTGCAGCTTCTTTATCTGGCCTTTAAAAATTGCAGGTAAATTTCAGCGCATATTTCCAACATTAGTCAACATTAAAAATTTATACGCTCAGAGCTTGAGAAGATTACACGGAAACACAAGAAAAATGAAAAACAATACGGAACGGAACGACGCCTAAAGTTTTTGCATATTCCTTTAGAAGCTCACACCCCATCCGGATACTAAGTAAGTTGCAAAAGAAAAACTCAGCTCCGCATGAGTCTGTAAGAAAAATGCTGCGTCCGGCTGCGTCTGTGGCTGCCACAAGTTGAACAACAAATGAGCTGGCTGCAAATTAAGTGCAGCTGCCAGTTTCACTTTAGTTCTGCAAATGAAACTACTTTAACTACGCTTTAAGTTCAGCCTTAAATTTGCATTTATGTTTACAATCCACATAAATCTTTTCCATAATGTTCTGTAGTTATTTGTGCCAATGCTGTAGTTAATCATTTGTGGAGCCGGCAGTGCCCAGGCCTAGCCCAGTGGCCAGCCCTGGTAGAGATAATCAATATTTAACCGAGCCATCTGTTCATTGCGAGCACCTTGTTTGCACTGTTCAACACTGTTCACCTACGGAGGGGTGCAAGAGTTATGGTCTCTAGAAAAATTCAGGACATGGTCATTGTGAATGTATTAAATGGGCTGTAAGAACTGTTGCTGAATGAAACTCAAAGGGGGTCGGGAGGTGCATATTTTTGCACAAAAAAAATATGTTCTAGGTATTATATTTTATTTTGTGTGGCAGTCTGTCAGCGGTATCGGATTTAACTCTTGTCAGGAATTTTTTTTTGTTCAAACTATGGCTGTATAAAATTTACAATAAAAATGTTTGAACCCACGAATTAAAAACAATATTTTTAAAAGTTTGCACTACATTGTTGATTGAACATGATTGTATTGAGAAATACGAAATATGAGAACTTTTTACAAATTGGTAGTGTTTTAAGGGTCAGTGTTTATTACAAGATGAAATTATAGTAAAAATTTAAAATATAAAAAAACGATTGAAAATCGCAACAATATGAGTTTTTAAAACTTTATTCAATAGAACACTGAGTCTTTAGTGCCAAGTGTTGACTATCGACTAATTTTTTTCGCAGAATTAAAATTACTTACACACATTGCAATCACATTTGGTATAATAACTTAGTAAACAAAAGAATTATGCCCTGAAAAATCTTCATTCACTTTATTATTCATAAATATTACTTTAGAAAAAAACTAAATTGAGCTTAAAAAGTCATTGGTTTTAAATATATTCGTGTAGTTATAAAGATTTTGTTGGTTTTTTTATCATTTGGCTAATTTGTTTTAAGGGTACCTCCGACTACCACTCGATATTTTATCGAAAAAAAACTTTATAAATGTCTTTATATATTTTACAATAAAATTTAATTCTGCACGATTTTTGGAAATTAAATTTTGTATCTAAAAGTTGAATTTTAAAAATTGACCCCCAGGAAATTTTACTATTTTTAAAAAAAATTTACAATTTGAAAATTTTATAGCATACTTACTTCAAGCTACAAATAAGGGAAAAATTTAGTTCCCATGCCCAAAGCATGTGGAACAATACTCCCCATTGTAAGCTCAGTCGCCAAATATGGACAAAAATAGACGCAAAACGCTCCTCCAAGCTTTGCGGACTAAATCGTTCACAGTGCTCGGCGGTCGTCAGAGCGATCACCGGACACTGGCTTGCCGGGGTACATGCAGCCAGACTGAATGTTCCATACAATGATTTTTGCAGAAGCTGCAAAGACGAGGAAGAGGTAGAATCGGTAGAGCACTTCTTCTGTTCCTGCGAAGCTCTATGCAGACGCAGGAATAAGTATTTGGGAAACTATTTCCTCCACAATCTAGCAGACCTAGAAACTATATGCCCGAGGAAGATTGCTGGCTACATCGCAGCAACAGGCTGGTGCCCCTTCTAAGGGTTGTAAAAAAGTGGAAAAAGGGTTAAAAGTTATAGATCCGTGCGGTAATACAACGGGCCAGTCTAGGCCTAAGTAAGCTGGCTTTTTAAGCCAGCGGCCGCTTCAACCTAACCTAACCTAACCTACAAAGATGCAAATCAAAAAATGTAAAAATTATCAATTTTGACGAAAAACGTAAAAATTTAGTATGAATTTATGAAATTTTTTTTTTTTTCGAAAATTGAAAGAGCATGCCAAAAAAAATTATAACTTTTAAAAACCTGATGGTTGGTGATGTTGTCTTTTTGTAATTTGCTCGGAAAGCTTAAACTGTTTGGAGCTGTAGCTCCAAAGCCATTCAATATTTGGGGTAAAGGCTATTTTTTCAATGTATGTGGAGCTCATATCTACTTCTGTGTGAAATATGGTCCAATTCCAATTAACCGTTTTCCTTTTAATTAAGCTAACATTTTTTTTTTAAATTTCGGCCAATTTTGGTCTGGATTATCTATATCTTGAAAAAATCTGAGGAGGCCCAAACTTCCTAGCAGAATAGTTCAGTCCTTTACGAACACGTGTGTAAAATTTCATCAATATAAAAAAATGGAAATGACAGAGTTTTGGCCAAATTATGAAAATCTTGGCCCACAGTGCGTTCGCTTGAATGGAGGGCTATATAAAATAGTTAACCGATTTTGATAAAATAAGGTATTTGGGAAATTCTAAAAAAATTCCGACCGTCAAATTTGGTTTTAACATCTTCATACATAATCAAATTAGCCATATCCATCTATATATCCAAATAAGTAAAATAGCAGTTAAGATCAGAAGAATTGATTGATTTTTTTTTTTTTAGAGGAGCTATGAAATACCCCTATGGAATATATTTAATATATCCCCAATATTGAAAAAAAAAATGAACTTGTCTTTTGTGATAAAAGAAGGGTTCTAGATTGGAAGTTTGGTTGCGTTAGCTCTAATTATCTCTGAGATCAGGTCGTTTATACAGACGGACAAGGGGATATATTTACTGCGCTAGTCGCGCTGATCATACTTAAGCTAATATTGGGCGATCTCAGCTATACAAACTTTGTGTATGTAGGACTACTATAAGCCAAACATATTTATAGATTGTTTGAGTGAAAAGTCGCTTTGAATATACAAGATGATAAAGCCAGTTATAACAAAATTATTTGTCCTTTAAAAATGCAAGTTCTTATTGTGGCCTTAAAAAAAAATCGATGGATGTTTTTTGATTTTACTTTATCTTTCAATGTGTGTAGAATAAAAACAAACAGAGTTGTACACAAATAATGTCAGAACTCAAATGAATACAACAACAAAAACAAAGTGCACTTAAGTTAAGCTAATAACAACAAACAACAACAAATCACCGAACTCATAACGAGTTGCAATAAGTCGACGTTGTTGCAACTGACAAGACGCTAAGGACGCCAAAAGAACAACAACGAGTGAGGGGCAGTACAAGAACGCAGGGTGTTTAGTGATGAAAAGTAAAAAGCTGATGATGAAAAAAGGAAAACGGAAGTCGAAATGCAACGAGTCAACAAAGTTGGCCAAACATTCGGAACCTCAGTCAGAAACTGGAAAAGGACTGATGCCTGATAGCACTGATAGCAAAAAGGATGCGAAGGGGTTTGTTTGGGTCGCTCCTGTAAGACTGTGTGAATTGTTTGCAAAATGCAAAGTAAATTATTCAGAATTGCAACTAAAGGCAAGCAAAAAGTTAAGCGTACAACAAAATACAATATTTTGTGACGTCATTGTTGCTGTTGCCGCTTGCTGCTGCTGCTGTTGTGTTTTTTTTAATAAACTTAATAACTTTGCAATTTGTTGCTGCAATCAGCGAGGAATAACAAAAATTTGCTCGGACACGGAAATTTTGTATAGTTAGATATTGAAGGCAGTTGGACAGCGCACAGCTGCCATTAAACTCAATATGGCGACACGTGGCGTATACTTAATTTAAGTGCGCATTATGCATACGACGCCGAGCCATTTATTTGAAGAATAAATTTAAAATTTCATAAAATGCTAAACAAAGTCATTAGGGCCGAATAAATATTTTGATGCGTGAATGTTTTTAATTGTGATAGTGCTTGGTCAGTACCTATATTAAGTCTGTAAAAGCACTTTGCGTTCCGTTCAAAACTTTTTTTATTGTTTTTCGAGTTTTTCTAAGGTTATTCTTAGTGCTTTCGTTTCTTTGTTTCTTAATATTTTTTTTTTTTTACAATAAGTAAATTTATTTAAATTTGCGCTTTGAAATTTTTTTTTAGTTGGGTTTATATTTTTGTCCATACTTATATGAAAGGAAAAATAAACGTGTGTAACTCCTTTGACCATTATACCGAATTGATCAGAACCCCTCTTTATTCGGGGATGCTTGTAGAAAGAATAAAATTAGGCAAAAATATCAAAATTTTGAAAAAAGGTCTTAAACTGTAAAAAATTTTGTGTAACACCTCAAAAGAATCGTGTATAACTCCTTTGACTAATATACCAAATTGATCAGAACAACAAAAAAAAAAAAATTATCCAAGTCCGTCTGTTTATACGTATTGCCTGTTTTTAAAGACTTAAAGAGCTAGGAGAGCATTAAATTTTGCTGCATGGTTCATCTTATGGTCTAGTTCTTCAGTTTTTTTTTTAAATTGAGTTCTATTTCCCCCAATCAAATTTCGCGGCTTACTCCCACATTTTCTAAGGCCGCGCGTACACAGAGCGCTGATATGCGCTTACATGACATGAACTTATCAACGCGGATAAGTCAAACACACTGTACTCAACAAGAGTGCGTACACAGAGGGCGGACGCTGATTTTGCAGCATTGCAAATGCTTGACTTATGCAAGCTTAACTAGTAGTGTTTATGAGTTTGAAGTAAAACAACATGGACATTGAGCTGCTTATTAGCTGCGTTCTATCGCGTCCAACTTTATGGAACAAAAAAGAAAAAAATTATTGCAATAGAGTTATTACGAAAGAAAGTTATCACCGAAAGAGGAGACTGTGCTAGCGAGCAATATACTGCGCAAATGAATTGTGCTGCAAAATGTTGTTGCAATTATTTTTTATATTCATCGCTATTATTATTAATCAAATGTAATATAAACAATGACCAACAATTTCATTCAATATTCTGCATTTCAAACACATCGGCGGGATGGTTGCAATTGTTGATTAAACTGCTAGGGTCAAACCAAAAAACGAATAATGATTTAAATTATTAAAGTTATGAGACTATGAAAAAAAAAAACTTTAACTTATTCGTATGTTATTACCTATTCCAATGGTCCAATTTAAGAGTTTATAATAAAATTTAAAAACTTATTCCTTATTTCTTTAGATCTATGCCTATAATTATTATTATTTAGAGTAAAACGATCGTCATTTGATATTTGCTCGTCTTCATCATAAGTATAAAAATAATCTTTTATATTTTCTTCATCTATGATAATATTGTGTAGTAAACACATAGTTTTTATCATGATGATTGCCCGATGGGGAGCCACATCAATTTCTCTTTTTAATAAACGCCACTTTTCAGTCAAAATTCCGAATGCACATTCAATGCAACGCCTTGCAGACGAAAGCCTTTCATTAAATACACTTTTTGAATGACTTAAGGATCGTCTTGGAAAAGGTCTCATCAAAAAATTTGTTAGGGGGTACGCTTCGTCACCCACAAAAACATATGGCACCCGAATATTTGTGCCAGGCAAGTGAGTGTCATTTGGAATATTTAATTTTTTGTTTATGATGCACTTATGTAGTTTTGATAAAGCAAAAACTCCTCCATCGCTTTGGCTTCCTTTGCTACCAACTTCTATAAATGTAAATCTACAGTTAGAGTCAGCTACTCCCTGTAGTATGATAGAAAAAAATTTTTTATAATTAAAAAATTGCGATCCTGAATTAGCTGGGCATCTTATGCGACAATGCTTTCCATCGATGGCCCCTATACAGTTAGGAAATCTGCTTTTGGTGTAGAAATCATGTGCGATTTCTTGAAAATCGTTTTCTGTTGGTATTTTTAAATGTTTTCTATGCAGTCTCTGCCATATAGCCGATGTCGTCTCCATTATTATATTCCGTAAAGTGCACTCCGCAATACGGAAACTAAACGATAATGATCGAAAGCTTAATCCGGTTGCCATGTGTCTAAAATATTAAAAAAAATATATATTTAAACAAATTTTTCAGAGGACGATTGCAAAAAAAAATGGAAATATTTAAGGGATGAATATAGGAAGGCTTTGCGCAATGTACCAAAAGCAGCATCCGGGTCTGCAGCAACCACCTCAAAGCCACGTTTCCGTTTTTTTGACATGATGTCCTTTTTAAAGGACGATATACAGTCATCTTCCCAAGGCGAAGGAAATTTGGATGAAATTATGGAAGAGATTTTATTGAACGAGGAATCTAGCAGCGTTCCTTTTGACTTAGTTGAAGAAGTAGAAACAAGCGATGACAATGTCGTTCAGTCAAAGGGTAAAAAGAAAAAGTATAACGACTCCTCCTCCATTGTCGAGATTGAAAAAAAAAAACTAAAACTTTTGGAAAGGGATATGGAAAGGAAGGAGGAATCCGACGACGTAATGTTTCTCAGGAGCTTTGCACCATTTTTTAAAAATTTATCACCCTTAAAAAATTGTTTATTAAGACAAAAAATACAAAATTGTGTAACAGAATTTATAAAAAATGAAAATAATCTTTAAGTATTACAAATATAGTTTAATAAGTTTATGTACATTCTCATCTTGTTATAATAAAATAAATTATCAAAAAGTATAATATTTAAAAGCTGGATTTAGTCTTACTGGTTTAATTAAATTTAGGAGACATATGTATGTGAACTTAACACACCAAATAAAATAACATTTAAAATAACTAAGAAAATTGTGTAACACATAAATATTATATTTCCAGAATTACTTACCTAAGCGTTACGAATAACCTTTCTTGTGGAGAAATTGGTTCCCTCCAGTTTGTTTTTTGTTTCAGTATGTCATTCTGAATATGTCTCAATATATAATCAAACGTTTCAGAATGCATTCGTGTGTATTCATAAAAATGAACGGGATGATCCCGTAAGCTGACATATAAATGGTGAAATTCACCATGCAGTGGACGTACTTTGTATATTGGATGCACCCAATACTTTCTTTTTCTTTTCTGCAGCAACGTTAAGTTACTTTCACTCAGGAGCAAGCGCCGCATAAAATCAGAAACCATTGTCGCAGTATGAATTCTAAAAATAAACTAAAGTGGTCACCTAGCTCCACATTAGTATATAAATAATTAAAATTATCAAAATATTCCTTGTTACTTTAAAGAGAACAAAAACAATTACAAGAAGAAAAAAGGAAAGAGAAAATCAGCTAGTTCATGTCAGCATTTAGTGTACGCGCAAAAAAAAAAATCAGCGTCATGAAAAAATCATGCGGCTGATCACGCCGATAAGTTCATGTCATGTAAGCGCCCTGTGTACGCGCGGCCTAAGAAGCAATATGGAGCAAAAATTAGTATATTGCCACATGAATCAGCTTACCAAAAATTGTGATTCTAGGTAACTTGTAACCATAATTACGAGGAGTCAAATATTGACGCAGTTTATAGGCAAGGGGCAGTGAAATTTGTACATTTTTGACTATAACTTTTGCTGTATTTGTCCGATTTTGTTAATTTTTTACACACAGATGCATGTAACCACAACGCATCGCTCTGTTAAATTCAATCAGATGAAAGTATTAAAAGGTGTGGCTAAAAACCGCGAAACCCCTTTGTACCTATAGGTACAGGGTATAAAAATGTATGTTTGTAAACAAACTAAAGTCATAAATATTGGTGTGTAGACTCACATATGCTATAATGCAAAACATGTTTATACCCTGTACCTATAGGTACAAAGGGTATACTAGATTTGTGCAATGTATGTAACGGACAGAAGGAGGCGTGGCAGAACCCAAGTCCTTTATACCAAAATGCTTATCATAACCTCGGGTAGCGATTGAGCCATGTCCGTCCGTCCGTCCGTCTGTCCGTCCGTATGAACGCCTAGATCTCGGAGACTATAAGAGCTAGAGACACGAAACTTTACCAGCTGGTGCGCATATTTCCTAAGCAGATGAAGTTTGTTGAATCATGTCAATACCTTTCCCCGTTCCCCCGCTGTAGATTTTCGCGGTTCTTAGCCATACCGTTTAATATTTTCATTTGAAATTTAACAGAGCGATGCGTTGTGGATACATGCATCTATGTGTAAAAAATGAACAAAATCGGACAAATACAACAGAAGTTATAGTCAAAAATGTGCAAATTTCACCTCCCCTTGCCAATAAACTGCGTCAATATTTGACTCTACGCAATTATGGCTACAAGTGACCTAGAAACACAATTTTTTTGACACAAAAGGTACAGGGTATTCCACTGTCGGGCACCGCCTCGACTGTACCACATTTTTTTAATTATTAGGATGACAATCCCTAGTTCTCCGTAACTATTTTTCACTATTTACAAGCAAGCATTTTCCCGTAGAAAGTTAAAGCTCAAAACAAACCCTTCCATATCCCGCCTGTAACCGTCCCATGCGTACAGTGTATCCTAATGGACGTCGCTTCGAGACCACAGTTCAGTGAACTAGCACAAATCCAATTTAAAATATACTTATTCAATTAATTTTAATTATTCCAATAATTTTGTCTTAAAAGTGAATTGTTTAATTATTTAAGAGGAGGGACAGCCTTGCTTATTTATACATAGTAAACAAGCTCAGTTATTGTAAGCTTTCTTTAATAAAGACTATCCCAACAAGATTTAGCAAAAAACTTTGGCTGCCAAAATGGCCAAAGGTAAAACTGCTTTCACTAAGCCATGTCCTTTACCTTTACCCACATTAAGCAAAAAACTTTGAGTCAAACGAAATCTTTAAAAATTCATGTTGAGTCCCATATCAAGCGCTAAATTGAAAATTGCTGTCTTATTTATTTACACTGTAGTCTGTTATTACTTGGTTATATAGAGTTTTTGATAAAGAACGCAAATAAGATATGGAAATATTTGGGTTAAGAAAATCTGCCTAAAAAAATACTCAACCTACCAGATATATTAAAATTGGTTGACTGAACAAGAAATTCCTGTGACAAAGCTCTAAGATGTGAATCAATTAAACTTCATGGTTTCAATTAAATTAATTGGTCAAGTTTATCGACTGTCGAACAATCGAAGACGAAGCAATTAAGTATCCAACTACAGTGCAACTCATAATTGAAGGTATCTGAAATCAGAATCAACCGAACCCCCAAAGGAGAATCAAAGTGTTTTCAATCCGAAAACATATGTTATTTGAGATTTTTTGATTTCCGATTCATTGCCATAATGTTTTCAGGCAGGATTTTTTTTATTTACTTATTTATTTATTTTAAAGGGGTACAACAAAGTACAGTTGACCTTAAATTATAAGAAAAATTTAAACTAAATATTGAAAAATAGAACGAGGAAAAAAAAATAGATATGAACTAATCCGCGTCACTAACCCGGTTGGTGAACTTTCTAGCGATACCGACTCACATTGAAAACTGGCCAGAGACTTGGATTTACAATAACCAAGTGGAAAAAGTTAGTTCAAACAAAAATTAAACATTACATATATTAGAAAAAAAAAGCCAAAAAAGCATCAATGACCAAATAGGTGCCTCATACTACAGGAATGGTCATGTATGTAAGAAGTAGAGTTGGCAGTTGTCACCTCAAGGTGCCTAGTCGTACGTTTAACTCGCGAATTGTCAGCAGTTCTCATAAATATAGGTTCTTAATTGTAATTTTCATTAATATAAATAAACATCATCATAATAATCAATCTTACATGTATGCTCGAAGAGGCAAGTCTAGATGCCTTAGGATAGAAGACGTGATAGAAGGAATAGACCGTTCAAAAGAGAAGAAATTAAAAAGGCTCTTTTAATTAGAGTATAAGACACGGAATGCATCATAAAGAGCAAAATTTGATCTTCAGAGTTGCAAAGCTAAGGGGCGAAAATTACGAGTTACTCTGGTTGGTACGACAAAAGTAACTTTATTCAGAAGTTCTACGGTTATTTAAGGAGGGCAAATAAGCTTTATAAGGCGAAGTCTGTCAGAATATGGAGGAAGTCGGATAAGTGGATCCCAATTTGAGCCGCGAAGTGCAAAGAGGAGGAATTGCTTTTGAACAGACTGAATCCTGTCCTGATAAAGGCGGTATTGAGGGCTCCAAACGCATGAGCTGTATTCCCAAATTGGGCGGACGAGAGAAATATAAAGAAGTTTGGTTGTGTAAGGGTCGTTAAACTCTTTAGACCAACGCTTAATAAAAGCATTTTTATCAAAAATACTTTTTGTGATTATTTTGTTTGTAAAAGAAAAACAAAAATGGTGGTTAGCATGCAAAGTATTCAGGGGGCAGAGCCACCTAATTGTACATGTAAAAACAATTATTTCAGGGTAAAAAATGATACGTATACGTTTGGGAAGCACCAATATAATATATTAATAACTTCAGCTAGGAGCGAAAATAATTTGTATCCTCGAATGTAATCCTTATTCTTTTAATGATAATTTTTACGACCTCTAAACTAAAATTTGTTGCCCAAGTGTATGCAGACTTCGACGCCGTACTGTGAGCTGGTCATAACCTTTATTTTTTTTTGCGTTCCTCTGGATGAAGTTACCAAAATACGAACGCAGCTAACATGAACAAGCAGCTGCCGCTAAAAGACATATGAGGGAGTTAGTAAATGCCCAGGAATGGACAGTTGCGAATAAACACACACATGCGCACACACACACACACAAACACACGTTTGAGCATTCCAAGTGAGGTCAGGATACAAATTGAATTTGCGCGTAGCCCAAACAGCATAACAAATAGACTGGATGGACGACATCGCTGCAAGGCTGCTCCAAACCGCAAAGCATATAGAAACATTTCACATTTCAGTGGCAGTGGATAAGCCAGTTGATAGAGAGGGTGCGGAGAAAGAGTCGCTCATGCTTAGATCCGGCAGGTTATTCCGTCGAGTCAAGGATGGGGATTGGATACATATTTGGCATGCGTGGCGTTACCTGCCAGTTGGTCAACAACAAAAGCTGAGCGACAACATGGCTACAACCACACTAACGCATAGCTGGAAAGGACAACATCATCAGGCAGCTGTGTCGCCAACTTTGGTCATTGTCTATCATATGTACAATATGTATGTAAAATGTGGCCACAGGTGATGGCAACTAGGACGACGATGACGACGACAACGACGACGACGACTAGGACGACGTTGCCGGACAGTTAACACGTTGAGCAACAACCGTTATGCTGATAAATAAATCAAACAAAAATGGCGGCATTGGCTACGTGATTAGGTAACAACGGAAGCTAACTTCCGCTCTGCCTCTACTGTGTCACTTGGTTTTTACTACAGCTGCCAGCAAAACTTGCTTAACCTGCTCAGCTGCTATGGCACGACAGCAAAAGTCAGGAGCTAGCTACTGGACAAGATTTACCTGGTTCAATAGTTTGACTGATTATCAGATGGCTGCTTATGACATGGTCAGCTGGACATAGACACTCAATGAATGGGTTTTTACTCACACATACACACTGTCTTGACAAATGATGTGTACATGTGTGTAAGCTCCAAAGATGTCTGATATGGACTTGTCCTTATCAGCAGAATGAGGACAAGTAACCAACTAGACTTTTACTCGTTGTGACATATTGTATGAGTTGGTAACATGACAAACTGGAAAGTTGATACGAAATCAATATATCACTATAAACGTCGTTCCAGGTATTTTAAGCTCCTTCGGCTGAGAAGTTTGACACACAACTATAAAGACTTTTCGTGTTTTTCTAAACAATTACGGTGACAAACTTTGGCTCAATTTTTTTCTTTCAAAAGTTTTTTTTACTTTTTGTGAATTCATAAGTTCCACTATTAGGAATATACGCTGCGAATAATAATACCCTATACACAGGCGCGGATTCAGGGGGGGTTTTCACTTCAAAGTGTATATATATCAGAGTTTGCAAAAAGCTGTAAAGCCATTTTTCGGGGGTCCGGACACAACCGTCAATTCGGTCAGACAAATGACCATGGCTCAGTTCATTCATTTGTCTTCCTGATCATTTCAGTTGTGGATAGAAATTAATTGTAAGTAATAAACAATAGTTAAAATATATAGCCTTTAAGTTAAATTAGGATATTATAATTAATAATAGTGCGATAAAGTTTCAATTTTGGAAAACTCCAACAAGGATTAATTTAGTTTCCAAACAACGGACTTTAATTAAAGATTTCAACTATTACTACTATTACAACTATCTTCAGAGCCATAATTATTATGAAACTGCAATAATATAAAACTTCGTTCGAGTCAGAAATCGAGATAGAGACTAACTTGAAAAAATTATAATAATAAATCTATAATTTTTAATAATTATGCATTACATGCATTTCGCCCGTTGAATATCTTTTGACTCTGGCCAGGAATATGCACAGCGCTTCCTAGAAAATGTGGTGCCAAATGCGTTCCATATACATTTGTGTGCTTATGCCATAAGGTTGTATATATTATAGAGCATATATATTGTGCCACATTTTAGGGTGCACTTTGCATGCTAACCCACATTCAAGCACGCCCAGCTGTAACTCTATCTGACCCAAATCCTGAAACATGACATCCAACCTCTCTGGATTGCTGCAGTTGTGGTGGTTGTTTTTGTTGTTGTTGAGGTTATGCTAGCTGTTGTTGTTTACACTACGGTGATCACTCAATTTGAATTAATTTGCGGCTGTCAAAACAACCTCAAATTAGTTTACACAAATTTGCATAAATACAAATGAAACTTTGTCCATAGAGTTACTTATTATGTAGCTCTAGTGGTACTCGACCTTTTTTGAATTTTTCCATTCATTTTTGGACTACTGAAATATAATTTTTTTTACAATTTTAAGTGCACATAAAATGTGCTGTACTTTTGCGGCATATTGAAGTAAAAATTAAGTTTTTTTGAAGGCGGTTTTTTTTATTAATTTCATTCACTAATTTTTCATGTTCACCCATATGTCTTACAAAAAAAATTTGCCGATGTGGAAACAGTAAGAAATGGGACTAATATTGTTTCAAATACGGTAGTTAGGCTTCCTCCTTTCTCATAATTCCAAGTAAAAGAATTTTCTTGATATCATCATTGTATAGACTCAGGTGTTTATGATTTCTTGAAAAAATTTAAGTATGACTTGCATTGTTCAGACCATTTCTTTTTTATATATTTTTTGGATTCCCTTAACCCGAATTCGAGGTCCGTTGAATCCTATTATATCATCCTTTAAAGGTAATTTTTTTTTTTAATAATATTCTTTAATGCAATAATCAAAAATACATATATTTTTATGAATCGCAATTTTAAAATTTTTGATCGGCAATCCAGCCTGATTGGCTGGAGATATTATAAAGGAGACCCAAGAAATGGAGATCAATTTTGAATTTTCAAATTGAAAAAAAAAAAGAATTTTAAATTAAAAAACAAAAATTTTAAAAAAAATTGAAATTTTGTTTCTATCTTGGAAAAAAAATTTGCGTCAATATCTTTATTCGTTGAGGCGACATGGATTGTCAAAGAAAAGTCTAAAAATTAAAAATCCATTTTCCAGTTATCGATAACTCGATAAATAATCGGAATTTTGCAATAAAATTTGACGTGGTTACTATTGCCTAATAGCGCATCTACATATGTAAAAATCATCAAAAGCGAAGAGGTCGAGGAAAAAAGTGGCCCGCTCCACTTTTCAATTCCTCACAAATTCACTATTTAATGTATTTTATTTATCCATATCTAAGAGACTATACGGGGGAGATTCTGTCGCACGATGGTTGTCAGACATCTTCCTCAGAATTCTAGCCACTGGGATTATCCCAGAAGCGTGGCTTACTTCTAAAGTAGTCTTCATTCCCAAGGCAGGGAAGGCTACTCATACTCTTCTCAACGACTTCAGACCCATAAGTCTCTCATCATTTCTCCTCAAAACGATGGAAAGACTAATTGGCCTACAACTTAGGAACACTATTCCCCAATCTCAAATGTCAGGCTCACAACATGCCTACAAAAAAGGTTGCTCCACTGAGACAGCCTTGCACTCGGTGATTTACGGAGTTGAGAAATCACTTCAATATAAAGAATTCTCACTAGTCGCCTTCCTTGACATAGAAGGGGCTTTTAATAATGTCACACCCAAGACAATTACGGATGCTCTGAAAAAACTTAGGATGAATTCAAGGCTAATCAGCCTCGTTGAACAAATGCTTAAATGCAGAGTTGTTCGAGCCTCTTTAGGTAATTCTAGTATCGAAAGATACGTAAACAGAGGCACGCCCCAAGGCGGTGTTCTCTCTCCCTTTCTCTCGAATGTCGCCATAAACGGCCTTCTATGCTAAAGGAGGGTGGAGGTTGCAACATAACTACGTATGCCGACGACGTGGCAGTTGCATTCTCCGGTAAATACCCTCAAACACTTTGCGAGCGCATGACTGACGCTGTACACACGCTCTCTAAATGGGCCAAGGCCAGTGGGCTAGGAGTTAATCCGGACAAGACAAAGCTCATGCTTTTCACTAGGAGGTATTAAATACCCCAGTTGATAAATCCCAAACTCAATGGTGTTACTTTACCCTTCAGTGACTCAGCCAGATATCTTGGGTTAATTATCGATAGGAAACTGGACTGGAACTTGAATGCGGACGATCGTAGGAAAAAGGCCACGATCGCCCTGTATACATGCAGGAAAGCCATTGGGCTTAAATGGGGTATGGCTCCAAATATTGTCCATTGGCTATACACTGCCATTGTCAGACCGATTCTTCTCTATGGAGACTCAATTTGGTGGCCTTCACTGAACCAAAAATCCACCCTAAAAAAGCTGACCAGGGTTCAGCGGACCGCTGAGATTACCATCAGTGGAGCACTATGTTCGACACCAACTGAAGCCCTAGATGCCATTTTAAACCTCCCACCTCTTGACAATTTGGGAAAACAATCAGCAGTCATAGCGGCTCTACGTATGAGAGAAGCGAAGAAATGGAATGACCTAGACTTCGGTCATTCAAAGACTTTAAAAGATTTCTCTCCCCTTATTCCTGGTAATACGGACTATTGTACCCCACAGGAACACTTCATTACAAAATTCAAAGCCCACATTCCAACCAGAGATGAGTGGAATGTCGGTGTACCGGGCCCTCCTGGCTCAACTTAGATATTCACGGACGGTTCAAAATTAGACGACCGCGTGGGCGGAGGCGTCTACTTTGAGGAACCCAACGTAAGAATATCGTTTCGACTCCCAGATTACTGCAGCGTTTTCCAAGCTGAAGTTACGGCAATTCAGGAGGCTCTTACAATAATAAAAACCTTACCAATATGTAACAGGAATATCTGTATTTACTCGGATAGCCAGGCGGCCATAGAGTCCCTATCTCTAACTTCATGCATGAAGTCAGTGAACAACTGTCGTTCGTCTCTGGGGGAGATGGCAGATCAGTGTTCAATACATCTCATCTGGGTCCCGGGACATAGGGATATTGAGGGGAATTGTATTGCGGATGAACTGGCAAGACAAGGAACTACCAGCATCCTCCTTCAGGACAAGGAGCGTCTGGGTATTCCTATGGCCAGCTGCAAATTAAGTATAAAGACCCAATTCGCTCATATTATAAACCAAACGTGGAATCGAACAACAAACACGAGCAGGATTTCACGTCAAACTTGGCCGGTGTACAATAGTAAAAGAACTAAAGATCTTTGCTGGTTAAATAGAGCTCATTGCTCGAAAGTTATCCGAGCGATCACCGGACACTGCCTAGTGGGGACTCACGCGTCAAGGCTCAACGCTCCTCACCACGACTTCTGCAGAAGTTGTGGCGATGAGGAAGAGCTAGAGACGGTAGAGCACCTTTTCTGTCACTGCCCGGGATTGTGTAGGACACTTTCGTCTAGAAGCTGAAAAATATTTGAAAAAATCCATGAGATGCAGCAAGAGAATACCAATTTTTTATATTTTTTAATGACATCCCCTTAACCTACGATTCTTTTTTTTTAATAGAACAATGGACTCTGCTTTGAATTATTTTAACAAATCTCATATTTCTAAAGAGTTTCTTGTGTATTGCACTCCAAAAGCAGAAACTTCAGTATTGTCTTATGATTTTGCTCTTATCTATCGAATTTATAAAATTATTTTTATTTGTTTGGGTGATCTCATAGCTCTGATGAAATTTTTTGCAATAAACCTAGGAATAATAAAAATTTGTGCTATTTTTAGGTGGAATTTTTATTGAAGCGTTTGAATATTGGAAAAGTAAGCCGTATCCCATCCCACTGCATTCATTAAAGCCATACAGCCTTCATCAGTTCATCAGTTGAAACCATTTGGGGTTTGGAGTGACATCCAATAGTAAGATATCGCGCTGGTATGAGAATTCTCCATTGTTTCGTTTGACAGACAAGTTGTTTCTTTTTGTGGATAATATTTCTGAGTTGACGACAAGGATTCTCCAAACAGGCATATCAAGTAGATGCTTTAGACCAGGAAGGAATTGTTGAATACAGACTGAGTCAATCCCATCATTCCCATAGCCATCCTAGGCACAATTTCAATATAACGAGAGAAAGTGTATATAAAAATATATAAAATCCTTAGATATTGAGGTCTACTATATTAATTTTCGGTTTTGATTTAAATTTTGATGAAATTTTTCGTATTAGTTTACTTTGAATATTTTGCGACATTCTTTACAAATTGGAATCGAAATGGAAGGAAAGATCAATAAAAACAAAGTTCCCATTAACGAAAAAAAAAATGCATAGTCGTCTATCTAAGCAAACAAGAATAAAAAATCAACATACTGTTACAAAAACAAGCTACCGAATGTACAGTACAAAAAAGTTATCTAGCGAATTAGGGCTTCATCAAAGCCAAGTTGCTCCTCTTTTTTTTCCTTGCTCTTTTTTGTGCTCTGTGTTGTTGGCTTCTTTTCAAAATGGAAGCTTAAAAATTCGCAAATTTACGACATGGTTTGCAGCTGGCCACACTTCAATACAACAGTGCCTGCAAAAAGTAAATACCATCAAAAACTGAGCAGTTTGTCTGGAGAGCAGCTGCTCAGCGATTTACTCGTTGAAGTTCTGTGGCTTTTGTGCACTTTGTAAAAAATGTTTTGGCACTTTGCTTCTGCAGTTTTGAGGACTAATTTGGTTTTTGTTTATTCACAAAAAAAAAAAAAAAACCACACACACATGATTGTGCATGGTGATGCAGCCAGTATCAGCATTCAGGGAGGGATGCTTGGGAGCACAGAAACCCCCCAAAATATTTTAGTTTCTTATTGTGCACATTTTGATATGTTATGCAGCACTATATGTAGTGTTGATACGACAAGTCACAGCATTTGGGACCCCTTTTCTCCGAATACGCCTCTGATGTGGACATTTGAAGCTTTTTTTGTTGACTTGCATTTTGTTTCCTTTGCGCTTGGTAAGTGGCAGGACTAAATGGCAATTTGTTTGTTTTAAGGCTTAGTGGTCGCAGCTGTGCCCCATATGCATATAGGGACTTAGAGCCTGTTAGGCTTATCTCTCTCTGCATAAAGTTGTTGCAGTGGTGACACTGTCGGATAATAGCTAAACATACTTAGGTGTTAAGTAGATCCTGAATAAAGTACAAAAATTATATAATTCTGTCATTAAAGCACTTTCAAATAACTGCATAGTACTGCTTGGGGTCACTATCAACAGATGGTTTTAGAACATTACGTATCGGTGAAAATATGCAGGGTCAAAACGATTTTAAAGTTCTTCCATTAATTTGTTGGCGGTGCTCTTTAAAATAATCAAGTGTAATTTGCGCCGATATCGGATGATAACATCTGAACAGTGCCATGGGACTCCAGTAGCGTTCTTAAGGGTCAATATGAATTATTTCTTCAATTCAAGAAGCCTAGATAAAATTTAGGAAACAATACTAGCGGCTATTGGGGTTCTAGATTGTAAACTCTTTGTGCGATGCAGCGAAGACGAGTTATCCAACACTCTATACATAGGTTCCATTCTCTAATCCTATTTTATCAAGCCTATATTAGAGCACCAATCGCTACAATAGCTATGTACTGGGACAGATCAGCAACACTAAGGCTTTGAGCTGTTACCTTCGTATTCGCCCAGTTCTTCTATATTGAGTACCCACGAAATATAAACGGAAAACTGTAGACAGCCCCCAATAATTGCTTAGCTTTGGTTTCTCTATTAATATTTTTTTTTTTCCACTACTTGAATATTTGTTGTCGATTAAGATATCGAAAAATTTTAAGTTCCATAAAAATAACGTATGCAAATCTTTATAACTACCATAATTATACAAACGCAAACTGGGAGTAGTTTTGTAGGTCTCGTGTATATACATATAATATACACACATATATAGTCTTGGCTTTTTAATTAACGCATAAATTTCTTGCTGACTATACTTCAAAAAGCACTAATCCATACATTAATTTTCTTTTTAATCTTCTTGTTAGGTAACTAAATTCCTTCGATGGCCAAATAAAAGTTTTCAGAAAACATTTTTATACATTGGTCTGTAAAACTGTTGACCAACTTTGGCTGCCACATTTTCTATGCACAGTTGTTGGCTTTCAAGTTTTATGACATGGGGGAAGATGCTCCTATATCATGAGCCAAAAAAAAATATGATACGAAAAAGCATTGGCATAATATTTTTATGAGACAAAAATTCCAGGAATCATTCATTACAAATTTTATACATTACGTGCAGCGAATTTTAAGTGAACTAAACTTTTTCTCAACTTTGGCTTAGTTCTTTTTATATTTATTTATTTTGTATTGGATAGAGAACGCTTAAAGCTTAAATCGAAAAAAAATGAGCAGTGTGTGTGTGTGTATCTATGTGTGTATCTATGTGTGTATCTATGTGTGTATATAAGCGTTTGTGGCACGTGTAGCTGATGGTCAATTTGAATGCTCAGCTCATTATTATTTAATAAGCTGACAGCTGATTGAAACCCAAAAGCTCGTTAGGATTCCGCAATTGCTGAGAGATTGTTATTATGGAAAACTGATGTGAACTAAGCAGCTTACATATACACTCTCAAAGCCACACACACATTTACACACACACACACACACACGTGAATGATGCTAATTGTATTACGATTTGCTTTAATGCCTAAAAGCAGGCAATGGCAATTTGAAAGCCGCTTAGTTTAGGTATTATGCATTTGGGAGTGTTATATCCCATAATGCTGTTACTTGGGCCTTACTGCAGTCCCCCAGACTCGCCTCAAGCCAATAGAAGCTGCCACAAATGCAATATTAATCATGAGAAATTTGGTTGTCTGCAACTGGCAAGCAACTTGCAACTGATTGAAATTATTCCTTCCATTTAGAACGCGCACTTAATGTGTTCGGTGGTTTGATAAGAATACTGGTACTCCTTGCCATGTGTCAGTATCGCCAGGTGATGTGTGTGCATATTGCATTTGCACTGCCTATCCTTATTGTTCACATGCACAATAGCTAGCTATAAGCATATAATCTTATATATAAAATCATATATGGGCTATCTATAAGTATGAAAGAATAGTTTTAGTATTTAATTTAATATAATTATTTATTGATTATTTATAGCAGCATTCTCCAATACCATATATAGGCTATTGTGCATCACATACTGCCTTTTTGCAACCATTTCAAATCTTTTGAGTATTCTACCGGTTTCCCAATATAGAGTATTGCCAACATACTATAAGCACAGATTGCTTGTCTTTGAAAATATCAGGCAAAGTGTTTGAATGATTGCAGCAGAAGAGCCTTTATTCAAGGGGTCGTTTAGATAGCCAGTCGTCTCCTATGCTATTTTAATATATAATGCTAAATATCGAATTGAATACTTCAGACTCTAGGCGCACTTTCTTAGCTCGAGATTAACCAACAGCCGTGCCAACTGCTTGATTAAGTAAATTGAAAAGCCAGGCTATTTAATCTCTAGAAACCAATGTACTACGACAGGCATAAGACGACCACGTCTACATCGAAATAGTCTCCAAAATCTTCTTCAGATAAGACGCTATCTTTCAGCGTTACCAATATCGTCTTCCTCCAGGTTTTCGATTACCTTGATTACTGTAATTCGGCGTTTATAGACATACAACAAGCATTCGATTGGGTCTGCCACGACTGTCTCCTTTGCAAGGTAAATAAGCTGTTTCCGCATTCTTTTTTCTATCTCCTTGGGTCCTATCTGGAAGGACGATTTTTCAAGGTCAAGATATGAAACACCTTTTCCTTCCTTGGCCGAATGAAAGCTGGACTCCCGCAAGGCAGCGTTCTTGGTCCGCTGCTCTACTTGCTTTACACTGCCGATCAGCGCGTCCCTGGCGATGAACACTTAGAGACTCCCTCGAAGACTCTAATTGCGACTTACGCTGACGATATCGCTATTCTCTAGAGCTCAAAAAGTCGACTTCAGGCAGGTAACGGCCTACAAAGGAACCTCGACACATTGGGGGACGAAATTTAAAGTCAACCCAGGCAAGATATCCAACCCCTGCTTTATACTAAAAAAGACGATCGGCCCACCCATCCAGTTAGAGAGTGTGATCCTGGAGCAGCCTAATCAAGTTAAATATCTTGGCATTACGCTGGATAAGCGACTTTCTTTTGGGCCACACCTGAAATCTATTCGTAAAAAGGTTTTATTTCTTTCTTTTATCCGTTTTTTCATGTAGAACTCTTAACGCACAAAAGATGCAGCAACTGCGGTGGCTTCTGAACAGGAAGAGTACTCTGTTACTTAGAAAGAAGAGTGCAGTGTACGTCCAGTGTGTCGCCTCGATCTGGCTCTACTGCTGCAGATTTGGAGTAAGAGGGTGTTGCAGTGGTTGGCATGCTGCACTCCCATCCCAGAGGTCCCTAGAACGAACCCCAGCGCTAAAAGCTCCATAACCACATTATTCCTGTTTTTCCAATATTTCCTACCCTTGACAAAGCCACCTCAACCCTGCTATTCCACCAGCAAGCACCACATCAGCATACAGCTTTGCAAGGAAGAACAAAACAAGTGATGCTGTAAAAAGCTCGATTACTGAAACCCATAAAAGAAAGAGTTCTTGTAGAGACCCTAAGTAGAGTACCAAGTAGAGTAACAAGATAGAGTAACAAAGGAAAAAAAAAAGAAACCTGCGCAATTCGACGTTTGGGAGGCACTCGAGTAGATACAGTGATAGACTCAGGTGTCGTAGTCTACATCCCGCTCGGCCTCTAAGGCGGCTTAAAAACAAGGATTCGCAAAAACGATTCAATCGTGAGGTTTCTCCACCCTACTTATTAATCCTCGTGCTGACTGCACGAAGTTTGGCTTTATTTTTATTGTTATTGCTGCTGTTGTTAAGGTACTAGCTGTGTACGGACTCATAACTTATTTTTCTTTATAAAAAAAAAAAAAAAAACCATTATCGTCTGCCACAATTTCTTCTTGGCGCCAGATTCTTCATCGGAAAATATTTAAAAAAATCGCACCGAACAATAAGAACTCGTACAATCGGGATATACTCGAATAGGTTATACTTACCTATCCTATCCCTTTAAAAATTTGCAATTTAATAACGCATATATCTATATTAGGGCGGGTCAATTTGTATGGGGCCGAAAAAACCTTATGGGGCTCACTCGGATTTTGATTCTTTGGATAATTCTAAGCAAATTTGCTCAAGAAACTATGGGTCTAAAATGAATTTCGAGTCGCCCACTTTTTCAAAATAGGTTTTTTTTTGACATATTCAAAAATCGACTTAGAAATTCATTGAAAAGGCCTAAAATCGATATTTTTTCTCTAGCCAAATGTGAATTTGGGGGTTTTTGGGGTCGAGGAATTCATTATTGACATCTATTTTTAATTTTGGGTGCCGCCAGAGGGCGCTTTAGTGTTGGTTTTTGATTTTTTTCGGTTTTTTTTCTTGAAAATTTTGAAAAAGTGGGCGACTCGAAATTCATTTTAGACCCATAGTTTCTTGGGCAAATTTGCTTAGAATTACCCAAAGAATCAAAATCCGAGTGAGCCCTTATACCGAAAAAAATTGACCCACCCTAATCTATATATATTAAACTTTTTAAGATGACTGACTGATTGCTATACAGGAGTTTTGTTTTATGACGAAGGTGACCACCAAGGAAAACTAGATGGTTGAAATTTCACATGAGTTTACGATTTATGGGGAAAGGGAGCTCTAATGAAGGATTTCCGCGGCTTTTGGAAATTCTCGCCGCCCAAGTGGCAGTAATCTTGTTTCCAAGTTTGCATATGCAGATTTTGGACAATTTCGCCGCAAGTGGTGGTAATGGCTGGTAAAAGTTTTATATTCGGATTTTGGCGTATAGTGGGTCAAAATTTGTATTTGCGGATATAGAAAAATTTGGAAAGAATTGGAGGGACATACTATATGATTTCTTTGCATTTCATAAGCTTAGCTATATTTTTCATCCTATTGACCAGGCCAAAGGATAAGAACTCCAGGGATTTCATTCGTTTTATAGTGTAGGTGATCACTAAGGAACGTTTTTTGACAATACGTACAGCTCCCAAATTGGAAAATGCTGGGTCAAAGTTGCATCAAATTAACTTAAAACTTGCTGAAAACTTGAAGAAACGGAAAAAATACTTTAAAAAAACGTGATACTCCTGCATATTCTTACTAAGAACTTTACAGGTGGAATTTATTTTTTTATTGGTGAAATTCGATATTTATACCTATAAGTTCCGTAAATTTTTACCGATTTTGATGAAAATCGAAAGTTACGTGGGAGTAAACACAGTAAACCAATTGCGCAGACCGGGGGTCCGAGATCTAGGCGTTCATACAGACGGACAGACGAACGGACAGACGAACGGACAGACATACGGACATGACCCAATGGCTACCCGAGGCTATGATAAGCATTTTAGTACAAAGTACTTGGGGTTATATACACTGCAAAAATCTAGTATAACCTATTGGTGGTGATGAAACGAAAATAGAAAAAATACTATATAGAAAATACTTAGCGAAGTACGCAGTACACAGGCTGAGCCCCTTAGTGTATGATCAAGAATGAGGTTGAGGCTCAAACAAAAGCAAAAGAGACGAAGCCATCAATTCATCTACTCTTCAAAAGTTGTTATATTTTTCCAAACAAACAAATATAAAATGCCAAATAATAATTTGTAAAATATTTCAGTAAAATGCCTGTATCCTTTTAAAAATGGTATATACCTAATGAAGTTGTTGGGTCAAATATAACACACACAAGTTTCTTGGATCCATGTGCGCATAGTTGTATTTTTCACTATCGAAGTATGCTCTTATTTCACTTAGCAAAGTAAAAAGTTGATGCGAAACAAGTTAAAAAATATATCATATTTTGAAGTCAATTGAATTTTTGTATTTTTTTGTGCAGTCATAACTATTTTATTACCAATCCAGATGTAAAACCACAAAGCTAATAAATTAAGAAGCAATTTGATTTCCAAAAAGAAGCAAAAATTGCAGCATGCTGAAAACCAAAAAAAAAAAGTAAAATTAAAATGACTTTGGGGAAAAGGAAAATATTTGAGTGGTTGACAAATTCTCAGTGGCTGCACTGCCCTTTGCCATATTTTGACATTTTTACCCCATGCCTGAAGTGGATTTCATTTTACCAGTTTCTTCTGTACTTCGGCAGTCCTTTTTGCAGCTTTTACTTTGCATTTAACGAGAGAATGCTATCATCTTTTGAGGACACAGCTTATTGGCCTTCAGAGTCGTACACACCGTTGACAGAGAATAGTTGGTCATCTCAGATAACCTGAATATCCTGTGTATTAGTTTATTATACTGCATTGCAGTTGAAAAATGGAAAAAAAAATAAAGTTTTGTGTCAAAGTGTCTATCTTAAGATACCCTTTACAAAAATTTGTGAAAGGCGATATTTCTAGAGCACAAAATACCCTGTAGCAGAGATATCTCACCACTTACTCAGGTTAGGTTAGGTTAGGGCGGCAGCTGCTTTAAAAGAAAAGCCAGCACACTTAGTCCTAGACTGCCCTTTTACCCTTCTCCTGGACATCATTTTAAAAAGGAGTTCAAGCCTGTTGCTGCGCTATAGCTTGCAATCCTCCTCGGACAGATAGACTCTAGCTCTGCTAGGTTGTTAAGGAAGTCATTTTCCAGGTATTTTTTTCTGAGTCTAATTAGAGCTTCACAGGAACAGTAGAAGTGCTCTACTGACTCTACCTCTTTCGTATCTTTGCAGCTTCTACAAAATTCATTGTTCAGAGCATTCATTCTAATCGCGCGTACTCTGACAAGCCAGTGCCCGGTGATAGCCCTGACCACTGCCTAACAATGTGAACGGTTAAGTCCACAGAGCCCGGTGGAGCGTTTTGGGTCACTTTTGGGCCATATTTGGCGGCTGATTCTACAATGGGGTGTATTGTTCCACAGCCTTTGTGCGTTACAACTAAATTTTTTGCTTGTCCGTAGCTTAAAAATGGCCATCGGCATACGGGTATCTTCCTTATCTGGGAGGAGGTTAGTGGTCGTGCCGTATCTGGCCAATTCGTCTGCTATTTCATTGCCTGTTATATTTTGGCGCCCTGGCACCCAAATAAGGCTTATAACAAACTACTGTGCCATCTCTTGAATAGATTTGCGGCAGTTGTTGACTGTCAACGAGTTGAAGGATAAAGCTTGTAGTGACTTTATGGCTGCCTGGCTATCTGAGTATATGTTTATCGCACCGGTTTCCAGACCGGTATTGCGTAAGCGGATTAGAGCCTTGTTTATGGCTAGGATCTCTGGTCGAAAAAAGCAGCAGTGGTCTGGACCCCGCCCCCTTGGATAAATTTATGCAGTCGCTTTGACCTGGTTGACTTTCCATCTACGATTCACCTTACTCAAAAAGAGAAAAATTATAAATCAGTCGGATGGATTTCTATCAAGGTTTTTAAGCGCACGTCTATAGATTTGAACATTTTCAAGAAATATGTTTTGTAATACAGTCATTTAAAAAAAAAATCGATTTTCAAGTGCGGAGTCCGATTCCGATCTTTAGCACTTTTGGATTTTGATGCATATATGCCCATGGAAATCTTCTACGATTACAGATAGTAACATGAATTCATAGCCCTTAACTGCCTTGAGGCATATTTTGCCAAATAATTTTTTTACTCCGAGCTCTTGTATAGGAAGATATTGCAACTATCCACAGCCATATGACAACAGTGTATAAAGATTAGTTTATTAATCTAGCAGCACTTATAATCAACAAGTTTTAATGCAAGTTGTGCATTAAAATTTTGTCCAAGCTTAAAGACATGTATTAACATTCGATTTGCCCCAAGGCAATTGTTTTCAATTTAAAACGTTGATGACTTGGATGATGTTAACCAAATATTTAAAAACCAATCAAACTAGAATCTCTTTATTAGTTTGGACTCGTTTTAAAATCGAATTGTGATAAGCATGTTATCTTGGCAGTATGCACAAAATGCTACAGGCGCACATCTTCATTTGTTACGAAATCAATTATTGATAATTCCGCTCAGGACCTCAATTAACGAAGTTTCAATTTAGTATTTAGCCTAAGCAGGACTACACAAATTCACTTATGTGTATGATTGTTTTGGATAGTTTGGTTGTGCTTTTAATGCAAACTATAGACTTAAACAAATGCTTAACAACATAAACGAAATGCGTATAAATCGTTTATAAATAATTTAGATACTTAGATAAATCATAGCTTAAGTTCATAATGGCAGTAGCGTAGATAAATGTGTGAAAAATTTCTTACTATAGTTAACCAATTTCTTCTTAAGTTAAAATTATAAGTATCGAAACTATTATTACTCTTGTACAAAAAAGTATGAAATCTTTGTGTATATTTCCTAAATAGATTATTTTCAGAAAACTATTGCAAGAGTTTTAAAGTGTTTTTTGATACTCTATAAGCTTTTATGTCCAAATTTTTTAAAAAAGTCGAGAAATGCTTGAACAGTGCTGAAACTTGGTGGATGTGATAGTGATAGGCATTCCAGGTACTTTTAATTTTACCACCCATATAAGGCTATATTGCGTATACGTAATTTTGTTACAGTCTCAACATATTTGATGGCATATTCAAAATTTTAAAAACAAGTGTGTTTTTATATTCGAAAATAGCTAAAGTACCGCCGTTTATTAAAAACTACATGGCTTCGCTCCCTGCTAGCTTCGCTAGCAAACCGCAGCGCTCAGTTACTTATTGACTCAGATACTGCAAAATGGAAAAATTTTTAAAATAAAGTCGAGAAATGCTTGTATTTCGGCTCTTCACCACTTTATAAATTTGATAAAGAAAGTACACTAAACATTGCTCAAAATCTTTATCAACCCGATTGCATATACGCAAAAACTCATAATTTTAAATTGCACACTCGAAATTTTTTACATGATTAAAAAACAGTTTAACAATAGATTTTTTAATTTTATAACGAAAACCCGGCAGTATGGGTAAGCCCGACTTCCCACTGTTTTTCAAAAACGGCAATACTGAGCAAGGTCATATGAGTGTTGTCCTGTAGAGCAATAAAAATAACCAGAATGGTAGCATGGCAGTTGTCTGCCAGTCTACATTTAGATGCTCAAATGACAAGAAGTGTATTTTTACGGTTTTCAATTTAATTTTTATTTATTATTTTTTTTTTCGAAAAAAAAGGTTTAGTGGCTTATACACTATACACATAGACCTATGCATATATAGTATTGGTTGGAAATTCCGTTTAATTTTTTTTATTCCAGTTGCCATGAAGAATGACACAGTGGGGCAACCCCGACCTCCAACAATAAGCCGGTAAGCAATTTGGACTGCAAATCAAATAGCTCTGATTAGTTACTTAGCTATTCAATCCAATCATCCTTAATTGATATCCATTCAACTTTCATTTCAATTTATATGTTCTAAGCATTATGATTTTATAAAATAAATACATTCAGTTTTGTAACACAATAACATGATCTTTTAATTTATAATCGAAAAACCACTAAATTTAGATCATAATAATTTCTCAGACTTGACAACTTTGTCAGTCGCCCCTAGTTGGAGCATGATGATCGCTATTAATAACTGTTCGAAGAGAACAGAGACCTACAGCTTATAGCCGAATCCGAACGGCGGTCTCTTGAATTAATAGCGATTTTCTTGGGCAAATAGCGTATTTTTGCTAGCGCTGCTAGTGCTAGAAAAAGTTTAGATGATGTCTGTGCTAAATCAGACAAAAAAATAGGTGGTCGGGCTTGCCCCAGCATTTTTGAAAATGAAAAAAATTAACTTCTTTGAAAAATGGTCATATCTCAAAAATTAATAATGGTCACAAAACATCAGCAGTTCTAGAAAGTTATGGCAAAGTGTTAGCTTCATCCGATGTCAAATAAGCATTATATAGCCAAAACTAATTGCTAGGTCGGATTTGCCCACCTTACCTTATGGGCGAAAATAATTGAAGCGGGCCACTTTTTAGGTCAACCTCTTCGATTTAGTTGGTTTTTACATACGACTGGCCAAAAATAACCACTCTAGTACATTTTTCTGTAAATTGGTGTAATCTATAAGCTTAATAAATATTAACAGCAACTCACATATAATTTGCGTATACTCAAAGTTGAGCCCCTAAATATTTTCTCATCTACGCCACTGTACTTGCTGTTTGTAAAGCTGACGAATAGTCTGATAAGTTATGTAAGAAGTGTTTCACTAGTATCTATATTATCTACAACAAAACTTAACCATTGTGCGAGAATCAACAAAAGCGTAATGAAGCCGTAGGTTGAGGCTTTACGCAACAACAACAACTACTTGACCAGCTTTGCTAAATAGCTTCAAACTTAGTGTTGTTAAACAATAAAAACAAGTACTTGTGTGCAACACTATAACGAAAACAGTATACAACAACAATAACATTAGGTGGAAGCCTTCAGTGTTTGCCAATTTGTGTACTATGTATAAGCTGTGGTTGCCCAATTAGCGTCAGGGTCTTCTACGTCGGCTTCGCTTGCAATATATATATACGATGCATGTACAATATACTATAATAACACACCATAAGTATCTAGTATTTTGAACAGCAAAGTTGTTAACACTTAAGATGGCTCTAACTACGTGTCCGGCTTGGCCTTTTGCCGCTTCTATTCATGAACACATTTACTAGATATTTATAAAGTGCGCCGCCTAATAGCATCCATTCAATGCTGAGTCATTTGGCCAAATATGCAACTCAGCAGAGCAATTGCCTGGCACTAAGTGCATAGCTGAATATAAATATCTATCCTAAAATGTTGTTTATTCAGTGGAGAACTATTGTGTAACTTGAAATTGCGTTGCGTAATATAAGTATATTATCTTGCATTAAATACAGGATTCTTAATATTGTAGTACATGGTACTACGCGCCTTGTTTGCTTGGCGCAGAAAAACTTTTTCCCATCTCAATATCTCTTTTAATTTTTCCATAGTTAGCTTCACAACAAATTGTCAATTAGTCTTCTTTAATAGAATCAAGTGGGTAGAGGTCACAGAGCGTCATAATAGCTACACTGCACGTCCCAAGTGAAAAGGTTTGAGGACTAGTGGATGGTATCCAGAAAAAGTGATAGAAATTTTTTAATTTTGGTTTGAGTCAACAAACCAATTTTGATGACCGTAGCTTCTTACAAATAGATTGATAAATCAATTGTTTTTAATAGAGCTTCTAGTGTAAGTAGTAATTGGAGAAAATTATTTGTATGGGGTCCTTTAAGCTTTAAAAAATATGATATTTAAAGTGATGTTCAGAGGATTAAGGCTTATGATCACATACTATTGTTACACTATATTGTTTTGTGGCATATGACGTCACATAGCCTATAGCAAGTGAACAATCAAGAGGCTTCCAACAATACCTTATTTGCGTATATACTTGTAAGTCGGAGACATAAAGCAAAAAAGTTAATCATAAATAGAAAATGGAGGCACAGAAATATTTAAACAATAAAATATAGAACATAAAGATGAAATGATAATATGCAAACATTTTACATATATATAAGTATATCATATTGTTGGTTTTCGGGAAAGCTTGACTTTGTTCACGCCACCCTATGTAATGTGTGGCTCCACAAGAAATGGAGTCCGAAAGCCATTTCGGCATGAACTGTTATGAAATTTACTTACTGTTAATCAAAAAATAATAAACTACAATTTTACTTGTTAGAGCAGGAAAATGTAGTACTTCAATGCCAGAGACCTATTTTTATTTAATAGTTTTATTTAACACTAAGCCAATTTAATTATAAGATAAAAAAATATTGTGAAGCTGTCCTATAGCTATGTTTGAATATAAAAACACATTTGCTTTTTTTTTTTCAAATTGCGAATGTGTAATCAAAAATTATTAGAACTACGTATACGTAATATAATATTTATACAGACCAGTTCCAATTTTATGCAAATATGATGCGTGCTTTTACTATCAATTTCACGAAGTTTCAGCTCTGCAAAAACTTTTTCGATTTTATTCCAAAAAATTTTCAATTTATTCAAAGCAAGAAAAGCATATAGAAAGCGGGCCGTTGCACAATGGGCTCGCGTAGCCAGATTTTGGCCAAAAGTACCCCAGAAGAAAGTCAAAATTTGGACCAAATGACAAATTAATATGATTTTAGACATATTAAGGTATCCTGTGAAAAAATTATAAAAAAAAAAAATTTAATTAGTGGTTTTTAAGTTATTGGCAATCAAAGTTGACATTTTGTATTTTATGAGCTTTCGCGATAATTTACAGGAAAAAAAACCCACATTTACCATGATACATGCAGCTACGAAAGCTTCATTCACTTTATTATTTATAAATATTATAAATATATATTATAAAAACTTTTTGGTTTAAAATATATTCGAGTAGTTATAAAGATTTTCTTGGTTTTTTTATCATTTGGCTAATTTGCTTTAAGGGTACTTATGACTACAACTCCATACCATATTTGATCGAAAAAATGTTCATAAATTTCTTTACATGTTTTACAACAAAATGTAATTCCTCCCGATTTTCGGAAATTGAATTTTGTATCTAAAAGTTGAATTTTAAAAATTGTCCGCCATGAAATTTTCCTATTTTTTGTATTTTTTAGCTGCATAAATTATGCTTTAATAACCATTTTTTCGAAAGTTGTACTAAAATGTTAAAAAAATCTACAATTTGAAAATTTTATAACATACTATTTACAAAGATGCAAATCAAAAAATGTAAGAATTATCAAATTTGGCGAAAAAACGTAAAAATTTAAATGTGGATTTTTGAAATTTTTTTTTCGGAAATTAAAAGAGCATGCCAATAAAATTAAAACTTTTAAAAACCATATTGGTAAGTGGTGGCGTCTTTTTGTAAATGGCTTGGAAAGCTGAAACTGTTTGGGGATATTACTCCAAAGCCATTCAATATTTTGGGTATAGGCCAATTTTTCAATGTATGTGGAGCTCATATCTACCTCTGTATGAAATATGGTCTAATTCCAATTAACATTTTTTGTTTTTTTTTTAATTTTTTTCAGTTTTGGTCTAGACTATCTATATCTTAAAAAAATCTGAGGAGGCTCAAACTTTCTTGAAAAATAGTTCAAGCTTTTACGAACAAGTGTGTACAATTTCATCAATCTAAAAAAATTATTTTGGAATTGCCAGATTTTTGGCCAAAATATGACAATCTGGGCCCACAGTGCGTTGATACGATAGCTACCAGGAAGCGAGGCCTTATAGTTTTTAATAAACAGAGATACATATTTTGAAACTGTACTATAGCTATTTTACAATATTTAAAATCATTTGTTTATAAAACTATGAGATTTTTAAAACAAAATTACGTATACGTAATAATTTTGTGCAAATGTTATGCGTGCTTTTACTATTAAATTCAGAAAGAGTCAGCTTTGTTTAAGTTTTTCTCGACTTTATGCCAAAGATTTGTGCATATAGCAATGATAACAAATATGAAAAGAATACAGATAAAAAATTCAAAAGGGGTACACAATTTTTTGTCAGATATAACTCAAAAGGAAAGGGGATAAGAAAAAAATATTAAATTTAGCTGCATATTAAAAAGAATAGTAGAAAAAACGAAAATCAAGAACCAAAAATTGAATTAAGGTGTGTTTTTCTCAGCCCAGAAAATGGAGCGGTTTGTGTAAAGCGAAGCAAGCAGGCAGCAAAGCCCTGTAGTCTTTAACATGCTGCTGCAAAAAAAAAACACAATAAAGCACTTTTAATTTAAAAGCCAAACTGTTTTTCACACTACTCAATATTCAAAAATTGTTTATTATTCTTAGTTTCTTTGTATAAACCGTAAATATTCAATAACTACAAAGTTCAAAAAATATTTGTCATATTTTGTTGTGCACACATGTTCAAAAATGCCAAACTAAATATTTATGAAACAGACAAATGAAAATAAATTTATTTCACACAAACACACACACTCAGCACACAAATTGATAACTGAAAAATTATTTTATTGAAAATGGTATTGAAATTTACGATTTCAATTGTGTGCTGACATTCAAATGGATTTGCCGGAGACGGGGAATGGCTTGATTTGGAAATACAATTTTTCATTGCAGAGATAAATGCGCTTGTTTAAATTTTAGCACAACATTATTACGGCCATTGTTGTGTTTTTGGAGTTACTGACCTGCTGTCGAGCCTTACGAACGTTTTTATCATTTAAATGGAAATTTCAAATTATTGTCATGTCTTTTATTATGGCCATAAATTTAAATGCCAATAACAACAAATGGTGCCAATAATTTTCATTTGGCTTAAAACCAACAAATGGAATTTAACAGCCTGGTTCATATTTTACAAATATGGAAAAGTTTCAATTTCATTTCATACGAATTAGCTTAGTTTAGTTGAAAACTATAGGAAAACTTTGGCACACATGCAAATTTGCTGACTACTAGCGTAATAATTTAGTTTAAATAATTTGCAAAGCTCTGCATTAAATGTCATGGGACTAGGGTTGTCATACAATATAAATACAACGCAGTTTACATATTTTGCCTTAAGCTGCAAGCCACAAACCTTTTGATAGCCTTCTATTTTGTTAGCCTTATCCAGATTTTGAACGTAGCACTCTGCTTATGAACCTGAAAATTGGACATAACAAAGATTCATTCAAATTTATATTTACTCAAAATAGCCTTTTAAACGATACATTTATCTGTTAATGCTTTCAAGATAAACCCGTGGGACAATGTAGGGCTTGTCTACAAATTCACCAAAGTCCAACACAGAGTGCGCTGCAAATTTTTTTGCTAAAAACCCTATATGGAACTTTATATACACTTCTTTGTTAATTTCTTGTTTTTATGTTTTTAATTAAAGGCAAAAAAAATGAAATTAAAAAAAATAAAATTTCTTTGCTAACTACTTATTTTTATGTTTTTAACAAAACTAAACATAAATTTTTTAAGGCTAAAAAAATTCAATTAAAAAAAATTAATTTTTTCTATTGAAAGATTTGACAAGCTAAAAAAAGCACCCTTTATATCAATATATATTGATATAAATATAATATTTAACAAAAACTTTGCTTTTATTATTTTGAGTTAAAGTTTCTGGCCTAACCAGACAAGTCAAATGGATTTAGTTAGTTACGCCAGGAATAGTTGATTTATTATGCAAACTAGTCCCAAATCCAAGTTTTTTGACAGAAAGTCAATTTTTAACGATTTAAGCGAAAAAACAAATATTTAGCAATAGTGTTTTTATTTTTTGTTTTATTTATTCTCAAAAAATATAAATTGTGAGATTTAATAAGAGGAAAATAGAGTTTGGCTTCTATTCTTTTTTACTTAGATAGTATTAACATTTTTGACAAATATTTTAGATGGCAAAAAATTTACAAAAAACCCATGAAAAATTAATAAATAACTTAAAACTTATTGCTAAAAGAGCAATAGGGTAAAATCCAGCCCAACTAGGTATCATATGAGTTTGTATAAAGACCCTATTTTCCGGTAGTTCTTATGGCAGCTATTGTTAGAAAAAAAAATCCAGATTTTCATAAGCAAATATATTTATTTAAGTAATATTTTCTTAAAGTGCAACCCTAGAATTTTAATAAACATAAAAGTTCTGATTAACAACTTGCGCAAATAAAAAAAACAAAACTGAACCTTAACTTTAAAATAGAAAGCATGTATTCCTGAGGGCAGAATAATTTGTGAAAATATGAAAAAAAAAAAAAAAAAATATTATGGTATTACTATCGAAAATAATTTTAAATACTAGCTGAATTTTTGTTAAATAAATTTACATTATTTAAAAAAAAGAAAAGTTCTGTGGATTATAAACTAACTTTTGCACGATATGTATGTATGTCAAAATATTCTTTAAAGTGTTTACTTAAAAATGTCATTAACACTTTTTGCCCAAACGTGTACAATTTTTGGTTCTTGGGAAAGTTTTAGTACAGTCACGCCATCCTGTTTAACGTGTGGCGCAATGACAAAAGGATTTCAAAAACTCTTTAAGGTGAGATTGTAAAGCAAATAGCTTGCGACAATATAAGTGTTGATTTAAAAACGTATATAACAAAAAATTCTAAGTTTTGGTAGCTATACTGAAAAAAATGTACTTTTATGCCAAAGAACTAACTTTTATTTGATAAATATCATCATATGCATCATAAAATGTGAACTATCTATAATTAAACTTGAATATAACTAACCGTTTTTGTTCGAAGTTTCAAGTGCGCAATCAAATATTATGACTTTTAAAAAAAATACGTATACGCAATGTTGCCTTATACATATGTTATGCTTGCTACCATTATCAAATTCACCAAGTGTCAGTTTTATACAACCATTTCGCTCCAAATTTGGTGATTTGGTGTGGTGGTCTCATATGCTCCATCTTAATAAATGTTCTCATTGCAATCAAAAGAACAATTCGCGCCAAGTTCCTTCAATTTTCGAACTTGTGTCAAGTATTTTGTATTCGAGCTATTTATTTGCTAAACACAGATTTGAAAAAAATTGAACTGATCTCGGTCTCTGGTGTTAAAGCGACTCAACAGATGAGATTTTATGTTCAGCCACTTTTCCTGCTGCCAGTTACATAGATAACACAAATCTTGTCACTATGGAAACAGTATCTTAAAATTATACAACAGCCGCTTGGCTAAAATTGCTACAAAATTCCTTCAAAGCCAAAGCAAGTCTTTCGTTTTTCGATGCTGATTGTTACAAATATAACTTCTTATGGGATAGACTCACGGTAAAAGTGTAAAAAGGAAATCCGGCTAACCCGAAAAGTCCATTAAATCGCATGAAAAAAACATTTTCAAACAGTGCAGGTCTAATGGTCAACGAGCACACTTACACATGCACTAGTATATACTCACACACACACTTACAACTAAAATGGCCGAAGTACGAAAGGTGCACAGCCAAATCCTTTTTATTTACACAAGTACATGGTCTCACACAAACACAAACGAGCACACACATTAGGAAAAGTCCGAAAAACGACGAGCATTCAGACGTGCGAAAATGTTACAATTTTCTATGGGATATGCCACAAGAGACACACACACACACACATACACACACACTACACAAACACACACTCAGTTAGATACATATGTTTTGTGCTTTTTCCTTTTTTTTTTGGATTTTCTCCAGTTTTCTTTCTATGTAAATGTTTGAACTGTGTGAACAGCAAAAACAACAACAAAGCAAAAAAGGCCAAGGGTTAACATGCAGACACGCACACACACATACACTCAGATACATACTTATACATACACGCAAACGTACAAACAATACCATTTTTTTTCTCCCAGTTTCTTGCTGGAATCTATTTATACACATAAGATGGTTTCTCTTTTTCTAATATTTTACGGCTTTTATAAATAAATAATAAAAATCTACATTTACTTAATTTACAGGCAAATAAAATATATGAATTTTATTAATAAACGTTGTATTTACCACTGCTTTGTGTTGATCCAGTTAAGTAAGGTCCATGCATCAATATCTTTGGGCGAATGAAAAAAAGCAAAATAAAATTTTTTTTTTGTGTATATTTGTAAAGAAATGTTGACAAAAACTTGTTTATTAGGTTCACACAAGTCTGCTTACCTAAATTGATAATTCGAGCATAGTTTACAAATTAGTGTCCTTAATTAAGCTTCTAGTTGGAGCAGAGGGCATACTTATAGGGTTTCAAATTTAATTTCAGTAACTTTTAGAAAAAATTTACATGAGTTATATATTTACTTTTTGTTTGGAGCACAAGGCACTCTAGCACATGACTGAGCTGCGTACGTTTGTCCTTATAAGCACTTTGAAAATCATTTGAAAAATTATTACATGTAGTTTATTATATGTATATATGTATATATTAAGGCAACTAAAATAAATTATAGAAATTAATTAAATAAAAGCAAATCGTTCGAAACACAGCCTTGCTTGTAATAAAACTATTCTATAGATAGATATTTCAGAACTCTTTCAAAGAAAGAATGTTTGAACTGTGTACCAAAGTACAGCCACAAAAATACACTTTTTTCAAATGTTAATGAACAGTATTTTCTTCTTCTGCTTTTCTTTTTATGCTTTGTCTAATAATTAAAAAGCTATGAAATTAAAAAAAAAAATATAATAACCCCTTCAAAGCAACAAATTTCATTTATTTATTTTTTTTAATTCATTATTTGCATACAATTTTTTTGTTATTCTTTTAGAAATTTTTCTTCGATTGTTGTATTATTTGATTCATTCAAAATCAATATTTTTTTGAGTTTTCTTATGCTGCCAACATGTCTATAAAAATTCATAATAAAAGTTTTGGCATATTCAGCCGTGCTCCGGAATCCGAATACGAATAATTTATGCGGATTCGTTTTGAAACCGAATGTTTGGTGCTCCCATTTCCACCAATCCGAATTTTTTATGTGCTTTGAAACCGACTGCTTTGTTGCAAGTGGATTTAAATCGAATCGTCAAAATAATTAATAATCACAGCCTCAAGAACTATGTTACTTTGGATACAAAACATTTTTAATTTAAAATTAATTTCTCAAATAAATTAATAAACTTATATTCAGATATATTTTTTTAAATTGACTTAAATTAATATATATTTATATATTTTATTTATTTATTGCTTATTCCCTTATAAACAATTTTTTAAGTTAATATATGAACAATATTTATTTTCAGTGTTGAGCGACAGCTTTTCATCTGAGATATTTTACATAATTTAGTCTTACATTATAAGCTTAAGTGTTATTAAATACCAATAAATATGGAGAATGGGGAGTAAAAACATTAATACCTAAACTACTTAAGACTAGTTGTCAGTAAAATAAATTTTTTGGAAATTATAGATTTAACAAGAATATTAAACTCCAAATCCTATATACTCAATATGTGTATGTTAAATCTAGGACACGAAACATTCAGATTCAGACATTATATTGCGGCTTATCAATCAAGCGAAAAGCTTTTGATTGTATACTACCAAAAACGAGTAATTGGAACTCATGGTATTTCTTGACATCTTAAATTTACAAAATCCAAAAGTTAGAGTATCAAAGTTTAAGTTTTTGCGAAAGAAAAGTCAAAAACACGTAGTGACAAATTCCAGTTCTTGTGACTTATTTGAGCTACGCCTTACGGGGCGTATGAGCAATGGATGGCAGTACACTAAAAAGGTGTTACTAATCGAGCAACAAAGTTGTGCGCGATGTTTGGTGTGCAAACAAGACACATGCATGCACACACTCACTCACACACACACACACACACACACACACTGCATTAGTGTTAATGCACTTAAAAAGCCGAGCGCCTTTTAGAAAACCTTCTAAAAGTCGAGTCATCAATAGCACAAAATTCTACTGAACAAAAAAAAAAAAAAAACATGTACAACAAAAGTCAGAGCAGCCGGCAGCATGTCTGACATGGAAGCCTTAAGTATGAAATCGATAAGATCCAAGAAGGATTCCAAAGCCCCCTTGCAGTTAGCTGCATTTTGGCTAGTCATGCAATTGCTAGCTGATATGCTCTTTACCAAGTCAGTTAAATAGGTACTATAACGAATTTCTTAAGAAGTTTGCTACTTGCTTTCACTCTCGGAATTCTTCTTCTTTATACTGAAACTTAATACAGCCTTTACCTTAAGGTACAGGGTCAGCATACCGTAGTATGTATATACCAAAATAATATCCGCCCATGCATTTGTTTATTGAGTAAAATCAAAATGTCTTATAATGACGTTACAAAAAAAAACTCCATGAACATAATCCAACGTAAACTTTCGAGCTTATTAATAATCAATTAAAATGAAATAAAAACTGTAACAAATTTTAATAATTTTATAAATTTTTTGAGAGCTCAGGGTGTAGTAAAGTCGGTATGACCCGCTTTCCACTTACTTTTGTTTTTTGACATATATCTACTACAATTTAACGGCTACTAAGTTGTGGTTAAAATTTCAAATTGTTGGATACTTTAATTTAACAGAAACACTCACACTCTTGTTCAAACAAGCAGACACGGATACATTTTACATATGTACATACTACTACTCGTACATATGTTGCTTTATATCAATTTTATTTTTCAATTTCATTCAGGCTATTTTTATTTGCTTTCTTTTTGGCGTATCTTTATTATATTTGTTATGTACACACATACACAGAGTTGTAATTGCTAGCAAATGTAATTATGAAATGCAGAAACATGGCCACAAAGAGAATTTCGTTTGATTTTCACATTTGCCTTTGTTTCAATCTGTTTTAATTTCTTAAAATGTTTTTGCTTTAAGAGACATTTGGAAAAACTACTTCGTATGGTTATAGTGCAATCTAAGTGACCTACGTTGATTGCGTTCTTTAAAAACAGATAATAAGAGAAAAAAAGGATGAATAAATTGCTATGAAATAATTCGTGTCTCTAACCTGTTGATTGAACTGAAATTAGGATTTGCAATAAAAAAGTGTTGGTTATTGTCGTGATGGGTAATATACATTCTCTTAGTCATAAGGTTGATCTGTAGATGTAACAACTACACGGGTAGATGTTATTACTATAACTTTAATTTTAGATATGACATCTTGAAGGCTTTTGAGTGATACGAGTGACAAGAATTGATATTAGATGATCTTAGCCATTCCTCTAGTCTTGCCGCTTGCCAAACTGTGTACAATTCGGCCTGAAATATGAAGCATCAATTGGGAAGACGGAATGGAAGCTGTGCCTTCATCCGTCTACGAGACGTCTGTATGGATCGTTAGCTAGTTCTCCATGATAAATAGAAGTTTGTCGCTTTCAGTCTTCAATCTCCGAAAATATTTGCCGTTCCATTTCTGAGCTTCGAAAGAAGAGTGCTACCCCTAAGCATATTCTCCAAAGGAGCTAGTCTATGCGATCTACCAATTAATTGCCGGCAGATAAAAACAGCTACGGCGAAGTCAAAGTATTCTTTAGCACCTTTGGATCACGTTGTCAATTCACTTGAGCTCTTTGAAGCCAAGGCCAGTTTATGTCAAATATATTAAATTAGACTACTCGGTGAAGATAGTGATTCCCTGAATGCATACTTCATGAATGGGAAGATGAGAGGGTTGGCGACTTGGCTACAAGGTTAACATAAGCAGACTGTATATACATCTTCTACTGTAGTATCTAAAATATTACAAAGGGCTTAGATACTTGTTTTTTCATGCCTTTTATTAAGCTTTAATAACAATAAGGCACATTTGTCAGAGAAAAATAATTGCACAGCTTTTCTAGTCATTCTCCCTATTCAAAAATTACCAAAATCTTGAAAATCAAATATGTGGCAAAAAAAAAAAAAAAATTGGAAAATATTAAAAAAAAATAATTTCGCGAAAATTGATTACGACCTATACGGAATACATAGAAACAGTCAAAATAAAACTTAGTTCACATACCATATAACCTATTCTTTTAAGAAACAAACTATTTTTTGTTCCAAAAATCGATATCAAAAAAATATCTTTAAACTTCATATCAATGTATTGTCTTTCCATTCCCTAAAACGCCTTAAGATGCTTAAGCTCATCTTTGCAGTAACCACAAGCCAAGTGCCCAAAGCCTTATGCATTCACATTCACACCTTTTAGCCATTCCCACACTTGTCTCTCATAACTTTATGGCAAAGCAATTTGCGTTACAAGGTGAAAATTCTGCCGAAAGCAAAACTTTGGTATCATTTTTTTTTGTTTTTGTTGGGTCAAATCCAATTTGAAGAAGAAAATTTTGCAGTACTGAAAAACGGCTGCAGCAAAAACAGCAATGACGACAACAAGGAACAAAAACAAAAATGACAACGAGCAAAAGTGTGCAGGAAAACACAAGAAAATGGGGAATAATAAAAAAAAAGAGAATGCATTTGAGCCTTTTTTATTGAGCGGAGCTGAGCAACAGTAGAAAACAGAAGGCTGAAGGCAGACACAGACAACTGTGGAAATTTATATAGCCTCCCAAAATGGAGCCACATTGGCAGAGTCTCTGCGCAGTTTTGGGCTTTTGCAAAGTGGAAAATGTGGTTAAAAACCGCAATACGAAATAAATTACTTTTTCTGCCTTCAGTTCAGGCACTTCAGGCCAACCCATCCTTGGATCTTCTTCGTTGCAGCTGAAAATTGAAAGCTTCCGTTGCCCAACTTCTTCCAACTGCAACAGCTCGCCATTTATCTAGCCATCTTTTAGGCGCTGCGATGCGTCGTTTATTCACAATACTTATACAGCTCCCACTGGACATTAGGCCTTGCTTGTCTTGCTCTCTTTGAATGCTTCTTTCCGCTGCCATATCCGCTGCCAGCGCCCAGGCGGATTTCTGTTTTATATAAAGTATAGGAGTATATAGTATGTAGTACATAGAACCATTGTGACCCAAATTGTAGCAACTTAAAGTGACTTTAGCGCCTTAAAGCCCCTTTGGGTCAGTCCATTTGTCAGCAAATATCGCGTCGCGTCATCTTCACCATTGGAAGGGTCGCGTCGCCAGTTGCTGCCTAATTTGAATTATGGCCATCAAAAAGTGGTTAAACTTGTTACAGTTTCTGGGCACAGTGCCAGCGGGTTTTCTCAGTTTCTTGTCACTTTATCGCCATACGTTTTTCTTTACCAATAGTTTTTCATTTTGTTTGTTTTCGAATTTGTCTAGCAAGTCTGTGTGTGTGTGTATGTGTGTTTTAAAAATGGCGGCAAATATGTGCTTATGGGCTACCATTTAGAGCGCATTAAAGAATTCACTTGAGGCTGTTTAGTTTGCAAATTGATCCAGTTTATACAGCGGGGTAAAAAAAAAAAAAAACAAAGAGGAGATACTTTTGAAAGCAATCTCTTTGAATTTAATGCCGATTTTCAACACTTTAAATTATTTCTGTATCTATCGATAAGTTTAGGAAGTACTTAATCGTGGGAAAGTCTTATTTTTTATGAATTGCTATATGAACTATGTGCGCTTAGGCTTTAATGAAAAAACTTATACTAATTTATCGATAAAAAGTAATCGAGATTGTAAAAAAAATTATGTCCTGTTACTCCTAGTGGAGCATAGAGCCATCAATAGTAGTAATAGTAAAAAAAAAGATTAATTATTAATTTTTTATGGTTGTTTAATAAAAAAAAAAAGTTCAAATACTAAATTTAAAATTTTATTTTTTTTACTTTAAATAACAACAGATAAAGTAAACAATTAATTTTTTATTCGGTATTTCGATAGCGTCGCTTTGACTGATATGGCAACAGTGTGACCTTATTCAAAAAAAAAAGTTATACTCCGCATATTAGTAGCCTTTCTACACACTTTGTTGACTCTCTGGAATTGTTTCTTTACGAGCATTTTTTTGCTGTTTGCATTCAACGAGTTGATAGATGGCCATTAGAAGTAAGCTCAACAACTATCTTTCGAGATTACAGTAAGTATGCCACAATTGCACAAAGTACTTACGGCCATCCAACTGGGTGATAAAATTAAGTGCGCACCCTTTGCTCATAATTTATGCACGAGTTAGCTGACTCAACGGATTCCTGTACTTCTTATTGTTGTCCCTGGAATTGGTTGTAGAATTATATAGCCAGAGTATAGAGAAATTTATGGCCAACAAAACAAAAGACAGATGCCAGCACTGGGCTAAAACTATTCTGCCAACAGGCGGCTACTAAATAAAGTGAAATTGATGATGCGTTAAAATCCAATTTTAACAATTTCAAAACTAAGCAATTGAATAACAGCCAAGAATTTATTTAAGAACTATAGACTGCAAAATGCACTGTAGCGGATGCCAAGGCACAGGTGGTCCTATTGTTAAAGTTATAGTACTGAAAAAACGATAGATATTCAGGACCATCAGTACTGTCCTTAGAAAAATAATGAATTTTCCTCGATTTTCTGCGAAGACAAGTTATATAACCCCTTAAAGATCTACCACTTCGTGTCAACCTTGACTTCAAGTCTCGAGCCATATATTCCTATTGCAAATTTTTATGATCAGAATTAAAATCAATTTTAGTTATTATCACATAATTTCATTTTTTCTAAGCTTTCTTCTGAAATTTAACTCAATTATTTATCAACATTAAGTTCTCAAAACAGCTGTGTCGAAGCAAAAAAAATAATAACCAAATAACTGAATGTAACTTGATGTAACTTGAAGTACCAAGCTGCATGTCGCTGAATATCCAAATCAAAATACATCATTTACATTGAATCGTTTATATTGGAAAAGACGCCATTTTCTTCTTCTTTTTTTTAAGTATCCCGTTACTTGCATATAAAGATGATATAGACGTAAATGGTCGTACCAGTCAAGATTTTACAGTAGTTTTGGCAGCTCTTGAAACTGGTTTGGTAAATCTTTTTTTTAGAGACGCAGCGGTCGGATTCAGATTGCGGTTGAAAACTATATTCTTGACACTTTCAAAGGACAACGATATGAGCACGTGAAATTCTCACCAATACATTGGTCTCAGTAGACCAAAGAGAGAGTGAGGCCGCTCTGCAAATAGTCTTTGAGTTACAGTTTGAGATCTTTCGTCCAATAACAGAGTTTGCGTGCACTCCGCAGCGCGTTCTTGGAATAGCTTCCACAACAGCCCCATAAACATGTTTTCCTATCCTAGAAGAAGAAATCTGGCGAAAGGGTAAGCTAGTGGAAATAATAGCTTCCTTTGGAGTATGCATGCATGTACTCGGATATAGCTGAATTGGTTTATTTTGTGTTCTGATATAAACATGTTGCCTCACACATTTCTTACTTATAAAAAATTTGTACAAGCTTAAAGTATCTCTTAACTTTTGGATACAGGGCATACAAGTAGAGATATGTGCCAGAAACTCAGCTTATTGAAGAATTCCCTGCATCTCTATAACTTTTCAAACTGATGTCACTCTTATGGCATACCATAGCTAACACCAATGAAAACTAACACTTTGCACATTTTTCAACGGAAGTAAAAGTTTTGCCAATACATACGAAGTATTTATATATACATATATATATAAATAGTTTTCTTTTTTCATTTTTCCTAACACATTTATCATAATCGAAATGCGCCCGAAATCTGTGTCCGGGCATGTGAGAGCAGAAACAGCCATTTGTTTCCATTTTGTGTTAACGTCAGCAGGCTGAACGCTCAAGAACAATGAAACAGCTGAGCAAGATAAGTTGGGAGACGCACAAGAGTAGAGAACGGAACGGAAGTGCAAGTGCCGCTGCATTGACATTTCCGCTTCGAAGCACTTTTTCGGCACAACGACTACAATCATGGCAATGCTGTTGATGATGGCGTTGGCGTTGGCAATGATGAAGATCGTAATGAAGACAGCTTAAGCATAAAAACAAAATGGCCTGGGAAAAAGTTTTAAGCCAGTTGGCAGTTGGTTCCTTGTCGTATTTGCAGTTGATAGTTGGCAGTGTTAGTTTGCTTAACAATTTGGCGCACATTATCAGTCAGACTTGGGGCAGGCTATGCAGCAAACTTTGCAAGAAACGAAACCAAAGAACTGTTTAAATCGATAAACTATAAATATGCTTCACAGAATGTAGGTTAGTTTTCATTTATTATAAGGTGTTTAGTGTTATAAAAACCATGCATGCGTTTAGCAATTGAGGCGCTTAAAATCTAGAATTTGCGAAATTGAGCACTGCAAAAAAAGTTTGTTTACCAAAGACACAGTGTAGAGTAGAGTAGTCAGGATATTTGCTGCAGTTACTACTTGAATGCCTTCATGCTCCCTCGTGATGCAAGCAAAAAAAAATTACAAAAGCTAGACCATTTAATGAAGCAGTTAAATGCGGAAAAATCTTTTTCTGCATTTTTCTTAAGCGTTCTTTTTTATTTGTTTGACATGTACTATTTTTTGCTTGCCTTTGGTATTATTTTTTATCCTGCACTGCTCATTTGATTTGGCATTGCTTTATTTTATATTTTTTTATATAATTTTTTCTTTTACTTTTAACAAAATAAAAAAGAAATTCGCTTAATGTGCGAAAAAATTTTGCGCTCTTCTTTAGCCGTTGTCGAGTTTTGTTCTCTTTAGTTCTGCCACGTACGTGAAAATGCAGATAAAGTTGGATACTTCGGTGTGTGTTTGGATGTGGCAGCATAGTGGAGTGTAGGGTTGTATAGAAAATGTTCTTATTGAGTTATATGGAACATGGTCGCACTTCGTTGCAAAGTTTTCTATGAATTGCTGCTTTTGCAAGAAGCTTGTGGAAAGAAAATTAAAAATATGTCAAAATGTATTACTATATACGAAAATGTTACTCTTTCATAAAAGAGTTAGAGTAAAAATGATGTTTTCCAATCAATGTAAAAGACATATTCAAGTTGTAGAGAAAACAAAAATGAACTCAAGTACTTGGAGTAATGAAAATTGCTTAAAAAGCTGCTTTATGCTTCATACAGCACTGTACTAGTATGGAACTAGTATAATGACTAGTCTAGAGGTCAATTTATCAGCAACGTATATCATTGTATACCCCTTCGCATGAGTGGTATATAGTTCGGTGTACAATACAAAGGGAGCAGTTCGGCGTGTTGTATAACACTTTGTAGCACACGTATATAGTTCGGTGTATAGTGCATTATAGTATAGCTAGCATATTGCATTGTCGTTTTTGAAAAAACGTAATCGTACATTGATTGGGCCGAGTTACACTGAAAAAAGAATAATTTGTTTTGACTGGATTCCCGTTTGTATACCAACTGTATCCTGCGTATACAGTCACTAGCTTGAATAGTGCTGCACTAGTAGAAAAGTAGTAGTTGCCAGAAGAATTACTGGTGTAATCAGACTAAATCAATCAGCCATCACAATTCTCAGACCATTAAGGGCACCATTGAAAAATATATTTGAAACTAATATGTAAGTCCTATATAATTTAGAAGCTTAGATATAGCGAAAATCTTTAGAGATTGTACTAATGTCTGATCTAACAAATTTTGTGTACTACGAAATAATCCATTTAGTAATTCTAGGGGGCTCCGACCCCTGCTTGTTTTCCCCTGTACATTTCCATAATACATGCATGCATGAATTTAATAATCGTTCCAGCCCGACTTTAAAATACCCTGTACTTTAAAACTCTGCGATGTGAGTGTAGTGTTTACTCTTGCTCTTCTAGCCTAACTTCTGCAACCTGTCTCCTCTCCGATCTACGCCACGTATCCACCTCCTGCTCTGCACTCCTTAACTTTAAATCTTCGCTGCGTTGCGATCCGTGTCTTGTTCTTCTCGCCCTTCTTCTCGCATATTTTCCAACAAAATTTGGAAAATGTATATACCAAATGCAAGATCGAAGCTACTCATGTATGAAAAATAATATCGCCTAAATTTATTCCGAATTATTGTATACATTTAACAAACAAACAAACAGATGGGCCACCCTATACTTCAGCGCTGCGAAGAGTTTTAACTATGTTTAAGTTGGTCCAACAAGGATATGATGGTGCAGCAAATATGGTTGGTCATTTGAGTGGAGTTCATATGAGAATAATGTAATAAGATAATTACCTTAATGCAAGATTTTGTCACTGTTCAAGTCATCCTTTGAAACTTGTTGTATCTGTCTTGGGGTCCTCAGTCAAGTTAGTGTTTTAGTAAGGAACTATTTAAACACCAGTACATTCTTTTAAAACTTCACTAAGGAACATGCGACTATGATACGAGATTTATTGAAAGATATGACAGCATCATGACATTTGTCAAACTTTTCAAATCCATCGTCAACAGCTTAGAAGAAATTTTTGGCAAAACCAAAAATGATATCTTCTTCAACAACATGTCAACCCATCAGCAAGCTGCACAAGGAAGTGGTTTTCTAATTAGTACCATTTTATTTATTATATTTGTATTCTTCAAGAAAAATCGCTTGATTTCCTTGCTGTTATAAATCCTACTAAACAAATAAGTTTCTTGCCGCAGTTTTTGATTAACCAAACTTCACCTGCTTAAGAATATATCAGAGTCGTGAAAACTTATTTGAAAACGATGAAATCCAGACATCCATCAGATTTCCACTTGTCCGCTCCATGGCGAATGGCTTGTCAGTGCAGCACTTCGACAACTACAAAAGTACCAAGAATTGGATCGATATCCGTGCTCTGGACAATACTTTGAATAATACCACTGTAATAATAATTCCCAATAGGAATTTCACAGAAAAATTCATCGTCACCGAAAATATTTGTCCCAGCTTCCAAGTGCTTCTTGGATATGCACGTAGACCCGAATCACCGAATTGCGATTTCTAGGGGTTCTTCAAAACTGGAAATTATGTATGCCTTTGTTCATTTACTTCGCACTAATCTAAGTCTGAAAAATAGAAATCATTGCCATCTGGTCACTCTAGCTGCCACTTCAAGCAAAATCTAAGAATCTTACTTATATTGCCATGATTGTCCCATACTTTTCTTATCTAATGTCGGATAGTGTTCAGTATTAAATTTACACTCGAAACAGTTTAAACTTGCCAAACAACCAACTTCTCGAACTAACTCTGGCCAGCACTTTCGCTTATTGATAGTAAACTTTCATCCATTTCCAATGCAAGCAGTTTCAATAGAACACAAAGTGCAACAAGTTTTCGAAGAGCTATAAAATCGTTACGCAAAATTAAACAACTTATTGGTTTTTGACTTGCAAAAAAAAAAATGGAAAAATATCTGAGAAACGCATTGGAGTCGACGTCATGGAGCTGCTAACTCCAACCCAAATTTTGCGTCGCCAGTGCTTACTTTGCGTTCTTTAATTTATGCAAATTTTGAAGCTACGCATGGCAGACACGATACATAGTACACGTTCTACCCACGGAGCCCCCAATGATGCTTCTACTTCTTCTTCTTCTCGTGAAACATGCTGCCTGTGCACGCTGTGACACAATTTTACGCCACTCAACATGTGGCACTTGCAGCACAACAACACAACAAGCAGGCCGGAGCCGGGAAAAGTCAGAGCAAAGTGAACAATTGAGGTGGATTGAGCTGGTGGAAAATTATGCTCAAGTGCTAAACGTCTTTGTGGCAAGAAAATTGCCGGTACCCATGATGTGTTGCTTTAAGCTTCCGGATCAGCTTCGGTTTTCGCGTAATTTGTAGCAACTTGAAGGTGCTTAATATTTAAATTAGCCCGAAATTTCATTTTGTTTGTTAAGCTTGAGTTGACTTTTATTTCTGCCACGCAATTCACAACAATTTGGAGCAATTTATTCGCCCTTTGTTTGTGCAACTTGAGAGTTTTGGGTAGCGGGCATAAAGTTTATAAGTTGAAATTATGCAAAACGCATACGCCATGTGGGCCGGGCCAGCAGGCAACATGCAAGGCAAGGTCCCTCTGCACTTGCATGTTGTTGCATACCTGCAGGCGCTGCTACATGCAGCACGCACAAAAAAAAGTTTTTCACTTTATTGTGTCGAATTTGGCGCAATGCAGCAGAAGCTCAGCTTCAACTTCAACTTCATTTAAATTTACTTATTCTACTGCCATGGAAAATTCGCGAATATTACAAAAAATAAGATAGAGTACGAAAAAGTTGCCACAACTCAATTTGTTGCATAAAACTATGTATGTAAAAGGCAACAGCAAATGTGCAAACGAATTTATACAAATGAACACGAATTTAAGCGTAAGTCCGAGGCTAAATATGAAAAAATCAGCTGTGCAAGGGTTAAGTTTTCTCACAGATTTTCGTTCCGTCTGTCAAGCTGTCAAAATATGTAAACCTCAAAGTCATCTTGGCTGTTGCTTCTTGGAAAACTCCTTGTTCATGGAGTTGCAATCTTGTATGACATTGACGGATGTTGCAAATTTAATTCGAAATCTGCACAAATTAGGATTACGAAAAATGTGCACAGTTTGTTACAAGTATCTCGCAAAATATTGACAGGAAGTACACTTAAGTGTGTGAACATAAAGCAGCCTCCTCGACTTAGTTGAGCGGATCCATGAGCTCCAAGTTTTCGTTACATTTTGATCTTGTTCTCCAAGTGACCAATTGTTGAGAAAAAAGTGGCCAAAAAAAGTCTCAGAGTGTTAAGTCATGGGTTTGTGCGACGTATACGCAATGTATCCTTATACGTCCAGTTGCCAGATTGTTAAAAACTATTGTGCAAATTTGATGCGCACTTTCATTTAAAATTCACCAGCTGGTGAAGAGGTAAAATATAAGAATTTCTCGACTTTATTTTAAAATTTTGGTAATTTTTTGACGAAACAAGCTTATGGAAAGCGGGGTGGTGGTTCGATAGCCATGTAGTTTTTAATAAACAACGGAATAAATAAAAAAAATAAAATTTCGATTGTGCAATCAAATAGATTGAGACTATAAAAAAAATTGCGTATTCGTAGCCTTATAGGGGTGGTAAAATTAGACGTGATTCGTAGGATTGTATGCTTAGCGTGCTATCATTATTAAATTCACCGAGTTTCAGCTCAAGGATTTCTCGAGTTTTTCCAAAATTTTTGCAATTCAGCCCATTGTGCACTATGCTAATTTAGAAGAGTAGGGTAAGGTGGGGCAAATCCGACCTAGTAATTGGTTTTGGCTATAAAACGCTTATTTGACATAGTATCAACTCGTACGATATACCAAATTAAGGCTAACGCTTTGCGAAACTTTCTAGAACTACCGATTTCTTCTGACCTTTATTGATTTTTCAGATACGACTATTTGGAAAAAAAATTTTTGTCATTTTAAAAAAACTGTGGGGTAAGCCCGACCGCTTATTTTCTTGGCTGATTTAGCACAAATATAATCTAAATTTAATGGTTTTTCGATTATAAAGCAAAAGAGCATGTTTTTGTTTTAAAAAACTTAATATATTTATTTAAAAAATCGTTATGTTTAAAACATGTAAGTCAAAATGAAAGTTGAATGAAATGTTAATAAAGCATAACAGGATTGAATAGCCAAGTAACTAATCAGAGTTATTTGATTTGCTGTTCCAATAGTTCACTGGCATATTTTTGGTTCAAGCTGGACGTCCCTCCCATTTCACATTTTCATCACATACCCTATATGTGATTATAAACAAACACCCTTTTTTTAAATTCCAAGATTTTTAAATTTCTCGCCCAGTATTGCCGTTTTTGAGAAATTGTGGGAGGTCGGGTTTGCCCCACCTCACCCTATATGGTCTTATAAACAAACAACTTTTTTTTAAATTCCAAGATTTCTAAGAGTTGTTGAAGTTATTTAAAGTTAAATTCTTATCAGTTTGATATACTATAAGTTTACAACTTCTTCCATTATTATCGTTATATTTTATATTATAGTCACATTTATAAAATTGTACAAAAATGTTTGCTCTAAGTTTCGCTTGATATTGATTTAGTATAGCGACGAATATCCAAAATTTACCAACGACTTATGGGAAATCTCAACATAGTTAATTGTTATGTTCTAAATATGTAAATTTGCATTGGTTTCGCTTTATATAAATATCTATTTATCTTGCCATTTCAATGTCGTTGCTTTGGTATACTAACAATATACGCTGGCTTTAATGTAGGCCAAGAGATTGAAAGATATCAAGTTAAGTGCTTGAATGCTGCTTTATAACGTTTTAATGGCCAGCTCTGCACTTGCACCCAACCGACGCCAACTGGGGCCGTGCTCCAAGTTTTAAAATGCTCATAAAATTTTCAACAAGTCCTTAAACTTGCTCCTTTTTTTTTGCCTTTTTTTGGGGCGATGATGACGCCCAACTGCAGTTTCCTTGAAGCTGGGCCTCCTGTGATAAGAGACCCAGCACTTGGAATGCTTTATTTCCACTTTGGCTCAATTTTATTAGCTCGACAAAATTACAACAAAGTCAAAATGTTGGGCGCTTACTTTGTATTGTCAAAACGCAGGACACCAGCAACAACAACAATTTAAAAGAAATCAACAGCAGCAGCAGCTGCAACAAAAATTATGATGACTTTTTAATTAAGCAACAAAATGTTTAAAATAGAAAAACAAAAATTGTCGTTAAGTGAAAACAAAATTGTGCAGCGGCATCAGGACACCCTAATCCGCACGGAGGATGATGAAGCTAAAGCTGAAGCCACTGTCGGTATTTTCATTTTTTTTGTTACCCCCGTCACTTGTAACTGCCAGGACACAGTGGTTCAAATTGAATTTTTATTTAAAGAACTTTAACGAAGCCATTATTGTTTAGATGAGGGCTTAAGCCAGCCTGAAACTTTTATATACTCACAAATATCATTAGATTTCGTTGTCATTAGCCTTTTTAATTTTTTCAGATAAATAAATATTTAATTTTATTTAATATTTTAATTGCTTAGCCATTAAAAGGGGCGATTTTGAATTTTTAGTTTTTAAATTTTAAAATTTTTTTAAATATTCGATTTTTTAAATTTTTAAATTTTTGAAATTTTGAAATTTTTTATTGAATTTTTTTTAATTTTTTTTTAATTTTTGTTTTTTTGAATTTTTTGAAATATAGAATTTTTTGAATTTTTTAAATTTTTTATATATTTATTGAATTTTTTTGAATTTTTGAATATTTGAATTTTTGAATTCTGAATTTGAATTATTTTTTTATAAATTGTATATAGGTATGCTAACCATTATATAAATGTTATGGTGAATGAAGAATTGAATATTTGAATTTGAGTTCGAATTTTTCTTTTTATATTTGGTAAAATGTGAACTTTTTAACCAAATTAACCAAAGAAGAGAAAATCCCATGGTCATGCTTCGACATCGACAGCCAAATACAATATATATGGAGAAAAAGTAGGGTCCACTGATATTGAGTTTCACTAAAATGCCCATGGACGTCACTTTTCGACCACTGTGCTGCCCCATCCAGTCTTCTGACGCAGCTGCCGCTCAAGTTTTTCGCCAAGCTCCACAGACAGACGCCATTTGCCACTTGTTTATTGTCAGCGGCGGCATCTGATGCGCAAATTCACAAACGAGAGCTAAGCTAACCAGGCAATTCAGTCAGCCAAGAGCAAAGACAACAAATGAATGGCCATGGCTGCCGGGGGAGTGCGGAAAGGCCATTCAGAATGCAAACAATTGAGACGAAGCCGGTTCGGGGAAGTTGCTACAGCTGGAAAAAGCTGAAGCCTAGATACAAATAGACACAGTCGGCTTTTGTTGCATCATACTGAATAGATGGCCATCTATCTATCCGTGCTGGGACGCACTCTGGTTTGCAAGTATATGGGCATAGACAGTGCAGAATATCAGGGATTCAGTAAACTTTGTCTGATCAACAAAAGCGCAAGAGTATTCAAATTAAAAGTTGCATAAATGCTCTTAGTTTGTCAATCTGGCACTGAGCACATGCTTCCAAATTTGTTTTTTATTTTTTAGTCGTATTGGGTGCTATAAATGAGATTACACTATGGAACCCAGGCTGTTTAGTTGTCTGTCAGACAGTGACATAAATCTTAGACGGATTTTTGCTTTTTTTCAAACAAACCCACAATAAAATCTGGTGAACAGAGCCATAAAAGCCCATACCAAAAGGCAAATATTTGGTTTGTTTTTAATTGTGTGCTCAATGTTGTTGAGATTTGTATGCCCTATAGTCATAAAATATAGGGTATTATTTTTTAAGATAGAGGAAATGAGCATATTACTTGCATAATCTTACTTTGGTTCAAAGCACTCGACTTTTGGAACTTTGAAACTTGTTTCAAGTAATCAGAGCAGAAATTTTTAGCGCTTTTAAATAGATTTTTTTTAGGAATCCTCTACTTTGCTTGATTACACTCAGGCCTGTCAACAGGGGTGTGGGAACGGAATGATTTCATACGGTCCCGAAGCCCTCTAAGCGGGGCCTGTAGATTTTAAAAAGAAATTGCTTTTAGGGCCCGTTAATAGTTATCACCTGGGCACTACTTTTTTCTCGATGGCTCAGATTAAGTGCGGATCCAAGATTTGGTAATAGGGGATGTTTTTCACTTCGAAATGTATATATATTAGATGTCGCAAACAAACTGTCAACGCATTTTTCCAACTTTTGGGTGGGGATCCCAACCAGAACCCACACACCGTGATCCACGACTGGCTCAGACTGTACAAGAATTGGAAGCGTCGGAAGATTCGTTTTATGCTCTATGAATGCCCTGAATAGATTTCTGCAGCTTCCGCACCGTAATGAACTATATTTTATAAACCATCTAGAAAGAAATTTTCTAAAAATCTATTAATAACTGTAGGACTCTGGAACTCGAAATCGAAATCAAAAACGAATAAGATATTCGAATTCATAATGATTTCATATGTTTGGTGCTACCAATTTCACCAAAACGAATGAGAGAAATCAAAAATATTGATTATTATTGCTGACAAAATAGGTTCAAAAATTAACGTATATTAAAATGAAAATTTTTTTAATGTTGGCTTATTTATTTATAATTATTGCACAACCCAAATCGAATTTTAAGCATACGTTATCGATAGTGTTGCACAAAAAAAGAATACCTTGTAATAAAAATAGCTTAATCGCGATTAATTTCAATAAATATTGTTTCCATATTATTGTGTAAATCTATTCAAAAAACAGAATAAAAAAGACTGGTATTATTTATATTAAACTAAAATATAATAACGATTTGAAGTAATCGAAAAGTGCAGAGCTGTGGCAACAATGTGTGCATTTATCGAAAACAGTAAAGGATATTTAGAAGTTATCGACGGCAAAATTTTGAGATTGGGAGCAAATAAAAACAAAAACGAATAAAATTTATTCGAAAACCATTTATTCGCTTTCGTTTTATGAAACTCGAGGCACGGCTGAATGCCACAGTTTGATTCCCTCTTGGCAGCCGCCTTCACGCAAAGGTTTTTCATTATTAGCTCCAAGCCTTTTTAAGTTGTATATTAAAACTATCCTGCAAAATCTTACATATGGAATTTAGGCAAATTTTGACATGTAACCGCTTTCACTAGTTTATCCCTTAATCACTTTTTGTAGCGTGTTTGCAAGTCCATCTAGATGTCTATTTATTGTATTTATTTTGTGCGCCCGGCACAATGGCAAACAGATTCCGCAATTGGATTTATTATCGCTTTGCCATTCATAATTTTCAGTCTGGTAATCTCGTGAGATTAAGCACAATGCGCATTTGTTACTCAGTCTATTTTGTGGTAACTTTTATAGCAATACTTTTCGTTGGATTAAAAAAAGTTTTTTTTTTGTGATAATGTAAAAATTATTCACAGGTTTTAGTTTATATATAAAAACTGTTTGTCTCTACTATGTTTGTATTGTACAACATTTTTAAAATTTAGTGCTTAATAAATAGGACTCAAAGTCTATATGGAAAAAATTAAATTTTTGTATTTATAACTATTTTTGGAACACAAATTCTAACGAACATTATACATACATGGTCGTCGAGAGAGGGGTCAGCCTGTGCTGCAGCCATGGGGCTCATTCATGTATGAACCCCTAATTAATTTTTTTTCAGAAGCGGGGCCAGTACAGACCCAGCTCCGGGGCTCGTCACGTGATACAAGCGTATTAAAGGTAAACGAGAGTTTACATACCAAATTTTGTAGCAAATAAATAGTGTCAGCTTTATCTACGTACGGCTAAGATTTGCATCTTTAGGTGCTTTTGCAGACGAACCGATGCATATGATAAAAGAACCAAAGATCCAAGGGCTCAGAAACAACCTCAAAAAACGCCATAAGACGAGGAATTTTAGAGGCGATCTAAGAGACCTGACGTGATGAAGTTTTCTTTTTTGGCTGTGGCTTCGGTCTCCAAAAACAGAGGTTTCACAAAATAGAAAATCGTTTTTGGGTTGGGGTTCGAGTTCGGAGATCGGACCATGTTTCCTACATATTTTAGGGGCCGCTGAATCCGAAAACAAGGTCAGAACAAACCACAGCTCGGGTTTCTGAGATAGACTCGAAAATATGTCATTTAATAGGGTTTCTGGAGGTTATCTCACGGGGCACGTATTCTCTGTCATATTTATAGTTCACAACATTTTTTTTTGTGGGCCTGTGTAATACGTATTTAAGTATGAAGAAACTCAATGTCTATTGTATACTTTGCACAAACATAAATTACACTCGCTTCCATATGTACAGTTTATAAAAATTCTACGTAATGGTCGTTACTTTGTATTTTAATTTATGCTGAAAATATCCACAGCTTGATTAAAACACAAATTGAATGTATGCCATAATGTATTTCACACCATATTCACCACACTTCGATGAACACACGGCGTATACGCATTTTTGCATTATAAACAAAGCATTTTAATGACAAAGCCACACATATAGTTAGCGAAATATTTAGGAATATTTTTCAAAAATGCATTTCACAAAATTATATGTCAATTTACCAACCAGCTAAAATACATTAAAAGTGATATTAGAGATGAAAGGATACGAGCTGCAGAGCGATAGACTGCACATTATTTACCATATCGAAAACAAGAGAAGCAATTAAAATGAGCACTGCGAGAGTAGGACATGTGCACATTATGAAAACAAGAGGGTCTACTATATTGCAGTTGTGATATTACGAATATAATGTACCCTGTAGTCCCCTCTTTTAAAATATGAAAATTTGCAATATTCTTATTTTTGGCTATGTCTTCCCAAGCTATCAAAGTATTTTTTATTAAGTTTTCACCTTATAAAATGGTCAGTGTCAGGTGACAGCTTACTTTTTAAAAAGGTTGGGTGGTAAATAGTAAAATATATATACATACAGTTTTACAAAAAGTTTGCTTTAAGTGAGGCTTCAAGTCAAAGGCGGTTCAAATTTGCTCCTTTTCTGACTATAAGCCTAAACTAAAATTGCCCAACTCATTTTCAAAAATGTATTATACCGAGGGTTGGGTAATGAAAAAAGTGTTGCATTCTTTTGCACTAACTTAATATACCCTTGTAACCAAAGTAAAGGGTATAATGAGCACAACTACGATTACGTTGGATGGATGATTACATGGTTTTATAAAACAGGCATAAGCCTGCGTATAAACGCATGCACAAACTCAAAAGCCTAAAATGCATTCGCATTATGGAAACAAAAATGGTCTCCACTCAGATGATTTGCATTAAATTAAAAAGCCACACACTCCCATGGTGTGTTTAAAAAGTTTTAAGCAAAGTTGTTTGCAATTCTTGAAATCTGTAAACAAAAGATTTTATTAATTTATAGATTTCCTGATGCGTAGGTATAAAGAGCTTCACAAAGCACTGCAGAAGAGTATAGGACTATCCCAACCAAATTTCTTAATTATTAATTTCGTCAACATTAAGTATTATCCACCTGAATACACTGGGGGGAAACTATACTGCGACCCTTATGAATTATAGTGCTCCATTGTCCATAAATAAAAAAAAAAATAAACGCTGAGGTCTCCGACATTTTTTATAGATTTTTTTGTTAAATTTGCTTTCCCAAAGTAGGCTGACCTTAATTTAAAAAATTACAAAAAAGTTTAGATCAGTCAAGTTGCTCGAAAACGTTGTCACCGAACCGGATTCTATGCGTCCATTTTTATTTTTAAGAAGTTCGGGAGATGATGCGCACCAGTACTGAAAAACATCGATGTATCGATATATCGAACTTAAAATTAAGATAATATAAGGAATGAATACGCTGTTCCGTCCAGAATTTTAGTCTTTTTAAATTGTGAGAAAGTCCGATTATATTTTTGCTGAAGCCCCTCGATTGCATTTATTTAATCTGGTAAAAAATTGAAGAGCGTTAACGGTGTGATATCACACATTGGTGGCCAATTCACCGGTCCGGAGCGTGAAATTAATTGTTCACCGAATTGGTTCCTCGATATGTTCATTGTTTCACGGGCTGTGGGGCAAGTAGCGCCGTCTTGTTGAAACCAAATGTCGTCGAGGTCTCGGGCGTTAATTTCAGGAAGCAAATAATTATTTTTAATAATTATCATGGTGCGTTAACGGTCGCCATTGACGGTTACGGTCTGACCAGCGTCATTTTTGAACAAATATGGACCGATGATTCCACCAGCCCATAAACTACGCGCTGGACGAGGTCTATTCGGTCGAGTGTCATCCAATAATGAATATTGGGTCTCAAATTTGTTGATGGTATGGCGAATAGTGGTCTCAGTAGGCCGATTATGGCGACCATAACATGGCCTAAGCGTGCGAAAAACATTCTTTACAGAACGCGAATTTTCGTAATACAATTTTACGATTTGTAACCGTTGTTCGGGTGTAAGTTTTTTCATTATGAAATGGCAATGAAAACTGAATTAAAAACACATGGCAACTTGACAGTACTCCCGCGTGGTTTATCAAAAAAACCTTATTGAAAAGAAACCTCAAGATTGGTGACCCTTTTTTTACTAATTGATTTATAAATAGCTTAAACTTATATTTATAATATAATATTATATAATTATACTATACTACAATAAGTAGTCAGTCACACCTCGCTGATGGGAGGCCCGTGCCTAGATTACTAAATGTAGGTAAAGTAATTATATTAATTACGTGCGTGTTCTTGACGTAATAGAATTTCATAATTTTTCATTTCACATCCTCCTCTATGCTCCAAATCTGTACAGGTATTTTTTTTTTTTTTAAATGATTGCAATTATAGTATATTATGCACTTTGTTTGCTGGGCGATGGGTTGTGAGAGCTTCTAGCCCATATTCACAACGTTTGCAAATTTAGCGTATTTATCGATTTATCGATAACTGAATATTTGGATAGACTTTTCTTTTGAGAAGCCAAGACTCGTAAACGAAAAAAGATATTTCAATAATTTTTGATTTATTTCAATTATTAATTTTTGGAATTTTTTTGAGGCGATGATGGAATGTGACAGAAAGTGTCAACATTTATTTGTCTATTAGGCTCACATGAGTGCATACACACTCTAGTTTATGTAAGTATGTACTAGCTTAAACTCAGTAAGTGCGATTTTTTGTCAGATTATAGAGGGGCTAAAAATTTATTGCGAAAAAAAAAATGATCTTTTTAGCTGTCTAGAAATCCTTTCACTAATTAGAAGTTCGTTATTGCGGCTAGAGTGTACGTTAATATTAAGTCTCCATTCTAAAATCGTGGTGCAATGTCGAATTTCTGAGGTACCATGCCACGCCACCAATAAGTTACTTACAAAATTAAAAATATTGACAATATTTACGAACTTTGGCTCTAAAATAAAGTTAAAGTAAGCTATTTAGTGAATTACTAATAAATATTAAGGATTTTTGTTCAATTCAATTTTACCTCTCTAGCTTTAACTCTTTATCTTCTATTTTAACAAAAAATTCGAATCAGTCTATAAAAAATGTGTGGCGAAAAGTCTTTGACTTTTTTGAACTTGGCTTATACTTTTATATGAGCTTGCTGTTAAAAAAAACTTTGTTAATAAAATAATTGAAGTCCAGCTATTTGTGAGCTATCTACATGCAATTATGTACGTTGCCAATTATAAGTTTGAAAGAAAATAATTTTTACACTTTTCTTAATGAAACTCTTTGCGAGCCACGAATATGAAAAATATTTTTGATTAGTTTGTCTATCTAATTAATGAGAACTTTACACTAAGTTGGTTTTCTGTGTTGTTTTTAATTATTACTCTAAATTATTTCATTTTTATTTTTCTTTATTTTTATATGCATGAACGCCATTATGCATTTAGTATATAGGTATTGTCTTTGTAAATGTATGTGTGTGTTTGTATTTGATGTATTAAAAATTCATTTTCTTCTAAATCCAATTAAATTTCTAATTAATATGCACAGCATATGGAGAGACTTTACACGAACACACACACACACAACAGCTGCTTAAACACAGGTCCTGACATAAACACACACTTACCCACACACACTTACCCACACACACCCCCAGACACATATATGCGTTTTTCTATAAAAACTTTTACTTTCTAGACTGCACAAGAAAAGACGCAATTTCAGACTTTGGGGAAAAGTTTGTAAATCTTACATGGTACTCGTAGCCAAGAGTCTGTAAAAACAACAAATCCCCAACCAACAGATACGAGTACTTTGATCATGTGTGTGTGTCTGTGGCTGTCCTGTGTGTGTGTTAACAAAAAAATAAATATTTATTGCCTACTTTGGAGCGCACTTTCCTAATTAGGCAAACATTGCCTTTTAATTCCCCATATGCGTCATTTAAAAAAATGTAAGCTGAAAAATGTGCAAACCCAACACTTGACCTTTCCCAAAAAAAAGTATTTATGCTGACGCCCGTTTCAAATTATTTTCCAGGTTAACTCATTAAAAACTGCTTAGTGGACTAAATTAAACAAAACAAAAAAAATGGCGTACGTTAATGTTGGACCCTCAGCCTGTATCGTCATATGTATAATAAGTAATAAGTAATATTTATGTATGCATTAAAAAAAGCAGTTAAAAAAAAAAAATATTTTAAATTAAAACAAAAAAAATATGGTCTACTGGAAACCGAACCGTTCTTCGGGAAGTTAAGTTTTGATATTAACTCTCTACCAACTTACCTACCCTTATGCATGCATCTCCGCTGAGGCGATTCAGATATTATTATTATTTTCGATTTTTTGATACAATTTAAATGAGTTTTTGTGTTTATCGAAAATAATTTTTATTTCTCCCCTAGCTTTAAAATTGTAGAAAAAGTTACAACTTTGAAAATATTTAAGAGACGTGGCAGACGAAAAACATAAACTTGATTTGGCTGAAAGTTTTGTTATCCTAGCTCTTAGGGGCCATACCGAAATTACGTGACTCTGTTTTTGCAATTTTTGTTTTTGTCTATTTGTGTATTACACTATCTTACAAGTTTTAGTGTCATCGAGTGAACCTTGAAGATTACGAGTTTTTTAGGGTAATTTTGGGACAATAAACACGAAAATTGCATTCATTTTTTGTTTTTCTTAAGAACAGATTTTTTCGAAAAACATGTTTTTGGGTACTTTTTTCAGTTATTCCTGAATATTATATCTCGTGAACAAAAATTGTCTTGCAGCTCAAAGCTAACAAAAATTAAAAAAATTTTTTTTTCAATAAAAAGCAAACTAAAAGCTTGTAATTTGAATTTGTAACGAAAAATGTTCGAAAAGTCACTTTTTTAAAAAAAAGTTTTTTTCGACTTTGGTTGCTTTAAAAATTTTTATTCAATATTATACCTCAGCGTAAAGAGCACGTCAATATCTTCGATCTACAAGGTGGCGCAAAAGAAGTCATCCGATGTTGTTTGGCTCTTTTTTTCTAAATGAAAAACTTCGATTCTGTTTTTTGATTATGTTTATTTAGACCTTTAGAATTAATTGTGTTAAGTTGAGAAGATGATATCGGACAAATGGGCGCCGTCACAATTGATTGCCATACGGGCTCGTTTTATGGCATTTTCCATCACTTCGGCGAGAGTTTCGGGCGATAAATTCTCGCATTCGTGTCGGATATTTTCCTTGAGGGCTTCCAAGGTCTCAGGCTTGTTGATGTAAACACGGGACTTCAAAAAACCCCATAAAAAGAAGTCCGGGACCGTTAAATCGGGCGATCTGGCGGGCCAGTGCAAATCGCCAAAAGCGCGTACCGTCCACTGTTGTCGTTTGACCCGCGGCGTTCTCGAAAAAAAATGGCCCGATGACTCCTCCAGCGTGAACAGCGCACCACGCAGTCACTTTGAGCGGGTGTAATGGCTCCTCGTGCATCACTCGCGGATTTTCGGTTCCCCAGAGCGATAATTTTGATTGTTCACGTACCCGCTGAGGTGAAAATGAGCCTCATCGCTCATTATGATTTTGGTCGAAAAATCGTCCACTTCGGTATCGAGATTGAGGATAGCTTGGGCATAAGTTACGCGCGTTTGGCGGTCGGCAGGCAGCAGCTGATGCACGGACTGATCTTTGTAGGGGAACATGTTCAAATCTTTCACCAAAATTCGTTGCAGGGACCGCCGGCTGAGGCCCAATTGCGTGGCACGTCGTCTGGTCGATGTTTCGGGGCTCACTTCGACGTCCTCGGCTACAGCGGCGATGTTTTCGGCAGAACGGGCGCTCCGGGGCCGGCCACTCTTGGCAACGTCTCGTGTGGTCCCATACTCTTCAAGATTAGTGGCTAAACGGCGCAGTGTTTGCGCAGTTGGTGTCGGACGGCCGGGAAATCGGCGACGGAATTCGCGCTGCGCCAATACCACAGACGAATTGTTACGCAAAAAAAGGAGACACAATTATTCCGCTTTCTTGGGGAGTGTATCGCTCCATGGCTTATTCACTTGTATTCTGTATCTGTCTAGTCCACAAATGTCAAAACAGATTTGATATTGGCGGCCATTTACAAAAATGAGAGCATCTTCCAATAGGGTGATTTCTTTTGCGCCACCTTGTATTAGTTGTTCATATCGATAAACGAGGAAATTCACAAATAACTGAAAAAAGTACCTAAAAAAGTTTTTGGAAAAAATCTCGAAAACGGTTTCGTTAAAATTTTGAAAACGGTTCTTAAGAAGAAAAACAAAATGTCATATTCGTGTTTCTTGCAGGTTCATTTTTCATGTTAACTATTGTTAACAATAGTAAGGGACATATTAACATGAGTAATTCTGAAAACGAACAGCGGCTGCATATTTATATAGGATGGGCCATCTGTTCATTGCTAAACAATTATAATTCCGAACATACCCGCCCAAAGTGGAGTAATACAAATAAAATGCAATTAACAAAAAAACCAACAGATGGCCCACCATATACATGAAAATAAGAATTTGAATTTTTTTTAACGCATTTCTCGAACGCTCAAATTTTAGCCTATATCCACTTTATATCTATATGCATTATTTCTTTCACCCATATGCAAAGAATTTATTACTCAATTTGTATCCCTCTCTGTATATAATGGCAACGTTCCTGATAAGAGAGCCTATTTCGAGCTGAACGACTAAGAGTTCTAATCCAGGCTTAATTAAATAAAATTCTATTGTAATGTGATGATTACTAAATTATTATAATGAGATAATTATTATTAATAATTCACTTTGGCAAATATTTGTATATATGGGTAAATATTTTAAACGTATAAAAACATTACATAGGTCAACATGGTTTAGTTGTTGGAAAGCTAAGGGTCATTTCCGAAGTAATTTGCTGCGTAGAATCCGAGTCCGGGGTCAGAATTGGCCCATCACGTCAGGATTTCGAGAAATTTAAGTTTATGGGCGTTTTTTACTACTTTTGATTTGTGTGGTCTGTCTCTCCAGTTGCATCATTTAGTACCACTCTTACCCTTTAATTTAAGAATTCAAGAGATCAAATACGATTTGTTTCGCAAAGTTATGGCTATCCGAAGTTACAAATTACTTCGGAAATGACCCTAAGCTTTCCAACAACTGACATGAAGCCGGTATTTGTAGACCTGTGTTATTTTTCAAAATTATCCATATCATGCATATTCAGCTTGATTCCAAATTATAAGGGTATATTCCCAAACTCTACCGCGTCTCTTAATTATTGTCTAAGTCAACATTCTATATATATACTACTTATATGAGCATTTTACCCTTTCAAAGCAAACAAAGCAAATATGTTTTAATTGAATATGTTTATTTAATGAGTTAATGAGCCTAAACGATATGCTTTGTAGGCAAATAATTATCTTTAGAAAAAGCTTTTATTACAAAAGCTTATATTACAAGCATATAAAAAGGCTAAAAGCTCATGAAAATAATAAAAAAAATGTATTCTTGTTAAAAAACAAGAACAACTGAGGTTTTATATTACACTAGCATATTAGGTTGGCTAATACTGGTATGGTATACTCTTCTAAGGGGAATCTCTAACCACAAACTTTCCTCCTAATGGATAAAGCGAGTCTTTCTATAATTGGCTTAGCCTCTAGCTCTTATGGTCCCAAGAAATATGTGTTATATATGATATATAACGCAATATCTTATTTTGTTTACAAGAAACACTTGAACTTACCATAGGTATAATAAAATCCATAATGTAGGCAAAAAGTTTCGGTTTATCCAAAAATAACACTAGTTTACGCGAAAAATGAACCTTAATTTTGGGTCGAGAAGCACGATTTTAAAAACCTTTTTTTTTCTTAAGCACCGTTTTCGAGATAACTTAAAAAAGTGCCCAAAAACATGTTTTTCGAAAAAAACTCGAAAACAGTGCTTAAGAAAAAGAAAAGGTTGTCATTTTCGTATTTCTCGACCCAAAATTACTCAAAAACCACTTTTTTACGAAGGCTCACACGATGGCACTTAAATTTGTAAGCTAGTGTAATTTGTCCAATCTCTTCTTGCTTCCCAAGTTGGCTTTAATATTGGTTAGCTCGGTATACTGTAAATTTACTTATCTAAAAATCTACATGTTCCAAACGAGAACTCCGTCAATTGTTATTTACATTTTTTTTAAGGTGAACTTTGTTATATTTACATGGTACTCTTACTCTTGAATGCGGAAACTGAAACACATAATTCGAACAAATAAATTTAATCCTATTTTGGTTTATTTTTAGCGTTATTTTCAATGCACAACATGTTTTATCTCGCTATTGGAATAACATATAAATAAAAAAGAAGTTTTTATTGGTTTATAACTAAAACGTTAAGCTCATAAGCTCGTTTTTATTTATATCTATAAAACGCAAAATTTTTTACATTTTTTTGTGGCCCAAATAATAAACTCATATTTAAGTTTGAATACAAAATACCAAATGTTTTTCAGCCCAAGATAAGCAAATAAAAATATGCATATTTTTTAAGCTGGTTGTCGGACTATAGCTGCAATGAATGATAATTAAATAAGATAAGCACAGACGCACCATTTAAAAATTTATATAGAAAAAATAAATTGTATAGCTATTTATGAAAAAATATGCTGTTGAATTGGATTAAAAAAATAATAGAGTATAAAAAATAGCATAAGTTATTTCGGGCGTAAGCGAATTTTATATACACGTTAATCGAAACTGATATTTTTTTTGTTTTAAATCCGATTTTCTACAGCCTGCAGTCTTACATGCATTTTTATTTTGGTTTATCTTTTAGAAACTTAAATCTTAAAAAAACTTTTAAAAATGCATTTGAAAATTTTAATATCTTTTTATTTTATTCGCTTAAATTCTAAGTTTGGTAGCATTTTTTCCCATAAAGTACACTTAAAACAAAAATTCAAACTTTCAGCTTGACCTCAGACTGGAGACCGTTGAGCTCCAAAACAAAAAACATACTAGCTTCTAGTAAGACACCGTAATAGGCTGGCGAAAGGACTCTCTAATAACAAACCTACGAAAAGACTTAAAAAAATAAGTTTAAAAAATCGGGAACAAAATGCGATGTGATGAATGACTATTCTGTTAGATATCTCTCTGACATCCTTCTGGATTGGCGACTTCAATACAAAAAAATTGTTATCAAACAATAAATGTTTTTCTTGAAAATTAAAAAAAAAAAAAAAAAATTCACCCAATAGCAAAATTTAACATTCGGGTCCGGAAAACGAAAAAACCAAAACAAACAATTTTATTCGAATTCGTTCTTGCGTGCTCCGGAAAACGAATTTTTTTTTGTCGATAACTTTGCATATTTACCTTTTTATTTTTGATAAGTTCGTATATTTCCCTTATCTTTCCGATTAATTCTCTTGTTGTGTTGACACGAAATTATTTTTGTTTGATACAAAACAGCTGCCATGGTTGCCGCAGCTTTGCGCCTTTCTACTACTATATGTTGTTTACATTTTATTTTCATTAAATAATGCTAGTACTTTGTTATTCTGTCTTTTAAATAAAATTACACAAAAATGTTACTTTGGCAACAATATTCATTGAAATTAAACACGACTTAGCTATTTTTGTTACAAGGGAAATTTTCTTTGTGTAACGCGGGAACCCTGTCGCCTGTATGATATGTGCACATACATGAACACAAAAAAAAAATGTTTTGTCTATTTCTGGGTTGAGTCAGAAAAAAAAGATTTAAAAATAATTGTCAACAAATATCTAACTTGAAGTTGGCATTAAAATAATCTAAGAATATCAAAGAATATTTGAAAAGTTATTTCAGTATAAAATGCATACTTTTTTAAACCTATTTTGCCGTTTCGTATTAATTGCTCTTGCAACAAAATATGAAACACGAAAAATTCGTTTTAGTGAAATTGGGAGCTTGCTGTTCGGTTAATATTATTATCATCATTCTTACTTTTGAGCAAAGCGGATTTATTTACTTGTAACATAAGAAGGACATGTACTAATACACGTATGACACTTCGATATATTTTTTTTCAAAACACTAGAGAACTCTTTAAAGAGGCAATGTGTACTGTTATTTTTATATAATAATTATTTTGTTTGTTAAATATAAGCTTTTTATGGAATTACACTAAGCAACGATCAAAAAAAACAAAGCGGCTGTAATTAAAAAAATTTTTAAGAAAATTTCTTCTTAAGCCCAATATTTTATTTGAATTCAGAAAATATGTTCCGATATCTTTATTCCCGTACGAGATATGTCTTGTCAAAGAAAACTCAACCTAAATATTCAGTTATCAATGAGTCGATAAACCATCGAAATTTCGCAAAAAAAATTTAGTACGTTAATATTGGCTAATACTAGAGGTCTGCATGGCTACATTCACTTCTATTCACATAGTACTATATAGTACTATGTGGTACTCACAAATGCCGTACTCAAAAATTTACAGTACCCCATTTTTGCAGTACCCACAGAAAAAATGTATACTACTATAGAATACATGCCAACAGTGAATATTTATGTATGCTGTCTTTTTAACATAAGCATAGGCAAAGTGTTATGAATACACTGAGTATAGTAGTGTACAAAACGAGCATACATGCATGTACGTGAGTAGCTGTTGCGGCAAAAAAATGGAAAGCAAAAAAAAACAAAGCCGGCGCAATGAACATTTTGGAAACTGTGTGTATTTGTTGTAGTAAATTGGCTTAGACAGTTAAATTGACATTAATTTGATCTGTTTTAGAGCTAAAAAATTAGGTGTTGGTTTATTTGTTTGCGTTTATATACTTTTATTTTTTTTTTTTTCTAATTATATGACTTTTTTTCTTTAAAACATATTGCAAATCAATAAAGCAAATAATAATGTGTAACCATCATTTTTTTTTTTAAATAAATCTATTACTTTAATTGAAGCAAAAAATTTGTTAAATAATATTTATTCAAATATTAAAAAATTATGTGTTAAACCAAAGAACACACAACATAAAACGCATTTCTGTTTTTTTTTTGCACGCTGTAAGAATCGTTGAACAGATTGAAAGCCGATACAAATGTACCCTTTTTCGCATTTTATACATACAATTCTTAGCGTGAATGTAAACACGACTAACAAGTGTCATAGCAGTTACCTTACTTCGAAAGGGTATACATTTTCCCGTTTACACTGCTCAAGCACGCAAGCCACCCCAATTTGACAAAGAAAATATTTATGCTTTCTTGCTCATGCCTGCTGCATTTACTATGTCATTTATTTAATTTTATCTCTTTCATTACGCTCACGATCGCTGCTCTGTCGCTCTCTGCTCTTTTTCATTTTTTCAAACGTATTTTACTAGAGTATAGTAGAGTACACTACTGTAGTACACCATAAAAGTACTCTACTCACAATTTTGGAACCCATGTTTGTGTGAGTACACCATTCACTTATATTCATTCAAATGGGTACCAAAAAATATGCATATGTTTTAAGGCTGAGCTATTCATTCGCCGTTTTGAATGCATTCATGCAGACCTCTAGCTAATACAATACCTCTAATATAGATATAAGAATCACCAAAATCAAAGAGATTGACTTAAAAAGTAGCTCGCTTCACTTATTTTCGCACAGGTATAAAAGTAGACTATTAATTTATTTATAGATCTTCCAAAAAAGAAAAACAAATAATAAATATTAAAAGTAATATGAAGTACTTTGGATCTATATGGCGCAAACGAAATTTTATAAATTATTAATATACGTTATAAAAACTTAATAACAATAAATGCAAGTCCTGAATATATTAATGAAAATTCCCATATTTTTTTGGGGAGACCCACAAAAAATAAAACACAAGTATAATTTTATGATACACATCATAAAAAATGCATACTAAGTGACGTTGGCAAGGTAACGTTTCAACTGCCAGTTTGTCAGGCAATAAAATACCAACAAAATTTAAAAATATTGATATATAGGAAAAAAATTGCTCAGGTGCATATTACCAACACTAAAATCAACAGAAATAACACCAAAATGCCAAAAATATACAATTTTACATATGCAGAAAACGTTTTTCTGACTCACCCAATCCAAAAACAAAAACAAATCCCAAACAAATCAAATCACAGAGCAACAAAAAAATTTAAGAGGCCAAGTGGAAAACGTGTGCAAATAAATTGGCCAAAAAAGCATTGCATATTTTTTGGCGCAGTCAAGCGCTACTTGCCATGTGCATAAAAAAAAAAAAAACCAACTATGAGGCTAAAGTGCAGTAAAAAACAAACCTGCTTAGTAGATACTCTATACTATAAGATGATGACCTGGTTCTGGTAGTCATTGCAGCAGCTACTCAATCGATATTAATGTGTAGATGATACAAGAAAAAAAAAGTTGTGTGAAGCAGCGCTGTCCATATGGATTTTGAGCTGAATCCAAATCCGAGGTTCAAAAAACCGGAAGGGCTCTGAAATAAACCTCTTGATTCAAGTCAGAATTTCTTTTTAATTAAGGGTATAATGTTATAAGAACAAACCAAAAAATCTTTATTGGAGCATATTATATACTTGAAAGAGTTAAAAATGGGAAAAATATAATCTTGTATCTTTGTTTCAAACCCAAATTTTCATTCTGATTTAAAGTAAAAGCCGAATTTTTTCTTATAAGTAAATTTTTTTCTTGATTTAAATTATTATCCGCATTTGCCAACTTGTTTAAAAGAAAAAATATTATTTTATTATGGGCCTCGTCGGATTTTGATTTCTTAGTACAGTCTTAGTCTCAGTGTAATTTATGCTTAAATATTTCTTCATTAATAATAATAAAAAAAAAAAAAAAAAAAAAAAAAAAGAAAAATATTTCTTACTCATTTGGTAAAGTAAATGCAAATAAAATAATCTTCGTAGGTATGGTACCGTGGAATGGTACCAAGCTTTGGACGCCATCTTCTTCTAACAGTCTCAAAATGGCGTTTATATTGGTCAAACAAGAAAAACAGTCGCAGCTGGTTTTAGTTTAGTCAAGCAGGTGTTTTTTGTGGAAATAAATATACCCCCTACATGAAAAAAGAAGTGTATAAAAACACAACCACTGCAGAACGATTTGCATTTCGTTTGAGGAAAAACGATGAAAAAAAATAGTTTTTATATGCAGTAAATAACGTATTAAGTAACGGATGCTATTTTTATGATTTGTTGATTGTGTCAACGGCAAATGGTGTAAAAAATATTATAGTATAGGGCCATTTATTTATTTAAACTAATAAATACTGCTAATGTATTTACCTCGCTTTCAAGTGAAAGTATATAAGTATATTTGTTAATTAGGAACTATGTTAAAAACATAAATATGTCAATGTTCGAATCATCAAATAAGCTCAATAGTATCCGCCTAGATGGATAAGGAACAAAAAATTGTTCCAAAGTTTTTTAAAATACCATATGAAGAATTTTTTTTAATATTTTGTGTAAAAGATAACCCGATAAAAAATTTAAAAATCCTTTGTTAATTGATTAATTTTTTGACTACAACATTAATTAATTTTTTAGAATATGACTATAACTGACTTCTCTTGACAAAAAAAAGTTATCATCAAATTTAAAAATAAAAAAGAGATTGTTTTATTTTTTTCACAATTGTATAGCACCATATAAAGAAGGTCTAAAGAGACGTCTTTATAAATATGATGATGGATATATTTTAGCAGCATACCTTCAAAAAATAAGAAAAATAAAAAAAAAAAATATAAAGTTTATGCAAAAATAAAAAAAAATAAAATTTAAGAGCTTAAAAAATTGGAATAAACATATTCAGAAAGTAGCTTAGCCACAATTAAATGAAAAGTGAAAAAAAAAATTAAGCCGTAACACGTTAAGTTGAAAAAACAAATTTTTTCACCTATGCATCGATAAGCATCATTAGTTTTTAAATATCGAATGAGCAGTGTTTTGTTCTTCTTCTTTAAAAATTGAATAGTTCCTTGAAGAATATTAGTCTATTTTGGTCTTAGAATCAAAATGATAAAAGATAATTTATATTATATATTTAAATATTAAGATAATTCAAGCTAAAAAAAAACCTTTTAATTAAACAGTTACCGCATAAAATAACTATCGGCCGCGCTCCGGAAAACGAATCCGAACATTTAATTCGGATTCGTTTTGAAACTGATTGTTTGGTGCTCCCAATTTCACCAAACCAAATTTTTCATGTGATTTGAAACCGAATGTTTTGTTACTAGACGAACTAAAACGAATGGGCAAAATAGGTTTAAAAAAGTACGAATTTTAAACTTTTTTAAAGATTCTTTGATATTCTTTATTTTTATTTTTTTTTTTATTAGTATAAAAAAAGGTTGTATATCATGTAATTAAACTAGTTCCCTACTACCAATCTTGGCAGCTTAACCTACATCAGTGATGGACAAAACTCATACCAACAAACATTTCTTTGTGTGAGTAAACAGCGCAGTAAGCAAAAGCGCACGAGAGAGCAAGAACCGCAATTAAGCAAAAACGAGCGAGAGATTTCACACACTTGGACCGTACATGAGCCGACTGCGCTGCGGCAGATTTTGGTGCAATAGCCCCGCGAGTTATGTAAATTGAGAGACTGCCCATCACTGACCTAGATGTACATAAAAATAAGAAAATAAAAACCAAATATAATCTTAGGGTTCTACATACGAAAAAAAAAACAATATTTACAGAAATATGTGCCTATATACATATTTATATGTGCTTTTAAAACGTTTAAGCTTATTTATAGGAATCTCATAGGAAGGTTCCCTGTACCCTGCACCTTTTAAGTCTTCCCTTTCTAGCTCTCAAGGTCAGACGCTTCGCAAGCGCATTTGGATGTAATTCAAATAATAATAATTTTTTTAAGTATTCTTTGATATTCTTAGAATATATTTATGCCAACTTAAAGTTAGATATTTATTGACAATTATTTTTTTTCTTACTCAAATGTGAATTCATATTTCTATAATTTACAATCGATACTTTACTACAATTAAGAACTAGATTAAAAGATACTCAAGAGAAATTTAATTTGCTCACATAACTAATCATATCTGCATATAGTACTCAAAAACAGAAAAAAGTGTAACCTTAATAGGATGCTATTAATTTTTGGTTCACTAAAAGCCAAATTTTAACGACTCAACTTATTTGAACTAAATTCTACACGTCAATTAATTGATACATATATATATTTCATATGCTTTGTACTATTAACTTTTCATTGCTACATATTGCTTTAAACTTATATGTGCTTTCCACTTCCTATGTTTAAATAGAAATTTCCGTAAGCCGGTACTGCATATTACATATCGAAATGAAAACCAATAAATGCTCGAAATTACAACTTTTTACATGCATAGAATAAATGAAATTCTGCACTACTATACTATATGTAGTAGCCACTAAAATGCAAAACTCTAAATTAGTATGTGAAATTTCACTAAGCCACCAGCCGAACAAACCAGATAGTTTTTGCTCTGCGGCATTATAAATCCGGAAGTGTTGCCTTCATGGGGCCGCAGCTGCAGGGACATGACCCTCGGTCAAACCAAACTGACCGCAACAAAACCGAAAGCAAAACGCAAACTTTAGTTGTAACTAATTTCTATTTTATGGGCACACAATTTTTGTTTGCGCTGGTCACACTGCATGTGCAATGCTGCCAATATCCTCGATATGCTTTCAATTTCCTTGGTTAGCCAAGGGATCAGTGCATGGCGTATAGTATATATGTATGTATGACAGCGGTTACGTAAGGGAATTGCCAAATCAGCATTTTATTATTTTTTTTTTTTAAATAATGTTTGTGATTTAAATGAAATTTAATTTTTGTAAATAAATGTCAATTTAAGAGCAAAGGCATTAAGACTTTTAGTTTGCTATAAAATTTGCTGCTGCAATTAAGGTATCAATTTCAGTCAACAACACTTTTGGCAAACTTGAAGATGATTTTCCACACAATTCAATGTCAAGCAAAATCCTTGAAAATACCCGACTATGTCTATCTTTCCGTGTTTCACTAATTGCCTACAAAGCAGCTTGACACACAGCCATTTCATTTACACACCCACCGTCGTTGTTTCTGTTAAAATAAACATAAATAATCCAATTTATATACAATGTCAAGGATTAGGCTGTCGCCCACCTGATACTACTATTCCGCTTTTCTAACATCCCTAATTGGTTTACGGCAAATGAAATCTGCACATCATCTGAGTGCCGTCTTGTAAATACATCAAGTTTGATGTTTCAGGCTAACCTTTCGAATGTCGCCTAAAATGGCTAATTGGGTTTTCAAAAAGGCTACGTAAATGGCACATAGAAAAAGGAAGTGTTTTTGGCAATTTCCAGCAAATTATTCGCCAAGGACTTTTTTTTAGTTGATTACTTGCAGTCTGTTTAGTTAAAAGTCTTAAAATGAAATACGCTTTGTGTTTAATTTTATATTATACTAGCTATACCCGTCACGCATTGCTGTGACGTTTATTGGATTCGTATCCGATTATTTGAAATTTCTTGATTATAATCTGTCTTTGTATGTCTTTTCGGTGGCATTTTTTTTCTGCATTGGTTCGAAACTAACCTCAAACGAATTTCTAAAAATTTCTATGAATTAAGCCTTTTTTATTTTTCTTAATGTGAATTTTGGCTCTAGTAAGGGTTTTCTTTATCATTAGGAATGAGAATCCAATTCGAAATGTTCGTCTGTCAAATTTGAATTGAATGGAAACTGAGTGAACACTGTGTTTTTTTCGTTTCATTAGAAAACTATTCTCAGTACTCAGCGCCACCTATCGAAAGGTGTCCATACTTATGTTGTAAACCTTCGCGACAACATACCGAACATAGCCTGTAAATATGAACACAATCACACTGCAATATATGGATTCTATAAGCCTCGTACAAACATACATTCATTTTTATATATATAGAATCTATGTTATAGATATAGTAAATTTACTTAGATCCGAATTCTGAAAATAAGTAAAGATTTGCTTACAATGCGTTCAATGTTAAGCAGGGACATCAATGCTTGGGCATTCCTTAAGGAAAAAATTTACCAAAATATATCGATGTTTTAAATCAGGGGTGCCCAGGTTCATCTAGCTCTTTTTGTTTTTGTAATTGCTCTGAGGCATAGGCAGCAATGCGCGCATACATGCACGGCTCTTTCCGTTTGCCAATGCAAATTACAAAAACAATTTCGCGAGTTCTCTCTCTTACTCTCTTTGCTCTCTGAGCTCATGAGCACAGAAACAACGCTTGCGTATATTTGTTGTTGGCCCACTGATTTTCACTGTAATTTTGTTGTTGATTTTCGTTTGTGCTCTCAGAACTCTTGCACTGAAAAAAAAGGGTATGGGATTGATCGTGGTCAAGATCACCACGTGTTAAATGTGAGTGTTAAGGGTTAATTGCTTGCAAACAAAAAATTGTTATGACGTAGATCGGTACACTTATAAGAGTATATACTAATTTTTTTAGTACACATAATAACATGAAAAAACGGTTGGCTTTAGATGTGTTAGTGTTTTTCTTGCATAGGTATTGGTTTTTGCTCCTCCATAAGCAGCATTTCGGTACGCCTATTTTAAACAGACCAATGTTTTTTTTTATATTTGGGGTATTCACGTTGCTGTTAAATAGAGTCTGCGAAATATTGAGTACCTATGCAACAACAATATGTACAAATTTTCAGTCGTGCTGTTCCTATTCTATTTTAATGCTGTTGAGTGTGGGAATAAGTATTGCAAAATACGCTACTTGCGGCATTTTTAACACTCAAATATTTCGACGTTTTTGTCATATTTTGTAGTATAGTTTAAATAAATTTAAATTTAGTTAAACCAGTTAGTCTTTTGCGTTTAATACCGAAGAAGTTGATTATATACTATGATGAGGGAGAGATGATTTAAGTGCTAGCTAATAAAAGAGCGTGAAATTAAGAAAGGCAATTAAAGTAATTGAGACCTAACTTTGTTGATTAACCAAACCAAATTTTAGCATTTTCATGGAAAAACTTTTAAGTTTTGTCTTCCTGACAATACAATGTACTGCTATGTAAAGGCTTTTTGACAATTTGGCATGTAAATATATATCTTTTTTTATTTTTACTTTTTAAAATGCAGGCAAACCGCATGAGCATCAACCCACACATTTACTACAAAAACGACATGGTTTTCCCCTATCAAACTAAGTTTTCATTGTGCAGTCTTACGCACACACAATACATATACAAATACACATATACATATGTACATATATGTATATATACACATGTGTATGCCAAGAGTTGAGTGTGTTTATTCAATCAACAACAGCAACTACTCGTAGACTGACAAGGGTATAGAGAGTGATGGTGTTGCCAGATTGGTAGAAACAGCAGGAGAGGCCCATAGGCCAAAGTATATAACACAATGCAAAAGCACATGACAAACGCAAGATGACAGTTGCCATGTTGCAAAATGTCACAACTATGCCCACACATACACTCGCATTTCCCTCATACACACTGTGAAGCATTTCATCGGCATGTTCTGCTTTTCTCTAAATTCTTACGAAATCGAGTGAAAACTAAATTTCTCTGAGAATTTTCATGAAGGTTCAAGCTGGCTAAGGAACAAAATACTGGCACAACGATTTTGAAGAATTAATGCAGGAAAAAGATTTTTGGAAAATTTTAGTTTTCAAATTTAAAGCATTATAGCTTCATTGAAATAAAAAACTGGCTTTCACTTTTTATTTATTTGTGTCTAAGCTACTGAATATTTTTGAGCTATTTTTTTTTTAAACTATGTTGGCAAGGCTCCAAACAAATTTTTTTTCTGTTTTGGCACCGTATAAAAATGTTCTACTGAAACACAAACGGTTAACCACGGTTACGGATTTTCCTAAAGTTCATGTCTCCCGTACACGTATAAAGGACTATTACCTTTACTACAGCTATCATGCGGAGAGGCACGAATTTGGGTGAGCATATGTTGTTCTTGGCAGACTACTCAGCAGAGTCTCCTGGTTGACCCCAGTGAACGCAAATCTAGCAACTATACGTATCAAAGCTAATTTTTGTAATATCAGCTTAAATTGCGCCCACAAACTGACCGAGACCAAGTACAATGTGACCAAAGATGCGTTCTACGCGTGACTGGAGTCAGTCAATGACATAAGAAAGCGTATTTTGGGTTCCAATTCAATTTTCACAAGACCATTACAAACAACAACTGCATTGAGATATTCCTAAAGATAAGGGTAATTCCCGTTTTTTCCTACTTTTGAGGTTATGTACAGGGTGCAAAAAATTTTTGTAGTCTGCCTCTCCAGTTACATCATTTAGTACCACTCTTACCCTTAGTACCACTCTTAACCTCAAAAGTAAGAAAAAAAAACTCAAATATCTCAAAATCCTGATGTGATGGGCTAATACTGAAAAAATTGAAATTACCCTTAGGTTTCAAACAACTAAACCATGTTGACCTGTGTAATTAAATAATATCTTCTCTATTTTCTTTTTCATCTCTTCTCTGTCGCTACTTTACTACTTTACTCCTCTTCTTCTTTCCATTTTAAAGTACGGCTCCTGCATCACTTCTAATCACGTGACGATTTCTACTCATTTTCTCATCTCAAACGTGGTTGTTACCTAACTGACTTTTTTTCTTGCTCTTTACAATTTGGCTTGTAGTAAATAAATGATGACAAGGACGACGACAAACCTCTTTTTGATAAATAGAAAAGTAAAAAAAAAAAGTGAATTAAATTCGCCAACTTAAAGTTAAGTATGAAGAAGAATTAAGTATTCGAACAGTTGAAGAATATACATTTCCACTAATTCTTGGCTTAAGTGAATACCGGAACAGTCCTGCATGCTTTCAAATGTTTTTCTACTTTTGTCACATCTTTTTTTTTTACAATTTTCAGTAGAATTTTCTATTATTTAAATCAAGTCGGTTTACCTAAGCAACAGCCCAGTCAACGGAACCGCAACAGTTGCCGCCCCTCTACCTGCCACCACCATCGCCAGACTTGCCACCAAGTTTCAGTCTGCTTTTGGCATCCTGTCAAGTATTCGTCAGTCGGCAACATTTTGTTATTTATCAACTTGCAACTTTCGCTGCCAAAAAAATTTGTTGCGTGGGAACCTCGGTTGTTACCCCCGCAAGTATATAGTCTTTTTTTTCTAGAAATGAGAACAAACATTTTTAGCTGGAGTGTTTTTGTGTTTATTTTTTTGTATTTTTTTTTTTATGAATATGGATGTGGGCAGTTGTCGGATTCTATTTATTGAGAATGGTTTAAATTTAGCTAAAGGGCTTTGGTAAATATAATACTTATCACTTGAATGGAGAATTGAATGAATGATAACAAAATTATGGTGTTTATGCATACTTCAATACTATTAATAAAGCTTTCTATTTTAATACCAATTGAATATGATCTGACAACATTATAATATATTATGATATAGTTAGGCTTAGGTTTGAACTTTTATAAGTAAATATTTAACGTATGAGAACTTAGAAGCAATAAGAAATTATTTTTTGTGTAAATTTCAGAAATACATTGATTTTTGTAAATTACATTCAACCTGCATAGCTGTAGATGTTTTTGACAGGACCCGTGAAGGTATCCATCACGAGGCCGAGTATTCACTCTTTTCTTAAATGGACTTTTTAGTACTTCGCATGGTTATTAGACTTTTCAGGATTTCTCCAAGGTCGAATTCTGTACGTATTCGTCGCATCCTTTGATAAGACGCAAGGTGTTATTTTAAATTGACTGAATGCAAAAGTGATTTAAGCGAGCCGCCATATCCCAGATCTGGATTGCGTACCAAGCCACAAACACGATGTTTAAGGTTCTCTTTCCGTGAAGAGGAAGGTTCCTACGGTGGTTCAGGAGCCAGAGCATTCAAGACATTTTTATCGGGCAACTTTGTTTAGCTCTATGCAATTTTAAAGGTAAGACACCTCCAAGGTGGCCTCAAGGAATTTGACTTCCTTTTGTATTATGAAATGCTTTTAAGCTGGTGGATGTACTCCAGAATCCCATCTGCTGCTTTGTACAGATGACAGAGACAGAGAATATTGTAAAATCATCTGCTTAAGTTTCTATCACCAGTTCTATCTATCACCAGCTCTCTACAAGCTATCTTAGCTCTCTGGATGTGGAGTATATTAGTTATACAAGAACGGGGCTAGAACGCTTCTCTGTGGGAGTCCAGCTCTCATTATTCTAGCCGCAGACATCTTTCGTCTTAAGCATATTCTGATCAGTTTGGAGAATGGAGCTGCGAGCTGAATCTTGATTTTTTCCAGAAGACTATCTATCGGGGCTTTTGCTTATCAAAATTTGTATCTCCTTCTTTTTTAAATATTCCTCAAAAACTATTTTCTTGTTTTCAGGACTCATTAAATTATGCGGCTTATTAATGAATTTGTGCTTGAAAAATGATTAACATTTAATTTCCCAGGTATGCAGTTTTGACAGTTGTTGTCAAATAATTTTATTTGATAGTTTCCAATTAAGAGTTCGATAACAATGAGATAATGAGAATGCTCTTAATAGCAGTATGATAAATTTCATGCTTAATCACTTGACAAATCAATTATGTTGGTCAACAATTAACGATTTATTTATGCTGCTTGAGTTAATTATGAATGAAATGAGTCGCATAATTCGGCCATTGCAGAAAATAAAGGATTCAATTATGCTATAATAAAATTTTAAAAATTAATGCATTGCGCAATCTGCAATGTATGTACAAAGAACTACAAAGTTGCAGTGCAGGACTAAAAATTGGTAAAACCTAAATGATAAACCTTGGATATTAACCAAGATCTAAGAAAAACATTAAGAGCGTGGGTTACCAAATTTTAATAATAACAATGGTGCAAAGTTTTTCACTATACAAAACGAAATTAAGTATACGTCGTGTTATGCAACTTGGCATGCCAAACAATGCCAATGTTTGAAATATTTGATTATTCATTTAAATCTAGAGTTCAAGTGAAGCCATAATTGTTATGACGTGTTGCCAAAACAAAGCCAGCACTTTATAATTACTATTATTACTTAATTTTCCAATTCCGTGACTGCTCTCTTAAACAGCACCTGGCTACAAACACGATACCATTAATTTTAGCTCACACCCAAGGCAAAATTTGAATAGCAAAAAGACTCGATAACTTTACTAATGAAATTAAAGGCTGTTGTGATTTATATGGCACACACCCTCAAGACAGTTCCAAAAACTTTTAATATATGCAACTTAATTGAAATGCCATAAAAAATCAGACATGTAACGAAATTTATGCGCCTTCATTACGCTAACATAGTTTGGCGTGTCAAAGCTTTTGCGTGCTAGCATCACTTGGCGTGTTAATGAACTTGGGCGAGAATCTTGCCAAGAAAATCAATAAGCCAAGGTACTGAAAATTTGACTAATTTATGTGTGGAAATTTAAGTGTAAAGTACCATAATGCGTATGCGTAATATTTGAAATTAATTAAAAAGCTGTCAGTAGCAGATGGATTTAAGCAACTAAGCTATTGAAGCAGCTTATTTTGTATATTTGCTGCATATTTATCATATTAAGTATACGCAATGTGTACTGTGTGCGAACATTGTATGGGCAAACGACAAAGGAAATTACCGGGTGAATCGACAATTTTTATGCGCCGTCTTCAACTTCTTTATCAAGGAAACCTTTTAAAACGCATAACAATAACAAAAAAAAAAAAATTTTGAAGAGATAAAGGCCACAACTCTTACCAAGGCAAGGCAAAATCGCATGCGAACGTGAACCGGCAACGGAAATTATTATTTCTTCTTGCTGGCTGCCATTGTTGTCATTGCGGCCATTGTTCCATTACGCCATTTTGTGCCGCTGTTGCAATTTCCATTTGGCCAGCTTCAACTTGCCCCTCTCCCTTTGGCTGCCTGTTATCAGTGACAAACGGCCAGGTCGTAAACATAAAGCAAATAAACCAACACAAGCGCAATTTACACATTTAAAATTCAAATAAAGTCATTTGCATGCAGACACAACGAGCTCCAGCTGGACATGGGACCCGGGCACGGTAGCAGCATATGCGCCTGTCTGACCTTTGAACTCATCTCTGCAAGTGCGTTACATTTTAGCCACTCTAAAGTTCTCGACATTCTTTTTGTCTTCACCTTCCTCGCACTCTCTTCTTTAGTTTCTTTCTATGGCATAGTACACAAACACATTCATTTGTCATCATTAGGATCCAAATGGCTGGCTAACTGGCAGGCTGACCTGGGTCAGTTTGGAGCTGCCAAAAAAAACAAAGCGAAAAGCTAACGAAAGGTAAAGAATTTTAATTTTGAATTCGACCTTTCCCCTTTTCGTTTTATACCCTGTATCCAAAAGGGTAAGAAGTATACGAAGTTGGTGCAAAAAACAAGTGTTGCTATAACACCTGCATGAAAATGTAGAAGAGCCCATGGTGCTCTTGCCAATATTGTCCAGCTAACAAAAGGTATCGATTGAGTCATGTTTGTTTGTTTATTGCGCCTGCTTCTTGAAAACCAAAATGAGCTATGGGCAATAAATTTGTTTGGAAAATGCATTTTTGGTCTAGTTCTTTACTTTCATAAATTTTATTCTTCATCTTTTATTATTGAATCTTGGCAAAGACAAAAATACTCGAATTTCTTGTGGTGATAATAAAAAAAACCAATTTGTTTGTGAAAAATGTATATCAACCCAAGTGATTATATTGAATCAAAACTTTTTTCCACTTTTTGGGGAAAACTAGCACCTTTCTGCTTTTCAAATTTTTCTTTTTTACCAATTAAAAGCAAAAAAATTTAATAAAGCCTAGTTTTTATACCTATATATTTTTATTACTCTAAAAGTCCCCATGTGGACGCTCTAGAAATCAAATTAACAATTCAAATTAAATCCTTTTACGAATCATTTAAATTTTATAAAGTTTACGTTGCCTGAGAAAGATTCTGAGTCCTTCTCACATAAAAAGTTCATACAATAAAATAATTATTTCCCAACTGTTATCACAATCGTATAAAAACTATGAAATTTAAGTAGGTTTCAGGGTATAGTATAGTCGAGCTTTTCCGACTAATTTTTTTTTTTACTTTATATTTCTTTTTTAACGCCAGCTAGCAAGGATCTAAATGATATGACAGCTGGCTGGGTGATAAAACTGGATTTTTGTGAGTCTCTGTTTTATTGGCATGTTAAACATGGGTAACAAATTAAAATCCCATATCTGGGCACATTAAAAGAATTATAAATACAAATTAGGGGTTACTTAAGTATTGCATTAAAAATGCGACTATAAAGCATTTAGTTAAATGGAATCCAAGATTTATACTACTTGGAATTTGCAATAAACCAATTTTAACAATAAGACTATTTAGGAAAAGTTGGGGGACGTAAGGCGGTTTACCGGCCACAAAGTTCTCTAAAGAGTCCCGTGGATGTACTTTACTGATTATATTTATTAAATTTTATTTTAATGAAGACAGATTATAATTGCGGTCACACTAATTTTGTTTTCAAGGAATAAAGTATTTTTCGGAAAAAGAATGTCGAGAATGTCCTTGAAAATCCATTTTCTGCATTCGCATTTGGATTTCTTTGCAGAAAATCTTGAGGAAGAAAGCGATGAAAATCATGAAAAGACGATACGAAAGATTTTGGCATGAAACCCTGATGCGGGACTATTGCTGGTTCCTAACTCGAGAAAGCGATGACAAACACAAGCGACTACTATCATTATTATGTCTAAACTATTTTGCGAACCGGAACATTTACTAGAACTTTCTATGATACAGCGATTTAAGCACGCAGTCTGAACGCATTCGTTGAGAACAGATTGGAGACAATCAAGCCTGTTGCGGTATGCGGTCATACCTATACCAGTCCGGTTGGCAGTCCGGTTGCCCGCAATCGCAAGTGAATCGAATGGCAGTCCGATGCTTGAACACAAGTTGATCGGTTGGCAGTCTGGATTGAAATTTGGCAAGTTGATGTTTGCAGTCCGTTTGCTTATAGCAAAATAAGCAATTTTTTATTGTTTTGGCAAAAAAGTAAAAATGGAAGAATCATCAAAAGAGATAACCGCAAAATTGAAAGGACAAAGCTTCATTTGGAGCGCCGTGTCGTATGTCATAAAGCCAAACGGAAATGTATTGAAGGCTTTGTTTTTGTCTTTAATAGAATTTTTCTTATGTTAAATACCTTTGTCTTGACTTAAATGAAATGTTGTTATTTGCCGCTATTGCACTTACAATTCAGCCCAAAATAAGCAATACATGTATTCCTTTTTATTTTTTTTTTTTTTTTTTTTTTTTTTTTTTTTTGTTTATTCCTTTTAATATAATGCGGTCAACCCAAGTCATTCACAATAGGTATACCTGAAGTGACTGCAAGCTATAAACAGCAAAAACCATCATACCAATTGCCTAAACTATAAAATGTTGCGTCTCATACCTCATCGAACTCAAACACACGTCGTTTCGTGTGCTATTCAAGCCAACTCAAACATTGCGAGAGCAAGTTCGATAGCATTGCATTTTCAGCCAACATGATTAATATGACTCGTTCATACCCGTCGTAGCTTGCAACACATTTTCCGCTTATTTATAAACATATTTGTTGGGTTGGGCAAGACTATGGCCTCAAAAATAAAGTGCACCCAAATTTATTAGAATTTGAAGGTTCACAGATCTAAGCAGTTAAAAAAGCGCTACAGAAATGTTTTTGCTAGATACAAAGAACACCTAGAGAAGTTAGGACCGTCACCTTGGCTACCATTATCTATCAATTGGTCAAACAGCAAAGCGGTCCTTTGTTGGTCTGAGCGCCCAGTAATATGACCATAGACCAGTTGACGAAAAAAAACGAGAGCATTACACTAATTAAAAGGAAGTGCCAGTTTGTGCAAAAACCATGAGGACCAAAGAGTTTCCTGGCTTTACTGGCCTAATAACGAGTTAATGAAGCTCTGTAGCTGAAGGATGAAAACGAAGGACTTACCTCGCTGAATGAGAGACTTTATTGGACTTTATGGCTATGACAATCAGATGCTGAATGTCCTGGCTGTAATTTGCAGCACCAGTATATGCTGTATTGATAAACGCATGTTGCCTATCAAATTTGCTCCACACTCATTGATGAGCTGTACAGATATTGAATCTTGTCAGTTGGACTCCATGTTCATGTGCATTGAAGCCCGTTGGGCAAGACTTTTACAGAGTCTGCTTGAGGGTTTCATGGGCATACGTTCATTTCGATTGCGATTTATAAAAGTTTTCATTAAAATTTTTATTTTTGCAATCTTCGTTTGATGAATGTGTGGATGGTGAAAATGTGTCACAACTTTAAGTGACTTTTGGATTTCGCCAAAATTTTTGAAAGAAGAAAATTACCGCCGCACATCTCTGCAGCATTTTGAGAAACAATAAATCCGATACCCAGATATTTGTTTTTGTACTCAAAATAGAAAAAGTCAACAAGATTTTCATATTCTATTGACTTTTCAGCTTACTTACCAGCTAGGATCCACAAATAAAGTGCACAAATGTTGGTAAAATTAAGTCGCACAACTTATAACCACTGGTTTCTATTGTTTTTGGAATTACAAGACTTGTCATAGCGCAAGCTGATTTCCAAGCTGATCCAATGCAAGAAACACAAGTGTTTACACTTTGGACTATGTAGCCATTGTCCACAGTTTGTTAACATACAAGTCAACTGCAACTGGTACACATAAGTCAGTAAGCCATCAGTCTGAGCTTTTGACAGCCTTCAGGATAATTCAATGTACCCATTTAATCCAGACAAACGCAGCTTAATTACTTGGAAGCAATATTGAAACCATAAATAAATAAAAACCACAATGGCGCCTAAGCCGAACGTAGCTGAAAGCAAAACTTTAACGCCTTGAGAATGAAAAATAAGTGAAAGATGAGCGGAAAACTTAATGCCCATATTGATAACTTAAGCTGCTTGATTTACGTCGCAAATGTTCAGCACTCGACCCGACAGTCAATCAAATCAACAAAAATTGAAGGCAACATTGTAGGTCTTGAGGGGATTGAGCGGATTAAGGAACGGCCGCTAAGTCTTATCGATTTGACTTTTGATTGATATTCGGCCATGTCGACGCTTGACGGGCTATGTGCCTTATCTTAATTATTTGATTTTTGTGGCATAAAAGAAAAAATAGAAATAAAAACCAACGTGCTGGCAAAATTGACTGTCTAGTCGTTCTGCTTCTGTTGACTTCAATAATACTTCAAGAGTTTGCATAAATCAGTTAAATTAAGTTGGTAGTCAACTGGGCTTAGATCGCGACGCCGGCTTGTGTATCAATTTTAATAAATTTTCACACATGTTGCCATTAATTTCAGTTAATTTGCCATTTTTCATGTTTAGAACATGACATTATACCCGCTACCTTTTGCATATACCATTTACTATTGTACATAAGAGGCACAATGAATGGTAAATGGTATTGGTTGCCAGCAGCCGGAGTCTAAAAAGCCCGAAGCCGTGCATCAATGACTCACATAAATAAACAGTTAGCCAATATGTTTATACGCACACAACTCCAACGCCTTGGCTCGTTTCCATTTCCGTTTCCGTCCTCTAGCCGACTGACTCAATGGATCATAAATTTTCCAATGGGCCGTAATTCTTCAGCGCGAGTGCGTTTTGTTGGAAACTTTGCAGCCATACGCTAGCAATCTATGCTGGAGTGTGCTCTACTAAATTTATTTACTTTTTTTTTAAATTTTTGGTTTAGATTTAAGGGCAAGTTGTGCGACCAATCCGTAGTCCTAGCTGGGCATCCTGAGGCAACTTCTGAAGGTAAAAAAGAATGTATCTGTTTCTCAACTCTTAATGTAAGTATTTGGACTAAAAGTTCATAGCGGATGCCTTGTATCCAAAAGATATTATGCTTAAGCAAGAAATGTTCATGTCCAAAACTCTAACCATTCTATCGACATTCATGTTCACCCTTTCCATCTGCTTATCACTATTTGTCAATCATTATTAATCATGATAAAGATTTTGTAAAGATAAGACACTCAAAAACCAAAAGCTGCGTTCATGCAATCAGTATTTGGATTTACTTATTTAATTGACCCTCCATTTCAAACAACAGATTTTTTCAGCTTATGCATCCATCTTGAAACCCAAGTGAAATCTTCCTTCCTCAATTGAATTGCAACCAGCCGAATATTATCGAAAAGGATCCGATTCGTCTCACATGTTGTTATCGAACATTCAGTCATTCGATTTTGAACTATTTCCTTCGATTTTAAACAAGTTCCAAGTTTGTGTGAAAAGAACTTAAAAATTATTTTTTTTTTTTAAAGCAGTTTTAATCAGTCCAAATTGATCTCCATTTAATAACTATTATTATTTAAGTCTATTTACTAAACTAAGCATTATTCCAAAAACAGATTACATATCCTTTTACAATTTAAACACTTAGTTAAACCTACAAAAAATTACAAAAAAAAAAAGAACAAAGTGTGAAATATTTGAAACAAACGAAATACATTTCCTAGTCAAAGTTGTGGTACAATTTCCGCTGATAAAACAATTTCCCCAAACATAATGAACACATACATATTCATAATGCACACAATCACACGGAATCATACACACACAGGTGAGAGTTATGGCAACAGGCTCGTCATCCTGCATGTGACATAAATCTTGAGCAAATAAAATATAAGACAAAGGACAACAAATGAAATCGCATGAACAACAGTAAATAAGGCAACGACCGCTGATGAGCTGCCATGGGGGTAGGATACTCCTATAGGCTGTGGTGTGGGGTACGAACCATTGAACCACTGGCGTTGGCATGTGCCAAACGTAATCATGAGCATCTAGGTCCTGGTCCTTGTCCTGGTTCTGGTCCTGGTAGGTGCTCTACCGTTCGTGTCGACATTTTTACATTTAAATGCGCACAATTTATGACAGCAAGAAAAAATGCGTAGCATACTTTGCCGGGCACGCCAAGAAAATTGTGTTAAACGGATGTGGAACATGTGCGCCCCGTACACAATTTGTGGCAAGAAAGAAAAAAAAAAATAAAAGAGAGAAAAAAAATTGACACTGGCAGCAGCGGAAGCAGAAAATGAAAATGATAATAACAATGGCGGCGCAGTCACCGTCATTCTCAACGCCATTCTATTATTGAAAATGGTGCGATTTGCGTGGTAAGCATTTGCCGCTTTGTGCCGCTGACGTTGGAAGATGACGACTACGAAGGGGCTGACGAAAGCGGAAGTTCATTAGCGCTAACAGGAGGCGTGCGAACAACTCGGTGTGTATGTATGAGTACACTCGGGAAAAATTCCCATCTTAATTTAAGTTCAAATTTGCTCAAAAACAGATTTTATACGAATTGTGAGAAATCAATTTTTTGAAAATGAAGCATAAAATGCGCTCACTCTCAACATTAAAACTAAATATTCTTAAACGAGTAAGAAATGCGTTTTGAGAGCGCTTCTGCTTAAAGTAATTCTAAATATTTTTAAATTAATTTCTAAGATAAAAATTTATGCAATTCAATGCAATTGTTCCTAAAATTATTCTAAACTTATCCAAATTACATAAAATCTATCTACAAAACCGGTGGAGTGATGTTCCTACCACTCATTTTTTCTCAAGACAAATAATTTCAGTTTTATTTATTTTATAGAAAATATTAGATTAATTCAAAATTTAAATATGATTAAAATTTTATAACAAATTTTTTTATTTTTATTTATTTAATTAAGATTAACCAAGTTTACAAAACTAGCGTAACTTGTAGTGGGAAGCACAGCAGCAAGAGACCTTCGGCTCATAAAAATTTTTTTGTTTATTAAAAATTATGTTATATAAAATAGTAATTTAAATGTTATATAAAAATAAATACTGAATAAAATAAATTTGTTAAAAAGATTATATTCACAATGGGAATCAACACAAAAAAAGAACAAGCTAAATTGATGGCTCGATAAAAAATCAGACCAGGAACTCTTAACGACTTAAAAAATGTTAAGGCCAATACTCTACTTTGCTACCATTATATATAGTATTATATGATTTTGTAACAATTATTTCCAGTCTACTCAGTATTCTAACGCATTAACCCTATAAATCCATTTTCGTTACGTGACGATTTATCCATCATTTCACTCTAAGGTGCGTAAAGAACTGCATTCTTAAAAACGCTCTTGGAATTTTATTTTCGCTTATAAAGCAGTTTCTTGTTTTCTCGAGACTCTTGTTTTTTCTCAGTGTATGAGCGAGTGGGAGTGAGTATGAGTGAATCCGAGTGTATATTCTTGTCTTTGTCTGCGTATGCAAATTGCATAAAAAGCAAAACACTAATTAGAAACCGCAATCTGCTGTTCTTGCAAAAAACGAAATAAAGTTGCAACATTGATTGTGGTTAAGCTGCAATGCAGACGAGAAGCTTTCCAACAGCTGAATCTTTGTATACCCTGCACTTAAAGCGCAAGGAGTGTATTATTTAAAATGAATATATTGTATTGAACGCCCAATAAGAAACAAGTAATACCCTATATACCAACTTAAACGGAGAACAGAAAACCTGACTTGATGATAAAACAAATGTAATTCGCTTAAAGTCAAGGGGAGCTCGATGAGACCCCTAATGCCAAAGAGCAATAACAGCAGCTACTGAGTGGACACCCCTTAGAAGTGAGACAGCGTGAAATCGATAAGCAGAGATTGCTTTGGCGAAACACTGCTTGTTTCTGCTTACATATACATTTTCGAAGTTACTTTGTGCAGGACCTACCCAAACAGTAGTACAACTTGTATCATACAGTAGTGTAACGCTTACCCGTGTCGATCGCAGCAGTTCCTGTGGACGGTAGGGTACGCTGAAGCTATGAAAAACTGTCGACAGAGTCAAACCGCACGCTGGTTTTGGGAAATCCTCCTCCTTTTTTTACGTTCGTTCTCACTAGAAAAATTCACCAAGTCTTATATCACTTTCTAAATTTACAACTTTCGCTATTCTGATTCGATTGATGCTTCGCAACATATTTGGCTGAACTTGTGCACTTCACTGACTGCCCCAAGTCTGATATTGAACACGCCTTATAAACTCCCCCGACTGCAGTCAAAGCCCCGAATTGCGGTCCGAAATAATTGTAATAATCCCCAACGTCACTTCACACATCTAACTATTTTTCCTAACGCATAAGACAAAGTCCACCCGATTCTAAAGCACTCCTAGCGCCTACTCTACCCGTACACCGACGCACTAATAGAGAGAGAGGGAGTAAACCGCGCGCTTTCAGCGATACTCTAGCCAAGCAGTTCAAGCAGTTCCCCAAGGGGCAATTGGCAAATCAATCAGGTACAAGCTACAATTTTCTTTATGTATTCAAAGATATAAAAAGGTATATTATAGTCTGGATGTTCTGAATATAACCGTCCACTTGTTTTATTTGATTTAAAGTTGAAGAATATCTACGCTGAAGAGCAACGCTCTTGAAATTATTATTTAAAACAATTATTGTTGACAAACTGGCACAAGAATAAATCATTTTTTAAATGAGTACAATTTAATAGTAGCTTAACAGTATTCGAAGCTCGGCATGCCCTTAAAGTTTAAAAAAATAGATTTGAATTGCATTTGGCAGCCAAGTAGTTTCCCCAGACCAATAAACTGCGCAAATTTCCAGTTTAACGTTTGTACCACGTTTTAGAATACGGTTTTTCATTTGTGGCTGCTAATAATGGCTATGCAGACCATGCTTCAGCAATTGCCAATGATGAACTCCCTTCCATCAAAATGGTTCAAGTGGTTACAGCGATTTAAATCAAGAGGAAGTGAAAAAAATTGGACAGCATTAAAAAGTTCACTTAACGAATGGAGATTCATTTTTTTGGAGCCATACAGGTTGGACAGAAAAAACGCAAAGTGAACCAGTTGAGCAGCTAATGTCAAATAAAGATGGCCAAATCCTTTTATCATGGTGCACCACAATCGTGGAGTAATCCTGTGAAAGCGGAATTGTACAATTTAAATGATTTTATTGCGAAAAGGATAAAACGGTTAAAAACGAAAACTAAGCTTTTTATTTGGAAAGTCAAAGTAAATTCTGTTATTTCTAGAAAGCTTAATGCAGCATCAAAAAAATTTTAATTTGGCGAGAAAAAAGTAATATTTTCGAATACATTGAAAAAATGTTTTGGGAATAATCCAGAATATATAAGATAAATTCGGAAAATTTTATGAGCTGATCCATTAAGCTTACAATGCAACAACCATCCCTGTAGTATAAAGCCTTCCTGGTGAGTTCCTTGGTAATTGAAAACTCATTTCTCTTCAATTTAGAGTAATTTGTAATTGGTTTGGGCGGCTTTTAACTACCAGAATAGGGCACCCATCTGCAAAATCCCCACCAGTATGAACTCGGAAAGCTACATAGAATTATTAGATGACGGTCTTATTGCCTTTCTGGAGCACCAAGCTGACCAAAATCTTTCTGCAAGATAATGGTCCAATCCACGTCTTAACGGCCAGTCGTGGTTGGTTCCAGAACAAAAACATCGATTGCTGGACTTGAACCCCATTTAGAACATATGGGGGAACCTGTCCCGTCGCATCTTCGCTGGCGGACGCAAATTTCAGACGGTGCAGGAGGAATAGGCTCAAATCCCACTTTCAGATTTTCAGAAGATGGTTCTTTCGATGCCAAACCGAATTTTCGAGGTTAAGTTAGTGTTTTAACCTTCTTTTTTAACAAAATATTTGTTATTTGTTCCTTTTTAGAAACTGTTCTTAATTGAATATCGCAGTATAAAGTTAATTTTTTAATGCTATTTGAAGTTTCCAGCTTTTTTTTTGTTTATTTAGGATAAGTTTTTAGTTCATTCGGAATAAATTAAAGCTAAAAATAAGCTTAAGGGCTAGTCGCTATAGCTTTAAAAAAAAAAAAAATAAAGCTTTTATACTATTTGTAATAGTTTATAAGCTGTATATAAATAAATAAATAAATAAAGCTAAAAATATTATTTGAGTCACAAATGCTTTTTTATTTTTTTTATTTTTCTTAAATAAAAACGGGTGTTCTTAATTGAATTTCGGGGAGTGTATTTAAAAAATTATTTCAGTATAAAATGCCTATTTTGCCTATTCGTTTTAATTCCTCTTGCAACAAAACATTCGGTTTTAAACAAAATGAAAAATTCGGTTTCCAAATAAAATGTTCGGATTCGTTTTTCGGAGCACGGCCGATTATACAGAAGAATAAGTCAAAGACCATAAGTCGCCTTACAAAATTAATAAGCATCTACACGTACAGTCATGTCCATGTGCTCATCCTTTCTTCGTAATGAACACCCAAATCTTTGATGCACATTACCCCACTTGCCAGATAATTCTAGCTTTTGAAAAAATTTTAATATTTAAATTGACCAAATTTTGTTCTCTCATTTAACCATGTTTGCGTTTTCTTCCGACCTTCATAATGAATACCCAGAAATCGAATAAGAACTATCGGTATTCAAATTTCATACAACTCTTGCTAAATTATTGTAAATTTTGGACAAATATTAATACTACAATAGGCCAAATAAATACTATGTAGATTTCTCTTGAAAGCAAAAACAGCCGAATCAACATCTTTCGTATGTATTTCAACTTTACTCATAAGCACCTATGTATCAGACATCTGAAGATCAAGACGTATCAAAATTTTAGCATTATTCGTTTTATCGCATTCCTATGTGTGTCGTGATAAAATTGAGCAAACGACTGGGATTCATGGCTATTTCCCTATCTTTATTTTTTAGCATATATGGTACTTTAAGTTCAACTGAACATTTTTTTTACGCTTTTTAGATTTTAATAAAAAACAATTTAATATATACCTAATCATTTTTTAAATCAAATTGAAATCTCTACCATAGAAGAGTTACAATATGTTTGTGTTTCCAATAAACCGCAGAAGATTATCTGTATCTCTAATATGTATTCCACACAATTGAAAACATAATATAAATAAATAAAATTAGAGAAATACCTAGAACGTTCAATATTCCATAATTTTCTAATGAAAAGTGCTCATTTGCGTGCATAAAGTATTCAAATTAAAGCAAATATCCCCATCCAAAATGAGCGGCATGGTGTCCGGAAGAGTGGAGTCAATGTTCATTTGTGAGCTTTGTGACATTTTTACATTTGCCGTTTTGGGCGATTTAATCCACTGACCAACATTGTCATTGCCGGCTGCATTGGCATCAGCTGCAACAATTAAGCCGTGAACAAATTCTCTGCAAATTTCGCATTTATCGCCGTGCCCCGCAGAAACCTCAAGCGCCAATTGCAATGGAATCCACTGACTGCATCGCTCTCTAATGAAAGCGCGTGCCTCGCGGGTCACATCCATTGACATGGCCAGCAGGATGGCAGCGCGGTTGGCGCCAGTTGTGGCAGCGATGACAACTATGGCGCGGCAGAGAGTGCAGCGAGTGCATAGGGATGAATGTGATTAACTGTGGTGCACGAATGAATAGTGCCGCTCGGAGGACTCATTCGGTTTTGGGGTTTTCAGCCTTCGATGCTTAACTATAGGGGCGCAATTACATGGAGTTCCGATGGAGTGGCATTATTATACCCTGTACCTATAGGTACAAAGGGTATACTAGATTTGTGCAATGTATGTAACGGACAGAAGGAGGCGTGGCAGACCCCAAGTCCTTTATACCAAAATGCTTATCATAACCTCGGGTAGCGATTGAGCCATGTCCGTTCGTCCGTCTGTCCGTCCGTATGAACGCCTAGATCTCAGAGACTATAAGAGCTAGAGACACGAAACTTTACCAGCTGGTGGGCATATTTCCTAAGAAGATGAAGTTTGTTGAATCATGTCAATATCTTCCCCCATTCCCCCGCAGTAGAGTTTCGCGGTTTTTAGCCACACCGTTAAGTATTTTCACCTGAAATTTAACAGAGCGAGGCGTTTGAGCTACATGCATCTATGTGTAAAAAATGAACCAAATCGGACAAATACAACAGAAGTTATAGTTAAAAATGTGCAAATTTCAACACCCCTTGCCAATAAACTGCGTCAATATTTGACTCTACGCAATTATGGCTACAACTGACCTAGAATCACAATTTTTAGTAAGCTCATTCATGTGGCTCTAATGAACAAATCCACATCCAAATTTTATCGATGCAGTCCCCCCACCCCCCGCAATCCATTTACCGTGTTTTCTCCCACACCCCTCAACATACCAACTTGAAACTTACCCCGTATACTTTTAATAAATTCTTTGTTGTAACATTCGAGTTTCATCAAAATGGGTAACAATTTAGGGAACTTATAGGTATAAATATCGATTTTCACCAAAAAAAAAATAAATTCCAATTGGGAAGTTCTTAGATGGAATATGCAGGAAAAATTTTTTTGACACAAAAGGTACAGGGTATTCCACTGTCGGGCACCGCCTCGACTGTACCACATTTTTGTTGTATGGAATGTTGCCGCACAATGCTCGCTCAGAGAATTCAGTGCAACTAGAATTGCCCAGATGTTGGTTAAATGTCAAGAGTGTATAACAATGGAGCTTCTGGGTTAATGTCGAAGCGAAAAAATTTAGAACAACAGATTCTGCAGCACACTTTTCACTGATACCAAGGGGAGAAATGATTCAGCTTAAGAGAAGAACTTGTTAAAAATAAAACATTTCGCCAGCGCGATCATAAGTGTTTATCGAGAAAACATCAGCATTTCAATGTTGAGTAGGCTCACAACTTGCTTGGAGTGCTGAGCATTTGAGTATAAGTCCACTCTTTGGTTGCTTAGTAGTTGTCTTTAAGATATTTTTGCAAGTGTTCAATATATTGTATATAAATGTAATACATGCTAAAGGCGACACCTATTTCAAGTGTATGAAAAATGAATTAATATGCAGGTGTTAAAGAGGAAAAGAACTAAAGGGGGCTAAGGAGCCAGAACATATATCTACACGTCTATGCTAAGTGCACACATTAAACATAGCTATATGAATTGAGTGGGAGCGACATGACAGACGACATCACATCCTTACAGCCAAAGATGTAGCACCGACGCGCACCTTATAAAAACTTAATGAAAATGACTAGACGTACTACATAGACCCCTCTATCTGTAAGTATGCAGACATGGAGCTTAGAATCACATCCTACTCATCATCTTCAGGCCTCATAATAATAAAACTTGCTTAAATAGAGCAGACATAATGGCCAGAGCCAAGTAGCTGTCAGATGACAAGCCAACCTCTGATTAGAGATGATGAGATGGTATTTGTTTGTCACTGTATGTGTTTGTAGGTGTACATGGGAGTGTGTGTAGTTATGTGTGTTTGCTACCATATCGCATTACACCAGAGATAGGCACAGACGCTGTTTATATTTATTAAACATATTAGACGCTAACAACTTTTGCGTCATCTTTGACGCCTCTGGGCAAAAGTTCAAGGTGAATAGCAAATTTGGCTTAGTATGAGTATGAGTGTGTGTGTGTGTATATAGAAGCAGCCTGCAGGAAGCCATACTTCTTTGGAATTAGGTCTACTCTGCACAACTTGTTAATTTGCTAACTACGAGGGTTGCTTTGTATATTTTAGCCGAATTAGTGTAGCAGCAATTATTTATTATTAAAATTGGCTGTATTGCATTTCAAGGTATTATCCACTTTTGCCACTCGGAAGTGGGTGCTTGTTCTTATTAAATGAGCTTCATCTGAGCTCGTGAAATTTTCAACTCGTATCTTGTATTCGATAGTTGGATTAATCTTCTGTCTTTTCATATCATGGGCATGAAACACATTTTGTTTCATAATTTGTATACTTTGTCCAAATAAATTGTTGCATGAGCATTGCTCAGAAACTGTTGAATTGCGAATTGGATTAGATCAAACAGTTCCTAACTGGTGATAGATCACGTATATATGGTTATGACGCTGCAACCAAAGCCCAATCATCCGTATGAACATACCAAGAACGACTGAAATACGTCAAACTGCATCTCTGTCAAAAACTTGACCAAAACGCAAAATGGCTGAACAATATATTGCAAACATATGTATATCAATGCAAATTGGAAAATCAAATTTATTTTGAGCTAAAATTTTAAAAATTCCATTTATTTCTTAAACAGACATTGCTGAAAATATTGCTTCATCTAAACTACCAAAGTTTTTTTTGTTCACATTGACTTTTTATTAAGGCCAGCCGAAACCAGACGTTGCTTTGTTATTTATTTAATCAAAGCGCAATGGAATTTTATGAAAACTCTTGCTACAGATATGCAACTATCTCTAATGAAAATCCTTTGTGCAACTATTAAGTGGTATAGTATTTAAATAAAATTTTTACTTTTTGCAAACTTCCCTAGAAAATTGAGCAACATAGAATTCCTATATATTACTCTCAGGGCCATAAAGAAAAAGGGGTGGGGGGGGGGGGGTGTACCAGCCCTCAATTACACCTTCAGCTTGAATCACTACAGTACGACAGTAATTACACCGGCCGCCTGAGAAAACTCCGGGCGGGCGGGCGGGAATCCCCCCCCCCCCTCCCCTCCCCGGGAAACAATAATAAACTCCAAAATAAGCTTAATTATCAAACAATCTACATTTGTTTTGTGCAAAAAACTCAGCTAATTAGATGTAGGAAAAAAAACTTGCACAAAAAGTACAGACCATAAAAACTTTTACACAATGCAAATAAAATTTAATAACCCAAAAAATGCGCACACAAGTTCATGGTTTTATACACTGTACCCAAGGGGTCAAAGCTGTTATAGATTTGTTCAACTAATGCAACAGCAGAAGTAAAAGCTTAGCAATAGTAAAAGCTCGTCTACGTCATAGTCTGTTTGTTCGTATGAGCACCTAGGGCTTCACCTGATCAGGGGCAGTTATCTCAGTTAAATCGAACTTTTTGTTCTTTCCCCGGAATTTTTTTTTCTTTTATGAATACAGCAATAATCAAAAATTTGGTAATTTTACGTATACGTAATTAAATGGTACAGGGCATCTTAAAGTCGGACGCGCTTGACTTAAAAGTACGCTATTTTTTTGCTATTCTTTTATTTATTATTATTTTGTTATTTACTATTTTTCTAACAAAAGCAACGTAACGATTTAAATTTGTACTAACTTTACGAATTCCATTTATGTGAGAAAAAAGAGAACAGGAATGGAGGAGCCCGAGACGATCAATAGATACCTTCAATATGGTCGGGAGTGCAAAAGATGTTTATATAGATGCGTTGGTACGTCTATCTTTAAATTCATATCTTGAAGATTATAAAAGCTGCTATAACCAAATTTGAGATTATAATAATAATAGCTATATTATAAAACACATACGTATACTTAATGGTATGGTACAGGGCAACTCATAGTCGGACTCACTCGACTTTTGCGTTCGCCATTTTTATACCCTGTACCGTATGGTACAAAGGGTATATTGTGTTTGTGCAAGCCGAAAATGTATGTAACGTACAGAAGGAGAAGTCGGAGACCCCCCAAAGATACCTAAAGTATGATCAGAGTGACTAGAGAAGTCGATATACCCATGTCCGTCTGTCCGTCTGTGCGTATGAACGCCTAGATCTCAGAGATGGTAAGAGCTAGAGCAACCAAACTTTCAGATAAGATCCCTTATTAATCCATAGGAGACAAGTTTATTTTATTTTTTTGATATCGGGACTACATTATATAGCTCCCATAGGGGTGTTTCAGAGGACCTCGAAAAAAAGCAAAAGTTTTAGATGGATAATTCGTTTGCTTATGAAGATATCATAACCAAATTTGGCAATCGGAAGTTTTTTAGAAACCCCCAGCACTCTACCAAATTTTATCAAAATCGGTTGACTATATCATATAGGTCCCATAGGATCGATCGGTCGAAAATTTGTTTTTTGAACAAAATTCGTTGTGTTTCGTTTGTTTGTGAAGATATTGTAACCAAATTTGGCATTAAGAAGTTTTTTAGAGTTCTTAAGCACTGTACCAAATTTGATCAAAATCGGTTGACTATATCATATAGCTCCCATAGGACCAATCGGTCAAAAAATCGTGTTTTTTACAAATTTCGTTGTGTTTCGTTTATTTGTGAACATACCGTAACCACATTTGGCATTAAGAAGTTTTTTAGAGTTCCCAAGCACTATACCAAATTTGATCAAAATCAGTTGACTATATTATATAGCTCCCATAGAGCCAATCGGTCAAAGAAACGTTTTTTGCACAAAATTCGTTGTGTTTCGTTTGTTTGTGAAGATATTGTAACCAAATTTGGCATTCAGAAGTTTTTTGGAGATCTTCAACACTGCACCATTTTATCAAAATCGGTTGACTATATCATATAGATCCCATAGGGCCGATCGGTCGAAAAAAGTTGTTGATTAAAAATTCGTCTGTTTTTGGTTGTTTATGAAGGTATCATAATCTAATTTGGCAATCAAATGTCTTTTGGTGTTCTTAAGCAATTTACCGGATTTTATTGCAAGCAGTGGTACAGGATATCCCAAAGTCGTCCGCGCCCGACTTTAACGTACGCCATTTTTTTTTTTTGGTGCTGCGGCAACTTTTCTAAATAGGAAAAAAAATAAAATAATGGTTTAAGTCTGAACTTACTTTTGTATTTTAGTTTAGAAATTACAATGAAAACTTTAACATGCGGGGACATGTGTTAAAAATTAAATTACACTCAATATAAATTCTTATTATTATTATTATTTTATTAAAGAGATTATCTCCATCTGGCTAAAAATTGCTTGAATTGTTATTAAAAATTGAACCGTATAACCTTTTGACGCCAGTACTTTCTACAACGTGTTAAGCAAGTTGTATGAACGTTAAGATGGTATCTTAGTTGATGATGATAAAAAGAAGAAAATTAACCTTTATGTATGTTCTAGCAAAGAAAAAAAAATTACATACTATATAAACAATAGGGGCTTATTTAAAAGTGAGATGCACTCAAATTCAAAAAAATAAATTATTTCTATCGTTAATGTGAGAGACTTATTTTTGATCAAAATCGTAAAGACTATCTGTCATGATTTTATGCACAGTACCATTGAAAGCACTATAGAATTGGAGCCGTGTTAAAATGTTTGGTACTACGCTCTAATTTCACCATTTTCCTCCGACATGGACACATATTGGGGTTGCCCTAATTTAGGCCAAAAAATAATCTGTCATAAAGCTTATGTTGAGCCAGAAAATTGTTTCCATATTAAAAAAAATACAATACAACGGTAGAACTGCGCGTTAGATGCCTCTTTTGATAGAAATTTTCGCAAATTTTGCCCCGATCTTTTTCAACTTTGATCACACACCTTGCTGGGATACACCTACAACAAAGCCCCATTTCATGGCAACCTTTAAAGTCAAATTGCAACCAACTCTAAGTCACAAAGCCAACAAATAACAAAAAGTGCAAACAAGCGAACAATATAACCACTTAAATAGCAACCGACACAAAAGACAGGGCGTCAGTAGACAGACGGACGAAGCGCCGGAACCATTGCCACCCACATATAGTTGCATAAAAGATATTTTATATAACAAGATATTCGCAGAGTAGCTACAATAAGAAAAAAAAAATAAACAAACTTGGCTGAATAGCGGGCGTGCTGTATATGCTGTGCTCTATGTACTCTTATATACTATATGTGCCAAATCGTTACATACTATATAAAAAGTAAAATAATTGGCGTGTCAGACATTTTGCCTTTACGCCCAATTTAAGTGTTTCCGCCTCCTCATCGCTGCGCACGTAGACGAGTGGAATTAAGGTTTTTATTTTGAAAACTACTTGTTTTGCTGCGTGAGAACGTAATAACGAGTAAAAATAAAACAATTTGTAAACACTTTTACTAATAGTTGTACAATAAGGTTGGTTGGGTCACACGCTGCGCAAAGACTATGATGAGATACCGCATGCAGTTCTGGAATGGAACCCACAAGGCAATCGATACAGAGGCAGACCTAAAATGACCTGGAGACTGGGAAATCAATTATCGAGTTACGAGCAATGGCGCGAAACAGAGAGCATTGGAAACCTTTGTTAATAACCTTTGTGAACGACTACGTTTATAATTTGTTTAAATTATGAATATGTCCTTAATAATTATAATTATAAACATTAGTTACAAAATTTATTATTTAAAGCACTGACCCCAATGTGTACTCAAACTTTGACATATAAAATTTGCATTTTTAAACGGAATAACTTTTATTTTCAGTTATTAAAGTAAAAATAAACAAATAATTTTTAGCACCAAATTTTATTTTAAAATTTGAAAATATATAGTGATTTTTTCTTATCTTCTTGCAATAGTAAACAAAACCAATTTCGAGACTATCGTTCGTGCTCCGGAAAACGAATCCGAGCATTTTATTCGGATTCGTTTTAAAACCGAATGTTTGGTGCTCCCAATTTCACCAAACCGAAAATAGCATGCACAACTGTGCAAAGGAATTTTTTTTCTGTTGGTGTATGTGCACATATACATAACGATAAGTGCGACAGGGTTCCCACGTTACACAAAGAAAATTTCCCTTGTAAAAAAAATAGCTAAGTCGTGTTTAATTTCTACATTGTATTGTATTTCTATTATTGTATTAGAATTAATCTATATATTAGGTGCGCAACTAAGTTCTCGCTGTTTTTTTGATGAAAACCATTTGAGTTGTCATGCAGTAAAATCATTTTTTCGTGCCTCTGCTCGTATTGTGGCCGTTTTTCTCGCAGTGCTCGGCTCAATCGCATCAATTGAGTTCGATACCGTTCCCCAGTGATGGTTTCGCCTCTTTGGGTTGCTGTAATGAATCCATTTTTTATCACCCGTCACGATGCGATGAAGAAAACTCTTCCTTCTTTCAAAAGGAACCCAAGTTCCTTGCTTTTGAATCATTCCCAACGCATGCAATCGCTTAGAAATGGCTTGGCGGGTAACTCCTAATGCTGAAGCAAGCTCTTCTTGCGTTTGGCACGAATCTTCATCGAGCAATGCCTCCAATTCAGCGTCTTCGAAGGTTTTGGGTCTTCCTGGACGGTCGTCAACATCGAAATCGCCGTCTTTGAAGCGACGCACAGTGGCACGGCAGCCGCAAAAGCGTTGCAAAAATCGATTTTGCGATGTAACCATTTTTTAAATGTAATACATGCATCTGATTTAGAATTTCCCAGGGATCAAGAAAATAAAAATTTTAGTCAATTCGGATGAATAGTTTAGTTGCTACAGCCGCTCAAAGTGGAGTATATTTTCAACTTTGAAAAAAATCGCAAGTTTTTGAATAAAAATTCGTGTTTAAGATTGTTTTGTGGAAAAACTACGCAACCAATCCCTATTTTCTTAGTTTCTATAAAAAGGTACATGAAATTTAAACATATAAGAAAAAAAAATGACTTCATTTCTTTTCTGGGTTTTTCAATACTTCCGTTTAACTGAACCATTATATTTGGACCACTTTTTCAACTTTGGAAGAAAATATTTTATATTCCATATTTTTTCATTTTTTCAATTTAACATAAATGGTTTTGTTATTACTTTATTTACTTGCTCTATAAAAAATGACTGCATAAATTTGCATATGTGGCTGTAAGGCCAGTAAAAGTCCAGAAACCCAACTCCAAAATATTTTGACGCAGGTATAAGAAGAAGAACACGCAGTAGATGCAGCCACTGAATTTAGAACTGATTGCTTATATTTTCACTTTACAATAAAATAAAGCCTACCTGTGACATAAAAAAAAAGGATTAATCATCCCAATTTTTATACCCTGTACCTATAGGTACAAAGGGTATACTAGGTTTGTGCAATGTATGTAACGGACAGAAGGAGGCGTGGCAGACCCCAAGTCCTTTATACCAAAATGCTTATCATAACCTCGGGTAGCGATTGAGCCATGTCCGTCCGTCCGTCCGTCCGTCCGTCCGTCCGTCCGTCCGTCCGTATGAACGCCTAGATCGCAGAGACTATAAGAGCTAGAGACACGAAACTTTACCAGCTGGTGCGCATATTTCCTAAGCAGATGAAGTTTGTTGAATCATGTCAATATCTTCCCCCGTTCCCCCGCAGTAGAGTTTCGCGGTTTTTAGCCACACCGTTAAGTATTTTCACCTGAAATTTAACAGAGCGATGCGTTGTAGCTACATGCATCTATGTGTAAAAAATGAACAAAATCGGACAAATACAACAGAAGTTATAGTCAAAAATGTGAAAATTTCACCACCCCTTGCCAATAAACTGCGTCAATATTTGACTCTACGCAATTATGGCTACAACTGACCTAGAATCACAATTTTTGGTAAGCTCATTCATGTGGCTCTAATGAACAAATCCACATCCAAATTTTATCGATGCGGTCCCCCCACCCCCCGCAATCCATTTACCGTGTTTTCTCCCACACACCTCAACGTACCAACTTGAAACTTACCCCGTACACTTTAAATAAGTTCTTTGTTGTAACATTCGAGTTTCATCAAAATGGGTAAAAATTTAGGGAACTTATAGGTATAAATATCGATTTTCACCAAAAAAAAATAAATTCCAATTGGGAAGTTCTTAGATGGAATATGCAGGAAAAATTTTTTTTTACAAAAAAGGTACAGGGTATTCCACAGTCGGGCACCGCCTCGACTGTACCACATTTTTTTTTTTTGTGTTTCCAGGTAGTTTGAAACATTTAAAGTAATTTAATTTGTACTTGTTACACGTTTTCTGGCTATAGGCTTAAAATTTGTATATATTGCCTGAATACTTCAGAAACATCATAGTTTTGTTTTGACTTGAACACACATTGCAGTGAAACGTATTTTTAAATATAATTCGCAAGCATTGATTTTATAAGTGTAACGATGTCTTTGGTAAACGTAAAATTATTTGAATTGTTCAGAAACTCCAAAAGCGCGAATGAATTCATTTCCCCCATCAGAAAATAACATAATGTTGAGGCAAACTTAATCTAATTCACTCCCGAATAAAAAAAAAGTGGCAAGACTCTTCCTTCCCCAAATATGGATATGGTAACAAAAACGATGGAAACTCACCCCGAAAATTCTTTGCAGAAAACAAAGTTACATCAGAAATAACTGGAGTGGATGATGAAATTATCAAAAGATTGGGTGTTATTTTGAATATTTTGAACTGCAAGGAAAAAATTAACGGCAGCAAATTTGGTGAATATGCCACTAAGACTGCAGAGCTGTTAATGGAAAAATATCCAGGAAAAAAATTGACTCCCACGCTTCACAAAATTTTGGCACATGGCCAAACTATAATTGAATATCATTGCCTACCCATTGGGGAGATGTCAGAAGAAGCCCAGGAATCGAGAAACAAGGATTATAAAAAATTCAGAGCTATGAATACATGTAAAATATCACGATCAAGGGAAAACGAGGATCTTTTTAATATGTTGGCAGCCTCTTCAGATCCACTAGTTGCATCCCTTAGACATGTGAAATCCAATACAGAATTAACAAGTACTAGTTATTCAAATGAAATGTTAAGTCTTTTAGATATTCCTTCAAATGTAAATGTGGATGATTATTTTACAAAAAACTACTGATAAGACAAATTATATAATATATTATAATAAAAAAGCATTGTTACATTAAATTTATTGACTGAAATATAAAATTATGAACAAAAATATATCATCAAAATTTCTTTATAAATAAATATTGCGCAGCTCTCAGATATCGTATCACCATACATGAGCAATTATTTTCAAGCCTGAACGTTTTTCTTTCAAATACAATCTAATTCATTAAAATATCTCAATTGGTTTAGAAAATATGGAAAAAATAATTACGTATTTTTCAATGGGAAATGTTGTAAAGCTTAAAAATTTTTCTTTCAACTACAATTTAATTCATAAAAATATCTCAATTGGTTTAGAAAATATGATTTTTGCAACGTTTTTTTGGCTTCCGTGCCACTGTGCGACGGAACCAAACACGGCACGTTGTTTCAATTGGAGCAGCATCTCCGTACACTTTTTAGAGCTCTCGATGCGCTTCAGCTGCCGTTTTTTTCGAACAGAACAAGAAAATCAACACTTCCCGCATCAAAATCCCGTCAAAATCGACCAGAACTTTCTGCTAAAGCCATCTATTGACAAACAGCGAGAACTTAGTTGCGCACCTAATATATAAGAAGAAGTTACATTTCCTTGGTAATCTTATAACTCAAGAACCGCCGAACCGATTGACACAAAAATTTTAGAGTTCGTTCCCATCTATGAGGAGGTGGTTTGTGTGAAGTTTGAGTAATGGTTTCCTCTCATACGAAATGCCTGTATGGGAAAAACAACAACACATACACAGCCGCTTATGAGCGTTTCTTTTGTACTGTATAACTGTATAAGTGCACACAGTTGTCAAATGTGGTTGTAAGTGCATTATGTTAATATTAATTTGCTGTCATTGTAATTCAGTTGGCAGTTATCTTATGTGCTTTAAGTTCTTTTATATCGTGCTTTCGTTGCGAACAGACATACTTTTGGTGAGTGTTAACCATGTGTTTTTTTTTTCATACACTGTACCAAAATCCAGTCGCTGCATTACAGGTTGCGAATGGTACTTAAGAAATTCGACCTCAAACGAAAGACCGTAGGCCACCAAAGCAACAAACACGTCAGCTGGCTGGAGAAAGGACTCCTGGATCCACTTAAGGCTTAAGTGAAGATCACACAAAAACAATTTCGATGAGTTACCAATTTAATTTAATCCAAATTCCAATTAAAAATAGTTGTCTAAATTATCGGGCAGGACAACGTTTGGCAGGTCCACAAGTATTTAAATAAACAAAATAATTTTTAACTTCAACTTACAGTTATATCGTGATTTTTTAATGAAAGTATATATTGTATATATCTTTTATTTCATAGTTGGCATTTCTAGGTAAAAAAAAAGGTTAAAAATTAATTTTTGTAGATTTTGGATACTCTTTTCAAGAATATGACTTATTATAGCTTGTGCTTTACTCTAAAAGATTATTTTTCTCTTTGATATTATTCAAACACGTACTACATCTTATTTTTGATCCCTGAAATATTTTGTTTTATTTATAGACTATCTTTAATTCATAAACATTTATTTTTTAGTTGACTTCTATAGTAAAAAAAAAGCTACAACCCGGTATTTTCACTTTTTACTTATACCCAAAAGTTAATAAAATTTTATCTATTCAAAATATGCTCTGCTAAAAACAGGTACCTGGATACGAAGGACCTTAAGGCAAAAGTCTCTGAAAAAAAAACAGCTGTTCAGCTGCAGCTTTGCTGCAACACTTAGTGGCGCTGCCTTGCGGCGCCAGTGTGAATGCGACATTAGAGTTGCATAGAAGGTGCGCTTCCGCTTTAAACAGTCTACTTCCGCTTTACACAACACTAACATTTATGCAACACAAGTGAAACAAAATAAAAGCTCAAAAAACAAAGGGAAATTTTTAAAAATATAAATTTAAGCCAAACGTTGAGTGTGGCGTGTTGCACGCAAGGGCGATATGATTTTTACATGCTAAAAAAAAAAAACGTCCAAAAGAATGCCACAGAACATGAATTGCAAGTTGCAACAATGAAGGTTTGTAAATATGTACATGATATGCAACATTATCGCCAGAGAGTTATGGCGTCGAAAAGCAATCAATATTTAATTTGCGTTTAATTAAAAATGTAACAGAGGCAAAAATTAAAATGGGCCAGAATTAAAATCCAACCAAACAAAAAGCCCAACGCCCTTGGACATATTGGCCAAATTCGGCGCACTTAAATGACAGGCAAACCAAAATCTGGTTTTGTTGCAATCAATCATGGCCGGGTTGGGCAACGTTTCATGGGTAATTGGAAATAGGTTACGTTGTGATTGTGTGGTCGACGTTGCACCATCAGCAGAAATTGTCCAGTGGTTAAGTCCTGGACATTTGGACATCGCACACTGTGCGTGTGTGTTTGTGTGTTTGTGTAGACCCATTGTGGTTTGGCTCTGAAACATTCGCGTGTCCAATTTCAGCACGCCAACGCACATACTGTTTACATAGTACTCAGTTTGATGAGTTTATTAGCGTTCTCGATATGTTATTTTCGAATAATGAATGTTCAAAATAATTTGCTACAAATTGGCAATTATCTTTTCAATCTTTATATGGGTAATTCTTTGACAAACCGCAAGGAATTGGGTAGAAATAATTTTCACTTTTTTTTAATTCTATAAAGTTAGCTTTTTCTTAGATAAACTAGTTTCTTCTTACTTTAACCTAGCCATTAGAATATTATAGAGTTCGAATTTTCATTTTCAACTGACATAGAAAGCATTTTTTAATCAAAATATTAACAGAAATTTTTTTGCTTCGCCAGAAAATCGGTTTTGATACAATATTTTTTTTAACAAAAAATTAAACAATTTGAGTCAATAAATTTATTTTTCTTTAACTACACCACGCTTTCCTTAATTTCCACGGCGAGAGAATACTGTAGTTTTCACAAAGTCTACTCGGTATCTAGATCGGCCTTGGGCGAACTATATAAGAATATGCTTAATATTCATCCTTCAATTACCACCATATATCATATTTTTAAAAGGACTTTTTATAATGAGGATATGCTTAATATGGATATTTTAAGGACCACGAAAAATATTAAAGTGAAGATAAAATAAATGTCAAATATTGCAATACAAAAAATAATTCAAAAAATTTAATTTAAAAAAACAAAAAAATTTATCTATTTAAAAAATGCGAACCAACCTTATTTTTAATTTGTTATAAATATGTATAAATTTTTTCAATAAAAATTGATTATAAAAATTAAAACAAAAACGTTATTTCCTAATTTTTAATTAAATTTATTCAAAAAATAAGAATTATTTTTCCAAAGCACAAAATTCATAATTTTTTTTTTAAGTTGCTGCGATCCCTGGTGATATTCCCAAAGATAATTATTTTTTATATTTTAGGGTTCATGAGTCTGCATATTGACTTAGGCGACTCTGGCTTCCAGGTCCAATTAATAGTGGACGGAATCTAATATTGGCATGTTTCCATCTATTACTTTTAAAATTTTAATCTGAATATTAATAATACTATTCTTATCGCTAATGTGTATTATTTCGACGGGGTGAGTTAAACAAGTAATATTGATTAATACTACTTAATATATTATACTTTTTATACCTTATGTACAGATTATAGAAATTAATATAGCTTAGTATGGCTTTTGCAATTTTCCTAGCACAATTAGGGTATTCACGCTTACTTTTGAGTTGAGTATTTAAAAACTTGAGTATTTTTGCAGCAGCAAAAAGGGCCGAGTTTCAATTGTTAACACAACTTTTTCTCAAGCTGAACCCTAAAAGTGTTGCAAAAGACGCTGTTTGCGGCTTTTTCAACATAAAAAGCGACTAAAAAAGCAAAAACGTTGAAAATTAATAATTTAACTGAATTTAATGCAATTAAACAACTTAGTCTTATGCAATTTATTTACTAAATTTAAGAGTCTGACCCAACACCAAAACTGCTTAGGGTTTTAACGCGCCAAATTTAAAATTTACATATATAAACAAAATCTGGAAATCTGAAGGAGCGCAAATGTAAATTTTGTTATTATTAAATATTTATAAAATTAATCTTTTAGAATAACTAGCTTGAATTAAGGCTAAACTTTCGAAATGTTGTAAAATCAGCAATATTAATACACTTTTAGACAAGTTTTCTATAAGGATAAAAAATTTTGAGCATAAATTCTAAAGTCAAATCGTGGTTGGCTCTGATGTTGTACATACCACTTATTTAAAGCAATCCAAGTCACTTTAACCAAATTAACATTTACCTAATGCTTTATTTACAGAAATAAACATTTATGCTTTATCTCATAGTATTTAATCTGTTTCTAAGTAAATAAAATTTCTCTTAAGTTTGTATAATTTTCCGTTTTGCTTTAATAGATTTGTGTTAAAGTCCTGCATACAACTTTTAATTGCGCTGCTTGTATGCAAAGAATACAGCCGGGAAATCCCATCAGAAGAATTTCACCCACTTGTGACGTCACAGACGCTCGTGCTATAAGCTCAAAATTATGCAAATTTTATATTTATACCACAGTAACTAAAGTTTTTATGTGCATTTCATTTCAATGTAATCCGCTTTTCGTCTTTTTTGGAGCTTAAAGTGTCGGCGAACGAGGTTAATTAGATGCTCTACATAATTTTATACTGCGGTGGCTCTTTAAGTCGCCCCAGAAATGTTAAGTTACTTGTTTCTTATGATGTTTTCGTTGTTGCTTTTTGTTTATGGCTCGGTGGCGTTAGTCGGCTTAAATATTTGAAATATAAATGCGATTTTGTCAGGGCGGTTATGCGTTTAAATTTTGCATTATTCTAGGGAATTGCATGAAAATATAAATACACAAAGCTTCTGACTTAATGTCAAAATTTTCGCAAGGTGCCAGGAATCTCTAGAATCTTGGAACAAAAAACCATTTTCCGAAGGTTAAACTCAGGGCTGGCTGCAGACTATTCCAATAATGATATTTTTCTCTCTTGTGGGGCCTATAGATTGAGGCATTGTCTTGTTACAAAATCCCATTACCCTCACAATGCTCTCCAAAAAAAGTCTACGTTGATGACCGCATTTACTTTGTTAAGAATTGTGGAAACTTTTTCTCATAGCCAAAGCAGTAAAAATTAAATCTACACCATGATTCCGCTCTCGGTAGGGATCACCCACATAAAGCTTTTTTCAACTGATCAGAATGAAAAGGTAAATTAAAATGTTCTTTCTTTGCTGAAATTTTAATCAGGAATTCATAACTAAATTTTAAAATAAATCAAGTAAGCACATAAAAACAAATTTAAGATTAAATTCAAAAAAAAATTTGCCTTAAAAATTCTTCTCTAGCCTTCTATTCTCATAAATTCTGCTCTTAAAAGCGCAACAGATTCTGCATCAATCAATTTTTTTTTTAGGACGTGCCTTAATTTACATGATGGAGCCATTCAGGTTTATGATACGCTCATCTAGGGCTCATTAGGGTAATTTTATTTTACAGCAACATAAGCACGTTTATCCTTAGCATATAAAAAAAACAACAAACAACGAAAATTACGCAATATAGTATTTAACAATTATAATTAGTTGAGTTTACAAAGTTTATTACTTAAACGATGTAGGGTCTGTATATGTTGCAGACAGTATATATATTTCTGTCATTTCCCTTGAAACTAAACGTACGACAAAGGCAGTACATACCAGTATTATATACATTGCATAGAATACCCAATACAGACCCATCATCCTTAGTTGAAATATATGTATATTTACAATGCTTGTAGCAACACTGAGAAAAAATATTTATAGTAATAAGTTAAAAACGACATTTTTTAAATCAGGCATAGTCGTATAATTTTTAAAATAAAAATCATCAAATAATTTGAATTTTTTTTATATAAATTGCGTAACTCTTATTTTTTGACTTTAAAAAAAAATTATGAAATAATATTTAAATGCTAATTTTTATTTAATGAAAAAGTTCATATAAAAAAAATAGTCACGAAAAATTCCCATTAAAAATTTTTGACAAGTGGACGGTGATAATAAAACAAAACAGTGTTGTCTTTTAATTTTAAAAATGCTGAACGTTAGATGGCGCCACTACTTTACTAGGTGTGGTGGCTCCATCTGAAATAATATGCAATAATTTCCATATGGATGACAATAAAAATGTTTAAGATTGACTTTTTTGTTTTTTCGGAACATCGTAATTTGATTTCAGTAATGTGCCAGAAATCTTCAGACGGTTCTTTTGTGGTGGTTTTTGTAAATCGAAGAAAAAAGTCGACAAATAAAAATAATATTCTTGAAAATTAAAAGAATATAATAATTTTTCGATTTTTGAGGCAGAAAGATACTGCTAACTGATGCTGTACAATCTCAAATAGATCACCAAATATTATTTTGAAGAATATGTTATACCAATCTATATTAAATAAAACACGTCACCTTTCAATTTGTACAAGATATGTATATTAAAAAAATAATCGAGAAAACGGAGTGACCCAACGTTGATGTTATCGGTGAACTAGTTGATATTTCACTGCTGTTAAATATTCTATCAAAAATAGAGCATTTAAGGAAAAAAACAATTTGAATCAAATGAGCAGGTAGATTCAGAAAACTCGGGAGGGGGAAAAATACAAAAGAACGACTGCTTCGGCACTGATGGCTTATAATCGAATTTTCTTTTTTCCATTAAAGAGAATCCGTTTTTGAATTTTCAGAGCAAAAGAGTGTAGTATAAAATTTTTCGAAGTGTAGCTGCTATTGTATGCTCAAGAAACTATTCATAACATTTTCCATAACGAAGACTTCAATCAAAAAAAATAAATAATTTTCAAAAAAAAATGTCGATCAAATGAGCGCATGGCATGAAAAAGAATTTTTTTTTTTTCAAAATCAGGTTTTAAAATTTTAGAACGAAAGATTTCGGCTCAAATTTTTGTCCAAGTGAAACTGTTATTTTCGTAACGAAAATTTCGGTATAAAAAAAAAAATGTAAAAAAAAGTCAGAAAAAAATTTAAAAATAAATCGATGAAATAAACGAAATAGAACGGTATACCTTTATATCTATTTCGGAACGCATGCCATGAAATCGAATTTTCTTTTCTAAAATCATTTTTTAAAATTTTAGAACGAAAGAGTTTTGCATAAATTTTTGTCCAAGTGTAACTGTTATTGTATTTTATTTAAGTCGCATTTCATAACGCTTTCCGCAATGGAGATTTCGCTAGACTTTTATTTTTTGTTTTGTCTTTCAGCGCTTCTACTGGGGTTTGCTTTTGTTTTTCATCGTCGCATCATGGCGCACATGGAGCTTAGGCATGTCCACGACTACGTGCGGAAATGTGTCTAAATTGTGTGTAAAAATTTTTTTCAGCTCCTGTTTGGAATTTACTTTTTGTTTTTTTTTTTCCTTTATGTTTTTCGTTTATTTTTTGTTGGTTTTTCTAGTTGACACCATATGGCTCTGGCAGATAAGAGCAACGCTTTTGCAAGGGCTAAGTAATTGATGGACAGCAGGGAGGGTCAGACTTTTTAGGCTGTGGTAAGCTAAACCTTGAGGGATAAGGTCCATGTAGCAGCTGGGGAGCTGAGTGAATACTCGTGGAAAGCAAATACACAAAATTTTCAACATTAAGCTAATGGCATAAAATTTAAATACCTTAAAGCTACTTGCTGTTTCGGTACTTTAACGCTTAAAGATTGTATATGAGGTCTAGGGTACAGATTGGACTTGGAGGTGTCTGTAATAAATTATCTCCCCCAACTTTTCGAAACATTAGTTTCTATCTTTGGAAGCTAGTAGGTGGAGCGACTTTATTGATATAATTGTTAGTTTCTTCCGCTTGGTTTCAGCTCTTAGTAAAAATTTAAATTTTATTTAGAAACGCTTGTTACTGCTTGTACCATCTATTGTAAATTTCTGGCGCCATCTAGCGTAAACTGCATCTACTGGGCAGCACTGTTTGCATACAAAGCTGCCCAACTAGTGCTGCCCATTTATTGAGCAGTTTACGCTAGATGGCGCCAGCAATTTACGATAGATGGCTGCTATTTTGTTTTAGAGATAAAAACAAAGAATTACAAACAATTCTCACAATGGTGGGCTCATATTTTAAAAAATATGTAAAAGAAATGAATAGAAATGATCATAAAAATTCTGACACCCGAAAATTATTTCCGGGCTATTACTTTTAATCGGCTGTAATAAATATTTAGAATGGTATATTATATATCTCCTAACCCTACTCTTTATTCTTGCGCATTCTTGGGCAGCACAATGCTTCATCCTTTTCACTCGCAGGCACATTTATATGTTAACGCTTCATTTACTCTTATCGCTAAAAATTATTTTTTATTTCGAACCAAGAAAAAATTTGCACCTTTTTCAAAGTGACTGTTTTGGGTTGAAGTACATGCTCACATTACTTGAAAATAATATTTATAAAAATATTTTCCACCAACCGATTTTGGTAAATTGATATTTACATTTCGTATCCATAGTCTTTTACCTTTGTTAAAGAATTTAAAGCAAGCACACTTCCAAAATCAAATTTTCTTAAATGCTCAGTTCTTTATAAAAGCTGAGATTTTCATTTTAAATCCTTGCATTTTCTACGAAATTTCGTAGTATGCACTGCAATGATTTGAAAATCGTTTTCTGGGCAAACTCAAAAGCTGTGTATGCTAATTTTACTATCAAATTTTGGGACTGCCCAGTTGGCAGTGATGTCAAGCACAAATTGTTCAATCAAGCGAAAATTACCACCAAGCCCCTTCAATGTTAGACACACTTGGCACTTAGCTAGACAATGGGTTTCTCCGGCCTGGCAGTTTGAAATTCTAATATGAAATTCTACACCAAATCGAAATTTACTATAAATGCAGACTACACGCATTTGCATATATGTGTGCATATATGTGTAGTAGTATATGTATATAGACAAACAAAAAAAAAGTGCGTTAGTTAGACCGGTTACGATAGGGATGACCAAACTCAATGATCATCCTGGCAACTAGAAAAGGCAAATGCCTTTGTGTGCTATTTGCATTAAGTCTGAACGTTGTTCTGGCCATTGCCAATAGCCATGATAGGTTTTATGCAAACAAAAGCAGCTCGTTACAGTCTGTGGGCTTTGGTCCCAAAACTCGTGGATCGGAAATTGGGGTTTTTGAGGCTTAAATTGACCTACATTGAAAATGCAAGTTCCAACAGATAAACCGCAAAATGTGCACAAACAAGTCTCAATTTCATAGTTAAACTTTGAAACATCCAGTGGTGGAATTTCTCATCAACAATGGAACGTTGTGAGGCCACAAAATGTAAGCATAATTAAACGGCACAGTGGTATTAACTACATACAATACTATGTTATAATGAAGAGTAGGTATACAAAAGACTAATTTATGTCTGTGTTAACGTCTGGCAAACCACGTCAACGGGTGTCATCAAATCTAATGTAGCCATCTAATTTAGCGAGAGCTGCAATCAACACTGCGCTTATCGATATATTTTGTCATTTATAAAATTCAGCGATTGCAACTCATACAATTTTTTGAATAAAAATCATGAAATAATTATTAATTTCAAAAATATTATGTATAGTGGCTTGCACTTTTTACGCTTTAATTTTTGTCAACCCCATAACTCTTATTTGCGATTCCTGATAAAATTAAGCAAATCATTTATTTATTTATTGCTGGCGCCATCTATTGTTAATTGCGCTCTCTACATGTCAATTGCCCAGATATGAGCAGCACTGTTTGGTTCCAAACAATACGCGTGCAATTCTTTTTGCTCACAAAACAAGTAGCAGTTTTTTCTTTCACGAGTTTTTACGAGGCTGCGTACTAGAGCCCTAGAAAATAAATATTTGACGTTACAGACAGAGTCCCAAATGAATTACTATATATGGGTGTAATTAGTAAGTATCTAAACATTTATATTATTTCCAAATTTAAGAAAAAGGTTTTAACTTTTTTTGTGTCTTTTAGAAGTCTTTTAAGCCAATTTCTTTTCTTAAATTTAAAGTGCTCGTTGCAAGATTTAAGACGGCTTAAATACAAGAGAAAAAAAAAGATGAAAATCCCAGGCAACAAAAATCTTAATGCCCAAAAGTCAACTAAGTGCGCGTGGTAAATAGAACGTGCACGACCCTGCCCCGCAGATCTGTATGGACCTTTCATTCCTTGGCGGCACGATTCGGGCTACAAAAAGCTGTCATCAAAAGCAAAATAATAAATATGCGCTGCTTATGATTAATGATTTACGCACACAAACAAACAGGACTGTATCCGGAGCAGCCAAAATATATCAAGGAAGAGGAAGCTAATGTCGAGCAAAAACTATGTGCGCCTAAAAGCAGACAACATGGAGTTTTGGCTGCGGTTTTTACTTTGCTTAGCTACCAGCAATTTTTAGGGCTTTATTTCTTTATATTCTTTTTATACCCTTAAAGGACCAGAGTTTATAGATTTGTAAGGTGAAAGTAACTAGGAGAAGAAGGCGTGTCTAGCCATGCAAGCTGTTAAGATTTCGAAGTCCAGAAAAGCTAGGGTTACAAATTTTCCCAAAAAATTCTCTTTTTCCGTGGACAGGTAAAGTTTGCCGATATCTGAGCCCTGGGCCAACTAGTTGTTACTTGGCCTTGTTATACGACCTGCTGTGAAAACTATTTTGCAATATCAAAACCACAAAATAAAAATTCGATTTACGAAGATCAGACCATGTTTAGGGTCGCTGAATCCGAATCCGAGGGCAATAAAAAAATCCCAGCGGATATGACATGATCTCAAAAAACCATTTTAAACAAGGTACCTTTGAAGGTTACGCTCGAGTCCAGAAAGTCAATTTTTTTTTGTGTCGCTATAAAATCAAGTTTGAAAGAAAACTATCATTAATTTAGGTAAGCATGTTTTAATTTAAAACCCACTGTCCTAATGACTTAAGTCAGCATAACAAAAAAATGTGGTCTCAATATAAATTTGAATTTTTTGGAAAAATCGATGCAGGGTATTCTACTGTTGCGTACAGCTCCAACAAATTTCAAATTTTTTATTATTTTTATTTTTTTGCTGTACTGCAGGCAGCGTAGCGTGTATTAAGGGAATTAAAATGTTATATAAAACAAGTGTGTGGAGTGAAGAAGAAGCTACTGCTGTTGGTGCCGTTGCCGTTTCCGTTGCCACTGATCCCGGATAACGACGTGATAATCACACCAACCATGCCAACATTGACAGGAGACACTCAGCAAGCGTTGCCCCCCATCATGTGACAGGTGACTTGTGCATAATTCTCATTTCTGTTTGTTGTTGTAAGGAACTTAATTTTACGCTTTTGCATTTCCATTGAAATAACTAGCTTAGAGAAGGGAACAGGACACTGCACACTCACGCGTTCCAACCCACAGATGGCAAACCCGACACAGTATGGGGCTTTGAAAAACTCGAGACCCGCAGCTGTTTTGGTCATTTTCTCGCCCTTCACCGACATCCATTCCTTCCTTGACACTTTTGTTCAGCTTCTATTAGCTTCTATAGCTTCTGTGTATGTGTGACTGCTTCACTTTCGCTTCGTCACAATCCTGCCCTAATTTTAATAAGTTTGCTTAGCTACTTGGGCGGCAGCCTTATACAGATTACTCTGCCCGTATAGAGCTGCAGTTAGTTGGCTTCATGTTTGGCCATTCATTTTTGAGTTAACTTTTGCTTTTCGCCTTTTATGCTGTTTTAAATTACTTATTTTTCCATGTTCGGTTTATCCGTAATAAAGCACTATGAAAACTCGTTTTTACTCAAATCAACTACTGTGTGCTGTGTTTTTAATGAATATATTCAAAACCAAAATAAAACAGGGTTGCTATGACATACTTTGTAAGAAATATCAATTAATCGAATTACAGCACGATGACTTTCGCAATAGATTTCCGTACAAGAGTTCAACAGTTGAGCTTGGAGTATAAAAATAATCAATGTGTTTAAAAAGAAAAGAAATGGGGCAAAAATAATAACTTTTCCGAGTCTCTTGGGTAAACTTTATTCGATTTCTTTACGAAGTGACAAGGAAACAGGCATTGATAATTAATAGGTGCGACAAGGTTGAGTTTGCACAAGAGAAATGTTTTTTCTTTCAATAAAAATTGTTGCTAAAGCTAGTATTATTGTGTAAATTATTTTAAAAGATGCTCTGCTTTTTATTTTAATCAAACCAAATTGTAAGCGTTACGAACTAATCGAAAAATGCAGAACTGTGGCAACAATATTGATGGTAAGTAAAAGAATTAATCGAAGTGAGTAGGGGAAATTGAGAAGTAATAGCCTATTCACACTGGGGCACATCTAACGTCTAACATCTTTTGTCGCAGTTGTTGCATATAAATTTGCCGTTCCGAAAATTTCCACATCATTCCAACATCTTGTGAAAATGTTTCTATCTTATTGTGTCCCGATGAGAATTTATTCGATAACTTTTCTGTGCACCTCTAAATTTGTTTCATTCGCTGCGAAAATGTAAACAATGTCAACGAAAAAGAGTGGCTACTTTTAAATTTTAAAACAAAATGGAACAAACATCTTACTTTTTTTCAAATCCATATTTTTAAATTTCAAATAAAATTCAATATGGCAGCAAGATGTAGGCAGTGCGACACCTTTTTGACATCTTAAGAAGACGCGGTGGCCGTTTTATTTTTTATACATAAATGAATAGTTTAAAACATGCATTTGGTATACACATTTGCTCAATTTTATAAGAAAATATACGAATAAAATGCAATCAACAAACAAACCAACAGATGACCCACTTTATATACTTTGGGAGCGGATTTACTGTGGACCATAAAAAATATAAAGCAAATAATTTAAAAAGGTCGATAAGTCAGTTAAGTTTGTGAAGCAAAGCTCTTTGGAATTTGATTTTTTCTTTTGTTTTTTTTTGTTCCTGGCATAGGAATTTAATCCCATAGTCCGGTATTCAGGCCCGTTTTAAAAAACATTTATTTTCAAAGTTAGAGAACTTTTTAGGGAGGACTTTTAAAATATCCTCAGTTACAGAATCGTTACGCCCAGACTGTTCTATTGATATAGTTGCCTTTAAAGACAATTCATAAGATTAGTTCTTTGAAGAATCATCATTGTTAAAACTGGATTGAGCAGCGTCGCCCCAAGCATTTGCAATAACTTTTGTAGGTAAGGAATACTGCGCTGCAATACTTGGATTGCCTATATGAGTCTTAAATTGGTAGCCCAATGGATAAAAAAATAAGTAATAAAAATAAATAATAAAAATAAGTAATAATAAGTCGATACGATTACGATTTGAAACCAAGGGACGTTGAGCGTCGTTTTTTCGCCTGTGAACAACTGCTCCAGCGACAAAGAAGGAAGAGTTTTCTTCATCGCATCGTGACGGGTGATGAAAAATGGATTCATTACAGCAAACCAAAGAGGAAAAATTCTTGGGGACTACCCGGTCATGCTACCACGTCGTCGGCTCGGCCGAATACTCACGCTGCGAAGGTTATGCTGTGCATTTGGTGGGACCAGGTCGGTGTTGTTTATTATGAGCTGTTGAAACAAGGCGAAACCATCACTGGGGAACGGTATCGAACTCAATTGATGCGATTGAGCCGAGCACTGCGAGAAAAACGGCCACAATACGAGCAGAGGCACGAAAAAGTGATTTTACTGCATGACAACGCTTGGCCTCACATTGCCAATCCTGTTAAAACCTACTTGGGAACGCTCAAATGGGAAGTCCTACCCAACCCGCCATATTCCCCAGATATTGCGCCGTCCGATTTTTACTTGTTCCGCTCGATGGCACATGGTCTGGCTAATTAGCAGTTCCATTCATATGAAGATATCGGAAAATGGCTTGATTCGTGGATAGCCTCAAAAGACGAACACTTCTACCGTCAAGGTATTCGAACTCTGCCAGAAAGATGGGAAAAAGTTGTAGCTAGCGATGGGCAATACTTTGAATGAGTCATTGATAACCATTTTTTTATAATAAAGTTACATTTCCATCAAAAAAACAGCGAGAACTTAGTTGCGCACCTAATACATTTTTCGAGTTTTTAAACAAAACCTCCAAAAGCCCCCTCTGGTTCGCCCATGATATGCGGAAAAGTTAAAAAATAAAAGTTTAAAGTTTTCTTCTCAATTCGTTAAACTGTTCTAGAAAACATCAAAGCATGTCCGCATATGCGTGTATTATTTTTATTTAAACAGTACTACTGATCATCATCTTAAAACTAAAATAAAATGATGATTTTTAATTATTAAATTTTTTGTCACGAGCGCTCTACTAGAGACTGTGATTAGTTTTTACGTGATACCGCTACATTTGTTTATTAATGAATATACCAAACTTGTTTGATAAAAATAAACGTAAAAAAAGAAAATAAAAAAAAAAAAGTAATTATTAAATTCTAAACTTTTTTCTAATAAACTACACATATATTTTTGGTGTCGCTTTTTTTCGTTGCAAATTGATTTTGTATCATCGACTCAAACCAAAGTTCACTCAAAACGTTCATACCAAACTGGTGAATCGAAACAAACTAATGTATTTATTTTAACTTTTTAAATCCAGATATAGATAGTGGCAAGCACGAAAGTAAGTAAAGCTGATAGGACAACTTCAAAATCTAAAGCGTTAAATTGTGATTAGACCGGACTTAAAATAAAAATTATTAAGTATACGCACCGCCATAAAGGTCTGCATAGAAACTGTTGTAAATTTATAAGCACGCAAAACTTGAGGTTCACCGGAACGCATTAGAAAAAAAAGCATCATCTTTCGATAGGCCAAATCGCCATCATACCAGTTACTATAGAAAGCTGCCGGCATTAGTTTAGCGCTCTGCAATAATATAAAGATACAAATACAGGTAGAAAAAGATACACAAATAAATTAGAGATAAGACGCACCGCTGTGGTAAGCTCGCTGCCATTAAAACAAATGAACAGTGTAAAGACCAGAAATGAGAGCAGTCCCACGGAGAATTTTAAAGCTGATACCAGGTTTATCATGACCATAGAGAAGGCCATGAAGCAAATAGCAATAGTTGAAGTACAAAAGTTGACCAAAAAGGTTATATTGAAAACGCTATTGATACGATGCGCAATTCGCAGCACTCGGATATGGTAGGCAATCAACGTCTTCAGCTGCGAGTTGGCCAACGGATGGCTAGCATCCAGTACGCCAAACGCATTGGCCAAGGCATCAAAATGCAGCTGCATTTGGGTAATGAAAAAGCAAAGCAAAAATTGCCCGGCCATGATGAAGGTGACGCAAGCCAGTGAAGAGATTGCCTGGCAAAAATAGCACAGTGCAAAGCTCCAGGCCGAATCCTGCGCCACCAGCGGCTGCCATGGATACCAGGTGTTGCTTTGATACTTGTACTTTACCTGCTCAGTTTCGACTAGCAGCTCATAGATCAGCTCCACAATGGGCAGTCCATTATAGAAGGCATAGGCGGACATGAAGAAGATGGCGGTGTACTTCATAAGTCTTCTAGATTTTTTATAATAATGCGTAATGCGATAGAGTCGCGCACTTGCACCATAAGCTGTCTCTGGGTATAGCTCCTGAAGCTCGGTGAACAAGAACTCAATATCTTTGCGATGATGCAGCAGCATCCACATATTAAACGAACCCACTAAGGTCAGACCCATAATGCAAATTGTCTCCGAGATGAGTGCAATATTGGCCGAGAGCTGTGACTGCTTTGGCTGCGTCAGGCATAGGTAGATGATCATACCAAAGTTCTGATAAACCAGATTAATTGCACCAAAAAGAAAACACAAGCGCATGGACTTCGAATAATAATTGGGTGATGAGCCTCTGCCGATCCAATCGTAAAGCCGCATCATGGCCAGTCGACAGACAATATTTGGATAATGCATAAACCGGTACAACTGCATAACTTGAACAAAATACTTGGACTCTGGATGGCATTGGTGAATGCCACGACTTTTATAGAGCTTGCGAATTGTAATCGATTGGACAGACATCAAACGAATTTGCTAATCAAAGCGCTCATTATGCAATTTAGTTATTTCGAATTAAGTAATTACATCTATATGGTATATGGTATGAGACCATAATAATGGGATCCTTAGCATATGTGGTACTTACCAAGTGCTAAAGGTCATTGCTGTACTTGACTTTACTTGGAGACTGGGGATAATTTATTAGGACTTAAATTATTGGGTGGTAATCTTTTGCGTTTATAGACCTGGTTAAATGAGCTCGCTAATGGTTGGGAATGTGCGGATGTTTTTTAATGTACAAATTCTTCAGAAGCACTTAGGTGGTCTGTAATTGTTGGTAGAAGTTTTAAATGGGCGCTTTCCATGATGTCGATGTTGCTATTCCCTGAGTTGCTATTCCCTATGAATGGAATAAGCCAGTGGAGGGGGTGCTTCGACGTGTGTTCTATGCAGATCTTGGTTATTCCAACAGCTGTGATAACTAGTCATGATAATTGTACCTCTATATATATGCCTGCAGATCAATTTTTTTTTCTACTGCCACCTATCCTTATATCCACCACCCTTAAGCACCATATCACACTGAATCCGAATCCGAAGTCGAAAGCACGACATAAATCGTGCTCATAACGCCCAAGAGATCAGACCTAACTTCAAAAACTCTCAAAAAACGAGGTAATATCGAGGTTATCCCATTTTTGAACTCGGACTCGGATAAAGCGACCGCAAAAAAAAAAAAAAAAACAACCGGTCTCGAAAAAAAAGGTGTGAGATTTTTTGATATAAAAAAAAAATGTATTTTAGGGTTCGTAGGTTACACTATACTTACTAGACGTTTTTAGAGTCGCTGAATCCAAATTAACAAGCAGCCAGACAGGCTTCTGTCATATCCTTAAAAACCCCTATTACGCGAAGTATTTAACAGGTTATCTCAAAATCCCGACATGCTACTCGTTTTTAGATCTTGGATTCAAAATCAGCGACCCCAAAAAATTATAAAAAAAATCTATGAAAACCAGAAATCAAAAAAATATGTATGGGTCATTCTCTGTCAAATAGAAAAATGATTTTACTGTTTCTTTTAATCATCTAGCTCAAAAGTATCTGAAAGACATGTAACAGGGGTTGCAATATTGTTTTTCTAAAAGATTACAACTAGTTATTAAATTATGGAGTTACTTAGCTTTGGCGGCCATTGTAGCTCCGCCATTTTTAAATATCAAAAATCACGAAATGGCTTTTAAAAGTAGACGAGAAGACGAAAATTTTAAGCTCAAAAATTTATGTAAGTATGAGGGGGGATGGCTGATTTGACAGAGAATGACCCATAAATATGGGGTTGACACTTGAGTGATGAAGATTCTTGGATCTCGGATTCGGACTCAGCGGCTGAAAATGTTTGTAATACTATTGAAAAAAAATGTTCAATTAAATCCGTAAAAAGAGCACGGTTCGATTAGACAAATTTTTCTAATATGTTTTCAATATAAACGATACGATATATTATACGATAGTTTTAATGTTATACAATCACAAACATCATAAATATAAACAATTTCACTTCTAGACTTAATAAGCACATAACGTATATATCTTGAAAACCAGCCTATCGGTCTATATTGCTCTGGCTACAAACTATTTATAATTTAGAATTAATTTCTAATTAATAAATAAAATAAATGCACACATTTCAGATGTAAAGTTGTCTTAATATGTGATGGTATATGTAGTACAATGGTATATGTAGTACATATGAAAAAGCTTTAAAAATAGTAATAAAATTCCAAAAAAATATTCAAGTGTTTGCCTTTCTGTTGCAAGCCATATGCTTTATACTCCTACGTAAAATAATCTTGAAATTTAAATATTTGATTGGGACCCTAAAAATTGGCAAGCACAAACAAATTTTTTAGTAGTAAACATTAAAATAAAATAATAATAATAATGGAAAAGCCCCCTTAGTCTCATACCATTAACACCTTAACACAAACCTCAAACTTACTTTGGCCTAACAGTTGGGGCTAACTATCCGAATACGGTTCATTAGGCACATGTTTCCATGACAAAATATGCGTTTGGCTTTTCAAAACCATTGCATACCTCAAGGCGTCATGCTCAGCTGCTTAAGTCAAGTGCTTTAAGAAGGGATTTTCACACGTCACACTTATACAATGCAAGCCACAAAAGTAAAGCCAATGAAAAATATTTGCAAAAATAAAGGAAAAGGCTTCATACCCAAGTGTATAGTGGAGCCTTTGGGCAAGTATTTTGCTAAATACGCCCTGTGGACAATTTGAGCTCTTACTTATAATGCAAAAACAAATTCTGGGGCTTTATTAGGATAACAATTGTACGTAGTATAGGTATATGGGCGAGCTCTTCCATTTTGCTGATTTTTATGTATGTGCGCCAATATTAAACTCGAAATTTTTTTTTTCATGAATCCGATTATTTATAAACTCGATAAAGACTTTTCTTTGACCATATCTAGTTTGTGAACAAAGATATTTTTAAAATTTTTTTTTAATGAATGCTAAAACTAAGAATTTAAAAAAGTAACTTTTATTGTTTGTTAAAGTTTTGAATATATTACGTCTCCGACATCCCTTCTACAGACATGGCTATATAGACTATCGTATGCACCCACCATATTCAATTTGCAGTGTTTTCTGCCAAAATTCTCAGCATATAGACTAATGACTAAACATATATAGGTATTTAAAAAATATTGAACGATTCTAAAAAAATCCAAAGGCGCAAGCACCAAATTTGTCATGCTAAGGCATGCAGCAATACACTTTTTTTAAAATAAATTGTAGGGTATTCCATTGTCGCACAACTTTAACAAAAATGTATTTACTTGCGGCAACCTCATAATGACATGCCTTAAAGCTACTTATCATTCATTTGTAAATTTATGTATGTTACGCTATCTGTATATCAGATTACTTGAATCCGCCGTATCCCCCGGAAGCGTTCTGACACACAGACAGACATGCTCGTACGTTTCCTTATGCCATCTTCTTCACTTGTTTGCTTATTGTCATTTGCTCTTTGAATATTTCTGGATCAAACGTTTTCCCTCTTACTGTCTTATGTTTTTCGCCTCTGACATTTTATTGTTACTTTGAATCTGAACGGATCAAGAAATAATGAAAACTATTTATATTTTTTTTTTATTTTTAATTTTTAAAAATTGCTAAACTAAAGTACAAAAACTCAAAAAGCGTGTTTAGAGAAATTTAATAATTTGTAAAATTTTTTTTGTGTAACGCGGGAACCCTGTCGCACCTATCAGTTATCGATAAAGCAATGTGTTCGTGTATGTGCATGGTTTTTTTTGGGTTGAGTCAGAAAGAAAATTATTTAAAATAATTGCCAATAAATATCTAAATTGAAATTGGCATAAATTTAATCTAAGAATATCCAAGAATATTTAAAAATTATATCACTATAAAATTTGTTTTTTTTAGACCTATCTTGCAACAAAACATTCGGTTTCAAACCACATGAAAAATTCGTTTAGGAGCACCAAATATTCGGTTTCAAAACGAATCCAAATAAAATGTTCCGATTCGTTTTTCGGAGCACGGCCGATTAATTCATGACATAGTATTAAATATTATGGCTTGTACTACCTTATAGTAGGTAAAATCAACTGAAAAAATAGAAAAAAAATTTTTTTAACTTTTCTAATCTTTAAAAAATTTAATTTAAATAAAAATATACAACTTACTTTGATCTATATTTTTCGTACGATATTTTCCGTCCATAAGACTTTATGACAGCGACAATGAAATAAAAGAAATAAACCTTATCGAATTTTAAATTTTTTTGTGTCCTGTCTTACCCGCACCTCTCTTGCATTATTTTTAATGCCATTCTTCGATGGCCGTCCTAGAATTAGGCGAACTAACGTACTAGTGTTGGTAAATGTAGGTAAATTAGATCAAAGTTTAGTGTTATTGCATTGTGTAGTTTGTTTTAGGCCGCTATTGTTGGAGAACGCTCTTACTGAATTTTACAACATGAAAAAAATTCTGGGACAGACCTCGTATGCATAAAATATATTTTTAGACCCGAAATCAAAATCCAATCGATATCAAACGTGAAGATAATTCGTTAATAGAAAAATTATTTTGGTATGACTTCTAGACAAAGTTATTTTTATATAGGTATATATATTTTTTTAAGGTTATGTCAGCAACCTGACGTGATGGTCTCAAGCTCTGGACATTTTCATTCCGAAAATATAAGATTTAGTGAAAGCAATTATGTTTTCCACAACTATATTCGTTATATGACGACCAATCTTTACAGCTGCAATTACCCTAACTATAAAGTTGAAAAGTTGTGCCAATTGTTAAGTACTACTATAATAGTAATGCCTTAAGAAACTTGCCGAAGTCGACATACAATTAGAACAATGTGTGCATCTCGAGCTCAACCAAGATAAACAACAAAATTGCAAGAAAAACAAGCACAAAACTTGGCTATGGCATTGGCCAATATAGACTGTTTATTGTATCAGTCAGCCAAGGAAAGATGAATTCCTAATGCTGCCAACAAATCCCATGGAACGCATAGTAAACTACGCCAATTGCCAAGAACTCAAATCGTGCGGCAGCAGCTGCGAAAAATGGACAATTTGAATTATAACCAAGTAAAAGCGGAATCACGATGAATGGTTGCGTGAGTGTGAGTAATAGTTTTGGCAGCCTGTGAGACTTCTGCAATTTATGGGAGCCCTGTAAGAGGCGAACCCAGAAGCAGTCAACGGAAATATTCCACCAACAGAGTATTCCACTTTGAATACTTGGCAACGAAGGCGTACGCTGACAACTGTGGATTGAAGTGTGACCAGATGTGGTATAGGCCGAATCGATCTCTCTCTTGCCTTTTAAAGTAATTAAGCTAAAGCCATAAAGATTGAGCCACCATATGCTACTATTACTAATTTGTTAAATTAACGTTTTTGTTTTGGCCACAACTAAAATAAATTACCAAGGAGGCTAGCAAACCTTTTCACAGATGCAAAACCTCTCTATGCCAAAGGCATGAGTGCGGCATTGATGTATGCACGGTCACACTAGGGCCGTGGGAGAAAGCAATAAATTCAATTGAAAAGGAATTTTTCACTGCAACTTTCCTTTGCCTTGTTTACAATCGTTTTGGGCACGGTCCAGTTGCAAGAAAACTTTAACAGCCTGCTGTCTCACTTGCGCTCCCTAGCTCTGTCTCACTAGACAGCTTTTGTTTTTACTGTGAAAATTATAGCCAACTGGAAAATTTATGTGCGAATCCAAGCAAATTAAACGCCTTTAGCACAGCTGTTTATGCAACTTAAAATTCTGTTTGTGCAACGCAGTTGCAACAATACTCTTCGTCACTTCCTAGAAGTAGGGAAAGGCGGAATTCGTAGTTCTACTTGGGCTGTCTGAAAATCATTCGATATTTGATTTTAAATCGAGACCCATATAATGAATGATTCTCCAATAAATATCAGACAATTATGTTTAGATGCGGACAAACATTTTTGCTAATTATTAAAATGATAAAATTTCTAAAATAAATTGCACAATTTTTTGCATAAGTTAAAATATTTATGAGCGCCAATCTTAGTTTCAGCTATGTTTTTATGACGTACACATCTACAGAAAAAAAATCCATGACTAAAAGTATCGTGATGACAACCCTGGAATTTAGATAATCTTGCAAGTCCTGAACAACAATCAGCTGTTTGCTGAAGCAAAAAAAAAACACTAAATTTAAATTCCAAAATTTAAAAAAAAATAAAAAGAATGGAGATAACATCGTGAGCAACAACATTCAGCTTTTTACTAATACTCTTTTGGGCATTTTTTTCAATGTCCCTTATACCATTTTGCATTTTGTGCCCGTAAATGTGAATACCCCAATTATTTTTGCCAAATTGTTTTAAAAAGAGACATCAGTCGTTACCTTTGTCAGACACATTTACACAAATGTAAATACCGCCTACTTTAAGGCGTAGGTATTTGGGTATATTAATTTTATATTTTTTTATTAAAAATAAAAATTATTCAAATCTCTTTATTTGCTTACGAGATATGTCTTGTCAACCAAAACCTAAATATTTAATAATCAATTATTCGATAAATAATTGGAATTTTGCAAACAGCTACTCCATAAAAAGATTTTTAGCGTACTCTGAAAATTACGTATACGTAATGAATTTTTTTCCCAGAAAAAACATTTCTTGGAATTAAGCACATTTTTTTATTTCAAAAGATTAAAAAAAGAAAGTTTGTTGTTTAATAATACTAACATTTAGACACATGTGTATATATGTTGAATTTTAAAAGTTTTTGTGCTAGTTTTCTACTAACAGCTTATATAACATCAAGTTTAAAGTAAGACTCACTTAATGTGAATGACAAACAGATTTTCTAAAAAAAAACAAACAAAAATAATTTTTTTTTTTAGAAACAGTGGGAGGTCGGGTTAACCCACACAGTCAGGTTTGCCCCACCTTAGCCTATATATTTTTGTGATCAGCGCATCTTAAAAAGACTATCACAAAAATATATATTTTGATTTTTATTTATTTAATGGCAAAAATAATATTAATTAGTTAGAAAAATTCTTAAAATTATATTTTTTTTTTTCCAAAAGAAATGATTCTTTAAGTTCACTAAATGATTCCGAAATACCAAGACAAGAGGCCCACTGTCTAAGCTGGCTAAATAAAGACAATGGCCAAATCTAATTATTTAAGTAGTAAGCCTTTTAGCGTTTACAAGCCAAAAACGTAAAGTTTGTGTCAAAACAATAAAACTGTCGACGCAAACACTTTTACTGTCATCGTGCTCAAACCAGGAGCTCTTCGAGAACCAAACCGAGACCCAATTCAGCCCAACCCCCATTTGGAGCACAACTTTTATGTCTTTTGCTTTGTGCAAAATTAATTCAATTAAAGTAATTCAACTGATAAAACACCAAACAAGAGGAGACGAAAAAAAACACTAGACGGCGGCAAAGTAATGCCAAAATTGAAGTTGAACATAGGAAGGAAGGAGCACTGCCCGGGCACAAATGCCCGGCAGCGGGTTGGAACAGGGATCGTGCACACGAAAGCAAAGTAAAGCAACTAAACTAATTTGCGCACCTTTGGCTGGCAATAAATTTGATACTAATTAGGTAATGAATGTAACTGATACGGGGAAATGAGAGTGTGCTTCAAGCTCGCTCTCCTGCCCCAGAAAGTGTCTGGAAAATTCTTGTTGAATGTGCAGCAGCCAAAACTGTTTTGAACTTGTAACTGTAAGCAATTTTCGTTGGACATCAAAGCCACAAGCAACTTGGGTGTTTCTCGAGATTTCGACTGCTTAAATCTAACGAGCAAGTAAATCACGTACCCTGACTCATACACAAACACACAGGAAGACATGTCAAGGACTACAAGTCTACAGCACTTGAGGCATAAATCACAATTTCTTAGCCATTAAGACGAAACCGCAAAGATTTGCGGCACTGCTAAAGTTGATGATGAAGCATTGAAAGCCATGTCTGGCTACGTTACAGTACTATAAGGATATTTCTCTCTCTGTATGTATGCATGTATGTGTGTGTGTGCGAGGCAAAATGGGTGTAATACTTGACATTTCTTGCAGTGTAATGGCGCATTCATCACACTGCCATGCCTCAACAATTTCTTGCTTGTTGCGGACACCAACAGAGAACTCAACAATTTTGGCACTTGCCAAAGGAACAGCTCCAATAAATGGGCGAGCCAACGGTGAAGCAGCAACGGATTGCGAGACATAGAGAGAATTATAGTGAGGCGTGGAAGTCTCAAGACACATTTGTATAAGCGACCGCAGCAACTCAGCTAAATAATGGCTTGACTGAAGATACAATTAACTTTAATACATAGTATATAGTGCATGCATTTGTATGCAATAGTTCTGTATATGCATACAGTGGGTACTCAAAAAACGTGTATTTTTGTTTTCTTACTTTAGAGAAAATTACGTGTTTTTATATGAAAGGAGCTCAGACATTCGGAACAATTAGCAATGGAATTGGGAAAGAAAATTCAATACCATCCCGTTCGTTCCGAAACAAACATTTAGAAACCCAGCTCGTCCTATCCCGGGCTACTTTAAATTCAGAATTATTAAATTCAGAGGCCAGCACTCTTTTATATATTTAAATCTAAAAGAGTAACTTGGGATAATCTCCGATAATTATTTTCGATACCATCCCGTTCGTTCCGAAACAGACATTTAGAAACCCAGCTCGTCCTATCCCGGGCTACTTTAAATTCAGAATTATTAAATTCAGAGGCCAGCACTCTTTTAAATATTTAAATCTAAAAGAGTAACTTGGGATAATCTCCGATAATTATTTTTGGTCTGTCAATCGAAAAATGTTTTGGTATCAGCATTTTGACCATAATTTGAAATTATTTGCGTAGGATGGAAGCGTGGCAGAAAAAAAAAATGTAACTTGAAGACTTACCAGATCGCACAAAATTCGGCACAATAATTACAAAAATATTTTTTTTTATCATATTATATATATTACAATTTTTGGCGTCTTTTGTCAAAAAAAAATTGTTTTTCATTTAATTAAAAAAAAAAAACAAATTTTGGTTTTATTTTTTTTTTAACAAAATTGATTTGATTCATATTTATACCATTTGAAGACGGGATAATTGGATTATGCCCCTAAAACTCTTGTTTTTTATTCAGGTGCTACGTAATGCACCTATGGGAGATATGTAACACAACAATGCCAAAATAACAAATAAACTTGTCTCCTGGATCTAAATCCAAAGTTTGGTTTTTGTAGCGCTTATCATCTCCGAAGCAACCCAGTATTCAATATTTTCGGCTCCCGACAATAATTTATTGGCTTGCAAGACTTTTTGGGATCGTCAAAAAATTACATATTTTTGGCGGAGAAAAGAAGAAATCCAGATGAACTTAAAACTGTATCGAGGCGATAAGTCTCGGACAGCACAGCTTTTGGTTTCTATGACTTATATAAGTTTAAAAAAATCTTACAAATGCGTACTGATTAGACATTGTTGACGGAACCCACCACTAACTTTTTCAGCAGCAGATTTTTTAAGATTGAGCAGGCAGCAGGACTCCATAGGTAGAAGACGTAAAACCGTCTTCGTCGGGCATAGAATCTCAGTGCTCGAAGTAGCTTCAGATGTTGTACGAGGTTTTACTGTACAGATACTTTGAGTTTACATTCGTGTCGCCAGTCAACTTATTGTATTTGTTACTTCTTAATGCCATTCAGAGAAATGGCACCCAAAAAGTTTTGATTCAAATACGAATTGGCCAAATTTGGAATATTATTATAAGTAAAATTGAAATTTTTGTAACAGCAAAATTGTATAAAATTCACTTGCCACACGCCTTTAACCAAAAAGCTCTGCCCAAAATGGCCACAAATGAGTTCCAAACCCAGAACAGATCCAAAAATACAGACAAAGCACTAAATTACATTTGCACGATGCTCGAGCTGCTAACAAATTACACGACCATTTTGTTGTTTGGCCCAAAAACAGGCAGAAGTTAAATGATGGGCTAGCTACAACAATTTTGTGCTACACTTTATTTCACACTTTCTTTACTCACAGATATACACAAGTGCAAAACATATATACATGTATACAAACATACATATGTGGCGTGTCCATTTTATCTTGTTGGGAGGAGGAGTAACAAGAAACTTTCTTCAGATACCAACCCAATTTCACTTTCAAGCTCCCATCACCTGTGTGTAGTTGTATGTGTCTGTGTGTGTGTGTGTGTATATGTGTGTGTGTGTGTGGGTAGCTCAACTATTTTTGTAGCAGTCTGCATGGCCAAGAACTGACAACAAAATAAATTAAGCAAAAGTATTTTGCCCAACTACCCAACATCAAGATGGCCGACCTAATGCCATTGCTCAGTCAGAGTGCCCCGAAAAGTGCGCTACACTTTTTATACTTATTCAACCTAAAAAGCTAAAGTATAAATCTGTGACTTTTGGAAATGAGCTAAGACGAATTTGCTTAGCTAACATTTAGAAAATATCAGTTTCAAATTTATCCATATCGTAAATAAGAAACCACTGTAAGAACCAGATAACTCCATTCCCAAAGGCATAACCAGTAAAGTACATTATAAATTATTTGTAATAGCCGGCCTGAAACTCCTGAAACATTTGAAAGTTTTCTTATCTAACACAGAAGTTGTAGTCGATGTAGTGGTACTTCGTCATCATATGAAAAACTTTTCAAAAAAACTTTATGTTTATTTTCTTCAGCTCTTTGCATTCTTCTCAACTTAACCAAATTCAAATTTTCATCTCTTAATGCTACAAATTTTCCAACTTAGTAAATTATTATTATTTATTTATTAATTTAAGTATTTTATACAGTAATAAACAAGTTATAAACAAAAAATAGGTGAATTATAAAAAAAAAAACAAAACCCAAAGCACATTTTAAAATCACATACACATTGTTCTTCGTGGAATTGATGGCGAAAATTATGGAAACATTTTAGAATGCAATCAAAAAACTAGGATGTTTTGCCAGCTACCTCGGTTCACAAAACTTTTTTATATTATTAAGAGATATGTATATATTTAACAACAAAAATTTAAAACAACGACGACAAAAAACTTTTTTATATAGTATGGTACAAGTGAGAGAAAAATGGATTCAAAGTTTCTAGCACTAGCATACCCGAATAAATGAAGAGACCAAACAAAAAATGATTATCTATTTATATATCTAGTTTCTACAATTATTTTGAGCTAAAATATACGGCCGTGCTCCGGAAAACGAATCCGAACATTTTATTCGGATTGTGTAAGTAAATATGTTAATTACGAAATTTTTGATATAAACTTATTGCCATGTTTTTCGTTTTTTCTTCAATAAAAAAAAATAAATCTTTAACAAGCCTTAAAAAAATGATTTTCATTAACATGCATTTTTCAGTTCTTTTAAAATAAACTTGGTTTTTCGAACACATATAAAGGGATAATAAAATGCTATCTGCATGAACGCTTAGAGCTCCTGAAGGCCAAAAGAGCTAGGCACTTCAAAATTTACCAAATTATGCGTTTTTTCGAACCACAGCGAATCCGTTTAAGATTTATTCAAGTTATGGGCATACAAAAAGTTTTTTTTCGCAAACCTTAATCCAATTCTAAACTATTCGAAAGTTTCCACTTTACTGTTTGCAGGAATTTATAAAAGTCAGTCATGTCCTTTGTTACCTACCAAATTTTCTTAAAGTACAAATTCTGATGCTTTCTTGGCGCAGCGTATCCTTGAGTCAGTGTAGCCCGACAGCTAGAAGCTTCTACTAAAATTATGTGCAATTTTGCTTCTCGGCCAAAGCAATTTGGCCTTTAGATATGTGAACGATATTTCGAGGCTATATAATTCATATGCGGCAATTGCCGTTATGGCCTACTAATTGCACGCAAATATCTAAGCCACGTCGGTAAGTACTTTGGCCAATACACTTTGGCCCATATTCTGGCCACAACTTTTTTGGCTCAGTTCAAGACAAGTGTTTACTTTAGTATTGAAAATGTTCGTTTTGGCCTTTGCCAGGTAAAATTAAAAACTGCCATCATTGCATTTTACAAGTATTTGTTTATTTTGGCCAAGTTGAGTATTTTAACTTGATTTATTTGGAAGTGACCGGAAAACGCTGTGCGTCTGCTTCATTATTGTTGATTTTATGGTAGTATTGAAAAAGTTTTGTTGCATTAAAGTACGGCGCATGGCATTTTAGTTTATAGTTTAGTTTTTTACGGAACTTTGTAGAGGACTCGACAGTTTTTCAAGTGCTGAGTCCACACAAATGGCCACTTCCGGAAAATGCAAGCTGCCAAAGTTTTTCAACAGCAATCTTTTTTTTTCAGTTTTATTTAATTTCTTTTGTTGGCAAACAAGTTTTTTTTTTTTTCTGTAAAGCTTTTTTTATAATTTGAAATATATATTTTATATAATCTTATTAATTAAGAAAAAATACGGCGAAAATTAAATTCCAGCGAAGAGCAAATCTTCAAGTGTATTTCAACTAACGAAAGCATCTTTTACTTGGAATATATCGCTTTTTTCGCTGCATTTTCCAACACACAAATTAAGCTAAGTACTACGCCGTGTTTGTTGAAGCTGTGGGCCAAACTATGAAAAAAATAAAGTTTTGGCTCAGCCATTTATCCTTTTGTTAGCCACCAAAATGCCAACACGTTTTGTTATTAAAAGCAGCTAAAACGCATTGTTATACAGGTAATAATAGCGCTGTTTTTTTTTGGCTTCATTTCTGGAGCTACTTTGTTGCTACCCTCTGGTTGGGAATGCAGCACAAAAGTAGCGATAATTTTCATTTTCAGAAATTATATATGACCACTTAAGTTGTCATTAACGTTAACGACCCGGCGCCCAAATGTATGTCGACCCATTATGAAATGTTTAACAGTTTGGCTAAAATTGGCGGCAGCTGGCAAACTACTGCAACTATGTGAGTTCCAAGCCAAGCCAACCTGACAAGCCAACCAACCAACCCACTTAAATGCAACTAGCCTCAACGAACGAAAGACTGTTTGCCTGGTATTATGTCTGACTGCCAATTTCGGGCTGGGCCTTTGGCTTGCTTGGGTAATCCAAAATTAATGGCCTGTCAGTCATGTAGCCCGTTTACTAACCTTAGCCACGTGTTTGGCCTTTCGACGCCCTTTCAGCCTGCCTCAATTTCGTTACATTTGCCCAACTACAACACGGCGACAAGTATGGCTACAACTAGTATGACTACGAATACAACGAATACTACGACTACAAGTACATCTTTACCAATTTTTTTTTCTCATAAAATTTCCGTTTCCTCTTGGAAAAGTGTTCTCGTTCTCTTAAACAACACCAAACCATGCTACATTGTTGTTTTTCTTGCTGGCTAGCTTCCTACTGCCAAGCCACTTTGCCCAGAACGCGCTTAGTCCAAAACCTAAGAAAACTCTTGCAAGCGCCCCTGCGCCCCTCTCTAACCAACCAAAATATCCTTAAAACCACTGCACTTAAGTCCTAGTTCCGTGTTGCCTTTGCCGCTGTTCTCTTCTTTTATCATAGTGCTCTGGCAAAGCGGAGAGAAGTGCTAGGAGTACGGTACGGTACAGTAGTCAAGTTATTACAACCGCAAAAAAATATTTTCCTTAAGTAGCTACTACTATTTTGCTCAATTTATTTCTACATCAAGCTCTTTTTAATTTTACACATTTTCTGTGTTTGTGTATGTGTGTATCTGTGTGCTATAGTATTTTCTTTTCAAAGTATTTTTTCCCCGGCAGTGTCTGACACTCGAATTATTTCTTACACTACGAGAAAAAATGTGGTTATTTATTTAAGTATAGGTTCTAATAGGTTAGGTTGAATAAGGTATTGCTTTGATAATTATTTAAAGACATTACCTTATATATTTGTACCAAATGTATTTATGTATCTTTGTAGCATCTATGTATCTATTTAGTTATGTCTCTTTTTATATATGTATATATGTATCTATGCATCTATGTATCTATTTAGTTATGTTTCTTTGTATCTATGTATATAAGTATTTATGTGTCTATGTATCTTAGTATCTATGTATCTATGAATCTATCTATCTATGTATCTTAGTATCTATGTATCTATGTATCTATGTATCTATGTATCTATGTATCTATGTATCTATGTATCTATGTATCTATGTATCTATGTATCTATGTATCTATGTGTCTATGTATCTATGTATCTATGTATCTATGTATCTATGTATCTATGTATCTATGTATCTATGTATCTATGTTTCTATGTATCTATGTATCTATGAATCTATGTATCTATGTATCTATGTTTCTATGTTTCTATGTATCTATGTATCTATGTATCTATGTATCTATGTTTCTATGTATCTATGTATCTATATATCTATTCATCTATGTATCTATGTATCTATTTATATAAGTATCTATGAAATCTGTGTATCTATGTATCTTTCTATGAATCTATGTAGCTCAGCGAAATTCAACGGTCTATCTGGACAAAACACAAAAAGCTAATAATGCAGATCAATTTATTAGTATAATATTTTGTTTTGCAAAGTTCAATTTTTAAACTAAAATTGTGATTAAACTTCTAATATTTTCAAACCAACTTTTTTCTTAAATCTATTAAATTTGTCAATATCTGCTCTTTAAGAAAATGTTTCAATTTTTTAACCAATACACTAAAATAAGAAATATGAAATTTTATTTTTTATAACTATATAGGTCGATTGCAATTTTTTTTTAATATAATACAATATACAATTTACTTGAAATAATATCATTTAATGCAAATAAATAAAAATTGATTATTGAGCAATATTTTTTTTGATATTTACATATACCTAAAGAAGAGATAAAAAGATGTACCCAATACAAAAAAAAAGGAAACTTGTTGGTTAAAAAGAAATTGAACTTTATTCAAGATCCTAAGAAGTAAAACAAATAAATTGGTTTAAAATTTCAGTAGTTTAGTGATCTTAATTAAATAAAAATTAAATGACGGCAGTGTGTTTCGTGTATCTAAATTTCAAAATTAATCAAAAATGTATTTTAAATTTGTATATTTTTAATAATATATTTTAATTTGCAATCTGTCAGATAATAATCTACAAATTTTATAAATATAACAAAATGGCAAGATTAATTGTGCTCCAGTGAGTACAATCAATATTTTAAAATTAAAATACAAAAATTAAAAACATTGCTTTCAAATATAAAATATAGACAGCCTCTAAAATGTTTCAATAATTAAAAAATCGCCAGCCGTTCTGAGAAAACGCCATTTATTCCGCTTAATTGGACGGATCATATTATTTCCATCTGGTTTGGCTTGAAAAACTTCATAATAGCTCTGAAATTTGAATTATAACTCATTTAATGTTTCAATTTGTGAACATTTACTTAATAGCCTTGCTTGGGCTTAATTTTGGGCTGATGTCTTCATTTGTAACGCCAATTACCTTTAATTGCGTGTCCATTTAATAGGCAAAATAAAAACAGCTACACGCCTTACATTTATATACAATGCCTACATACATCTAAAATTATGAAAAACTGTCGTCCTTTATTGGAGGCACCCTGTGGCGTTTAGCTGTGCTTGGGATTTTCCAAACCGCACCATATATCACACACCAGGTGTTGCCTGTCACTGCCATTGAGAGCTACGGAATCAAAAAATTAAACGGAAAACTTTTTAAAATGTGACGTAAAAAAAAAAACTAAAAAATATTCATCATAATTAGGAAATGTGTTGGGACTGGAACTGGAACAGAAGCTAAGCTACAGCTCAGAAGCTGGCTCTACTACTTATTAAATGTTATTAATATTTTGCTTTTTCTACGCTTCTGCGATTTGTTGTAGAATTTTTTTTTCCTCTCCTGCTGGGATACAAGTTTTCTTTTCCTTTGCCCCTTTTTTTTTCGTTTTGGTTTTTCACGCTCTTTATTAATGAATGTTGTTATGTCTGCCAAAGCAGCTTGTTGTTAGCCTGTTTTGTGGCTGTTCTTGTTGTTGTTGCTTTATTTGTTGTTATTTATAACATTTTCCGCTTTGCCATGTTGATTGTATTGCTCTGGTATTTTTTGTACGCCTCAGCAGAGCCGCGTACTATGTGGGCCGTGCCACCAATTTGGAACCATAAAAGCTAAGAGCCAGAGCATTAAGTGTATACTCATTTTGTCTGGGCATGAGCCTTAATTAATATGAATTAATTTTAGTGTTAATTGCAAGTAGATGGGTGTGTTCCTCGCTCTGGGGTTGGTGTTGGCATTAAGGTTTGCCTTTGGTTTGTGGCTGTCATTATGAAAGTGTTAACACTGAACAAGAGGCGGGCAAAATCGAAATCATTGGGAGGGGCTTATAGAGAAAGTAGCTGATAATTTAAGATTTAATAAAATGTTTTGGGCTTCGATTTTCAAGAAGGTTATAAAATCTGATCGTTTTGTTACATGCTTTAAAAGTTTTCCCAGCAGCTTAATAAAATAGCAAACAAATAAAATTAATTTTAATATATTTTTTCAATAAATTTGGCTCACAAGATTTGCAACGATTTTTTAGCAAATTCTTTGTGTTTTCAATAAAAATATATTTTAAAGATTTAGCGCAGCCTTCTGGCATGCTAAAGAAAATACTTTTAAATACGAAATTAAGACGTTCAATTATTTTGATGGAAGCTATATGAAATAATAATCAGGTGAAAAACTATTGATTGCTAAATTTGAGGATATCATCGTGCTCATGAAATATTATATTTAAGCGATCGATATGCAAGGATAGGATAACTTAGCTTAACTATAATATAAACTCTAAAAAAGTTTATCTTCATTATTATGACTTAAAAAAGTATTTTTCGACCAAATGCATGTAAAGAGCTGAAGCTTGGAGGATTTGATAATGAGTCTGTATTGCGTATACGTAATTTTTTTTTTCAACTCACCATTATGATTATTTTATTTGAAATTTAAAAAGAAAGGGAGATTTTATATATTCAAACATGATTATTATACAGTTTAAGAATATACTTGTAATACGATTGCCTTAGTGATATACATTATCTTAAATAAAAGTAAGACCTTTGGCTTTGGGGTACGTTTTCTAGATGTAGCGATTAAAATTATAGTTTTTTTAGTTATATACGTTTTTAAGCACGCATAACACTTGCAAAATTTTTTTACCGATCTTACCACGTTTATGTTTACCGTGCATGTAAGGCTTCATTCCGTATACGTATTTTTATTTAGAATCGTAACAATTTTTTTAATATTACCATAATATAGTTGGGATAGTAATACACATTAATTACAATAAAAATTAGTTCTTTGGAATTTCGATAGATATTTCTCGATATAGCGAGTAAAATTGTCAATTTTTTTAGCTATAAACGTTTTTTAATCAACACTTACGTTATTTACTTGACAATCCAGTCTAAAATTGGGTGAAAAAATAGCAGGATTGACATCTCATTGCCTTACTTATGGATTTTTATACTCTAGGAAAGAACTTAAAAAAAATGCTACAAAAACCTATGATAATTGATTTTCATAAGTTCCAAAAGTTTCAGAAACTCCAACGTAAGGTTAGTTTAAACTTGATCTATACTTTCCATTTAAAAACTGCCTTTGCATGGCAAACAGAAACTCCTTTAGTTATAGTTGAGGTCGCCCAACAACTAAACACTAAATTATCTATCACTTTGGTAATTTGCAATTTAAATAACTTATTAGATTTACACATATAATTTTTTAAAAATTTTGATGTAGATGTGGCAAAAGAAAAAAATAAATCAAGTAATGAGACAAGTTTCAAAGGCATTTTATGTTGTTTTTTTCATGTTATTCTTTCGGAGCGTGTTATCTAGTATGTAATTAATATTAAGTATACGCATCGTTTGACTGCTTTTAGTTTTAGTCCGTTAACAAAAGCCTTCAAATAGGCACGTATCACATAAAAGAAAGACCCACTAAGCTTGCGTCAATATGACAACAAACGATGCTTTAGACAGTGACAACGACAACAACAACAATAGCAAATAACAATAACAACAACACCATACATCAATTTTGGTACCCTGCTCCCATAGATTGAAGGCTATTATAGGCTTTTGCAATAAATAGAAGCAGGCGTGGCAGACCAAAAAGTTCGATATAAAAAACGTCACACAAAGTTCTCGGAGACCACTTGAATTTAGGACACCAAATGATACGCTAAACCACTTTGCAGATGAATTTTGTTGAATTGAGTTGATAAAAAAAAATACGCATACGCAGTGTAATGACGGTAAAGTTAAGCGTGGCTTGATCAGTAAAAAATTTTGTACTTATATAAATGTTATATTTTATTATTATTTTCATGTAAATATACAATTTATATTTCCTTTTATTTGGGAAAGAGTATCTCACTGTCGCTCACCGCCCCGACTGATGCACATTTGCTTTCATTGTTATTTTGGCCAACAAGCTCAAGCGCCAAAAGGTGTGCAATAAAATGAACAAGAAACGTTCGCACACAAATAAATAATAAATAAATATTTACAGGCGTGGCCAAGCATCTTATTGCGCTAACAGGACACGTACTGAGAATTAACAAAAACAACAACAACACCAAGCAAGGACGTGCTGTAAATATGACAACAGGCCTAGTCAAACCGAACCAAGTTGCTAAAGTTTCATACTTTTATTTTTTTCTTCTGCTTTTTTTATGTAATTCTTTCCTATAGTCCTCGCTTTCATGTAAGTTTAAAGATCAAAGTGACAGCTGGCCGTGTCCGGGAAACTAAAAATGAAAGCGAATGACCGCTAAGCGCCAATAACCGCAGTCTGACCCCATATAAGAACATAAAGTATATGTAGTGAATGTCCTGCATAGATTTACAATCAAGCTACGTTGCCAGGCTTCATGCCACAAATCAAATCAAAAAAAAATAAATAATTCGTACATAAGTTCAAGCTAGACCGACTTCGACATACCTGTTACTAGTTCTGGTGAACGACATTATAATACCCTTCATTCTTTTATCTTTTTTTTTGCCCTTCTGTATGTTCATCTGTTTACTCAAAGTTTCTAATCCACTTATCAAAATTTGACAAATGAGATAACGTTGGAAGCGCCTTGAAAGTCCGCTGGTTATAGATTATGTGATGTTGCATCAAATTAAATATGAAGCTCTCTAGAGAACACAGACACAACATTACTCTAGCTTGTAAGCTTGCACCTAGGAGCTTGCAAGCCAAAATAATTTAAATAAAAAAGAAATACTCGTTATATATTTTAATGTATTTAATATAAAATAATGACATTAGTGATCAATATCTTTAGCGCAAAGATTATTTTTCAGGAAGCTCCTCCTCTATCTCAGCTTTTATACAAACTTACGCACAGATAGACATGATACCATCGATCAAACTTTTGAAGCTATTTATTTTTTAAGCTGAACCCCACAATTTCTTCTTCCTGTCACATTCACTTGGTATAAACTAATATACCCTTCCAATCTACGAGTATCTGGCGCAATAACGCATGTGCGTCTCTGATTCTTGGATTGTGCGTGTTTGTGTAAAAGTTCATCATATGCATGTGCGTGTGCGTGTGCGTGTGCGTGTGCGTGTGTGTTCTGGACTGTCCTCTGCTGGCGTCCTGGCAATTCTTTACCATGTACGTGCTATTTTATGGGTCACTCGTTTTGCAGGCGTCTCATAATTTTTAGAACAATAAAAAATCCGGAACATCAAAACTCATGCACAAACACACTTTTATAATGCCCTGGAACTAGGCCTAGGGCTATCAACCTTCTAGGCCACAATTGTCCTTAGGGAATCCGGTAATAAAATCTTAGTATATCCCAAAGCATTTAATTTACAGATAATCAAAATGTTTGTCACTCGATTTTGTAAGTCGCTTTCTGGTGAATTGTCATAAACACCTTGGTTTTTTATGGCACCTTCCAAATGCTCTGGCTTAGCTTAATGGTCCAATTGTTTTGGTCACGCTTGTCTTCAGTCTTACCCTGTTATAGATATGAGCTCATTTATTAGAGTGGGATTACATAAGGGGTGATTTGCAGAGTCTTTAATAAACTATTGTGTTCAAAAAATAAAAAGAGCATAGTTAAGCGTAGATGGGAAGTTTTTAAGAACTTGTTTAATATAGAAATGCTTGGATTTGAGAGGGGCTACAGCTATATGTTAACAAAGCTTTCCAAAAAAAAAAAATCATAAGAAAAAGTGCTTTCAACTTAGAGGTAATCAAAAGTTCCAGCCGCGTGGCAATATTTTATATTTAATTTGAGGCTCTTTTGCCTAGATCCAAGATAAAACGCATTTTGAATCATTCGGCCGTGTTTCGGAAAACGAATCTGAATATTTTATTTGAATGAAATATTATATATAAACTCGCTAGCTGAATTAAAGTCTAAAAATCCAACAAAAAAATAATATATACAGCTAGTTTCGCTTTTGGATTTCGTGTTTTGCTTAAAATCAAGGATAAAATGGAATTTTCCAAAGCCCTGCAACAAATCGCAATGGATGTTGTTGTAAATTCCACGCAAATGAATTTATTACCTCTTATTTTAGAACCTATACCTGTAAAATGTACTACGGATGTTGTTGTTGCCTACACTGCTGCTCCTTAATGACTACCGTACAATTTGAACATGGTTAAACGACATTTTGCCATTACTCTGTTTTTGTTTTTGTTGTCGTGGGTGCACGGCATTTGGCACTTAAAAGCAATAGCAACACCTGCGCATATTGTCACTACTAAAGGTGAAGCCAAAATTGGGGCTATATGTATCCCAGAAATTTGGGATAGGCAGCCATTGGACTTTTAAGTAGTTTAATAACGCTCTAATGTTTGGGATTACATGCGCATATGCATGCATAGTACATACAGAAATAAGTCCATTAGCTTCACTGCAAGCATATAAGAAATTTGTGGACATTAACTTCAATCAAGCCATTTGTTTCGAAAAACCGAAATTGAGTCTTTTATGCTTACAATGGTAGGTATGTGTACAAAGGTGGCTCACCCTAATTTGCATTAAGAAGATTCAGAAGTTTTCAATATACATTCAGACTTACCAAAACACGCACATATAGTATGCGAAATTTTGATATTTCGATTGGATAAATCTGCTTCAACCTGGAGTATCATCACTCGTCAAAACGACGACGCTCGATTTGTATCATTCGTTGCGCAGCGATAGTTGTAGTCAAGAAGAAATAAACGTAGTCAAAATAACGAGGAATGTAATTTTTGTAAATTTTATGTGTTTGAGTAAAGTTTTCTTGTGGTATCAAATGTACAGCTTTGAAATATATCTTAATGGTTATTTACGTATTCGAATGAACCACGAGCTGTATGAGCTTTACGGTGACTGTGACCTAGTCAGCCGCATAAAATTGCAAAATTGGATATGCCATTCGTATGGATGAGAATGCTCCAGCTAAAAAGGTATTCGAGCCAAAGTCACTGGAAGGACGTCGACCACAGGGACATCTGCCTCTGCGATGAGAAGAGCATGCAATGGAGGATCTTCGTAGCCTTGGGATCACCAATTGGCGCCGGCAGACTCAAGATAGGAACTGCTGGCGAGGGTTAATTTCCGCGGCCAAGACCGACAACCGGTTGTAATGGCCAAAAAGATAGGTCTCTAAAATTGTGTTCCTTATAATGGTTATTTTTTTTTAAGAAAAATAAATCTATTTTGATGAACTTATTTGGCATAAGGTAATAAAAAATATATTTTAAATTTTGCGCCAAATAAAAACAGGCTGTCAAAGTTTTTTTTTTTTTGTTTATAAATGAGGTAAATATGAATTATTGCAATAATTATTTTTATATTTTCTTTATTGGTGCAAAATTTTCAAAAATGCATTTATTTTTATTATTTTGAGTTATTGCCAATCCAGCCGGAGATATTTTAGACGAATGTCAGGGGCTACCTATCGTAATGACAAGTTATAGCCATCATCCTCTTGATCTTCATTTTATTTTGTTTACAAATAAGTTAAACATAAAAAACTCAATTTATTTGCAACAATAATGATAGTTCGAAACTTTTTAATATAGATTTAAAAACTGTCGTCGTCTAGGGTTGAAAAAACTCTATTTTCTCACTATGGGTATAACCCGTCGAGATTCACCGGACAGCCGAAAATTCGGGTGTAGTCGTCATTTGGACGAACGATGATCTCAGTGTAGATAAAATAACCATATTTTCCAGGGTTAAAAAAAAACTCTATTTTCTAACTATGGACAAGAGCCCACCGTGGTCAACTGACTGCCAAAAAGTGGCCCGGCTAAAGTCACGCAACTAATGCACTCCTTGCCCTCAAATCAAAAACGAAAAATGCATTTTTAAGCAGTTTTCACCATTGGCCATTTCCGTCTATCCTTTCGGAGACAAAGAAATCTATGGAGCTTTGTCAGCCCCCTTTTTAAAACATTCTTGCCCGAAGGCTCCAATCAAAACCATCAATTTCTAATTTATCAGCGTCCTCATTATGCGAATTTGAAGATGCCCCTAATTTTTTGGAATCTTGCTATTATAGTAATAGTATTAGTTCGCATATTCGAATGCCTTTTTGATTCTTTTAACCAGCTGAAAATGTGCACTCGTTTAAAAAAACAAAAAAAAAATTGCATTACATCGATACGTTAAAGGTCGTTCAAAACGGTTTGCTGTACCTTCTATTTTATCCTGGTTTCATTTCATGCTCCATAACCTTAAGGATGGCATATAAACACAAGAAAGGCGAACCAAACAAAAATGAAAAAGGAAAAACATAGTCATGAATCACGCTTCTTGGTCGAGCAAGAAGACAATCCAGACCAAACAAACTCGCAGGCAGGAAAGTAAACCAAAGAAAAATAGTCAAAAAATGTTAAAAGACTAGCTGCGTGAAGCCGAATTTCGAATGCTCTTTAAGGACCGAACTTAATACATTTTCTTTTGTAGTTGAAAAAAAACGAGCTGTTGTTAATCAGTTCCAAAATGTATTCTATGGAACAGTGTTTGCAATTTTTTAACTTCACGTTTTGAAATAAACTTTTTTAAGATTAATGCCCTACACCAAGAGAGGGTTGAATTTGAGGCATACCCACAAAATATATACCAAAATTATCAGTACGACCAAAAAAAAATAGTTTATGGCATTGTCGGTCAAGTCGTTTGTTTCTCTAAGACCAAAAGATATTGGAGCACTAAATTTTCTCAGAAAGTTCATCTTATCCCTAAGCTAGATCTTTCTTTCAATAAAGTTAGTCAATAACCAACTACTTTGTTTGTATTAAAATCATTTTTTAAAATTAAGTCTTTATTTGATTGGAATTGTTTGCAGAATATTATAAAATAAATAATAAAATTTTGTACTCAAATTTGTTAATTAAAGAATGTTGAGATTGTACAAGTACACAATTTGTTGCATAATAAATTATTTCATAATCCATGTTTATTATGAAGTCGGAGAAAAAAGCAAGTTAGACTTGTTCAAAAATCGGTCAAAAAAAATAAAAATAAAAAATTCTCGATGACCAAGCACATCCAAAAAGTATGGTAACATATGTACCTAGTGTTATTGTTGTAGCCTAGTGTTATTTGGCAATGCTGACTGCTGTAAGGAGCAACCAAATTTTTGGCAAGCCTAAGACACTTTTTACGAGCAGAGTGTACAAAAAAACCAAAGCAGCACAGGTAAGAAAAAAATTCAAGTAAGGTTTGTAAGAAATATCTGCGCCCAAAATGATTTATTAGCCCAAATGGCAAGCAAATAGCATTAAAAGGTGGGAGGGTTTTGAAAGGGTTTGTGCATAAATTACCCAAAGGAAGATGCTAAGAAATGTAAAAAGGAAAGTTTGCAGCAAATATGTGGGCGTGGCAGTACCAGACAGACTGCAAATAATTCACACGAAATTAGTTTTTTTCTTTTAGCATTCAGTTGACCATCTTACTTGGCATCGAAAACAAATAGACCAAGTCTATCAGACACTCAAGCAACAGCTGTCCAGTTAAATACGGCTACACTATTATTTGTGACAAGAAGTAAACCCCAAGAAAAAGACAGCTAAAAGAGCATAAATAAGTTAAAGGTTAATTAAACTTGAAATTGTTGCATTGGAATCTTTTTTTTTTTTGAAAAAAAGATTAATCGCTTAGCGTATCGATAAAAAGTTGGTACAGAAATGTACTCGAGAACTCTGGCATTATATTTATTGTTTATGTAAAAAACTTAAAAATTTGGCTAAATTTCCTTCATTACTTAAAAAAAGTTTTTAATTTGGTTTCCATTTTTTGACGTACTTCGACCAAAGTCTTGATTTGTCTACGCCATTTACATTGCAATTTTATGAACTATTCTAGTCGTCTTCTAAACTGGTCATAACAACCCATTATGGGGTTGGGGCCAGACGAAAATCATCCTCTCGATATTTTTGCTGCGCACACGCTTTCTTCCCTACCTGATACCAAAGGTAGCTAGTGAGCTCACCTGATCCCTCCAACGGAGGCATACACTACTCCTTAGGCGGGCTCAACCAACAACCACAAAACATTACTCTGTGTAGCGTTATCATCACTGCCAGCAACATGACCGAGCTATTGGAGCTGCTGCATCCGCTTGACAATATCAATGTCGCCGTATAGCTCCTACATTTTGTCTTTCCATCGAATGCGATAGTCGCCACTAAAGCGTAAAGAGGCAAAGATCTGGTAGGATGAGCTTCTTATACACTAAGACCAAACAATCATTGATAGGCAAGGATTACTCTCCGCTCAATCTCCGGGCTGCCTTCGTTGTTCCATGTGACAATGGTGCCAAGGTAGAGAGACGTCTCAACTCCTCAATTTGCCTAATGAGCTCAACGTAACATCGATTGGAACGAGTACTTCTCCATTTGGTCTCCATGCTAACATCGTGGTTTGTTGTGATGATGGTGCCAAGGTAGAGAGATTTCCACTTCTAAAATGCCCACTAAGATACAAAGTAGCATCGATTGGCAAGAGTACCCTATCACTTGATCACCATGCTGACATCGTGGTTTGTTGTGATGGTGGTGCCAAGGTGATCTAAACACTTGACAACTACAAAAGTAAAGTTTTCGACCGACATCCTTAGCCTTGTCACTCTACTCGTAGAAGCTATATACATAATTCGTCTTGCTCTCATTTACTAACAGACCCACCCTGGACGATTTTGCGTAATAGCTGAAAAGGCCCAGGTGACATCTTGCTTGGTAGGACCGATGACCACCACATAATCCGTAATTACAAACAATTAGATACTTTTATAAAAAATAGTCCCTTTTAGATATACTTCGGACTTTCATGAGACATCAAAAGTTAAGGAGGTTGTAGAAGAGTGCATCGCCTTGTCTGAAATCTCGAACGGTATCAAAGGTTCGGTGAGGTCATTGACGTAGCGGCGTGTGTTAATCAAAGTCATTCGAGATAACTTTGCCACTATGCCGAACTCAGACAGCGCGGCGTATACGCGATCTCTCAAGGGACTATCAAATGCTGCCTGATAATAGACAAATAGATGATGGGTATCGATTTGGATTACGTGGGTCTTTTACAGGATTTGAAGTACTGTCAATGGAGGTCTTGTCAGGCCTTAATCCATATTGATTATGCCTAGCTAATGGCTTGAGTATCTCCCACGAGAGGGCTTTGTACGCGATGGAAAGAAGACTGATGCACCGGCATCTGGCGCATACCGTGGAGTTACCCTACTTGAGGACAGAACAAAACATACCAGGATTCCAATTATCGCGCATGTTCTCCTCTAGTCATAAAGCCTATTCATCCATAACCAATTTTTTATACCCTACAACTTATGCGGTTACTATTGAATATGCCATTAAAATTCATACCAATTAACGCTTATAGCTTTAAATTTAGTATTTTTTTTAATGTTTATTGATAAAATATGTTTCACAATACGCTGTTCTTCAAAAGTGCAAAAGGTAAATATGTAAATTAGCTGCAATCCCAATTTTATTTGAACAAAAGCGTTTTCATCGAGCAATTTATTTTATTTTTTTTTCATTTTGAAAACTGACGTGAAAAATTAATTAAATGTGAATTGAATGCATGCACATTATTTGTTTGTTCTTGAAATGTTACGCGCATTTTAATGAAAAGGTAAAAAAAATCACGGAAATAAAAAGGTGTTTTTAAATACGAATTTTTACCTTTTTTTATTGCAACTTTTTTTCTGTTGAGAAATTTGAGTGAAATGAAATGCATATGTACACACATGGGTAAATATGTACTTAGTATGTATATGTAATGCTAGAGCCAGGCACAGACAACCAGCTTCATCCTATCTGCACATCTGCCTCTGCATCCTCTCTACAGTCACTGGATCTGCGTTGTTTTCCCCTTTATGTGCTTAAATGCAAATTACATTTCATTTCATTACAGTTTGCTGCATTTTCCAGGCTGGGTATAAAAAAAAAAATGGCTGAACTGCTGTATACAAAACGAGTTAAAAATGGCGGCTGACGTGTTTTGCTGTTAGCATCACCGTTGCGATTTAAGCCTGAAGGTATGCATTAGAGACCGTAGTATTACCAACAAACAGGTAGCATTAAGTTTTTGTATACAAAGTCACCCGTGAGCATAGCAACGTCTATTATGAATATAATGCGTTCTGAATACTGTCTCACTGTTGACTATAATTTGCATACTCTTGGGTTCGTTTGTCTCTCAGTAATTTAGTCTTTCAGGGCACCATCATTGGCTTAGTAAAAATAGTTTTATTAAAGGATAAGCAGAGACTAGATTGTTACCGATTAGTCCTTATGAACAACTAAAAACACAGTGTCGAGTAGAACATTATCTGTACTACATACTGCTTAAGAAAATTTGCTTCCTAACATCTTCACTTGTAGTTTTTTAATATAGTTTTAAGTTGATAAGGGTATGCAAATTGTTGTCTTATGGTAACTATTTTTTTTTTACCAACAATTTTTTGCTACGGTGGCTTAGTATGTGCCTTGGACGTTCCTCTTTCTCTAGCTCAGTGTCATCTGTGTGGGTGCTCACTCTCTTGATATATCTGCCACTTATTTCATAAAAATGTCAACACAGTTCTGCACTGTTATCCTTTCAACCCAAATACCCTTCACGATGCGTGGAATGTTTGGTCTGTTATGCACTTTTTAACATAGCAGGCAGAATTTTTCTCGTTGTTGCCAAGAGGAAATTTTTTTTAATTTCTGTCTGTCTATTTAACTATTCGTCTTTTTACCCGTCCGTATGAACAATTAAATCTGAAAAACTAAAAAATCTAGGGTTCTTGAGGACATTAATCATACGCAGATGAACTTTGCCAAATCATGTTGATGAGTGAATCCGATTCCATGAAAAAAAATTTGTGGTTTACACTTTCACAAAAAAACCCTAATGTTCTTCCAAAACCTGGCTCATAAAATATACTCAAATGGATTTTAAGCCACTGAATCCGAATACGTGATCCGGTCCAAAAACTTCAGCATTTCTGAGTTCTGAGACAACTTCAAAAAACCCAAAGTGAAAAATTTAGCTAGGAAATCGTAAATTTAAACTTCCAACTTTATAAAATAAGAACATTGAAAAGTTGCTAACTCTATTAAAACGACTAATGGGACTAGTCTGCCTTTAAAAACAAAATATCTACATTTCCAACTTGTTAAACTTAAAACATCGATTTTTTGACTCATAAGCAAATCTATTTACATAAATGTATAGTATACATGCATGCGTATACTTTATGCAAGGTTATAGGTGAAAACCCGTCTCGTACATATATTAAGCATACGCACAGTTGCTCCGCACTACTGTTGCTAATTTACAAACGTTTGCCTGCCACAAAAATATGCCATATGAAACTTTTACAGTCAGCCAGCATAAGCCCAACAAAGCACGCAGTGCATTTAATTTCTGAAAATCCTTGTAAGCCACAAAAGACTTGAAAATTTGTGCACATTCACAAATTTCATGGGAATAAAATTGCAACGAAATAAACACGCACACTCACTCAGAGGCCAGGCATCCAACATCAGCCACAACAACAACCACATTGAAAGAGCTCCAAAATAAAAAAAAAAAAAGAAAGAGGTTTCGAGTATTTTGGCCACAGTTAAAAGTACTCGAAAAACAAAGGCAAAAAGCAAATGAATAGCAGTCAATCGATTCCATTGGGTAGGGATGGATTGGGCAGTCTCTGCACTGCTTGTTACTACTTCAGTTCCCAATAACAACAACAATAGCAAAAACAGCAAATCGAATTGGCAATGCGTACTAGTTTCCAATTAAAAGTTTACTAATTATTTCTAAACTTTTGTGCACCAAGCAATGAGTACCTAGCATGCAACCAAATAAACTACCAACAAAACGAACCAGACTATCGCGTGGGAGTCCCCAAAGTCAGCTAGCCTTAGAATCCTGCCACAAATTGGTTACGATTGCGGAAATGCCGCTGTGTGTGAGTGTAGCCATTGCAATTGACACTCTTCGCACAGTACATGAAGTTTTTCATAAACTTTGTAGCTCCATCTGGATACACTAGATGAAGATAACAATTGTCTGTATCTAAATTATAAAAATTCTTTAGAGTTTTTGATAGTTTGTTTTTGTCTCTTTTAAAGCTGATCCGTATCGAGCTAAAGAGTCGGCGTGTTCAAAATAATTAAAGAGACCCAAAAAAAATAGTCTTTAATAACACCGGACTACAAATACCGGGGTCATGTCAGTTGTTGGAAAGCTAAGGAACATTTCCGAAGTAATTTGCTACGTAGAATCCGAATCTAACGTCAAAATTGGCCCATCACGTCAGGATTTTGATATATTTGAGGTTATGTACCCGAAAAACGACGTTTTTTCACTTCGGAAATGATCCTTAGCTTTTCAACAACTAAACCATGTTGACCTGTGTAATCAGTTTGTTACTGTTATATGCAATTTTTAAGACTTTTGTTTCCTAAGATTCTTTATGAAGAAAAAAAAATGAAATGCGTTTTTTTAATAAACTGTGCTTCCCAATAAATTTGTGAAGAAATGGTTGAGGGGGGTGGGGCTCCGCACCCTGTGTCCTTCCTAATAAATTTTGTAAAAAAAAAAAATTTAAATGCGTTTCATGAATAAACTAGGAAACCGGAAACGGTTCCAGTCGGAACATGCCACTATAAGGAAAATTACTTAATTTACAAATCTAAAAGACTATGCAAATTAGTCTAAGAAATAAAAAATGTGGCTTTGAATACACACTAAACTTTTTAGAAAAAAATGTGCGCAGAGTATTTCACGGTCGGATAGTGACCCGACTGATTCCATTTTTTTGAACCTGCACTACAGACAGAGCAACAGTGATACAGGACATCAATTCAACACCCTCTGCAATGTTGGCAAATGGCGATGAAGCGCCATGATTTCATTCATTCGTGTTTCAGCCATCAGGCAAGTCAATAGCCGTCCCATCGATATTTGGATCGCTGTCCCCGTCGATGCCGTTCCAGAATTGTATGCCTTTGAGTTGACTCTTGTTAATTTCATGCCACGATATCATACATGTGTGTACATGCCAGCCAATTCGTTAAAGTGTCACACGAGCCAATGAAAAATCGATTTCATTGAGGAGTCACTCAAAAAAAATCGAATGCTTCGCCGTTTACTTTTTTCACAGCCCAATACGTGGACCTATGGAATAAAAGCTGTCAGCTTGATGGCCATGTCATCGCACTAGGCGAAGCAGTTCACTTAAAAAAAGAATCTACCAAGCAAAGAACCCGAAACGATTTTCTAGTAATTAACAAAACTTGTTGTAACATCACGTCTTAATTATCCAAAAGTGTAGGCACAAATAAAAAAAAATTAAAAATTAAAGAAATTTCATATCGATAACTGAAATTCTTTCATTTATCCTTTGAAGTTTTCATCGGATTACATATTTAAAGAGCCATCAGATTTATAAAGGCTATAAGATGGTTATAAATTTTGAAATTCTCCTACAAGGCAACGAGATCAGATCTCTCTATGGATCATAAAATTAACTGTGGTAATGTTTTGTCTAATAATATCGGAGGCTTAGCTTTTCATTCGTACACCTAGGCTACCCTAGCCGATGATACTCTATATCCTAACTTTATGCTAATTTAAAAAACCTTCTTCTTTTCACTTCCAACTTCATAAAATATTCTTTTTATCATTGATAACTTAATTTGTTTTGTAGTTTATATTACTCTATACATAGCTTTTATAAATAAATAAAACTGGGTTGTGTTTTTCTACAACACTACAAGAATTTAAATTATGTGAAAACTTGTGCGTAGGATTTTTGAAGAAAAGAAATTTTTTTTGACTACACATACGATTTTTCTGTCCTTACAGTGAAGCCAATATTATTGGATGGCTCAATCGATACATCTATAACGATACGAACTCCTGAAATATCGCATAAAATCGATTAATTAGAATGCCATTTAATGTACCTATAAACAAATTTGTTGATAGTTACCCTTTGTGGACAAATTCTGCACTGTGGCTTCCACTTGAATCTGATCATCGGGTACGACATGGTCTCCACAGTCCTCTAGATCAGTTCGACTAGTTTTTGATTGCTGCAGAAAAATGGACTTGGCCTGCTTTAGTTCCTGATTCATCTCCGTGGCAAAGTTGTACAATTTGATCATGTCGCGCACGCCTAATGGTGCTTCTTCCGGAGAAGTATTTTTATCATCAACAATAAGGTCAGAGCAAGACATTTTTACGAATAACTTTTTGTCGTTTTTGGCAAGAATTGTAAAATATATAGTAAAAAAATTTACTGAAACTTTGAACTATTTCAAGCAATTATTCGAAATATACTGAATTGTGTAAGTTTTGCTTTATAAAGCTAACTTTTCAACGCCTACTAAGTAGACCTAACTTAAAAAAAAAAATTTATTAAATATTTTATGCATTACTACATAGGTGCTTTTTATTCTATCAAAAATCTTAATTCGTAGAGGCCAATAGTAAATTTTTGATAATGGCTTGGAATATATGGTGACAAGATAAGGGGAATGTTTAGTTTGGGAAACAGGGACAGCAGACATTGGATATCCCCAATGCTACCTACAATATTCTCGGGAGGACAAAAGAAATTTGTCGAAACATGGCAGTCCCTTTGCTCGTCTGTCTGTTTGTCTGATCGCCAAGATCTTGAAGACGATAAGAGCTAGAAGCTTTGCCAGATTGTTTTCTTGTGACACGCCCTTATACATCTAACAAATTTCAAAGCGTTATATTCTCTAAAATTTCAAAGTTACAACTTAAAATATAAAAAAAAAATGTTTCGATTATATTTTAGGATCATTAAAATTGAAGATAAGAGATTTTGATACCAAAGCATAAGTATAGCTGAGTTGGTGTAACGTTGGCCTCAAAATTTAAGGTCTCGATATCTAGAGATCAAAGTCGATCCCCAGCCTTGTGACATTTTTAAAAAAAATTTCATATACCTCTTGCCTTTTTTTATTTGTTTATTCTTTAAATTGGCTGTATATTATATTTGGTTTGGACATTGATCCTAAGATGAACTCTCCAGTAATTCATATACATACTACATTATTAAGCCACCAGTGCTTATAAATATATATTTTTTTTACAGAGGTTTTTATCCTTTTAGGATAGCGATCTAAGTTCATTCAATGCTGGAATTTCTTCTAAATCTATGATAATTATATATAATCCTCATTTATGCTTTTTTAAATTATTAATTAATCAATCACAACTATTCTCAAAATATTTTCTTATAAACTTAATTAATACTTGCATAACAAACTTAATATACGCCTTGACTTAAGGCATATCCGCTTAATAAACAATTTCAAATTATTCACACATTTGTCGTCCACGATCCACAATGCAAACATAGATATTATAATGCCAATAAAAAGCTCATATCACGCGACAATTGAAAATGTTGCAACACTATTCCATGACCAATATTTGTTATTGCTGCGTTGGTTGCGGAACGCGAATTTGCCACAAATTTGTTGCATGCTATAGATAATGCAACGCCTCTCAAAACAACACCCTCTAATTTTTGCCTGCAACTTTCCATGCTGTCGCACTTGATGTTGCAATTCGCTGGGACAGCTTTATTTTCTGACATAACACGTTGCGTATTCGCAATGCAATGCAAATATACATATATGCACTCATACACTCATTCCTACAGACACTCATGCATTCATACAAACATACTCACATGCACACAGTATATTTGTCTATTGTGCGGCAATGTTTGTATGTCTGCGGTCGCTTAATTATTTTTGTCAGTGTCGAGTTGGCAAATTTTATGCTCTATTATCAAACGCAGTTGACAAGGGGTGGAAAGATTTGGATTATAATGAAAACATGTTGAAAAACGCATTGTGCATTGGTTGCATTTTAAAATGAAACACTTTTAATGGCCATTTTGTAAAATTGACCAATGCATTGCGTGGGCTTTGGGTTCCACTCTAAAAACCCATTATTTTAATTAAAGAAACCCCTAAAGCTTGTGTATAGCCACAATTTTTGGAGCAAGTGCGCTTGCAATCCGAGATGAATGATCTCTTGATTAAAGTTGGATTATTTGACCAACTAAAGAACGTTGTCCATGGTCATACTGCGTAATTGCTGCGGGCAGCGCAATCTTTTACGTATGCAGGTCCAAGTACAGTCGGACACTGGCGTAACCCAACTCTGCTGATCAGTGCTGAAACGATTTGTATCGTTCTTATTCGATGCTGGTTACTACTGCAGCTGTGTTTTTCCACTTCGTACCATGCCATGTTTTTGGTAGCTTTGACAGTTTCGGAAATATAAAAATAGGAAAAACTATAATTACCATCTGGACACCCTATATATTAATGGCTTCTCTTTACAAAATGGCTTTTTTTAACACATAGTAATCTATACTAAATTAATTCAAAAACTTATAGTTGTTTGGGGCTTCAGAATTTTGATTCCCAAGAATTATTTCGAACAAAATTTCTTTTACAAAACTTGTACTGAAAATGAGTCAAAAATCAAGACACAAGGTCGACATTCAGTCGGCATGCATTTTGTTTACTATAGTATTTAGTACAGTAAACGAAGGACCAAAAATTACGTCTATTGGAAAAAAAACTAAATGCATGAAACTTTCAGGGATCATTAGTGACCATGTTCACCGAGTTTTCGTATTTGTGGGTAGGAGGCGTGGCACTACCCCCCGACAATATATGTTGGTACGGTTTTTGCATGATATCTTTTTTTCTATCAAACTTAGAGTCATGATTTAAAGGTCGATATTGTTTAAAATTATTTATTAAACAAGACTTAAATGAATATTGTAGGTTTTTTAGTTCAAGCACAATACCTGTTTAAAGTTAAAAATTGGAAATCGTGTTGGGTCTTTTTCGAATAATTTTCAAATATGTCAAAACAAGTAGGTTTTTCGGAAATTTTACGCAATTATTTTGTTAAAGTAATTGAAATTAACCACAAAATGAGTCCTCCGTCACTTATCTACAATAAACAGATTTCGAGCAATCAAACAAAAAAGATTCGCTCCAGAAAAAAAAGTGTAAAAAAATATTTTTCTTTAAAATTTCAATCGAATAGCTTTTTTTAATCGTGCTATATCGATTAACATTTTTTTTCCAGAACGTGTTATTTTAAAGCCGTGTAAAAACAGAATTGATTGTATATTTAAAATTTTGACAACATTTCTGGATTTAGTGCTTTGCTATTATTTCAGTGTAAAGTATCTTTATCAAAGTGCGCAAAATGTCCTTTGCGATTTGATTTTTTTCTTACTAATCGGGCTAGCTGCCACGCCCACTCTTACATCAAAGACAATGACGTCCATTGTTGATTTTATGCAGGGTTGAGCAAGCACTTCATATGAAACCTGGCCTGAAATAATTGAATTAATTTGTTATTTTTTAAATATAAAAAAAAAAATAAAAAATAAAAAAAATGGAAAAGAAAAAACAAATGTTATAAAATCTTTCAAAAAATTGTTTTTATGAATTTTCTAGAAAATATTAAAAATTGTTTTAAAAGTAAATTATACAACAAAAATTTTAATTTCATATTAAAGCATTCACAGATCCGAAATATCTGGCTTAAATCCTATCAGCTTTATGCATTCAATCCGAGTAATTAAAAAGTTTTTCTAAAACAATGTAGCAACACTTGTATAACTTGATAATATGGTAAATTTTGTTAATGACATTTTAAGTGTCATACAACAAAAACTTAATATTACATTACAATCTTATCATATTACACTAGCTTACACGAAAAATGAACCTTTGTAAAAAATTGTTTTTTAGGGTAATTTTGGGTCAAGAAACACGAAAATTAAAAATTTTTTTTTTTTTTATGCTCCATTTTCGAGATTCTTTCGAAAAACATGTTTTTGGGCACTTTTTCCCGCGATGATCCGTAAATTTGTAAACTAGTGTTATGAGTAAGTTCTATTTAAACTTAATATTAAAGGAAGTGAAATGGGCGCAACTATATTTTTTAATTATTCTTACATGGTATGCGTATTTATTTTTTGGAACCTTATTATTTTGTTAAAAGCTAAATTTTTTAGCTCAAAATCTGCATTATTTTAAAATAAACTAAAATGTATTTGCACACGTAAACTGCAAAAAAGCGGAGTTATTATAGCACATTTCGAATAGATTTACTTTCACAAAATTTTTCCAATTAATGTGCAATTTTTATACTTCCTTAAATTCGTTTGAATTTTAAAGGTGGTACCAAAGTACTCGTTTCTGACTGTGTGGAATAAAAATTAACAGCACATAGGACTTAAGCTAGACACGTCAACCACAACATTTTGTTCAATAAAAACAAAAATAAAAATTGCACTAAAGTAGGTATACGATCGTAGGATACTCTATCATTTTACACTATAAAAATGTATTCCTACAAACATAAACAGGAAGTAGGTGAGCAGGTATCGACATATTTTCCAACATTCTGCCTACTTAGTTCAAATGGTCTGCAAGATCTCAGACTCATCTATGGATATTTTTTAAACCAAACTTAAAGGATGCCTCATTGTTACAAACTTCTGCTTGAACTTAATGTACACTTTATTCTATGAGTAACCGGTATAACAATAACATATATGCATTACCAGAATAAATAAATCACATTTTTATGATTTGCATTGCAAAGTGTTTAGCCTCTCACTCACTTTATGTTTATGTCTAGTCAGATAAGTTCATGTGTATGCATGTTTTTTTTTTTTTATATAGTATATATTGTTGTTGTATACCATATTCTACTTCTGTGATGGTAGTTGTTAAAGCAATTGCAAACAAAGTTGCTTGTCGTTCGCATTCTGTTTAGACATTTTACTGTTGCCTACTTTTTTGCGCAGCAGAACGTGGAACAGAATTTTGTAGCCCTTCAACCGGGAGTTGTTCGACAAACTGCACAGCACGTGATCATATACACAAACACATATACATAAACAAACACACACACACTCCTTTTCACATAAAAATCCTATATGTTTGTATGTACCTACGCACGTCCCGCGTTTTGGCATTTTATTGGCAGCATTTTATTTGAAACGCGTGTGGCGCACAGCAAGCAGCTTTTGTTTGAGTTCCTTGTTTTGAAACAAACCGCAAAACGTTGATTCGGTTTGGCTTTATATTGCACTACATGCCCTACACATACAACTGGGATTTGACTGTCACGAACTCAAGTCAGCGAAAGCTAAGTATATAATAATAAATTTATACTTTGAAATGGTATTGAGTTTTTAAAGAAATAAATCAATAATTTGTAAAGCCTACTTATTTGTTGTGAGCGTGTTTAAAGAGTTGAAAAGTTTTATCCAAAACCAGCATAATACCCTCTAAACATAGGGTTAGGGCCATTGTCAATTTGGGCAATGTATGCAACAGACAATAGAAGATTCTGTCAGTTCGTCCATTTGAACAGCTAGATCTTAGAAAATTTTTTAGATTAGTTAAAACATGTGAGCCTAATAAAATGAAAAATTTATGTTTCCTTAAAATACTCTCTCATCTATTCAACCCTGCGTTAACCATTTTCCGTGAATACGCCTTGTAAATATCGTATCATTGCACAATTTCGCAAATATAATCCTAATTTAGAAAAAGCGAAATTTTTCACTAGACAATTGCTTGATTTTGCACTAAAATTGAGCATATTTCTTTTTTGGATTTCTATTTTTGTTTCCATCTTCGTAGAAAAACTTTTCGAAAATCTGTTTGCAATAAAGCTAGAAGTCACCTAATTTGGTGGCATTTTATAAACAATAGCAAATTTTTATTAGTAGGCTCCGCGTTTAGTTAGAAATTGAAGAATATGTTATAAAAAATGTTGTTCTACAGATTATAACATATTTTTTTTTTTTGCCGTTTTCACATAAAACCTTTGTTTGCTCTAATTGATGCAAGGACATCGAAAAAATTATAAAAAAAAAACATGCTCTGGTCAATCTAAGCCTTATTTTGTTTTTTTAGGAAACAATTTCTATTTTCTAAGCAGAATGATGAGTGTTGACGTTGTCGGGCATAATTGACATGAACAACCCTAACAACGAGGCATAAAGGCAAGTATGCCCAACCAACGAGGTTAAAAAGTAACCAGTGCTCTGAGATGTGGTCATCCTCAGAAATACTGGTGCTTTTACAACACTCTTTCGGGCGAAAATTTCCTACTTTTCGTTGTCGAGATTCTGGGTTGGGCTTAAATGTGTAATTTTTTGTGTAAATTGTTATTGAACCCTTTTGCCAATTGCATTTATGCCAAACAAAAAGAACACCCCTAATATGTTATTATCATAATATGATAATACAATCGCTGTAACGAAGTTCATTACAACGAACTTCTTCTCTCTAAGAATTATTGTCAAGTACACTTCTATCTATATATTTGGCAATTACAACCGGTTGTCGGTCTTGGCCATGGAAATTATCCATTGCCAGCAGTTCCTATCTTGAGCCTGCCGGCGCTAATTGGTGATCCCAAAACTACAAAGATTGAGTGGTCTTCCCATCGCAGAGGCCGGCGTCCCTGTGGTCGATGTCCTTCCAGTGACTTTCGCTCGAATACCTTTTTAGCTGGAGCGTTCTCATCCATGCGACTAGGTCAGTGTCTCCGTAAAGCTCATACAGCTCGTGGTTCATTCGAATACGGAAATCACCATCCATATTTGTCGGTCCGAAGATTCGTCGATGGATTTTTTTCTCGAAATCCCCTAATGTTGCCTTATCGGATGTTGACAATGTCCGTGCTACATAAAAAAGCACGGGTATGATAAGGGATGTACAGATGTAGAGGGTTATTTTTGTATATCGAGAGAGGGCTCTACTGAGCCCAGAGTAAAAATTTTCAAGCAGCGCGTTAAACTCACATTTTATTCTTGCTCTCTGTTTTATTTTTTCAATGAGCAAAAAATGGGACACTCTCAGAGCAGAGGAAGAGTAGAGAAGTAACCTTTGCGTTTTTTCCAAACGTTTCTGGAGACCAGCAGCAACGTATTGCGTCACGTAATTAAAGCATTTTTAAGGAAAAATTGCACTATAAGATAATAAGTTCGAAAATATAAAATTTTTTTACTAAAAAAAATGTTTATCATGGAACCTAATTCTTCAGTTGGTTTTTGAATTTTTTCCACAATCTTGTATATTATAATCCTATCATTGTAAATTTTGGAAGTCATATAATATTAATATTATAATTAAATAGAAAAGGTAATTAAAACCTGAACTTTTAAAATGTGTATATTAGATTAACGTACACTGTAAATATTGTAAATGAAAATCGTGAAATAAATTGAATTGAATTGAAAAATTTATCATGGAACTTAAGACTAATTTTAATCGTTGGACTTGTCTAACCCAATGAAGCGCATTATAACCATGCCAGCTACACGGCTCTCAATGAGTTCATCAAAACCTCATACATACGCTTACATACATATATATAGTCAGTAAATGAATAAAAACGTTGTGTGTATAGATATGTGTGTGCGAGTTTTGCTGAAAACCCATAAAACCGAAAGCTATAGCTTGGAGCATGTGCAGCTATATGCACGTTGTTGGTTTTACTTCATTTTTGAAGCCATAAAAAGCCGACTAGTCAGCATATAGACATAAAAGAGACTCATCAATCGGCTTATTTTAGAGACATAAAATAAAATTTAATAAATAATTGGCCAACTGTGAACCCACTGACACAAACACACACACACATATACATCCACACTGCCGTAAAGCAAACTAGACGATTTATTTCAATCAAGCTGCAATATTGCGCATACGCCCCATCAAGCCAAGAGGAAGATCGCATAGTCGCTTGTCAGAAATCTCAAATCATTTAAGGTAAGTAGTTGGCGCTAAGAAATGCTTCCATATATGTTTGTACGTATGTACTGGCATACTGATATGCATCTATATAGTTTGACAGTTTGACTATTTGACTTAAGTACGCCCAGTTGCCAACAGTTTGGCGGGAAATGCAAAGATGCAAGTAGCACAAGATGACGTCGCATGGTTGCAACGTACATGCCGCCATTGCAGTCGAACAAGATGAAAAACGCAAACATTTAGTTTGTCTTTTTTTTAGAAATTTCTCGCTTGCTTTCTTATCTTATTCACTCTCATCTGGTGTTTGAAGATGTATGTGTGCGCATTAAACACAGAACGTAAATACAGTGGAAAAGATGTGTGTGTGTGTGTGTTAGCCATTTTCTTTTAACAGAGGCGCAAACTGCATACAGTGTTGACAAACGTTAACGTTTCTTTTAGAAATGAGAAAAGATAACAATATCTTGCTTACTTCTAAGTGTTATAAAGTAAACTCTTCGAATGATTAATTCTTAAGCTGTAGTTCAGAAGAGACTTGGAAATATCCCAAAAAAGTAAGGGAACCTGAATTTGGTGCACTTTTGCCTATATCATTTAAAGTTTTTAAACGATTTTAGAGCATAGTAGTCTTAGCTTTTAAACTGGACAAGCTTAAAAATTTTGGATATGTTTTACTGTTGCCATCTCCTAAAAACCAAAAGAGGCACATAGCTTGGGGTTGGGCTAAGGCTCAAAATCGATAAATAACTGTTGAGGGTGGGTAACAGTCCGATATGGCAATATCAACTCTTCTTTTATAATTAATTATTGTTGCAAAGTGGAACTGCCATATCTTCTTTCAACTTTCGCGAAAATATGTATATAATTGCCGAGATGCTCTGGGTAAGGCGTAGAAAGCTGCAGGCCTGGAATTACCACAAAACTGTACGCCTACAAGCTATTTTTCTTTGTACAAACCCCTTCATTTTTCTTGCCTTTAAAATCTTCCTTTTATGCTCCTAAGAATTAATTGTGTTTCGTTTTGAACTCTGCTCATGCTCAATTTCATGCTGTCCTCTATAGGTCTACAATTTTTCCTTGCTACTTACCAACTTTACCACTGATTAATTGCCGCTTGTTAACGCCGCGGCCAACCGCGCACAGGACACCATCAAGAATATGAAATTCCGAAACATCCAAAATCAAGAGCCCTCCAGACATCCATCCCAACAACTTCCGTCCTGCAGCAGAGTCAAGTAGCTGCTTTAATTTCACATTCCACTCGTTCTTTCTGTTTACACTTGGCATTCCATTGTTGTCTGCTTAAATGTTCAGCTTTTAAGACCCAGAAGTCGCTTGGGTCAAGCCCCTTGACGCGGTTGTCAGTCAGGGCCAACGTCACTGAAACATCAAATTGAAAGTGACCCTGGAAAAACGTTGAAAATTCAACGAAATAAAACATGCGTTGAGTTTTATTTTTAATTAATTTATATACATTGTGCAAGGACTGCAAGGTCGCACGTTTGTGCAGCCCTACGGCATAATGCTTCAAAAGTTGTTAAACAAAAAATAAAAATAAAATTGAAAAAAGTGGAAAAAAATTGAGGTTAACTGCATTGCAATGGAAAAATGTGAAAAGTTATGCAGCCCAATTGAATTTTGCTGCATTTAAAAAACGCCAACTGAATTATTTAATAAATGTTCAAATAAAATAATTTTTTGGTATTTCAAAGTATTTACAACTGATGTGGGCAACAAAATATTTATAAAAACGATTTGCCCAAAAAAAAATGTCGGGTATTTCTTTGGGTAAAAAGTGTGAAAGGTTAAATAAATATAAACTTGCTTACCTTTGGCCACAAAATAGGACACAAATTGTCAAGCGTGAAAAACAAATCCTTTCTCAGTTACAAAACTCCAGACGTCCAATTGTTGTGTGAATTTATTTATTTTGTTTTTACCTTTTTCACTTTTTGCTACAGCAAATTGACAATCTACAAGAGGAAGAAAAATTACCCTAACTAGCACAAAGGCTAAAGGGTCTTATAGGCTTGTGGCAGGCGTCTCGCAAACTCATATTATATACACGAAATTCTTCTCCGTCCGTATAGTGCCTGAAAAATATTTGACTATCTGTCCGAAGTATTGATGTGATGCATTCAGGATCGTATAACATGGTTGTGATATTAAAAGTTAACATTTCATTGTTCATTAGGCTCACATACCCATCGAATGATTTCAGCTTATATATTTATTAAAGAAAGTGAAATATTGCGAGATCAAGGAGTTCATACGCACAGACGGATAATCGAAACCCAAGTCTATGCTGATTTTTTTATTATCAACTACATACTTTTTTTAAAATATTTAGGCACCCTTGAGTCAAATTTTGCTCAAAGCAAAAATTATTTACTTAATTTATTATACAGGGCCAAAAAAATAAAAAATTTCGTAATCTGGGAATGTATTTCAATGCGCAGAATCCGCTTCCGCTAAATGAACTCATACCATCCTCTAAGATAGATAAGACCAGTTGTCCGGCGATGTTATTTTTTTAAGTTTTTAGGCTCGCTGAATCCGTAGTCTTAAACACACTACATAAATATAGGGATTTTCGAGATCAGACCTCTGATGTGCTGCAGTTTACGCTGACCGCCTCAGCGGATTCAGCGACCTCACAAATCTTAGGAAAACATGCGCTGAACTCTGGATCCGAAAATCGTTTTTTTTTTTGTGTCCAAGGAAAAAAGTCATAACAAAGCTCGGCCCAAAAACAAAAAATTTTGTCCGCGATCCCTGGTTTTTTTTAAACAAAAATTATAAAATGACTAGTATTCATTATTTATTTTAATTTAAATTTGAAAAAAAAAACTTAATTTTTGACCTAAAAATAGAATATATGAAATAATAGTTACATATTAATTTTAATTTAAAAATCGTCAAATAAATCTTATTGTTCAGTTTTGTTTTTAAAAATAAAAATAATATAAAATAGCATAAAAATTATTTCGCCATTTCTTATTATTTTTTTGTAATTTTGAATATCATTTGAGTAATTTTTTTAAATATTTTTTACATCAAGTTGGGCACTAGAATGATTGGTTTATTTATATGACGTACACCTCAATACCTTTGAATTAATGCCAACTATGTCCTTTAAAGTTCAATGTTAAGGATCCCACAAAATAAAAATTTAATTTAAAATAAGCCCATAAAAATGTTTGGCACATATATAATTTAAAATCATAATTATCATAAAAAATATAATAAACTGTTTACAATCTAGATTAAATTTTTATGTTGTGGGATCTTTAATTCGATTCATTTCGATTTATTTCGATTCTTCAACTGTTAAATTCTTCTTTTGACAGAGATGAAATCGTTTCAAGATTAAAGAACTTATAGATTATATAATATAATAAAAATACTTTGAGAGCTTTTCAAAAGAATTTATTAAATCTTATAATGTACTAGGGTGGTCCGATAAGTACTTAGCCTCACCGCCCGATGGCGCTACTATCACAAGAGAAATTTACTATTGGAAGTACATTCTCGTGGAAGGCTACTACGGACTCGCAGTTTTGTTTTGTCCACGTGTGGAAGCGAATCCAAAATTTTAATTTTTATCTTGTAGGCTATGTACTTATCGGACCACCCTCGTATGTGTATATATACTATACGATAGTAAATTTCTCTTGCGATAGTAGCGCCATCAAGCGGTGAGGCTAAGTACTTATCGGACCACTCTACTAGCCTGAAGGCCTACGTTGTTCTGGCTACAAACCTTTTATAATTTAGAATTAACTTCTACTTTATTAGTATAAAAACAAATAAATAAATATTAAATATATTCGGTATAATTTTATTTTATCCCGTCTAAGCTATTTCCAGCTAACCAGACTGGATTGGCGAACAAAAAAAAAAAATTGCACTTCATAAAAATTATGTATTTTTGATTATTTACAATTATCACACACTAAATTATGTTTAATGTGTAGCGATTAAATTTTATGTTTTCAATATTGGATCATAAACTTATACGTATCGCTTGATTGCTAATAAAAAAAGTGTCAAAATAAAAGAAAAAAAAAAAGATTATTTACAATAAAAAAAATATTAAAAAAAAAGTTTGTTTTTATTTTTGTGCTATAAAAAATATTTTAATCACTATTTTTCTTTAGTTTTTAAAGTCAATATATGGTATTTATTTTAACTGCCCACAAACATCTCGTAGCTCTAGCAAAAATAAGAGTATACAAATTTATGGGCTGCTCTCACTTTTAAAAGTTTTCTTAGCTTTAACACTCAACTAAACGTAAATTGTTTAGAGTCAACATGCATACAAGTGAAAAAAAAATAAAACTTTGTGAAAATAGACTTACGGAAATACTTAAATTTCGCCTTTCACAAAAAGACCCAAAAAATTGTTCGACTATGAAAATGTTGCATACTTTTGTGCGCACGTATTTTGATGTTTCTTACCTTTTTCAGCGAAAAATCAAACAAAGAATTGGGGTAAATGTCATGACATGGGTTGTTTTGTTTTGATTTTTTGTTTTTTTATCAACTTATTTTGTTTTTCCAAGAAAAATAAAAGTAAATTAATTGCTTTAGTAATCTCTCTTAATTAGATAGCACAGCTTTATCCAAATTAAATAAACTTGAAGGCTATATGAGAAAATGCTTAGCCTCTTTCTTATGCAAAGTCAAAAACTTTTTTAATTTGCCTTGAGCATGTGCCAAGTCTGAGGCATAAATATTGTTAAGTTGGCCAGCATATGTACTTTACTGGCCAAATTTGATATGGGTAACAGCTTGAAGCTAAGGCCACTGACATATTAATTCCCCAAAGCACAATACGTGTGTGCCCCATCATGTGTAGCCCCCCAGATACAGGTCAACTGCCTAAAGTTTAATTTAAAAGTAAGCGTCCTTTTAGCAAACTCTACAAGTAGTTGTCAATAAATTTCTAGGCCACGTTTTTTAACTTTATTGACAACTTGAAATAAGTTCAATAGGTGCGTGTCTAAAGTAAATTGGCAGACTGCTCAGATTGGCAGCACTGTAAAGTACGTAAGTCTGTAAATTGAAAAGTGACAAGCAATTTAAATGGCAAAACGTTTTTTTAATCGAAAAAGACAAATACTTTGATTTGACATAGAAATGCAAATATTTTGTTTACAAAAGTTCAAAAATATGTTTTTACTGAATGCAAGCGTAGAACTTTTTTTTGAAGTCACATAAAAAAAAAATACAATTGTCTACAGCAATAAAGTTTTGTATGTAGACTCTTGTGGGCCTAATGAACAATGAAGTGTGAACTTTTTATCAAGCAACACTCATACCCCTAGCCCTATGAACTATTTCTCCTAATAACGCCTACAATAATTTTGTGGAAAAAGTACGCTCAGGGAAAGATAGGGAGGCATAGTATTGAAAAACGCGTGGTCATTAAAATTTTATTTTTTAATTAATTAAGGTATGAGAAACATTTTTGAAGAGTATCGAGAGTATATGAAGAGTATATTCTCTGGATTAGGCACCAAACTTTAAAAACTGTTTTTTTTTTTGGAAGATACTGATCTGATATTTTAAGTACCTTGACGGTTCATACTTCTAAAAAGGCTTGGAAATAAAATCGATGAAGAGGCTGCCTCCATACTTACCTAAGAGAGATCTTAGAGGCACTATATTTAGTAGTTTCTAATGGCATCATAAAAGCTTAAAATTGAACTACAGTAGGAATGATAATTGTTTTTGAAAGAAATTGTTTTAATAGTTTTGATACGACATTAACATTTTAATTTAAAGCACTTTAGTTTAAAGTATCTCAATCAACTTAACAAACACACGCAGCCATTAGAAATGATTGATGGACATGTCAATTTTAAGTCCCTGACACAAACACAATTGCAATGCCAGATTGATGTGCAGATTGGTGTGAATTTGAAAGAGTTATTCAACACTTTGCATTTATTGGCAGCACTCAAAATGGCGTAGTGAAAAATACAATTGCATAATTAGCAGCCAAATGAATGAAGTGCTGTGTGGAAAATTTAATTCAGATGCAGAAACAGCTGCAATCAAACTCATTTACATACGGGTGTACTCATTTGGGCACACACAAACAAATCAGGGTTTCAAGCCGACATTTATAATATTAGGGGTACTCGCGGTTATTTGATATATCGAAAAGATGGGTTTTAGTTCTATGAAATTATTTTTTATTGTATGCAATATTTCTTAGACACATTTTTAAAGAGAACCCTATAGAAGGTGTTCATTTAGTTAATGAATAAAAACCTTTTAATTCTTTAGGATTAAAAATAATAGTTCACTGAAAGTACATTGCTATACTACCAAAAATAATTAGTTTGCAAGAAACCAGTTGATTTACAAGGAGTTTGTTAACTGAATTCTATGAGCTTGTTGCAATAAGTTTATAAATCACAATTTTTATATTAAGTACAAAGTTTAAATCTTAAAGATCCCATTTAATCCCAGCTTAAAGTTCCTTTAGATTATTTTCATGTTAAATACAGAGATGTACATAACTTTTATTTAGTCTATTTGAGTGGTGGGCAAAACTCATACAAACAAACATATCTTTGTGTAAGTAAGCAGCGCAGTAAGCAAAAGTGCACGAGAGAGAAAGATCCGAAATCAAGCAAAAACGAGAGAGAGATTGTACCGTGCATGAGCCGACTGCTCTGCGGCAGATTTTGATGCAATAGCCTCGCAAGTTATTTAAAATGCGAGACTGCCCACCACTGGTCTATTTTGATTATTTTGCTCTAAGTTTATCTATTCCTTTTTTTTAAAACCCACAAATAAAGAATAGTTCAAATGAAAAAAAATTTGATTAGAAAATCGCTAAGAAGAAAATATGATAAGTTAGAAAAAAAAATATGATTTCCTTAGAAGAAAATATAGATGTTAAAAATTTTTTGTTCATTAAATTAATATAGGATTGTTGAAAATTAAAAACATACATTTTTTTTTTTATTTACTTCAAAAATCATTATTATTTGTTTATTTATCAATTACAAATTGCGTCAAAATCAAAATTTTTGTCGTGCCTATATAAACCATTGAATACCTTAAACACATTGAAATATATTAAAATTTAATTTGAAAAAAGTTGGCAGCCCTGTAGTTTATTTGGTTTGGCTGCTACAAATTTCGTATCTTTGGGCTTAGTTGGCGTTCTAAGATACTCCAATTTTCGATAAGCTGTATATGGTACGAATTGACATCGATAATGATTTTGACATTTTATTTACAAATTTATTTCAAAAATAATTTTGATTGAGTTGTGACAGCCTATAATGGATCGTGTATTACCAACATCCGATTGGCGTTACAATGTCACTGAAAACATAAAACTCTTTTCCTTTTCAATTATTTCTTAACTATTGAAAACATGTCAGTACTTAATCGAATTTCAACGAAATCTGTCAATCCGTTCCTAAGATATCTTTGAAAAGTTCCATTCTGTGCAAAATTTTCAGAAAATGCATTTTCTTCATACATTTTTTTTGCCTATTTTTTTTCGTTGTTTTAAAATTTAGGCAAATCCAACAGATTAAAGATCTTAAAAATCGATTTAGATGTTCTTGAGTTATACATGGAATTTTTTTTCGTTGTTTTAAAATTTAGGCAAATCCAACAGATTAAAGATCTTAAAAATCGATTTAGATGTTCTTGAGTTATACATGGAATTTGTTTTAAATATATCACGATTGCCTAAGGACCTTTAATTTTTTTTTTAAATCAAATTGGAAACGCGTTAGGCAATAATGAAATACATTATATCAAGTTACTGCAATTCAGACTCAGTTACTGTTTCACAATTTTGCTCATTTAAGCTCGTTGAACAGCTCCGGTTCAATTGTGGTTCCCTGAACCACATACTTATGCATACAGTACACCCACACTTGCAGACACCTAATATGTGTAAACAGGAGCTCCGTGCGACGTTGTGACGTTGAAGTTGATTGCAAACAAGAAGGATGCGTGTCTGTTGCCAATTCGATTTGAACTGATTTGGTACGCCTACAATTTGTGTTTAATTTCACTATGAACTCAACCAGATTTTCACACAGAGCTATTTGTTGGTATTATTGTAAAATCTGTCAAAGTGTAATGTACATTTGTAGGGCAAAGTGTGTTTGCGTAATTAGAGCTACCATTTTGAAAAGTAATTATGCCACGGGAGCAACAAATTTAAGCAATTACTTATATTATATACAGTTTTATAATATGTATATACATACATATATTTATTAATAATGCAGATTTTTTTAAAAATTGAGCTTAGTATGGAAGCTTTGAAATGTAAGGTAAAATTCATTAATTATAGTAATTTGAAAACCAATAGGGGCTCCCGTTTAGAGTCAGTGTAAAAAATGTTTTAATACAAGTCTGCAAGCGTCTTAAAACCGATTTTTAATGACTAAAGCTTTTTTCTCACACAATCTGTATACCTTGGATACCCTGCATTTTTACAAAAAAAAAAAAAAATATTTGCAACAAATTTTTGTACGAAATCATGAAAATGGCGCACGGAGTTTTGGAAACAATTTTGAGAAAAAGTCAACGTTTCAGATGTGAGCTGCACACTAAATTTTCATGCCTGAATGATTGGCGACCAACGCACAGCCTAAAGAGTGTAACTTTTTATAATTTTTGATAACTCGGCCCCAGTTATCAAGTTGGTTTCCGTTTGTATTTGTATTTGTATTTGTATTTCCATTGGTATTTCTTAAGCATGTGGTTTGCACCTCCAAATCCGTCGTGCATGCTGCCGAAGCAAGTGGATTAGCCGCAGGAACACGGGTACCACTTGGAGATTGAATATTCCTCGGGTTTACTCTCATGTTTATAAAGCAATATGTGAAGGAGCAGGGTTCTGACAGTGAGTTATAAGCTCAAAGTCAGTCCTGACAAATCTGCTCGCAGTGACAGTTCACTTTTAAATAGGCCGCCCCTAATCTGGAGAACAGACGCCTTTGGCAGCCGCTCATTCTGAGTGCAAACGCTACGTTGTGGATCGCTCTTCGCTTCACTGCTCCTCGTAGACCTTAGAGTCATTGCAGCTACTGAGCCCCCTCACCACGTCAAGGTGACGATCCCCGAGAGGGCCTATGCTCCGGTGGGAGTAACAGGACATAAGAAGAAGTTATTAAGTTAAAGCTACCTAAAAATAAAATAAAGACAGATATTTTTGCAGTTTGTAGAGGAGTGGTCTAAAATTGATATTGTACGGAGCCCCCTCGCTATTTAGAAAATTCAGTCCAATATATGGAGCAAATAATTTAAAAAGGTCGATAAGTCAGTTAAATTTGTGAAGCAAAGCTCTTTGGTATCTGAGTTTTTTTTTTCTGGCTTAAGGCCCCTACGCAGACACGAAAACAGCCACGTACGTAGCAAAAAGACAGACTTATTTTGGTCACGAAAGGAACAGTGTGTCTCTAGTAACAAAATGTGCATTTTATCGGAATTATTATCGATAATCAGCTGCTTTTTGTTTACAAATAGCTAATTTTTAAAAGGCGCGAAATAAAACATAAAAACATGAATCGTGTGTGTAAACAATGCAATAATAATGACATGCATTGCAATTGAATTGTTGGATGAAGAAAAAAAGCGACGAGAGGGGGCAATACACAGGAAAAGGCGGAATTTTTGGGTGAACCGATATTTAATGCGCAGAGCTGAGTGTGTTTAACGCACATTAATGTTACAAATGAATTATTTTATTATTATAGCTATTTTCTCATCCCTTCCCAACGATCCGCAACGATTTTGCGTCCAAAATAAATAGGTGCGTATAAGTTTTGTCTATGGCGCCAAAACCGAACAGCTGTTTTTGCTGAGGGCGCCATCTATGGTTTGCTACTGGCTACGAGCAACACTGGTCTAAATACCACCTGCAAGAACAGTTTGTGACCAAACGTTTGTGGGCGTTTTTTTTATATGAAGTTTTGTTTATTTTTCGTATCTGCATTGGGGACTTTAACTAGAAATTAAAGCACAAGAATACAAGAATACTGCGCTGCAATACTTGGATTGCTTATATGAGTCCCAAATTGGTAGCCTAATGAATAAAGTTATAATTACATTGCTTCGCCCATGGTTGTAGGCAATTGATATGTTAAATAAAAATTTCTTCTCAATTCATTAAACAGTTCTAGAAAACATCAAAGCATGCCCGCATATACGCCTTTTTTTTATTTGACAACAGTTAAGTTACTACAATCCAAACCTACTCATCATCTTAAAACTAAAATAAAATGATGGTATTTATTTCGTACGTAATTATTAAATTCCAAACTTTTTATTTTAATAAACTACACATATATTTTTTGTGTCGCATTTTTTCGTTGCAAATAATTTTTGTATCATCGATTCAAACCAAAGTCCCCTCAAAACGTTCATACCAAACTGGCGAATCGAAACGAACTAAAGTATTTATTTTAACTTCTTAAATCCAAATCTAGATAATAGCAAGCATGAAAGTATAAAGCTGATAGGAGAACGTCAAAATCTAAAGCGTTAAATTGTGGTTAGACTGGACTTAAAATAAAAATTATTAAGTATACGCACCGCCATAAAGGTCTGCATAGAAACTGTTGTAAATTTATAAGCACGCAAAACTTGAGGTTCACTGGAACGCGTTAGAAAAAAAAACAGCATCTTTCGATAGGCCAAATTGCCATCATACCAGTTACTATAGAAAGCTGCCGGCATTAGTTTATCGCTCTGAAATAATATAAAGATACAAATACAGGTAGAAAAAGATAAACAAATAAATTAGAGATAAGACGCACCGCTGTGGTAAACTCGCTGCCATTAAAACAAATGAACAGTGTAAAGACCAGAAATGAGAGCAGTCCCACGGAGTATTTAAAGGCTGATGCCAGGTTTATCATGACCATAGAGAAGGCCATCAAGCAAATAGCAATAGTTGAAGTACAAAAGTTGACCAAAAAGGTTAGATTGAAAACGCTATTGATACGATGCACAATTCGCAGCAGTCGGCTATGGTAGGCAATCAATGTCTTCAGCTGAGAGCTGGCAGACGGATGGCTGGCATCCAGTACGCCAAACGCATTGGCCAAGGCATCAAAATGCAGCTGCATTTGGGTGATGAAAAAGCAAAGCAAAAATTCTCCGGCCATGATGAAGGCGACGCCAACCAATGAAGAGATTGCCTGGCAAAAATAGCAGAGTACAAAGCTCCAGGACGAGTCCTGCGCCACCAGTGGCTGCCATGGATACCAGGTGTTGCTTTGATACTTGTACTTTACCTGCTCCGTTTCGACTAGCAGCTCATAGATCAGCTCCACAATGGGCAGTGAATTATAAAAGACATAGGCGGACATGAAGAAGATGGCGGTGTACTTCATAAGTCTGCTAGACTTTTTATAATAATGCGTAATGCGATAGAGACGCGCACTTGCCCCATAAGCTGGCTCTGGGTATAGCTCCTGAAGCTCGGTTAACAAGGACTCAATATCTTTGCGATGATGCAGCAGCATCCACATATTGAACGCACCCACTAAAGTCAGACCCATAATGCTAATTGTCTCCGAGATTAGTGCAATGTTGGCCGAGAGCTGTGACTGCTTTGGCTGCGTCAGGCATAGGTAGATGATCATACCAAAGTTCTGATAAACCAGATTAATTGCACCAAAAAGAAAACACAAGCGCATGGACTTCGAATAATAAATGGGTGATGAGCCTCTGCCGATCCAATCGTAAAGCCGCATCATGGCCAATCGACAGCCAATATCTGGATAATGCATAAACTGGTGTAACTGCATGACTTGAACAAAATACTTGGACTCTGGATGGCATTGGTGAATGCCACGACTTTTATAGAGCTTGCGAATTGTAATCGATTGGACAGACATCAAACGAATTTGCTAATCAAAGCGCTCATTATGCAATTTAGTTATTTCGAATTAAGCTATTATATTTATATGGTATATGGTATGAGACCATAATAATGGGATCCTTAGCATATGTGGTACTTACCAAGTGTTAAAGGTCATTGCTGTACTTCGCTTTACTTGGAGACTGGGAATAATTTATCATTTGCGTTTAAAGACTTTGTTAGATGAGCTCGCTAATGGTTGGGAATGTGTGGATGTTTTTTAATGTACAGATTCTTCAGAAGGTTTTTATTGGTAAAGCACTTAGGTAACCCTGTAAATGTTGGTAGAAGTTTTAATTGGGCGCGTTCCATGATATCGATGTTGCTATTCCCTGAGTTGCTATTCCCTATGAGTGGAGTGGAGGTGGTGCATCGACGTGTGTTCTAAGCAGATCTTGGTTATTCCAAGAGCTGGGATAACCAATCATGATAATTATACTCTATATATATATGCCTGCAGATCATTTTTATTTCTACAGCCACGCATCCTTACATCAACCACCCTTAAGGACCTTGTGCCACTGAATCCGAATCGGAAGTGTATTGACTTGAAGCAAGCTCAAGTCTGGGGTTTGTATTGTTTTATATGTTTGGCAGCTCAGATATAAAATCAGAACTGGTGTTCGCTGCAATAGATACTTGAACCTATTAAGCTACGGAGAGGTGAATTAAAAATAAGACCAAAGAGGCTATATGTGACGCATTTGAATACTTTATTCTTACTGAATTCTTATAGTTACAAAATGAGTTTATATACAAAATTACTTGACTAAAATATATTGATTAGACTTCTCTTAATTGAATATGCAACCATTATAATGATAAAGTTATTGATTTAGGTAGCAGGTCATATCACTGTTTGTTAACAGCTGATAAGTGGCAGGTCATCTCGGTGTTTGTTGACCGTTGAATGTGCATGCAGCTAAGCAGGTTTGTGCGTGCAGCTGTTACAGTTTATGACCGCTCAGTGTGGGAAAAACCACGATATGCTGAGCGGAAAATAGTACAGCTGATTAATACTTATCGTAAAAAGCTAGCGCGCTCTCTAAGCAAGAGCCGAAGTCATGCACAAGCAACTTCGTGTCTGTTAACGTGTGAACCATGAGATAGGGCCGTGCCGACCACTGCTTTATACTCTACGTAAAATAATCGTGAAATATAAATATTTGATTGGAACCCTAAAAATAGGCAAGCATATAGAAAGTTTAGAAGGAGTTAGTTGTAAGGTGTTAGTTATTAATTTCCATGGGTTTTTTGTTAATTTTTTGCCCGCTAAAATATTTTTTAAATTTTTTGTTTTATCACAACTTCTTAAAAATACGAATAATATCTAAGTAGAAAATGCTAGTAGCCGGATCTCTTTATTTTATGTATGTATATTAAATTTCACAATAAATAAATAAATAATATAGAAGGAGTTAGTTTATTTTAATATTTATTTTTCATGCATATACAATAAATGATATTGAAAAAGTAATGCCCTATTCAGGCTTTGTCTCATCTAAGAAAAATGTTTCGGATCGCTGACTTAAAAGCTCTTCCTTAGCATCAAATATTTCGGTAGTGTCATTGCCTGGTTTCTTAGTATTGTTAACAAACTTATTAGATTTGTTCTTCTTCTTATTTCCATTATTGTTCAATTGAGCTGCACGACCTTTCTTGGCTGCCTTAATGGCCTTCTGATGCTGGTTGTAGCACCGAGGTGGCAATTGGCCCATGTTCAAGAACATGCCAATTGGTACGGGCATGTCGCGCACATAAGTTGAAGCATGTGCATCAGATATATAGCCAATAGCATCGTGAGGCAACTCAGCTGACCAGCTGCTGTTGCTGGAAGCGGCACGACCGGCTGACGCTTGTAATTTCTTGGTGGCGTTCACTTGGTTTGACATAATGGGAGCGCCTATATTCATAGCATTAGCTAACTTCTTGGGCTTCTGGAAGTGCAAAAGTGACTCATTTAGATTGTTAAGTGAGCCATCTACCAAAACTTTACGATCCTTAAAGAAGCCAAGTAACTGATTCCATAGCTGTTGCTTGGACAAGACCTTGGGATTGCCAACTATGATAAGACCGTATTTGGCACGCGTTATGGCAACATTGAGGCGACGCGGATCCTTCAGAAAACCAATACTGTGTTGATCATTAGAGCGAACGCAAGACATGATTATGATATCCTTTTCACGTCCTTGAAATGCATCCACATTGGCTATCTCAATTTCCTGATACAAGCGTGAGTGTAAGCTGCCCTGGTACAGCATATGTTGCACCAAATAGGAGCGCTGTCCCTCATAAGGTGTGATAATGCCTATTTGTTCCGGCTTGACGCCTGCCTTAAGAAAACGCGTTGCAATCTTTTCCACATTGGTTGCTTCCATGCGATTAAGATATGATGTGCCCGATCCGGCAATTTCTTCCTGCCCCTGCGTAACCAAAAAGAACATGGGACGATCTGGCTGTGGCCAGGGAAAGTCTATCTTTAGACGGCGATCTTCAGCGCAGACAGCATTTTGCAGTGAACCCTCATAGAAAAAGTTGGATGGAAACTGCGACAGCTCGGGATGCATACGATACTGTACCTCCAAGCGAAATGGACGTACGCCCAACAAAATCAAACGTTCAAATAAGCTCTGGGTGAGTCCAGCACTTGCGGCCTTCTTGCACATGACCACTGGGCCCAGCTGACAATGATCGCCCACCAATATAAGCTGCTCTGCGCCCAGCACCACAGGCACCATACACTCCGGTTCTGTGGACTGTACAGCTTCATCAATTAGTATGGAGGAAAACTTGATACGCGACAAGCGTTTATCGCCAGCGCCTATGCAAGTGCAGCAAATAACATCCGCGGCATCCAGCACCTGATTCTCACAGCCATGCTTAAGTGCCCAATAACGTCGCTCATCCGCCGCGCTAAGTTCTCCAGTTTCATCCTTCAGCTGCTGCAGCTTCATTAGCTCTGTGTTCGACTCCATATTGCGTACCTGGTTGTGTAAGGCCAGGAAACTCACTGCACTCTCAATGTCCTCACGGCTTTTGGCACACACACGGACTACCTTCAAATTAGTGCGATGTATTTTCTCGGTCAATTGATCTACGGCCGTGTTACTGGGCGCACAGACCAAAATCGGGCCGCCACGATGCTTGACCAGTTGATAGATAATTGTTGCCGAGGTGACAGTCTTACCCGTGCCTGGTGGCCCTTGTATCAAGCTTAAAGGATGCTGTAGCGCTTGCTTAACTGCAGAAATCTGCGAACGATTAAGTTCCGGCAAATTTGGTGCACTATATGTTTTGGGTCGTTGTCCCTGCAATAAACTCTTATCGCTGTTGTCAGAACGTTCAGCACCCAGCAATTGGGTGTACAAATATATGGAAAATAAATGGCGACTCTTGGCAAATTTGTGTAGAGCTGCAATCTTACGATCAAAGGATGTGCTTTTCCATAAGAAGTCCACAGAAAAGTTGCCAGTGCCGTTAAAGGTAGGCGCATTTTTTAAACGTTTCATCTCGATCCCCACATCGTCGCCATAATTATCAGGCAATTTAATGACATGTCCAATTTCATGACAAGGATTAGACATTTCGTCCACATAACGCAAGCGCAGCTCATCGCCATGCATAAGCTTCATATCTGAATCGGTTTTGGCCAAGGTAAAGTAGGCAATAGTTTTCTTATTTAGACCAACATCCCAGCGAATTTTAATGCTATCCTGTGTGGCCGATTCCTTGAGTTTCTTATCATACTCCGCTTCCAAGCGTACTAGCGGCACGAATGTATTCTCGTATTGAAAACCATTTTCATAGCGCTGCAGCACTGGTGATGGCATGATGTCAGTGCAAGGCTTTTCCAAATCTTGAAAAGTGGCCTCAGTGTTCTCCTTCCATAGCTCTTCCAGCTTGTTTATTTGTGCAGCTGAAAGTTGACGTGCATGCAGCTGATCCTTCTCGCTGGGCTGCTTGACCAGCCAGGACAAAAAGCAACGTTCCGATAGAAGTGGCTTCCACTCACCCGGATTCCAGTTCATGTCTTTCAATGAGTTTTGAGCAGCGCAAGGATGGCGGCAAAGGATCACCACCACTGCATCAGCCTTGGCTGGCATAAAGCCCAAAACAAAGACATTACGCACACCGCATGAATAACACTCCAATATGGTTTCGCCCAAAGGACCATCGGCGTGTAGCGTAACCTCACGATGCTTGGCACGCACCAAATGATTTACAATATGCGAGCCCGTGGTGAGACCACGTCCATTACAAAACCATTTGTTGCAAATGTTGCACAAAACAACCGTAGCTGGATCGTGCAAGCCGCAATACTTGCAGGCATGTGCCGGCAATACTTTTGCAGCGGAAGCGGCTGCCTCCTCATCTTTGAAGTGCAACTCGTTCAGATCACTGGTTATGGAGGCCATGCGTTGATCAAACCCATGGTGGCTTGCCTGCAAAAGCTTTGCTAATGAGTATCAAAGCTTTGTTGTTTAATAGGCGCTTACCTGATTGCCCTTCTGTAACTGGGATGGCATTGTGACCTCAAGATAATTGTGTGGAGATGGCTGCGAGTGTGCGCCACGCAGCAAATCCATAGTAACATCAATTTCCAAGAATGAAAACGGCGAACTTGGCGGATCCATGTTCACAATTCCCTGTTTTCTTTTTTTTTTTTTTTTTGTATCGGAAAAATTGAAATGCGACTGCAAAAATTCTGATTAAGTTGTTCCAGGTAAATGTAATTTGTAAACTGTATTTTATTTAAAGTTGTACAAACTCTACTGTCGACTTTTTCGTAGCCTACTAGTTATGTGATTTATATTTGGTTTCTGCTTCCAAGTGATTTTGACTTATGGAAACAAAGTTGGCGAAAAAATTCCCAATTATCCCTGTTGGGCACCTTTTCATGCAAATTTTTTTTTGACGAGGGCAGAAAAAAAGCTCTCCTAGCATGTTATTTTTGATGTGCGGAAACAAGAATCATTGCGCGTGAAAGCAGGACTGTACGGTGGATGGTCTTTGAATTCGATGATTTGGATAATCACAAAAATTATTTGTTGGAGTCGATGTGAGTGAGCTCATAGCTTCGTGATGGAGAATGCGTCGTCTTCGGCTTTTTGATTACCTTACTTCAGTGAACAGTTCTTCGAAACATATGGCTGTATACCTTTCAGAATTGATCGTCCTACGTTGCACAAGTAATAAGTGGCTACATGATCGACTACTCCTACGAAACAGAAAACAACTTTTATTGTGTTTGGTGCGTCTTGACGATTGTTGTTTAGTTTCAGGCTCATAGGCTTAAATTGAATATTTATCACTTCTGAACGTCTTTTGAAACAGCACGGTTGAATTTCTTGAACTTTTTTTTTGCACCAAACGAAGAGTCTTCTTTTGAGCGAACGTCAATTTATTCGGTATCCAAGGCGAACAAATCTTCTTGACGCCCAAACAAAATCTTTTAATTTTTCTATAAGCAACCAAATTGTACAAACAGTCGTATCATCTTGTTTTACCATTTCGTCCAAGGCATCTATATTTTCTGCGATTACGTCCTATTTTTGACGATATTCACGAAATACAGCGATAATAATCGTCCTCGACTGAATTCTACAAACCAGCAATTTGTGTTGTATTGTTTCTTGGTCTTGGCCTAGGTGGAGCATAGGGCGGAATTCCGTTTCTTGAGTTGTTTTGTTTAGTAGACCTACTGACTCGGTCCATATGCGCCGCCGTTGACTTCTGCTAAATAAGTGCAATGGTCTTCCTGTACAGTTCGTTCATCCACCATACCTCCCAATCGTGGTCGGGACACGAATCTTCAGTATGGTTGCTGGGGTTGGCAGAGTCACCACGTGCAGGTGGGATCAGGAATTTTGAGAAGGAGAGGCTAGGAGATGATGTCTACGACAACTTCTAATATTCGCATCACTTCTCCTTGTGTGACCACCAGCAATTTACAGTGCTTTAAAAGAAACTTGAACACTGAAAATCGAATGAAGCACTTTTGTCGGGATAGTCGACATCGAAAGTCGCTATAAATCGTGGCAAAATCTTCAAGCCACAAAATGTTAAACTATTCAATGAACTTCCGTACATGGTTCCATAGCATCTACAGTTCTTACCCGATTTTGAAGATTTTAGACTCGAAATGTTCGTAAAAGAAGTCTTTTTCAGCTTAAAGCTCAAAATAATTTTCAAAAATTTTTTCTCGTTAATAAAAAGCACACCGAAAATTTGTAATTTTGAAAAATGGTCGAATATTACTTTTTTCGAGTTTGGTTGCCTGTAACTTCGATAATTTTTACTTAATCTGTACATATTATAGGAAAGAGCACATCAATTCCTTTCGATCTAATCGTCTTTCATGTCGATACAAAATGTTCACGATATATTGAGGAAGAACTGAAAAAAGTGAACAAATTCTATATATTATTTCAAATGAATATTTGGGCTGTTGTCAACCAGTGCTAAAACTGGTGCAAAGCTTTTAGGACTTTTTTTTGTTGACACCCAAATGACTAAAAATTACAAACACTGCATTTAAGTTGTGGCAACTCTACCAAAATGGCGCCGCATTCGTACGTAATATGTTAAAAGCTTACTTGGAATTCAAAGCAAACCTTGTTAATTTTGTGCATAAATGCGCTTAATTGGCTAAATTATGTGCAGGCAGCAAAGCCAAAAATGTAAAATATACAGCAAAAAGTGCAGGACCACAAAACGCTATGACTTTATATGAAAAAAAATGCATAAACTAGTCAGGACAACGCCCGACATTGGGATGCCCTTAACAAGTTTTTCTTAAAAAAAAAATTAATTAAATATTTTTTGTGAAAATATCAACCGTTCGTTCTTTATAGGACTCACATGAGTCTATGAGCATATAAAATTTATGTATATACGTCTAAATTTATTCCCGTCGTGGTCTACAATTTATTAAATTTTTCCTATATCTAAAAAAAAAATATCTATCTCTTGAATTTGTTTTTATCTAAAGGCCTATACGCAGTACGAAATATTTCGCACGGAGTGACAAAACTTCATATAAAAAAAAATATCCCGAATGGGATATCCCAAAGCAAAAATATTGATAGCATATTAATTTTTTTTGTTTTGTGAAATTTATCGTCTCTTGATTTTATGGTCTCTGAGAACTAGTTATACATAGGGACACATGGAAAATGCTGAATATTTATAATAAGAAACCGGGTGACCAGATAGCAAAGACAATTTTTCTAATTGCTATGCTTTAGAAGCTGTCAAATTTTAAAAATGACAACGAACCATGAATAATTTTTAGCGTGACGACCTTAAGTCACCATCCAGACTTGACTGCTGGAAAAAGAAGAAAACAAATCGTCGTAGCGGCCAGTATAAAGAAGACCCAGAAATGTAGATTCAGAGAGTCTTATTTCGCGGTTGGAATTGTGCCTGCATCCGTATAAGTTAATGCTGACGCAAGAATGAGTTGCTTGGACTGATTGCTCAACGATACGGATTTTGGCTATTTCTAAAATGTCAAAAAGTTGATATTTTTGATATAACCCATCATTGTTGCTTTACGAGGGAGGCTTTTGAAATAAAAACTTTTTTTTTTGGCAATTAAGCGTTTATTTTTCAATATAGTAACCTTTTAGCTAGATACACTCAGTCCATTTTTTTGTAATTTAGTAATTCCTTGCAAATTAAAGCTGTTCCCAAGGCCCTCAAAATAGGCATTTCTTCATTTATGAGCTTTTCACTCGATTTAAATCGCTTACCGCCAAGTCACTTTTTCAGTTATGGAAACATAATATAGTAGCTAAGTTGAGATCTGGAAAACATTGCGCTTGGGACAATAACTCACAGTCTAATTCAGGAATTTTGGCAAGTTTCAGCTATCCATCGCTCAGATAGCTTTTACATGACCAAAAACTTGTATAATTGTGATGCATACGTTCAGTTAAGATTCCACTTGAATGGATGTATTTTATGAACGATTCCCGGGAAGATGATCTCAGAACTCAGTATACCACATAGTAATATTGAAATTGGTGGTGCAGAGTTGCGATAGTAATTATCAAGCCTTCGTTCCGAAGATTCTAGTTTTGCTCAAAATATAGTATCCCTTTTTCCATTCTCGCTAATATTCTCAAGGTTGTCTACTTTTAATGGCTATCTCATACTCAATTACGAAAGTCTTAAAAAAGTCCATTAACAGATGGCACTCGAAGGGAGCACTTAAAGTTATTATGCGGCAAATTTAAATAGTCCAATGACTGTCAAACTGCGCTCGTATTTAAATTTCAATTCCTATCGTTTGTATTTGGTCACCCTGTAAAAACAACTTTTAGTTCGCAGCGCCATCACATACGTTGGAAAAATCTATAATACCCGCGACCCCATGGCTACAGGGTATAAAAAAAATAAAATAGGCCCCTATGAGCGGCAAAATGGTGCAAAGCCAGCAAACTGCAAAACGTTGCAAATTTAATTGCATGCTGGCTTGTGTGGTAAGTGCAATGATGGAGCTATACCATATTGGGGGAAAAGCTTCGTCAAGCGCTCAAGTTAATGCATTTAATTTAAAACAAAATACCCCACAAAAACTGCTAGGTAATTATTTCAGCAATTGTGTAAATTAGTGGCCCCAGTCATTGCGGGCAAATTCGCATAGTATACTTTTGTGCGCTGGCTGAGGGTAATTACAAAGTAAAAAGCCAATTTTCAGCCTGGAAATATCTTCGAAATTAGGATTATCGCCACTAAAAGTGAATACAATATTCGAAATGAGTTTGATAAATGAAATTAGGCCCGCTTGACACATACGTATAAAAGTATGTCTTATGGTTTGTTAGGGAATAGAAAGTAAAGAAAACTGTTTAGAGTCTAATAGAACTGGATTTGGCTAGTAGTGTCAAATGGAAGCATGTGTCGACCGGGGGTGCTGGAAACTTCTAAAGATTCGAATAAAAAAGAGTGCTTTGAAAAAAAAGAGTGCGCTAAGGACCGCCCTTAAGTATAATCATTGCACAAATCTATACTGGTCTTGACCTTACGGAGCATCCAGCTCCTATTTAAGTTTTTTCTAAAATCTTTTCTCCTGGAAAGTTGAAACTTAATGCGAAGAATAAAAATAAACTTATGCTGAAAAACGCGTAATAACTTGATGAAAATTTTGGATTTTTTAATTTTATATTTTTAAAGCCAAGGCATATAAAGAATCCCAAACATTGTACTTTATTAGCTTTAAAATATATTTAAATAAGTTTTTTTTTTAATTGAAAATTTTGCCATTAATAATTTTAAATAATGATATAAACCAGTTTTGATTACGACAAATTGATTGATTATGACAAACAGTAATAATAGTAATAATATTTATTTAATATAATTATGCACTATAAATAAAGTTGCTATATATAGTAATGAAATTATATAACATAAAAATATTAGCCGATTCGATGGGTGCAGCAGCAAGTGCTCATTGAATTCACATTAAGTTTAATATGCTAGATTTAATTTGATAAAATAAAATAAAATAAAATAAAATAAAATAAAATAAAATAAAATAAAATAAAATAAAATAAAATAAAATAAAATAAAATAAAATAAAATAAAATAAAATAAAATAAAATAAAATAAAATAAAAAATTATAACTAAAATATCATCCCATTGTTATCAAAATTTATTTCCATTATGGTTTAAGATTTTTCACATTTACATTCATAATTATCGTTATAATTAAATAAATATTGCTTTTTGAGACTTGCATAAAGTAAATACAGACCAGTTGTATTAAGTATACGCCACATGTGTTTTTGCATAAATACAAAACAATTGCATAAAAAGTTGATACAAACAACAAAACGACAACAACAAAATACACAACAAATACCCGGCCAAACAATGAATTTTTAATTAAGTCTGAGCTTCTTTTGTGATGATGCAGCCAAATGAAAATACAACTGATTATGCGAGGGTTGATTGAAAAGTAATAAGTTTATTTTTTTTTTTTTTTAATAATTTACTAAAATATGAAATCTGTCAAATTTTTAGGCTCGTGTATCATCCTATAAAATAAATAGCAAAAACAAAAAAATATATTATTTTATTCGTATCAAAATGTTATGCTGAATTTTAGAGTTCAGAAACAAACATTTCAACAATGACTTCCTCAGGAAGGAGTCGGCGAAATTCATGGAATAGTCTTGGACGCCAGAAGAGTAAAAATGGACGTGACTGCTGATTGTACAACCCATATTCATATATTCCTGAACACCAAAAAAAAACTCTCACTGGTGTCTTCCGGTTGGATGCCACCATTACTTGCCGTAGAAGAAAATCTTAATCGTTCAATTATTTCGAAGTGACGTTTTCTGGTGATGATACAATTCTGAGACGGCCCTCGAATAGGGCCAACTATAAAGCGTATGCTTATTTTGACGAGCTTGAAAAATCATATATTTTGGAAGGAATACAAAAATTTTGTTCTGCCCAATGATGGCTCCAGCTGCATCCTGGATTGGCGACAATAAAAAATATGATAAATGCAATATATAAAAATACATGAATTTTTGAATTTTTGCAATAAATAAATAATTAAAAAAAAAAAAATAGAAAATTTGGGGACAACTGTATTAAGTTCAAAAAGTAGGTTATGCAGATTCGTTAAATAAGTTTTTTACGTAAAAAGTAGCCATTATTTTACCATGCCCATTACTTATAAGCCTGCCCTCGCACACACGCGTAGGAACTCTTTTAAGTGTGTATATGTGTGTGTGCCTGACTTGCTTTACGCTAAAATATTATACAGTTGTATTTGTTTTCACTTTTTACATCTTTGTATTCTATTTATGTACATATGTATTTACTTTTATATTTTTACTTATATGTGCATATATGTATGTATGTATGTTTGTTTCTTTTTTATGTCGGAGTGGATGCACAAATACAAAAACCTCTGTCTGCATTTTATGGTGTACCTATATATATATATGTTTGTTTGGCTTGGTCTATGTGAATCATAAATACATTTATATAATTACCAGCAAGGGTATGTACGTGTATGTAATATGCGCTTCATTTACTTGTACCTGCTCTTAGCTGTATTTAAAAGCTGATAAGAGTCTTAAAGTTATATAACCTATTATGTATGGCCAGCTTATAAATCATAGTCTCCTTTTTGTTGCACAAAGTTAAGTCTTAGGATTTTTTAAGACTTAAGAGCAACTATTAAGACTTAAAAGGGTGCTGAGCTGTTCATAAACAGCATACACAATTAAACAATGCAGTTTATCGTAATAGTTGCTCTGACGTAATAAGGTAAGGGTCTAAATGGATAAGGTACTGGAAACTGATTTTGATTTTTGAAACGTAATAATGCAGTTCGATTCATAGCGCAAAAAAAAATTTGTTTACTATGCTGTCAAAAAAATACGTATACGTAATGTAGTTTTACTGTATCTGATTTAATCAACACCGTCTGTTTACAAAACAGCATTTCGATCAGTTAAAAAATATAGAAATAAATATTTTTTTACAATATTTTCAGTTCCCAATAAAAAGTTATGAGATTTTTTAAATAAAATTACGTATACATACTGTAGCCCAATATGGACGCTTTTTATGCGATTCAATGGGTAACTTTGGACCGGTAACTGAAATTGAAAGTTAAACCGACAGGCATTAGCATCTCAGATAATAGCTGTTGTGAGTGCCTACAAGACGGATTTCTAGATATGCCACTGGACCTGTAAATTCTGCAGAGTAAAATGTATTAATTATTTTATGGTTTTTCAAAAAGCACATTTAAAATTTAATCGAATGATGAGAAAGATGCAATTAAATTTTTAGCTACATATTTCTCATTCAACTTATAACAAAACCATCTAGAGATTCCATTCACACCCCCAACGGAATGCGCAAACAAAGCAAATAACTTCAACAGTAACAAAATTACACCACAACAATGAATATTAGAACTGTGCAACAATATGGAAAAAGCCCTCATACAAATCAAAACAAATCAACTAATTAAATATTCAAATTGTAAGCAGAAATATTTGATTTTTGCAAATTTAATACAAAACAGCAAAGTACCCCAGGCCAAGTTCCAAGCATCAGTCCCCCGCCTGGTATATGGCTTCCAACTTGGCTACACAGCTCCAATCAGCAACGATTGCCACAACAACAATTAATATATTTATATACGTACAAGTAAATAAATGAATGTTTGATTACGTTTGGGGTTGACATTTGATTTTAACATGTTGTTGGGGCAGATGAAATAACAATAGACACAACAACAATAACAATAACAACACCAAAGTAAATGTGAAGAAGTCAAACTCGTTGCATGCTATAAAAAGCAACACACAAAACACTAATTACTTCAGTTAACAAAAAATGTGAATTAGACGGGGTGCTGAGCGACAATGGAATACCCTGCACCTACTTTTAACTAAATAAATTTTGTTTCTGTTTATAAGCAGTTTTCAATTGGATAATGTATCTTTTTTTGTTGTTTATTTTATTTAATTTTATTTAATTTTATTTTAGTAGGTTAGGTTAGGAGAGTCCTAACAACGAATAGTTGATATGGCATGGCTTATTAGCTCCACATGTCGCTGCATACCAAATGTGCAAAATTTTAAAGCAGTTTACAGGCAAAACAGGATGAAATTTGTCTACTTTTTACTAAAATAAATCAGGGCCCGAAATTTTTCAAGTCGTTGCATACCAAATGTGCAAAATTTTAGAGCAGATGAAATTTGTATACTTTTTACTAAAATAAATCAGGAGACCGAGGGCCCGAAATTTTTCAAGGCGCTCGAAGATTTAAAAAAAAAACATTATTTTTATTTAGTTTTTTTTTTCAGAAAGTTGGAAAAAATCAGAAAAACTCACAAAATTTTGAAAAAATTCATTATTTTTAATTTTTTAAATAAAAATATTATTTTTTATTGTTTATAACAAAAAATCACAATAAAACTTGCCAGATTGAAAAAAAAAAGAAAAAATTAAAATTTTCAATCAATGGCCTTGATGACGTATAAATCTGTCAAGTTTCAGCTGAAAATAATTAAAAGCTGGAAAAAAGAGAACATACATCGACTCAAATCAAGAAATTTCACATGAAGAGGAATTATGTGTGGATCTGTTACTTAAATTTTGACTATTAGGTGTTGTGGTTACCGAAATCTAAGTGTTCATACGGACGGACTGACAGAAGAGAGACGAGAAGCCAGAGGTTATCGGCATAAAATAATTATGACTAAAGTACTGTATATTTTTGAACTTTTTTTTTTGTAATCTAAGCTGGCAATGAGGCTCTTTACATTAATTAAAATTTTGTTAAAAGCCTTTTTTCCCCTTCTTTGAATGGTGCAAATACGAATCAAATCGATTTGGGGCAACATAAATAAAAGGAACGTTTTTTTAGTGTTTTTTTTTTTCAAGTGACGTAAAAATTAAATTAAATTTTTGTCATATTTAACAGAAAACATAATCAGTATTTCTGTGATTAAAAAAAAAAAATTTTTTAATTTTGGCGGTAAATAAATACATATTAAAACACTAACAATGCCCGATAAAGAATTTTTGAGTTATTTGTATCGGATAACCATCAATACAATAAATCAAATAAAGTTAATTAAAAAAATGATTAGTTTTTTCAATAAAATAAGTAAAATTTTTATAACATTTAATAGAATACGTAATCAGTGTTTATATTTTTTGTAGGTAAATATTAAAAATTTAACATTGCTTAACAAAACTTTTTTTTAATTATTTGCATTACTTTTAACACTAAAAATGAAACAAAACTAATCATTTGCTACTCCTAATTTTTTAATATTATAACTTTATTAATTGATTTGTTTAAAAATATTGCGCCTATTACAAATAATGTTAATAGGCATATCAGGGTAGGAGCACAGCTTGTCATCAATTTTTTTTTTTATACAAAACAGTTGACATAGTTGCCGCAGCTCTGCACCTTTTTGTTACTACTTATATGTTGTTTACATTTAATTTTCATTAAAATATTGCTAGTTCTTTATTATTCTTTATATTAAATAAAATTACACAAAAATATTACTTTAATACTTTTTTTTATTTATTGAAATTAAACACGACTTAGCTATTTTTGTAACAAGGGAAATTTAACGCGGGAGCAGCCCTGTTGCACTAATCGTCATGTGTTCGTGTATGATATGTGCATTTGACATGCTATTTTTGGGAATGAGTCGGAAAAAAAAAAATTAAAAATAATTATCAGAAAATATCTAACTTGAAGTTGATATAAATATAATGAAAGAATGTCAAAGAATATTTAAAGAAATTATTTGAGTATAAAATGCGTACTTTTCTAAACCTATTTTGCGGATTCGTTTTAATTCCTCTTGTAACAAAACATTCGGTTTCAAACCACATGAAAAACTCGGTTTGGTGAAATTGGAAGCAGCAAACATTCTATTCCAAACGAAGCCGAATAAAATGGTCGGATTCGTTTTCCGGAGCACGGCCGATATTTATACATTTTTCTTAAATAAAATTGTTTGTAATATTAACATTTTATTTTAATTATATTATTATTGATTGTAAGAGCGTAAGAAATTCGGCGCTTAAAAATTAGCTTAATTTCTTATTCCTGTATATATGCACATTTTTTTTTCGCGTTTAACCTGTCACAAAACACAGGGCAAATGTTGCACGTAGAGTTCGCGTGACGCGACGTGTGAGTGTTATTACGTATACGCCATGCGGCCAAATGTGTAAAAATAAAACATTAAATTACAGCTCTCCGGCTCGACCCGCCCATTGTCTCATGGCATAGGTTGCTTTTGATTTTGCAGCTTGAAGGTGTAGTCCACACGTATCCAGTGCACGTAACCGAAATTTTAAGCTGCCAACAGGGCAGTCAGGTAGTCCTGGATATCTTCCCGTTTCGCCTTTGGTTGCTGTTTTGAAGTGTCATTTAATAGTTTTGAGTCTCTAGCTGCAGTGCCAGCATGTGGCATTCTGGTGGCTGCCACTGCGACAAACCTGGATAGAGTGTAATGAAATGGCGGAGAAAATGGTTAAATGCCACTGGACACGAGCACGAAACAAATTGTAATTATGCAGTACGAGAAAGGATGCCAGCTGGTGGTTTACAAAGAAAAAAAAATGAAATTAATTGGATTGCAGTTGGGAAATTTTTATGCTCATAAGAGGCTCTTTGTTGGATTTAAATGAGAGAAAAAGTCGTTCAAAATGATTAAAAAATTTGGTAACTTTAAAAATTGTATTCTGATAAGAATAATGGTGAAAATATGTGTACGGAGAAATTAAATATTTTGATTATTATTTGTGTATATATATAGGGTGTTTTTTTTTGCTGTTTATTTATTTGAGAGCTCACGCGTGATTCGTGACATGTGTCAAAACCGTTCATTACATACACTGTAAAAAATGTGCTTTACGAAGCTTGAGCATCACAATCGATCAACAGGTACTTTTGCATGGATATGGTTACAAAGCATTATATATTCCTGCAGATTGACTGACAATACTTTTTCACGGGGAACGGTGAGAATAGCGTTACCGTCGAGGACCCGACACTAGCAGCGTTTTAGCAAGATGGCGTTCAATGCCAAAACTGAACGTAATGCAATGGACCGATTGTGAATTAAGCTAGGTCTGAGGTTTATCTTAAATTTCGGACTAGTAAATTTGCCTCCAAAATTTCCTTTGGGGATTCGCTATGAACCAGTGATAACTTAGTACAAGTTAATGTTATCAGTGAGAGTAAGTCAAAAACACGTGAAAAATTGTATCGCTTAAAAGGTAGCCAGGAGTTGCTACTTCTTCATCTCAATGAGTTCATTCTAAAAGCTTTATCTCTTAGGCCTCGGGTTTGCTGATAATTAGTGGGACTGGTTGATCAATTGCTCATATGCAAGATTTTAAAATCTATACTGCGGTCATCGGCAATTTCCTTCTACGAAACATGACAGTAAACAATCTGTTATGCACTGGGCCGTCGCAAGAGGGGCGCAGCCAGGACTGATGCCCCAATGCCTTTTGTTTCAAGATTACTACTTATACCAGGTTAATATTTCCAAAGAAGGGGCCTGGTATGACTCTCGAAGATCCTGACTATGTAACTTAGAAGACTTCTTGCCCTCTTGGCGTAGCCACAATAATGGGCGCCCGCCATTAAATTTATATATTTGAAAACTAAAACACAGTAAGGATACTTTTGCGTCGACTGCCCTTCTTTTTCTGGCCACACTATAGGTTAGGTTGAGGTGGTTGCCTGTCTTGGAAGAGCCCAGACGCACTTAGGCACAAAAAGGCCCTTTGTGATGCCACAGGTAACGCTGGTCGAGAGCTGACCAGGGATGCTCTTATAACTATGTATATGGGCATTCGTGGTCAGCACATGGTCAGCTCTGAAGAAGAACAGGCACGACTATTCAACAGTAACCATATTGTTGCTGAACCAGCCTGAAAGCACAATAAACCTTGCTATGTCCCTAGGACATAGGTTCGAGAGGTCTGTAAGGTCGGTCAGAAATGGGACCCTAGGGTCCTTAATCTTCTTCTGGACAGGGAGGGGCATTGACACATAAAATGTACAACGGTTTCCTCCTCTTCTTCGGATCCGCAGCCGCGGCAATAAGCGTTGAAGGGGCCGCGCATTCTTTCGGCATGCCTACCCATAAGGCAATGTCCCAGCCACACTATTCCTGTACAGAATTTTTCTTTGATCAGGTTCTACTCTCTTTTTTTTTTTAAAAAAAGATAACTTATTCAAATGTTTTGCATAGAGTCGTAATCATGCACCTACCTGTAAAGTTTAAAGTTAGTTTTCCCCTTATCTCATTAGCAATATAATTTATCTTATCCTAGGGATTTAAATCACTTGGTTTATTGCGGCTTTGTGTATACCTTGTACCTTGTGTGGTTTGCAGCTAACGTCAGTCGAGTCGGCTATCATGCAATGGTAATCATCGCGCACAGCATTTAAGTTACTCATACGCACTGTTGGCAGCTAGGAATATGCTAGAGTTAAGCGACGCTTTTTGCGCTTTGAAAGTTGTCTTTGCAACAAAAAACAAATGACATAGTACGTCAACTGCTTCTGCACTCCGGCAGCATTAATTGACACGTGATAATTTAATTAACGTGGAACCAACTAGTGTTAAGGGCTTTGGCATCGATAGAAGCCAGCAACAGTAACAACAATCAACTCAAGGCTCAAAAAGAAACATCAACGCGTCGTTCTCCTAATTGGGTCAACTTGAGGGCAAGCATGGAGCCCATTGTTTTGCTCTCGCCCCCCGGCAAAAGAGTTCTCGATTGGAACAGGCTTTGCTGCGTATGTCTCTTAATTACGGTGTGCGCGTGTTGGCCAAAGGGATTTGGGATTTGTTATTTGCTGCTTTTGTACTGTTTTATCAGCCACTAAGAGCATGCGAAATGATGTACTTGGTGATAATAATAGACAATAATTGCACAAAGATTCAGCACGAGCTCAACGAAAATATATATAATACTTTTTATGCCCTTTCGGGAGTTCTACTAAGTTGATTAAATGATAAACAGACAAGAAGGAAGGAATAATTTTCAACCCATCTGCAAAACGTTGCGATCTAGTAGACAAAAATTTCCACTCAAAAAATGCGTATAGTAATAAAGCAGCTGCAGTTTATTGAATTGAGTTAATATCTTGACTTTCTTGACAGTGGGAGGTCGGGTTTATCCACACTGTCGGGTTTGCCCCACCTTACCCTACTTTTGACTTGCAGTCCTTAAAAACAAGCTTCAGCACACGATTATAAAGATAAGACGAGATCTAATTCAGAAGACAAGCTGGAAACCCAAAACGTGGTAGTTTAACTAGAAGAAGACTATAGATTACTAAAGCCAAAAGACAAAAGTTCTAAAATGTGGGCAAAAATGGACCTACGTTGGGATACCCATATTAAAGAACGACATTAGTTTTAAAATTGTGAAGTGGTAATTCTTTTAAAATCTTTTGGAGTTAATGAAAGCTGGGCAATACCACAGCAGTTCTCCATACTAGAAGTGAAACATTTTTTATGAATAGGGATAGTAAAAAAATTCGTTCCAGATGGCCGGAAGGTTAGAACAATTTAAAAAAGTGTTAAATAGTGCCAAGTAGAGGTAGCAAGCGCAATGTTTTAAAACACCTCTACTGGCATTGGGGCCAGGGGGAAGGGATAATTTAATGACATTTATCAATATCATCATTTCCTATATCTCCCACTGGAGCATAAGGCATGACATTAGGGATTGTAAAACGACGGCTTCTAACATTTGTGGATAGGCAATATAGTTTGAGTGAGGCAGGTTATAGTAGTAGATAAGGTCAATGCTAAAAGTTCGCGAAAAGTCTTCAGAGATTTCAGCGTTTTTAGAAGAACAAGTTTGGTGTTAATGGAAAGATTTGCTTATCAACCACGTTTTACCCTAAAAATAAAAAAATAGTGCTTCAAAACTATTTGCTGCTGGGAGGGGGTATGATAAATATATATAAAAAATTATACATATACATTATACATACATTATTCGATATACCCAAACTTATAATTTTCCATGCAGGGTTTTAATATGAAAATTAAGGAGAGTACACGGCTTATGTAGTCGTGTCCTCGAGTGTAGTTGCCACTCTTAAGCTTTTACCGATTATAATTTTTCACAAGTTTTGATTCCCTAATCTGCCTAACTACACTATTTTCTTATTTTTCTTTGCGTCTTAAGAATTTTCAAGTTTACCTCCTTAAGTCTAGCACATAAACCTGATATATTGGGCTGCTCGCTCATTAATTTACCATGTTTGATAAATTTAATTCAACAATTCATCGAAAAGTTCTTCAAGTGCAAAGTTTTGCATGTTTTATGCTTGACTTATATTAAGCCTCGGGTACTAAGGCCATACAACAATAACAACAACGATAAAATTGTTGTCATTCTCGGGATCGCAGACATTGTTTTTCTTTTGTGTTATAGTTCTAGTTAGTTGTAATCGCTGTCAAAGTGTTTGTTGTTGTTGTTGTTGTTGTTGCAGTTTTTCTTGTTGTTGTTGTTGTGACTGTGTATGCATATTTAACACCCTCGAGCTATTATTGCGCGATTAAGCGGAAGAATTTAGTTCTCATCGCCAAGCCACGCCACGTCATACACGATGCGCACAAAAGTATGCAATGCAACAATTTGCGTGCATGAGACAGTGGGAAAAAAATGTAATTTAAAGTTTAAAATGTACAAACATTTTCAGTGATTTTTTTTCTTTTAGTTATATGGTATTATTGAGCCAACAGCCTGTTTTTTAAGAGTGTTCATTCTAGTATTTAAAAACTTAATATATTTCACAAGAGGCAGTGACAGACTTTGCAAAACTTAACTAAACGTTTACGTTAGAGCAGTCAAGTCTTGAAAACGCAAAGCGTACTAGCTGACCCCAATGTCCCCTGTAAGGCAGCCAATGCCTCATGACCTTTTTTCCCAATGACCACATGGAATTGGGTTTGCTCTGATGCATGAACCGATTTTCACTGATGTCGTTTTGGAGCTATCGATTTTTTGAGTGGTGGCGCTTGGTGTTTATGTTTGCACTTATTTTCAAAGTTTTCCCCAATTTTTTTATAACTGATAAAGTGTAGATCTAGAGATCCAGAGGAATATCTGGAAGAGGATGCATACAGTTGAAAAATGATAGTCCCTTCATTTCCACTGCTCATTGTGGGATAATGACAAATATGGAGAATATAGCTAGAGAAGCGCATGCCCGATGCTTGGAAGTTTTTTGCATTTTGCACCGGCCTTAAGAAGGGAGACCGTCTGTACGTCTGTAAGTGTTTCTCATACTATTTATAACTGATAGAGGGTAGATCTAGAGATCCAGAGGAAAATCTGGAAATGGATGCATACAGTTGAAAAATTATGGTCCCTTAATTTCAACTGCTCATTATGGGATAATGACAAAAGAGAAGCGCATGCCCGATACTTGGAAGTTTTTTGCATTTTGCACTTGCCTTAAGAAGGGAGACCGTCTGTACGCTGATGTAGGTTATTTTTCTATAGTATACTAGCTCCAACCAAACATAACCCAAGTTAACCTCCATAAATCAAATCTCATCAAATAGAATGCAACATAGCTACAGTCAAGAAACATTTACTAATATACATACTACTGAAAAGTTTTGAACAACCTGCTAGTTTTGTGAATGTCGGTGAAAATGGAATTCGGATGCTAGCCCATTCACCACATTCCTCCGATTTAGGTCTACCTTTCACAGCTTGCTGTTTTCAAAGCCGACAAAACGGCACGGCGGTAAAAGATTCGGCTCGACTAAAAATTCCAACCTATCGCTGATTGTATAATAATTTTTAGATTTTATGCGAAGAAATCATCTAATTTGTTCCACTGTGCCGCATAGGCAAGAGGAATGAGAATAAGTTAAGTGCCGTTTGTGCCATTTCCACACACACATACATGCGACGCACACACAGTGTCTCATAAAAAAAAAATGTACATGCCACTGGCAAATGGTGTTGACTCCGTAGTTGTCCTTGCCGCATGAATTGTCAGCTGACAATCCCGTTGGCAAATGTGTTGAAAGTTCTGAAGAGCTCAACCGTTGTTGTTGTTCTTCTTGTTCTTGTTCTTGTTGTTGTTATTATTGTTGTTGCTGCGGCTGCGTTTGCCAGTTGAATGCAAATATTAATTGCGCAAATTTTCTGTTCCATAACAAATAACAAAAATATATGATACCACAGTCGAGGCGGTTCCCGACAGTACAATTCCCTGTTCTCTATTTTCCAAAAAAATAATTTGTAGCTGTGCCAAGTTTTGTATCAAAGCGTATTTGAGTGCAAGAGTATTTGGGTATTAATGGTTTGCGCGGTTGGTGCAGTTGTTTTGATAAAAGTTAACATTGTTTTGTTTTAAAGGCTCACATTAGTCAACTTATCAAATTATGCTAGTTCTAGCTTATGATTGAACACTTGTTGCAATTTGTACGAAATTGTCTTTTTATGTAGAGCTGTTCTATAGCCATAACTCGCACCTGATGCTATCTAGTAAGCCTAATTTTCACAGTGGCTTTGATAAGATAGCTTCACAAAAAAAGTTGAACAGGTCTTTCTCAGACAATACTATGTTTATTGAAGGGTTTTGGAGTTTGAGCTCAATACATCAGCTTTTCGAAATACTTGATTTCCAAATTATACGCATACCCAAGAATTTAAAAGATGCCCAAAAAGGTATGCTACGATATTTTGCAAAATCCATCCAATTTCAGCTGCTGTTTTTTTAAGACCTAACTCACCAAATTCTATCTAATCTTTAGTTTTTAACTTACTCGTTAATATAACTATAAATAAATATATATAAAATAGATTTAATTGACTATTATAAGCGGTGAGCACTTGGAAAGCACGCGTGCCAAAGAGCTTTCACACGTACGAGATGAAAGCTTTCTATTGTAAAAGGTCAACACGTATGAGTGTGCGAGATTAACAATGGAAAGCAAAGCAAAGGCAAATGGCAAAAAATTGTAACCAATTAAATTTGGTCATTCATGGAAGAAACAAAGACATTTTTAAATTGATCATTGAGATGCAAATTTTCAAAAGAAAATTGTTACTTATTCATACTCAAGTGTTAGAAAATAAAATTTTATATTTTGGAATTCCAAAAAATATCAAAAATGAAAAATTCAAATTCAAATATGAAATATTAAAAATTTTGGCTATGCCAAAATAACAAAATTTGTCCCATTGTACCTCGATCTTTGAGAAAGCTTTTTTTTGTTTACGCACACAGGCAGAGAAAATTTCCCTCCGCTTATTTATCGGGTTATCGATAATTGCATTTTTCAGTTTTTTTGACAATTTTTATCTCGTAGACGAGTAAATATATTTGATTAATTTTTTTTTACAATGCGAAATAAAACTATAAATTAAAAAATAAAATCCATGTATTTTGTGGACAAAAATTTATAAAAAATATAAATTTTTTTTAAATTTAAAAAAATTATTTTTTTTTTTAACTTTTTAACAATTTAAATCTTTTTTGATGTTCCGTTTCTTCAAAAAAGTCTCGATTTATGTGCGTAAATTCTCTGAAAAAAAAAAAAAACAATGAAGTGTTTAACATAATTTTCGTATTAAATCGGACAATTATATGTATTTTGAAACCTGATGCGGCTATGTGAAAAACCTGAGTAAAAAATTTATAGCTGTTATCTGTAGAGAAGCGCCATCGACTGGAACCCTCAAGGCAGCCCCCGCTGGGGCAGACCAGCACTGACCTGGAGGAGGAATCTGGAAGCTGACGTATTCAGAACCAACAAAACTTCGAGCGACGTAAAGAGGTTGGCGCATGACAGAGGGAAATGGAGGAACCTCGTTGCGGCCCTTTGCTCCCCCGCGGAGCCATAGGATCATATAATAAAAAAATAATCTGTAAAGAAGAATATTCTTGGTTAACATATCAAATGTAGTAGGGATTCTTTCACTTAGCAACTGGGTAAGATTTCAATATAAATCGACAAGCTCGAGAAGTATGTGTTCAATACTGGAACCTAACTATAATTACAGAGTATTAAACTAGTATAAATGCTTTGATGATTCTCATTATCTGTGTGTGTTTATTTGCTTGGAAGTATCTATATGCAATATTTGCGGTTGCTTTTGTATTTGCCAATTCTTTCCGTTTATCATATACGAAATTTTAAACGCATAAATTGTTGCATTTTTGCATACAAATCAAATTTATTCGCCATTGTTTATATTTACATTTACATTTGCTCTCACTCTTGTTGGCCAGCACGTTTGTTTGTATTCTTCATTTGTCCGTAACAAACATTTTTATTTTATCACAAAGTTTTTTCTTTGTAAATTTAAACAATATGTAAATTAACATATGCGGGATTTTTGATTTTTTTTTTCAGTAAATATTTGCGCACAGAACATTATTTTAATTGATTGCTTGTTTCATGAATAAATATGTGCGTATGAAATGCAAATATCGGAAAGCTATTTTTATTTTAGAATTTGTATGGCACCAGTTCTATATAAGTTATGTGCAGCCGTCATTCCTGTGCCTGTTTTTGGGCCAGACATTGGAACGTTGTCATCAAATAAAGCAAATCCGTCAAAATTCTGCTCCAGATTTTTATCAATGATAAAATATCTTAGAATTACTCTGGACCAATCACATACATATATATTTATATATCGTGAGCATTTCAATAAACACTGTTATTACTGAAAAAGGTATCGACTCCATTTTCTTCTTAATAAGCAGAGCTCTCCCTTCGCTACAAACGGATGGTCTACCAGCAGAATATAGCGCTGATCTGTGGATATGTTATTCAAATCTAGGGTGCCGCTGCTAAATCAAAACGCTATAGGTTCCAAACCATTCAGAATAAGGTACTCCGCCTTATTTCTGCTTGTAAATGGTACTTCAGTTATTTGACTATGCCTCGTGACTTTAAGTACTCAGAACTGTAGAGGAGCAGATCTCGTTTTTCTACAGTGACGAGGATACACTTTAGCCATCTCCAGCCCACATTTCCTCGAAGACTGAATCGCTAAAAATACCATTAACAAACGATGATACTATCTACATTTACTTGGCCTTGACGAATACTTTACAAAGACAAAAAATGTTTCAAAATTTGATGAACATCGGGTATAACATATTTTTCAAAAAAGGATCTACTGAACTGAACTTGTTGATGCGAATCATTTCATTAATTTAATATGGGGTCACCATATGCTTTCCTTTACATTTGCAGCTCTGCCACAAATACAGTATTAAGTTCAAACATTCTTAAAACATTTTTCACTGATATTAAAAAACCCATATTAGAGCATAATTGTCCAATAAAGTACAATTGTGTTCTATATAAGTTAGGCATTATTTGCACCCGGGCTCTAGTCTCTAGTCATGTGAGCTGAATGTTCAAAGTAATTAAAGTGTTTACAGTAAAAGTATGCCAAGCTTGGAAAATTCTCACCGCATTGTAATATTTTAATAAAGTTTAATTAGTGTGACCATATGGTCTCAGAAATATAAAATGCAAATGTACAAGTGTGTGTCATTATACCCTTTACTTATATTCCATTAAGTGCATCTGAATTTTTGTTACAGGATAAGGAAAGCACAAATACACTGTGAAAAACATCGAAAATTTTACGTTAATAAGAGGAGTTTTATATTTCTAAGAGCAGAACTATTGTTTCAAGACAATTTTTTTTTTTGCAGACAGAAATTCTTATTTTTATATTGATTTAGCCCATTTAAATAAAGCCTTTCATGTTAATATTTTGGTAAGATGTTATAAGATTTGTTGAATGTCCTCTGGACAGATTGCAAATAAACAAAATATATATGGGTCATTCTCTGTCAACCCAGCCACCCCTTCCTCACACTTTAATTTTTAAGATAAATCAACATTTTTGGGCTTAAAATTTTCGACTTCTCGTCTACTTTTTACAGCCGTTTGTTTATTTTTGATATTTCAAAATGGCGGAGCTACAATGGCCGGCAAAGCAAAGAAACTCCATAATTTATTCACTATTTTTAATCTTATTCTCAGAAAAACATTATTTCAACCCCTTTTATAAGCTATTCAGACACTTTTGTGGTAGCTTATTATAAGTTCCTTATTAGTTTTTCAATATTTCAAAATGGCGGAACTAAGATGTGTTTTTCATTTTTATATTTAAAGTTCGAATTGGGTATGCAAATATGGATTTTCGGGGTCGCTAATCACGAATCTGGGGTTAAAATTTCATAATTAAAAAATCCAACTCGAACTTTAAAGACAAAATTGATTTTTTAGGTTTTCGTAGGCCATCTTAGGTCCGCCATTTTGTAATATGAGCTCAGACTCCTCCATGTTTCTTTTTTTCTAAAAAATTCATTTATCATCTCAGGTCAAGTGAACTTTGTTGTGGCGCAATGACGTCACTACACAAGCATCGGCATTGCGGCTTCGTGTCTGTTGCTGCCCATAAAAGTGCATGCGACGTGTATGTGTGTCGACCACGCTGCTGCGACTAATTCCTAAGCACGTGCCGACCTCTGACCTAGAGACACAGTATAGCGATCCGATATTTTGAATATCGAACATTTCGTTGTCAATATGGAATATTCGCTATCGATATTTTGGTTCTCGATATAAAGTCGATATGCTACGCGTTTTTATACCCTGTACCTATAGGTACAAAGGGTATACTAGATTTGTGCAATGTATGTAACGGACAGAAGGAGGCGTGGCAGACCCCAAGTCCTTTATACCAAAATGCTTATCATAACCTCGGGTAGCGATTGAGCCATGTCCGTCCGTCCGTCTGTCCGTCCGTATGAACGCCTAGATCTCGGAGATTATAAGAGCTAGAGACACGAAACTTTACCAGCAGGTGCGCATATTTCCTGGAAAGATGAAGTTTGTTGAATCATGTCAATATCTTTCCCCGTTCCCCCGCAGTAGAGTTTCGCGCTTTTTAGCCACACCGTTTAATATTTTCATGAAATTTAACAGAGCGATGCGTTGTGGTTACATGCATTTGTGTGTAAAAAATTAACAAAATCGGAGAAATACAGCAAAAGTTATAGTCAAAAATGTACAAATTTCACCACCCTTGCCTATAAACTGCGTCAATATTTGACTCCTCGTAATTATGGTTACAAGTTACCTAGAATCACAATTTTTGTTAAGCTGATTCATGTGGCTCTAATAAACAAATCCACATCCAAATTTTATCGATGTGGTCCACCCACCCCCCGCAATCGATTTACCGTGTTTTCTCCCACACCCCTCTACATACCAACTTGAAACTTACCCCAAATACTTTAAATAAATTCTTTGACGTAATATTTGAGTTTCATCAAAATCGGTAATAATTTAGGGAACTTATAGGTATAAATATCGAATTTAATTTTTTCGAGACAAAAGGTACAGGGTATTCCACTGTCGGGCACCGCCAGTCGAGGCCACCACCACATTTTTCTAGTATTGGTATTGTGGAAAATTTTTTTGGTAGAGAAAATTATATAAGCAGGTAATTATAATACAATAATAAATAAATTGCTTAAAGTAAGTAGCAATTAAAACTATATATGACGATGATTTCAATTATGTATAATTTTCTAGGTGAGTACAGTATAACCCTAAAAACATTTTGTGTGTTGAAAAAAAAAAATTTGTATGCGATTTTCGAAGTTCTCGTATATCTAAAATACTCATAAAGCCATTGGTTCGACTTATCCGTTGTAAGTAATTGTATTTTTTTTTTTATCAAAAACTATTTATGTATTAAAACTTTGATGTAGATATCGTCGATATCGATATTTTAGTCAGTTTCGAATCGAATCGGTATTCAATTTTGGAATATTTTATATTTTTTCGCTATCACAGTTTACAAGTTATACCCCATTTCAGTGTTTGCAACATTTATATATAAGTACATACACATGTGTGCTCGTGTGTGACAGTGTACTTGCATCACGTGCTGGCAATCACCTTACAATTCTTTAATTACAAACTCAACCATGCACTTCGGTCAGAGAGAAAGCTGCAGCTGGTCACACTGATTTGCTGACTATGAGGTTGAATGATTAAATTTCTGTTGCAGGTGATAATTCTGACACCTAGGAAACCATTGCAAATGGATGCGTTGTTATTAAGGTCACAGCATGTGAACCAATATGAACAGCTCTTCGAAATATTGCACAATCAGCGCATTAAATAATTAAGTGCTTAATTAAATCAGTAAGGCCAAAGAAAGGTCAGTGGGGAAAGGCAGTGGACACATTTAAGCCTTCAACGTTAGCTAAGCCCTTCATAATGGTCTTCATTTAGTCTGTTTGTCGACTAATTTTTGTATTGTATTTCATGTGCTAATGATGCATACAAAAGCGAGCTGTTGCCAGTTATAGTTGGTAGCTAGACATGTGGCATGCACTCACGTTTCAACTGAAATGTGTAATGAAAATTGGATAAGACTTAAATGACCCATTACAACGTTCCTCATTAGTTTTTAATTTTTTTCATGCTGCACTTGGAGAGCTAAGCAAATAAATTTTGTATGTCTATTGTTTTCGAGGCGGTATCCAAAAGTGGGATGTGCTGTGCTCCCATCTTTGGCAACTTTAGTATTTGACTAGTTTTAAATGCTATAAATAATGGGCGGGGGCCGGTATCCACTCAATACATAGTTATATGCGTTTTTCACAAAAAATTCCAACATAAACGAAAAATTAAAATTTAAATAAGTATTCTGTATTATGAAAGAAAAAAATATTTTAAAGTCATCAAATTAAATGATTTCCAGCTTTTCTCATAACAAGATGGCGAGAAATCTGTCTAAAAGGCCATATTTTGTTCAGATTTGCTTACATATTTCTAAGTTCTAAGTTCTATTTATAGTTTTTATTAATTAATAATAAAACATTATTTTTTGAAAAAGTGATAAAAATAAATTAAAGTATTAATGTTAAAACAAAAATGTTTGTTTTTCCTGAGTTGGATATTTTTAAGTAAAGCTATTATTGAACATTTTTTTAAATGTTACTTGAATAACGTCACGCCATGTAACGTACACATAGATTGATAAAAAAAAGTATAGTTCAAAACTAAATTACATTATTTCAAATCACGGTTTGCCGAGTTTCAAGGTTTTTAGTCAAACTTAAACCCCAATGCTATATTATGTAACGTCACGCCAAGTTTATTTTTACTTATAACTTTTAATCGGTAAGACCGTGGGTTGTCATTTTTTAGGGTATATATGTATGTATATAAATAAATTTTAAATTAAATTTGGTCACAAGCTGTAGTTCATTACTTGCAATAAGTCTTTTGATATTGGCCTCCACTTTCCCCACAAAGATTTCGAGGTTTGCTTAGACATTTTTTAATCAATAATATTGACCATATGCACTACAAATATTTTATTTAAAAGAATTTTTTTCTACACATTTTCTTTACAAAAATAATTTTTTTCAACCTACACAGATAAAAATATGAAATTTTGTAATTTTTTGGAAGTTTGTTCCTTAAACACGCAAAAATATTAAATAGTTAGCAAATAAAAAAAAACATTTTCTAAACTTTATTTTCAATAATTTAATTTATAATTTAATTTAATTTTTATTCATCAACATATTTATACATTAGTTTTTTTTATATAATTTATAGAGATTAGCTTAAAGAAAAGCTTTACAACTAAGGTGTGAAAAATTGTGTTGTGTAAATTTGTATTTATGTAAAATTGAATTTTGAAGGAAAAATTTGAATAAAAACCTTAAAAATAAAAAAAATAAAAAAAAAATAAAAAAAATAAAAAAAAAATAAAAAAGAGATTAAGAAACTAAAACTAAAACTAGTTATGAACCTAAGATGGTGAGATTTTCAATAATTGCATGAACAAAAAATTTAATAATTTAACTTAATGTTTTTCAACTATACTAACTTACTTTTAATTGGCATTGATGCAAATATTACTCCATTAAAGTTGTAGCGAATTAAATTGCTTTGCTGTCTTAATCACTTACATACAGGTATATCAAAAATATTACACATTCGCCCTGCTGACAAATTTATATTAAATTTTATAAATTGACACAGAATCAGCTTGAAAACATCAAAAGCTTAATTTCTTGAGATTTTCAATTAGCAACAATAAAAGAAAAGTGTCTTCTATTCATACGATTTTCTTTACAATTAAACGTATTAGCTGTCGGCTTAATAAAACACATTTACACCAATTTTATTTTCACACCCAATTTACTTACAAAAGGCTTTAATACAAATTCGCTGTTATAGCAATGGCAAAGGCATCAGAAAACGTAATCTCAAGTCACATGCTGCAGGGTCCTTAAGTGAATTTAATTAGAAGCGTCTTATTGTTTCTTAATGAAAAGATGCTAAAGAATATTTCAAGATTAAAATAAGATGAAATTTAAAAATTTATTTATTTTTTGTTAAACAAAATGATAAGATTTAACGAAACTCGATAAGCACTCCCTCCTCCTCATATAGAAGTTCCCAGCCAATACCTCCTAAAGATACAAATAAGAAGACTCATAACTTTATGCATGGCTATTCAAGATCACCCGTTTAAGATGGATTGGATTTAATAAATAAAATACAAACCTTTGTAAACAGATGCTTAAGACGTATTATAGCAAAATGGTGGCCAAATATAATAAGCAACGAACAGTTGCAAGGAAGATGTAAAATTGAACCGCAAAGAACCAAAAGAAGTTTGACGCCAAACGTTTGACTGGAATCCGCAAGGCAATAGGAAAAGAGGGTGGTCTAAGACAACATGGAGAAGAACGTTGAGCAGCGAAATAAACTCAACAGGAAAATCATGGAGTGAGCTGAAAGCTAGAGCACAAAATCATACCAGATGGAAATGTATCACTGAGGGTCTATGCTCCACTAGGAGATAAAGGACACAACAACAACAAAGGTTTCCTTACAATTAACCAAATAATTTATCGATATATAGCTTGGATAAGTTGGAATATACTCAAGTATTGTTGTTTTGATCTATATAAAGGGTCATCAATGTTGAGTTTTTTTTTTTAAATGGATAAGTTGGAATATACTCAAGTATTGTTGTTTTGATCTATATAAAGGGTCATCAATCATGAGGTTTTTTTTTAAATAAAAAAAAAAACACAAAAATTTCAAATGAATCCGAAAATCTTTATTATCAATAGAAAGAACCGTTCTTGCCATTCACTTTTTAAAAATATTATCTTTCAAATGTTGGCCGCAACTGCGCCGTTGCTTGTCCGATATTCCAATTTTCAATGTCGCGTTCGACCATGATCGGCGGTATCTCGCGAATAACACGGGTAATGTTGGCCTCTAATGCATCAATCGTAGCTGCATTATCCACAAACAATTTCGACTTCAAGTAGCCCCAAAAAAAAAAGTGTAACGGTGTGAAATCACACGATCTTGGTGGCCAATTCACCGGTCCGGAGCGTAAAATTAATTGTTCACCGAATTGGTTCCTCAATATGTCCATTGTTTCACGGGCTGTGTGGCAAGTATCGCCGTCTTGTTGAAACCAAATGTCGTCGAGATCTCGGGCTTCAATTTCAGCTAGCAAATAATTCGTTATCATGGTGCGATAACGGCCGCCATTGACGGTTACGGTCTGTCCAGCGTCATTTTTGAAGAAATATGAACTGATGATTTCACCGGCCCATAAACAACGCGCTGGACGAGGTCTATTCGGTGTCATCCAATAATGGATAGTGGTCTCAGTAGGATTATGGCGACCATAAAATGGCCGAAGCGCGCGAAAGACATTCTTTACAGAACGCGAATTTTCGTAATATAATTGTACGATTTGTAAACGTTGTTCGGGTGTAAGTTTTTCCATGATGAAATGGCAATAAAAACTGAATAAAAAACAAATGGCAACTTGACAGTACTACCGCGTGGTTTATCAAAAAAACCTTATTGAAAAAAAAACTCAAGATTGATGACCCTTTTTAATAATTCAACTATACCCAAACATTAAAGAAGATATTCAAATCCTATAAGTAAGACGTCCAGATTCATAACTTCGGTTTAAACTTTAGCTCTCTTAACACGTGGTAACAACAGAAAATGGTAGCTATATTTATGGTGGTCTTCCAAATTAAATTTTGTTTCCTGCGAAGTCTTGGATAAATGAATGATAAAGAAAGAATTCTGACAAAACTTCATATAAAAAAAAATTTCATTTGGGATATCCCATTGGGGATTTTTTTTTTTATATGAAATTTCGTCATTTCGTGCGAAAATTTTCGAACTGCGTATGGTAGCTATATTTATGGTGGTCTTCCAAATTAAATTTTGTTTCCTGCGAAGTCTTGGATAAATGAATGATAAAGAAAGAATTCTGACAAAACTTCATATAAAAAAAATTTCATTTGGGATATCCCATTGGGGATTTTTTTTTTTTATATGAAATTTCGTCATTTTGTGCGAAAATTTTCGAACTGCGTATGGGCCTTAAATTGGAAAAAATATATAAGGGTATTTTGCAAGGATTTGCAATTTATCGCAGAGAGAGCGTACTAAAGAGCAATGATAAGGAAAAAAAATTTTATACATTACACATACACACATTATTTATAAAAAATTGTCTAGGGGTTGATCAAGGGGATTCCCCATTAAAATTTTAGAATAAAATTTGTGGAGAAAAGATTCCATTCCCCATCGAAAAGAGCTATTTACGCTACTGACAGGAATTAGTAAAGCTAGCACTTAAAAGCTTACTTACTTTTCTCGATATGCTCCCATCCAATCAGACTTTCACACGCACTATTAGCCCATATGCTCAGGATAATAAATACTAGTAGATAAAAGTTTATACCATCTTAATTTTATTTTACTCTAATATAATTTGTTTTTACTAAAATTTTGTAGCTTGAAATTTTAACATTATTCGATGTCATATATCAGACAGTTTTCCATATTCTATTACGAAGCACTTGGAACTGAAGCTTTGCTCTCACGTGCACTTGCATTAACACTGGCCTTTTTCATAACAAATTCGGCCTCATTGCAACCAATGCATACATCGATAAAAAACAGAAGATCTGGTGAATGCAACTTGACTGCAATCTTCTGCGCTTTGACCAAGGCCTCTTTGGTATGTTCCACTTTGTGTAAGGATGCATGGGATTTTACAATCAAAATAGTACCAAGAAAACGCCATATGTAGCTATTACAATTTTTAGATTCTAAAAAAAAAAAAAGAACGGATTTCCTGTACGCTGGCGCAGATTGAATATCAAACAAACCTTCGGTAGCTTTACGAGCTACGCAACAGCATTCATCGAACCGATTTGCTTTCAAATGAATGTTACCAATTTGATGAAGTAGATAGCACTTTTCAATTGAGTGCTTAGCGAAGAACAAACGTCTTTCTAATCTTGAGTTCAATTGTCTTGAAATAATGCAGAAAAATTTTTGTGTAAATAAGCTGGGCCGCCAAATGTATATAGTTAAAATTGTATTACTTAGCTTTGAGCGTACCGACATCGACCCGATCTGGTTCCTGATGTGTTGATCGATCACCAAAAACAAAAGGCGCAATATCCAGACATTTGTCCGTTGGTAGACGCAGTAATTTTAATAGCGCATTTTTGTCAGTTTGTTTAAACTTTTTAGGAACTTGGTACTGCTCTACCAAAGCTAAGGCCAGTGTATTATAGACTTCGTTCATAAATTCAAATTTCCAAGGCATTATGCGATAAGTTTTCAGTACAACATAATCTCCCATAAACTCTTCAATAAATTTTTCTAGTCTCTAAAAAAAATTTGAAAAAACAAATTTGATTGGATTGTTCATATTAATGCAGTACTGTCTACCAACCGGTATCTGTTTATTGGCACGTAGTTGTCGAATGTTGCTTAATACGGAGATCATATTTCGCCGTGTCTGGTATTGTATGCGAAACAAAACATCTTGCCTGAATTTTTCCCTCATTTTTTTGTTGGAATATTTTACATGACGCACATAGTACATGGGTGCACGTGCATGTAACATTTTCTAAAAGTTACAAATTTCAATTAATTTATTTATTTTTACTTTATGTATTTAATTTACCAGAAATTTTTTAACCACTTCATATTGTTGATTTGTCAGAGCGCCCAAATATTCCTTTGAAAATCTACACTGATCTAAGAGTAAACTTGGATTTTTGCGCAAATTCTTCAAAAAAAGTACATCAATCCAAGATTTGTCAATGTAAACTTGATTAAATACATCAAATGCACGCCGTCTTCGAGCAATTTCAAGTGGCGATAGTAACTCTTCCTAAATGTAAAGCCGTAACATAATTAAAAACTTTTTTCCAAAAGCATAACTTTTATAATTTGAAAATAATAAGAAAATAAATTTAAAAAACTAAAGCTTATTGTTGTTGTCGCAAGTTGCCATATTCCGCAACGCGCCGGCTGTTCCAATAATTCCTACTGGGTAGCTTGTCAGTACCACTTCCAGTAACGGATCTTTTGCACTGTGTGTTTGTCTCGCTCGCACCTGCACGAAATGCGGCTTGAGCCAGCCATATGCTGGACTATAGCTTCTGCAGTCAAGCAAGCGACCGGCTCAAATCAGTTAGTGAGAGAACTTGATTGAGTGCAGTCAAGACTGTTTATTCAGGCGCAGGCAAAACACAAGTGTAAGTAGTAAAATAATGTCAATTAATGAAATAGAAAGAAAATAATGAATAAATAAAGATTTCAGTCACTGTGCGAACCCGGATATTGAAACTAATGTTGAAAACTGAAAAGATCGCGTTTGCTTTTAGTGTTCGGCAATAGGGGCTTGTCATATGTGGACCGCGTTAACGACGTGGGCATGGCACCACTCAACACTTATGATCACTTAGGTGGTATATGTATAACCAAAGCTACCCTCTGAACATAACTATTTTTTTATACCCTGTAGCGTATGGTACAAAGGGTATATTGTGTTTGTGCAAGCTGAAAATGTATGTAATGTACAGAAGGAGAAGTCGGAGACCCCCCAAAGTTACCTAAAGTATGATCAGAGTGACTAGAGAAGTCGATATACCCATGTCCGTCTGTCCGTCTGTGCGTATGAACGCCTAGATCTCAGAGATGGTAAGAGCTAGAGCAACCAAACTTTCAGATAAGATCCCTTATTAATCCATAGGAGACAAGTTTATTTTATTTTTTTGATATCGGGACTACATTATATAGCTCCCATAGGGGTGTTTCAGAGGACCTCGAAAAAAAGCAAAAGTTTTAGATGGATAATTCGTTTGCTTATGAAGATATCATAACCAAATTTGGCAATCGTACCAAATTTTATCAAAATCGCTTGACTATGTCATATAGGTCCCATAGGATCGATCGGTCGAAAATTTGTTTTTTGTACAAAATTCGTTGTGTTTCGTTTATTTGTGAACATACCGTAACCAAATTTGGCATTAAGAAGGTTTTTAGAGTTCCCAAGCACTGTAGCAAATTTGATCAAAATCGGTTGACTATATCATATAGGTCCCATAAGACCAATCGGTCAAAAAAACGTTTTTTCTACAAAATTCGTTGCGTTTCGTTTGTTTGTGAAGATGTTATAACCAAATTTGGCATTTATAAGTTTTTTAGAGTTCCCAAGCACTAAAGCATATTTCATCAAAATCGGTTGACTACATCATATAGCTCCCATAGGACCAATCGGTCAAAAAATCGTTTTTTGTACAAAATTCGTTGTGTTTCGTTTGTTTGTGAATATATTATAACCAAATTTGGCATTCAGAAGTTTTTTAGAGTTCCCAAGCACTGCAGCAAATTTTATCAAAATCGGTTGACTATGTCATATAGGTCCCATAGGATCGATCGGTCGAAAATTTGTTTTTTGTACAAAATTCGTTGTGTTTCGTTTATTTGTGAACATACCGTAACCACATTTGGCATTAAGAAGTTTTTTAGAGTTCCCAAGCACTGTAGCAAATTTGATCAAAATCGGTTGACTATATCATATAGGTCCCATAGGACCAATCGGTCAAAAAAACGTTTTTTCTACAAAATTCGTTGCGTTTCGTTTGTTTGTGAAGATATTATAACCAAATTTGGCATTTATAAGTTTTTTAGAGTTCCCAAGCACTAAAGCATATTTCATCAAAATCGGTTGACTACATCATATAGCTCCCATAGGACCAATCGGTCAAAAAATCGTTTTTTGTACAAAATTCGTTGTGTTTCGTTTGTTTGTGAATATATTATAACCAAATTTGGCATTCAGAAGTTTTTTAGAGTTCCCAAGCACTGCAGCAAATTTTATCAAAATCGATTGACTATATCATATACATAGCTCCCATAGGAACGATCGGTCAAAAAAACATTTTTGGTTAAAAATTCGTCTGTTTTTGGTTGTTTATGAAGGTATCGTAATATAATTTGGCAATCGAATGTCTTTTGGTGTTCTTAAGCAATTTACTGGATTTTATTGCAAGCAGTGGTATCCCAAAGTCGTCCGCGGCCGACTTTAACGTACGCCATCTTTTTGTTTTGTGATAGTATTACATAGCCTATAACCAGTGTACTTTCAAGACGCTTCCAAAGATACCTCATCTATTTAATTATGCTCAGCCGTTTAGAAGTTATGAGTGAACAGATGAACATTCTCGCGCATGTAAAACATAAAGACGACCCCCCTTTTCCGACTTTATTTTTACTTACTTCAATTTCAGGTATACTTAAAACATCGCATTTCTCTTGCTCTTTTAATATTTTCCATAAGGGGCGATCATCAATTTTGCTTTGCTTATTCAAAATCTCTTTTACATGAAAAATTAGTTTTTCATTTTTCGAAATAAATGGGCTTAGACCGTCACCGCAAGCATCCTTAATATTTTCGTCCACCTTAAAAAAATCAAATATATAAGAAAGAAGTATTTAAGGTACAGTATTGTCTTTTGTTTTTCAAATACCACAATAAGTCGTTTATCAAAATTCTTGGTTTTGTTTCCGGAAAATAAACGTGTATTGTCGTGCATCTCCGCTTTGGCATTTTCAAACTGGTTAAGTTCATAGATTGCATCGCATATTTCCAAATTAACAGGCGCATTATCAATGTTTGATTTTTGTAGAATTGCTAAATCAATTTGATGCTTGAAAAATTAAGAACAAAAGCTCAACTATAAATACATACCTTTCGCTTGTCTGGCATCTTTTAAAGCGCCCTCGGTTAGGGCATTCTTACGTTTACTTTGACTCCGATGGTAAAAAGTTTGAAAATCATCCGGCGCAAGTTCCAGTGCCTTGTTATAGTAATACATAGCAAAGTTTTCTCTGCGTCTACGGGAATAGTATGCTCCCCAGTCTTTATAGATGCCTTGTTGCACTTCTGGCGGCCAATCCACTTTAAGCCATATTGGCATATATTCCTCAATGCCCGGTTTGGGCGGCGCCAAGTTTTGCACTATTGTTTGCATTATTGATGACATTTTTCACGTGTTTTTTTGTAATTATTTTCCGTGTGTAGTGTATTTTGTGAGTAGTCGTATTATAATAATAATAAAAATATTTATACGCCAAGATGACAATTCTAGATATTTTCAAAAGTTACTTGATTTGTATATTTAATAAAAGTTCAAAGACTGTAATAATTTTAGCAAAATAAAAAAAAAGAGAGAGCTTGCGATATCTTAAACGATAGAAATTAAAAAGTTTGTTTTAAAAATTGTCGGATAGCACTAAAGCGGTTTGCATAGATTTATCTTATTTATTTTCTAAGCTTAATTTAATATAAGGAATATAAATTTGTATACCTTTATCTTGCCTGATAACGGCTGACTTTAAGAAACATAATTGCACACTTTTCAAACAACTGTGGCGGCATCTAGTTTATTAAAATTGAAACTGTGCGCTCATGGCGACATCTGTTGGGCAAAGACTAAGATTATTGACTATCGCAGGACCGTAATCGAAGTTTAGACAAATATCGATAATAAACCGTTGCTTATATTCGTTTAACAACACTGTTATTTTGACAGCTCACAGCTGTGCATTTGCAGCATCGGTATTGTAATTTAACAAACTATTTAAATTTGCCTTTTATTCAAAAGTTAAGCAACGATGTCTAAAATATTAAAAGCGGTATGTTTTGAAATTGCACTTGGAATATTGCAGCACTTAGACGCTGCTTTTAATAGACAACACAGTAAACTCTGTTCATTTGTTATTGTTATGTCATCAACAACACCAAATGCTACCTAATCTGCTCTACACAGTATGGAATTACAAAAATGCTTTTTATAGTCCACAGGTTTAACTGGCTTGGCCGTGTCCAGCAATCCGCACCATGTCCTAAGCGCGCTTTATGGCAAGATCTTGCGTTCTATAGCCAAAATGCCGCAAGATGCCAGCTATCGCAAATACACAGAGCAATTGGTCAAGCAGCGTGCTGATGCAGTGGCAAAGGTACTTTTAAAACTTTTGTGTTGATTAAAATAATATAATAGTGCTTAATAATTTCAGAACCAGGATATACCTGCTTTGGAAAAGGCTGTAGGCTGTGGCCAAGTGGAGGAGCTTATTGTGCAAGCCGAAAACGAATTAATACTAGCACGTAAAATGCTCGGTTGGAAGCCTTGGGAGAAATTGGTACAGCCCGCACCAGCGAAGCAATGGAATTGGCCACCAGCAGAAATTTCTGAGCCCAAAGTTTAAGCTGTTTTTTGCTTTAGTTTTTTAATTAGTAATTGAATTATTAGTTTGTCATATGCGTTGCTTTTGTTGGAAGACTTTAAAATACAGCAATATGAAAATATGCCCAAAATCTCTTATGTATTTGTAACAACTGATAAGCGTGCTTTAAATCGCGCTGCTGTCTGTGCTTTTTAAAGGCCTAGCACTTTAGTGTTATTTCAACATGCGTACTCTCAACTACATGCTGCTGCTATGTCTGATAAGCTTAGCTGTAAGCTGGATTAGTGCAGCTCCAGCAACGCGTCAACGACGACAAATTGATTTGACAGTATCCGCGGACCATAAGCCCGAAGTTGATGAAACAGAACTGGCTTTGGAGGCAATTGCTGGACTCTGGAGCAGCGCTGATAGTCGCACAAAGGTGGATGGTTCGGCTCGATTAGTGCATCGCTCAAATCAAATGCAAACGGGTACGGGCTTCACAAGCTATTCAGCACGTTTGCATGTACATCATGATTATAAAAACTCAAATTAACATCTTGCGAAGGTGCGGAGCAGGACTGGCGCTTGGGCGTGCGTGTCGTCTTCAGTTAGACCAGGAGCTGGGGCATGTAAATATTGCATTACACTAATTGGAATTGCGCAATTGCGTGCGCCGAATGATTTATGGCAATACCAAACCAATAATTTAGCTAATTCTTTAAAATTTGTCAACTTCTTTCTATTTGGCCTTCCCCAGCACCGTTGATTGATAACTTTTTGACCTTTTTTGTATATTTTTTTTTTGTTTGCGTTTACTTGATAACTCGCACGCATAGCATTTGTAAATACGTAAAAATATATAGATAATTAATTCAATGCAAATTTTAATTGTGCTTTGTTCATTGATACATATTTATTTTGTAATTAAATGCAAGCCGTTAGGCAGCACCACATCATATTTATTTGTTTCTATGAAAGCCAACAACTTTAAGCTTAAATTAACAACAACACGTATACAACATAAATGCACCAAGCTAAATGCGGCGCTCCGAAGTTTCAATAATCTTAGCTTACTAATATAAATTATTGCATTTCAAAATCTATACGTTTAAGTTAGTTCTCGAGAACTTGAACCATATAAAATTGAAGAGTAGTCCGATTTAAAGTCCTGTCTCTAAGTCTGTTAAGAAAATTTAAAGAGCTGTTAAAAACTATTATTATTAATTTTAGATTTAGTTACATTTTTCTTCTCTCCATTTGAAGCTTTCGAAAAAAACCAAAATTTGAATAAAGGTTAGTTGTTTAGAGAAAAAAAGTCAAGATTTTTTTTTAAGTTACCCACAAAAATCTCATTCGGGATCAGATAATAGATGACAAATCTAACTAGTTACTGTTTATTGTTCTTATAGTCCCCGAGTTTTAGGTGTTTATGTCGTTACTCGATATTATTATATTTAATGAGTAAAAAAACTGATATGCGACACCTACTACTGCTTGTTGCCTTGTCCCTAATGGTACAAGGTATAATACAAGCTAAATATTTATTGAGTACGGACAGACACGGTTCCGACCAGATAATGATTCTTATTCTGTGGGTATAAACATGTTAAAGTCCACAAATTATTTCGTGAGTATTAACTACCACTACGCAAGAAGCATCAAAAATTATATGCCTAAGTATACATGCCTTTAGTTACTTAATATCATAATTATAGAGTGATACGCACTCCCTCGGACTCTTGAGTTTTAAGCTCGTTGATAACAAAATCGCGAAACTCGTTGTAGGCTACATCCATGTCCACATTAAGAATAATCTTATGAAAATTGCCAGGCGTCAGGCCATAAGCAATCTCCTCTTTGGCTGCATTAAGACGTTTACGCATGGTATCAACTGTTTCGGAGCCACGTTTAAGCAAGCGACGTTCAAGTTCCTCGATTGTTGGTGGGTTATTGAAGATTAATATAGGATTGAGATCAGTTTTCTTAATCTGCTCGACACCTTTTTGCTCAATGTCCAAAATGCAGACGCGTCCCTGATTCCTTATTGCACGTACGGCAGCTTTACTAGTACCATACATATTGCCCGTAAATTCAGCAGTCTCAATAAACTCATCGTTTGCTATAGCACGCTCCATTTCAGATCTATCTACGAAATGGTAGTGCACTGCGTCTTGTTCACCTATGTAAATAAATTAAATAACTAAGTAGCTTATCCAACAGAGCGCTTCTAGTATTATTACCTTCGCGTGGCTTGCGTGTGGTGTGGGATACGCTAAAGCCGAAGGTATTTGGATACTCCGCAAAGAGTCTCTTGAGCAGTGTGCTCTTGCCGGAACCGGATGGACCGCAGAGCACTAACGGACGGGGACCTTGCGTTGCTGACATTCTACTGGTACTGCTGCTGCTGAGCGCACGATTTATAATGAACAATAAGCTTATCATGTTGCCGGTTTTTATTTATGCACTATCCGAAATTGGCTAAAAGCTAGCGGCTAGCTATAAAAAAAAAAAAAACAGCAGCTATTATTGTAAATAAAATGGTCTAGGCCTGCACCGCTCTAAGCACATATAGTTGTCTCGCTCAAACTCATTGTAAAAAAAATATAAAAAAAAATTAGCGGCGTCACAAAGTGTTGGTCAATCAGTGATGGGCAAAACTCATACCAACAAACATTGACTGCGCTGCGGCAGATTTTGGTGCAATAGCCTCGCGAGTTATGTAAATTGAGAGACTGCCCATCACTGGTTTACATCGATGGCAAATATAGAAGTTATCGATTTGCGGCCTTTTGAAAGTGCTTATCGATAAATGTAGTAACGCGCAATTTCTTTAATATATTTTTTTTAATATTCTGTTTATTACTTGCTGGCACATTGTGTAAAAAAAGCTTTTAGATCAAAATTATATTTATTTTAAGTCATAAGTTGACTGAAAACTGAAAATATGATTTTTTAGTATGTATGATTAAATTAAAATAATTCTAATTTGTCTTTATTTCGAAAATAATAAACTAGCAGTTGGTGCTAATTCAAAAAATTAAGGGACGAAATTTTTATTGTTATTGTTTTATTGTTTCTTCTGAAATTTACCACTCGGTTACGGTCTTTGTAAAGACATAAAACGCTCTCACACGCAAGCAAACACTAACAAAAACAAACTTGCAAAGTCAAAACAACTGACGAGTGCGGCCAAGAAAATATATTTTGTTGTCTTTTTTCAGCAAAAAGAGCTTAAATGAACAGAACTACTATCTAAAATTCCCACTGAGTTAACTAATTTATAAGTTGTGGATTTTAAATTTTGTGCCATTTTGTTTTTTGCCTTCTAATGTTCTTTATATATAGAAAAAAAAAGCGATTTGGCGACGAAGTCACCTGGTTTATGTACACATTTCCACGCCACCTATGACGTAGTATACTTAGCGCGTTTTTTTTTAACGTGGTTTCCCCAGTAGGCCTATTCCACGGGTCAGTTGGGGCAAATTCAAAAACCTCCGTCAAGGTCCGCGCAACTTAAAGGCACTTTCACAGTGCCATGGAATTTCTTTCTTAAGGCACTTTAGCAGTGCCATTAGTTTATTGCAAATTCTGAATATTCGAAATTTCCAACTAAAGGCACTTCAGCCATTATCGTCCATTGTTTCAGCGACTTTTAGTCTTTTGGCTTTGATTTTTTGTAGTTGCTCTTCAAGAAGCCGTTGAGTATTTTGTATCAATAAATTTGTTATTAAATTCTTGAGAATGCTTCTACGATGGCAACAGCATTCTCCGTGGTTAGCAGCAAACCACTCCAGAAACAATTTATTTGTTTTCAATATGCATTTGTTCATTATTTTTTGACCAATACCTTTTTGATGCGCATTTTTTTTCAAAATGTTTCGCAAAGATATTACAATGTAAATTGCATATTTTATTAAAATTATCCGATGCACAATTACACATTGTTCGCATTGATACTTCTCATTATTATTTTTGATTAAATTCACGAACAAATGTTTACGTGATGTCGCTTCCCAGAAATCATCGGGGCTATTTAATTGTTCATCATCGTCTGTATCGATATCGGTGTCATTATGGCACCAATCCAGTTCGGAATCATTATCTTTTTCGCAGCAGTTTTCAATTAAAAGCTGCATTTCACGAACTGATGGAGTATTGCCAACTTTGGATCTAATCGCGCCAAAGAAGTTTTCTACACCGCGTTAGATCCACAGACTTCGCACCTTCCGATATTAATTCGTCACACAGTGTTACCATATTATTCACTGTGACGATTAGGCCTTTGACACAGATACTGCGTCCCATATTAATTTTATTTAGGAACGACGCAAATTTTTGTAATTTCAGCTTAACCTCATTTTCAGCCATATATGGCACTTCTCGACAGTTAAGCATATCAAATGCATCGTTCATTGTTAAAACAAAATTGGCTGTTGGCAGTGCGTTTTCAGTATGAGTAATCTCATTACTGCACAACACTCAGGTCAGGTGTCATTGCTTTGATCGCAGATTAATGCTCTGTCTTGCAGGCCAATATTGTTAAGTGCGCTCACATTTTCTTTTATAATGCGGCCAAGATGAATACTTTCCACTGTATGATCACCGCAGTAATACGAGAATTCGTATTGCCACGGTGTTACTATTCCTTTTACTTGGAATATTAAAATGGTTCTTGCAACCATTTTAAAACTCTCTCTATTGCCAAAGTCAACTAAGCCATCTATCTGGTCTGTAGTGACATTATATTTCAGCTCCGGCCGAACTGGCGTTTCATCAAATACAAGAACACATTGTTTTTCCAGTTCGTGCATACCTTTGATGATTTCTTTAATTTTGTGGCAAACTTTTGCATCAATGCCAGCCCAAATTCTCTTTATGGGAATTTGTGAATTATTATCAGAATGTTGTTCCAATTCTTCTAATTCATGGCCCAAGAGATCTTCATTTTCAGCATTCATTTCAAAATGTTCTTCCACAAGCACTTGAGCAGCTGCTATGGGACCCTTGATGGGCATGGCATTTTTATTCAATGTTTCATTTACCAAATCTTCACTTCTGAAATGGTTATTGCAAATATAAAGCCGGTTGTGTTTTTCAAACAACGGCTTTATATTACATTCTAACTTCCACTCCTCCTTACACATACAGTGCGCGAAAAAAGGTTAAGGCCACATGCTTTTTTCAATAAAACTCGAAAAGTTGCAAATATTTTTGGACGTCTTTTTACATACTTATTTAGTAACTATTTTAACGTATATATAAAAAAAAAAATTCAAAATATTCATTATTAAACATTTTGTTTTTACTTTTTTTTGATTTTTTGCGATTTTTTGGTGCGAAATAAGGTTAAAGCCACTTGACGTTTTCTACGCGAAAACCATTGAGGTTTAAATTTTTGTGTTTTGTTTTAGTCTGTTTCACCGTTATGCACCTTCTCGAGTCTGTAAGTGCCATTTCATAATATCTATACCGCAGTTGTCATACGAAATTCGATCAATTTACCATGGGTCCCCTTAAACTATTTATAGAGGCCGAAAAAGCCATAATTTCCACAGTAAAAGATTGTAATAAAATGTCAAATCGTCTAATAGCAAAGGAAATTCGTCGCAGCAAAGATGTGGTTAGAAATTTTGTAGGAAATCTCCAAAATTATGCCAAAAATTGCATAACTGGCCGACCATCGATGATCATAATTGGCCAAAAGCGTCGTTTAATCCAAAGTGCTGCCAACAGTTTTAAGTTTGCTATCCAATTAAGAAGTGAAAATGATGTACCCGTTGGTGTTCGCCGTGCTTAACAAATTTTAAGCGGATCTAAACACTTGAAATACAAAAAAAATAACCCCAAGATAATGGTGTCAAAAGACTATATAGCAGCTCGTCAGAAATTCGCCTTGGACCACCTGCGTTGGACAAAGCAATGGCAAAAAATTATTTTGTCGGACGTAAAAAAGTTTAATTTGAATGGCACAGAAGGATTTTCTTACTATTGGCACGATTTGCGTACCGAACCAAAAACATTGTTTTCGCGCCAATCTGCCGATGGATCGGTTATGGTTTGGGGTGCCATTGGGTACCTCAATAAGACGCTATTATCATTAATCAGCAAATGATGCGACCCTATTTTCCTGCACATCGCTTTGAGGGCGTTGGTATGGACTGGAAATTTCATCAAGACAATGCACTGATTCATGCGGCCAGATCGACAACAGCCTTTTTTCGTAAAAATGGAATCCATATTTTCAACAATTGGCCTTCGAAATCACCAGATATGCATTAATATATATAATATATTTTCGATATACATTATCGAAAATGTTTGGGGACAATATGCCGACAATACAACAAAAAGGACGAACTTAAGGTGGCCATCAGGGCGGCTTGGGAAAACATCTCTCACTTCCAAATAAAAGCACTGTTTGACAGTCTACCACGTCGAATACTTGCGTTGTATGACGCTAAAGGTAAACACACGAAATATTGAAAAGATGTTTCAAAAAATGCGATTTTAGTGCAAAAATAATCGAGTGGCTTTAACCTTATTTCGCACCAAAAAGTGTCAAAAAATCAAAAAACCTATAAATATTTGAAAATACATATGTATATTTTGAAATTTTTTTTTATATATACGTTAAAATAGTTGTTAAATAAATATGTAAAAAGACGTCCAAAAATATTTGCAACTTTTCGAGATTTATTGAAAAAAGCATGTGGCCTTAACCTTTTTTCGCGCACTGTATGTAGGGTGGAGGTGGGTCTTTGATGGCTGCAATTTTCAATGCAGCACATAACTACCCGATTCTCTCCTGGAGAGATAATGTCGGTACCTGTAAATTAAAAGTTCATTATAAATTTTAATTCAATATTTTTATAAATTCGATAAAACTTTAGATATATGCGTTTATAACTCAAAATATGACGGTATTGTTGATAGAAAATTTTAAATGTGTGGAAATAATACTAAAGCACATAGATAATATTGGCATTGTTTTAAGGTCGTTTTCAAATGGCAGACTAATTTTCGTCGTCTAATTCATCATGGCAGTTAAGCCTGAAAAATCTTGATTTTAGAGTTAATTATGATTACTTTAAGCCTACAAAAATCTTGAAATAAGAATATTTATTCTTAAAATAATCCGGGGGAAAATCTAAAATCGTGACCAAAATCTTAATTTCGGATTTCGACCAATCTTGCAATAAGAATGTTAAAATCTTGAAATAAGATTTATAAATTCTTATTACAAATAAGGGAAAATGCTTTTTAAAATGTATTTAACAATTTTTATTTTTTTGTTTTTTAATATAAAAAACTTTTATAGCTACAAACTTATTCAAACTTAATCGTTTTCTATTCCAAACTGATAAAACATATAAAGAACAAAATGTATACATGAATTCGTGCATATGTGTAGCATCCAAAACTAATCTCCTTTTTCTTCCACTGAAACAACTTTTCACGGGGAGTTGCCCCTTTTAGGTCATCTTCTCGCAAACTGTCGCCATGTGTACAGAAATAATTACATGACTGGCATCGCCTAAGTTTGTTTTTTTTTTATTGAAATGAATTAATTTATTTGACTCACTATTAGATATTCATACATTGGTTCCATTTCGAAATCCTCGTTGAAACTTTCCTTACCGTAATCCCGCATTTTACTTATATTCACATACATATGTATATAATATACACAACACCTTGTTAAAAAAACGCGTCTGCACTTGTCGGTGGTATACTGAAAATTGATCCACAACAATGGCTATCGCCTAATTTTTGCACGCGTCAAACGCCGCATTTTTGTTACGTGTGAGTGCAAGCGAGATGTCACTCAAAACGAACAGGTACACATAGTGCGTTTTCATAATGCACACTGGCGCCTCAGCTGAAGCAAATGTTTTGTTTTTTTCTTGCAATCTAAGTAAGCGAAAATCGTAATTTAAGAATTTTAAATCTTAATTTAAGAATGTTTGGTTATGTTTTAAGACTTTTGTTCTTATTTTAAGAATAGTTTTGCTAGTTTTTTGATTGAAATTTTATTACCACAAAAATCTAAATTTAAGATGTTTTTCTTAATTTAATCTTGTTTTAAGAACTCTTTGTCTAAATTTGCGAATTTCCGTCGTGATTTTAGAATTTCGGGTCTTGATTGGAATTCAATATTTTTCTTTCTTAATTCAAGAACTTTTATTCTTAATTCATGTTTTTTTGGCCTTCTTTTATGATTTTTTTGTCTCATTTTAAGAATTAAAAACAAGAATGCAAAAATCTTGATTTAAGATTTTATTTTTTTTATCAGTGTACCAAAAGATTTGGTTATTTCACCGCAACCTAAATTCAATGACTTCCAACTGACACACGTCAACTTCTAATTCGGAAACTTTGGTCAGCGATTTATAACCTGGCAATTACAAAATTAAACGTCTTTAACTTCACCATATATGATTTAAAATCGAGCAAGTGTCAATGTTTTGTTTGGGATGAAACCAATGGACACCGTGAAGTTAATCAATTTGGTACATGCGTTTTTGAATATATTAAAAGACCGTCAAACACTAAGGATGCTGAATTAATATTTTATTCGGATAATTGTGCTGGCCAGCAAAAAATAAATTTATGATTACCATGTATTTATATGCCATTCGCTCTTTGGGTATACAATCACCCACAAGTATCTCGTCAAAGGCCATATACAAAATGAAGTGATTCAGTACATTCCCTAATCGAGAGAGAAACAAAACGAATACTTAAAAGTGGGCCCATTTATTCTACGGAGTCGTTTGTTTCAATAATCCGATCGGCGAAAAAAAAGGGAAATCCATTTATTCTAAATGAGCTTTGTTTTGAGGATTTTATCGATTTAAAAACTCTGGCAAGTGACATTGGACTCTTAAACATTGCCAATTTAAAACTGACCCAAGTAAGAATACTTAAAGTTCAACGAGAATCACCAAATTCAGTTTATTACAAAACTTTCTACAATGAAAATGAATTTAAGGAGGTTACTCTTATTAAAAAAAAAAAAACCAACAGAGATCATTCTTTAAAAATCTTTTGAAGCTTAGCATTTCACAAAATAAAAAAGACGGCATTAATGAATTAATTAAAAAGAATCTTATACCAAATTTTTATAAGCTCTTTTATAATAGCTTACGAAATGTTAAAGTACAACAGCTACTAGTTACAAGAAGTACAAAGTATTGTTTCTAATTCGTTATGTATATTTTTAGTACAATGAAAATGAAGTTCTTTTCTATGTACCTATAAGTAAAAATTAAAAAAAAAATGACGCTTTTCCACGACTGGATTTTTTTATGAATTAATTCTTAAGTTTAAAAGAAAGTTGAAAAGTTTTCTCTTTTTTTCAATAAAAACATCACATTTTGACTTATAACGCTTAAAGTGAAAGATTATTGCAACAATAACGTCATAATTCAAAGAAGCGAAAGTATTTGTTTAAGAAAACATTCAAAATCGCTAATTAGTGTTGATTTCCATTAATACATATCTTTAATATATAATATAAAAAAAACACCTAGCTGAGCTAATACTAGCTCAATCTTCATTTAAGGCCCCTACGCAGACACGAAAAATAAACAAAACTTCATATAAAAAAAACGCGCACAAACGTTTGGTCACAAACTTTTCTTGCAGGTGGTATGTAGACCAGTGTTGCTTGTTTTTTTGTTTTTTGATGCCAGTAGTAAACCATAGATGGCGCACTCAGCAAAAACAGCTGTTCGATTTTGGCGCCATAAACAAAACTTATGTGCCGCTATTTATTTTGGACGCGAAATTTATGGTTGGTCGACAAAATCGTTGCGAATCGTTGGGAAAGGATGAAAAAATAGCTATAATAATAAAATAATTAATTTGTAACATTAATGTGCGTTAAAATACGTCTATTCAATTCGTCCACACTCAGCTCTGCGCATTAAATATGGGGTCACCCAAACACTCTGCCTTTTCCTGGGTTTTGCCTCCTCTCTTCGCTTTTTTTCATTATTATAGCATTGTTTACACAAAATAGCATAAGTAATAAGCGTTGACGATAATTCATGTTTTTATGTTTAACTTCGCGCCTTTTAAAAATTTGCTATTTGTAAACAAAAAGCAGCTGGTTATCGATAATAATTGCGATAAATTGCACATTTTGTTACTAGAGACACACTGTTCCTTTCGTGACCAAAATAAGTCTGTCTTTTTGCTAGGTGGCTGTTTTCGTGTCTGCGTATCCAAAATCCAAAAAACCAAGCTGCTTAAGGAATTCATTCTACTCATTAATAGTAAAAAATCACGTATAGTAGAGCTTGAGTGGCAGTTGGAGAAAGCAAAAAGCCGATTAAACGGATGAATACATGATACATGGATATGGATGTCGGATATAGAGCCTGAGGAAGGGGAAGAAGCTGAAATCAAAATTGTTGCCTTACTGCAAATGTTGCCTATTACTTTTACCTTTACTTTATTGAACAACTAGAATTCTTACGATTGTGTAAAAAAACTTATTGGATTCATATATTTATTATTTTATGTGAAATTTTGAAATAAGTTATTGGATATTAGTTGAAATAAAAAAACCAAAAACATAAAGTTAATTTTTAAAATAAAGCGTCTTAATTTTACATTTTACATAAGGAAAATACAATCACAAATTTTGACAAAGTAGACACTCAAAAATCGCTTAATATTTAAATAATTAATCTTAAAATATTTGTTGCATACTTTTGAGCATAAAAATATATCATGCTTTGTGGTTTGTGTCTAGGGTGTTTTTTATCACCAAAAGTTCGTCAATTCTTCTCCCAGTTCCCATTCCCAGAAGACGGTACGGCGAATGCCTAAGCTTTAAGCTCTCACTCGAGTCAGCTAGCAGACATGCGATAAACTTATCGATGTTTACTTTTCATTGGTGCACGATAACGATAACTAACAGTGCTGCCACTTTAACAAAACACTATAAATCGAAAAATGAATTTGAAAAATGCCTTTTATGGTTTAAAATCTTTATGTATTTTGTTTTATTATTAGCATAGAATTTCAAAGTTTACATATAATGTATGCTGTTTTAGTTATTGACTGTATTAAGAATTACATACATTTACTAAATTTAGTTGCAATGTATCATGTATAGCACAATTTAATCAAAAATTTTTCTTTTAAAATGTAATTTGTTCTGCACTGCCTAAAATATTAATGGTTTTTATTTTATTTTTTTACGTTTTTAATTTGATCACAATTTGATTACGCTTTCGCTTTTCGAATTTTGTTTCTGTTCCGAACGACTATGCCTGAATGTTACCTAACTTGCCTGCCGAAAGAGTGTCTTACATATTTGTTATGTATATTTTCAAAAATTCATAAAACCTAGCTGCTGCATTTGTTTACATTTTAAGTTTATGCAAAATAGTTTTAGCGCATTCTTATACAAAATCTTTTGCATTTTCATCTAGCCAAACATATAGCCTACTGTGTATTGTTAAAAATTAAAATATTCAGTCAATATAACGTATGCATTTATACTCTTTCCATAAATGACTTTTAAATTAGTGCCCAGACTTTTTGTGAAACACTGAAATAGGGACAGCTTTATATGTATAAAGACTATATAATTTTTGTTAAGCTATATTAAATTGATTTACGCTTTTCTTCTATTTTCAAATTTATGCAGTGTATATGAAAAGAGTATGTAAACTTCGGTATGCCGAAGGTAGTAAATTTTATATTAAATGTAATAAATTTACTTTGTTTTACTGCTTTTCGTATAAACTGGCTCATCAAATACTAGTCTTATATTTTTCCAAATAAATGCTAAGATTTTAGTTAAATCCTAGTACATAATATGAAAAGAGTACATGAACTTCGGTTGGCCGAAGCTAATAAATTTTTATATTAAATTTTATACGTTTACTTTGTTTTATTAGTCGTATTTATTTTATATACAATTATATATTAAGCATTATATTTCGATGTATGATGCTAAGTGGAAAATGAACAGCCCTAAATGGGGGAGCCCACGTTTTGGTTTGGTATAACGGTAAAGTTTTCAACTAAATAACAGTACTAACTTGGAATTGTAACGGCATAAGGCAGTTGAGTGTTGTGAATTGAATATAAACTGATGCAGCATCCAAGGGCGTAGCCAGAAAGAGGCAGTGGGCCGTTGCCCCTCCATAGATTTACATATTTTTTAAAAGGATTGTGAAAAGTTGGCCACGACCTTGGAAACATCAAATTAACAAGCTTTTAAATTAAAAACTGTCGCCTATAAATTGCTTGCATTTATAATTAAATTTGTCTTTAAATTGTATTGTAATGCTTTTGTTGCTGCAATTTATTACAACTAAGAATTTGTTTACAACTTAGGCTAAATGTATACATTAAATTTTATGAAATATAGTCACAAGGCTAATAATAAAATTAAAATTGTACCAAAGTAAAATATGACTAATTTAAAGATTTAAGTTATAATAAGAGAAGCTTTTCCTAGTATAGGAATTGCTGTTGCTGCTGCTTAGATAGAGGCTTCTTTATATCGTATTATATCAATATACAATTTCTAGTAGGCAAAGCGCACAAATACTAAAAGATAACAATTACGTTTCTGGGTGCTGCTGTGTGGGGAATCCATCATTTAAAGTGCATTGTAATTGGTTCAAGGTAGGTGCACCCAAAATAAACGGGGCTAATCTGCTTATGGGACTATTATCAATAATTTTACATATATATTTATGTCTAATACAAATATATTCAATTACTAAGAATAAGAAGCTTAAAAGTCTGCTTCTTTGTATGCTTATGTTTTTCGATTAAAATTAAATACGAGACAAGTATTAACAAAAACCTCTAACAATTAAATTTAAATCTGCATTTTTTTTATGTTTAATTATTGTTTACAATTAGAATTATAATTACGTGTACATTTATTATTTGATGTTTCTTCAAAATTATAAAATTATCTAATGATAGTTGTTTCTTTTAATTGTTTTTATTTCTGCCTTCAGCATTTTAGGGATTTGCTTCAAGCTTTTTTGAATGCTTTCAGTTGTTTGTTTTTTGTTTTTTTTTTTTTGTTGTTGTCCAGCGACTGTGCCTCTTAAGCCTTCCAATTGTTTTGACGACTACCGCTAGGTCCACTTTGCTGTTGTGGCGGTATCATCTCTAGCAGGTATTGACGCTGCATTTCTGCGGCACGTTGTATGTCGGCTAAGCTGGTGGTATTGCTAGAGTTCTTGGCCGAGCTGGAGGACGAACTGCTCTTCTTATTGTTATTGTTAAAGGCTGTGTAAATAAAAAAATCTATATATATGAACTGCTCACTTAATACTCTTGAGGGATGCAACTTACCGGCTACTTGAGCTGCTTGAGCCATTGCTACTTGATAGGAGTATAAGAGTGGCGCAAATTGCATCATATGCTGAGGATTGCTGCCTAGACCCTGTCCCAAGGCTGAAAAATAATTTAAAAGCATATTATAATACCAAACGCACTGAATTATTTTATTTCCTAATGTCGCATAGATTGCTCACCTCTGAATAATTGCTGTTGGAAAGCCTGCATGGCCGCAGCAGTCGCTGCTGGTGATGAGTTGCCCATGGCAGCTGCTGCATTGTTAGACGCGGATGAGGCTGCACCGAAATTACCCAAGCCGCCTAGTGCTGCCAAATTGCCCAGTTGACTAAGATTTCCCAAGTTGCTTAGATTACCAAGACTGGCCAGACTATTGATATTCATGCCACCCAAAGCGCTTAGATGCGCTGCCGCTGCCAAAGTGGCAGCCGAGTATTTGTCATAGCTTTGTGCCTGCTGTTGTTGTTGTTCACGCTCACGTTCCCGCTGCTGCTGTTGTTGTTGCTGCTGCTGCTGCTGCTGCTGCTGTTGTTGTTGATGATGATGATGATGCTCGCGCTCAGCACGTGATGAACGAGATGATGTAGAAGGCGGCTCGTGATGATGCGCCGCTTGCCCGGGACTGAGTATGCCAGCTTGTTGGGCGGCTATAGCGGCAGCTGCTGCTGTGGCCGCGGCACGCGAAGAACGTGGCGTGCCAGACGGCGGCGGCGTTGGCTGACTCTGTGGCGGTGGTGGTGTAGGACGTGGTGCTGGTGTGGGCGTTTGGCATTTAGTCGGTATGACGGTAACAGAGGGCGGCAAGTTGACCAGCGCCGCAGCAGCAGATGCATGTGTGGCCTGTAGCTGCTGTGCTGCGGCGGACAATTCGCGTTCACGCGCCATCGCTTGTTGATGTGTGGAGGAATTCGAAGCGGCTGCCACGGCTGCAGAGAGAGCAGAGCTTGCACTCGTCGATGTATGTGTGTCAACGGGCGAGGGACTGCTCTGGCTGGCCAAGCGTTGTTCGATTTCCTGCTCCTGCTGCAATGCCTTGACAAATGCCTGCTTCAGTCGATTGGTGTGTTCGGCTTTAAGTGCCTTTTTGACGTTGGAAGTAACACATTGTTCACAGATAACCTTGGGTTCCTTGTTGGCTGTTGAAGGCATAAATATGTTAGCTTTGTTCGTTCTAATAATGCCAAACATTTGTTTTAACTTACTCTGTTTCTCCCATTTCCATACGGGCGTAAAATCAATCTTACATTGTGCGCAACGGAAAGGCGCTGCCACGGAATTAGCCTTTTTGTTGACGGTCAAATAGTCTACGACGGTCTCCAGACCCAATAAATACACAAAATCCGTATTGCTGGGATTAGGTATGAAGTGCATCTCCGGTGGTGGTGGTTTAGGAGGCGGAATCTGGAAAGAGATATATATTTTAATAAAGCATTGAATATATAAACTGAAGCAGAGGATTGCTTAAACTGCAAATCTTTTCAATCAAGAAGAATCGTTTATATCATTTTACTTCTAGGAATAACGATTGCTTCAAAATTCTTCAAACTTACCTGCAGCAATGTTTTTTCCAGCTGCTTACGCAATGCCATTTTGGCAGCTGCCTGACGTTGAGCCGGAGTTTGAGCATCTTCACGCGGAGTCGAGCGATCGTTCTGAAATTTTATGATAGACGATGAAAATGCAGTTCATACTTTTTATATTTATTTTAAACTTTTTTACACACCTTCATATCGTTGAGCTGATTTTGATGAGCCTGATTAAGCGGCGGTGCAGGCGTTATGGAAACAGAATTACTTATGCTTCCAGGTACCTTTGAATTATCCGAAACATTAGGCTGCATGTTTTTTAATGTTTAATTTTTAGTAGCAATGTTTTTTAATTTATTTTATTATGACAAAATAGATGTAGAGCAAAGTTGAGTTGCATTAATTAGTGTTTGAAAAATCGCAAATAAGTTTAAGTTAGACAATATTTAAATGACGTACTTTTTTTTCAAGAAAAAATTTGGCTACAAAACGCAAAAGCAAACTTGATTAAAATTAAAGCGGCTTGCTTTGCGATGGTTTTGACAGTTGTTAGTAGATATGTAATTTTTCAAGTGTTAGTGTTGTATATGGCAGTGTTGGTAAGCGTGAGTTTTTGTCTTATTTTGTTTTATTTTAAGACTTACACCTAATTTACACCACAAAAAAAAGACGATCGCAGGAAAAATACTATTGCATGTTAATTAATGTTTCTTATCTCGGACCTAACTATTGTTGTTTAGCTCTCCGTACACTTTCTCTTCTCTCCGGCATAAATGGTGGAAAGCCATTTTCTCTGAATCACAATCTATAGCACAATAGCTACTCCTCCTCTTTTGCCTGGACGTTCTTTTCTAACCCAGGAGCTGCATACATATCATCATTATCATTTTGCACGCAGTTCGTTGTGAATCACCGATACCGGAAAAAAATCGAATCGAAGTATTGAGTATTCCAAAAAACTCGATACCGATTCGATTCTCCGAAAAAAGAAAACGATATCGACGGTATCGGTATTGACTTTTTTACGTTTTTTTTAAGAAAGAATTAAACAAATTGTGCCGTTCTCTCGAAAAAGAAACCAAACTTTTCTAATGTTCATAATAAATTGTAATAGGGGTTATAAAATTAAACTCAGAATGATATAAACTTTTTCTTATTTCTTTTTTTTTTTCGCATAGTTTATTGCAAGCAAATTGGTATCGGATCGACGATTAATCGAGAACCAAAATATCGGTATCGAATATTCAATATCGACGTCGATATTCTCGACATTCAAAACATCGGATCGGTATCGCGCATCCCTAGTTGGCCGGGTATTTTGATATTTATCATACAAAAATACTAAAATCGCGAAAATTTTGTGTGAAATATTTTTCAACCTTCTTTACGACCTATTCTCATACCTACCAAATATAAAAAAAAAATGTCATAAAAATATGAATACAAACACCAGACACGCGAATTTTATATTTTTGATTATCAAAGAAGAATCGATGTTGCAAGAAATTTAAAAAATATACTTTTGTTCCAAAATTTTTTCTTTTATCACTTTTTATAAATAGTTCCAATCAATGGCATATTTACGAGTGCTTTTTGTGTTCAAAATATTGAAGAAGTAATTGCTATGATGGGCTGCCAATTCTCTATAGTGTAAATTAGGTATAAGCTTAACTTTTTTTTTTGTTGGTATTTTTCTGGTACATATTTTCAAGTGTTTGAGCATGTGGTGCTTAGTATTTCTAAGTGAAAACTCGGCGCTTACGGCAACGATTACATTACAATAACTCACATTGCGTGCTTTCAAGCTCGATGGCGGCGCTGACGTTGGTGTAATGGTCACCGACGGCGTTATGGTGAGATTCGGCAGGTTTGTTCTTGGCGGCAAAGCACTCGATCTATGCGAGATTGATGTAGCAGGCGTTATAGTAGTGCCAGCGGCTAATGTAGCGCCAGCCGGCAAGGATGAACGTGGTGGCGGGAGTATGGAATTGCTGCTGCCACGCTGTGACCCAGACAAAGCAGCCGTGGCAGCGGCCACTGCAGCAGCTGTTGCTGCAGAGTTGCTAATACCGCCGGTGCGACTGTTGGTGGCGCTGTGAAATAAAAAATGAATTGCATTTAGTTAAAAGCTCTGATTAGGTTAAGACATCAAAGAAATAGTGAAAGTTTAAAGCAATCCTAGCGTTCAAGCTGTTTATCTGAAATCCAAGGATATTCGTGGAACTATAATTCCAATTGTGAATGCTAGTGCTCGGTGAGTATAGTCACTTTTTATACAAACCGTTTAGAATGACTAGCTTTTTCACCTATATATCTACAAATAGGTAATTTTAACTGTAGCTTCTACTAGAAAGGGGTTCAAATTTTGAGAATATCGTTTAAAATATGGTTCCCCAACCAATTTCAATACAATTTCCATAAAAAATGTTTGCTTGAACCGCAATTGTATTGTTTAGGTCCTTCGTGAACCCAGAAGAGACATTTGTCTTGCGTCCTGCTCGCCCTTCTGGTATAGCGTAAGGTGGGGCAAACCCGACAGTGTGGGTAAGCCCTATGCATATACTAACACAAGGCGACATTGTGCTGCACGTGTAAATGCATTAGGTTCTTGTTAGGTTCTCCTCTGACGCACATGACGAACTTGTCTTTGTATTTACAAATCAGCTCGAAGGCGTTCGTTACGCTCATCTTTAGTTTCATTTGCACGTCTGTTTGCAGCCTGGATTCTATTTTTGCATTGTTAGCGAATCGTTTCTCTGCTGTTCTATTTAATCGAAGGATGTGGACTAATTGCGAATTCCGCAATATTTCCGGATCTTCCACGAAAACGTGCCATTGTTTTATTTATAATAAACACTCAACACATAAATTAAAAGTTCAGCAAAAGTTTTTTCGATATTCCGATTATCGATAAATCGTGCACTAAGTGACATTTGACATTGATTTTCACATTTCATTTGCAAGTTTATAATTCAAACAAAGTTGAATATTTTTACAGTTTAAAGCAAGGGACGTTATTTAAGTATGTACTTTGTGAGTTTCCTTTTAGATTTTACAAATTGTATATCTATATATCTGAGCCCCTAGTCAGCCCCCTGCATGCTTCATATCATAAACGGTAGCCGAGGTGATATTACGCTATCCTCTAATGATGCTAACATTCTGGTAAAGCTGTTAAATCTGAGCCATTTGAAATCCTACCTACCTGCCTTAATGGTAAGGCTGCAAGTATTACAAAATGTTAACAGGTCATTAATAAAAAGAAACTGATCTGCCAGAAGAAGCATATCTGGGCTAAACACATGAGTTTCTATATGTTCCCTATTTTTTCTTTCTACTTAATGAATAACATATTCTTTTTATTTAATGAATAACATCAAGCCTTATCTGCATCCCACCAAGAAGCAATGAATGCAATGGCTCAGATGGCGGAGTTGATTTTAAATCAACCCTTGAAGTATTTCTTTTCTTCTTATTAGCTCGACGATTTCTCATTACCGACCGAGACGTTTCACGGGCTGCCTCTCTTTGCTCTTGTGTTTGAGAAACACGGATTCGGGCCATACTAATGCGGCACTTTTCTCGTGCGATTTCTTGTTCCTCTGCAGTAGATTGACTCGCAGTGTTCCGCAGCCTAATGGCATTACGGCTTTGTTGAGAAAGATTTGGTTTTTTTCGTCGTGGCATTTTATAATAATAGTACTTGCACAAAAAGATTTATTAAATAAGTCACAGAAAACATAAAACAAATAATATTCTATTTTGGCAGTTGTTGTCATTTGTTCTGTATATTTTTGTTAGCCGTATTTTCTATGTGATTGAATATCTTTCATGATTACTTCTCTCTATGTGAATTTTTCCGATATTTTAATATTTATTCTGTTAACCAGGGCGGAGACAAATTCAACAAATCATAGATCATCAGAATCTGTTTAGCCGTTCTTGAGTTTTGAATGGTGAAATTAACACAACTTTGTTTCATATAAAGGGTCATCAATCTTGAGGTTTTCTTTTTAAATAAAAAAAACACAAAAATTTCAAATGAGACGGAAAATCTTTATTATCAATAGAAAGAACCGTTATTGCCATTCAATTTTTAAAAATAATCCCTTTCAAATGTTGGCCGCAACTGCGCCGTAGCTCGTCCAAGCGGAGGTTCCAATTTTCGATGACGCATTCGAGCATAATCGGCGGTATCTCGCGAATAACACGGGTAATGTTGGCCTATAATGCTTCAATCGTAGCTGGATTATCCACAAACACTTTAGACTTCACGTAGCCCCAAAATAAAAAATCTAACGGTGTGATATCACACGATCTTGGTGGCCAATTCACCGGTCCGGAGCGTGAAATTAATTGTTCGCCGAGTGGGTTCCTCAATATGTCTTGTTGAAACCAAATGTCGTCGAGATCTCGGGCTTCAATTTCAGGTAGCAAATAATTCGTTATCATGGCGCGATAACGGTCGCCATTGACGGTTAAGGTCTGACCAGCGTCATTTTTGAAGAAATATGTACCGATGATCTATCGGCCCATAAACTACGCGCTGGACGAGGTCTATTCGTTCGAGTGTCATCCAATAATGAATATTGGGTCTCAAATAGTCTCAGTAGGTCGATTATGGCAACCATAAAATGGCCTAAGCGGACGAAAAACATTCTTTACAGAAGCTTTTCCATGATGAAATGGCAATGAAAACTGAATTAAAAACACATGGCAACTTGACAGTACTCACGCGTGGTTTATCAAAAAACCTTACTGAAAAAAAAACCTCAAGATTGATGACCCTTTATATAGATATTGCATCCTCTTTTAAATAAACCATATTGCTCCTATTTAAACTAAACTTTGAGCTGAACCTATATTCCCTGAAAGAGTTTCATATGCGCTTACCTTATGCTCACTGCAGCTGTGCCGCCCATGCTATTTCGCCCCTTATTATGCGCTGGCATGGGCATAGACGATGTGGGTGTAACGCTTAGAGAGCCCTTGGACGTGAGTGCCGCTGGTATGGCCGACAGAGGATTATTTGGTGAGACACTTGTTGGAGTGACCACCAGATTCTCCTTCATGACCTGCTGCGATTGTTTAAGCTTTTTAAGCAGCATCAATTTGGTCTCCTCGTTGCGCAAATCCTGACGCAGCTTACGTAAACTTTTCTCTCGCTCCTTGAGCTCAGCATGCGATAGCTCTTTAATGGGCACATAGGGTGGCATTTCTTCATCATCTGTTTCCGAGTCTATGTTGCCATTTTGTTGACGTCCATTCGTGCGCGCTGGTAACAGCACAATGTCTGGAGCTTCTGCGTAGGATTTGGGCTCAGTGCGTGGACGCAGCACTCTCCGTTGTATTTTGGTATCTTCCTGTATACTGGAGATGCCATCAATTGTTCCAATGCTGGAACATGTTGCCGCATTGCTATTGTTATTTGTATTGTTGTTAATATTATTTAGGTTGCTGTTGCCATTATTGTTGCTGGCATTATTATTGTTGTTGTTGTTGCTACTATTGTTGCTCATTGCCGTAGTGCTGGATGCTGCACTTGGAGGCGCTGGCGTTATGGTCAGGCCCGTGTTATTGGCTGTTAGGGCACGCATATCTCGATTACTAAGAGCTGGCGTTATCGTTAAAGCCGGATCACGCCCAGAACTTAGACTCAAGTCGACGACATCGTCGACTTCCATTTTGGCCATTTTCGCGCGTCGCGTCGTCGTGGCTTAGTATTTTATGTAACTGTAAAGGTAAACAGAATATTCATAGCATGAGTTAACGTTAAATCAAAAAAAGAAATAACAAATAAAAAGGACAAAAAAAATTATGTATATATAAAAACAACTTGGGGGCGTTTGGTCTCTTAAATTCTAAGGGTTGCTTGTGCTCTATACATTTTCGTTTTGTGTTACCGGAAATAAGGCACTAACCCTTAATGGTTTGTTTTTCATTCAACGTTTTTCGTTTGGTATGTTTTCGCACTTCTTGCTCCCTTTTTTTGCGTGTAAGGAAATAATAAAGATATCCTGATTTCAATTCATTTAGGCAATGTCACGGCAGGCGCGACCTTCTTGTTCAAACTGATAGCTTCAGGCGATCTCTGGCATGGTGCGCATTTGGCACAGACAAAGAACGGGCCGACGACTTCACTAAATCACAAGCACAATGATTTAATTATTTACCAGACACAGCTAGCAATCACTAACAATGCATACACACATATAAAGGGGCTCCAATTTCCTTTTCTTCTATAATTCCTGTTTTTGGTTATACCTTTTCTTAAATTTTACTTTACTTTTACTGAATAAAAAAACCTACAGCCAATAACCTGAAAATACCGACAATAATATACCCCACAGCTTTAGAAATCGAATAAGCTGAAAATTGTCAAATCGCAATGAGTCAAGTCAAGGCATAAAAATTTAAAATTTGTGAATGATTCTAAATTGAAAAATGCTCTTATCTTGAGAAAAAGGTAACCCAGAGAGACCGAGAAGACAATCGATATTTTTTGCGATTATAAGAGTACTTCTATTCTCTTACTTACTCGTATTATTCTACAAGTTATGAACAAAATTTTCGCGCTACTGAACACAATAAACGCACACTACCTGATACATCACTTATATCCATTCCAAAATCCCAGAAATTCCACGATATTAAATGTAAAACTATCTAGCAGGCACACCCTGAGAATAGAGCCATTTGCACTTAAGCTAGGCATCTAAAGGAATCGGTCCCTACGTAGAATGAAATTTTTTTTTTTAAACAAAATTAAGCTTAAATATGTATAATAAAAGCTTTACATTTTTTAAAACTAAACCTAAGTTACAGACTGCTTTTAATTTTACAAATGAAAATCATTACCGATTTTGCCAAAATTTTGGTTCAATCTCCATGGAAGCAGTCTTCACTGCTTTGTATAGCCACCGGTGTTCGGTCATACTGCTAGTGTCAAGGAAACCGGCTTTGCCAGACCCAACTAAAGGGCATGTAAATCTGAATTGTATCGTGTATGCAAGTGTGTGTCCATCGACTAGCGCCAGAGCATTCACAGAAACTTCCTTCCACAAACAAGTCACGTTTTCGATTTGGCAAATTTTCGTATACATACACACAAAAACTAGAGAAAATTTGCATTGAAAAGTGGAGGAGTGCGGGAGTCGAGGTTTGAACAAATGGGTAAATCGACCAAAAATGAGCAGCCAGGTACTTTGCATGGAACTAGCAAAAATTCCTACTATGTACTACTAACGACAAACACAGCTGACTGCAGCCCCATGAGAGGTGAATAAACTTTGCAGCAGTAGCAGAGAAAATTACACCTGTTCTTTTTCTGCAAGCCTATAAAATGCACTTAGCATTATAACAGCAACAACTACAAACATAACTGTCCAATTAAAATGAAATAAGCGCAGCTTACATACTACATACATACATACAAATGTACATATAAGGCACATTAAATAGTTTTGCTGCTGAGCAGTTCAAAGCAGAGCAAAGCCGAGCTGAGCTAAGCTTACAAACGAACGGCCTCAAAGAAAATGCAGCGCGCTTTAATAAAAAGAAACTACAATAAATAATAACAACAAAAACACGAGCAAAAACTACAACACGATTATTGTGCTTTGTGCTTCAAGTGTGTTTATATGTGTGTGTTTGTTTGTGTATTTGTTTGGCCAACAACGCCGGCAGCGACGGTGGCTGCGACAGCGACGACGACCCCAACGCGCTATAAATTAACTCGCTTTGAAAGCTGGCAGCCACACAGCCATAGACATACATGCAAAAGCAGACACAGCGGCACACAAACACACACACACGCAACTGTTTTTACTCGTTTGTTTTTTTCTCCCATGTTGTCGCCCAGACTCGTTACTTTCGACACTTGTGTCGTCATCAAAACATTTGAACGTGCTCAACGATTGCACAGTGGGTTAGGATTACGAAAATTTGTGTTATTTTATATTCAATTATTATTAATTATTAATCGTTTAAAGAGAATAAAGATAATAAAAACATAGCGCGACAACTTTTGTTTTTTTTTTTGCACAAAACTTTGCAAGCTTTATTTCTTTTTAACTTTAGCTTCATTTAATTCTACTTTAAAAACAACGTTAATGCTTTAGTTGTAGTAGTTGCGTAAGGCAGGACTTACATCATTATTAAAAAATTTCAAAATTTTGCGGGTAGTTTTAATAGAAGCACATAAGTCTACTCACGAATTTTAATTTATAAATTCAAGTTTATAGGGGTGTATCTGAAATTGACACATTCTCGTCAATATATTTAAAAGAGTTATTTCGATTTCGTATTATACAATACTCTTGACCCCACAAATAGACCATATAAATGCATCAATATCTAACCCATGCATAAAAAGACAGTATTAGGGGAAATCTATTAACGGGTAAAATATGAGGTTTTAAAGAGGTTGCATGTTACACAAGTAACACTTGTTCGTTTTGGCAACCTATATAATTACAAGCTGTTTTTCTTAAAACTCGAGAAAATCGTGTTTAGGGATCATCCATAAACTACGTGACGCTCCAGGGGGTGGGGGGTCCTGGCGAAGCGTCTATTTTGGCGAAAATTAGCGTTACGTAGTTTATGGATGATCCCTTAATACTTATCCTAATATGGACTAAATTACAAGACAAGCAGTCTTAAGTAATTATTGTAAATATTTTAAATCATATTAAGGCTCTTTGTACCATTGTACAGCACAGCATGCTAGTGTGCGATTTTATGCGTATGTTTGTGTGCATAAGTGATGATTGTCAGTTTTATATTTATTTACATACACACAGATACACACAACACATATGCATATCTATATGTATTAAAATCATTTTTATAGACGCTTTTTAATGTTTAAATAAATAACGACGTAGCCTTGGCGGCAGCACGACAGCATTTTGCGGTGTCAGTGTGCACCACTTTCATCGCTGTCTCGATGGCAAACACTGTTTTTTATCGATTTGTTGCAGCATTGTCAGCACTGCCGCCATTGGCGTCGTTGTTGACGTCGGCAGCGGCGTTTGTTGGCCGGCTTTCATATTGCTATAATTGTGTTTAATAGCGCGCTAAATGTGTTTCAATTAGCGTTCGAAGCTTAGTTCAATTTGTTTGTATGTCAATGGGTTGGCAATGAGTTGCCGGTCGTTGCAGCAGCAGACAGTTAACAAGTTCAAGTTTACCAACTGGGCAGGCTATTGACAGTGTGCCGGTCGTTGGCACCTGTCGCGGGCAGAGCGCTTAATGTCAAGCATATAGTGGCATGTACACTCATACATACTTACATATGTATAAAACAGACTGCATTAGTATCATTTACAAACATACTTATATGCTGGAAATAAAACTGACCAGCCGATAAGCCAGAACAAAAGGAGAGGTCAATATTTAAGAAAACTTCAAGCTGGGCAGCGTCATCTTAAACGATAACAACAACAACTAACAAGCTCTGACGATGACGACGACAACGACGTAGAAAAAAAAAAAAGTAGCAGCTACAAAAGCAACACACACACATACAAACGCAAAAAAAGCAAAGAAATAAGGTTAAATCAAAAGTACAGTTGTGTACATAGCGGCGAGCAGCAGCAGCACCAACAACAACAACAACACAAACAAAAGCAAAGAGCAATAGCAAGCAAAATGTGTTTGAGTACGGCGGAGCGCGCGCGAGTAAAAGAGAGAGAGAGAGAGCGCTCGTCGCACACACACGCGAGACAAACAACAGCAGCAACAACAGCAGAGAGTGGCGGCTGTGGCTGGCGGTTGGAGAGTGCCGAGGAGATATCGTGGGGGTGTTGTCGTCTGCCTGACTGGGCTGCCCACCCAACAAACACCAACCCCCCCACCCAACTCAAATGAAAGCCCACAGGAGCGCAACTTATACATATGTATAAATGTATCTATGTATATAATCCAAATACAACACCTCAGATACGCCTATGAACCAGTTCTAATACCAGACGATTTGCATATTAGTTTAAAAAAAAAATACATACATACATACATACCTCTAAAACCCTTTCAAGAAACTTTTTTTCCTTCTATTTACTGAATGCCAAATACTTTTTCTAATTCAAAATATGCATTGGCTAAATAAAACAAATATTTAAGTAAATCAATTCATTTCAATAAAAAAAAATATAATCAAAACAAGTCGCACATAGCACATATTTACAAAATATACATCGCACACATACAAACACACTTATGTACATATAAGAAATGCGCATATCTTATGGCCTGTATATAAGCCCACCGCTCGCTTTGTGTAAGTTTGTATTTGAGAGAGTGTACGAGGTGCGAGCGAGAGCGTCAGCCTTGTACATGGCCTTTTCTATGTGCATGTTTGTCTGTATGTATGTAAGTACATGCGCCTGTTATGTACTCCCCATCATCGTACTAGTTGTAGTCGTCGTCGCACTAATACTTCATGAGTGGGCGGGGATGGGTTATGGGCTATTGGGTGGCCACTCTGGGTGCTGCAATATGCACTGGTGTACATATGTACATACATAAGTATATAAATCTAAAACAGTTGGTACAACGAATTTATGACGTCACAATTGCCTATTAGAATTAATTAAACTTGAATCAAGTTTTCATTTACATAGAAGAAAAGAATATATAATAACTGATTGCATGTTCTTTGATAGAATGAATAACTATATATAGTACATACGTATATGTGCTTATTAGGATTATATTATATATATATATATGTATAGGTATAGGTATATAAGTTGCTATATGCTATATGGCATATATTGTACTCTGCAGCGCAATTAAAAATCAAAAAGAAAGTGTTTTATAGCCTTAGTGTCATAGTCTGAGTCATAATTATACAAACATTTTAAAATGTAATAAATAAACAAAAAATCAAAAGAACAGGTTTGTGTTATCACCATTTTAAAAGTACATAAATATCAAAAGGCATGTTTTTATTATCTAAACTTCAATTAAATTATTGTTGTTTTTTTTAAATCGCCTATTTCATACTTATTAAAGTTTCTAATATTATTAACTTATTTCAAAAAAGTGAAAACATTGATTTGGAATTTGAAAAATAAATTCTATTTAAATTTTATATCACTGACAAAGTTAGCAGTATATAATGGACGATATTATTATTAAAATTTCGTCTCGTTGCTTTTATGGGAAATTGTATTTAGTTATGTTTTGGGGTTGTGCCAATAAACTCTACGATGGGTTAGCCTTAAATTTAATTTAAAGTCGCATAAGAAAAAAGTCACTGGTCTTTGGACCAGTTTGCGTGCTAAATTTTCAACGATTTCGTAAATGCTTGCTTTTAGGGTGAAATTCTTTAAAAAGAGATATCTGGCTCCTTCAATGTACAACTTTTGGATTGAAATGTTCTTGAAATTGATTTCTGTCACATAACTGATTGTGTTAATATGAATAATAAAAATGTGGTACAGTCGAGGCGGTGCCCGACAGGGGAATACCCTGTACCTTTTGTGTCAAAAAAATTTTTCCTGCATATTCCATCTAAGAACTTTCCAATTGGAATTTATTTTTTTTTGGTGAAAATCGATATTTATACTTATAAGTTTCCTAAATTTTTACCCATTTTGATGAAACTCGAATGTTACAACAAAGAATTTATTAAAAGTATACGGGGTAAGTTTCAAGTTGGTATGTTCAGGGGTTTGGGAGAAAACACGGTAAATCGATTGCGGGGGGTGGGGGGACCGCATCGATAAAATTTGGATGTGGATTTGTTCATTAGAGCCACATGAATGAGCTTACCAAAAATTGTGATTCTAGGTCACTTGTAGCCATAATTGCGTAGAGTCAAATATTGACGCAGTTTATTGGCAAGGGGAGGTGAAATTTGCACATTTTTGACTATAACTTCTGTTGTATTTGTCCGATTTTGTTCATTTTTTACACATAGATGCATGTAACTACAACGCATCGCTCTCTTAAATTTCAGGTGAAAATACTAAACGGTGTGGCTAAAAAGCGCGAAACTCTACAGCGGGGGAACGGGGGAAGATATTGACATGATTCAACAAACTTCATCTGCTTAGGAAATATGCGCACCAGCTGGTAAAGTTTCGTGTCTCTAGCTCTTATAGTCTCTGAGATCTAGGCGTTCATACGGACGGACGGACATGGCTCAACCGCTACCCGAGGTTATGATAAGCATTTTGGTATAAAGGACTTGGGGTCTGCCACGCCTCCTTCTGTCCGTTACATACATTGCACAAATCTAGTATACCCTTTGTACCTATAGGTACAGGGTATAATTATATGTGCTTATTTCTAATACTAGGAATAAAAAATATGAAACATTGCTGAACTTTTGAGAATATAGTATGATCTAATTATGCGATAGATAAATTATCATGCTTGATAATAATGTGCGTTTTATTACAGCTTTTTTTTTTTTTATGATAATGTTTTTGCTTTTGTCAATTAAATTTTCGATTTTTTTTTTTTTTTTTTCATGCACATTTTTAATGATAAAAATAACTACAAAGTCTACAAATACAGTGAACTGTAAATCTACAAAACTGTTATACGAATAAGAGGTCGTTTTGTACAAAAAGTGACCAATAAATTTTATGTTATATTTTAATTAATTTGGACTATAAAAAAAGTTTGCAATTGTAGTTACCTATGTATGTATGTATCTTTGTAGCTCAAAGTAGTCTTGATTCTAAAAATCAAATTACCGCAATAAAATTTGCGCAAATTTTATTTATTTTTTTATTGAAAATTTTGTTAAGTATCAACATTTCTGCTGAGCTTTGTATATTTACACACGCCAGAATGTTTATAAATAGCTTTTCACAGATAAGAGCACAAAACACACACATGCATGTATCAATGTATATACACACACATTCATTCATATGCATGTATTCATATTCATGTGTATAAGTTAAAACAGTCTGGGAAATGGGTTAACACAAAAATTAATTACGTGCGGTTTTATTTTCTGCTTCTGAAAACTGCTGTACTACAAGCTAAAGTTTTTCATTTCACTATTTAACTTTTTATCTATGCTTTTATTTCAATTGCAGGTGAATTTGCCAATTGGAAGTGTTTTTTTTGTTACATATTTGTTTTTTTTTTTTTTTTTGAGACTTGTTTTCATTATGAAGCGTTATAAACTAACCAAAAATTTTTAATGGCATAAATATCAATATCAAAAGCAGCAATAATAAACAACAAAAACGCAAAGACAGCTAAATTAATGACTTTCAAACTGGTTTTTGTATGTGTTTGTTTTTGTTGTAGCCTGCCTGTAGTCAAGAGCAATGGCAATAAAAGAAAAACGCAAAACAAAAACAAAAAAGAGATGCTGACGCGCAATATAATGCTGCGTTTGCGGACAAAGCTCACAAAAAGCACAACAGAAGAACAAGTATGATTTTTTATTTTTTTTTATTATTACAAAATTTGCCGTTTTGAGATAAGCTTTTGCTACGCTACGCCTTGTTACTGTTGTTGTAATTATTGTTGTTGTTATTTTTAGTGTTTTCGTTGACACTCATAGGCAAAATGCCACCAAGGCAACAACTTACATGCAAACATACATACATATGCAAGTGAACTGAGAGAGCATGTACTTGCACACAGTTAGCGCTTAATTTTTTCGTACACCTTTAATTTTTAGATATAAGGCTCTTTACCTTTGTGCATATTTATATTAATTAGGAGATTTAGTGCATATCGGGAAAATAACATTTAACTTATTGGTGTTAAACTTTTAGTTTCAGTCACTTTTCAATGGTAAGGTAAATCAATAAAAAATATTTCCTCTTTCATTTGATCCAATACATAATCAATTACAAATAAAAAATGAGGGCTGTATGATTTTGATAAATTTTAGTTTAATTTATTTTTTTAATTTACATTGTTACGATGTCCTCATAAAAAAAACGAATTTAAAAACTTAAAGTATTTTTCGAGTTGCTCTGCAATACTCCTAAGGCAGCTATGTAATTTAACCCCCCTCATAATCTTAATACCAGTTTAACGAGTACTAGCTACTGCGTCCTTTGACTCTTAATTGTATTATTTAAGATAAATATTCAAAAGACATTTAATTAAACAGTCCAACGACTAAGGTGATAATATGGCAATCTGATAAAAAAACTTTTCTTTAACAAAATCTTTTTAAAAAGTGAAACATTTTCATTAAAAGCTATTTATGTTTGAGCCAAAATTTATGATTTATTTATTTTTTAATTAATTAATTGTAATATTACTAACCTACATATGTAATTTTCCAGTTGTTAAGATTATGTAAAACCTAATCTCTGTTTTTATAAATTCTAGCTTTAAGCAAATCTACTTTCTTTGGCAATAAAGCAAAACTTTGAGGTTCAATTTATTTATTTATTTTTGAAATAGTTGTATGTTTTGTTTGAGTTAAATAGCTTTGACTACAAAATTAGCAATTTGACATATAACATCGTTTTTAAATTTAATAACTTGTATAAATTATCTTGCATTATTTAAATCATACTAAAAAGAATTTTCACGGCAAAAACTAATGCTATAAAAAAAAGACAAAAGGTTTTAAATTCAATTGATTTGCATTATTTCAAATCATACTAAAAACAATTTTATGCTAAATCTGACCCGAAATTTGATATTTTGTTATTAAGCCAAAAAAAAGTCCTTTTTTGTATATTTGATTGTTTTAGCCTTTGCTGCTTTATTGTTACGTAAGTACAAAAAAACTTTTCAAAAATTAAGTTTTTTTCTTTTATCATATTTTGTCGTAAAAATGTAACGCAATTTTTTTCTTTACGATGTTTGTTCGCAAGCTTCCAGACCCTTACAAGGCGTACGAATAAATTGTGTACTGACTGTTTGTACATACAGATGACGGACGTTGAAGAAAGCGTTTAGCTAAAATGATTTATGTTGAATTTGATGCGTTATAGTTTTAAGCAGAGTTCTACGCTACGCTTAACTAGGCAGCCGGTCTATGTACGTACATACATATGTAGGTAACTCTTTACATATTGACAATGACAATTTGCATATTTGCCCATGTTATATGCATGTCATTTGTACATACAAACACATATATGTACATGCAAAGATACATAAGAACCTACATACTATCAGTAGTCCATTTGCTTGCAAAGCAGCTTCGTTTTCTTTGCCATTTGTTGTTGTTGCTTTTGTCGGTATGTATGTTTGTATATAAGCGGCCGCCACGTCTGTGACTCTGTGCATCATCTGTACATGCCTTGCGCTCTCAAACACACAAACCTATGTATTCAGCTTTACATAGCCATGGGTTCAACTTGTACATAAGTAACTGTATGTTTGTGTGGCACTCGGTGCTGCTTTTGTCTATCCAACCGTGCGCTTGTGTGTTTGAGAGTTTTGTATCTGTGTGCGTGTTTGTGTATCTGTGTCTGTGTATTGCATGTGGCTGGTTTTGCCTGCTTGCCCCCTTACCATGCCGCAACATTTAGCGCAAAGTAAAACAACGCATAAAAATTTACAAATACATATGTATGTACGTATGTATATACTTTTTAAACATCTTTGCACTAGATGCAGCAATCTATTTATTGCATTTAAACTTTTGTGTGCATTTTAAAGTTTGAAAAAAAAAAAAAAAACAAACGTTTTACGTACTCACACACATATACGCATGCAAAACTCTTTTTTTGCCGACCGATGATTATTCGCTGCTGGCTTTAGCTATTTTTAATCTCTTAGGTTTACCTTTTGTTGTTGGCAAAACATCAAAATAAAATACCAATTGAATGCTGCATGAAAAAGAGCTCACGCTCTCTCTTACTCTCAAACAGACTCTCGCACATAAGACATCATCGTTAAAAGAATAACCCCAAAAAGTAATTGGTAAAAAAAGGTAGGCAGCGACAAAGAGACCGTTGCGTTGCTTTGCCTACTTGACAGTGTATCTGTATCTGTCTTTTGTATCTTCTTCTACTTGGCGTCGTGTGTATAAAACCAGTTGGGTGATACGAAACACATGCACATCTTTAGCATCATCCTCAAACACCACCAATAATACAATAATATATATCATACATTTGACATTTGTACAAGGTACGATACATATCAGCAGAAAAAAAGATACAAAACTCGCGTAGTTCTAGTGGGTTTCAATTTCGTTTGTCCATTAACGTAATTAAATGCTTGTCAAACTTCAGCTTCTTTATGCTCGCAATACTTTTGCGCAGTTTGCTTGCTACAGTTTTAAAGTACCTCACTAATTAAAAGTATCTACAAAAAAAAAATACAGCTGCGGCTTCCCCTACAAAACTTAAAACAGCTGGGAAATTGTATAAAAACATACATTTTATTATATTTCAATATAAATCTTATAAAAAATGTAGCCTTGAACTAAGCACAAACACAGGGACATTTGTGCACATGTATGTTATACTTTTATATATGTATGCATATAATAATGACGCATGAATACACTTGGTATGTTCATACAATAAGTACATAATATTTATATAATTGCCTACATACACATGTATCTATTACACATTTTTACATTTTCTAGTTTGCAAGTTGCATGCTTTTTAGCACACATAAACGTTTCTATATGCAGCACTTATTGTATTATATCTATATGTACATATAACTTGACTATTTGTAACTCTAAGGCATATACACTTAAGCATGTTTATATGTACACAGCATGTAGCGTATAAAAATAAATGGCACGAAAAAAAAAGAGAAAATATATATGTATGTATACATATGTATGTTTATATGTATTTTATTTTGTTCTATTGCTTGTAGTAGCTGATAAGCAGCGACACTTTTTTGCCAGTCTTTGTACATATGTATCTACATGGTCGGTATATATGCAAGCAAAAAGGTACATATGTATGTATGTAACATACATAATACATACATATAATACATAGTGCTACTTTGCTGCTTATTAGTCTCTGTTGTATTCCTCCATTGCCATGAATCATTATTATGAAGATTTATTGCATTTTATTAATTTATTATTATAAAAATATGTTTTATTTTATTATTTCTTTTTTTTGCCTAAGCTCTTAATTAACAGTTTTTTTTTTTAAATGGGCTGCAACTCTTACCACTCTATTGGCTTAATCTCTTCATTGGTCACCATTTGTAACATTTTCTATGTAATCCAAAATCTAGCTATGGAGCGTTTATGTAAGTATATACATATATTATTTATATACATACGCTCAAATTTATGTAAATAGTTGTTATGAGCTGTTCTTATTTTGCGCTTAATGACGTGTAACTAGCGCGCGCTTGTGTATATGCCTTTATACTATGTATATATACATGTATGTATGTACATATATAAGTATAGGTGTTTCGTTGCGCGCTAAGCATACATGCCATGTATTGCATGCGTACGAGTGAGATGCCGCGTTTTTTAATAAACAGGTAAAAAAGGTAAACCAAAAGAAAACGACAACTAAAAGCAGCTTTGCCACTTATTTTTTTCTGCTCTTGCTTTTGTTTTGCGTGAAATGGCCAACACAAATTAAGCAAAATTGACGATGTAGTTAATAATAATAACAATAAATAATTAGTTAGTGCGAGGAGAGATTAAATGGTAAAACACAAGCGCACACACACAAACAAACCGACATTTGTAGATACATACATACATACATACTTCAACAGAAATAAAAGAAAATAAATTACCATGAAAACTATAAATTTCCAAAAATTAATGCAAAAATGTAAAGCGCTTATGCAGCAAAAGAAACATATAACAAGAGCAGATACATGCATACATATGCATGCTTTCATTTATTAAGATATAATAAACGCTATGTATTTGTGCGTGTTAGTGCTTATTATAAAATTCTTGGGCTGCTTCTGGCAATGAAAAGAAGAAGAGACAGCAAACCAAACAGAAAAGAGCACAACGAAGCGCGACGCAGTTAGATGACGTAGGCAACGAGAGCAGTAGCTGCAAACAAGGAAGTGGCAGCCAATGCAACAACAAAAACAGCAAGCACTTCAAACTTGTCTACGCGTGGAAAGGAGAAGCTTTAGGAGTTCTCAATTAAGTTGGCAGCTTCATGACGCAAAAGGGTTGCCCAGATGGGCGGCTCTCACACACACACTCAGCTACACAAATACACAGATACACAGGCACATGTACCTACACTTGCAAACGAAAGTTCGCGTACAGTGAAACAATTTTTTGGCTTTGACTTCGACCAAAAAACGAACTTTATCGATTTAGGATACAATTTTGAAAGAACAGGAAAAATTACTTAAATAATATAAGAAGCTTTAGAAGTAACTAATTAAAAAGAAAAAGAAATTGAATGTGTTGTACATGCCTACAAGCTGCAGCATATAGCACTAAAGTTCAAAATTACATTTTCAAAATTTTTTGCACTGTGCATAGACTTATGCATGCAAGTGTGTGTATTGTAGTATGTAAACCTGAAAGTAAAATCAAAAAAGAATACTCTTAACGTGCCAAAGCAGATGCCGCAATTAAACAACTACAACAACAACAAGCACAAAGCGAAACTCATTTAAACGGTCAATTGCCTCAAACAAAAGCCCCAAACGTGTGCATGAGAGAGAGGCAACTATTTAATTATATACGTAGATGCTGAGCAGAGGGAGCAGGGCGACAACATCAACAACAACTGCGGTCGATTTTCAGAGAGCGGCGTCGCTGAGTTACTAGCTGCTATGTATATATGTAGCTGTTAGCTGCAGCAGTGCCGAAAAATTATTTGAGTGTTGGCAAAATGTATAAAAAAAAAACAAAGTATAACAACAACAACAACAAAGCACATATTAATTTCTGGCTAGCGGCACAACTGCTTCAAAATAAAACGATACACACACTCACATACAAAATATTGAAGTGAGTATATTATCGACCATAAAAAAAAAACAATAAAAAAACGTGTACAGACAGAAACGACATAATGCCAGACAAAGCTCCGTGCATAAATTAGCCAGCCAAGCGCAAGCTAAAGAGAAAACACAAGAAAGTGGCAGAGAGAGAACGGCGCTTGCAGAACAACCGTTGGCAAGCGTAAGAGAGTGAGCGACTGTGCTTGTATAGGTGTTGGTATTGGCAATAATCAGGTAATTAGAGAACTTTAATAAAAAAAAATAAACTAAAAATATGCAATAAGCAACAAGAACTACTTACAAGAAATTATTTTAAATTGGAGCAATCGAAAATTACTGTACCGTAAAAAAGTATCTACTCTAAAGTTACGGTTCGGGCTGAATTATTGCACCAATAGCGTACCAAAGTTGTTTACATATTAGTGGCCAGCTACGATTTCTGATATAATTCATTAAGTTGCTTTTAATTTTTTTTTTTACCTATGGTAGAACCAACTTGTTATTTAAGTTACTCTTTTCTAAAGAAATTTGAATTTCCTAGCACAGTTTTCTTATTATCTTATCTATGATGTTGCGAATATGTACATACATAGCTCGTTTTTGAAGCCTATGATGTTTTATGATGCACAAAGAACATAAAGCTGCCTATTCTCAAAAGCAATTTAGTCGTAAAAGTGTAAATTTCTACAAAACCATAGATACCAGAGACAATAAAGTTTCCATTCTTAATTTCAATAAACAACATCATTTTAAGTTACAAGGGCCGTTCCAGAACTAGCCGACCTAACAAAGAGGTGTTGGTTAAATTTCAAAAAAAAAAAAAAAAAAAAAAAAAAAAAAAAAATATTTAAAAAGGGAAAGTATTGTATTTTGAAAGTTTAAGTTCAAAGTATGGTATTAATAGATTATGTAGTTTGTTTTTGACCGCTTTTAGTCTACTCTAGGGCAGTGTTCCGCAAAGCGTGCATCGCGGCATCATGTACCGTGGTCATCAGCTGGTGTGCCGCGGAAAAAAATCAAGGTCAGTTAAAGAGGCTCACATATCGCACTAGACATCTTTTCATATTGATGTTAGTAATAAATAAATATTAAATAAACATTGCTTTTTTCTTTGGTGAACCTCTAAAATTACTTGATTTGATAGGTGTACCTTGAACACAAAAAGTTTGCGGAACACTGCTTTAAGGGATTTTGCTCCAACAATAAAAAGTTGAGTGGCAGATGTTAAATGAGGTCGATTGAGCTGACTGAACGAAAATTGCAGCTATCGATCAAAAGAGGTCACCAATTCCTCTCCACCAGCTCTCTTTCTCTTCATTGAAAAAAATACACAAAATGGTATTAGATGACCGTCGAATAAAAGTTCGTGAGTTAGCTGAATGTGTGGACATTTGAAAGAGCTGACTGACTCAACTCTTTGATCATCTCTCCGCAAAAAATTAAGTCAAGTCAATTTTCATAATAATGATATATACTGCAAAAAAAATCGATTCTACCCAACTATGTGTCGTAAGTTATCTATATACAGTGGCTCACAGTATTTTTGATCGCATTTAAAGATATAAACTTCGTAATATTCTTACATAATTATACATATACAATAGCTCAGTAATTTTGTATTGCACTTCGTACTTAACAGCCAGTCACCATTGTTAAAAAAATATATTTTGATGTTTTGCAATCTTTATGGTCCGACAGATCATCATGAAAGTAGAAGCCAAAGATTCTTTGAATTTTGGAGTAGCAATATTAGTACCAATTTAGTATCTAGTGGTCGTTAGCAATTGTAGGTACTTAATTAATGTGCCAGGGCCCACTTTCAAAAAACACACCTTATGGAAAGTAAAGCAATAGATAAATAAGTACATAACTAATGTATTACCACCAAAAAATTTGTTGCATAAAATAAGCCGTGGAATAAGTTTAGTTTCGAATTCCGTCTGGTTCATAAGTTATGGGGATCTACAATTAAAAGTATGCACTGCATAAAATAACTTTTGAGCAACTGTAAATACGTATGAATTTCTTTTAAAAATTATTGTCAAAAATTACTTATTCCATCGTCCTTCGGCTATCAATTTGAGTGAGAGCCGTCCAATTGGTTTTACAGAAACGTGTGAGCCTGATTAATCAAATTGTGTTCACCTTCAGTGAACCCTTTTCTACGACCGCAAATTTTGTTGTACATGTTAATGCAGTGTCAGAAACCGACTCCTGTATCATATTTTCTTTCTTCCTGTTTGTAACAGTTAAGTTAGACCACACCAAGCCACCAACAACCTGATAGACGTTCAACCACCAAAAAAATTACTTGAAAAGTTACTTTACTTAATATGGCTAGGGGTTGGACAAAAAAAGTTGTTGAGTATTTTTTGAGGGCTCGAGCAACGCTTTAAGGAGCTTTTTTAAAGTCTATGCTCTATAATTGCTTATTTTTTTTGACTGCTACCCGTTTTTGCAGGTGGAAAGGCATGGGGGCTTCTTGTGGTGAACTTAATGCTGGAGAAGCTGATGGATGGATATCTTGTAAGCTGTACCTACGCACGCATACAGTTAGGGTTCGTTCGAAGAGATGTAGCATATTATTTTTTTAAATTATTAGTCCTGTACATCTAAGAAAATCTTAAGGTACGCTAAATTGTATGGTACTGCTTAGTTTTCCAGCAAAAACCCACATTTTAACTAACGTAAATTCAACTAACACGAGTATCTTGTAGCTTTTTCACTCTAACAAAAAGGTTCTACGCCGTTTTTCAAGTATGTATCTATCTACAAATATTTTAGGCAGGCGACAACACTTCAGTTAGTCGGGTTTCGGTTTAGAGGAAAATGTATAAGGGGGGGATTTACCCACATGACAGTGGCGGCAACAAGAGCAGCTGTTTGCTATGTATGTAGCTGCCATTATGCGTTTTGGTGAGTGTGCCGCATTGGGTGTGTACATGCAAACTATGGGCGAGTGGCGAGGGTTGCTCTTGTTGGGCCAAAAGCCCCTCGTGTCGCTTCGTCTCATCTGGCCTGAACTGAGCTGGCTTTTAGTCAACCTATCGCTCTGGCAAGACACATGTCCTCTATAATATAATTGCCAAATGCATCGAATGGGTTTAACATGCAAGCCAAAGCACTAACACTACCCATTTAAATTCAGCAAGCACCTTTTGCACCAGGTACAGTTTTGCATGCAAATTTTAGTTAGCGTCGAAGTTCCTGGGAATAATGAAAGTGCCAACTTAATAGTGAGCGTAGAGGCAGGTATCTATTAATATGAATTTGGTCATCATAAAATAAGGTCATTGTTAGTTTAGTGGCTAAACTTTATACTTTCAGGTATTCATTAGTAACCCGCCCTAATTTGCTGGACTTGTAATCTTTGTATTGAAATGATAGCTTATCGTTACTTTTATTTTTAAGCATGTTGACTTAATTTCTAATTTGTCAAAACTGTTTAATAGATTAAATTTGTAATAAGTGGCATTTTAATTTTACATACAAAAATGTTCCTTCTGCTAAAACTACAAATGGTGTAACTTTGCAAACTTATTCCTGTAATAATAGCCAAACAAAAAGCAGAAGAGAGTACAGGTTGTATATGTATATGCCGAAGGTCTAAAGTTTTCATAGTTTAAACTTAAGTGTGTCTCAAAAATGTATGTGTGATAGTAATTGCTTTAATTTGTTTCAAAGGGTATCTTCTTTACTACTAGAGACGCATTAAATATAATTTAACCTTTAATCAAACGGATTGGATCATTATATTAATTATATACATAACGATTGTTATACAAAATTTGTTTCCGATTTATGCATAAAGAGGCTGACATTTAAAGATATAAAAATGGTAACTGGATTCTCTGTCCCAAAAATACCTTTTAGTATATGTTGTCTATACTTATATTAGTGGAAATATTGCTTTGCCAAATTCGTGCAATTCGGCGCCCTTGTCCTATTCCATCAATATTGCTACGTTTCTAAGCCAACCAAATAACGAACCGGGCGAGGAACCAATTATTCAAAATAACCCCAACCCCAAACAGACCTGTGCATATTCCATTCCAGTCAGTCGTTATGACCACGAGTTCGTAGTTCAAAAACATAGAGAAACTCAACTACTCGCACATAAATACACAACTCAATACATAAATATATGTATATGCATATGTATGCGTAGGTGTATGTATATACTATGGCTAAAATATAAGCAATGGCATATCATCGCATAGATTACGCAACTATTGCGCATACTAGACTAATGTGACCAGCCAACCAAATGAAATAGCTAGCCAGCAATGGTCCTAACATTCAGATTCAAACACAGACAAACGTATATACACACACAACTTTCTCATACATACACGCCGCAACGAAACTCTCTATACATTCGCGACACATTTGTGCCACTCCAAAAAGCAAAAAGGGGCAGCCAAAAGCCACCGCTTGGCATTCAACCACCACCCACAGTAGCAAAAACCCACTCAAGCACAGCCTTACTCCACCCATCGAACTGCGAAACTACCCACTCACCCCCAAACTGCAATATCATCCGCTTTATGCAGCGTTGGAGACGACGCTGTAGGCCTTCTGCTGCTGTAGAGTTGTTGGATTCGCAGTACTGCTTCGTTTTCGGCACCGGCAATGGATCCGACGACAGCCCGGATATTATATGCATACTTGAACTATGCGAGGAAGGAAGCGACAGCAGCCAGCGGTGTTGATGTTACTCTGCTTGCTGTTGTTGTTGTTGTTGCTTTGTATATGTATCTGTTATGTACGTATGCAACACACACACAAACATATACATATATATATATAAACGTACGTATATATATATTTGTTATATATGTATGTATAAACAGAGAGCCGTTTGGGGCACTTTACAGCACTTGCTGCCACCCACAACAACAATGCAAAATGTCTGCATTTCAACTAACGCCACCCAATACAACAACAACAAAGCAACTCCAACAGCAACAATAGCAAAAGCAGCACTAGCAAATACACAAATCCCACAGCTCCACAAAAACCCCTTCCAATACCATAACCCAAAAACCCAGCAGACCAGCAACCATTGCAACAGCAACGCAACAACAACAACAAAAAATAGCAGCAGCTGCCTTCTCATATCGCTGTCGAAAAACTTTTATACATAAGGCCCAGACAGAACCCAAAGTAGGGGCTGTATCTGGGAGCTGGAAAACAGAAGGTACAGGAACAAAGCCACGCATTGTCGTTGGGCTGCTGCTCATTACAAAAATCAATAAGTCATTTTCGTTTTTGTTGGTTTTTGGTTATTTTTTATGCAAAACATGTTGCATGCTACCCCAAAAGCTGGATCTTTAAAAATAATTCCGAGTATAAAATTTATGTCAGGAATTGAGCTAACTATCAACAAATTATGATTAAAGCAAACAAATATTTATTCCCTAAAGGAAGCAAAAAAAAAAAATGTTTGCATAACATTTTTTCAAAAAACAGCTGTTTTGTTAAAGCTACATCTGTTTTTTACTTCTTTTAAAATAAGGCATTCCTTTCGTCTTTCGCTCTAAAAAGTCATAGCTTATTAATTTTTGTTTAACTTTAATAGAAAAAAAAAACAGTTGTTTGCCTCAATTTCTAATGCGAAAACTTTGGCTTTGTATATACAGAGTGTAAGTTAGGGTGTATTAAGCACTATAAACAAAAAAACACTATAAAAAAAAAAAAAAAAAAAAACAAATAAGGGAAGCTCGAAAAGCTAGTGATTGTTATTTAAAGAAGAATAATATATTTATTTAGTAAAGGTGTAACTTATTTTGATCAGAAAAAATTGCACTCTGGATAATCTCTTGCTTAGTGTGTTCATAACCATCCAAAAAGTATAAATCCGCAAAGATGCACCCCGTAGAGTTTTCAGTTATTGTGCTCCAGTTAGCCCAATCAATATACAACAATACTATTTGCTAAAGATTATTATACAATTATTATAAAAAATCTATCTTAAAGGTCCAAAATGTGAAATCTTTTCAGACGTCTAACGTCCATACTATTGTCTAGTAGGTTAATCGCAAGTACGTTTTCATGATTAGACAGTCTCTTTAAGTATCTTCGCGATGTTTTGCTTATTCCATCTTAGACGTAAGGAACATTCAAGTCTTTGTGTATTTCTTCGTTGCTAACAAACCAAGGAGCGCCTGCAATATTTCTTAGAGTTAAAGATTGATATCTTTGAAGGATTTCGATGTTTGAGGTGCTGCATGGCATACGTCCAGACTGGCTTGTAAAGCCGTACTTTGTTTTCTAGGCAGAGTTGCGATTTTAAAAATTGAAGTTCATATTTTGACCACCCTTGCAAATTTTTTTTTTCTTATAAGGTGTATGTAAAAAGTTGTAGATCTCAAAAATAAATAAAACTACGTTTTGAATTATGTAATTATCTCAAGAAGTTCCCAAATTAGGAAGCGCTAAGATTTTGTATAAAGTTCGGGGCACACTTCTTCACTTTTGACTATAACTCCGAAGTTCTCAATCAATTTTTTTTTGGTTGGTTTATGGTAAATGAAAGTTCTGTGTCGATTTTAAACGTTCTGCGGGAAAAGGCTTGGGCACAATACAATCTTTGTAAAAAAAAGTCTACTCAATACTCACACGCATACATGTACAACATATTTCACACTGTTACGTGACGATTTTCTATCATTTCAGGCAAAGAAGCTTCGTAAAAGAATTTTGTGCTAAAAAAATTTGTTTATTTTAAGAAATATATTCCTGAAGAGAGATAACCTGACCTTAGTTAAACATCATGTGTAACTAACTGATTTGCGAAAAGGAATTTTTAAAAGGAATCTCGGTACATTATTGCCTATTATCTTGTACTTGTATCTTGATCTTGGTGATTAGTTCACCACACATGTGCAATAAAAATGTGTAAGTGTGCCATGTTTCAACCGCACAACTTTTCTCTTAGATATCGGAACTAGGTCATTTTATCCAATTTTTAATACAACAAAAATCATTACTTCAAAATTATTAGTAAGGACTTAAAATTCTGATTCCGCTAAGCTTCGAGATTTTAACGCTTGAGGGCTGATTAAACCACATATTAAGAGTTCTTAAATCATCTGAAATCAGTCACATTCATTTTTGTTATATTATTAGAAACTCCATCTTTTTGTAAAGTTTGAATTTATGCTTTATGATTAAAACTCGCCGTTGAATTTTTATATTTAATGTTCTCTCGACTGTTTTCAAATGTAAATGGAAGGCACATCTGTGTGCACTAGTGTGTCACGTGTGTGTTTGTGTGTGTATTGGACTTTTGTACGTGCCATGTACTAGCAGACGCCCTAACCACCCACTCCAGTAAATCACCCACCCACCGAGCCTCTCCGCGGACGCTTGTTTGTCTTGCTTCTGTGCGATGTGGTTGATGTTTTTATGTGTTTTTTTTTTTTTTTACTTGGCTGAACTCTGACAACCCAAGGCGCATAAAGGTTGGCAAGGGCATGTGCAGAAGGATTGGTGGTGTGGGTAAGACTAAGGGTTGGAGGTAGGCACTTGTCTCTGCAAGTGCGAGGGAGTTGGCAAGCATATTTTTGTCTGTGGGCGGTTTCGTGTGGGCGAGGGCGTGTTTGTTGGGTTCCAAGACCACAACATGGCAAGCGAAAAATCGATTAAAATACAACGCAAACAACCTTTCTTATAACTTTAATTTAAAGCAGCAATATAAAAAGCAAAAAAAAAAAACCTTACTCGTCAACAAACTGTCATAAACTGAAATCTGAAATATTGATTTAATATATACGTTATGTACCAACAGCAGATTGATTGCTTTACAAAGTAGACAACCTTTTCAAACAGAGACTCCAGCTTATAGCAACAAAATTCATCTCTTTAATATGACAAACTTTATTTTTTTAATTAAAGCAAGAAAAGATTTGGCAACATTTAATTAGTTTTAATTAACATTATTCTAAAACTCGGCAGCTTGCCGATTAGCATCTTAAAATAATAAAGAGCTTACAAAAGTCATTTGAAATATGTAGGAAGACATGTAAGTTATTGTTCGGTTCACGATTTAAAGCAAACCTAACTTTATTATTTTTGTGTATACATGTTCTATAGATAACGCAGATAACTTTTAATAATGGTTTTCTTCTGTGCAAATTAATGAAGCATGCAGTTGGCAGAAAATCCATTCCAAATCCCACTAAACTACTTCCTTGTTATTGATAAACATTGAGTTTTCGAAAGCATAAAAGAAGTTTTTTTTTTGGCATAAAATTGTGGAATTGTTGTCAAAAATAAAATTTAAAACGATTTGAACTTGTTGGCAAGTAATTTTCCAAGTTTTATGGGAAATTTTGTAAATTTGCCCGAAGCGCGTCGCTGCGTCTCATCTAAGCTGCTGCTCAGCCGATGTCTGCAGCTAGGCGACCGACACACATACATACATATAAAACATATATATATATATAAATATATGTATGTTTGAGTGTATATACTACAGTTGTGCAATTCACACAAAATTTTCTGTTGCTGCTGCGACTCTTTCTCCCCTTCTCCTTCGCACAAGCGCCACAAGCAAAAGTCTGGCCCCCTACTAAATCGTTCTCATTCGTTCGCTCGCGCTCTCTCTCTCTCTATCTCTAGCTGTATGCGCCAACTACGGACACACACACAAAGACAGCGGGAACAGCGACAGCGACAGCGCCGACGACAAAATCATTTAATGGATTGCAATGATTGTGTTTTTGCTCTTCGTTGTTGTTGCTGGTGAGACTGATGCTGCTGGTGCCGCTGCTTGCCTTTTGTTTTAGTTGTCAACAATGTTTGGTGTTCGTTGCGAGAGCTTAGGCTTAGGTGAACACACACAGATACAGCTACCAGCCCCAACTACAACGATGCTACGTATGTTGCAGCATAACAATAATAACAACAACAACAACAGAGCAGCATGCAACTATTGAAGCATGAACAGGCAATTTATGTATATGTATATACATATCAACATGTATATGCAAGCAGGTACACACATAAAACTATGAAATACAACCACAACAACAATAAGAGACTGTACTTTTGATATAGTTAAATCCCAGTCACTATACATAGAAATACAAATAGAAACACACATATGCACATAATAGTGCCACACACCCACTGTAGCTCTATTTAGTTTTAGTTTAGCTTTAAACAGCACTTAGTTGCTGTTGTTGTTGTAAGCTGCACATAGCCCCATGCATATACATACATATACTTGCATTTGTATATACTTGTATGTGTGTTGTTTCTACAATTCGCATTTGCAACTGCGCTATTGAAATAGAAAACAACTGCAATTTGTGTTCGTCAGTACGTGTGTGTGTGTGTGTGTGTGTGCATGTATTTCAGCAATACATATGTGTATAGATTGGCAGAACGATACGGCAAGACCCGACCTCACAATCTCACCAAAACTGGCAGCCCTCCGACAAAACATGGAGCAGCCCCTGCCAAAATTTGCAACATTCAAAATTGAGCAACGAACAGTTTGGCATGCATTTTGTTGTAGCTATAAACATACGTATGTACAGATTTCTAACATAATATCCAAAACAGTTTTATAGGCACTTCTAAAGTTACAAGAGCTTAAGCTCAGTTTTAAATTAAATCATTAAAATGCTTAACTTGCTTGAGACTAAGCACGGTTTTGAAGTGTACGTATTGCTTTTTGTCTTACTGTATTGACATGTATACCTGACCTAGCCAAGCAACATTTATGTTCAAAATCTTTTACATACATATGTATGCACATTAGTTTATGAGAAAGTTTTTATTTAGTGTAGCCCACTTTGCTAATGCATTAAAGCTGCAAAATAAAAACTAAAACAAAAAAATTACATAACCTAAATAAAAAAACTTTATCTAAGCACATTCTTATATACATCTGTATGTACATACGGCTAAGCACTTATTCACACATACACGCAGACACACTTCAGGTGCGCAGTTAGCTATATATACATACATATGTATGTATGTAAAAGCCCCAGACATGGAGGTCGGTGCAACGGCTCTGTGGCTCTATGCTCTACTTGCACAATCAAAACGCATGCAGCGCAGCTTCAACGTACGCAGCACGCACGATGAGAATTTCGGCTATTGGGCTCCAAACATTCACACTCGTTATATACAAACACAAGCATAAATGGTGATACATAACGACGCAGCAGCCAGCCAGCCAGCAACAAAAACAACAACAGCTAGAAATGCGGGTCTGGGTCGTCAACGTGACGAGACGAGACGGCGAGAATGCAAGCACATAAAGAATGCCAAAATAAGTTTAAAACTAACGACGACTACGATAACAACTGCTGCGCGCGACTCGGCCTCTGAATGCGTAGAGCTCCAATGTGTGTGAGTGTGGGAGCAGCAAGCACGAATGCAAGAGAGCGAGTAAGGCAGGGGCGGATACAGAGGGTGTTCCTAGGGGTCAGCACCCCCTACGAATTATCCGAGTTACTAATAAACTTTAAACACATTTTCTATGAAATACTTTAGTTTTTATACTACTCAGTCTAAAATCACACTGTAAAAGAGATTCGAGCAGGGGGTGCAATTATTTCTGGATGCGCCCCTGGAGCAAGGTGTACACTTTGGAGCTGTAGCAGAGCAGCAACAGCAGCATGCAACTTTTCGTTCATGTTTGGCAAATGCGTTCGGCTGGGGCTGGGAACACAAACTGCGTAAGCCATACCATGGGGGGCGGTGGTAGCTGAAGCCAGCAACAACACGAGAGAGCAAGGCTGCCGAACAAGTGCATGAGAGTGAGTGTATCTATGTGTGTGCGTGTATCTGTGTGTGTGGTGGGGTCAGTCACAAAACTTTCAAGTGTTGCAAAGTGTTATAAGCGCTAGCTGAGCTTAAGCGCAAGCTGGCCACTAATTAGTGACGTATTTCTGTAACTTTTATGCAAAAAAAAATAAAAGTTCATTAACACAATTAATATGCCCAAGCACAGTATGCTCATTCATAATGGTTCCCACGCACGCACGCTGCAAATAAACACACACACCAAGCCGCAAATGTGTATACAGATAACGGGAATGCTCACCAAACAAAAAAAGGGGGAAAAAAACCAAATAAGCAACCAAGCGACAAACCGATAAAGTAGCTAGTAGATAAAAGCGCCAAAGCATGGCGTCACTGTGTCGGCAAGCAGCAGCAACAACAAGAACTTCCCCCTCCCCGCAACAATCGTTAGGAATTGTACACGGTAAAAGCTGTAAAAATTGTCAATATAGAAAAAGAAAAAATAACGAAAAAATAGAAGCTTGCAAATAATACGCGAGTCTCGCTAAGTATAAAAAGAAGAAGCTGAAACGCAGGCAGCAACAAAAATGTGAGACGATGAACGACGCTGGCAGCGACGCTAGCAGAAGCAGCGCACTTTTAACGAGCCAAGTGACAAGCAGACGACGTCGACCAACATGCATACAGTAAGTGAAAAAAGTCTTGGCACAGTCGGCAATTTGGCCAACTTTTTGATAAAACTGATAGCATTAGTTGCTTGCTTCCAGAATTAAAAAGTTGAACTTAAACGGAAAATCGTTTTCATAATGAAGAAATGGAGCAAGCAACTAAAAAACTATCCAGAAATGAATCCCCCCATTGAAAATATTTGCTACTTAGAGGCGCAAAAAACGTCACACATTATCAAAGAATCTACTGAAGCAGGGCATGGGCAAACATTGTAACATCCGAGGCGGCACACTGGCGCGCTAAATTATAATACATTTTATTATTATAATAAAAAAGATACGTGTTTTTTTGTGTACATTTTTTAAAAATAGTGCCCTAATTAATTTCATCAGTCAAGTGGGAAAAAAGTTATTTGCAGCTAAATAATACAAAAACTTTTCGGATTTACTGTATATACACACAAATAGAGCGACCACAGTATGCACAAGCGACGACGTTGCCTTTGGACGCCGACGCCGGCCGCAGCGCATTGAAGACCGGTTGAGGTTAAATTGGATGTTGTGAGAGAGAAAAAGAGCGCGCGGGTTTGGGGGAACACGCAAAAGTAGTGTGGCGCTCCACAAGGCATACATATTGAATTTTTCTTCAACGTAATGAAAATTTTTTACTTTTGGTTATTGTTATTTTTTTTTGTTTGTGAACACTTACCCGTGTGTAGATCGCAAAAAATCAAAGAGTTGAAGTAGAAAATCCGTTAAACTGCTTGTTGTGGGCGCTGATGCTGACTTTTGGAATTTATGTTAATATTTCACAATCACGCACACACATGCACACAAAACTCACATATACAGTGCACAAAATTTGCAATATTATCTTTTATAGAAATTTCGCTTTTTCTTTGTGCTGCTTTGCTTTGCTTGATTTTGCGCTAATTTTTTTCTTATTTACTTATATACTACTTAATTCACACACGGCCTGTGTACTCGCTGGGCTCTTGCTTATTTATCCATGTATGGTATGTAGTATCTTTATGTATATGCTTTTTTTTTAACACCACTACACTTGCACGTTGTGCTCTGCCGCTTATACTTCTACTTGCCTTCCGCGGCTTTTTACAAAATTTTTTGCTTTTTACACACACTTTTTTTAATGGTTTAAAAACTTGTTTTATTTAATATATTGCACGTATTTTTGTTTGCTAATTATAATTAACCTTATTTAATTTGTTTACGTTTAAAACAAACAACTTTCTTAAGCACAACAATATTTTTATTTGCATTATTTATTGCATTTCACTTGTTACACAGCTTTGCGGCATTATTTTTTGTTGTATATAAATAAATAACGCGTTAAAAATTAATTTTAAAATAATTAATTAAACGGCAGAGTTCCGCGAAAGTACGTTCGACCGACCCCGGTTTAAGAGAAATGAAATTGTTAAGTAGTCTATCTTCTATCTCCCTATGTCGCTTAAAGATGTCCACAAACTGCTTGCGCTTACACTAAATTGCAATGTTATTTAAATTAAAAGAGCTGCTTGGCTCATATAAAAATTTGTATGTTATCGATATATTGTTGCTCAGTCCCAGAAGACGGTACGGAGAAGAATGCATAAGCTTTAAGCTCTTTCCAGAAGACGGTCGGAGAATGCCTAAGCTTTAAGCTCTTTCCAGAAGACGGTACGGAGAATGCCTAAGCTTTAAGCTCTTCTCCCTCGCAACATATCGATATATCGGTATTTTCCAATAGTTTTCGCATGCATGAATTTCTTAATATCGATGTATAACTCACGATATTATTGTAAATTATAAAAATAAATGTTTATTAAAAATATAATTCAAACCATAAAGATGTACGAAATCGCATTGGGTGGCACATAGATGGCGCAAGTAAAAAAAACGCTTAATTGAGTCTTTTCTGTTTGGTTTTGAAACCAATTCAAATTTGTAAATAAAAATAAACAAACATTTTGCTACCACTTTTTTTTGTTGTCATTATCTTTAACCAGTATGTAAGGTCAAAAATAACACAATTATAAATATTTCAATTGAAAGCATCTGCTAAAACTCTGTAAAATTACAATAATGAACCATTAGCTTCAATGAAAATGTAAGCACTTAAATGGAATAAAGCACAAATAAAAAATTATCTTTAACCATTATGCAAAAAGTTTGTTGTTGTTTTAAATATACAAATTTTGTAAACAAATCAAACGATTTTTTGTTCACATATATTTTGTATTTTGTACAAATTGACACATAGATGGCGCTTGTAGGCTTACAAAGCCTGCCAACTCGATAATTGTTAGCACCATAAAAATAAAACCACTTTTATGAATTATTATTGCAAAATTCTTTTAAATATCAACAAAAAATTCACTACGCCTTGTTTAGATGCACAAATTTCTCCTCTTGTTGTTCCAAATAAGCTTTCCGGCATTCCATTTCGTCTGCAGGACGATTAAATGGGGACCAAACCGGCTCCCCAATAAAATAGCGCACTGCCTTGATATAGTTCTGTTGTTAAGAAAACAGCATAACGAAATGAAAAATAAAATAAAAATAGATAAATCAAACGCACATTTGTGTCCAATGTAAATCGATGATAGATGCCAGAAGGTATTACAATTAAGTCTCCTTTAACCACTTGTATGCGCAGCCAGTTTTCTTCGCCACTATTAAAATATGTATACAATTATATAGGTATTTAACAGATCCAACGAATATTAACAACTTACTCGCGTACATCGAAATAACCCGAGCCATCTAAAACCAAGCGTATTTCTTCCATTTCATGCAAATGCTCTGTATAAAAAGACTTCAACTTGGCGGCATAATCAGGCAAGCATTTTTCGGAACAAGTAATCTATAAGTAATTGGATTATGTATAAATACATTTACATAATTAACTCTAAAAAACATGTTTAAGTCACCTCATCTTCATAGCTGTATCCGCGCTTGGCACGCAACTCTTTAAGCAGTGTATCCTCTTTGTAGTTCTCAGCATTAATCTAATAAATGAAATAATAAAGAACTTATGAGACTCCATGCAAGTCATTTCAAAAGAGAGATAACAATGTGTTTTATGGAGCATAAGTTCAAGGTCAATATAAAGTAACCGACTTTAATTCTTACTTTAAAATATTCCACACCAGTTTTTTGAAAGAGTTCCGTCAATTCCAAGTACACTGGCGGATTTCTATGATGTTCCAAGCGTTGATCGCTTGTCTCTGCGTCCATCAACCACACTTTTACCATGATTTAAGTTAATTTAACAAAATATAAACAAGTCAGCTGCTGGCTTATAAATTCTTGCCGATAGCACTCTACGTAATCGTTTCTCTGAAAAATTTATCGATATGCCAAAGATCAGAAGTGTTGCACACTGAAAAACTAATCAAACAGCTGTTTAAACGTTCACATAAAGTAAACATATTTATAGTTTGAAATTACGGTTAAAAATGTTAGCTTTACGCAAGGGGCCTCGCCATTTATGGCTAACGACAGCATTTCGGCAGCGCTGTCTTTCCAGCAGCGATAAAGTAAAGCCAAAGGTCTTAAAACAACTCGAAGAAGGTTATGCCCAATTGAGCGCCTCCAAGTCCAACTCACTACTAAAGAAACATCTAACAAAGGAAATCTTCGATAAACTAAAGACCAAAGTAACGCCCAGCTTTAATTCTACACTGTTGGACTGCATACGGTCTGGTCTTTGCAATCAGGACTCGGGCGTTGGCGTTTATGCACCCGATCCTGAGGCCTACAAAGTTTTTGCCGATTTGTTTGATCCTATTATTCAGGACTATCATGGTGGCTTTAAAAAGACGGACAAACATCCCGCCTCTTGCTTTGGGCATGGATCGGACTTTGAAGATCTTGATCCTGATAATCAATTTATTGTGTCCACAAGAGTACGTTGCGCACGTTCTGTAAAATGCTTTGCTTTCAATCCTTGCCTGTCCATGTACGATTACAATGAACTAGAGGAGATTATTGCAAAAGTTTTAAACACTTTAAGCGGATTGTTTTCGGGCAAATATTTGTCGTTAGCCTGCATGGCGAAAAAGAAACAGAAAAAGTTAATCGACCAACATTACCTTTTCAAGGAGGGTGACCGTTTTCTGGAGGCCGCCAATGCGACACGCTTTTGGCCCGCTGGTCGTGGCATTTTTCTAAATTCTGCTAAAAATTTTTTAGTTTGGGTCAACGAAGAGGATCACATTCGCATAATATCCATGGAAAAGGGTGGCAACTTAGGCAATGTCTATGAACGCATGATACTTGGAGTTGAAGCTCTCAGCAAGCATCTTCAATTTAGTCATGACGAGCGCCTAGGCTATTTAACATTTTGTCCTACAAATCTGGGCACTAGTGTACGCGCCTCTGTGCATATAAAGCTGCCTATGTTGACGAAGAAAAAGGATGAAATGAATAATATTGCTAAAAAGTATAATCTGCAGATAAGAGGTACACATGGTGAACATACAGAGGCAGCAGGAGGTGTGCACGACATTTCAAATAAGCGACGCTTGGGATTGACAGAATACGAGGCGTTGTCCGAGATGCACAAAGGTATTCGCGCTTTGATTGATGCAGAGTGCGCTGAGATATCCAAGTCCAGAATGTAGGGACAATAATAACCATTTGGTAATAAAAATTTAAAAGTAGTTTCACATTCAGTTCTTAAGCGGGTGATGCAATTGAAAGACGAACCAAATTTGTCGACTCGGGAACCTATCAAGGTATCGTTTTATAGATATCTTTTGTGTTTTTTAGCTCAGCCTCCGATATTCTATTGTTTATATGGACGATCGGACGAATACCTTCGGTTAACGCTATACAAATTTCAAGTAAAAATGTATTTTCATTGGCTTTTAAATTCATCGAATTTATTTATACATCGACTTAGTCGTCATCGAAATTCAAACAAATGAAACAAGAAAATCTAAAAGTTAACTCTTTCTCTATAGCATTTTGATTTATTTATTTTGAAAGCCAGTAGTAATAAAAAATTTTTGAAATGTGCAATCTACAAAAGTTTCAAAACTGCAGAGTAGCGTTAAAAATTTTAAAATACAATTTTTCCAACAACAGCTCAAATATCGAAGGAAGTGTTTCGGAAAAACTTGAAAAGGCCTTTTTAGAGTTGTCAAATTCCGATAACAGAACACTTCTGAAGACATATCTTACTAGAAAGTGCTTCGAAAAATTGAAAAATAATATAACGCCCACTTACGGAAGTACTCTACTGGACTGCATACAAGCGGGCACAGCAAATATGGACTGCACTACAGGAGTCTGTGCACCAGATCCAGAGGCTTACACAGTTTTTGCCGAACTATTCAATCCGATTATAATGAATTACCATTGCTACGATTTTAAAAAGAATTTGCAACCTAAAATTTGTTTTGGCAATGGCAAGGACTTTGAGGATCTCGATCCCCAAAAGCTCTTTATCATATCGACCCGCATACGCTGCTGTCGTACTATTGTGGGCTATCCATTTCCACCGCGCATGAACCAGCGTGAGTTTTTCAAGGTGGAGAGCATTCTTAAAAAAGCTTTGGCTAACCTAGACGGCTGTTATGCGGGTAACTATTTAAATTTTGCCGACAACAATAAGAAATTGCTGAAAGAGCTGGCCAGGAAGCACTTTGTTTTCGAAATGTACAATGAATCTGGCAATATTAGGCAACATTGGCCTTCTGGACGTGGCTTATTCCTTAACTCGGCTATGAATTTTTTGGTTTGGGTCAATCACAAGAATCATTTGTCGATAATATCCATGGAAAAGGGTGGAAACTTTGGCAAGGCATATGAACGTCTAATTAATGGTGTTAGAGAGTTGAGCAAGCAACTTAAATTCAATTATGATAGGCACTTAGGATTCTTGACCACTTGCCCATCCAATCTAGGCACCGCGCTACGTGCTTCAGTGTTTATAAAACTACCTAAGCTAACAGAAAATCTAAATGAACTGATAAGAATAGCAGTCAAGCATAATCTTGTAGTGCAGCGACCATTCGTTAGTGGAGAAAACCAAAAGAAAATGCACATTTACCAGGTATCCAATTATGTGTGCAAGGGCAGAACGGAGTACGAGGTGGTACTTAACTTTTATAATGGTGTTAGCGCCTTAATTGCTGCTGAATGCCGGGAAAGGAGTACAAAGTATCAGTTTCTTAAAAGGAGACAAATTGATATTTTATTTTATTATTATCTTCCTTTATTAATAATTTTAATTCTTTTATAAACTTAAGACTTAAAATAAAAGTATTTAAAGTTTGTTTTTTTGTTTCACACAAATGTCAAAATGTTTTACATTGTTTTTTATGTTTCTTTGTAATATTTTTAAGCAAATATTATATGAAATAGTTATCCAATGTTCTTGTTGTGGTTGGTAGTGTATTGTAGTTTGTTCTTGTTTAGCTATATGCCAGCCATGCTTTACCCTCGACTCTCAAAGTATCCAAAATGCCGAAAATCGCCAGGTTTAACAGGGCCAACTAAGCTGGCTACAGTTGCTACAAACTAAAGCAACACGATCGTCAAACGCTTGCAAACGATCGAGTTGAAGATTTCTACGTGGTGTTGTTGTTGTTGTTGTTGCTGATGATCATAAAGGTGGTAACACATGGTAGTTGTTGTGTCCATTAGTTTGTCACCTGGTACTTTGTGGTGTGATGCGAATTTACAAGCTCTTCTCCAGCTTGATCAGCTCGTTGATGCCATCGTACATCTCCTTGACGGCCTGGTATTCAGTCAGACCCATGCGACGCTTGTTGGAGATATCATAGACACCACCTTCAGCCTCAGTGTGTTCACCGCGTGTGCCGCGCACCTGCAAGTTGTACTTGCCGGCAACTTCCTCCAGCTTGGCCTTGTTGGATGCCAGCTTGGGTACCTTAATGTGCACTGAAGCACGGATGGTGGTTCCCAAGTTGGTGGGGCAGAAAGTCAAAAAGCCCAGACGATCGTCATGGCTGAATGGCACACGCTTCTCGATCTCGTTGACGGCTGTAACCAGACGACGGTAGACCTCACCCAAATCACCACCCTGCTGCATGGAAATGATGCGCAAATGATCCTCCTCATTGCACCAGACCAAGAAAGTCTTGTTGTCGTTGTGGTAGATACCACGACCAGATGGCCAGTAACGGCATGCATTGGCAGCCTGCAGGAAACGATCGCCCTCCTTGAACAAGAAGTGATCATCGATCAATTGCTGCTGCACACCCTTTTCCATGCCAGTCAATGGATAGAATTTGCCCTTGAGCTCACCCTCCAAGCCGGACAGAGTGGTGGAAACCTTGGATTCCATTTCCTTGTACTGAGCCTCAGTCAAGCAGGGGTTGAAGGGATAACCCTGCATGGAGCGACCGCAACGCACACGGGTAGAGATCACAAACTCGTTGGTTGGATCGACATTGGTAAAGGTCGACACATCACCGAAGGTGGAAGCGGGATGCTTGTCGGTCTTCTTGAAGCCACCATGGTAGTCCTCAATGATGGGATCGAACAGATCAGAGAATACTGTGTAGGCCTCAGCATCGGGAGCATAGATGCCAACACCGGAATCGTGATTCTCCAAACCAGACTGGATCACATCCAACAAAGTGGACTTGAAGGTGGGGGTTACCTTGTTCTTCAAGTTGTCGAAGATTTCCTTGGTCAGGTACTTCTTCAACAGCGACTTGGAGTCAGAGGCAGCCAACTTGGCAAAACCTTCTTCCAATTTAGCGAGAACTGCAGCGTCAACCATGGTGTCTTGTTTGCTGTAAAGAACACAAAAAAAAAACGAATACAATTAGTGGGCGTGGCATTTAACTTATTTGCTAGCAGTACTTGCTGTAGCGCCGAGAATATGCGCTAAACTTTACTAAGTGACATGTGGCGCCAAAAAGTTGGCAGACTTTAAGCATGCTTTGCCTTGGACTCATATAGTATAATGCCTGCAATTAGTCAAATTTTGGTCGCACTTTTGTGTAGCACGCGACTATGCCAATATATACAAGTCTACCACCAACAGCAGCAGCAGCAACTAGAGCCATATGCCGGCACACTGATGTGGTCTTTGGTGGTGGTTGCTCTTGTCCCTTGTTGCTGTACTGGTGGTAGCTCTTCAAAAATTTTGCCGGTTTTGCGTATTCAGCGTGAGTATAATGTACTTGATGTGCCTGATGCGGGCGCTCTTGGCACATGCGCACCGAAAGCATCGCTTATGCCTTAGCTGGGCTGGGCAGGGCAGTACAGGGGCCTGACTGAGACCAGGGCAATAATATGTTTATGACACTTTATTTAAGCCAAAATGTTTTAGGCTGTTGCTGTTTTTTGCCCTCTATGCTGCCCTCTGGCCAAAGACTTTGCCCCTTGCTGGTTTGCCCTCTACCCCGTTGTCTGTTTTGTCTGACTAGCGCGCGCGCCACATGACGTCAGCTTATGGAACAGACACAAATACAGATACACACATTTGTCTGCTAGGACCTATGACAAGTCCACAATTTTCTGTTACTATTAGTTATCTTAACGCAATTGCAGTTCAACAAGATCTCAAAGATGAGTGTATCCGCTTTCGTTTGCCCAACTACTACGGATATTTTCAAAAAATTAGTTCAAAATTTGTTCTAGGTGGCGGAAGACACCTTAAAAAGTAGCCAACATGGCACTTTTTCCAGTTATCGATTTAAAGTTTATAGAAGTTGCTAGATCTTTGTTAAAGCAAAGTTTTTACTTTATGGAATTACTTTCTTTTTTCTTAACTCTGAGATATTGACTTGATATTCCATAAATTGTTGTTTTTTAAACAAAAAAGTTTCAATTTATTAAATTTAAAACTTTAATTTGAATTAAAAAAGTCGGTACATATTTAAAGTTGTAAATATGATAACTGACTGATAAAGTTGTGGACCCTTCTCCTAAACATAACCTGGTATACATAATGCATTTGTTTATGTTCCTCATTGGTTTCTGATAGAGTAGCTCCCAGTTTTAGTTGTTAAAGATGCGTAAGAACACGGAACACGCTTTACATAAATTTAAATTTAAAAAAAAAAAACAGTGTTGTTAAACTTCGTCATCTTTGTAAGAAGCCTGGACCTTCTTAGCGTTACTTTTCGCATACACACCCTTCAGCAGCTACGGCTGTGCCATTTGGTTCAGCGGCGCCTTCGCCCTCGATCACTTTCTCTTTTTTATCCTTTGAAGCGCAAAGACCCATTTTTATAGTATATTTTTATTTGATTGTAGTTGTGTTGTAAAGAGTTTCAAAAGTTTGTTAGACAAAAAAAAAAATTTGGCTTTGCTTGGTCACAAAAAAGTACTTCGTTTTGCTTTCGTTTGCTTGATTGTAAAAATTACTTCTTTTTTTTTTTTGCTTTAACGTTTTGTATATAAAAAAGTTCGCTCGTTTTTGCAGGTAAAATCAAATCACAAGTTTAATGCTATGTAGTAGCTCTAGTGCAGCTGGTTCTATATATTTTAAGAAATAAGCCTTGGATGAGACCAAACTCATGCACACTCGATTTTTATTGCTTTTGGTTAGTTTTTTTTTTTGTCTTTATAGTGTAAGTTGGTGGTCGTTTCGTTGGTATCAAAATTACGGACGCAAATTAATTTTTGTGCCTCTATTTTTTTGGTTGTTGTTGCTATTATAATTATAATTTTTGGTCACAACTTTTGCTTTTGATTTTTAACGCGTTTTTTTTTTTTTTAAATATTCTATTATTTTGTGCTAAACTACAAAAATTTGCATTTGATTTTGGTTTAAATTTAGCGCGAGGATTTTTTGCACGCTTTGCCTGCCGCGCCCAAATGTATACTACACTCAATTCAGGAGCTCACTACGGGGACTCTACGCTGTACTACAAACTCTGTTAACTGCTCTAATGTCTGGTTCTTTTTTTTTTCTTTTTGCAAATTTTACGCGCGCGTTTTGTCTCGCCGAGCGGACGAACAAACACAATCGGAAAATTGAAAGGAACTGATGTCCTGCTTGTTAAAGGCAAGGCGGCAGAGCGTCGGACTGCCTACCCGCCGTCTGTCATTCAGCCCGGCGCATAGATTCAGCACAATTCGAGAGCGGCAAACGACCACTATAAAATGTTTGCCGAAAATTCCTTCTGATTTCCAGAGGGTTGTTCGGCTTTTGTTAGGGTGGGCTGCAACTGGCCAGTGCTATGTTAAAAAAAAAAACCATTGCCTAAACGCAGGCGCAGCAGCAGCTGCTGCAAAAAAACTGTTGCCGTATGAGTATAATGCATACGGATATATTTATTTTATGAGTCGCGTGCCGACCTGGTGGTGGCTAGTGATATAGCACATTGTGCTGTTGGTGGTGCCAAAGCATGACTGTGACTAGCCGGCCGGCAGGCTGCACATGTTCCCCACCCCCCACTACTGCCAGCATACAGTACTTGGCCACAAATCAATAAAATGTATGGCACGCGGCGTTGAAAAGAATTGCAGGCATTAAATTGTTGCGCCTAAAAGCAGAAGGCAAGTCAAATTGAAGTGTCCCTCAAGTGTGAAACGAATTTTGGCAAAAATTTGTGTCGTCAAGAGAGCGTTGCACTCGAAAGGCAACAGCAATTAAAATGTCCATAAAATGGGTTAGGCTAAGGGTAGACACCATGTGCTTTTCAAAGCAAAAAAAAAAAAAAAAAAATAAACTATGAATCACGTCAGCTTGTGTCATTCCCAGCTATTAAGTCATTGGTAAAGTCTCAAGCGGACGCTATTAATTATTATAAGGCGGTATCTGTATACTCGATAAAATTAAGAAACTCTAGGAAAACTTTTTACTTTTCTATTTCAGGTTTTTAGCTTTAATAAGCAAATTTATTTATTTATTTAATAAGGACCAAGCAAGTTTATAAAACAAACTTATTAATTTGTAGTGTGAAGCACTGGCTGCTAAAGGAACTCGGCTCTAATGGCTGGAAACAGCGTTGTGTTAGTTAGGTATAACAATTGGTCATAAAATATGTATTTATTTTCACCCAAAACAAGTTAAAAGTTGTTTAAATTCGCACAAAAGTAAGTTGAAAGAATTTATATCTGTACATGACAAAAGTTTTTAAATCTACTAACTTAGAATTGGCTGAAGTTGTGCCTTAGTAAATTCTATAGGGTGAGCCATCTGCTGGTTTGGTTGCTAAAAACTCATAATTCGAAACATAACCGTCCGAAATGGATGATCTTCGACATATATCAAGCTCAAAACTACTCAATTTTAGCTATGGATCCGAACGACGCATAAAAGTGGTACAGGCGTACTATGAAAATGGTTGTTCTGTCAAAAAAACATAGTTGAGGTCAAAGTCGACGACGCGCCATCGTTTGCAAGAATGACGCCTTGCTAGCACCACTTTGCGTTGGGAAGAGCCAGAAGAGCCAGAAGAGTTTTATTCAAAAAAAAAATATCGAAAATTACGATATTCCCATACGGGCTTGTGGAGCCCGCGGCCGCCATTTGGTACATATTATTTTTCTTTATTTATATATAAATGAGTAGTGTCTAACTTGCATTTGGTATAATTTTGTTAGAAAATATGCGAGTAAAATGCAAACAAACCAACAGATAGCCCACCCTATACTTTTGTATGGAAAATGTTTAAGATTTACATCCAATCAGGAGGACAAGAGAAATTGATCTTAACATGTTCATCCTTCTTGGAGACTATAATAGTGAGGATAACCAAACTGGACATTTGCACTCCTTATGTAAGTTTTTGTTTATTTCTGCAACGCCCCCTTTCCTCCAAAATATTTCAAAGCGCTATACTTTCTAAAATTTTAAAGCTAAAGCTTCAGACTTTAAGCAAATAAATAATTAATCTTTATGTTAATTAGTTTTTAACTATTATTATTATTGTAAATAAATGCATAAATAATTAAATCTTTCGATTGATACCAAACATTGTTTTAAACGGACCATAAATATCGAGGATAATCGCATTTTAGAGGCGGAAGTTCAAAGGATCTCAGTGACAAAAGCATACGAAAGGGTAGCTGAATTTCTAGAGTGCAGGCCACAAAAGTCAGGACGTCTAGAGATCAAGGTACGATTCCCCACCAAGCAAATTTAAAAAAAAAATTAAATTGCTGTTACATTACTATTGCCCTATAATGCGATGCTACAGAGTTCCTCAAAGTCCTTCGCATCCAAAGTCTACGTTTGACATCTTTTTATTAATAAAAAAAAATCTTAATCAGTGCCAAAGGAAAACTGATTTTTGAGTCAAGTTTTATTTGATACATTGAGCATTCTATGGGCATTTAATCGAAATTTTTTGAGTGGAGGGCTGTTTCAAGTAAAGTAGTTGCTTTGTTTATTAGGCTCACATTAATATAAGTTTCTATTTCAGTTGCTGTATTGTTATTGATACCTATTTTATTAAATTTTAAGTATCTTGTTGATATTAAACAAACTTAAGGAAAACAAAAATTTTCGCATTTTTTTTGCCAAAAGCACCTTAACTTTGTTGAGCTTAATTTGTAGTTTTTCTCTCAGTTTGAATGCAGTGGAAAGCAAATAATTCACGGTATGCAGCAGTAGTAGCCGCAGTCGAAAATAAGCCTTGCATGCACAACTCTCATTATTCATGCCACTTTTCATTCTGTTACACTTCGTTTCCAACTTTTTCAAGTTTTGCTTTTGCTTTGCTTTTAATTTATTTTGCTTAATTCAATTTGCGGCCAAATTACTCAGCCAAAGCTAGTGACTAATGCAGTCGACTGCGACGCTGCATATGCTATATAAGCTATATATAATACTTTATAAGTAAATAATAATAACAATTTACTATGATTACAATAAAAGTCCAAGTAGCAATCTGTTCTGTAATTATTTATTTAAAACTAGCTGCATATGGCAGCTATAAATTGATTTTTTGTCTTATACAATTTCTTTTTTTTTTTTTTTAATTTTTTGCAAACTTGAGAATTGTGGAAAGTTACGAGCCGTGTGGCCCTGATATGAAAAGTCGTCATAGTGAAGTGTGTCATATAACCAAAGTATAGTTATATATAGAGCTAGCTATCCGAGTCTAAACTTTACGACTGGGTGCGACAGCTGATTAGTGCTACGGTTATTGATAGTTTAAAGCGCATCAATTAACCATATATATACACAGCACAGTAATTGGAGTGCTTCCAAACAAATCACTTGACTTGAGTGGCCAGCCAGCAGCAGCAAAGTAGCACAGACAACCCACCAAACCAACTGGCTTCAAACTCAATCTAACCCAAGTCAACATACTTGGTTGGCTCATTCAATGCCACATGCGGCAAGGACTTTATTAGTATTATTTTTCTTTCTTTGCTGCAGACACTGGCAACACTTAAAAGCAAAGCAAATCAAATTAGTCAGCACAATTGAAAAACTCATTTAATTATGTAACTTTGATGGCAATAAAAAATAAAGAGCGCAAAAGTAAGCAAAAGAGAAAATAAAAGGAACCAGATTTTTTCCAAGAAATGAGCTGACAAGGATTTACAACAAAGAGTACTCGTTTTTTTATGTGTAAATGTTATGCGCGATTTGCAAACGATTTTTATTTTTTTTCCTAGAATTGAGTTGACACTGTGTTTTTAATTACACTTATAAGGACTGAGTCATTAAGCTGATTTGAATAAATTTGAATAAATGAGTTTGAGCTTTTACTCTATATAAGGGAGTCACATGCGATGTGTAAGCTTTTTTAAATTAATATTTTCTAACAAAAGGTAATATTTTAGTAAGAACATAATTTGAAGGCAAAAAATGTTGCTTGCTGAATCCAGATGTTTTCAATTTTCCAAAAAAACTAAAAATTTTGGCATAGCTGACAAATTATGGGATATCAAAAATGGGATTTTTTTTATATGAAGTTTTGTCATTCCGTACGAAATTTTTCGAACTGCGTATGGGCCTTAAATAAAAACTTGAAATCTAATAAAAGTTATTTTTTTTTTTTAGATGCATTCTTTTTACGGGCCGTTTTTATATTGTTTTATCACGGATGAGTTACAGGATTGTTTTGACTATAATTTTGTATTTTATTGCATAGAAATTATAAAGCTTTAATTATGCTTGTTAAAAGCCTTTCACTTTCAGAGAGCGGCAAAAAAAACATGCGCTAACTTAACTTAGTTTCTATTTTGCCTGTAGCGACATTTTTATTAAAATATTTTGCAAATATTTGTATTTTTTACACTAGTTTAAAAATATTGGATTTGAGTTCAAGTGCTGAGTTTGGCCAGGACTTTTTAAAACTCTTTAATATAAACACACACACAAAAGAAGCATTGAACTTTCTAGTTCCCTTGAAGATTATAAAAAATTAAATTTATATTTGTGTATAGCAAATTATGACGCGCACTGTTAACGCGCAACCGCTAATGGTTAACTTTGATTAACGAATGCCAAGCTAAAACGTAATGGGATACCAACTGGAGCACAATTGTCTAGGTCTGTGTGAGACACCTGAGTGAGCTGGCCAGGAGAGCGAGTACAACAACTGATAAGCGTGCAATAAAGAGAGTTTGCTCAAACTTGCAAAAACTTTCAATTGCTTGACAATTTGCACTCACTGTAAGTTGATCTTCGAATTGGCAAACAGCTGTTCAGTCTGTGAGTTTAACTGTCATTCGGATAGACATAGCAAAAAAAAACTTACGATAAGATAAAAAAGCTAAAAAAAAAAGTAATTTTTTTCTAGTGACAAGTTGTTGCTTTAACGTAGTAACCAAATGATTGCAACATGCACTTGGCAGTTTATGCAACAGATAGTTAAATAAAACTTAAGTTTAAGTCGGGTCTAACCGAACTGGGTATACCCATTACTTCGTTTGTAAGAACTTTAAGTTTGGTTTTATTACATTATGTAGTAGGTTTTCAGCTGCTATTAGCAGAGAACGTACTCGGGGAATTTTCCACCATGAAAAAAATGATCATCGTTATGTGATCACTCCTGAAGTGGAACATTTACCAACACTAGTATGTTAAGTCGGCTAATTCTGAGACGGCTCAGGAGAGAGATTGAACGTCAGACAGGTATGACAGTCAAAGCCATAAGAAGCGATAATGGCACTGAGTATATAAATAGGGATTTTGAAGAGTATATACAAGCTAAGGGTATTATACGGCAACTGGCTGCACCCTATACACCCCAACAAAATGGGATAGCGGAGCGAATGAAGAGAATCCTTGTTGAAATGGTAAGAGCCATGCTTATTAATTCTAATCTGCATGAGGGATTCTGCCACCGACAAAAGCGTTAGAGGGCGTGACACCTTATGAGTCAATGATAGGATATAAGACAATTTTTAAACACTTGAGAGTTTTTGGATGAATCGCAATTGCTTTAGATAAAACCCCAAAGAAAAAGTTTCAGGAGAAAGGAAAGGAATATATAATGGTGGGCTATTACAAAACCTCGAAAGCGTACCGCTTATATGATAATGAAACTGGGGATATGAAAATTAGCCGTGACGTTTACTTTATCGAAAACTGTGAGCAAAAAAGGTCTGAATCAGAAAACGCCGTAATATTGCTTGATAGGAACGTCTAAATGTTGTTAAAAGTTTTGGATGCAATAGCTTTAAAATATTTTCTTTTGGAACAGTTTTTAAATTAACGATAGATCACTATCAAAACTTGGCTAGTCAAAATAACTTTTTGTTACAAACTCTCGGACAAAGTTAGTATAACTTTTTACTCTACGTTTAACGAGTATTAAATGGCACAAAAACTAAAATCGAAAGTTGGCCCAAAGAATGAATGGCCAAAAGAGAGATGTTGTTGCAGTTGCAGCGCAACTGAACTGTGACTGCAATATAAAGTTTATGGCCAAGTTTTATGCAAGTGAGACTGTCTGCAAGTGCATTGACTTGGCTTTCTATGTGTTTTTAATTGCATAAAATATTGGCCGGCAGTTTGGCGCGTTGTGATTTTGGCCAAACGATTGCATAAAGAAATTGCAAAAATTACAAGACATTAAAAATATATATACGAATATATATATATCTATAATAACTATTGGCAATGCTTTGGCAAGTGCAATGGAAAATTGGCCTGTTCGTATTTAAAACTGCATTCATGTAATTTAATTACATTTTAATGATAAATTTATAAGTTCCGGTTAAAACATGTAATTATGATTCAGTTTACTTGTTTTAAAAAGTTAATCCCTTCATTTTGCTCTTTGGATTAAACTTATACTCTTTAGTCCTGGTATTACCTATAATACCTTGGCCGCGTCTCTAACTACTCTTTATAAGAGTACAATATACTTTTGTAAAATTATATATTTTCAATTTTTTTTTTTTTTTCAAATTAAGCAGCACTGTCACATAATTAAATTATACTTCTACTCTTTAGTCCTGGTATTACCTATAATACCTTGGCCGCCTCTTTAACTACTCGTTATAAGAGCACAATATACTTTTGTAAAATTATATATTTTCTAGTTTTTTTTTTCCAAAATAAGCAGTGCTGTCACATACATAGTTCTAATTATCAACTCTTTAACATAAACATCTTAAATTAAAACAAGATACAATCACTTAACGCAACAATTTTTTGAGGTTGTCAGAAATGTATGCATTATTTAAAAGACTCTCAAGGAAATCAATATTTGCTTTTATAAGCAATTCCTAAACCAACAAGCCTTTTTTAAAATTGAGCCTTTTTATGCTTTTCAGCGAAATCGGACGCCAACATACAAACATCCCTTTCACATAAATACATAAGTATGCTTATATGCAGCACTTTTTATATATTAAAGCTAAGATGATTTCAGCTTTCCCATGCTGTTCAAATATATAATTGTTTATGATTAAGCCATGTTGCCTGTTAATAAAACCAACAAAAAAATGAAGCGGGTACAGAGCAGGGCTGCTGTATTGGACTCATATTGGACACCCGCATGTGTGTTTCTTTTTTTGAATATTATGTTTTTTCTTTGCTGTCTGGTATAATTTAATTAAAATTCTTTTGGCAAACGTCAAAGCAGCTTACACTCAATTAAGCAGCGCCACTAGATGCAGACAATTGAAGAACTACACATATGTAGGTACATATATACTTTTATATATACGCGTATATATATGTCTGTCTGTTTGTTTGTGGGGACAGACCTACATCAAATAAAATGATTCGCAGAGTTGAAGTGCTGCAAAATATTTTGCTAGAATTTTGCCCGGATGTCGTTGATTTAACTTGTGTGTGTGTGTGTGTGTGTGAGCGTCTGCGAAGACAATTTATGAAATAACTGCAATATTACATGTCAGAAATTTTAAACAAGGGCTTAGGCTATAAAATGAAACAGCTAACTGGGGGTTGAGGCTTTTAATGGCAACTGCTTTGAACTGCTTTACAGCAGGCATATAAAACAGCTTTTTTTTCATGTGCTAACATTTTGTAGTGGTACTAAAACGTTAACTGCTTTAACTAGCTTTGTTTGCTGTTGGCATATGAAAAAAGCTTATTACGAAAGCTGCCAGAGTGCGCTTTAAAAGTCCTGCCAGCTTACAAAAGCTTAGCGCAAGCTTGTTGCAGTCGCGCTCACGCTCTCATACGCGTCATTTGACAGCTGAGCGCGCAGCAGCATTCGCACACATTGACAAGCAGCGCACACGCGCCTGTTTAATACAATCGCTGCCAATATATTTCTAAACCTTTTGTTTATTCTTGCCAACTTGGTCTGTTTGTTTATTTTAGTGCAAAAAACAAAAACAAATTTTATTTATGCCTTCTTTTCGTCGAATTAAGCTGGCAAAACTGAACTAGACATTCAAGTGTTCACTCGTCTGCGGTTTAAATTGCAGTTTTTCATTGAATTTTGCTAGCTACATGCATTTTCATTTCCTGTCCCACCCACTCAACGATTATGCAACACAAAGCTGCATTGTTCGCACTAAATGGGGTTTCGCCTTTTATTTTCATTATTGGCTGCTATTGAAAGGCAACCCAACCTGGCGCATACATTTGATAGAAAACTTACAAAGGCGCGTTACTTTGTTAATTGACTGTTGGCTGTTGCGCCCCCCCTAGACTATGGGAAATCGTTATTTACTATTTTTCCGATTTTTCACGTTTTCTGTGCCGAGTTAATCCCATAAACAGCAGACAACACAGCTGCCTGTTTACTTTATTATTTTCCCTGTTTCTTTTTTTTTCATTTATTTCGCGCTTTAATAGATTTCAATTGAATAATTAACAACATGTCGTGCCACATGTGAGTGATGCTACTGGGCTCTAAAAAGCTTAACTAAAAATTTGTACAACAAATTTGCGCAATTTGTTTTTAGCAAATAAAATTACTTTTTATACCTAAACTAAATGGCTAAAATTTTGTAAATTTATGCGCCATTTCAAAGGTGAACATATTTCAATCTATTATGTATACACATATGTACATAAAAGTGTGTGTGTATATACGTGCCTGTTTTTTTTCTGGCTATTGTTTATTTGAATGCGCGTAGCTCCTGGCATGGGGCAAGTCTGTATTTTTAGCAGCCGGCATTATTATATCAATTCGAAACCACACGGCGCTATGGTAGCACTAAATTTAGACAAACGAGAGGCGGGGCGACGGCAGCGTTTTTGCCTAGTCAGCTATTAAAGCCAAAGCAATTTGATCTAACGTGCGCCAGTGCTGCTCAAACTGTACGTTTTCTGGAATTTGTCGTCGCTTATGTAACTGAAAATAAGTTCATTAAACTGTCTGTTCAAATCTAAATAATAATATTCGATTTGTCATGACTAACAACATACGATTTGTAGATATACAATATCTATTTGTGATAAGGTCTCTTTTGTTGTTATGCAATCTTTGGCATTGACCGCGAAAGTTTACTTTCAATGCGCTGCTTTTACATTTTCGCAATACAGTAAAAGCTCGTTAACTAAAATCACTTAAAAGTTGCCTATAAATGTACGTTACATTCAAATTTTTTTTTTTTTTGAATAGTAAAATAATTTGATAGATGGAAAATAAAAATTGTGCGAACTGTAGATAATTTATTGCCTATTTAGTTTGCTATTTATTCAAAATTCTCAATATTTTGTAGTTAGAAATTCTAACTTAGAATAGCTTTTGAAGTTTCTGACAAGTTCATGAACTGCACACGAGCGTTTCTAACTAAAGAAGCCGCAAAAAAGCCAAACAAGTGTTCAAGGTGTTGACTTAAGTTTTGGCACCAGCTGTCACAAAACACTAAAAGTTTAAATCTCTAAAAAATTTTACAGACAGAAAATTTGTTTTCTTGTGTGTTTTGCTTTTGCAAGCCAATGAACGAACGACCTTAAACTGCATGTAACCAGCGCCAGTAACCAGATTATTGCATTTGGCAGCCACACCGGCAACGTGCCTTAGACACGGTACAGTCGTCGTTCATTGGCATTTGGCCGCAAATTGCACAACAGATACACACATACAGGGACAGATACAGACTCATCAATTACAGGTACACTGCAGCAGTGTGTACTATTTGTCTGCCCCGCCCCAAAGGTCTGCACCAAGGCAATTTTTGCAATTTTCATTAAAAACACAGCACGCCAAGCGACAAATGCAACAAAAAAAAAATGTATATAAAGCTTAAACTGCATATAAAAACTTTTTTTTTGCCGGTAACCGGTTTTTGCGCCGGTTTAAAACATTGCAAATTGCAGCATTGAGTGATTCAGCTTTACAGTGATTGGATTACAACGAAATTCGCAATATAGAATTTAAATTGAGCTTGGTTTTGCGGAAACACACACAGCACACACAAGTTGAAATTAAGTTGCATAAAAATATTTGTTTTTTTTATTTCAGCAAAGATCTTTTAGAACTTTTTTTCGGTACCCCAATTAAAAAGTTTAAAACTTTAATTAAGCCTTAATTTTTAAAGAAGAAATCATAAAATATTTTTCATAAAATCACAGCTTATAAAATATTTTATCAACTTTTAGGCGCCACATACACTTGCTTCAAAATTGTTTAGTTAAACTGTTTATATTTTAAATTCTCAGTCAATTGGTTACAACGTGCAAACTTATTTCACTAAGTTTTTATTCTTTTCTTTTTTTAAAATATATTTTTTGAGATTTTTCTTTGTTTAGACGGCTCACCTTTGCAACCGTAGAATTCAACGTCCAACGTGACAATGATCAGAAAATTTTGTTCTTTCGTTTAGCTGGCTGCAGTTGGCAGGCTAACTAGCAGCAGCGCAGCAGCAGAGCGTATAGCAGCGTTGCCCCTTCTTCTTTCACTTTCAATTCACAGACACAACAGCGACAGCAAAAGCGCCGCTGCTATAGCAATACGCTTTAGTATTAGTGCTTGCTTTTCAATTTGCTGTCGGCTGCCTCCTGCTTTGCTCAAATTGCTGCCTATGTGTTAGTGTATGGCAATTGACGTAGGACGTGACGTGTGGGTAACGAAAAAAATACGAAAAGCTTTGTCGTTATTCATAAAATGTGAGCGCAAAAGAGCGAAAGCTCGCTACACTGTGCAACAAAAATTTGTTTCTGACATATACAGCTACAGTTTGCTTTGGCATCCATTTATTAATGTGTTTAGTAGTGTTATATTTTACATTTGTTCTCATATAAGAAAAGGAAAGTATTTCTACTCAGACACGCAGCAAACAGCTATAAATGTTGCACACACACACACACACACATTTGCATATTATGGGGTGCGCTTTGCGCTTGCATTTGTATGCGTGGGAAAGAGGCAGACAGTGACATGCAATTGCCTCTGCCGCCCACAACGCATATGTACTTTGCAACTTTATATAAACTATAGATATATACTAGTCGCAGCTTATATAGTTGACACACAAACTATAAAACACTTGGCTTCATGCCTGTGTGTGCATGTGTGTGTGTAAGTGGCTGTGTTGAAGTTGCTTACACAGATACAATACTTTTAAGAAAGTGCTTCATTCTGCATGCTTAATTATTAAGGCACCATAGTCCATATATAAATTGTATAATTTATAACGAGCAAGTGTTTAAATTTCAGGAGACATAAAAAGCAACCCAACACTTGCGTCCTGCTTACCAAGTTGACAATATAATCAAAATAAATTAAGATTTATAGTACCCCAGGCGCAATATATTAGACACTTGTACGTACAACAGCAATTAGCTTTATATAGACTACGTACATTCCGCAAATATTTGTACATTTATTGAGCTGAGATTTGAAAAAAGTGTTGAGAAATGTTTCTGGCATATTTGTAGCACAGCTAAGGGCGTAAAATCGAAAATAAAATGCAGATGAGCCATTAAAAACAGAATCAGAAAAAATATTATACTTAGCAAACGCATATCTCTACTAAATATATCGTCAGTTTCAAATACATTGTTAGAAATGTATAAATTTTCCTTTAAAACATTTAGCTAAGCACATAATATATGCTACCTTACAGCAAACGTGAAAATTTTCCTAAGAATATTAAGAGCAAAACCTATAAATAAAACGAAAAAGTCGAAGTTGTCATGTTGAATGTAAAAATTAATGTGTTTGGTAAAGAAGTGTCGAAAAGATTTTTGTATTTTTTTTTTTTTTTTTCTTTCTTAAGTTTTGAGAATCGTAAGATATTGCTTTATAACAGAGGTCATTGTTTTATAAACTTAAAATCTTCTTTATTTAAATTAAAACTTTAAAACATGGTATTGTTTTTAAAGCTATCAGGAACAAACTCAAAAAAGTACAATGCGGTTTTTTTCGCTACTGAAACTATACTAAAATATTGAAAAATTAATGCGTAAACATACTCGAACAACCTTAAGCAAAAGTCTTGAACTTGATTTTGAATTTTTTGAAGCTATATGGTATAGATAGCTGCAAAAGTTATAGTATATAATACTCGCATATGTATAAACATAAGATATCTATCGAATAGAACATTTTAACTTAACAAAAAATAAAATATTTGAACAGTTGCCAACAAAATTTATGCAACAAACAGCAGAGGCATTATATATCTACAAGTATATAGTATACTTTCAATATATTGTTTGTTTTTAAAAACAACTTGTTTTTTTTTTTCTTAGTTTGAGGTTAGTTATGTATATACAAAAAAAAATAATTTCATTTTTTCATGTTGGAAATTTAAAAAATGAAAATTCATAAATTTATAAGTATTAAAGTTGACATGAGTTGATGCTAAATTTTCAAAAACAGCAACATCAGATATTGTATCTGATGCGACAGGAAATGGAAATGACTTACATAATACAAGCGCACAACTTTTTGCTCAACTTTTTCGCATTTTCAATTTACTTTGCTGCTTTGTGCTTTCATTTTCATTCAGAATTGCTGGCGTCGAGTGGCGCACTGATTACATAAAAATCCGTAGAAAATTGTACAGCTGAGTCTCCAAAGTTGTCCCAGCTGGCTGGGCTTTGGGGGCTGGTACGGATTTGTATAGCACCCACATAGAACAATATGCGTTAATACCTCGAAACAACAATAATATAAATGGCGAAAAACAAATACAATATTTATATAGTGTATATAGTGAGAAGCTGCTGAGGCTGACCTTGAAAAGCTTTCGAAACATCATTCGTTGATAGAATACAATGTATACGTTATACCATTTTGACATGTAGTTGAGAAAGCACTTAGTATGTATCTACATATATACCATATACTAACTATATTTTTGAACTATGTCTATGAAAAGGCTGACTGACATGTACTTCAAAGTTGCAGCTTGGGCTGCCGCTCAGTAAATTTGCATTTCTAACAACTGAATGACTATGAATGGGTCTTAAAATTTGCATATAAATAAATGCAAGTGTATCTCAGAGTATAGCTCAAAGGAAAAGCGTGCTATATACAAACGAGTATCTATTTGCAATGAACTTGAATTTTGAAGCGTATTGCATAAGAGCTTAATTAGCTCAGTTTGTATGTGTTGCTCTTTTTCAATCATTGACTGACGACGGCTTTATTTATTGTTATATTTTCTGCTAATTTTTTGTGGTGTTCATTATCTAGAGTAGAAAAAAAGCCCAAGCCAAAGCTGCCAAAATGAGCAAAGCATATGAAATTTATTAATAATTAGCTCAATTTATTATAAGCAATTCCGCTCAGTTGAGCTCATTTAAAGCAGTTTGCTGTGAAATTAGAAAATTGCTGAGCAGTGACATCAAAACTGACTAATAGCTAAATGCAACTTATATACTAACTAAAATCTTTATTTCAAACTTTATATTATAAAGTATATAAACCAAAAGCTTCTGCGCGTGTTGTCACTCGATTTTCTTTTATTTGTTTTTACTTTTAGTTTGTTTGCTAAACAATATTTTGGCAAGGCATCAAAAACGTAGCTTGCCAAAAGCAATTTACATATATGCTAGGTAAAAACCAAACACAAATACATACATACATAGTATAATATGAAGGAAGCAAAACTTGAAAAATACGATATTTTGGCTCATACTCATGCCAAAAATACACAAAATCATCAAATGAACTAAGTCGAACCACCTTAACGAAATAGGTTTGTAAAGGGTCATCAATCTTGAGTTTTTTTTTTTTCAATATGGTTTTTTTGATAAACCACGCGTGAATGCTGTCTAGTTGCCATGTGTTTTTTATTCAGTTTTCATTGCCATTTCATCATGGAAAAACTTACAACCGAACAACGTTTACAAATCGTAAAATTATATTGCGAATTCGCATTCTGTAAAGAATGTTTTTTGCGAGCTTCGGCCATTTTATGATCGCCATAATCGACCAACTGAGACCACTATTCGCCATACCATCAACAAATTTCAGATCTAATATTCATTATTGGATGACCTCGTCCAGCGCGTAGTTTATGGGCCGGTGGAATTATCGGTCCATATTTCTTCAAAAATGACGCTGGTCAGACCGTAACCGTCAATGGCGACCGTTATCGCACCATGATAACGAATTATTTGCTACCTGAAATTGAAGCCCGAGATCTCGACGACATTTGGTTTCAACAAGACGGCGCTACTTGCCACACAGCCCGTGAAACAATGGACATATTGAGGAACCAATTCGGTGAACAATTAATTTCACGCTACGGACCTGTGAATTGGCCACCAAGATCGTGTGATATCACACCGTTAAGACTTTTTCCTTTGTGGCTACGTGAAGTCCAAAGTGTTTGCGGATAATCCAGCTACGATTGAATCATTAGAGGCCAACATTACCCGTGTTATTCGCGAGATACTGCCGATTATGCTCGAACGCGTCATAGAAAATTGGAACCTCCGCTTGGACGAGTTGCGGCCAACATTTGAAAGGGATTATTTTTAAAGATGGCGTACGTTAAAGTCAAGCGCGGACGACTTTGGGATACCCTGTACCTTTCATTGCAATTAAGTCCGATATATTGCTTAAGCACCCTAAAAGACAATTGATTACCAAATTTGGTAGCAATATCTTCACAAACAAACGAAACACAACGAATTTTGTGCAAAAGACGTTTTTTGGACCGATCTGCCCTATGGGAGCTATATGATATAGTCAACCGATTTTGATCAAATTTGGTACAGTGTTAGTGAACTATAAAAAACTATTGAATGCCAAATTTGGTTTCGATATCTTTATAAGCAAACGATTTACCTATCTAAAACTTTTGGTTTTTTTCGATGTCCTTTGAAACACCCCTATGGGAGCTATATAATATAACCTCGATATCAAAAAAAATAATATAAAAAAATGTCTCCCGTAGGATAATAATGGATCTAATCTGAAAGTTTGGTTGCTCTAGCTCTTACCATCTCTGCGATGTAGGCGTTCATACAGACGGACAGACGTCACCCTAGTCACCCTGATCATACTTTAGGTAACTTTGGGGTGTCTCCAACGTCTCCTTCTATATGTTACATACATTTTCGGCTTGCACAAACTAAATATACCCTTTGTATCATACGGTACAGGGTTATAAAAAGTGAATGCCAAGAACGATTCTTTCTATTGATAATATAGATTACCCGATTCGTTTGAAATTTTTGTGTTTTTTTTTTATTTAAAAAAAAAACCTCAAGATTGATGACCCTTTACTTTTAGTTTTGAAATGACGCCCGGTAGACATAATGCCCAGCCAGAGTAAGAAAATTTAGCATATAATGAAAGCTAAAAGGAAATTACAAAGCAAATCTAAGCAATTAGACATGAGGCGTGACATACGGATGTGCAGCCAAAGTATCACAGCATAGGCAGTTTCTAAAATTAAGTCATAGCCAGTATTTAGAGCTGCTCCAAGCCCAGCAGGAGTGCAGCAGCAAACTGACGCATAGGTGTGGGTAGCAACGCAACCGACGCCTGATGAGCAGGCCAATTTGCTCTCGTATAAACAATAAAATAAATATTCTCTATCCCAGGCGTTTGCTGCGTTTTCAAATATAAATAAACTTTGCATGTGGCGAGATCATGTGACCTGCGTTGACGACAAAAGTCGACGGGTAAAACTTTAAAGACTGCCTGCTCATAATGTCTTTCGCCTTTCATTTTTCAGTGAACGTAGCACATCATTTCATTTTCATTTGACTGCCAAGGCGCGACAGGCTTGCGACACTTGCATTATGTTTGATTTAGTTTTGTTTCGAGAATTGCTTGGCAACTGGCAAAGCGCCAAAATGTTTGCTGACAGCAAACGTACTCTGCAAATACGTTAAATATAAATAATGCGAATAAATAAAGGGTGTTTGTCTAGAAGCCATTTTGTAGTCTTTTTTTTATGTACACTGTATACACTAATTCAAATTTCTATGGAATCAACTGCATATAAACCTACCAAGCGGAAACTTCAAAACTTTATTTTTAAGCTAGCAAGAAATTGAATAGTTTCACATAATTTAATATGAATTTGTAAAACATATTCTTCAAAACTTGTATCTTGCAAATAAAACTAATTTAGAAGTTATTCTTAAAATATCACCCTGTTTACTGTGTTTACTATGCAGTAACGTTGCTTTCTATTGTAGCAGCAAACCTAAGCACCTGACCAAATTGCTCAAGGACAAAACTTTGCGTGCGAAAGTTTAGTTTTAGGGCGTACTACAATATTTTTTGGTTATTAATATTAATGGAAAATCAATTGTTGGCAATTACTCGTAGAATTTTAGTCAAATGTCAGTAGCTTGAACAATTTGTCATAGCCATATAAAGTGTATACATACATGCTATATAAAATATACAAACTGGAGCTGCACAGACATTACTGTTGGTGTACAGTGTGTGACATAAATAAACTGGGATCTGTAGACGTCGCCAGAACGGCGCGTTGTGAGCTGTCCGCCCAAGCAAAAAAATATGAGCAGCACTGCAAATTGAAACTAAAATAACAAATAGCGACAGAATCACCATCATCGTCAGGCACGTTGCACATTTTTGCTTATGTTGCGCGCCAAGGTTTGAGGTCTGTCACCAAGCGACAGTCAAAGCATATGGAAACTATTTTTGTGGCAAGTCATGCGAGTGCATTGAACTTAATGCCAGTGTGTTGGCTGCCTATGCGGAAGTTGGGGCCTATATGCATACAATTTCGCACATAATTAAGCCAAAAATTAAAAACTAAATGATTAACTTAATTAAATGATAAGATGTTTAGCGCTTACCGTACGCCTGCCTGCTGCGCGTCCTTAATGGACTGCACGAAGGCATTGGATTCGCCTTTGAGAAAATCGTTTGTGGCATCCTTAAGCTGCTCCTTGTCGATTTTAGATATCTTGGGTGGTTGTTCGAAGAGTTTGTTATTTAAATTGTCCGAAATGTCCGTCAGCACATTGGCGGCCGTGCCATTGGTGTTGGCCTCGCTCAACGCTTTTGGCAATGGAATCGGCATCTTGTCAGCAGTTATGGGTGCTGCAGGTACGTTTGGTTTTGGTGCAATAATTGGCGCTGGTGCAGGCGCGCTGGGCTTTTCCGCTACAGGTGGGGTTACAGGTTTTGCAGGCACTGGTGCTGCAGGCTTCTGAACGACCGGCGCTGGAGCTGCTGCGGGCTTGAGTATAGCTGGTGCAAATGTGGGCACTTTTGCAGGCGGCAAAGGTGCAGGATTTGCTGCTTTATTGTCTAATGCTGGATGTGCAGGCTTGTTCGATCGAAATAGCCAGGCCAAACGTTTGCTAAATGTATGGCAAAATGTTTATGGCCAAACAAAAAACATACCAAATGAAAAATAAAAAACAAAGAAAATCAGTTAAATTAAAATTAATGAACATAAAAAAAGTAAAACTTTAATTAAAGTGCAATAAAAAGCATTAATATGGCAGCAAATTAATTTGCAGGCTTTTGTCAACGAATTTTCTAGAACGCTTGGTTTTGCGATGTTGTTGCTGCTGCCAACGCAGCGTCTGCTCATTAAAATCTTTTAATATTGTATTTTTGCAAGTTTTTTGATGCGCTTTTCCGCACTCACCTATTAAATTTTGTAGTTTTTGCAATAAATACAAACTAGATAGTATGCCGCTAATTAAAAGCAAAAATTTGGTCGAATTTTATTTATCTGCTGTGCAACGAAAACTTTTTGCGATCTACGCCTTCTCCACTTCCAAAAAATATGAATGAAAAATGACAGGAGCAAAGGCAATAGGCAAAAAATTTGACAGTGTGACCCCCAATTATAAAATTGCATTAATTGGCAGGGTGACCAGCTCTTGTTCAATAATGTACCACAAAAATACATACCTATATATTTTCTAGGAAAGGGAAATTTACATTTAAACTTTACAGCTGCGCTTTGTGATTATGTGCGTTAAAAAAATTGTATAAATACATAAGAAATTGTAGTCAAAAATGTATTAATTTGAACAACCTTGGCTTGTAAACTCAATGTAAATATGTTTATATATGACATAGAGTCTCTTAAAAGCACAATCTACTATTTGTTCTTCTCTTAGCCATGTTTACTACCTTCTATACGTTTATAAGACTTGAAGCCTGTGCAACCTAAGTTTGGAAAACGATTTACTAAAGTAGCTGGTAACTATCTACACATTTTGCAGCATGCAGGAACTAGTTTTTGCCTATTTACAGTGTATCCCAGAGTCGGGCAGGACTTGTCAGCCACTATAAAACACAGCAATCTATAGTTAGCCAGATAGCTCAATAAAAACCATACATTGTCCAGCGGCATTGCGTTTATCTCAAATACAAAACCCCAATAGCTTGCTGCTCAGCCAAATTGTGGCTACAATTTGTGGGCCCAACCAACAGAGCGCTTTTTTGAAATATGGCTACAACAAAAATCAAGTTAGTTGATTATTTTTTTTTGTCACGTACGCCCAAATCGGATCTCCCATACACACGAATGCACATGACAAGCACACACTCAATTTGTTTAATAAATAGATAGCACAAACAAATGAGCGCACTCAGCGTAAATACAAACGAATAAGAATAACGAAAAATAACGTATACGCTCTGAGCTCAGCTGTTTAATTTTTTTTTTTCAGTTAATATAATTTCAGGCTTCAATTATCGCATTCATTATTACCTCAATTAGCATTTCGTTGGCTTAGATAATAACAACAACACATGCTAAACATTTTTTGCCTACCATTGAATATTTTCCATTTTGCGAATTTGCAAAACTTTTATACATATGCATATGTATGTGTAGCCAGCTGATTGCACTTATCATTATTATGTATACATATATGTACTAGCACATGCATCTGTATTTATAGCCGCAAAATAAAAAGCCGGTTGTTGACTCGTGCAAGTTGCGTTAGTTTTCGCATTGCTTTCGGCCGTTATTCTTTATCATGTGATAACTAATGATTGTTGGCTAAATGCAGGAAAGTATATAGTACATATTCGTATATATGTATGTTTGTTGTATATTATTTAACACCTTTGGAAAACTGAGAAGCATTTGCAGCGTGTCTGTGAACAAGCGTCTGCGGCAAAACTTAAACTTGATGACATGACGATTAGATTAGATATTGCGAATTGTTTGCAAAACATTTTGACAAATTGATGACTTGCGCTCACACAATGTTGGCTAGCATTGACATGAATTAAATTGAAAGTGGATTTTCGCGAAAACGAGGCATTTATTGTTGTGAAAACAATTATGACAAAAGAATAATTTATGGGTTTCGATAGGATTAAGCAAAATGTTGGTTTTCCATAGGCAGCCATATGTGTGCACGACTGTACCTAGTACTAATTTTTTTGATTAAAGGCCTGTACGTAGAATGCAAAAAAAATCCCGAATGGGATATCTCAAATGGTGTTTATTTTTTTTTTATATTGCTTATTTTTGCATGCTGCGTATGGCCCTTTAAGGCCTATACGCAGAATGCAAAAAAATTTCGCAGGACATGACAAAACTTCATATAAAAAAAAATTCCCTTTTTTGGGATATTTGCGTACGCGCATATGGGCCTTAATATCGATATCCTGCCTCGTTCTCCTTTGGGGGAATAACGCGCTTTACACCCAGACCTAAAATAGTCTGTTATATGATGCAATTATTAACTATGAAATGAAAACTTGAAAAGATACACAGGTTAGTAGGACAGAATTTCTTTGGGTTGAGAGGTCGGATCAACTTGTCGTGATAGTGTAGAGTCTTAAAAAGATACCTATATATTTTCCTGTCGCCTGCGGGGCAACGTGATTGTTAAGCATGTCGATTTCTGTGAACCTCTGTTAAGAAATGTCTCAGCGATCCAAAATGGAGAAAAATCTGGAGAAATCCTCGATGGAGATCAAACACCAGAGCACCGAGTGGCCCACCAACAACTCCCCGCGTTCGGAGAAAGCCTGAATAAGCAAGTCAAGGGCGAAATCCCTGCTCACCTGCTTTTTTGAACCTCTTCGTGTGGTTCACAGGAAGTTCAGTACCCCCAGGTACTGTGTAATAAAAATAAATATTACCTCTCGAATCCCTTATTAATAAACTGAACCAATCATCCACTTTGTTACAATAATAAACAGGCTGGAGTAATGTGAGTTATTAACAAACGTCACCTATCACCCCATCATCTATACTACCCTATTGCACCAAGAATGTTTTTCGCATCATTTGTTTTTACGATTTTAAAAAAGTTTGTATAAGTTTGTCAACGTCAAAGCATTTTCTAACCAAACATTTTGTTCAACTTTTTTCAAAACCCAAAATTGTCTAAAAAATCAACTATGGTGTACGCCATGATATATATGTATGTAAAACAAACTATTTCAAAAATCATTTAAAAAAATCGTTTTATCGGAAAAATTTCTAAGACAACTAACAACATCAAAAAAGTACAAAAAGCCTCTTTGGCGCATTTTTGGTTTTGTAAGCTATTGTTACATTTCGCAAGCGCTTAGCATCCGGAAACTCTTTGTTATCATTTTATTTCCTATGTTAAATTTTGTATGTTAACTTTCGACCTAAGCCTAAAAGTATGCAATACAGCATTGCCAAAGTGCAAAGTGCTTGTCAAACTGTCAAACTTACCGTATTTCGTCAACTGCAAATGTTAAATACCAAAGCGCGAACATTTTGCTATAAATAAAAAGAAAAATTGAACTGCATTTAATTAAAGCTGCATAAGAAATAATTTTAAAAATGTCTCATTACAACTAGATGCACTGAAATGAGCGTAAAACGACGGAATAAATATTAATGAACGACGTACAGAGTCATTTTTTACCCCTATGTGAATTACGTAAGTCAAAATGTTGCAAAAATCCAATTTAAGCATGTGCTTACTAATACATAAAACAAAACTTACAGGGTCTCTCATTAAGCGTGTCTGAACTTTGTATCACACACTAAGTTATATTTAGTGTGTAGCGATTTATTTTTGTGTCAATATTGGATTATAACCTTTTGAATTTATCGGTTGATTGCCAATAAATAAATATATGAAAAAAAAAAGTGTACTTTATATATGTTTAACTAACTTGATTTGATTAAGGCAGCTTAAGGTAGTAGCAAACAAATTTGATGCTATTTTTTTTATTTTAAAAAAAAAAAGAAGTACTTTATGTAAATACTTTTTTTACATTATTAAAAAACTATTTATAAGATATAGCTTTTTATCAGGAATATTAACTCTTATAATTTTTTAAATAAAAATTATGATATAATTATAATTTATTTCTTTTTATTTTTAATTTTTGATCTGCAAATTATTCTTTAATAGCTAACTAAAAATTTGTTATTAAAAATTGCGAGACTACTCTTATTTTTTATAATTTTATTTTTTTTAAATTGAAAATAATAACACCAAAAATTAGTGCATAGTTTTTATTTTAAAAATTAAAATACAATTTTTATTTTAAAGGATCTATAATTTTAGTCCTTCAAGAAGATGTTAGGCGTCAATGGAAATGGAAATTATAGTGCACCCCTTGATGCAAAAGATTTTTAAATTAAATTTTTATTTTATTTTATTCATATTTAGTTTAGTTTATATTCATTTTATATTTTTATTTGCACAATTTAAAAAAAATTGAGCAATAACTTTTATTATCAATTTATAAAATAAAAATTGCGGAATAACATTTATTTTCAATTTATAAAATAAAAATAAATAATTTTTAATTTATATTTTATTAATAAAATAAGAGTTATTTCGCGATTTTGAAAGCAATTTTAAAATTGAACCATTATTCCGATGTTTTTATTTATATTTATTTTATATTATTTTCAAAATTTTATATAAAATTTGAGCATTAACTCTTATTTTCAATTTATAAAATAAAAATTGCGGAATAACTTTTATTTTCAATTTTTAAAGTAAAAGTAAATAATTTTTATTTTCAATTTATAAAAAATAAGTTTATAATTTTTATTTTAATAATAAAATATTTATTTTACGATTTTGAAAACAATTTTAAAATTTAACTATTATTTCGTTATTTTTATTCATATTTATTTTATATTATTATTTTAAAAATTTTAAATAAAAAAGCAATAACATTTATTTTCAATTTATTAAATAAAAGTAAATAACTTTAGCTTTACATTTTAATAATAAAATAAGTTATTTCGCGATTTTGAAAAGAAATTGAAAATTTAACTATTATTTTGATATATTTATTTATATTTATTTTTTATGTTCAAAATTTTAAATAAAAATTAAGCAATAACTTTTATATAATTTATAAAGTAAAAACTGCGGAATTTAATTTATAAAATAAAAAAATTATTATTTTTTTAAATTTTAATAATAAAATAAAAGTTTCGCTATTTTGAAATAAAAATTGAAATTGAACTATAATTTCACAATTTTTATTTATGTTTATTTTTAAACAATTATTTTTAAACAAAATTTTAAATAAAAATTAAGCAATAACTTTTATATAATTTATAAAGTAAAAACTGCGGAATAACTTTTATTTTCAATTTATAAAATAAAAAAATTATTATTTTTTTAAATTTTAATAATAAAATAAGAGTTTCGCTATTTTGAAATAAAAATTGAAATTGAACTATAATTTCACAATTTTTATTTATGTTTATTTTTAAACAAAATTTTAAATAAAAATTACGCAATAACTTATACAATAAAAATTGCGAAATATTTTTTATTGTCAATTTATAAAATAAAAGTAAATAATTTGTATGTAAAATTTTACTAATAAAATAAGAGCTATTTCGGGTTTGGAAAAAAAATTAAAATTTAATTTTAATAATTTAAATAATTTTTATTTTTAAGCAAAAAAAAAGAGTTAAAACATGATTTTTTGATTAACTTTTTTTTTTTTTCTTTATATTTTATTTACAATCTGTTTTCAGACAATAAGTATACGTAGGTAGTAATAGTTAATTATTAAATTAAAAGCAATAGCAATTTTCCAGTGAAACCTACTATTGTATTTTGATATAAATAATGAAAAATAAAAAGGTTTCTTTTTAAAAATTACTTTTACTTTCAGCCAAAACAAGTTTTTCGCTCTGATTTTTTTCAACCCCATAAACCTTATTTGCGATTGCTGCTCTTAATTCAGGATTTAAGAATGAAATATCGCAGAATGTTTTTTGAATACAATATCACTTATGGCTTAGCTGACAGGACTTCATCCTAGAGGTGAAGTCAGTCTGACTGGAGCGGTTATCATTTGCTGTTGTTGTTGTTCTTTGGTCGAGCAACAAAAAATGACAGCGTTGACAATTTTCACAATCAGAGTTATTAGCTGTCAAAGTTCAGACATAGCTTTTGTAGGACCCTATAAAAATGTATAGAAAATTTCGTAATTAAACTTGAAACAGCGCAAACAAACAATTGTTTAGCCAACTGCTGCTGCGTAGAGCAGCCGGCATTTTTCGTTAGCTACACAAGTTATATTTATAAACAACTGTCGGGGAAAAAAAAGAAGGCTAAGTGCGCTTGTCTTACAATTTGTTGCTGCAATTAACGACCATTTATAGTCAAGAGCAACAAGCACAGCAATTTAGCCAAATGCAATGCCAAAATGCATTTCAGCTGCTTTTGAAATTGCGGTCTATCGCCAGCCGGGAAATCAATTTGGCAAGTATCGCTGCATAAGTCAAGAATTGATGGCATGGCATGCAGACGTTGTCTTAAAAATAGCGCAAAAAAGACGCCTGCTAGCTAGTTGTATAAACTCACGGAAATACATAAATCTTTGGTGTGCTGCAAAAAACTGAGAATTCTCAGTTGTGTCAGACAAGCGTTTTTTAAATAAATATGTCACACTTTTTGTCTGCTGAGGCGCGAAAATGTTGTACGTGTGTATAAATTTTTTGCGTTTGTTTTGCTTAGATTGCACGCGGCGTATGAGTAATGCGAAAAACGTCACTTGCACATAGAATAGGGGTGCGTTACGTCACAAACAGCGTGCTCAAAACACAAGTCACACACACACACACATGCACCCACATGCACTCACATAAGTGGCATGCAACAAATGCAACACGCGTTACTTTCGTGCACTTACCTTTTGTTCTAGAAAAACGTTAAAAAATCTTAATCTGCGCAAGGGTGGGTAATTTTCGTATCAAAAAAATGTTACACAAAAAGTCGTTGCGTTTAAATGCCAAATTGTTTCAGCCGATTGTCTCACTACACTTGAAGCTATTGCAAATATCGTTGAAAAACCGCAAAAACTGAATTCAAATATGAAAAATACACAATAATTTTGCGTTTTATTTATTTATTTATTTCAGTTTTTTTTTTTTTTTTCTCGTAACGTTTGTTGCTGCTGCTTGCTTCTTCAGTTCTTTTTCACTGGCCTGCTCTGCGCAAAAATCGACTGCTCAACTGCGAGCTATCTAAACGGTTTCGCCTGCTGCAGCGTGAGCGAGCCGAAATGGTTTCGCAGAGCGCAACTCAAAGTAAAAGAGACAAAGAGAGTGAATTCCTGCATAGACGGCGGCCAGTGACAGTTTGTTGAGCTTTTCTCATGAGATTTGTAAAGAAAAAAGTTTCTCTACATTTTTCAGACTATACTCAATATGGGTTATTACTCATACGCAATGTTGAACGATTACGTTATATTTGGAATATGTTTATCAATCAGACGCAGTGCTAAGTGCAATTTAAGCAAAGCACGATAGCTTTAATTTAATTCAAGAATCAATCAATTGCTAAGCTTTGTCAGAATATAAGCCAAAGTTTTGAATGCACTGGTTGCAGCTGAAAGCTGTTCAAACTGTAAGACAGCATGAAATGGTGTAACTTTTCAAATAAAGCTGTGTAGAAATTAATTAATCGTTTTCATTTTGTTTAATTTCTTATGTAAATAAAAATATTTAAATAAAATGAATAGTGAACAAATTTTATTTTCATCATGAATAAATTTTTTTTCATTACACATACAATTCAATTTCTTAAATAAATATTAGACTCATTTTTTTGTAAATTTTTTCATGCGAATGTCAATATATTTATACATTATATTATGTTATTATAATTATCAGATTCCTTTCATTAGATAATAATTATAAATATTGAAGTATACTCGAGATCTCGATAGAGACACTGTATAAATAATATCTCATAAAGCTTCTTGTTTATTAGAATTAAGGAAAACACTAAATAAAAAAAAAAATAAACACAAAAAAAAAAAAAACAATTCAATTTCTTTATGTACCCTATTATTTCAAATATTCATTTTTTAATTAATTACAATTTATAGAATTTTGTCTAACAGCTTTACAACTAAGATATTAATATTTATCACATTTAATCAAAATATTTGTTTTGTAATATTAAATTAATAAGAAAAATGGAAAAAAAAACCTTTCAAACAAGAAAAAAAAAAGGACAAAAATCTTACTTAAATTACGAACTAAGACTAAGGCTAAGGCTATGTGTTCTAAAATATATTTCTGGCACATCGATAGATTGATTTAGGCTTGAAAGGGTCTACTTGGATAAGGTGCTAGAAACTGCCACCAGTGATTTTTGAAAACTAATGATGCAGTTCGATGCATATGGAAAAGTAAAAATTGTACGCAAAATTTCAGTTTTAAAACTTAACGCGTTGCGGCTACTTTTTTTTTTTAATCTAAGTTGGCAATTTTTTTTAACCACATTTTCTTAAAAAAAAATATAAAATTTTCTTATTTTTTTTTTAAGTATGTTTCTTAAATATGTCAATTACCATTTTTTTTTTAAACGCGTATTTTTATACGTTCTTTATTTGGTGTGAATATGCATCAAATCGATGTGGTAGAACAATGTTAAAAAAAAAAATTAAAATTTTTTAATGTTTTTTTAAAAAAATGTATGAAAAAAGATTTTTTTTTTTTGTCAAAAGATGTTAAAAATTTTAATAAATTTTTGTAATATTTTATAGAATACATACTTCTTGTTTTTATGATGAAAAAAACTGATTTATTTTGTAGGTAAATATAAAATTATTAACATTGCTCAACAAAAGATTTTTTAATAATTTGCATTAAATGCTGCTATTTCAACAAAAATGTATGGGTATGCATTTAGCATAAAAAATTAAACCAAATTAACCACTCTCAATATTAAAAATTCGAAATTTTTGAACCAAATTTTTTTTTAAACTAAGTTGGCAACAGGGCTCTTTAAAAAAAATATTTAATGTTTTTTTAACCAAAACATTTTCTTAAAAAAAATATGAAATTTTCTTATTTTTTTAAGTATGTTCCTTAAATGTATCAATCATTTTTTTTAAACACGTATTTTTATACATTCTTCTTGATTTGGTGTGAATATGAATCAAATCGATTTGGTGCAACAAGGTAAAAAAAATATAACAACAATTTTTTAGTGGAATTATAATACATTTTTATAATATTTAATAGTATGTATTCCTGTTAATATGATGAAAAAAATGTATTTATTTCGCGTTTTTTTTTTTTTATATGAAGTTTTGTCATGCTGTGCGAAATTTTTCGAACTGCTTATGGGCCTTAAATATAAAAATTTTAACATTGCTCAATAAACGATTTTTAAATTATTTACATTAAATTATGCAATATCAATAAATATGTATGGGTATACATTTAGCATAAAAAATTAAACCAAATTATAAGAAATTCTTTTTATAATTTTAATTAAATTTTATATTAGTATCTTAAAAATGCATACCAGAACTTAACGCCAAAATTGATTTTTGAATCAGAACTTTTAGTACAAAAAGAGAGTTGTTAAAGCGTATATAAGCTTCGTCTAACTTAGAATTTCTCTAATTGTTTTTTTTTTTTGTGCATGTTATACAAGATTAATCTAACAATCACATTTCTATAACGCTGACTTGGCAGTCATGTTCAAGTTTAGCTAACAAATGTGACAAATTTGTAGATAATATCTCACAGTCACTATCTTTTGGCCAAAGACGCTACCTTTTGCAAAATTTTCTTATCGCTGTCGCAACATTTTTGCCAGTTTTTTCATACAGTTTAGAAGTCACTGCTTGCATTTTTGAGATACTAGTAGTAGTAGCACTTCGATAGCCAGGCCCATGTTGTGTAATCACAGCTAGCAGTTGCTTACATAACAAGCATTCAAGGAAACAAAAACAAGGTCAACAGTTCAAGGACTTTTTATCGTACCGAAAGCTTTTAGATACTTGACTGCGTAGTCCTTTTGCTGCGGTTGCGCATTACCATAATAATAAGCGGAAGTTGCTGCTGAGCATATGCGTCTGTATCTGTGTATGTATGAAAATGTATGTGTGTGTGTGAGGGAGCGTCGGTGTGTGCGGTTTCTTTTGTTGATGTTTTTATGATGTAACAGCTGCTGAGGGCGCATTTAAGATTTCAATTACAGGAAGTCTATGGGTAAAGCATTAAGTGGGCAAGGCGGTAGCTCCTTTTTGTAATATTAATGACGCTGCAGCAATGTGCTTGTATATGCTTGTTTTTAGACAAGCATATCAAACCATGGGTTACTCTATCAGCTGTGCGGCTTCTGAAGGACTCAGCTGTTCGAATTTAAAGACTGAAAAGAATTTATAGCATGCGAATTAGCACTATTTCAAAAACCAAATGCTTAATCTAATTACTTCGTGCTGATTTTCTAAAATAATTGAGTTTTAATTCGCATAACATTTTTTTCTGCTAGAATTAAAGCCCAAGTTGAAAACGTTAAGCGGCTGCACCTATAGGGGAAAGACTTGTAAGTTGGGGCACCATAGCTTTTCAGCTATATCTCGACATTGAATACACATAGGCATCAATGTAAATATAAAGTGAAAAGAAAGAGCTATAATCCACAATAAGCAAATCATTTGAAATTTATAAAAATAAGCATTTTACAGACAATTTTCAAAAGATCTTAAAAACGACCACCAAAAAAAAGGCTTGTAAGTTGGGACACCTGCAAAAATCGCTGAAAATTTCAGAAAACTGAAATAAAAACGCATGATTGCTAAGCTAAAATTTGATTGATTTTAAATTTAACTGAGCATTAAACTGAATTTAAAAAAAAAAAACAAGAAAAATTTAACTTTCCAGAGATGTCAAAATTGTGGTTTTTTTTGACTTGGAAATTTATTTATTGTTATGGAAAATATTGAAAAAATATATTCGAAATTGGCAGAAAAATGCACTAAAAACCATTAGTTTCAATGATAATTCCACTCAATACAACAGTCATATAAATAACATAGCAATGGGAAAAAATTAAAATAGATGTGTAGGAACTTACGAGCCAAACAGTATGGCAACTTTTATTTTTGAAGCCATTTTGGAATGCATTGAAAAAGATGGCGTACGTTAAAGTCGGGCGCGGACGTCTTTGGGATACCCTGTACCACTGCTTGCAATAAAATCCGGTAAATTGCTTAAGAACACCAAAAGACATTTGATTGCCAAATTAGATTATGATGCCTTCATAAACAACCAAAAACAGACGAATTTTTAATCAAAAACTTTTTTTCGACCGATCGGCCCTATGGGAGCTATATGATATAGTCAACCGATTTTGATAAAATTTGGTACAGTGTTGAAGATCTCTAAAAAACTTCTGAATGCCAAATTTGGTTACAATATCTTCACAAACAAACGAAACACAACGAATTTTGTGCAAAAAACGTTTTTTTGACCGATTGGCCCCATGGGAGCTATATGATATAGTCAAGCGATTTTGATAAAATTTGGTACAGTGTTGAAAATCTCTAAAAAAACTTCTGAATGCCAAATTTGGTTACAATATCTTTACAAATAAACGAAACACAACGAATTTTGTATAAAACACGTTTTTTGACCGATTGGTCCTATGGGAGCTATATGATATAGTCAACCGATTTTGATCAAATTTGGAACAGTGCTTGGGAACTCTAAAAAACTTCTTAATGTCAAATTTGGTTACAATATCTTCACAAACAAACGAAAAACAACGAATTTTGTACAAAAAACAAATTTTCGACCGATCGATCCTATGGGACCTATATGATATAGTCAACCGATTTTGATAAAATTTGGTACAGTGCTGGGAGTTTCTAAAAAACTTCCGATTACCAAATTTGGTTATGATATCTTCATAAACAAACGAATTATCCATCTAAAACTTTTGCTTTTTTTCGAGGTCCTCTGAAACACCCCTATGGGAGCTATATAATGTAGTCCCGATATCAAACAAATAAAATAAACTTGTCTCCTATGGATTAATAAGGGATCTTATCTGAAAGTTTGGTTGCTCTAGCTATTACCATCTCTGAGATCTAGGCGTTCATACGGACAGACGGACATGGGTATATCGACTTCTCTAGTCACTCTGATCATACTTTAGGTAACTTTGGGGGGTCTCCGACTTCTCCTTCTGTACGTTACATACATTTTCGGCTTGCACAAACACAATATACCCTTTGTACCATACGGTACAGGGTATAAAAATTTGTCTATGTCCGAAAACCTTTTTTGATTAAGAAAGTTCATGGAATTTTAGTTCCAGCACATATATTTTCCCTGATTTTTTATTTTGATTTGATCACTTTTTGAGCGCAATCAAAAATAATGTTTTTTATTTTCCGATTTCCTTACACACTGCGTTTTTGAGTCTGTTCGCATTAAAAACGGATTAGAATTGTTTACGGCGTATTTGCCATCGAAGACAGGTGGAATTTTTGTGTTTCCATTGCTGGAACATCAAAATCGACGAGGTGTGCCAACTTACAAGCTGTGTCAACTTACAAGCCTATCATCTATTAGTTACCAGCGCTTTAGTTATGTATAAGAAATACATTACTTGCCGATTGGGTGCTCGGCTTCAAATTTACAATCCGCTGAGCTGAGGTTTTGGTTCCGACCCGGCTTCAAAGTATTTTGATGAAGATATTTTTTAGCTTAAAATCACAAAATATAAAATCTTAGCTTAATTTTTTGTTTTTGTTATATGAATAAAATTTATATCGAAAATTGTGTGAATCCACTCTCCAAAAAAATGTATATTTGCTACCACTGCGTTGATACATTGAGGATTATTCAGGTATATTGGTATGTAGGGCGATTAAAGATTTTTTTGTTGTGAAAAGCTCAACGTTTGACTAGACTTCTGTTTACCAAATTTGATGGATTGACATTGCTTATAAAATAATAATAAAACAGTTTTCTTATCCAATCTTTGCATACTGTTTTTAGTAACAAAGAGTTTTGCTGTGTCAAATTCTTAATATGGTATACGATATCTAGGTCTTTATATAGACAGACATAATTTAATCGCTACAAAAGTCGTTCTGGCTAATATTTTTTTTTTAAACTAACTATGAATCCCTTGCTTTTGAGACAAATGAGTAAATTACTGCTACAAATATAAAAAGTTCAGATATTTATATAACAATACGTATTAAATTTGAATAAAAAATTGTAATAGACACAAAACTTGAAGGCAATAAAGTTAATAGTTTACGGACGACGAGAATGTACTTTTTGATTTCTGAAAATTATAATTTACCCCATTTGCCAGGTTCGTTTTTGAGTATACCCAATTCTGTTTTTACACGGTTTTTTTTACATGATTTTAAAATAACAGTCTAGAAAAATTTTTTTTTACACAATTTCATTCTATTTAGCCCCATAAAAAAAGCTATTTGATTGAAATTTTAATAATAATATTTTTAACCTAATCTTTTAGAAATTTAGTATGGGAATTCCCCTTTTTAATTTATTTTCATAGCAGCTTAAAGATTTACTTCATGTCTTTTTACCCGGTTTTTTGTGGAACGTACCTAACGTGTAAAAACAGAATTAGATGTATAATAATTTTGTTTAATAGTTCGCAACTAAAACACAATCAAAATTAAAACCAGGTGTATAGTTTACAAGTGTTTTTTAATTTTCTGATTTTTTTCTAGTACTTTATCTTCCTTCAACTGCCGCGTCCTCTCTTTCTAACACCCGCTTCCTCATATGCCTGTTGCAAAATTTGCTCCAGGGAAGTGTCCTCTCCTCGATGAGCCATCTCCTTCGCTGCAAGTCTGTTGTTTTCTAAGATAAACTTTTCAAAACACTTTGGTATTTGACATATTTGGGCTGTTGCAAAAAAATACATTCAAAAGCAAAGCCGAAACTAATTAAGATTCGTTTTAAAACATTTTATTTATTTTCATTGATTTTAAGAGAATGCGGTTTCATTACTACTCTCAAAAAAAACTTTTTATCATATTATTTATTTACTTAAATTTATGATATTGCATATGCCACGAATTTTGGCTTCGCTTTAAGCATAACATTTGCACAAACTAAAAATTTGCAAATTAAAACGCTTTATTTAAACAATTATATAAGTTTTCATTTTCTTTTTTTTTTTTTTTAGCTATGACTCTTTTTCGTTTACAACGTGCAATTTTCGCTTTTAATTTATTTATTCAACATTTTCGAATTTCAGTTTTGTTGTTATAGAGCTTAAACACTTCTTTGCTCGTTCTTAGGCGTTGATATTTAGCTTTTTAATCAAATTCATTTGCTTGTTTTATCCTCATTTTTTACGTCCTTTTTATAACCGGCTAAGCTAACTACTACTGTTGGGTCTGCGATAATTATATAATAGTTTTCTTTCATCAACATGATCGTTTCATTTCATTTCTAAACATTTCCAAAAGTTGTTAACCCTTAGTTGGTCGCACATGTATTACATTTATTTGTTGGTTTGTTGTTTTTTTGTGTGTGTTTATAATAGTCAACATGTCTCTCTTGTTTGTTTGTGTAACGTGTGTGTTGTTTGCCTTTTGTTGGATTTTATCACAGCTTTCTTTTATACACTTTTCATCGCTTTCGTTTTGTTCTTTTAACATTTTGTTTGTTCAGCATAACTTGCATATATATCAATTTGTTGTTGTTCTAGTTGTTCTTAATATTGGGTGCTAGACCGCTCTAAACTGCCACACCCACTGCTATATGACAATGTATCCGTTGTTCTTAACTTACTACATACATACATTGGATTAAATTTTTGTTTTTCTTACATACATAAAGTATTTAACACATTAGCTAATCTGCATTTCATTTACATTTTGGTGTTTTTTTTTTAATAATTGCATTGCTTTTCTCTTAATTTGAAGCGCAAACAACGTGCAACATGTGTTTCATATAGTTGTTGTTGTTTAACTATAGGATTGTTGTTGTTGTTTGCTTAAATACATACGTTAGCTTTTCACTTTTGCCAACAAAAAATTGCGGCTAACTTGTTTTGCGTTTTTTGTAAGAGTTTTGGAATGATTTTTACAATTGTTTTCAATTTAAATACAATAAATGGCATAAAAAATATATTCATACATATACATATATAATTGTTGTTTTTTTGTATAAAAAAAAGAACGTTACTCATACGCAGCGTTGGAAGTGTTGCAATTTGACATTTTAAATGTAACAAAATAATAATAATATAAAGTATTCTTGATAATTTGTAATACTTTCATGTGGCGCATATAAAAACCAAGCGCGTTTGCAGTGCTTCAAGTTAATTTCATATTAATGACTGCAGTAGGTTTAATATACAGCCGATAACAGACACTTTCTTCAAAATTAAATTCTTTTTAAAGTTTCATTTTAGGCATAATTAAAAAAAGCGACTGAAATGCTGTTGTTTTGGTTTGTGGCTTTTGCCTTCACATTGCTGGCTTCATGTTTTGTTTATATGGTAAAGTGTTCTTGTTTTTAAATGGGAAGCAGCATGACACTTTTATCACATTTGTTTGTTTTTCTTGTTGTTGGTATGTACTAGACTTAACTTAATTACATTGTCTGTTTTGTTGTTGTTGTTGCTTGCTGCATTTACATCTTTTTTATAAGTAAGATTGCTTCTTTTTCACATGATTTGCGCACAATTTTCCGTATATAATAGTATAATAAAATTGGGTTTTTTTAATTATAGTTTTTTGTTTTTACAAATTAATATTCGCTATTGAAATTCATAACAAAAATTTCACATACATCAGTGGTTAGTGTGTGTGTGTGTGCTTGTTGTGTGTAAGAGTTGTTTTGAGATCTTATTAGTTTTTGTTGTAGAACTCGCTGCACCAGATGTGCCATCGCCTTGCCTCCTCGCCCCGCCTGAATTTTGGCAATATTGCAACGCGTTATGATTTTCTTCTTTCAGTCTTAAGTTTCAATAGATTTGTTTTGTTTTTAGATAGCTAGATTTGAGCAATGATCTTTGTGTCTTCTAAATGCTCAAAGTGATCTTCAGGTACCGTTTATTTGTTGTTGTTCTCGTTGCTGTTTATTTATAATTAGGGCCGCAAAGCCCTGGTCAGGACAATGGCATCTGTTCGACATCTGCGATTTCTATCTCTATCACTTTTTTGTACAACTTCTTTAGTTTGGGCGTGCCGAGTTTGTGCAGTGTTTAAAAATATAATTAAACTTGTCATTATAGTAATTAATTGTTATACGAAATACTCAAAGTGGTTGTTGGCTAACGCTAACGCATGCCTGGCGCAACACACGTACATAAATACATCTGCCTGGACTTCGTGTTGTTGATTTACAATTTGCACAAGACTGATATTTAGTATACTACGTATTTTTTATACTTGCATACACGCTTTACTCTTAGAGCCCTTCACGTTTCAGTTTTCAAAAAGCTATTAATTTCTATCATTTAAAATTACTTTAGACAGTACAAACATTACTGCCTAATGATATTGAAAATAATTTGGAATAAAATGGACAAGCTCGGAGTAGTTTGTTTGACTCGTAACGAGTCAGTACTCAAAGCTTTCCCACTTGGAAGAATGGATTCGACTTCAGTTCTACGCATGAAAGGCTCTATTACATATATGCCAGTGCATATTTATGTGTTGAATACATATGCAATTATTCGTTTACAATTTGCTGGTTCTTATATAAGCTGCTAATATCACTTTAACTATACTGTTCTGACAACGATTACGTGAACCAAAGTTCGTTTTTTGGCGCATCGTTGCCTTACAATGCTGTTGGTTTTATTTATACATGTTGTTGTTGTAGTTGGAATCGTTCCATTGTTAACGATCTACAATATATCACAATTGAGCGCTAAGTTCTTGCATGCGTTTCTCTATAAGCATTTTTCACAAAGATATTTTCATACAAAAGTTAACAATTTGATTTTACATGTTCCAATTTTTGAGCATACTTTTTGCTTAAATGGTTGTTTAGTTTGGTCGTTGCTTATATAAAGAGAGAGATATAGTGTGAGAAAACGCTGTAGCGCTCGATTTACAAACTTTTACATACTTAACGTTTTGAATTTGTTTTCTTAATGGTTTAAAACAAACATTTAACTTAGCTAACTAGACAATTTCTTAACAATTGGTTGTTCCTGTTGGTGTATTTGTGTTTGTTGGTAATTTTGCTTGCTTGCTTGATGCCTCACACTGGTTTGCTACATAGCTTGCATTTTATATTTAGTTTAAATCACAGTTGTTGTTGCTTATAAAATGATGTTTTTGTTGCTGTTGTTATTTCGTAGCAGGTTTCACATATTCACAAACTTCTTTCCTTTTTTGGATGTTCGTGTTATTGGGTTTTTTTTTTTTTTTTTTTTTTACAAATTTGTGAAGTGCTTAAGTCTTATACTTTGCTCTTAACATGTTGCTTTTTACATTCATTTCTTTTTTCACGTGTTGGCTGGCTTAACATAAAACTTTCTAATTAATTATTCTCTTTTGATTTTGTTGTTTTTTGATGTGCTCCACTTAACATTAAAGAAATATATTCTATATATACGCAATTTTAAATAATGGTTGCCAATTGTTTTGGTAAATATGTAAATACAAAATTTTGATAATTTAACAAAATGTGTGCGACAGTTGGACTTGAAAGTCGCAAGTCCATTGACTAAATCAGAGTCTACAGGACGTCAAAAACAGTTTTTCGTAAAAGTTAATTTATGTTATCTACTATGTTAGGAGTTTTTATACGCTCGAGCTGATCACTTGTCATGTTCCTTGTGGTAGTTGTTGTGGCTAGTTTTTGCCATGACTTTGCTTGCTTAATGTTTTTTTGGTAGAATTAAGTTTGTTGCAAGCTTTGAGACTTAATCTAAGGCTTTTGTTCTTTATATTTTGAATCAATTGCGAAGATCGTTACGCATTAACTCATAAATGAATTTATCACGCGTGTTGAAATTAACGGCTCCGTATCTCAACGATGGATGCAGCCTATCTGCATTAATAGGCGCCCAGCTGCGTTGTCCAAGTAATGTGGAAATTTCCTAAAGAAAAAATTTTAAGTCGTATAGAACCAAATATTAAGTCATATTAAAAGTAACTTCTGGAGAATTGTATTGCGCGTACTCACCTCACTGAAAGCATCTACTGGACCATTAGACCAGTCCACCAGAGAGACTTCTAAACGATTTAGCTGGCGACCACGCAAACGTGCCATACCAACCAAATTATGCGGATCCATTACATAGCCGTGTATAACGATTTCCTCCAGTTGTTTACAACGCCAAGCCATCATTACAAAAGGATCCTGTCCAGTGCTCAAAATAATATGGCGAAAATATTCCGCAGTTGTAGAATGCTTGTATGCTGAATCTATATAACAGATGCTGCGCAATGTATCACTATTGTGCAAGGATATCCATTCAAGAGCCTCCGGATTCATGTATTCACAAAAGAGTATGCGTACATGCGTGACTGGCATGTTATGCCGTAAAATGCGCATCTGCAACACCTCAATGGCTTCATAGGCATAGATAAGCGTCAGTATGAGTTCGATACCAGCAAAATGAGATGCAAAATTTGCCCAAGCCGACTCAGAGACGCCAGCATGCTCACGATCTAAGCCATGCACGGCTATAAGTAGTTTGCGCAATGGCAGCACTTGAATTGTGTGTAGAAGTTCATCGTTAAGTGTATCATAGTCCAGTGAGAGCACCTGTAGGGCGGCACATTTCTGCAGCAGCGTTGTGTCCATGGCAAGTATAGGATAGTGACTAGGATCATACTTAATGGAGGCGAGTGTAAGCTGTTGCAGCTCTTGCGGTTTAACTAGAGCCTTGAGGAAATCCAGGCCATAATATGTAAGCGCTTCGATGGCACCTAGATCCAGCGTTTGGCAAGGATAATGTTTGCGATTTAAAAACATTTTTAAGGGCTCCACGAAACATCTGTTAATATTAAAGTATTATTATGTGCGAAAGACGTATAAAATAAGCATACTTACTGTTCTATATCGACCAAATGCTCGCTGTGCAGATCCCCGGCCGCTACAAGGCCAACATTATGTGTCTGGAAACGCAAAGCTTGAATGTTATCACAGCGGGCCACTCTGTGTCGCAAAAAAAATATGAAATTAGTAATTTTTTCAGCTGTTCACATATGTGTTAAACATGTCTTATTTTAAAGTGTATATAGTACAATGTAGCAGAGGGTGCCACATGGGACTGTGAATAGTTAGTTGCCTTGTATTCAGAGTTTTTATTTCTCTGGACACTTAAGAGGTCCTAGTATTGTAGGACCAGGCTGCTGACAAACTGTTAGCTTAAAAAGGATTGATAGAATCTCTCCTGATACTTACTTGTAAAGCAATCGTCTCATTTTCTGTATATGAAAAGCATTTATGAAATCAAACTCAATGACAAGCTCCTTTACTAGGCTCGCCATCCGCTGATGAAAAAACGATAATTGATCATCTCGCGCAATATTCATATTAAAGCAAAAGTTCTTAAAGTAACTGAAACAAGATAAACAAATTTATTAGTATATTGCACACCAAGAGGACATGCAACAACATTACATAAACCCTAGCTGCTGCAATGCAAACATAAATGGCATAAGTAAAGCTTTGTATAAATGTAAATAAAGTGTGCCACACAAAAGTGTACGTGGGGAAATTTGTTTGCACGTACGCATGACTTGTGGGTGTGTGTGTGTACGTCAGTGTTTCGATTGCGTTAAGCAATGGCGATGTTTAATAATTACTGGCAGAAAATTTAAATTTGTATAAAAAAAAAACATTTGTGGCCTTCTTAATTCTTAACTTAGCAAATGTAAATGCCCCCAAAACCTGTCGCGGTGGACGCCAAAAACAGCTGTGCGTCATACAGCAGCCGCCGTTGTCATGACCACAACACCCTACCCCGCCCGCCCAAAAACCCATTGCTTTTGCCAACAAAAATGTTTTCATCTGTTTGCCTATTGTTAGTGCTGCTTGTTTTGTTTGCCATTTATTTTGCTGAAACGCAAAAAAAAAACTGCTGTTTCTGATATTATTGTTTTAGACTTACCGTTTTTGGAATAGGCATTGCCGCCAGTGCCAGCATGTGGCTGATGCGGATCGTTGGTCCTTTGGCGGTAGGTACTCGAAGATGTGATTTAGGGCCAATGTTGGAATTGCATGCCATTGTGGTATGCTTGAATTCATAACTAGATGCAGCATACACTAGTGCTTTTGGTCGTCTGTCTGTGTGACGTCGACAGCAAGAGCAAAAGCAATCTGTGCAATAGATTTTTTACTTTCAACTTTCAACGTAGTTTTTGGCGTATGTTTATGGCTGCGTAGTAAAGGCAAGTCGTTTTTCTTAGCGCTTTCTATGTAGCAATTATTAAGTTTTTGAGCTTACCATATGTTTTACCAGCTAAGCAATTGTTGTGTCTTGAAAACTCAATAATTTTCGTGTTGTTCACGCGTTGCGTTGTCATGTAGTAAACTGTTTTTTTCTGCCGCACCAAACTGTGAAAATGAAAATCTTGCAAGAAATAAATTAATCGCTGCATGCCAGTGTGACCAAAAGTTTCAATCAGATATATATCGAAAAAAAAATGCAAAACGATGTTAGTGAAAATCGATTAAGAAAAACTGCGCAAAAGTTCAAAATTGCCGCCAAAGAAATTGTATTTATTTAAACAAATAACCATATAAAAGTTCGAAGTTTCTATACTTAGTTAAGCATAATTAATTAAATTGTCATACGAACGTTTATTAATCGCTCTTGGTTTGTGTTAAATTCTTGTATAACAAAGTCAGCTGTTACTCATTGGTTGTGATATTGGCTAAATAATACAGGGCGTTGCCATTAGGGTTTAGCCGCTTGTTATCACAGTACATTCTTTTCACAAAATGTCAACAATGACAGTATAAAAACAGCTGGCAACCTCATGCAGTTACATTGTTATTAAAGCCGGCGTATTTTTATTTTTGTCTAATTTATATAAATAATTAAGTTAATAAACAGTTTTTTTTACAAAATGGCCGCATTAATGCTAAGACAAGCATGCCAGCGTATGCCAACTATGTCTGTTTGCTCTAGAAACTACCAGTATTTGTGCGCAACAAGTTCAGTGCAAATTCTTGGCAATTATGGACCACAACAGCGATTGGCAACTCGCCGCTTGGCATCCACAGAAGCAGCAGCTGCAACCGCTTCACTTACGGGTGCCAGTGGCTTGACCGGCTTCTGGCAAACGCTTTCCAACAGCACTCCAGTAGCCTACATGCAGGATGCGCTCACATATGTACATGATTTTAGTGGCCTTCCCTGGTGGGCGGCCATTGTACTCTCCACATTTCTATTTCGTAGCATGGTAACGTTACCACTGACAATTTATCAGTACAAAATAACAGCGCGTCTGGAAAAGATTTCGTTAGAAATGCCAGCTATTGTGGAGGAACTGAAACGTGAAGCTGCAATGGCCAAACAAAAGTTTAATTGGACCGATAAACAAACACAAATTGTCTACAGGCGTTCGGTTTGTCTTTAAAAATCATTAATGTGCTTTTACTCAATTACATTTTTTTTTATTTTAGATAAAAAAACAATGGCAGAAACTAATTGTGCGAGATAATTGTCATCCCTTCAAAACAATTATTGTGCTCTGGGGTCAAATACCCTTGTGGATATTTCAATCTGTTGCTTTGCGCAACCTCGTTTACATGCTGCCTGATCCAACTTCGATACAAGCGCGAATTGTTACCACCGAACTGACACTAGGTGGTTTTGGCTGGATACCAAATCTTACAGTTGTTGACAGCTCCTATATATTGCCTGTAGCACTAGGCCTTATCAATTTAAGCATTATAGAACTGCAGTCTATGTCGCGCACACGCAGTCCCACACGTTTACAAAACATTGCAAATAATGTGTTTCGCGGCCTAAGTGTGGTTATGGTGCCCATAGCTTGTACTGTGCCTTCGGCGCTTTGTGTATATTGGGTTGCCTCAAGTAGCTTTGGTTTGACGCAGAATCTGCTGCTGCTCTCGCCGGAACTGCGTCGTGCTGTGGGCATACCAAAAACACAATCGGAGCTGGAGCAGCCCTATGCACAGATCTGGCAGAAAATACAAACACGCATGCATTTTCTAGATTCAGACAAATCCTCAGATAAGTCTACCAGCAAGTGAGAAGTAACTGCAATGACTATATAAAGTAAAAAATAGTTCAATTTAGGTAAGCTGTTTAAAGTTTATTTATTCAGACTGTTATATAAATACATAAGTACATAGTTTGTAAAGCACCTACGGATGCGCCGCCATAAATCACAAGCTTGCCGTTTGCTATGACTACTTTATGCTTTTTCATAGAACGAAATAAATATGAGAAAACCCCAAGAAACTGAATGTAAACAAATGAGTAGGAAGACTTGTCCCAAAAAATGATAAGCCAGCTTGTTTCTGAAAAGGTCTTGAGATTGTCATGACAGATAAGGAGCCAACGTAGATAACTGCTAAAGCGCTCAATTTATTGACTTTGAGCTGCAGTCTCATCGCAGATAGTTCAGACCAAAGCTAAAGCTTATTTAAAACGAAGATCGCTCAGCTTTAGTTAAAGCGCAAGTAGCGCTCGTGGCGGCAAGTACTCAACGGAAACAATTTCGTGATTCGTATTGTGTGTTATTTTTTGGACTATCTGTGAATTTGCATAAAGTGTTTTAAATATAAATATATATACTATATATCGTTGAATAAAGATTACTGAAATACATAAACGGAAAAGAAAGTAAAAAGTGCAGTGGCAAAATGGCCATGCAAAGTGCGCCGTCCATATGGATAGTTCTAGTGCTAGCTGTTAGTATGATACATCAAAATATCTTCAAAAAAACATAAATAAAAGCATATGGAAAATAATAATGATAGTTGGCTGATTAGCATGTTTTTCAATAGAAATCAATAAAATTTCTGAAAAATATGTACCTAATAGTCTCCCAAATCACTTATCCCTCGAGCCCATTAAATTTTTAACATTCGTTCAAAGCTTATTTTGTTTTTATTCATTTGGCTTAAATTAATATCAGTTAGTTTTTCGTTTAAACGTATAACCAGATGTTTAATTTAATTTCACAGAGTCGTTTTAATGTTCTATTGATAACCCTCAGAGATCAATGATCTCCTGCAACTTTGCCAAACAAATATTAAAATAAAACAAAACAGCAATTACGCATACGTTTCAAATTTTAAAATTTCTTCAATTTGCCAAATTTTTTTATTGTTTTTTTAATTCTTGTCTGATAACTAAGAAACGGAATACGCCATATTGTATATGCATCCAGTTTTCAAATAATTTACTGATCACTTAAGCAATACAGTATGATCAAATTGATATTCGTGCTTCTACATTTCAATTGAGTTCATTCAATTTTAAAGTAATTTATTTCATAATTACGCATTCATTAGATTTGTGGAACTTGGGCTTATCAACCTGAGCCACACTCAAGGCAGCAGAGTTATGGTAGCTATGACGGACAAGGCGCTGGGTTATCAACATCACATCAGCATCACTCTACTTACGATGAACACCACAGAAACAACAAAAACAATTACAATGACAGAATTCAAGAGCAGCCCATCTACGAGCGCCAGGAACCTCAAACAACTGAATACTTTACGGGCTGTCCTGCTGAGTTTACTGGTCTGTTGCCTTATGCATACGATTGTCATCGTTTTGTAAACTGTTTCAAAGGCCAGCCCAATATACAAAGCTGTGGTCCAGGCACGGCCTTTAATCCCACTAGTCTTGTGTGTGATCATGCCGACAAGGTTTCGTGTGGAGCCAATGCGCTATTAGGTTCACAGTCACAGCGCACAGCTAAATTACTAAACGCAGAGCCGAATTGTGCGCCGGGTTTGACTGGCTTGCAGCCGCATCCCACAGATTGCAGTAAGTTTCTGAATTGTGCTAATGGACAAACATTCGTACAGGATTGTGGACCTGGCACAGCCTTTAGCATTGCCATGCTGACCTGCGATCATGTTGAGAAAGTGGATTGTGGTGCACGCACCTATGGTAAGTACGCTTTTTATTTATGTTCTAATACCTACTAACACAAAGACATTAGGTCTTACGGGCAGCCTAAGTTGTCCGCCTGGTGCGCGCGGATTACGCCCATATCCAAGCGATCCCCATAAATATTTAAAATGTGGCATTGGTGTGGAGGCTCAATTGCAGCAGTGTCAGTCGGGAGCTGTTTTTGATAAAAACAGCTTAAGCTGCGCTAAATCAGCTAGTGGAAGAGATTATGAAAGCCACACCGACGTATCTCGTAAGTCCTACCCCAAGTTATCTTTTGCTTATTGCTTTGTTTTCTTCATTTATTGCTCATTTTGGGAAATGGTCTTTCATTCTGACTTTACTTCACACTTTGCTTTGCTTGCTTCTCTAGTTTTTAGTCTGTTTTGCTCACGCTATATTTGACCCTCGTAGCTAGTGCCCATATCAGCGATCTACTGTGTCCTGCAAATGTGGCGGGTCTCTTCGCACATCCCTTCGACCACACCAAGTTTTTGAATTGCAAGGCTGGTAAGGTGTCAGTCCAAAGCTGCCCACCCAATCACGCCTTCAGCATTTCGAAGAGCCATTGTTCGCCCAAAATAAATTTGGCACACACTGACTATGTGGCCTATGTGGTTTCCGAGGTCAGCTATGAATACTGTAAGTTTTAGGAAACACATTTTATTGATTAGCCCGTTAAAGCGTTTTTCGTGGCTACAGCTTTGATGCTTACTGGTTGTCCCCCGGGCACTGATGGCCTAAACTTTTATCCCTATGATGCCGCGAAATATTTACGTTGTGCAACAGGGGGGAAAATGACCGTACTAAGTTGTGAGTCTGATATGGCCTACAGCATTGTAAATCGCGCCTGTCGTGCTAGTCGTTATGTGACCAGCAGTGATCGCGTAAAATTCTTATACGAGTTGCAATCGGAGACCGGCTACAGCTATGGTGATAGTAAGAGAATGTTGTCAATCCTCGGAAACGGCAAATCCTTAATACACTCTTTCTTGTAACTATAGCGCAAGCCTTTCAATCTTCGTTGTCATCGTGTCCTCCCAGCTTAAGTGGGTCTTATCCTTATGCCTTCCATGGTGGAAAATATGTGCTGTGCCAGCTTGGTCTGTTGCATGTGGAGTCCTGCGCTACTGGTTCTGTATTTAGTTTATCCAAGCGCAAATGTGCGCCTAAATGGCAACTAACGAGCCATGATTATTTGGATTATACTTATATAACTGAGCAGCTGGAGCTGAATTGGTCCAGTAAGTTCATTACATAAATCATAAATGCTTCAGCTCAGCTTATCTGCGCAATCCACAGCTGATCTAATGCTAGATCTGACTACGGTTACATGCCCACCAAAAGCTCAAGGTTACTATCTGCACCCGTTTGACTGTACAAAGTTCCTGATCTGTCGTGATCAGCAGACACTTATAGAGAGTTGCCAAAGCGGCAGCGTCTTTAGCATATCAAAACGGCGTTGCGTTTCGCGGGATCAGGTGGAGGCATACGATCGCGTGGAATACTTGACGGAGACCCAAAACGAATTTTACGAAGAGAATGGAGTTTCGGTTGGCCAGTCAGACCGCTCCAAATATGGCAAGGACTTTTCAGAGGAGATTAAATGTAGTTCAGAAGCTGGTACATTGCAGCCACATCCAACAGATTGTAGCAAATTTTTAAACTGTGCAAATGGACAGACGTTCATACAGGATTGCGGACCTGGTACGGCTTTTAGTGCCACCTTGATGACCTGCGATCATAAGGACAAGGTGGAATGTGGTGTCCGTTCCTATGGTGTGTTTTTCAAATATTAAAATACTTGGTTTTTGAATATCTACAAACGTTTTGGAAATAGGATCAAGCGCCAGCTTAAGCTGTCCAAGTAATGTGCGTGGCTTAATTCCACATCCACATGATCCGTACAAGTATCTCAGATGTGATGTTGGCGTGCAGGCTCAAGTAGAGCAGTGTCAGCTTGGTGCTGTTTTCGATAAAAATAGTTTAAGCTGTGCCAAATCAGCTGGTGGAAGAGATTATGAAAGCCACACCGACGTATCGTGTAAGTCCTACCCCAAGTTATTTTTTACTTATTGCTTTGCTTTCTTCATTTATTGCTCATTTTGGAAAATGATCTTTCATTCTGACTTTACTTCACACTTGGCTTTGCTCACGTTATATTTGGCCCTCGCAGCTAGTGCGCATATCAGCGATCTACTGTGTCCTGCAAATGTGGCGGGTATCTTCGCACATCCCTTCGACCACACCAAGTTTTTGAATTGCAAGGCTGGTAAGGTGTCAGTCCAAAGCTGCCCACCCAATCACGCCTTCAGCATATCGAAGAGCCATTGTTCGCCCAAAATAAATTTGGCACACACTGACTATGTGGCCTATGTGGTTTCCGAGGTCAGCTTTGAATACTGTAAGTTTTAGAAAAAACATTTTATTGAGTAGCCCGTTTAAGTATTTTTCGTGGCTACAGCTTTGATGCTTACTGGTTGTCCCCCGGGCACTGAAGGCCTACACTTTTATCCCTACGATGCCGCGAAATATTTACGTTGTGCAACAGGAGGGCAAATGACCATACTAAATTGTGAGCCTGATATGGCCTACAGCATTGGAAATCACGCCTGTCGTGCTAGTCGCTATGTGACCAGCAGTGATCGCGTAAAATTCTTATACGAGTTGCAATCGGAGACCGGCTACAGCTATGGTGATAGTAAGAGAATATTGTCAATCCTCGGAAACGGCAAATCCTTAATACACTCTTTCTTGTAACTGTAGCTCAAGCCTTTCAATCTTCGCTGTCATCGTGTCCTCCCAGCTTAAGTGGGTCTTATCCTTATGCCTTCCATGGTGGAAAATATGTGATGTGCCAGCGTGGTCTGTTGCATGTGGAGTCCTGCGCTACTGGTTCTGTATTTAGTTTTTCCAAGCGCAAATGTGCGCCTAAATGGCAACTTACGAGCCATGATTATTTGGATTATACTTATATAACTGAGCAGCTGGAGCTGACTTGGTCCAGTAAGTTCATTACATAAATCATAAATGCTTCAGCTCAGCTTATCTGCGCAATCCACAGCTGATCTAATGCTAGATCTGACTACGGTTACATGCCCACCAAAAGCTCAAGGTTGCTATCTGCACCCGTTTGACTGTACAAAGTTCCTGATCTGTCGTGATCACCAGACACTTATAGAGAGTTGCCAAAGCGGTAGCGTCTTTAGTATATCAAAACGGCGCTGCGTTTCGCGGGATCAGGTGGAGGCATACGATCGCGTGGAATACTTGACGGAGACCCAAAACGAATTTTACGAAGAGAATGGAGTTTCGGTTGGCCAGTCAGACCGCTCCAAATATGGCAAGGACTTTTCAGAGGAGATTAAATGTAGTTCAGAAGCTGGTACATTGCAGCCACATCCAACAGATTGTAGCAAATTTTTGAACTGTGCAAATGGACAGACATTCATACAGGATTGCGGACCTGGTACGGCTTTTAGTGCCACCTTGATGACCTGCGATCATAAGGACAAGGTGGAATGTGGTGTCCGTTCCTATGGTGTGTTTTTCAAATATTAAAATACTTGGTTTTTGAATATCTACAAACGTTTTGGTAATAGGATCAAGCGCCAGCCTAAGCTGTCCAAGTAATGTGCGTGGCTTACTTCCACATCCGCATGATCCGTACAAGTATCTCAGATGTGATGTTGGCGTGCAGGCTCAAGTAGAGCAGTGTCAGCTTGGTGCTGTTTTCGATAAAAAGAGTTTAAGCTGTGCCAAATCAGCTGGTGGAAGAGATTATGAAAGCCACACCGACGTATCGTGTAAGTCCTACCCCAAGTTATTTTTTACTTATTGCTTTGCTTTCTTCATTTATTGCTCATTTTGGGAACTGGTTCAAACTTCACACTTTGCTTTGCTTTGCTTTTCTAGTTTTTAGTCTGTTTTGCTCACGCTATATTTGACCCTCGTAGCTAGTGCCCATATCAGCGATCTACTGTGTCCTGCAAATGTGGCGGGTATCTTCGCACATCCCTTCGACCACACCAAGTTTTTGAATTGCAAGGCTGGTAAGGTGTCAGTTCAAAGCTGCCCACCCAATCACGCCTTCAGCATTTCGAAGAGCCATTGTTCGCCCAAAATAAATTTGGCACACACTGACTATGTGGCCTATGTGGTTTCCGAGGTCAGCTATGAATACTGTAAGTTTTAGGAAACACATTTTATTGATTAGCCCGTTAAAGCGTTTTTCGTGGCTACAGCTTTGATGCTTACTGGTTGTCCCCCGGGCACTGAAGGCCTACACTTTTATCCCTACGATGCCGCGAAATATTTACGTTGTGCAACAGGGGGGAAAATGACCGTACTAAGTTGTGAGCCTGATATGGCCTACAGCATTGGAAATCGCGCCTGTCGTGCTAGTCGTTATGTGACCAGCAGTGATCGCGTAAAATTCTTATACGAGTTGCAATCGGAGACCGGCTACAGCTATGGTGATAGTAAGAGAATGTTGTCAATCCTCGGAAACGGCAAATCCTTAATACACTCTTTCTTGTAACTGTAGCTCAAGCCTTTCAATCTTCGCTGTCATCGTGTCCTCCCAGCTTAAGTGGTTCCTACCCTTATGCCTTCCATGGTGGAAAATATGTGATGTGCCAGCGTGGTCTGTTGCATGTGGAGTCCTGCGCTACTGGTTCTGTATTTAGTTTTTCCAAGCGCAAATGTGCGCCTAAATGGCAACTAACGAGCCATGATTATTTGGATTATACTTATATAACTGAGCAGCTGGAGCTGACTTGGTCCAGTAAGTTCATTACATAAATCATAAATGCTTCAGCTCAGCTTATCTGCGCAATCCACAGCTGATCTAATGCTAGATCTGACTACGGTTACATGCCCACCAAAAGCTCAAGGCTACTATCTGCACCCGTTTGACTGTACAAAGTTCCTGATCTGTCGTGATCAGCAGACACTTATAGAGAGTTGCCAAAGTGGCAGCGTCTTTAGTATATCAAAACGGCGTTGCGTTTCGCGGGATCAGGTGGATACATACGATCACGTGGAATACTTGTCGGAGACCCAAAAAGAATTTTACGAAGAGAACGGAGCTTCGGTTGGCCAGTCAGACCACTCCAAATATGGCAAGGACTTTACAGAAGAGATTAAATGTAGTTCAGAAGCTGGTACACTGCAGCCACATCCAACAGATTGTAGCAAATTTTTGAACTGTGCAAATGGACAGACATTCATACAGGATTGTGGACCTGGTACGGCTTTTAGTGCCACCTTGATGACCTGCGATCATAAGGACAAGGTGGAATGTGGAGTCCGTTCCTATGGTGGGTTTGCTTTAGAATTTATTGAAGCACTCATTATTTTCTAACGCTCGCGAATAGGCTCAACCAACAGCCTAAGCTGTCCCTATGGAGTGCGCGGTCTACAACCACATCCACACGATCCACACAAGTATCTTAGGTGTGGTATTGGCGTACAGGCTCAAGTGGAGCAATGTCAGCCGGAAACTGTTTTTGACAAAAGCACCCTAAGTTGTATTCGAACAGCTGTTGGAGTACATTATGATGAAACTGATGAAGTTTCCTGTAAGCCTAATTCGCTACTTGTATTGGGAGTTGTCTTTCATATTTCTTTTATTTGGTTTCAAATCTTTTCGCAGCTACTGCTCATGAGAACGATATTCTCTGTCCCGATACAGTTGTGGGCATCTTTGCTCATCCTTTTGATTATACCAAGTTCCTTAGTTGCAAAGCTGGCAAAATAAGAGTCGATAGCTGTATTCTCAACCATGCTTTTAGCTTATCAAAAGGTTATTGTGTGCCCAAGGAAAACTTGGCCAAAAGCGACTATGTGGTCTATGTGGTTTCGGAGGTCAGCAATGAGTACAGTAAGTTTAGAGAGACTACAATTTTTGTTTGATAATTTACGGCAGCTGTTTTATTGCTGCAGTTCTAAAGCTTACCAGCTGTCCACCGGGCACCGAGGGTCTTCACGTTTATCCATACGATGCGGAAAAGTATGTGCAATGTGACAACTCTGGCAAAATGTCTATACTACGTTGTGAGGAGAATATGGCCTATAGCATCGGACAACACGCTTGCCGAGCTAGAAGCTATGTGACAAGCCTTTATCGCGTAAAATTCCTTTCCGAACTACAGCCGGGAACCGGATATAGCTATAGCGATAGTGAGTTACTTAAATGCAACTTATTTTTGAATTTGTCACTTACCCGTCCACCTGTAGCGCAAGCCCTTCAATCTACGATTTCATCCTGCCCATCTAGCCTAGATGGCACTTATCCCTATGCTTTCCACGGTGGAAAGTATGTGTTGTGTCAACATGGCCTTTTGCATTTAAAATCATGTGCTGCTGGTTCCGTATATAGCTTCTCACAGCGTAAATGTGCACCCAAAGCTCAGCTGTCTAGTCATGATTATTTGGATTATACCTATATAACTGCTGACTTGGAGCAGGGTTGGTCCAGTAAGCACTTAATTCCTGTCTTAATTCATTCACTTTACCAACTTACAACACACAGCTAATGAAATCGATCTGACCAGGATTACTTGTCCACCCCAAGCCCAAGGCAATTATTTACATCCCTTTGATTGCACAAAGTTCCTTAACTGTAGGGATCATCAAACGCATATTGAAAGCTGTCAGAGCGGTAGTGTATTCAGCATATCGAAGCGTCGTTGTGTTCTTCGAGATCAAGTGGATGCATACGATCGCGTCGAATATCTGAGTGAAACACAAAATGAATTCTTTGAGGAAGCGGGTGCTCCTACTGAACAGCCAGACCGCTCCCAATATGGCAAGGGTTTGTCAGGCGACTTTAAGTGTAGCTCTGCAGCTGGAGCATTGCAGCCTCATCCCACAGATTGTAGCAAGTTTCTGAACTGTGCCAACGGACAGGCAATCGTACACGATTGTGCACCTGGCTCAGCATTTAGTTCATCCCTACGCACATGTGATCATGTGGAGAAAGTGGAATGCGGTGCACGTATCTACGGTGTGTGCGTTTTGTTCTTTTTTACATTGTGTAATTTAACTAATTATAAGATTAGGTTTAACCGGCAGCCTAAGCTGTCCCTATGGAGTACGTGGTCTACGCCCACACCCATACGATCCACACAAGTATCTTAGGTGTGGTATTGGCGTGAAGGCTCAAGTAGATCAGTGTCAACCTGGAGCTGTTTTTGATAAAAACAGTTTAAGCTGTGTCTACTCAGCTGATGGATCAGAACACACCAGTCATAACGAAGTGCCCTGTAAGTTTTATATTTATGCAATACTTTTTGCTTTGCTTGCTTCATAGGCTTCTCATCTACTGACTTAGGTCTCATTCTTAGCTTCTTCATTCGCTGCTTTGCTTTGCACGCCTAGTTCCTAGTCTGATTTAACTTTACTTCGCTCCCAGCTGCTGCCCATGTTAGTGATATACTCTGCCCCGACATTGCTGTGGGACCTTTTGCACATCCATTCGATTACACAAAGTTCATCAATTGTAAAACTGGTAAAGTATCAGTCCAAAACTGCTTACCAAACCACGCCTTTAGCTTATCGCAAGGCTATTGCCTGCCAAAAGCAAAGCTGGAACAAACTGACTACGTGGCATACATGGTCTCAGAAGTCAGCCATGAATACTGTAAGTTTTCGGAGGAACTTATAAAATTGTAGACTACTATTCAAGCCACTTACTTTGCTGCAGCACTTATACTTACCGGCTGTCCACCGGGCACTGCTGGTCTTCATTTTTATCCTTACGATGCGGCCAAGTATGTGCATTGTGACACTGCTGGTAAAATGTCAATTCTAAGTTGTGGTCCGGATATGGCTTATAGCATTGGCCAACGCGCTTGTCGTGCTAATCAATACGTGAGTAACCGTGATCGTGTGAAATTTCTGTATGAATTACAGTCTGAGATCAGCTACAACTTGGGGGATAGTAAGTTATCATGTTTAATACGCTAAATACGACGAATCTTTTTTACCTTCATGCCCCTTTGTTTTTAGCAAAAAGCTTTCAACCTGCACTTTCGGCTTGTCCGCTCAACTTAAGTGGCGCCTATCCATACGCCTTTCATGGTGCCAAATATTTGTTTTGCCAGCATGGCTTATTGGAACTGAAATCCTGCACTGCTGGATCTGTATTTAGCTTTTCTCAACGAAAGTGTGCGCCTAAAGCTCAGCTGGTTAGTCATGACTATTTGGACTATGACTATATTACAGAACAGTTGGAGCAGAATTGGTCCAGTAAGCGCCTTATAACTCTTCTTTTTACGTGCCAAACTTTTAATTTATTCGCGTAACCCGTAGCTGCGCTTACGTTAGATCTGACTAGGATAACCTGTCCACCACAAGCGCAAGGGTACTACCTACATCCATTTGATTGCACAAAGTTTCTGGTCTGCCGCGATCAACAGACATTTGTTGAGAGTTGCCAGACTGGTAGTGTCTTTAGCATATCCCAACGCAGTTGCGTTGGACGGGATGAAGTGGCTGCATACGATCGCGTGGAGTTTTTGACGCAGACTCAAAACGAGCTTTACAATGAAAATGGCTTTTCAGTTGGTGGATCTAGTGAAAAGGACATACATACGATTACCACCATGACTAACAGCTACCAACTTGAATGTCCGCGCTCTGTCTATGGACTCTATGCCAATCCGTTTGATGCTAGGAGTTATCTACGCTGCGTCGATGGACGCACCTTGGTGCAACTGTGCATGACCGGTGAAGTGTACAGTTTGCCTCGTGGCCACTGTTTGCCATTGGATCAGGTACCAAACAGTGATCGTGTATCTTATATGGGCTATGAGAGTAAACAAGTGCGGACAAGTGAGTGATCTTGTTCGACTAGTAAATAGAATGACTAAATATCTAGTTGTCTTGCAGCTCTCAGCTGTCCGTATGACTTTGTGGGCCAATATGTGTATCCCTTCGATTGTACAAAGTATCTCAGCTGCGAGTCAGGTGTCACACTGTTGCTTAGCTGTCCAGCTGGCATGCACTTTAGTGTGGCACGACGCATTTGTCAGTCATTAGAACTTGTGCAGCGCGAAGATCGGGTTTTTACAGCCAGTGAGCTGTTGGCCTTCTTTGAGTGGTGGAAGCAATGGAACAGCCAGCATGAAAGCAATATTGTTTGTCCTATTGGTGTTGTAGGTCCCTATCAACATCCCACTGTAGCCAGCAAATTTCTCAGTTGTCGTGCGGGACAATCTGTGATACATGACTGTCCTAGTGGCAAGATTTTTAGTATGTCGCGTCGTCTGTGCGTCTCTCAGCAAGAGGTGCCAGCCAATGATCGCTGTGATTATGCAGGTATCAATTTCGATGAACTTGCTCCACAGTCAACAATTGGGGAAACGTTAAACAAAACCACTAACAAGTTTAAAATTTTAATTAAGTTAACTCTTTATTAATTATTATCGAACTTTTTCAGACAATCGGGAGCCAAAGTTTTACGCTGAATCCGGCGATAATCACTTGAATCAATGGGTCCATGGTGCTATTCATGGTCATAGAACAACCACAACAACAACAACATCGAATGGTGACCGCTGGAGTAACATGAATATGCAGCGGCCTTCAGGCGTAGGTTATGGACAGCAAGAAACCCAAACAGGTTATCATGAGACTCAGCAACAGCCGCTGGCTGGTTGGTCCGGCATGGGTAGCTCCTACGATGCCTTGGCGCCCACACAGAGTGTGCTTATTGTGGAGGGCTCATTGCAACCAAATCGTAATTATGAACAAACTGCCGCACACACAATCTATCAAGCGCCTTTGGCACCCATGGCACCGATAAGACCTTCTTCACCGACCACATATTACTATGCGCAGCCTGTAGATAGCTCGGAGTTGGAGTCTTCCAGCTGGCAGCGTCAGAACCATAGCCGTGATATAAATTATGGTTCGCATACAAGTGAATGGAGACCTCTGCCAAGACAGCCTGTTACTTTACAACAACTTAGACCAAACTTAGAACTGACGCCTCCATTAGCCAGCGAACCTGGACAGCAACCCTTAAACTTGGATAATCCTTATGCCTTGACAGATCAACAGCCTGGGGAAACGCAGCAAAGGCCATTGGAGCTTTATGGCGGCTTTGAGCCATCAATACCCTTTACAAAATCCCAACATCCAAAATCACCCTATCCCACCGTACCAGCAAATCATAGACCCACCTATGGTGCTCAGCCTCTGTCCAATGAGTCAAATTTATACGGCGGCTTATTGCCCCCACCAGCAGCTATTTCCCCAGCTACGCATTCAGCTACAACTCCCAGTCGTGTGCTTATACCACCCTCTAGACCCACTCCAAGCTCCAATGTACGCACTTTCCCGATCTATCCACCTATAGCAAATGCACCACCGTCTCAGAAACCCAACTATCCTCACTACAGCCCAGGCTATGCAGGCGTTGCACACTCACACAACGCCTCCTGGCAAAAGGTGCCGCAGACAAACCCCCAACAACATCAAGATCCTTTTGATACCCAACAGGTACAAAAGGAAGATACTCAATATGAGTACGAGGATATATTTGATAGCGAGCCCCAACGTTCAAACCGCCAGCCCTTTAGTACAACAACTGCTAAGCGGGGCCTATCCCCTCCACCATTCAACCATCAGTTCTACAATCCTGCTAAGACCCCAAACCCGTCCATGAATACAAACTCAACTTCTCAGCTTCCCATAAGCGATGCTTTGCGCATGTTGCTGCGCCCTTATTTCAATCACAGCGGCACTGCTGAGAATGAATTGGCCCAGCGTGCAGAGTCTAGTATTATGGCGGTTATTAGTAAACCACCCACGACTGCAGCTACAGTAACTACCCCTAAACCGACTACGACTACAACTGCTCGCACTCCTAGACGGCAAAGACCTGACGATGACGCTGAACTGATTGTGGCAGGCGAACAAGAGAGTCTGGACGATACTGACGATGACTCTGTTGTTGCAGGTGCTGGCGAGATAGCGCGCACCGAGCAGACCCTGCAGCCCACCACCTATGCCTCCAATGATGACACAAACGATTTTTATCTGGGCGGACGGGGCACTCGCAAAGTCGATACGGATCGCAACAATTGGCAAACGCATGGTCACAGTCGTGATTTCCACCTGCGTCATCCAAATTTACCCGACCCCTATGACAAGCCAAATCATCCCTACCATGGGAAACATGATCATCATCATCATCATTCTCATAGCCCCGAATATCACCGTCGTCATCCTGAGCTGCCCAATCCTTTTGGAGCACATAGCATAGAAACTGAAGAAACAGAGATTCTAGCACATCCTAACGCAGAAGGCGTCACACCACACACACAAGTTGACGATTTTGATGTTAATTTGCGAAACAGCTTTGATGTGACTCCAGCCAGTCATTGTGAATTTGACTGTGGGGGCGGAAAATGTATCAAGCAAATTGAAGTCTGCGATGGCGTCAACAACTGCGGAAATCGTCAGGATGAGCGACAATGTGATCACTTAGGTTATGCGCTTAAGATTACGGGTGGGGAGAGTCCTCACATGGGGCGCATTGAGGTCAAGGGTAAGTTTTAGGCAACTAAGAACTCCTTCATATCCATATAAACTTATTTTACTATGCATAGTGAATGGCAAATGGGGCTATGTTTGCGATGATAAGTTTGGACTACACGATGCGGACGTGGTCTGTCGTGAAGTGGGCTACAAAATGGGCGCTGCTGAGGTGCGCGGCAATTCCTTCTATGCGCCCAGTGAGCAAAACTTTAACTATGCTATGGATGAGCTGGAGTGTCGCGGTAACGAAACTCAGCTTAAGGATTGCGATTTCAAGGGTTGGGGCGTGCATAACTGCGGTCCCGATGAAGTCGTAGGTGTGGTATGTAAAGTGCCTTTGCTAAAATGTCCAAACGACTTTTGGTTATGTGCTACGTCAAAGGAATGTATACCGCCTGCTTTTGTGTGCGATAATACCGAGGACTGTGCTGATAAATCCGATGAAAGCGATGCGGTTTGTAATGTAAGTTGGAGATTCGAAGTATTATGCACCAATTGCTTAGTATGTCCTAATTTTTGAAGGCACCTATTAAATACCGCTTAGAGGGTGGCCGCAGTCCCGCTGAAGGACGCCTTGAAGTTAAATACCATGGCGAATGGGGCAGTATATGCGACGACGACTTTAGTTTGAAATCCGCACAAGTAGCGTGCAATTCCTTGGGCTACTATGGACCTGCGGTATGTATACAATATTGCAGGAAGTAATGGAGGGGATTTGAGATTTTAAGCAGAGATTCTAACTGACTTACCATAAAATGTTTTTAGAAAATTGAAAAGAACATTTTTGGACCTGGTAAAGGACCCATTTGGCTGGACCAGGTTTCATGCTATGGCAATGAGTCCGCTATTGATAAGTGCAGCCACTGGAGCTGGGGTGAACACAACTGCAATCATACTGAAGATGTGGGTCTGCGCTGTCAGGCAGGACCACCACCACGAAGCCGCATCCGTTTGCAGGCTGTTAATAATAATGGCGAAAAGAAACCCCAACTTAGCGCCAGCAGCTTGTCAGAGATTGGAATTTGGGAGCGCTCAAGTAAATCTCTCAACACACCGCGACGTTGTGGCATATTTAAGGAAGATCTAGAGGACGAGTATGCGCATCCAGAGCAAAGAGTGGTGCAAGGCGCTGTGGCGCGTAGAGGACGTCATCCCTGGCAGGCAACCATACGCACACGTGGACGTGGCGGTATCTCTAGCCATTGGTGTGGCGCAGTGTTAATCTCAAAGCGGCATTTGCTAACCGCTGCGCACTGTCTGTATGGTCATCCAAAAGGCGCCTACTTTGTGCGCGTTGGCGATCATTATGCGAATATTGCAGAGTCGTCTGAAGTAGATTCTTTCATTGAAAATTGGTACACGCACGAGAAGTTCCGTGATCAGACGCATATGAACAATGATATTGCTTTGGTGGTGCTAAAGACTCCTGTCAAGTTTAGTGACTATGTGCAGCCCATCTGTTTGCCAGAGAGCGGCTCACAGCTCAAAGCGAATCGCAGTTGTACCATATCCGGATGGGGCTCCATCAAGTCGGGTGTTTCAAGTAAGCTGATGAGTTAGTGTTCTTTAGTGTTTCGTAACATGTCTTAATTTGTAGCGCCTTCGCAAATTCTGCGCTCGGCAAGTCTGCCTATTTTGCCAGAAGCCACATGTAAGCAGCCACATGTCTATGGTAGCTCCATGACTGATGGCATGTTCTGTGCTGGACACCTGGATGAGAGTGTAGATGCTTGTGAAGGAGACTCTGGTGGACCACTTGTGTGTTCTGATGAGGGTAAGCTAAGCAGTTGTGTTTTACGACTAACCATAATAACATAAATATTTGCAGATGGCGAAACTTTGTATGGCATTATTTCTTGGGGTCAACATTGCGGATATGTTAACAAACCAGGTGTTTATGTGCGCGTTGGTCATTATATTGATTGGATCTTTGAGAAAATCAATTTAAGCTTACAACGTAACTAATATCAAACAACAACTAAATTAGAATGCAAAAGTTAATCCAAGGTCAACTAAGATAAGCGCAATTGTTGTGTGTACGCATATATATATTGTATCCTAGAAACTTTGCTCAAGCTGAGTTCATTAATTGGGAATCAAATTTTGTATCTCTATTAATTAAGCATACGTCATGTTGTTCAATATAATAGTACAGCCTAAATGTATGCAGTAATTAACACCAAACTAAAAAATATATCACAACAACAAATTGTGTACATGTTTTTGTTTTTATTTTTATTTATTTACCCGAACCGTTAGTACATAGGCTTGTACTCAAAGATAACATAATCAATGCTAATAAAACGCTAAGCGGCCACAATGCCGGCTTTACTGGGTAGATTTAATTCACAAGTCGACAAGCTGACTCAGACAATTTGCTCAACATTAATTGATGGTCAACTCGAGCGAACACACACTCAATTGACACTACGGGCACACTTATATATAGCGTGTGTGTGTGTGTGTATGAGTGTGTGAGTGTATGTATGCGTGGACGCCACACCAATATCGCAAATTGTGAGACAAACGCGCATGCCAGCCAAAATTTACGCACATAGTGCGGGCGTTGCACACTCACATATACACACACTACCATTCACTCAAACACACACATCATATATACACAGGGAAACTCATCAAAAAAGCTACAATTAAGTAAATTAATATATTATGACTCCGTCGTACCCAACATTGTTCCTTATGCTGCTTTAATGCCCTTTGCAGAGAGTATATTAATTTGGCAATAAAGTATACAGCGCAATATTTGCATTAACTGATATCTATTAAATTTAATTTAAATGTTTATTTAAGGGGTAACCAGTGTGGAGCCATGGTTTTTTTAAGGTAATTTTTCGATTTTTTTTACAAAGAAACTTTATTTCATATTCAAAATCCAAATAGATGACGTTATTTTACATATTTTGAGCTACAAAAATAAATTTTCCAAAGTAATAAGAAACAAAATGGCGCCTGTAGAGAGCTACGAGTACATGATTACATTGATCTGAAATATTAAAAAAAATTTGTTCCTCTTAATCTAATCCAAAAGCAAGTGAAGGGGTTTTCAAAAATATAAATTTTAAAGTTAAAATAAAAGTGTGAGCAAAAAAAATGTTTTTCGTCAAAAAAGATCATGAAAAATGAGTTGTAAAATAAAAAGTTTTTATTATTTTGACAAAATCCTACGAGGTTCACTAGAAAATTATGTTATAAAGATTGTGTCAAAATTTCAAATCGATCGGATAAAAATTGACAGAGTTTGCGCCCGACATTTATAAGTGGGAGAAACTTTTTTTTTTAATCACTTCGGGACATAATTTTTAACATAATTGTCTACCAATTTAAAAAAAAAAACAAACGATTTTCTGAAGATTCTACACTGGTGTTACCACTTAACTGATATTTAATGCATCTTTTTATTCATGACAGTTAATAACGTTTATAAGCAAACTAAATCTAAAAAAATTGAGTATATTTTTATTTATTTATTTTTATCTGGCTGCGCTAGTTGTCTGTTGCTATATTTTTTTTTAAACTACGTATTTTATTTGTTGGCATTAATTTATGTTTTTTTTTACCATACATTATTCTAAGTTTTACGCGCACATTTTCTCATTCTATCAATTTGTTCTGCTGATATATTTTTAATTCTTCTGATAAAGTTTTTTACTCTGTATCCTTTAAATCAAAATGCTTAGGTTCTAGGTTCGTGCCTAGATTTCGAAGAACACAAGCGCTATTGAAGAATGTCGCTGTATCAAAATTTCTGCATATAAACTATATCGAAATTAAACTTTATTAAAGTATTGTAATAGACGAGCTGACGTCACCAAAGGCCTGGTTTCATGCAGCCCAAACTATCAAAGTCTCTGAATTCCTCTCAATTTTCTCTAGCTTATATTGGTTTAGCTCATTGGAGTCAAGCCAATCATGGAAATATTTTTTGTAAGATGTTATAAAATTTGTTGAATGTCCTTTGGACAGATTACACTAAGAAATATAAAAAAAAAAAAAAAAAAAATTTTCTCTAGCAATAAATAAATAACCTAATGGTTAGCAAATCTCATCTACTCATTTTGTAATGGAAATATTTTCTTAAAGTTGTAATTTTTAACTATGATGGAATACATTTTTTTATTTGGCTAAAATGGTACAGGGTATCCCACTGTCGGGCAATGCATCGGCTGTTTCACATTTGTTTACTTCTTTGCATTTTTCGTATGCTTTTTGCATTTAAATTTTACGACAACGTGTGTTTTCCTCTTCATATTGCATATTTAATTCTTACACATAAATGATGAACACAAGAATAAACTTTACAAATCGATTTATAATTATAGTACAGTAAAAGAAGGCTCACAAATGACATTTGCTAGTAAAAAATACTTATCTGCTGAAACTTTAAGTCTAAAAGTGAGTTTTCGTATTCGGGAAGACCGGAAAGTAGCCCGCCCGCCAATATGTGGTTGCTGCGGTTTTTGCATGGTATCTTTATTACTATTAATTTTAAAGGCCTATACGCAGCACGAAATATTTTCCGCGGAATCGCAAAACTTCATATAAAAAAAAAATCCCATTTGGGATATTTGATTTTATATGAAGTTTTGTCATTCCGTGCGAAATATTTCGTGCTGCGTAGACCCCTTAAAGTAATGATTTTTAAATCAAATTACTTTACCCAATTCTATTTTTTCACAGTAGATACATTCCAGAAAAACCGTGTAAAAAAGACATGAAGTAAATGCTTAAACTGCTATCAAAATAAATTATTAAAGAAAATTCCCTAACAACATTTTTAAAAGATTAGGTTAATAAAAGTATTTTTCTTAAAAATTTCAATAAAATTGCTTTTTTTAATCGTGCTAAATCGAATCAAATTTTGGACAAAATTTTTTTCTAGACCGTGTTTTTTCAAAATCGTGTAAAAACAGAATTGGGATTAAGCCTGTTTAGTTATAAAATAAAATTTAATATTCAGCTGCGCTCCGGAAAACGAATAAACCAAACCGAACAATTTCAATCGGATTCGGTTTTGCGTGCTCCGAAAATAGAATTTTTTGTCGATTTTTCCGCTTGTTATTTTCAATAAATTCGTATATTTCCCTTATTTTTCCGATAAATTTTAGTTAAACATTCGGTTGGAAAACGAATCCGCATAAAATGTTCGGATTCGTATCGGATAGATTATTTCACTTTACAATATTATAAACACATTAATAAAACAATAACCAACAAATCTTGAAAGAAGATTCAAATTCTTGAATTAAGAAAAAATATATTAATTTTCTTAATACCCCATACGCAGCATATCCCAAAAAAGGGAATTTTTATTTTTATATGAAGTTTTGACATTTTGTACGGAATTTTAGCATGCTGCGTATAGCCCTTAAGAATAAAAATATTTTCAATATAAAGGCCTATACGCAGGAATGAGAAAACTTCATATAAAAAAAAAATCCCAAGTGGGATTTGTGTTTTGCCATTCAGTGCAAAATATTTCGAACTGCTTATAAGCCTTAAGAAAAAAAATGTTCAAAACTTAACCAAACGTTCTTAAATCAAGGAAATATTTTAAGCGAACAAAAATAATTTTCCAATAATAGTAAAAGTCTTCAATTAAATAAAAAATTTTTAATTTAAAATAAGCATAATAAGACGTATATTTTTTTTAATTTGCGGTTAATTTGTCGAAGATGCTGATGGACAAAATTTGACATTATGGTAGGTGCCTCCCTGATACCCGTTTAAGATATCTGCAGCTAAAAAGAATATTTTTGAAAATTTTGACATAAAAAAACTAAAAAGTAGAGAACAAAATAGATCGTGCTAACGATATTAGTTATTAGTTCACATATTTTGAGCCTTTTGTCTGAGATGTAAGTGTTCAAACGGACGGATGGACAGACGATCGCAAGCACGTACGGACATGGAAATCGATGGACTGTCACGTCTCCTGCTAATTTGCTTAAAAAATATTATAGAATTTTAATTAAAAATATAAATATTTTGAATTCGAACAATATTTAAACAATAATTAAAAGAAATATAAAAAGATTTACAAAAAATTATTACATTTTTGTTTAAATCGAATAGCTCTGTCTATAAAGAAGTCAACATGTAGAGCATGTAAACTAGTATAGCTACTCTTTAAAATAAACTTTTGGTTTTTGTTTTCATTTTCAAATTTCATTGAGCGAAAGAGTGCAGACCTCCACAAGCTCACTCCTAGTGCCTAGTGCGCTCTTAACCCAACCCTGCAGCACACAGACACGATCTCACACAAATACATTTATTACGCGTAATTGTAATGCCCGGCTCAACTGCGCTCAACGCTTATTGTCATTGGCTCAGTAAAGCTTTGAGCGCGCATCGTTACGGTAGTTGTAGTGCGGAACAAGTCAATCTTTTGTGATCCGTTTGCGTGGTTTGTGGCATCCGTTTATCAGCTAGTGCAGTAATACAAGGGAATTCACAATCGAAAAAAAAAATATATATATACAAAAAAATTTAAAATGTTTACAAAATTTGCATTCTTAATAATTTTAAACGTTTTTTGCTGGCATGTTCAGGGCAGTGCCTTGCAACAATATGGCATTGCTATAGATGGACAGACAAGCACGGAACGCTTGAATTCGGCAGTGCGTTGCATGAACATTAATCCACAAAATTCTGTTGATCTTACGCAGGTGAACAAGTGCTATATATATACACTACTTACTATATGTTTTATATATTTCTCCAATCAGCATTTGAATTATGGCAGCTTATTTAAATAAAACCCTAATGCAATTAGAGTTCATTTGAACTAATTAACCCTTTGCGCCAAAAGATCGACCAATGTCAATGCTGGTCCACTACTATTTGACTCTTGTACGCATTTGCAAGGTTTAATTGAAGGAACGCACAGTGCGCTCGAAACACATCGAAAATAACATGCAAATTGTTTAAATACACTACTTATAGTAATCTGTGTATACTCTGTAGATAATGGGCATGTGGTATGGCAGCGAAATCATTGTGCATAGCCAAGACTTTCCCGGCGTTTATGAGTACGATTCATGCGTGATTATACATTTGGCTGATGTGACCGATCGGGTGAGTTGAGCTTTAGTAGCATACAAAATTTTCATAGAATTTTAGCTAATGTCAGCTGCCTAGGTTCGCAATAATAACAACTATAACAATCGTGGCTATAACAACGAGGGCGTAGACAACAACAACAACTATTACAACAGAAACCGAAACAACTATAGAGATACACAATACCCTACAACGACAACGCCTCAGTATGTGGATAATGATGATTATCTACATCAAACATATGCAGCTGATCAGTTAAGATACTTGCGTTTGGTTTGGAGCGAAAAAGATAGCAATTTGGAATACACTCTCAACTATACGGCCAATGCGCCCGGTCAGTGGTTCAATGTGGGTGATCAGCGTGGCTCCTTTGCTGTCTCGAACTCATATACGCAATTCACTGGCACCATACAAGTAGTCAAGGCAGTTAATGATCATTTGGTTTTAACTTTCTGTGGCAATGATGCGCGCAGTTCCATCTATACGGTTGTGCTCTCACGTAATCGCTTGGGATTAAGTGCTGATGTAAGTAGTCTATCGTCTATATAGTTTTAATCAGACAAAAATGCATCAAATAACATAAGTTTATAGAACCGCCTGATTTGCACATACTTTGAGAGCTATTAATACATAATATGTATTATTATGAGCATTTTTTGCATTGCACAACAAGCAGCAATCTCAAGTTTATGCAAATATTGCCATATAACAAAATCGATGTATAGGGTGCGCCATCTATTGGTTTGTTTGTTAATTGCATTTTATTCGTATATTTTGCAATAAAATTGGGCAAATGTGTATATCAAATGCAAGTTTGAAACTACTCACTTATGTATGAAAAATAATATTGCCCAAATGACCGCCACGGCTGGCTCTACAAGCCCGTATGCGAACATCGTAATTTTCGATGCCTTCTTTTTTCCATCCATTGAACGAATAGGCGACGCTGCTTATGGTCCATGGGCTTCAATTTTTGCGTCATTTGAATCGCGAAAAATTCGACGCAAAATGGTTCTAGCAAGGCGTAATTCTTGCGGCGACTCCTCGACACTGGCCGCAACTATGTTTTTTTTTCACAGAACAAACATTTTCATAGTACGCCTGTACCACTTTTACGCATTGTTCAGTTATTAAACGATGCGTGACTTAAACTAAGAAGTTTTGAACTTAACATATGTCGAAGAGCATGCACTTTGGTCAAGTATGTGCCGAATTATGTGTTCTCAACAACCAAACCAACAGATGGCTCACCCTATATCAAATTAGGCGCTTTTCGTTGTCAAATCGAAAATTAGCTTTCAGATGAAACAGAGTATGTATTACAATAATATTTTATATAAACATTCATAGTTCCTAACTCATTTTATTAAAGTCCCGAATTTGATTTTTTTTGTTAACTTATTAAAAACTCATTATTAATTATAAGATAATTTAAAGTCATATATAAATATTAAGTATCACAATGAACAGATTATTGAGAAAAATCGGTGAAGGCACAGACGAAACTTTTAAATTAACTAAGGCAACGCAGTAGATAAACACATACATACACGTCGGGTAGCTTTTATTATTTGATTATCTCATTTTTAGACCAAATTGAAAAAAAGGTGTGGTCAAGCAAAACAAATATTATCCGCATCGAATTTTTTTTTATAAGAATTGAACTGATTGGGGTTTTAAGATAGTCGTCTTAATAATTTATGTTTTTTATACCCTGAAGCTAAAGATAGCGATTATATAATAAGAAATATACCAAAAAATGCTTGTAATTTGACAGCAACAACAAAAGCCATAGTGTTTGTATAATATTTTTTTTCTTACTTTTTAGATATAAAAGTTATTCGAAGCAATAGCTTTTTATAAAAACTGGAAACTTGACACGTAATCGTAATAATCATTTGCAATCGAAGTAAAGTCTTTCAGTTACTATGTGACTTAAATATATGTAGTATAGTGCAGTCACTCATCGACTGTACACTGTACACAGTATACTTAAGTCCAGGTTTTGGTCTTGGGGGCGGTTTGTCACTTCGAAGTTTTTATATATATGTGTCAAAAAATTTTTCCAACTTTTGGGAGACGTCCGACCTCGAAAACCCTCCCGTGTATCCGCCACTGCTTAAGTCTGCATATCCCTTTCGTAACCGAACCAATTTGAATAAAAGGATTAATTTAGTACAAACAAATTTTGTGTGTACCATCTAGATGAAAATGAAAGAGACCACAAAACCATTATACCCAAAAGATTAGGGTGACAAATGAAATCGATTGAGCCACGTCCCTCTGTCAGTCTGTACGTCCTTCAGTCAGCCCGTATTGTAGCTTAAAATTTTGTCACAAGGTGCGTTGATTACTTCACTTGCTTTCAGGTTTTAAATGCTGAAATTTTGCGGTTTGCACTCACATTTCACAGCGTAGTGCTTGCAAGTTACAAAAGGTATATTAAGTTTGTGCAAGTCGAATATACATATATGCAGTGTAGAGAGAACACATCAGAGACTCCTAAAGTTATCTAAAGTTTGACAAGAATGACTAGAATAGTCGATATAGTCATATCCGTCTGTCTGTTCGTATGAACACCTTGATCTTAGATAGAGCAACCAAACTTTCAAGTTAGATAGCTGTTTATGCCACCCAAAATAAATCGATATCAGTAATACACAAACCAACAGATGGCCCACCCTATATATCGGCGATCAAAAAAAAAAACACGACTAAAAGTCTTAATGCATAATCATTGTATTTTCGAGTTACTAATCAGTGTACTAAATTATATCAAAATCGGTTGACTTTATCATATAGTCCCAAATGAAGGTTTAAGGCACTTAAATTCTTTTTTTTTCATTTGTTTAACATACGCCATTTTTCAAGTTACGCAGAACTTACATTTTTAATTTTTTTTTGGTTTGGAACTTCAATGCAAAAATTATTTAATATGGGTCCCATTTGAATAATAAACTGTTTGTTAAGAAGCTTTATTCATGAAAATCGGTCTAAGATTTCTTTTTACTATTTGGGTATACCACTACTTCCTAGTCTATGCAACAGATTTTATTTTTGCACCATCAAAACTTTCCGAGTAGAAAGTCAAAATGGGGAATCTGGCTGAAACTGTAACCTCGATGATTTAAAAAAAATAATTTAAATTACATACTTATGTTTTCTGAAATGAACTTAACTAATGAAAATTGACATTAATGTGGGAAAACACTACTTGGGTATTTGTTTTCCTGATTGTTTATTATTATAAGCAATTCAATTTAGTTTATTATAATATGCGCAAAACAATATGAAACATCACTTAATAAAAATACGTCCGATGCACAGCTTGCGAGATCACACTTCATATATTCCGACACTGTTGATGTTTTATAAGGACCCTCAGAGTCTCCAACCTTTTCCACATAATATCTACCATGTCTATTCACTTTCACCACTTTATATGGCCCTAAATACTTCCCTTTCAGTTTTAATCCCGTACCATATTGCGTACGCTTAATAGCTACCAAGTCATCCACCTGATACTGTCTTTCTGCCTTACGCTTTTCATCAAAACCTTTCTTATTTTCTTCCTGTATCATTTTAATGTTTTCACGTGCCTCATCCCTATATTTTTGCCTTTCATCGTCTAGCTCAATGATAAGAGACTGTTTAAACAATTCATACAATTTCCCATCATTGGGTATACGCATCTCTAAACCTGTCAAAATCTTAAACGGAGCTATTTTTGTACTACGCGGCTCTACGCTTAACATGCACATACTTTGAAAATCATTATCAAGCCCTTCACTGAAGTCGTTTACAATATTATGCATTTGCTTTCCATTTTCACCATGATCGATCCTACATATAACCATCTATTGGCAAAAACAGCGTGCCACTTTTAGCTACAAGCATATCGATATGATCAACAATATTTCTTCCCAAAATTGCGTCAAATCCAAAGTCCTCATTTGGTATAACATGAAACTAACTGCATTTCATATCCATCAATTTTAACTGGAACAGTAAGACTACCAAAACTTAAAATTTGACCTCCGCCTATTCCTGTCACAACCTTACCACAACCTGTCAACTCTGTATTTTCAAGCTTCAGAAATATACTTTTGCTAATCAAACTTACATCTGCTCCTGTATCAAGAATACCCCTGAATACTAATCCTTTATGTTCAATATCCTTCATTTGAAGACCGGAAAAAGTAAAACTGCTTGACGGCTTCTCAACTACTATCCTATCCTGAAGAACATTTACAACCGCTCCTTTCTAAGCCTTTTCCTCACTTTGACAATCAATTGCTCTATGACCTGCTTGACCGCACTTAAAACAATTAACATCTTTTTTTGGACAATCTTTTAAAATGCGACTCATCTCCACATTTAAAACATTTTCTAACACGCTCTGTCTCTGATTCCTTGGTGTAACGAACGCTCTTATCGACCTGTGACTTATACGTGCTTACTGCCTTTACCGTACCATGACCTTTTTTTTAAACCTTAATTTGAAATTTGAGCTCTTTTAAATTTCTTGCTTGATAAAACATTGCCTTGTTTGCTCTACTGTCGGGAACACCTTCCACAAAATATTCAATCAAACTTGCCGCATCTACATTAATGGGTTTTGCAATTTCCATCAATGCATACAAAAATTCTTGCAATGTCTAATTCTTTTGCTGTTTAAAGTTTTGCAATCTTTTATAAATTTCTGCCGACGAAACTTTTTTGTTTTTTTGAATATCGAAACCAAATTTATGCCAGTTTAATTTAGTATAAGTCTTTACATTTGTGTGAAGTTCGATCAAAATTGGTCCACTATTTCACATAGCTACCATACAAAAAGTGAACCCGCTCTCTTTTGGGAGAGACACGAATAACGGACCTGCGCGTTGCGTGACCTTCTAATTGTTGGATCATGCACTCAGAGCATTTTGCTGCGCAGCCTTTACTTATGCACTTAACATTTTGGCTAACCAACATTTGAGCTGTTCTGCAAATGTTCTGGGCATAACATAAAACTGTGGCCACTGCGTGTCAACCGCTGATCTCCAATTCCCGCATTAATTATCTTTAAATCATAATCATACGTGCACCAGAAAACGGTTCCGAACATTTTATTCGGATTCGTTTTGAAACCGAATGTTTTATGCTATCAGTTTCACCGAAACGAATTTTTTTAGTGGTTTGAAACCGAATGTTTTTATTGCAAGAAGTATTAAAACAAATTGGCAAAATAGGTTGAAAAGTGTACGCATTTTAAACTGAAATAATTTTTTAATAATCTTTGATATTCTTAGATTCTATTTATGCCAATTTCAAGTTAAATAGTTATTGTTAAATATTTTTAATTTTTTTTTTTCTGAATCAACACAAAAATCCGTGTCTTGCATAAAAAAATGTTCATGTCTTGCTTAAATAGTTCATGTCTTCAATAAAAAAAATTACCTTGCATTAGGAATAGTTTAGTCGTGCATAATTTCCCTCAAAAGGTGTAAAGCCCAAGATAAATATGGGTAGATGGCGGCAGCAGTATATTCAGATTTGGTAGAACGCAAAAACGAATCCGAATAAAATTGTTCGATTTGTTTTTTCGTTTTCCGGAGCACGGCCGAATATAAATAGAAAATATTGTTAAATATCCTCAAAATGTAAAGTGCATTGAACTGGAAGAAATGGTTGATTGACCTTTGACTTTGTGGTAGTCAAAGATGTGAACAAATTCCAAGTTAGTTTACAGATCGAAGGCTTAAACCCAATAACAACTAAAAGTAAACAAGGCTCTTAAGCTATTATAGCATAAAATAACTTTCCATATTTTTTTGTTTTAACTATACTTTACAGGAGCTGCGCAGCATACGTAATTTGCTCTCTCGCCGTGGCCTCTATACGGAAACCATACGCAAGGTTTGCAACGGAAGCCAACGTCTGACCATTGGCTCCTTGCCCATGCTCCTGCTGGTTTTGCTGTGCGCCTGTTGGCGTAAGTGAATTACTTTATGTAGCGGTATAAAAGGCTTCCAAGGCAATTGCAGCAATTTACAAATCGGTCCAGCCATATTTTATGTTAATTTATTTAATGTGTACAACTATGTATAAAATAAAACCATGTAACTAAAGTATTCAGCACTGAAAGCTGAAAGCATAAGTAAAGCAGCGTGGAATTCTTAACCAAAGCTATTTCAATGCTTTGGTTCTAGGGTTGCTGTTTTGGAAAATTGTTTACTTCGACTGGGCTTAATTGCTTGTATTGACAATTAAATTCAATTAGTTGTAAGACCCCCAGCCAGACGATTGGACAGACGCTGAATTGTCTTAACTAGCTGTGGCAGCGATTATGTGTGCTTGGTTTGACTCATATGGAGCACAGCATGTAGGCGTTATATGTGCTTTTAATTCAATTAGAAGTTTTAGAAGCACAAAGTTTTGCTCTATAATTTCAACTTTTGCCAATAGAAACTAATGTGAAATTAAAGGCAGTTAAAGGGTATTTTAATAAGCAGAATAGTGACTAATTTGCTGCATGTATATCTGAGTTTTTAACAAGCAAACGGTTTGTAGGCTAGGTTTTTATGATTTTCCAAAAATATGAAATAATATGTTTCGACTTCAAAATTACTTTTTCTATCAAAATTTGTAGTCTAACTTGATTTAAAAAATTTGTTCCGCTATTTTATAGCCGCCATTTATATTTCTAGTCAAGATAAGATCATTTACAGCCTTATTAGATCCCAGTTCCTACTTTCGTCAAAAAGCTTGGCATTTTTGTTTAGCACAAGCATACTCGTAACTTTTTCTTCTGCAAAGGTTTTTTATGGATTTTTTATCCGTTGGGCACCGCATATAGTATATGACAGTTGCCAACAAAAAATGCTCATTTGGATTGGGTTCTAGAAAACGATTGAAAAGTACAACCATGACACGACGTTTATGACGTCGAAACAGGCAACGAATCATGAATCTATAAATGTTCCTGTGTGCTGGCCTGACATACTCTATATATCTATACTGTTCAGTCAGTCTAACATCGGAAAAGTGAATGTGAAAGTCGAAAAGGGGATTAACTTTCATCTTTAATAAGCTTTCCTAATTTTTGTATTGCCAAAGCGGTAACAATAGGTTTCTTAGACTTACTTTAGTCTACGTAACAAACTTGGCAGACCATGAGTTTCTTTATACCAAAATGCCTACTAGCCTCATGTAGCGATTGAGCCCTGTGCGTATTTATGAAAAGCTAGATCTCAGATAACATAGTGTTCGGCTGTTGTTAGGGCGATCACTGGTCACTGGCGTTTCGGAGTACATGCGACCAGAATGAATGCCCCGAGCAATGACTTCTGCAGAAGTTGCAGAGACGAGGAAGAAATAGAATCAGTAGAGCACTTCTTCTGTTCCTGTGAAGCTCTATGCAGACGCAGGAAAAAATATCTGGGAAATTATTTCCTCCACAACCTAGAGGAGCTAGGTCCTATCTGTCCGAGAATGATTGCAAGCTATATTGCAGCAACAGGCTGGGACTCCCTTTAAGAATACTTTCTGGAGACGGGTTTAATTAGAAATTCGCGCGGCATCATAACGGGAAAAGCCAGCTACCGCTATAGCCTAACCTAACCTAAACTAAGCTAACCTGCGCATTATCCCATATCGGATAAATATAGTACATATATGAACAAATTGTAGACAATTTTTTTTTTGAAGAATTGAGCATTATCCGTACGCAGCACAAAGCTTTGGCAGAATTTTTTATTAGGAAGCCATTTTAGCTATTCCGGCCACTGATGTATATGTCTGACCAAGTACGTAGCCAGAATAAATTTTTTTTTGGGGGGTGTGGGGGCCACCGATATGTTGCTATTGACAAAATAGTTTGATGCTTTGAATATTGTATTCATGCTTGCTACGTTTATTCCGTCTTTAATAAATTAAAATGGATCATTTACTAGAGAGCTTTCATACAAGTATTATAATTATTGACATTATGAATATTTTTCAAGTGTGAATTATATACATACATCCGAGCTAAAACTTCAATTTTCGAGGTTTCTTCGCGGGGATTATCTCAAGAACCTCATTGGGATCAACCCTCAAGTCCCAATGAATTGACAATATGGAAAGTGCACTAAGTCTTTTGTCGCCTGTCCCGTTCCGTATGTAGATTTTGATTCTATTCATTGTCGTAATTGATCTCTCGACTCTTGGTTAAACGGCTAAAATATAATTGATTGTCGGGCATCTGCTTGAGTCACAAAACTCCAAAACGTCGAAGACTCTTTCTTCACTTCTGGCAATTTTCTATACTATAATCTATACTCAGCTATTATCGAGGCAATGGATGAACATAGCAGAACGATAGTACTCTTCACAGAAGTTAGCTCGAGCTGTTTGATTCGATGCGATTCTTGGAATTTTGATTTTCTTATCAAAGTAAAAAGTTCGCTGAATGGTGCTTGCGCATTTTCTTGTTGTCTTGTTTTGTTAGTATCTACGACTTCATGAATATGATTCACTGCTGATGCCAAATCTTGTGACTTTTCTTTGAATTGAAACCAAGAGGCTAATATTGAATATTGTACAGCTGCAAGTAGGCAGGCGGCTATTTTGAAAATCGTCCACGATTTCTCAGAAATTTCTTCTAATCCAATGTAAATGATATCGAATAGTTGAACGAAAGACAAAAGCTACGTAAAGCATTAATAGATATATAATTTCTTCATCCGTGACTGGACACCACTGACATGACCGTCATAACCTTCCCCAATACAATGCTTCATGTTCAGATTCAACTCCGCACAATGCATCTTGATAGGTTTAAATCCCAAAAAATCTTCGCGAATAATGAGCTTCTGTAGCACTTCGTAGAATTCTATGGGGGCTATGGTTGGCTACGTCATTGTGTCTGACCCTGCTTAAGACCGATATGACGTTGCGAAAATGTATAATCAATTGATCTTGGGTTAGCTGATTAACGAACGCAGGTTAGCATAATAACCGCATTGAGTCTAAGCGATTTAGAAGAATCTTTCAGTTGCGCAAAAGCATCTTAGCAAAAATATAGAAATATTTTCTTATGCGTTGAAAATCTATAACTTTTATTAGGCCGACGGATTTTTCAAAAGATTAACACGACAAAAAGTTACTTAGGTTGTACCGGTTGACCCCTGGGAGGAAAAAGTTACTTAAATATTGAAACAAATTTATATTAGGCATTGTAAAGGAAGGTGGCTTTCTCAAACCAGTCAACACTAAATATTATAAATTTAAGCCCCCCCCTTTAGGATGCGCCTAAAAGTATGTGGTAAGTATTAGAAATGAATTATTGACCAAAATTAGGTTTTTAATCGCTTACTAAATAAAAAAAATGTGGTACAGTCGAGGCGGTGCCCGACAGTGGAATACCCTGTACCTTTTGTCTCGAAAAAATTTTTCCTGCATATTCCTTCTAAGAACTTTCCAATTGGAATTTTTTTTTTTTGGTGAAATTCGATATTTATACCTATAAGTTCCCTAAATTATTACCGATTTTGATGAAACTCTAATATTACGTCAAAGAATTTAATTAAAGTATATGGGGTAAGTTTCAAGTTGGTATGTAGAGGGGTGTGGGAGAAAACACGGTAAATCGATTGCGGGGGGTGGGGGGACCACAGCGATAAAATTTGGATGTGGATTTGTTTAGAGCCACATGAATGAGCTTACCAAAAATTGTGATTCTAGGTAACTTGTAACCATAATTACGAAGAGTCAAATATTGACGCAGTTTATAGGCAAGGGTGGTGAAATTTGAACATTTTTGACTAAAACTTTTGCTGTATTTGTCCGATTTTGTTCATTTTTTACACATAGATGCATGTATCCACAACGCATCGCTCTGTTAAATTGCAAATGAAAATATTAAACGGTGTGGCTAAAAACCGCGAAAATCTGCAGCGGGGGAACGGGGAAAGATATTGACATGATTCAACAAACTTCATCTGCTTAGGAAATATGCGCACCAGTAGGTAAAGTTCCGTGTCTCTAGCTCTTATAGTCTCCGAGATCTAGGCGTTCATACGGACGGACAGACGGACGGACGGACGGACGGACGGACGGACGGACGGACGGACATGGCTCAATCGCTACCCGAGGTTATGATAAGCATTTTAGTATAAAGGACTTGGGGTCTGCCACGCCTCCTTCTGTCCGTTACATACATTGCACAAATCTAGTATACCCTTTGTACCTATAGGTACAGGGTATAAAAATGCCGAAAGTTAAAGTGCCCGACTTTGAGAACCCCTTTACCATGACGTTAGAAGACAACTTAATATTAAAAATAAATGGTTTTGTATAATTATTTCATAGAAAACAGCAGTACAAAAAAATGTGGTACAGTCGAGGCGGTGCCCGACAGTGGAATACCCTGTACCTTTTGTGTCAAAAAAGTTTTTCCTGCATATTCCATCTAAGAACTTTCCAATTGGAATTTTTTTTTTTTTGGTGAAAATCGATATTTATACCTATAAGTTCCCTAAATTTTTACCCATTTTGATGAAACTCGAAAGTTACAACAAAGAACTTATTTAAAGTATACGGGGTAAGTTTCAAGTCGGTATGTTGAGGGGTGTGGGAGAAAACACGGTAAATGGATTGCGGGGGGTGGGGGGACCGCATCGATAAAATTTGGATGTGGATTTGTTCATTAGAGCCACATGAATGAGCTTACCAAAAATTGTGATTCTAGGTCACTTGTAGCCATAATTGCGTAGAGTCAAATATTGCCGCAGTTTATGGCAAGGGGTGGTGAAATTTGCACATTTTTGACTATAACTTTTGTTGTATTTGTTCGATTTTGTTAATTTTTTACACATAGATGCATGTAACTATAACGCATCGCTCTGTTAAATTTCAGATAAAAATACTAAACGGTGTGGCTAAAAACCGCGAAACTCTACTGCGGGGGAACGGGGGAAGATATTGACATGATTCAACAAACTTCATCTGCTTAGGAAATATGCGCACCAGCTGGTAAAGTTTCGTGTCTCTAGCTCTTATAGTCTCCGAGATCTAGGCGTTCATACGGACGGACAGACGGACGGACGGACGGACGGACGGACGGACATGGCTCAATCGCTACCCGAGGTTATGATAAGCATTTTGGTATAAAGGACTTGGGGTCTGCCACGCCTCCTTCTGTCCGTTACATACATTGCACAAATCTAGTATACCCTTTGTACCTATAGGTACAGGGTATAAAAAGAAAAAAATTTTCCTGGATTCGGAAGACGTCGCGACGTTGAGTTTTGAGGCCAATACTCCACCAACTCTCATCTATCCTTATGTATACTTTGTCCACTCGAAGCCTTGCCTCTATCACGCTAGCACTATATTACGATTATATCCGTTTTTTTTTAAAGATGTTTATTTATTTTACAGTATTATTTGATTATTAATGTAAACATAAGTTACAAAATTTATTATTTAAAGCACTGACCCGATGGGTACTCAAACTTTGGCATATAAAATGGACACTTTTAAAATTAATCCGTTTAGGAAAGATTAATCGTACAAATTTAAGCTATAACTTTAAAACTGTAGAAAATACTCGCTTTAAACTTATTTTGGACTGGAAGTGGGCAGACCAAACTAAAAATAAATCTCTCTGGCTCGACATATATACAGTCCAAATGACAAGTTTGTCCTAGCTCTTATGACTATAAGACTTGGAGACTCCAAGATATATGCGTTCAGAGGATTTACAGACGGGCGATCATATCAAGATCAATTTATTTTGTTCTCCTGATCATGTTGGAGGTAACTTTGAGCAGTCACCAATGTTTCCTCCACCATGTTACATACCTTATTAATAATTGAATATACCTCTTAACTTAAAGTTTAGGGTATAATTATGAAAATTATCACGAATTATCAATAATAGTGCAAAAAGAGCAAAACAAGTCTAAAGCGAAGCTAATCAAATAATATGTAGTACCGGCCTATATTTGAACCACCTAGTAACCGGCCTTATGTTTGGGAACTTAGTATTTATTATTTTTCTACAAATTATGCGTGTATAACTGCCGAAGAGCATATTAGTTTTTTAATCAAGACAAATTCGTAAAATGTAAATATAATACTCTAAATAGTTACAAAAAGTTTAATCTATTTTACCAAGTTCGTGTAATAATTGTAATAGTAATAAGCAATTCAAACAATAATTTTTTTTTATCTATGAATCTTTAAGGGATTGGAGTAAGTTACCAAACAATTTTTGTAAAAATGTTTTTTAATTTATTTGCTTATATAAATTCCAATTTTTGTTAGAACTTTAGTTGATATAATATTTAAGTATGCAGAAAAAAAGGCACAGATCGAATTATAAAATAATAATTTTTGTATTTTGAAAGACTAACGCAAACAAAATAGCATCGTGGTATCTGTGAAAAAAAAAATTGTATAACCTCTGGAGGGATCCAGTACTGGTCATTGGTGAGTATTTGCTGAGTTCACAAAATGGTGAATTTAACACAGGCATGTCATTGCTGGTAATACCTCGGCACCTTCTGCATAACCGATCACCAGTGAATTCACAACGATCCACAAACCAGTCAAATCAGTGAATTCACCAGTGATTTCAAATAAATTGTATCCCTACAGCACAGAGTACTGGTCACTGGTGAGTATTTGGTGAGTTCACCAAATGGTGAATGGTGAATTTAACACAGGCACCGGTCACCAGTGATTTCACAACGATCCACAAACCAGTCAAATCAGTGAATTCCCCAGTGATTTCAACAAGATCCACAACCAGTGAATTCACCAACAATTACAAAATATCCTTCGTTGGTGAATTCACCAACAACCACTCATCAGTAAATTTATTATTATTTTTTTAATATTATTTATTTATATAAATTCTTCGCTTTGTTCATTCGATTTTTAATTAAGTGCATGGCCTTTCTCAATTGCTTTTGACCTGAACCAGAATCATCAACTATAGTGATAGCTTCTAAAATGTTGATTTATCATTATTAAATTATTATATCTTTTTAATGAATGCTTTCCAAGGACCCCGTCAATGTTGAATTCCTGAACAAAATTTTCAGCCTTAACGTATTATAAGTTTTGCATTAAACCCTCTGTTTTTAATTCCATTGTTTTTAGCTGTTAATAAAAGAGATTACTTAATTAGTTAAACCAGAAAAAGTAACCAAAAATGTGTAAATGCTAACATACATAACCACAGCGGTTGTCGTCCTCAATTTCTTTCTCTATGCTTTCCAAATCCTCGATGTTCTTTATTGGGAATTTGCGATTAGTAGAAATTTTTTTTGGATTTTTTTGTTCGTAAAGTTTTTGCACCAACACCTTTACGTCTGAAATGGCTTCAACCGCTACTTGTAGTTGTGCTTTAAGAAAATAAGAGATTGAACAAATAAGTTTAAAAAATAAATGCAAATTGTTGTATAAATAAATGGTTACCTTTTAAAGCGCTGTTTTCCTGTATTAATGTTTCTAAATTTACGTTTAAGACATAATTAGTTGGTTGTTGTAAAATTTAAAAAAACTTTTTTACCTTTTATTTCTGCAAACATTTTGTGCATTTCTTGTTTCACTTCCTCACATTTGCATTGTTTTTCATCTGTAATACCATAAAATTGGTGGAAATGTTTGATAAGCACTATAAAAATATTTTGATAACTTACAATTGCTTACCCTGGCTATTGAAGTCCAATTGCTTAAATTTCTTTGATTGACTTCGCGACATTGTTTTTTTTTTTATTTTTTTCTACAAAATATTTTTCAAAATATGCATGATTAATGAAAAAATCAGTCAGGCTATAACCAATATTAAAAAAATTTTCACATCTCACTAGCTTAGTTTTAGTTTCTTAGTATTATTTTTATTTTTTTTGCTTTAAATTTTTTATTCACTTTTTTTTCCTTCAAAATTCAATTTTACATAAACAAATGTTTACACGATACCATTTTTTAAACATCTTAGTTATAAAGCTTTTTTTTAAGCTTATCTATATAAATTGTACATATATAACTGATGTTTAAATATTATGATGAATAAAGAATAATTAATTTAATTAATTTTTTAATTTAAACTCTTACACTTTCTTGTTAATGCTTTGTGATAACAAACGCAACTGAAAAGTAAATCACATAAAGAATACTGAAGCAGCCGAAACAAAAATTTGAACAAAACATGCATTACCCTCTGCAATACCACTGCTTGGTGAATTCACGGGTTACAATCATTGGTGATATCAGCACTATCGCATACCAGCCGTACAAGAGGGTAATGTTCCGAAGCCTAATTGCATTAAGGCTTTGTTGACAAAGATTAGATCTTCCTAATAAGATTTATTAATAACACTCGCACTATACGACAAATCGACCGTTAACCTTTAAATTCTTTTTTTTTTGTAAATCAACATAACAAAATTCATACATTCTATTTTGAAAGTTGTTGTCATTTGTTCTCTATATTTTTGTTTACATTTCGATTGCACAATTTTCTATGTGTTAGGACATCTTTCTAGAATAATTCTTTTGATGTGAATTTCGGGGCGGAGACGAATCCATCAAATCATAGATCATCAAAATCTGTTTTTGAGTTTAAACTAAAGGCCTATACGCAGAATGAAAAAATTTCGCACGCAATGACAAAACCATATAACAAAAAATCCCATTTGGGATATTTTTTTGCATTCTGCGTAGACCTCTTAACACATAAATATTGAAAATTGGACGCAAGACCTTAATATGTACCGACCCCTCTATTTCACATTTAGCTTGAATCATTGTGTTCTGTAAGTACAACAGTAATTACACGGTGCCCGGGGGGAATCCCCCCTTTTGCCACCTCTCTCGTCGGGTCTGTATATACATATATATACCAGTTCGTGGATATACTTTGTATCAGAGAACTGCAGCAGTGGCAGTGTATTATGTGACCACCACATATTTCCGAGTGCTGTTCACACTCTAGTGTGCTAAGGCACCATACATAAATACTGCAGTGTGCACTGCACTCTTGCCTTCTTCCACTCTTAGCACTATGGTGCCAATTGTACTCTACTGGCCTGTAAATGGTTCGCTTTACACTCTAAAATACAGCACAATGAAAAAAGAGAGTGTGAGAGACACCATCAACAACCTACGAGAGAGCAGTGGTACCATAATATTAGGGGTGTGTTTTGGCCTGAGCTGGGCAAAAAAATAAACGGACGAAAAATGAGAGTGTGTTGGTGAGCTATACGCACATTTTTTGGCCGCTCTCTTTTTACCCAGCTCTCATTCTCTCTCACTGCCGAAAATAGTGTCATTGTCACTCTTGAAATTTAAAAGAGTGTCTGCAGTGTGTGAGTGTAAACAAGATTATAATCATGACAATATAATGTATGGTGCACTGTTACTGCTCACACTCCTATGGTTAAGAGTGTGCGTGGTGCCACACCATACGCCTAAGAGTGTAGCTGACACTGCCATTACTTTTGATGAGCGTATGATTATTGCCACAAAACAGGCACTATTGCAGATCTCTGCTTTGTATTTGTCTGAAAAGGTACAATAGATTTAAGACGAGCTTTAATAACACCTGTTTACAAATTTAAGGGTCATCACCTTCGTATAAAAGTGGTTTTTAGGGTAATTTTGGGTCGGGAAACACAAAAATGACAATCTTTTTTTTTTTTTCTTAAGCACCTTTTTCCAGATTCGCAAATAAAATGTTATTAGAAGATGATCGAAGTGACTAGAAATTGCAGCTTAGGGGCTGTACCCTTACTTCGTGACCCAATTTTTGCAATTTTTTACCCTTCTATTTTAAAACTGAACAAACTGGCGGGGTGGTATGATATATGGAATGAATGAAGAGTCCATCACTGAAACAAGGAATAAATAAATTGAGAAAAAGTATGACTAAAAGATGACTCTTTTGAAAAATAAATCGTTTATTCGATTAGTAGCATTTATAATTCGAATCGTTTGTTTTGTAAGAGCATCTAGGCAGTCATTTTTTTAAGTTAAATTTTCGTTGCATGTTTTGTTTTCACCTGAAAATACGGTCATTAAATGCCCTATTAAATATTAAAGTTGTAAATTAAATTTCCTCTTTTCACAAGTGTTTGGTAAAAGCGATAAGCTCAGCGTATTTTTTTATATTTATTTTTTTTTTTGTTATGGCCGAAAGAGTTTCACGCGAGCGCGTCGTCATAATCTCAACTATTATACGTGTTTTGGTACAAAAGTCTGCCGAGTGCTTTTGTTTTTGTTTTATTTTTTTCTCTTGCCCTAAGTCAGCTTTGTTATTGGCCCATTATCAGCAAATACTCACAAATCATAAAATTGTTTGTTGTCGCCTGCATTTAAAGATAGAGAACTTACTCTACTCATATGTTATTGGCAAAAAAAAGAAATTTTTTTGTAAACAGGCATGGAAAAATTTTGCCAAAAAATATTCCAGTGATAATTTAGCTTTAAAAGCGGTGTTGGCTTTTGAACAGCAGTTTTGGCGTCACACCAGACCCTGTGCACTACTAGACGACGTGTTATGCTGATAAGGCCGTCTACTGACCAGTCACCAGTCACTCCCACCCAAGTTCCCCGTTTTTCACTATACTTACACGTTTGACCAGGCTGCCTTTAATTAATGACATCCTTGAACTTGAAGCAATTGTTATTATTTGTATTTTTTTTTTTGCTACATGTTTTTGTTTTTTTTTTGCTCATGCCTTTTTTCTTTATAATATTTTGAATTGCATTTGTATTACTGATATACATATAAAAAAATGCATGCACTGAGAAAATAATTTGACTACTTCAAAACTCGAAAGATTTTTTTAAATATACCTAGATTATATTTATGCCAACTTAAAGTTATTATTTGTCGACAATTATTTTTAAATATTTTTTTTTTGACTCAACCCAAAAAAAACAATTTTTTTTCAGTTCGTGAATATGCAGTATCATACACGAACACATGACGATAAATGCAACAGGGTTACCGCATTACACAAAGAAAATTTGCCTTGTAACAAAAAAGTAACAAAAAATAAATTTTGTTGCTAAAGTAATATTTGTTTATAATTTTATTTAAAAGATGAAATAATAAAGAACTAGCAATATTTTAATGAAAATGAAATGTAAGCAATATGTAATGATAAAAAGGTGCAGAGCTGCGGCAACCATGTCAGCTGTTTTGTATTCAACAAAAATAATTTCGCGCCAATACAAGAGGAGAATTTATCGGAAAAATAATGGAAATATACGAATTTATTGAAAATAAAAAGGAATATATAGACAAAAAAAAAAATTCGTTTTCCGGAGCACGCAAAAACGAATCCGAATAAAATTGTTCGATTTAGTTTTTTCGTTTTCCAGAGCACGGCTGATTAATTTTTCTTGGCGAGTAATACGATTGTAAAAACCAAGAATCAAATTCGTAATGCCCCATCCCCGTTCTGAAATTTCAGTTATTTTCTATTATGTTTTCTGGGACTGCAAATATTTTCGTAAATAGTTTCCTTTGGCTTCGTTTCACAAAAACTTATATTTAATACAAAAGTGAGCTTTTCTGACGGCATTGTACAATAAAAAAATAATTAAGTCCATTTCGTCAGCGGTGAATTTTTTGTTTTTATAAAGCCTAGCCACTTAGTAATGCGAGAGATGCAAAGAGACTCGGATTATTTTTAGACCCTGTACTTTTAGGTAAGGGAATATTTAGTTTGTGCAAATATATGTAAAATGGTAAAGTTAACTGCAGAGACTCTCAAAAGATAGAAATTGATCTAGATGCGTCCCTTCGTCCGTCTGTCTGTATGAACGCCTGGATCTTGGAGACTGCAAAAACAAACCAATATTGGACTCATGTTGCCAGCCAGATCGTGCTCCGAAAAACGTAAAAACCGAGCCAAATTTGTTCTTTTTTAAACCTATGGTATTTGGCCGATTCGTTTTAATTTCAAAGTTTCAAACTACATGAAAAATTCGTTTTGGTAGAATTGGGAGCACCAAACATTCGGTTTCAAAACGAATCCGAATAAATTGTTCGGATTCGTGTTCCGGAGCAAGGCCGTGTTTTTTTTTCTGCTGCGACGCCCCCTTTCTTCCCCAAATATTTTCTACAATTTGAAAGCTACAGCAAAATGCGGTGAATAAAAAAAATCTTGGTACCAAGCATCATTGTAATCGAACCATAAATATATTAGATAATCGCAATATATTTTAGAGGCGGCAGTTCTAATGACCTCAGCGGCAGAAACATATTAAAGGGTAGCTGAATTGGTAGAGTGTTGACCTTGGGATATCCCAAAAAAAAACAATTTTTTTTTTTTAAATGAAGTTTTGACGTTTGCTGTGGAATTTTTGCATGCTGCGTATGGGCCTTAAAATTTAACGTCTAGAAACCAATATTCAAGTCCCAGAAGAGGGAATTAGATTTATCGTTTTTTTTTTTTTTTGTATTTATGCGGACACTAAGTTTTGACGTCAAAGTCGTCCAATCCCGTCTAACAGACGAAAATAAGTTTCGACCAACTACCTTATACATTACTCAAAGTTAAATTTTTTGTTTTATTTATTATTTATAATCAAATTAAAATAACTTACTGATCTAAATATATGATTGCTACATTTCTCGCAGTGTGGGCTGCGTCAGCCGCAGTTGATGGCCCGTTCTGGAGAGTTGACAACTGATAAGAAAATAGTCTAATACGCTGTAATGGCACACGTTGTGGGCTCATGATTACAACACATATTACATGTCTAAATAAACGGAGAGACGGACGGACAGTAAGAAACAGATACTACATAAAGGGCAATACGCAGTAGATCGATGACATAAGTTAATAATGATTTGATATTTTGATCGTTTAATCTCTGCCATAAGCTAGCAGGATCTTGTCTATGTGTTTTGTATGCAGCATTGTTTGTTTGGATGTACTATGTCCAAGTGGCGTCTATCTATCGCATGAGTTCGTACTTTGACGTTTTTATATAGCGTAAAATATGTGAATTAGTCGCGTTTTACGTCAGCATATTATAGTATAATATACACCACATAAAAAATATTGTAAACAAACAAACTCTTAAAGCTAACAAGTATTACAGATATTAGACTTTGAACTATGCATTATAATAACTATTGTAGTTTTAATCAAAAATTGACAATAGTTGGTCAAGTTCAAGTTCCATAAACAAAGCGAAATGCGTAACTCAAAATGCATAATGATTAATTTATTTATTAACCAACTATATAATTACAATAGCATTAGCTCTATATACTATATGTTGAACAGATAAGTCCATAGTGCATATAGCGCTTGCAAGTTAATGGTCTAACCTGCACACACACACACACAGTCAGTCAGCCAATTGTGGCTCTACCCAGTTGATACGAGTTTCCTGATAAGCAGCGCGTCACTTGCGGCACTATAAATGCCAGCTGCTGAGCTAAGCAGAACCACAGAAACCGATCGTTCGTACAGCTAAACGCGTCCAGTTCAAAAAAAACAAAACAAAACAAAACAAATATACCATATAAAAGCATTCCAACTGTGATACTTTGGATATCTCTAAAATACAATATCCTTATAAACATGCCTGCCGCAGATAAAGTGAATCATTTGGTTAGTGCCACCTCTCGTTATCTTACCGGACGTAATGCCGTCCAGACTGTCTACTGGCGCGCCTCGGCTGGACCCAATCCAAGAATGTTAAAGACGAATAAGACCTGCGAATTTGATCGCAGCTATAAGACACCGGACAGCGTCAGATTGCAGAACGTCAATCAAAGTTTTATTCATAAGTAATGAGATATATTTGTATCTAAAAAAGTTGACAAGTTCCTAATAAGTAGTTGTCGTTTTTTTTTTCGTGTGTATTTTATATTTATTTAAATTAGTATTCTTGGATCGTTAAATGTAATGTTTAATTAGCTTAAATGAGTCGAAATGAAAAAAGTCGTTTAGTTGACGAAATGGAGAGACACGTACCTTGATTTCGCTTGTAAACGAAGTTATGTTAACTAGAGTTAAGAGTTTTACTTAATTATAATACATACTAAAAAGAAAATCTATATATTATTGCGTTTATTATTTGGATCAACTAGCGCAAAGGTATATACAGTGTACGGTGGTGTGGTTCCCGACTTCCTTCATTGCTGACTTCCTTAGTCATATTATGAGTGATGAGTGATGAGTGAGAGAGTTTGTGGTTATGCTTATACCCCTCTAAGATTTTGCTTGCCCAAGTCAATCAATCTACTGTCAAAGGAATTTAAATAATACAAAAAGGTTGAGCTACTGTTAAAAGCAGGTTTCAATTTTTGCGGTCAATAACTTGGTATTGATATTGATAAGAGGAGTGGAAGATTATACATTCCAATAAGAAGAATCTGACGGCGCCATATCTGGGAAATATGACGGGTGAGGTAGGACTTTCCACTTGAGCGTCTCCAGGCAGGATGTAGGGGGTTTGGCGACGTGAAGCCTAACGTTGTCAACCTGTAAAAATATATTTTTCGCCCGTGCTCATAATATGCCCGTTTTGCGCGCAGTGCTCGACTAATTCGCATAAATTGAAGTCCATACCGGTCCCCAGTAATGATCTCGTTCGGTTTCAACAGCTCATAATATATAACTCCGGCTTGGTCTCACCAAATACAAAAGCAAGACCTTCGCAGCTTGGTCCCCATGGTTTTCTTTCCTTTGGTTTGCTGTAAGCTGCAGCAGTTGTTCATACGTGAAAAACGACGCTCAACGTCTCTTATCTTCAAGGAACCTAAGTTTTTAGCTTTTGAACTTTTCCCGATCGCTTGTATGATCATCTTCGAAGGTTATTTTTTTGAAGCCCTATGCTGCAAATAGGAGTTAAAGGTACATATATACAGTAGGTCAAGAAAGTGTTTTTACACGGGGAAAAAACATCAAATTTTATGTTTGTTCGCAAAATTATATATTTTTTGATCATTTTTTCATAAAACAAAGTATACAGTATGGTTAGTTAATCAATTTTAAACAATATAATAACAAAAAAATTTAGTATTCAATGCATTAAACTAAAAACTAAAATCACACATTTTCAAGCGTGCCAAGAAAATGTTTTCACACTTCTTGTTTAACTAAAATTACAAAGTAATACTAAGGAAAATATAATGTTTTAATATTTTGTGTGCATGCCATTGGGATCACAAACAGCTTCCAGTCGACGTTTCATGGAATCAATTAAATTTGCCATGTCGCATGTCTCAGGAATTTTGTGCAACTCTTCTAGTATAGCGGCTCTTAGCTCGACACGATTTTTGGGGCTCCGTTTTGCTACTTTTTTCTTTAAAAACGACCACAAATTTTCAATTGGGTTAATGTCTGGACTCTGGGCTGGAGTATTTATCACCTTTTTGCAGTTGTAGAGGAGCCACATCCTCACCATATGGGCTTTATGCTTTGGCTCGTTGTCTTGATAAAATTTAGAAGAAGGCCTGTTGTCATAATAAAATCTAAATTTGCGGGAACTACTTGGCAAATGTGATTTTAATATCTCCAAATATTGTGGGGCATCCATTGTATTTTCGATAAACGCCAATTCTCCAACCCCATGGCGAGATATGCATCCCCACACCATCACCGACAGTTTGCCAAATTTTATGGTTGGAATTATGTTTTTATTTTCCAGCGCTGCAAGGGGCTTTCGCCAGAATCTCGGTGGTCCATCGTTATAGGACATCATAATTTTTGTTTCGTCACAAAATATGACGTCATCCCAACAATCGGATCCCTTCTCCAAATGATCCTGAGCGAATAATAGCCGCTTTTCTACATTTAAATTGGAAAGCATCGGCTTTTTACGAGCTACTCTAGATGTGTACTCGTTGTGGTGGAGCAGTTGTCTCACGGTTTCGCGGGAAACAACAGCCCCACTCTCGTCCTTAAGTTCCGCAGCTATAGCTCTAGCGGAAATTTGTGGATTTGTTCCCACCTTTCTCATTATTATTCTCCCATCCCTGTCCATAATTTTTCGCGGCCGCCCACATGCTATCTTTGCTTCCAACCTATGTTCCTTGTTGGCACGATTTAAAATGATATAAATGGTTTGCCTTGTTCAGCAAAAAATTTCGGACAATTCTGGAACTGTTTTTCCAATCTGGTGATTATAATATACCAGTTGGGCGACATCAAATGAAACTCTTTTTCCGGGCATACTATTCTTGCATAAAAAACATTAATTGCAAGTACAGTCGATCGGCTAATGGATAGCAAAGTTGTTAGGACAGTAGCAAACAGTTTACAGAAACAAGGAACCACAAGCAAATTGCAAAGGGTTGTAAAAACACTTTCTTGACACGCTTGAAAATGTGTTATTTCAGTTTTTAGTCTTTTTTTGTTAGTTAAGTACATTGAATACTAAATTTTTTTGTTATTATATTGTTTACAATTGATTAATTAACCATACTGTATACTTTGTTTTATGAAAAAATGATCAAAAAATATATAATTTTGCGAACAAACATAAAATTTGATGTTTTTTCCCCGTGTAAAAACACTTTCTTGACCTACTGTATATATATTCCTTTAAAGCGACGAAACCAATCACAGCACTTTATTGCACTTAGAGCAGCATCTTTCTAAACTTTTTGAAGCTCCTGATGCGCTGAAACCGCCGTTTTCTTCAATGAAAAAAAAAAAATCAACAGTTCTCGCAAAAAAAGATTATTCGGCACAAAATTACTAGTGTGCAAAATGGTATGTTTGCCATATGTCCAAACTTGGTTCGAAATTAGCCAACACTTATTGCTGGAGCCATCTATTGATAAACGGCAGAAACTTATTTGCACTGCACACAGTCTCGATTCTGCTTTAAATCAAGTTAAATATTTTTAACGAATACGATATAAATACGATTCGTGGACGCAGAATAGTTTTCCTCTATGTGATTGCGACAATAGTGAAATTAAATAGTTTTCTAAAGCTGTTTATTGTTTTGTGAAATCTGATTCGGCATTAATGAATATAATTAAATATTACACAAAAATAAAATCCATATAATTCAAAAAGTTGTTTTTGCTTACGGTTGATGAGGAAACACATTTTTAAACAAAAAATGTCAAGTCCATGTCAAATCTTATACACCTAATTCGGTTTTTACACGGTAGATACGTTCCAGAAAAAACCGTGTAAAAAAGACATGAAGTGATTTCTTAAGCTGCTATGAAAATAAATAAGAAGGGGGAATTCCCTGACAAATTTTTGCTGCTTTCGCTTTTTTTGACCGACCGGCTTTATACCGGACCGGGACCATAGTCAACCGATTTTGATCAAATTTTGTACAGTGCTGGGAAACTCTAAAAAACTACAGAACGCCAAATTTGAAGCTATATGATATAACTTCAATATCAAAACAGTGAGATAACAAGGGATCTAATCTGAAACTTTGGTTATGATATCTTCATAAGCACACGATACGAACTTTGCACCAAACACGTTAGTTTTGACCGATCGGTCCTATGGAAGCTATATGATATAGTCAACCGATTTTAATCAAATTTGGTACAGTGCTGAGACACTCTAAAAACATTTCGATTGCCAAATTTGGTTACGACATCTTCAAAAATACACGAATTACTTTTTGTTTTTTGTCGAGGTCCTCTGAAACACCCCTATATAATGCAACTCCGATATCAAAAAAAAAATAAAATAAACTTGTCTCCTATAGAATATTAAGAGATTTAATCTGAAAGTTTGGTTGCAGACAGACAGGCAGACGGACATCGGTATATCGACTTCTCTAGGCACCTTGATCGAATTTTGGGTAACTTTGGGGGTCTCCGATGTCTCCTTCTGTATGTTACATACATTTTCGGCTTGCACAAACTTAATTTAATATAATAAATCATCAAAATCGAAGAGGTTGAGCAAAAAATTGCCTGCTTCGAATCACACAAGATACACAAGTTAAGCTAAGTTGCTAAACCGTTAAAACTTAATTTCATGACGTCTTTTGAGCTAGGTTCGATTCCCAATCTAGACAAGGATATTTTTTTTTTATTTTTAAGTGTTTTTTTTTACTTACTTTTAAACTTTTGCACTGAAAAATATCTATCTTACCTAGTTTTATGCATTGCAAACTCAAACAAAATTCAAGATTTCTTAAGTTTGCTAAAGACTGCAAGCTATCTTTTATAACGTTTCAAAATATTATAGCCCCTTTTTTTTGGTAAACCCACAAAAACTTGTCTTAATAATAAAAATTCAGTTTTAGTATTTTATGTATTTTTATTTAGTTTCATGTTTAGTACATACATAGAGTTTTCTTTTGGTTTTGTATATTAATGTGTATATATTTTGTTTTACATTCTTTTACCTTTTACCTTTACCTTTTTTTTTATTTTTATTATTATTTCGTTTTAGATATCGTTCGTACTTAATTTTTTATTAGTATGTATATTTTTAGTTTATATATAATTTGCATCGTGGGTGAAATATGTTTACGTTTTTTGTTTTGTTAATGAATTTTCATTATCATTTTTTATTTTTATTATATTTTTGTATTTGTTTAATTTTTGTTTTTTTTTTTTTTTACTTAAAATTACAGCCTTTATGAATAATTATTTTTTAATTTGCATTTGCTTTCGTTTTATTTACTTCATTTTGTGGTTTTCTCTCGTTTTTTTTTTTATATGTATGCTTTGCTTTATACTTTATATTTCGCTTGCCATTGTACTACATATCTTCTTTGCGGTTCGTTATAATTTTTACTAAATATATTGTATATATAGAGATTTTTTTTCTGCATCGTTTATGATGTTTTTGAATAATTTGCACACATGTATATAATATATAATAGTTATCTAAATATATATTTATATAGATTTTCATATTTATATTTATTCATATTTGACAATTTCAGTTGGGCTTAGTGTCTGGCTTTACTTTGCTTTGCATTTTGTGTTGTGTAGTGTAGTTTATTTCTTGAATTTGTTGTACAATATAATAAATCAAAAACAAAAATACAATGTCATTAATTTTATTACCAAATATTTACTTTGTAATGTATTTGCCTTGACTTTGGTTTTAATTTTTTTGTTTAAGTTTACTTGAATCAATTCACATCAATAACAATTTATCTCAAAAGAGAAAAATATATTTCAATATTAATTTGCTTATTATCTTTAATCGTTCTTTTTTATACTATATACTTTTAATATGTAAGTTTTTCGTTTGGTTTTTTTTTTTTTTTTTTTTTTGATTAAAAAATATTGCAGCTCGAAATTGTAATACTTTTTTTTGTTTACACGTTTACGTTTGTTTTTTGTTTTGTTTTTGTTGCTGTTAGTTTTGAAATTTTTGTTTTTGTTTTTTATGTGCCTAGCATAGAACACAGTAGAGATCAGTTAGTTTAGGGTTTATGTCTCCGACCGTTTGTGCAGTTAGTTCTATGCCCTGCTGATATATGTTCGAGCGCCATTTTGTACCGGCCGCCATTTTGCTTGCAGAACAGCTGTGTGTGTGTTTGTGTTTGTAGGTTTTGCTCATATGTATTACGTATTTCTTGACGCTAAACTTTACATCGTTACCGCTACACATTAGCATGTTTTAGGTAGTAGTTTATATGTTAGTACTTGTATATATAGTATATAGACTGTATGCATGGTAAATTTTTCTTTGCTAGAAATATTATTTATTTTATTTTTACGGAAGAATTTGGATACCTTTTAAAGTTTTGCTAAAATTATAATTCGTCTAGTGTATTGGTAATCTATATATTCTTTTTGACCTTTTATTGCTATACAGTGTATTTTGTCAGAGTTTTTCTTTTTATAGCACATTTATTTTGGGCTTTAATTGGCTTAGCATAATTTTTGCATAATTTACGAATATACTTTAAGCGCAAAAAAACTGCACAGTTATTTGTTGTTGCAATTTTTAGTTATTTACGAATTTGCATTCAGCACATGTTCAATATGCACATATAAAATATAGTTATATAATATAACGCGTATAGGTGTATAATAATTTAATTAATTTAACATACAACTCACTCAGTGGAGTAGCAGCAGAATTTTTCTTTGTATGTATGTATATTATTGCTATTTTTATTATGAGCATGTATTGGTTACTTTTTTTTTTTAAATAGGCTAGCAAAGAGGAAGAGGCCTAAACGGAAAAGCAAAATTTAACTAAATAATTGTTTAACAATAATGTATTTTTATGAAATTAATATTGTCAGCAGAATTAATTAGTATGTATGTAGCAGTTTTAAAATGGCGAGGCAAGCACAGACAGCCAATAGCTGTAAGCTGCAACGCTTTAATAAATAAATAAAACAAATTAGTTTTTTATATTAAATAAACTAAATGATGCAGCCTTATAAAAACGTATAAAGCCAAACAAAAAAAGAGAAAAGTTTTTGCAACCAATGTTACATATCGTTATTAGAGCAGCAATAAATAACAACAAACACACGCTTTTACGCTTTTTTAATTCACAAGCGTTTATGTGTAGTGACAGCAAAGAGCATATGTGCTTGCTCTTAAATTTTCTCTTAAGCACGTTTTGCAAGTGTTTGCTGTTATTTATTGCATAATCTAACTAGCTTGTTTTTGGTCACCATCATTAAATATTTCAAAAATAATATTAATATGTATTTTCATAAATTCTTTACATTTATTATGCTTTATGTCTGTTTGTCTTTTGTTTACATTTCAATAATTTTTGTTCAGTTGTTATTGATTTATATTTAAGTTTCGACTAAAAATACTCAACAATTTCGTTTACGTGAAACCATTTAGCTACAATTTATATTTTTTGTATACATTGTATTAAATATTTTCTACGCTTTTTTTTTTTTTTTTTTGTTACAATATCATACAAAAATGTTTTGCTAGAAAAAACCATTATTTTTATCTTCTCATTTTCTTTCACCATTTGCCATAATTTGCCTTATCCTTGCCCCTCGCCCACCTTGAAATTGCTTAAGATTGCATTAAAAGTTTCGAAATTTATTGCTGACAACAAAGATTCAACAAATTGGTAAATCCCATATGCATTTTCCATAATAAAACATGTTCAGCTACATTGTATATAAAAATAAAAAACTTTTGGGGGCGTTTTCGGTGTAACCTCAACTAAACTACATAATATGCCAGTGACGACTACTAAATGACTAGGTTTAATCGTACTACATACACATAGGTATATAATATATATGTATGTGTGTGTGTGCACCTTGGTTTTAACTTAATAGAGCTCAATAAATTGCTATTATCTTTGCTTCCTAGACTTGCTTGTATGTATGCATGTATGTAATGCACCTAAGTATGGATTTATCTAAAAAAGAGAGTTCGTTGCACGTTTATTGTATTTTGTAGTGTACATTTAGGCGCTGTTGCATTGCCCTTCATTGAATTCAGTTTTTTTTTTTTATTTCTGCATACTAGTTCAGTTTGTGTTTTTTTTGCGTTTACTTTTTTTTCTACTGCAAAACTGAATATTTTTTTAATTTTACATATATATGCTTACGAATTCCATTGTGTAGTCCAATTTAAATGAAAAGCAGTACTTAAATTTTTAATACCCTTTCCAAAGTTCTTAAATATTTCAATTTTAGGCCTGTACCAGAGCTAGCTGGATTAAAGTTTTGCATAAACTTAGCTTTATTGTTGTTAGCAGCAATTTTTATAAATGGCACGCAGACTTTTGCCTAAGACCCCTTTACGGTTTAAACTTCTCTTTACACCTGGGCATAATTGAAGCTCGTTAAGCTGCAGTGGTAACAAAACAATTTGTAATTTTGTAATTCCTCATGAATTTGGCATCTTCTTATAGATACATTAATCAGCAGACAAAATCTGCTTTCCGACCAGTGCACAGTGGGCCCAGATTGTCCTATTTTGGCCAAAAATCTGTTATTTCAAAAATATTTTTTGGCTGTTTAAATCTTACACACATGTTCTTCAAAGATTGAACTTTTTTTCTGGAAATATTGCGCTGCCTCAGATTTTTTTAAGTTATATATAATCCTGACCAAAATGGGAAAAATAAAAAAATCAATTTTTTTTTAATTTAATTTAAAAAAATCGTTGAGAATTGGATAGATACGAGCGCCAAATACATAGAAAAAATAGCCTATACTCAAAATTTTGAATAGTCTTGAAGTTAGAATAAAATTAAACCACCAATCCATCTAATTTTCAAAATTATAATTTTATCAATTTCCAAAAATAATATTTTAAAATTCATATTATAATATTTTTACACAGAAAAATTATAAATTTTTCTGATTTTTGACCTGCGACTTTGAAGTATGCCAATAACACTAGTTTACAAATTTTAAAAAATTTTGGTATCCTCAACATGTTTTAATTATTTCCGTAGTAAAATGGCACGTTAAATCCGAAAATGAAGTCCAAAAATTTTTGCATGGTACGGATTTCGAGACATTTTGAAGAAACCACCTTTCGAAATTAAAGAAAAAGTGTGTCTCTGGTTGGATTAAATTGATTTTGATTTACGTTCGAAATAGAATTTTTCCAAAAATTTGCTGAAAATTACGAAAAATTTCATATGAATGGATAAATAACGACCAAACCATAAATTTGACAAAAATATGTTCCAAGTATAATCGATAGATAATTCAATCATCTACAGGTTGGTAAAAAAATAATAAGTACACACTTTTATTTAATTTCGAAAAGTGGTTTTTTCGAAATATCTCGAAATCCGTTCAATGAAAAAAATTTTGGACTTCATTTCGGTTTTAGCGTGCCATTTTACTACGAAAACGTGTAAAACATGTTGAGGATACATATTGCTGTAAACTAGTATAATTATAGTTTAATAATTTTTTTGGCACAGTATACCTTAACCCATTTCCTTCATTCATTCATCATTCTCAAAAAATTCTTATATGCTTTGTGTGTGAAGTATCGCCAAATTTTTTATTTTGTTTTAAAGTTATATATTCAAGCTTTCTTCCTCTTCATATTCCGACCTGCTGCAAAACACACCCTGACACACACACTAGCGTCTGTGGACACACCTTTTCTTGGACAAATATGTTGTATTCCTTATTATATAAATCATCATGAATGATACAATTCTTTAATTATGCTTTACTCATTCGAGACTATTCCACGGCATTCCTAGCTGCTGGAAAATTATAAAATTTTAAAAATAAGTTTTTTAAGGCGAATGTCACGCCTCTATATTGATTTCATTCCAACACAAAATTGTTTCGGGAAATGGGTTAATACTATATGCCTAAAATCATATTCAAAAGTTTTTTTTTTCGGGGGTCTTTTTGCCAAAATCTGGCCACGTGGGCCCACTGTGCAGTAGTATATTTTTGCTTAAACATTTGGATAAAAACTGACACCCAGACAAAGGGTATGGCTATCGACTCGACTAATGATGGTGGTAATTCCTACAAAAGGAGTCTTATCTGTTATGACATCTTCTACCCATAACTTGCAAATTCTCTGCTTTGTCTCTAGAGAGTTCTGCTCTCAATAAAGATTCCGCACAAAAACTACAAATTGCTTGCTTTCTACTATTACCTACTTTAATTTAGCTCAGACAATTGAGCATCCACCCAGAAAAAAATCGGAACAGCTCAAGTATAGCTGGTTTAGGGATATCTCATATTATGTACTGCTTAAAAATAAGCTGCGCAATTAAAGAATTCCCAATAGTAAAGTTTAGCCAAGTTACTAAGACCCGTCTTTTTATAGTTGTTTCTTTTTTTTTTTTTTTGTATTTAAAATCGTCGTAATTCCCATTTATTTAGCTTTAAGAATTCCTTGGAGGGGATATGAAAGCTTCGTCTAAACGAAGTTGTATCTCTTTACTTAACATATAGGCCTTTTTGTTTTTGTTTTTATTTTTCCCTAATTTGGAAAAGTGTATCTCATCACATTTTATTGTGGATATTACTAGCGTGTACGTCGCGCCTTGAAATATAAATTTAGTTTTCGACCGCTTTTAATTTATTTTAGACTGACTTGCAACTTACGTTCTTGTTGCTGGATTCGTACAATATCATAAAAATAACACTGTATATAATGTACATTTTTGTTTACTCTTTACCATAAGTAAAATTATTTTATATTATTTAGTTTTGCTTGTAAATATAAATATATAATATATCTCAGGTTTTCCATTTAATAAATATAATATAACCATATATAAAGCGCGCCCCTCTGCCTGACCCTGGCCAAACCATGACAGTCCCTGGCACTGCTTTTGCTGCTAGCCGCTCTGCTGCTGCGTGTACGTGTGAGTGCACTTTTGTGTTTGTATGCGTGCTGACTGCGCGTGCTTTGCCTGTGTTATATTTGGAAAATTCGTAAACGTTTAGTACACTTTTTTTTATACTTGTTTTTTTTAGTTATTTTGTTTTTTTTTAAGCGTCAGTCTTGTGTAAATTAAATTTTACCTCAAAAAACATTTTAATATGAACACAGGACTTAACGCACGGACGCGCACTCACATAGTAACAAGAGACACAGCAGCGCAGGGGGAGCGTATAGCTGGGCAGCCTATTATATAATGCACGCCTACAATGTTTTATAAAAAATTGCTGCTCGACATTTACATATATATATATACATACATATATATATTTAATAAAATGTATATAATATATATGTGTATACACATAGTATAAGGTTTATTCAATTCACACGTAGACGTTTTTAAAAATGCATTTTTTCTTATGTAAAAATGTTTTATAATTAATATAAATATTTATCATATATTTTTTTTTTAGACGCCATCGAGATATTGTTCTTGTACATTTAATTAATATTTTTGTATATATGCAAATTTATTTACTATATGTATATATATATTTTTTTTTCAATTTCCTGCCTTATCAATATAATATATGCCTTGCGCTTTTTTTATTTTTGTGGGCCTTGGGAAGAGTTTAGTTTGATTTGTAAAGTTTAGTTTAGGTTACGGCGAATTGTCGTTTTAAATAAATTAAAATTGAATTAGTTAGTACATTGAGAATTTAGTTTGCTACTGTTTTAATTTAGAGCTATGCTAAAGTTTTAATTTGCCTAGTTGTCTCTATTATTTTCATGTATGCGTCGGCCTTTTTTAATTAGAGCTAATTTGACACAACCGTTTAATTCAACTATTTTATTATTAATTTATATTCAATTTAATGCTTAAATGTATGCTTTGCATTTTTGCTACAACTTTGCGTTTCATAGTCATTTATATAGTTACAATTTTTTTTTTCATGCTACTGAAAGATTCGTTGCACTTTTTGCAATTTACTTAAAATGCGCGCCTGAAAGTATGCTACACCTTTTTTTTAACATTTCAGCTGAAAATTGCGCATACGCCGCGTGCCCTAAACAAACAGAAGCCAGCATGAAAAGTACATAAAAAACAAAAAATAAACAGTCAGCCAGCCATTTGTGAGCAAAGGTTTAACAGTTTGCATAATTCATAATTAAATAAAGTTAAATTTTTAGTTTCGGGTTTTTATTTTATACGCTTTACACTCTTTTAACATGACATGAATACATCAATGTTTGTAGCTCGTGTTTGCTTAACTTGAACTAATTTTGAATGAATTTTACACACACAATTTAAAGAATTTTATAAAATCAACTGCAGCTTAAAAAAATTATTAAAAGACTGCTAAAATTTTTGTAATTATTTTCAAAGAAAGACATATGTTAAAACTACCAAAATAAGTTAAAAATCTTAGCTAACGAATTATTATTGATCGGAACACTTTTTGCAATAACCCGAAACAAAAGTATTTTTTTTTTTTTTCTATTATTATCTGCGATACGCGTTGTCTTCAGTGTTTACTGTGTAAAAAGCTTAGCTTTTAGCCAGCTAGGAGAATTGTTGCTTTTAAAATTTTAGCGTAGTACAGTTGAAACATGCACAAAATGCCACAAGCTTTAGTTTTGGATATGCTTTGGTTTTGGGAGCTTTGAAAGATTTGTTTTTGTTGTGCAACATACGCGCATCTGCACAAAATCCAAATTGTGCAATTTGGATAATGTTCAAATGGCGAATGCTGCAGTAGGTTTAAGGAATTGGACTGCCTGTAAGGGAAACGACGTTGTGTCTTGCCAAACTGCAGCCTGTGGCATATGCGTAGCTTCAACTGTTTACGGCATATATATAAACAAAATCAAAAAGACAACTATAAAAACTTAACTAATTAACAATTTGAAAAACAAAGAAACAATTAACAATAACAATTTTTGTTGCCTGCAGAGCTTGATCTTAAAAAAATTCATTCAAACTTATTGCACAAGTCTAGTAGTGTCTATTGTTTTTGCGTTGCACAACACTAAAAGATCGAAACAACACTGTGTTGTGCATGCAGGCGTGTGCTATTTGTGTGCTTTTTGTATGTGTTTTTGTTGCGTGTTGTACAATTTTTTTTTTTTTTTGTTTTGTGAATGCTCTGCGTGCTCTTACACCCATAGTTCTGCTTGAGTAATGCTTCTGTATATATATATATATGTGATGGCAGAGTTGAGTTCTAGATCGTTTGAAGAGAGAGTGGAGGAGTTCGGTGTTGAGCGTAAGAGCAGCGTTTCGTTTGATTTTGATTGGATTTATTTATCTGAGAAATAAAAAAATGATTAGCATATAACATGTTGTATATTAGAAATGCGTTAAAACATAAGCAAACTAATAAGCTGCAACAAATGGCCAACAATTTGAAGTAACTAACTAATAATAACAAAATAAGTAAAACAAAATATTTTGCATATGTTCGTGTTCTTGCATTTTGCTAAAGTTATTAAGTAGCTGTTGCTTTATTGTTATTTCTACTTTTGTTTTTTTTTTTTCATCTTTTTTGTATTTATTTTCTATGTATATATATGTATATTTTCAGTTGTTAAATAATTATTTTTGCTGCGCTTATTGTGATGATCATGTCGTTTTTTAACACCTCTGTTTTGCTTTCAGTTTTAGTTATTATCATTATAATATGTATATAGAGCTGTATATATAATTATATAAATTAAATTATACACATAAGTTATTTGCGCCTGCTTAATTAGTTTTTAACTTGTATAATTTAATATTTTTTATTTTTGTTTTTTTTTTTAGTTCATTTAGGTAGGTAGGTACTTAGTCTAAAAACATTTTTTGTGCTCTTAGTTGAGCTGCACTTAATCAGTTTTTAAGATTTCGTTTAAAATATATATATATTGTATATTTTTGTTTTTATTTTTGCTATGATATATATAATTTTTTGACTAATTTTTTTTTCATTTCTTACTTGCCATTTTTGTTCATTTAAATATATATAAATATTTACTAAAATTTTTTTTATTTTTATTTTTTACTTTTTCTTTTTAAATATATATACTTATATAAACTTAAGAGACTTTTACGATGGGACAATCTGCTTGACGCTCTGTATTGACGCTTTTATTCTGCTGCACAGTAAAAAAAAACTTAAGAACTTTACGCTTTTAAGTAATAAATTGAGTTACAAACAGTTTACATTATATATATAATATATATTTTTTTTTTCAACTTTTGTCAGCAAAAATTTCATTCAATTTTTTATATTATGCTTTTTTTGTTTTGTTAAATATAATATGTATATATTGTATATTAAATATTGTTAAACCTAAACAAATTTATTTATGATGTTTTTTGTTTTTTCTTTTCAAAATATCACGTATATACTTAATTTATGCCTTGGATTTTACATAGTTATAAATTGTATGAATTATATAGAGGCTAGGGCTGTTGGTTAGACAAATTTGCACATGCTTTATTGCTATGTACAGCATTTGCTTGCTCAAAATTGCCTTTAGCCCCCTTACTATGTATTTTAAGTTTTCTACCTTTTAGCATTTCAGTTTAAAACAAAGGTTTGTATATGTGTCTGTGTGTGTGTGTGTGGCTGAGTATCTGTGTGATATTTGCGTCTTTCGTCTATGTTTTATATTATACATTACTTTTCGATATTAACTATTTTTCTGGTGGTTGCTTCTATGTATTACTTTTGAGTCGATTCTTTTTTTTAGCATAAATTATTTGTATATATGGTATATAGCTTATGTATGCATTTTACATATATAGTTTCGTGTGTGTGTGTTTATGTGTTTGTTCATGAGTAATCAATTATTGCTTTCATTTTCATTTCGTTTCAACAAAGTTTCAGTTTATGTTTTTTATTTTTTTGCATTTACTAATTATTGTAACAAATTGATTTACAAATGTATCTTTAACTATGCAACAATTTAAAAATGTCTGCTTAACAAGTTTTAAAGAAAAACTTTGCACTTACTTGGCAGCAGCTATGCTTTTTGCTTTACTTATTTTTTTTGCTTTTTGCAGGTATTTTTGAAACCTCTGGGTTCTGGAAATTTGCATATACAACGTTTGTGGCCAAATTAATTCTGTTCATAAGGCAAATAGTACATAAGTTTATTTATATATATTATTATTACATGTTTAAAATTTTTTTTTCAGCCAAATTATGCACCAATTGTATTTAAATTTTCATTTGCCAAGCGTTGCAAGTGCTGCCAAGTGCTACAAAATTTATCAAAGCCCTGTTTAAACTGTACCGAGATTTCAGATCAGATTTGAAAACTTCATTATGGCCTTTTTTTAAGCTTTTGCCAAAATTTCAAATGCATTTTAATTTATTATAGACAAATCTCATCTAATTTCTCCGAGCTTGTCTAAACAGGCACTTACAAAATAATATTGCTTACAGTTTTTGATTAGTTTTTGTATGCTGGGTCTCAACAACAACAATAGTTTTAACAAAAGTTCAATAAATAGTATGTTGTATGTAAATATACTTTCGAAAAGAGAAAATTGAAAAAAGATTTTTTTACTTTTGAGAGATTTTGTAGCTTATTTTAGTTAGCAACGTTTTGTGCTCGTTGTTGTTGTACATCATAGCTATAATGAATTATATTAAATTTTTAATTTTTTACGTTTAGTTCTTGCTATTTCATTAATCTATGTATTGCTTTAGATTTTACTTTGTTCTTTTAATTTTATTTATATATATATATTTTTGTGCGTGGCAAAGCCACTGTTTTTTTTTTTTTGTTTTTTTTTATTATTGCTAGATTTGAGTTTTAGTTTTAACCATTTACGAGTTTAATAGTCTCTATATATATATATATATGTCTCTATATATGTTTTTGCTTTTTGCTAGCATATTTTGAATATCTTTATTGTATAGTACTTTTTTCATTCACTTTTTTCTTACTTTTGCTTATGTGCTTTTTTTTAGTATTCACTTTTAGACTAAAATTTCGTTCAGTTTTTGTTTTACTTAAAATTAGTTATATCTTTATATGTATATAGTGTGTATTTAGTATGTATGTATATAATATATGTATGCTTGTTTTCGTTTTTGTTTTTTTTTGTATATATCTATAGCTTGCGCGCTTTATGTGCTGCTTTTTTTTTATGTTTTTAGCTTTTTTTTTTGTATTTGTATCGCTGTATGTATGTATATAACAGTTACATTTATGTATGTGTATATAAATTAATTTATGCATAATTTATGTCTTTAAACTTGATCTGCTGCTGCAACAACTGTATTGTGCCAACTGTCATTTTACATATGTAATTATTATATATGTACTATATATATATATGTATATATTTTTTGTATGTATTGTGTAGCGAGCATTTAATGCACAATGTTGCACATAGCATGCGCTCGTATGTATGATGTTTATAGCAGTGTGTATTGCTTTTCTTATGTTCACATTACTGCTTGCCTATATAATATATAATATATGTATATAACATTAATGTATTTTGTTTAATAAATTATTATTTTAAATAAATAAATGTATCTAACTTGTGCGCCAGCCTTTAACTGTGTTTGTATATATGTAGCACATAATGCCTTGAGCTGCAGGCCAAACCCACTGCGTAGTTCTCTCCTCTCCCGCTCCTATAACGTATGTATGTGTGTGCCAGTGCATTTGCAATATCTTTGCACTGATTTTTTGCTCATTTATTTTTATCCTACAGCTGTTAGCTAGAGCCAAAGCAACAATGTCGCTCTCTTTTGGTCTTCTACTTAGTTTGTCACACAAACGAGACACTTAGTTAAAAGCTTTTAATTTGTAGTTGTCAGTTTCTTTTTACGCTCTTTTCTTGTATCATAAAAGTTGCCAAAAGTTGCGAGAGACTAAGTCGTTATTATCATGAAATGCTCTTTGCTGCAGCTAACAGCTGCCACCAGTGTTGCCATTTCTATTTTTTGTCCTCTACTATTTGTTTTTAAGATTGATCTCCTAGCTTCTTTAACAGATTACATAACTGACTGTATTTGTAGCAGAAAATGAGAAGACATCTTGACATCTTTTAAATATTAGAACATATTTTATAAAAACAGCTTTATAAAAAATTACAAATTCGACATTCCGGAAAATAATTCTCACAGTTTTTATACTTTTTAAAATTTCGACTTTTTAAATAAACACGCTTCGATAATGACGGATCAGCATTTTTCAGAAAAGAGCAGAATAAGTAAGTCCAGGCTATAAGCCAATTGTCACGACTATCTGCAAAATTTTCAAACTCATAATATCTTTTAGGTACAAACTAACTTACTGTTGTTTTTGCTATTGCTGTTTTAATACCCTGTTCCTTGCACCTGCAGCTCAAAACATGCCTGCTGCAACTTCTTTTGGGCATGTACATGGTACATACTACCTCTACTCAGCATTTTCTGCCCTCTCTTTGTTCAGCTTTCATCTTCTATTGCAAAATATAGAGCATAAGCAGCTTACTATGCAACAGTGTGCGTGAAACTGTGTGTTTAGTCTATGTACCTGTGTTTGTATGTAGTATGTGTGTCGTAGCTTTTAATGTCTTCAATTTTTGTATGTTTTTTTTTTAAACTAAATTTTAATAAATAGCTGCTGCTGCTTGTTGTCTAATATTTATGTTTTTCTTACTCAGCTTTATATATTATGTATATACTATTTATGCGTTGTTTTTGTTGTAGTAATTGTTGTTGTTGCTGTTGTAGTAGAAGCAGTGGCATCACTATTGTTGTTGTTTATTATTGGTTGTAGCCTCACAAATTAACACGGATAAATGCCTACAAAAAGAGTTGGGAACAACAAATTTTTTTTTATAGACGTTGCGTTAAATTTCTATAATTTTGTATATATATATGTTATGTGTGTGTGCATTTATTGGACAACAACAAAAGCGTTGACTACTTTATTTCATATACAAATACATAAGTATATAGTACTATTTACAGCAAGCATACAACAACAAAAAATGGCGCACTAATATACTATACATATTGCATATTTTTGTTTGTTTGTACTACGAAATAAATCGATCGAGCAATAAACAAAAGTCTTATAGCAGCTGTGTTTAAATAAATATATAGTTATTAATTTACATAAATATATATATATATATATATATAGTACAGTATGTTGACTATTAATTTAAGCGCAGTGTGTTGCGTGACATTTGCACTAAAAAATAATTACTAAAATTAATTAGCCAAAATCAAAATGATATTTTATATGCACTTCAGTGACTTGTCTAACATATATGTATAAAGATAAATAATTCAGAGCATAGTTTTAAAAGTGTGATTTTTTAAGCGGTTGTTATTAAAAATTGAATATAAAATAAACGAAAGAGATGTTTGCGATAAATTTGTTTTTTTTTTTTTTTTAATTTATTTTAGTAAATGTTGGCAACGACTTAGTTTTGAGTTATTTGTAGAAAAGGTGCCATTTTGTGTAAATTTTGGAGTCATTCGGCGTGCAATGGCTACCATGACCGGAAACCAAAATACGATGTAGACTAATTTCAGGTTGCAAAAAAATAGAAAATCATCAGGAAGTACTCGATAACAATTAGCCGCTTTCTTCAACAATTGTAAGGCGGGATTCTGATCATGGCTGTTACGTACATCTTGATCAAGCTGTACTTTGTACAGGCTTAAACCAAAATCTTTGCGTACCAGCACAGAAATCGGTGACTTGATGTTTAATAGAGTCCAATTGGTGCGAAATGTAGCCACTTTGGCTTGAAAAGCTCGATAAGTTGAGAGAGAGAGCACGAATTGAGCGCCAATTTAGACCAGGGTTACCAAATTTTGCGTCTATATGGATCAGACAACATTATAAGTGCAGCAGCCGTCATGCTCCAAAAAAATACCCCAAATTGCAGCTTAAAACGTAGTCGCGCTCAATATTTTTAAAATATAAATGACAAGATTTGTGATTCTTTTTTTTTCAATTTGAAAAATCAAACGCTTAAAAAGCACAGTATATATATATATATAGTAGTTTAGTAGGCTTAAATTAGACAACTAAATTTGCATAAATTATATACCATAATTAATCAAGTTATGTTTAATTACAAAAGAATATAAATTAATAACTAGTGCAGATTGCGCTTCCAACTTAATTGGGTTGGTCAGGCCTAGAGTGATGGCTGTTGTTGTTGTATTTGTTGTTGTTTTAACGGCTGTTCTAAATTGTTCTTGTTTTTTGCTGTTGTTGTCAGTTGTTGTTCTTGTAGATGTTTTAACTTGGTTAATTTGTTGTTGGCAGCGCTCACAGCACACAACAAAAATTTGCGACTACAAAATTTTGTTTACTTTTAACCTTTTTGTTGAGCGCGCGAGTATGTATAGAAAGAAAGAAAAACGCAAAATGTGTAAGAGAATAATTTAAGTATAAAAAGAAAGCAAAAAAAAATATATATATATATAACTAAATATAAAGTACGTACAATGTAGCAACACAACTTGTTACGACATATTTATTACATAGTATACGAAATACATTTACATATACGAGTAGGTACATAAGCACATAGAGCGCATTTGTTATATACGGCTGTACTACAATATAAAATGCTTTCTTTTAATTACCTTGATAATTCGGAGGCCAAATGGTGGGCACATTCTGTGAAATGGCAAAAGGCGATTGCTTTTTCTTTTGTTAAATGCATTTAAACAAAGTTGAGGTTTTTGGGACCTCGGTTTGGTTCTGTTTTAACTTACCATTGGCACACTGTAGTATTGGTAGAATGGCTGATATTGCATGGCCGATGGTGGATAAATAGCTGGCACTCCAGCAGCTGTAAAGTCAGTTACTAGTTGTGATTAGTTTTTTTTTTTTTTTTAGCCAGTACCAGATTCAGATTGTTGTAGTAGTAGTTGTTGTTGTTGTTGTTTTGTGTGTGATGATAAATTTATGAAATACAATAAATAAAAGAAAAATAAGTTTTAAAACTTAAAAATAAGAACAATTTTTTAAACATAAGTTCAAACAAATGAACATAACGTAGGAGGTATATTCTATTTTCTTTCTTCTACTCTGCAGTCCCTCCTGGCCAGATTACTTAAGTTTAAAAAAATTACATTTGCATTTCAGCATTAAATGCGTTTATTATTTAATGCTTTCAGCTAATAAATGTTAAAATCTAGTGTTATATTGAGGTATGCACTGTTGCTGTGGCAAAGTTGCACAAAAACTAAACTGGCTTAAGCGTGAAGGCCCTTTTTGTTAGTTTATGAGTTTGGTTGTTGCCCGTAGATTTTAATAAAACATATTTTTCTTAGTTTTAATCGAAAGGGCGTCTTACCGGGTCTTACTTTACTCACAACGAAACTGCACTATGAAATAAAATCTTTTCCAATGGGTCAAAATATTAGTTGTACAACTTTGATTCCGTCGTTTTTCGGTAGACGACTGTAGCGGCATGTGCTTGTAGAAATACGTAGATAAAATTGGTACAAAATAAGCTTAGTCATCTATCATAATAACGACATAACCACAAAAGTGAACGTGTTCTTAGAATAAAAATTTATTCCTGATTGAAGATGTCTGTGTTCGAGCCAAAATCCCGTCATTTTCGGGAAATTTTCATTTTCTGCTACCATTTAAAGAAAACAGCGGCGAAGTCTTATCGAATGCTCACAAGAACTTACAGTGAGGTAAGTATGAAACAACAACAAGCAATTTCGAAACGCCTTAAAGCCATCGGAATGATTCAGAAACAAGGAAATTGGGCTTCTTATAAATGGAAGCAGAAAGATGTTCAGCGGCGTTTTTTCAGAATTGGAAGGGGTTTTGATATCAAGAAAGAACCGACAAAGTCTTCCTACAGCCTGACAATGCTCGGCCACATGTCGCCAAACCGGTCAAGACATACCTGGATACGCTTAAATGGGATGCCGTTCTTCACCCGGCTTTAAAAAATGGATCCACTACGATAATCCCAAGCGCAAAAAATCATGGGGAATGCTTGGACATGCCTCCACGTTGACGGCCAGACCGAATATTCACGGCGCTAAGGTTATGCTCTGTATTTGGTGGGATCAGCTCGGTGTAGTATAGTACGAGCTTCTGAAACCATCACAGTGGATCGCTCTCGAACGCAATTGACGCGTTTGAGCCGTGCATTGAAGGAAAAACGGTCACAGTATCAAGAAAGACCCGACAAAGTCTACCTACAGCATGACAATGCACTGCCACATGCCGCCAAACCGAACAAGACATACCTGAAATGTCCTACCGCACCCGCCGTACTCTGCAGATATTGCTCCTTCGAATTACCATTTGTTTCAATCCATGGCACACAGTCTAGCTGACCAGAATTTACACTCTTATGAAGGATTCAAAAAGGTGGATTGCCTCAAAAGATTCATCGTTTTATCGAGATGGTATGCGACAACGACCATAAAGATGGAAAAAAGTAGTCGCTAACGACGGGTAGTACTTTCAATAATAAATATAAAACCACTTTTTTAAAAATAAAGCTTCAAACATTGGGAAAAAATGGCGGAAGTAAAGTTGCAAAGCTAATATTATCCGCGTACATATTGTTTAGTCAGTTAGAACGAAACTTATTTGATGTGTACTGTCCAAGCTGAGAAATAGGAAAAACAATTTGGCTAACCTGAACTTAACTTAATAAATTGAAAATTTGGGGTACAGGGTATTTAAAAAAACCTCTATCTAAAATCCGTGTTTCATTTCAAACTACACAATCTCAATGTACATAATAGAGGTGTCTCAGAAAAAAACTTACCCGGTGGATAGACTGCCGCCGCAAACTGATCCATTGGTATATTGCTCATTTGTGCCTGCGGTGTGGTTGTATAATATACAGCTCCATTAGTGGCCACAAGAGACTGTAGTGGATTCGGCTAATGCACACAAAAGGAAAACAGATAATTAGTTTTTGCCCATCTGGCAACGCTGCTGCACACACTTACCTGTTTTTTGATGGCCGGCGCAATATTCAACTTGCGATCACGTAGTACCACACACTCACCCTGTATATTTGGAGTTGAATGGAGAAGGAATAAAAAAAAGAAGAGCATAAATAAAGGCGCATAAGTTGTTTATTTTTAGTTATTTAGCACACACAAGCCGAACGAAATTCAAATTCTCAAATTCAAGTTTTAAATTCAAATTCAAATCGAACGCAGCAGCATTAAAAAGACTCAAATTATTGAAATTACAAAAGGAACAAGTATAAAAATGCGCCTTGGCTTTTATTTAAATATGTTTTTTTTTTTTTCTAGTGAAATTTGGCACGGCTGTCTATGCAGAAGAACACGTGCCAAGGCAAAATACCATTACCAAAGTAAAATTACATACTTAAAAATTTATGTCATAAAATGTCATGTACAATATTTGTATTTTGTTTTTTTTTTTTTTTTTGGCGAACAAATCCAAATTCAAATTTGAATCTAAATTTAAATTTTAATTGCCAACACATAAATGTTACAAATATTTTTTGCTTTCGACGCGTAAACGCAAAAAAAAAAAGAAAATTTGTATAAAAAGGAATTAACAACAAAATCATTTTAATTAACAAACAAATATTAAAAGTAAATAAATATAAACTCATTAAATTGCACAAAAGCAGTAAATAGAAAATAATTTTCAAAAATAATAAAACTGAAGCTTCTGTTTAATATTCAACGAAATCAATATATCAACAGAATATTTAATTTTTTTAATGGTAATAAAAAACGCAACACATTTAAAAAAATATATATATAGTATAATGTATAAAGAAAACACCAACACCAAATTAAATTATTCAAGTCTTAATAAAAATAATATAACACACAACATAAATTGCATTTAAAATATGTATTGCAAAAACAACAACGAAAAGTACTTCAAATGAACCGAAGAATATATAATAAATTAAAACGCAGCACGAAAGCCTCTACTTATAATCGGATTACGAGTTCTTATTACAGGTAAAAAGTTAAAAGAACAATAGTTTTATTGGCTTTTGGTAAAAAATAAAGCATATAATACTGACGGATTAACCACAGTTGGTTCAATTATTAAATTCACTCAAGTGAGCATTAATTTATTTATATACATATGTATCACAAGGCATACACATAAGATATAAATATGCATCTCTAAGATAACTATATTGACATCAGTATTTTTTCAATTTTTAAAAAATTTTTGGTATAGGCTTCTTAACTTTTTCAATCTTATTCTCGTTCAGTTTTAATTAAATTTCTCTTATTATATTTCAAAACAATATGTTGTACAAGCTTTCCACTTTTAAAGCCTTCCTTTAATGTCTACGATTAACCTGTAGTTATTGTTGACTTTCTCCCAAAGATTCCCTATTTATTTCTCTACAATGCTAAGCTAGTTTAAAACCCCACAAATCCCCAAAAGTTTAAAAAATATCTATATAATTACAGCGGTCAGTATAATGTAGATTTGTAAAACATCGTTTAATGTTGTTTGATTAAACATCGCTGAGTAAGAAATCGTTTTGTTTAACATCGTTAAGTGAAACATCGATTAACATCGTTTAAGACAACCATTTGTTAAGTACTAAATAATATGAATAAAGTTAAAAAACAAATGGGGAAGTTTTAACCGGTTAAAGTCAAATACCAGGAATCACAAATCCTAACATTTTTTTTTTGATTTTTTGATTGGATGAAATGTGAACTTACTACTAAAGTTTTTCTAATCTATTATTTCTAAGCTATGACACGATTCTTCAGCCTTGGGGTATCCTTCGTGTCCGAACTGCATTCAAATATTTAGGGTGTTCACTGTGTCGATCGTAAATGACTAATAGTACAAAGGTAGTTTCCAACACTAATTTACTCAAAAAATAATTTGCCTTTAGGCCCGGCTCAGACTCTTGACTACGAAAATTAGTTGTAGAAGGCATGCCTGCCTAAAACAGTGTTGTAAAAATAATCAATATCTGTGAACATATTATTTTTAGATTTTTTTAGTATTATTAAAACAAAAGAACTACCTATCTGTATACAAAAGCCAAAAGTATAATATATATATTTTTTTAAATATAATTAAAGTTGTAATTTCTTTGTAGTTAAAGGGGCAGATTGCAAAAAAATTTCGTAAGGAATGTCAAATTTTTTTGCATTCTGCGTATAGGCCTTAAAGATCAAAAAATATATATTGTACTGACAAATATCCAAATCTATCTTTTATGCCTTTCAATATTATTATATGTCTCTTACAAACAAAATCAAAGTACGCCGCATGACAGTTGTTGTTAGTCTGGCATTTTTGCCTTTACGCCTCGTTGTTAGGATTCGGGAACTTTTTTCCTTTGCGCATTTATGAACACCCCAATTGTTGTTATAATTGAATTGAGATACGAATATCCGATTAACCTATGCCCCTATTGACTTAATTGTATCTCTTGACTCAAAAATCCCGCCTCTTTTGCCTTTACGCCTCGTTGTTAAGATTGCTCACGTCGTTATTCGGGAATTTTTTTCCTTTTGCGCATTTATGAACACCCCAATTGTTGTTATAATTGAATTGAGATACGAATATCCGATTAACCTATACCCCTATCGACTTAATTGTATCTCTTGACTCAAAAATCCGCCTCTTTTGCCTTTACGCCTCGTTGTTAGGATTGCTCACCTCGTTACTCGGGAACTTTTTTTTCTTTATGCATTTCTGCTACGAATGATATGATATGAACACCCCGATTAACATATACCCCCTATTGACTTAAGTGTATCTCTTGACTCAAAAATCGTTTAAATTTTTTAAATTTTCATTGTCTCCTTTATCAATTATTTTTTTACGTCAATAAAAGGTTTTTCTATCTATATTGTTTTAGAATTTTTGGCCTCACATTAATAGAAATATATAATAGATGGAATTCCTAATATAAAAACCATTAGTTTAGTGTCTATTCAAGCAGCTTTTTGTGAATTGTGTGAAAAAAAGCTACAAAAGGGGACTAGCCAGTCTGGAATGCGTCGACTCTCTAAATCATTCATTCTTCTTCTCCCATTCATTTTACTCAACTAAATATATTCCTCCAACTGTGCCAGCTAATCAAAAAAGGGATTTTTCATAGAGGGTCGACTTCGATCAACTATTCAAAGCTCTCGTTAGTTATATATTTTAGAAAAACTGTCTCTTTTTACCCAAGCGAGAATATTTTTCTGTAAATAAGCTGGCCACCATTTTTAAATAACATTTAATAGACCAATTTGGTACTTAATATTCAAATTTGACTCATGGGAACGCTTAGTAAAAGTTTGTTTATATTCCCTGAACTAGTCTATTCATTGATGTTCATTATTTCTAATGCATTTCTAACCACACAAGAAGTTTCTTGCGTCAATTTCTTTTGCTTAGGTTAGCTATCTAACGTATTTTTAATTGGCAATTAGTTGTAGCTAATATCCTGGCAATGTCCGCTGCAAATGTATGGAAAGCTTTAGTGCCCTTATATAAGCACACGCGTCAGAGAGACACAGGTCTGACTGACATTACCCTAAGCAAATGTTTATCCTATCGTTACTGAAACAACAGACTTTAAAATTTAATGTAAAGTATTTGGAAAAACCTGGCGCGCGCATCCTTTTATAGAGCTTCAGGGTAAAGCATTCTTTTCATTTAACTGCTACACACCACAAGCAAGTACAAAGCACAAGAAAAAGGACTAAAAACAAAAGACATAAGGACCGTAATACAAAAGGCCCACAGTTGAGCAAATAAACTAGAGAAACGTATGCAGCCAAGCGTCCAACCAGACGACCAAACGAACAACTTGTGTCCTTAGACGAATTTAATTAAGAACCCTTTTGCATCCTTTCTTTCTTTCAGTTTTTTGCCATTGTTTTTGAAGACTTTGAGCTGACAGCCCTCAATGCTCGACGCATAAAAAAGAACAGCAAACACTATGATAAAAGAGAGCACAGCGGTATAGTAAGTATTTAAAAATCTTCTTTTCAGCATAAGAGTCAAAAATAAAAATATGAAATATATTGTTAAAGGAGTTAAAGAGCACCTAGGCAAGATAAATGCGAAATATGCTAAGGAACTCTGTGTAATCATTTTTAAATAAGCTCAAGTTGAGCTAGATAAAATTCTCTCATTTGTGTTTTCTTTTTTGCTTTGAAGTTGTTGCTGCATTTGAAGATGAAAAAGGTTGGCCCAAAAAAACTTTTGACCATTACAAATGCCTACAAATTAGCAGACCCCGCTCGGCTTGGCACGCACGCTTCTGGTTTACAAATAAGCGGCAGAGTGTGTGAGTGTGCGAGTGTATGTGTACGTGTACGTGTTATGTTTGCCGTGTGCTTGTGTGCGTTTGAGTTTCAGTGTTGGTAATGCGCATTAAGTTGGTAATTAGATATTGGATTAGTGGGCAACGGGAGTGTTGTAAACTTACAACTTTCTCGCTATGATGTGCACTGGCTTACTGCCGATGTGAAATTCTAGTAACAATAATAGTTCAAATATGTAAGTGTAAAGAGGAGCCTGGCGTGCTTGTCTATACGTCCTTTTTGATTTTGCGTAGTAAGGGATTTATTGCGGTGGGATTATTCTATAAAAGAAATGTATAACTAATTCACAATTATGTCTTTCTTAAAAAGTTTTTTTTACGTCAAATGTTTTTGACATGACATAGGACTATTTAAGGAATTTAAGTGAAATCAGAAAAGATCTCAAACGAATTGAAAGATGTTTATGGCAATTGTGAACCATAAATATTGAACAGCTGAATTATGTCACAGACGAAGAAGGCCTCACAAATAGTTGACAAGATCCTCGAGCTTGTCACGCAAACGAATGCAAACAAAATGGTTCCAATATTTCGATATGAAGAGAATGTTTGGCAGATGGATGCCGGGTTTGCTCACAGTCGAAGCAATAGTTGACGATGTTTTATCGTAATAAGGAGAATTTTTAGCTTCGTATGGTAATTGTAGATAAAACTTGGATCCTTAAAAAACCCACCGATACCAAAAACCTGTTAAAAGCAATGGCTTTGGTGGGAATCAATACCGAAGAAAAACCCAAGGCGGGTGAAAACGGTTTTTGGATTAGAAATAATTTTCGGAGCTATGGAAGCCAAAAAAATGTATAAATTTATTTTCATCCTAGACAATTGCATGTAATGTGCTACGAACCATTTCTCCACCTACCAAATGTTCCGCATTTGAACTCCTGTTGCGAATTTTTTTATACAAACTGGAAAAAATTGATTGCCGCAGGAGATTGGTCATCTGCCAAATGAATGCTTATTCTATGAACATGGACAAAAGATTAAGGAACAAAAACTATATTGCTTGTGGGATTTCTTATTAGAATTCACACTATTTGTTTAGGGTATCAACGCGTCAGCACAAACATGTTTGTTGAAAGAAAAAGAGCTCTCGACAGGTTTGAGTTTGTTTGAATAGCACACCAAACGAACTGTGTCGAGTTTGATCAGGTATGAGACGCAACATTTGATATTTTAGTTCAAAAAGTTGGCATGATTGCGCTGGCAGCTTTGACCATTTTAGGCATATTGTGTTTGATTTGATACGTCTGACTTAGGTTGCAAGCGAACTCACTGCAAAACCATCGAATTGCGTTCGTCAAACACACCTGAACGGTCTGAGCAAGGCAATATCCACATCAAACCGGCACTCAACCGTACTTGATTGACTATGACCGCATGCCGCAAAAGGCTTGATTGTCTACCGTCCGTTTACAACCAATAAATATTCAGGCTTCGTGCTCAAAACATTGTTTTTCTTGTGCATAAACGTAAGCTACCCGACCCGTTGCAGTTCTTTGATGAGCATCACCGAAATTCGTTATGCGGAACAAAGGCTAAATCATTTCTTGGCAACCGACCTTCAAGATTTACTTTTTACAGCATTTTTTTAGCTCAAGACTCTTTTTAAACCGGGATTTCTTATAAACATAAGGTTTTCTTTTTAATTTAGAATACCCATAAGGGAAAAATGTAAATTTTTATTGCAAATCAAAATCAAAGGCAAAAACTTTTGCTATGTATAATTTATGTATAAAAACATTGTCAATTACTCTATATAATGAATTTTTTAGGCAACAAATTAACAGGCGGCTCGGCTCTACTGTGTAAGTAAATGGGGTCTTTCGGGGACTAGTCTAATATATATATTATATATTTTTTTTTTTGTTATGTTGAAAGTTTTAATAGGAAAAAAGTACAATGTGCAGTTAGAACGAAAAACAAAAGGAAATTGTAAACTAGAGTAGACTAAATGTAACGAAATTTAATTAGTGTAAGCAGTAAATGTGTTTAAACATGTGTGTGTTTGTGGTTCGATGTGTGTGTGTGTGTGTGTGTGTGTGTATCTCTTTTGCTCCCTTTGCATATTATGTGGGTGAATTGTGGGCATTATGGTTGGCTTTGTTGTATATGCTAAAAGCGGCATAGCCCTCCCTTGGCATCCCGCAACAGCACCACTGTGCCAGTTTTCATCTAACAAGAGCGCTTCGTTTCTATTTGGTTTTGGAATGCTGCATACCACCTCAGGCATTGTTGTTGCTGCTACTGCTGCCAACTGCTCCTTGGCTTTCCACAAGGACACTTGCTAGCTGCCGCCATGCATAACAACAACAACAACAACGACAAGTAACTGAAACCGCCGGGAGCCACAACAACAATGCAGCAAAACGCATTAATGACAAGTAGAAAAGTTTTTCACTTAATGTATGCAAAACAACAACAATAGCCTACAATAAAAAAAAGAGAGAGCAACAAAAAAAAAAAAAAACTTTAAAATTATAATAAAATATTCTTAACAATTGCTTAAGGTGCACAAAAATGGTCAAAAGTTGCATCACACTTGCCCCAGCAGCTCTCGAGTCTTTCGAGTGGGCGTCAGGGCGGTTTGGGACAGTTTATAGTTAAAAACCGGGCCGTGGCAGTAGCTGTTATATAATTATAATCAATTAGTATGCCAAATAACAAAATATGGCAGACAAGTTAATTTCTAATAAGGTGCAACCAGCACACACCTAGAAACTTACTATTATTTCCAACGGGTACTACACAACAACTTTTACTTAAGCTGCGGTCAGACGTTTAAATTGAATTACGTTATCCATCAACTTATTAATTCAACAGTACCACGCCTGAAGTCCTCGAGCAGAAATCTTAATTGGATTTTATGCAGGCAAGCTTATTGAGTTCTTGGTACTCCAAGATACACTTGAACAATTTTTGTATGCTTTATATTGTTGTTTTTCTCAATGTTGAGATAGGAACTTCAACAAAAAGTGCACTCTTCAACGCCATTTTTATTTTAATCAAAAATTTGCCTTGCCACAAGATTGTAGCTCGTGATGTAAATAAAAATCATTTCACTAGTTCCTACACGACGACAGAAAATTCAAAATAAATAAAGAAATTTCATGACATCTCAAAATCAAAGTAAATAATATGTCCCGTCACCTAATTTCGTTACCAGACGATTGTTCTATGGTTTAATTTAAAGAACCGGTTTACCAAAATATATATAATACTGTTATCAAAAATTTGTGTGACGAGATTATATTTTCTAAGGAAATAAGTATATGAGCATATGGGGAAATTTTATGTTTTCGGCTTTGTGTGGCGGTCTAAAAAATATTTACTGATCGAAAATACAAGGTCATTTGGGTCATTCTAACAGTATCCAGCAGATAGATCAACCAAAAATTAAATGTGAACGTACACATTAAACATGCTTCCAAGGAGCTTATTCCTAAGTTACAGAAGGTCTTTGCCAAAAAATACATATTTTGGGCGAAAAACTTCCATAAAAATTATAATTTGGATATCCCGAACCACTACCAGAAATATAGACGGGATATCAGGCAATCGCAAGGGCCATGCCACAATCGAAAGCATAGCTTATTGTTTGCGCAGGTTTAGTTTTTGCGGGAAAGTCTCTACAGTGCCTAATTCCTACCAGAGCAAATGCGGACATCTACGTGGGCCTTTTATATAGTGTCCTTATTAGTTTTGTTGGAGAGCATTATAGGGATAATTCGATTTTTCAACCAAATAATGACCCAATCCATACGGCCCACAAGAGAAAGGTCTAACTTTCTTCCAGAAAAACACTATTATTGGAATAACCGACAATCGGACCTGACTTAAGGGAACATTGTTGAGCTTACAAGGACTTTGCACGAAGAGTGTGCGGAAATAGACGGCTCTATCTTGCAGATTCTTGTTATCTCCATGCCAAAGCTTATCAACGTAGTCATAAGCAATAATAGAACACAAATAAAGAATTAATTAAAAAAAAAATATATCAAACTTACTTATTAATTTAAAAATTAGATTTAAGCACATGTACTTATTATCATGTTTTCAAAGTATATCAATTAAAAATTTAATTCAATTTTTTTGGAGTAAACTACCTATGTATAAATTTTATATAAAAATATGTTAATATATGTACATTTAGTACTACGGATCAATCATAAATATAAAAAAAATAATGATATTTTATACTTTACATAACAATAGAATTATAAATGTCTAGAACTTTTGATATGTTCTTATATTCTGACAAAGATATTAAAGAGCAATAGTGCAGTAACACTAGATTCTAAAATTTGCATACATGCATGCGACCAAAGCCCAATCCTTGTAACAACATTTTTTTAAAATTTCGTTGTGTGTGGCAACCCTAACCATAAAATACATTAAATAAAATGAATGCGACACAACTTTTGCTATCAAATAAACAAAAGTACAACGTCTGAACGTAGCTTAGGAACTGAACCAGCTGAGGGCCAGCTTTTGACTTTATTTAGACAAGTTAGCAATTGTCGATTGCCTTGCTCAATTACAACAATGCCTCCTATTCCATACTACAACCCATTTATGTCATAACCAACTAACTAACTATCCAACTGAGGGAGTGACTGACAACATGTAGGTTGCACTTGGGATCATCATTATTGCTTACTGGCAAAAGATTTGTCATTTGTTGATTGCTTGCCAAGCAAATCCCTGAGGTCAATCAATGAACTTACTTGAGAGATGTCATAACGGCGGCCACTAGGCTGTTCATTTAACAAATCTTTTTACAAGTTATAGCCAAAGTTCAATACAGTTCAAACTCAAATCAAATAAAATTTTATTGAAAAATTGGGCCAAGACATAAATCAAATTCAAATTTTCAACTTCGAAATAAACAAAATTAGAAACATTATATTAGTTTAACAGAAATATACAAATTTTTTAACGCACTAGACTAGAGACTAGAAGACGGCGCACTTGCAACTGCAACTTCAATTGCAATTACCAGCAAAATGTTGTAACTCTAAATTGTAATTCAAATTTTAGTTAAATGGCATGTATAACTTGTTTAAACATATTTTTTTTTATATATTTTGCAAAAGTAAAACGGTGCAACGAACTCAACTCAACAAAATGTTTGCGCTTAGATTTTGACTTTGCTTGAAATTTGTTTTTATTGTTTCTGGTAACTTTCATCAACTCAACAGAACAGACGCAAAATTTACAAAATGCCAACCAACCGCTTACAAAAAAAAAAACAAAAAAAAAAACGAGTATATGAAGCTAACTTCGATGCGCCGAAGATTGTATACCCTTGCAGATACTATTGAAAACTATCTTATCTACACAAAAGTTTCGGATTGTCATGGCGATCAGGATTATTTTTTTATCATATATTCAGAAAAATATTCCGGAAAATCGACATCGCATGCACTGTGTGATTTCGGACAGTAGTACTACGCCACATAAGAACTGAAAATCTCAGGGGCTCCCCAGAATTTACTATGGAAGCTAAATTCGAAATCAGATCGATAAGTAAGAAAAGACGTTATGCGACTATGATTGTGTATTTAGTTTTTCCCTTTGAAAAACGTTGTCCCAGAGATCTACCTCCTACTGCTTTCTTATCCTCGATTCATCTGGGTCATGGAGTACACTTATATCAAAGTATTGAAAATATCTTCTGCTCAAATATGAACGAGACTAAATAAAATGAACCGCAGATGACATTCGTTTGTTTATGAAAATATTTTAACCAAATTTGGAGTTCGGAAGTTTTCTAGAATTCCCACGCACTGTAACAAATTTTATCAAAATTGCTCAAAAAACGTTTTTTAGGTATTTATACCATGGGTATATTAAGTTTGTACAAGCATAAATTGTATGTAAAATACAAAAGGAGACTTCGGAAAATAAGCTTAAAGAACGTCTACATCTCAGAGATGATAAGAGCTAGAATTTCACGAGAGACAAATTCATTTTGAAATCGAGGCACCAATAGCTTGGGGAAATTGAATTTGAGGCTACCAATAGCTCGGGGAAATTGAATTTGGGGCTACCAATAGCTCCCCCCATAAGGGTATTCTTAGCCCCTCAAAAAAAGGTTTTACTTTTCGTTTTCATTTGCTTATGAAGATATCGGAACCAAATTTTGCGTTCTGTATTTTTTTTTTAGAGTTCCCAAGCACTGTAACAAGAAGTTTGATCAAAATCGCTCAAAAAACGTTTCTTGGGTATTTGTATCATGGGTATATTAAGTTTGTAGAAGACTAGAAGGCATGTAAAATACAAAAAGAGACTTTGGAGACTTCGGAAAATGACCAAACCATAATCAGGGTGATTAAAAAGGCCAATATACCCATGTCCGTCTGACCGTTTGTATGAATGTCTACATCTCAGAGATGATATGAGCTAGAATAGCCAATCTTTTAGATTAGACCCCTTATGTCACGGGAAACAAATTCGCTTTATTTACTTTGAAATCGAGGCTACCAATAGCTAGGGGTATTCAGAACACCTTTCAAATATCTCAAATATATATCTCAAAGCATCAGAGGTTCAGGGAAGCTGTTGAAATCTAACTATACTTTAAAAGAAGGATGATTCGATAATTTCTGTAGAGTCGTAGTCCTTACAAAGCTTAAAGTAGGCTCAAGCTGCTAACTCCTACACTGGAACATACCCTCTGCAAGGGTATAAGATATTGCATAATTGTTGCAATACGTTAAGTTATAGAGCAGCCGCAGCAACAAAACGGCAGCTGACCGGGCAAATTAATATACATATTTAGTATATACTAGTGAGTATGTGTATGTATATATTATGTATATGAGCTTGCAATTGTTGGTTATAGGTGTGTAATTGTGTGTATGTGTGTGTTTTTAACAAGTTAAAAAGTGTTTAAAATAACATTAAGTAAAAGTTGTATACAATAAAATTGCTGTTGTTGTAGTGGTTTTATATGAAAAAAGATAAACGTAACGCAACGGAAACGTAAACTCAACAAACGTAATGAACGCAATAAGAAGTTGTAGTAGTATATAAGGTACGGTACTTTTTTGCCTGCCTACTAATAGTAGTAGATAATAGTAGTAGCAGTAGTAGAATAGTAGCAGTAGTAGTAGTAGAATAGTTGGTACTAGTAGCAACTAGCACGACAGCTCAGCACACAGCTGTGTCGTTCTCATGTGTTCTGTGGGTCAATTTGGCAACTTGGTAGGTAACTTGGCAACTTTCACGTAATGCCCTAAAAAATCGGAGCACATTATAACAGTAGTTGTAATTGTTGTAGTTGTAATGGTTTTTTTTTTTTTTTTTGTTGTAATAGAAAATAGTAGTAGGAGCACAATAATATGAATATTGTATGTGCGCATGGATTATTTTTTTTTGTGTTGTATATGTGTGTGTGCGTTTACAACCCACTGAAAGCTTAGTTTTGATTCTTAAGACTCCCAAGAACAAAAGAAGCGTCAAAATAAAATTATAAACTAATTTACAGGCGGCATTAAAAAAAAGGAATCAAAAAAAAAACAAACGGGCAACTACTTACATCAGCCTGTAGTCTCTGTGCTTCTTGCTCCGTCTCAAATGTGACAAACCCGTAACCCTTGCTTACTCCAGCACGATCCACAATGATCTTTGTGGACTTAACAGTACCATATGCGCTAAAGACGCGCGTCAAATCGGCTTCGGTGGTATCACCGCTGAAATAAAAGATAATTAATTAGATGTGTATTCAAGTATGAAATATAAAAAGACAAGGGTCGGCTACAGCCGGAAAAAGCCCACACTATCAAATTGTACCGTTCATAATTTCGTCAGTAACAGACGCTGAGGAAAACTAGACTCCAAAAAATACAAGGAAATTGTAGCATATGTCCATATGAGTCCAAACACCCATGGTGCGGAAAACTAGAGGTGCTATCTCCAAAAAATAAAAGGAAATTGTAGCATTTAGTCCATATGAGTCCAAATACCCAATGCTGGTGTTTCTAAACGTTCTACGAATGAGAAAATCTTCACGCCCAGCAGATGTCTCTTCTAAACATTCACTATATACCAAACCTAACGCTTTCTCTTATGTGCAGTCCATCTCGTCTACTTCGTCCCAATAAACATGTTGCTTGTTCCAAACGCAATAGGAATCCATTCAAGCTACTCTTGATTGTCTACTCTTTAAACACAAATTTTGTTTATAACTTACCTGATGCCGCCCACAAAGATGCGGTTTGGTATCAATGTGCCATATTTTGGTCCGGCAAGTGGCGCCTCCAATCCGCTGGACGGCGCTGTGGCCGCAGCCGGGGCTGCTGTTATTTTGTGCATCTCGGCCGGTGACGCCTCGAGACGAAAATTGGCTCCGAAGGGCAAAATCTTGAGGCTGTTTGGTTTTCACGTGGGGTGTCAAATAAAAGTCTTTAGACTGCGGCCGTTCTCTGTAGGCTGCTTCTTTCAACTCCGAATGCTGCACCAGAAGATTGCTTTGGCCAGTTAGTTGACACTCTTGATGTATCCGTTCTATATATAACTAACGTCTTGCCGTTCTGCTTTGTCTAACTGCGCCGCTTTGCACACATATATTTATATATGTATATATATGCAGATGCGTGGTATATATATAGTAAAATATTTAGCTATATATTGCCTATGGGTGTTTGCTGTTTCTTGGCTTGTTGTGCGCTTTGTTGCTTGCTCTGAATTTACTTATATTTGCTTTCGAAATTTATTTTAGTTTATGTTCGACGACTCATTTTTATATACTGTATTTTCTTTCCAGTGACGTTTAGATTATAACTGATTGCTTTGTTTGTTGTCGTATTTAAAATTTCCTTATTCGAGTTTCCGACGTGGGATTTAGTTTGGCAAATATCTGTATGAAAAAATGGAAAGAAAAATACGAAATGATTACTTAATCAATTTATATAAATATTTATTGTATTATATTTTATAAATTACAGGCACACCAGCTCATTAATAGGCCATCAAATTACATGTGCCACTTGAGCTCAGCAGCTAAGTAGCACCAAAGAAAAATCACTTGAGTAGTATTATTAAGAAGGCAAGCACAAGAGAAAGAAACAACCACATGGCTGGTTCTTTGTGTCTATTTTCTTCTTATAGCACCTACGGCTGCAGCCAGAAAAAAAATGCCCCCTACATTTCGAAATGTTTTTCTATTTTTGGCACTGCAAACGGACGACGCTGGCGACATATGTCACACGGCGATGTTGGGTATACTACGGCGGCTAAAAGAAACCAAGAACCAAACTAACACAGCAAAGCAAGCAAAGAAAATTTTTAAAGTGAAGAACAAAAATCCACGACTGTCGAGGTACTACTAGAAGTGGCGGCCATATGTGCGCCATAAATTCACCTTCAGAGAGGCAAAAACTATAGCAACAACAACAACAACATGAACAAAATCTCGAACAACAGACCACGAACACTACCAAAGAGCTCCGTCAGAGTCATAGTCAGAATGGCAGCTAAATAGAACGCACGACAAAGTTGAAACTAAACAAAAAAAACACCATGCGAACCATTAAGTAGCAACTAAGTTATAACGAATAGCATATACACTACCAACCTACTGAAAGAGAATAAATAATAGTATATTCAAAGCTGTACTCTAATTGGATTAAATATTCCGTGTTTCAAAGACAAATAAAGTATGTGCTTATGTGCGAAATGTATCTGTTAGGCCGTAGCTAGAACATTTATATACTCTGTAATTAAGGTAAGGAGTATGTTAGACTTATGCAAATGAACATAACAAAAAGACGAAGAAGCCCAAAGATACACTTAATAAGGCCCGTCCGTCTGTCTGCATGTTTGTATTAGCTCGTAGATCTTGGAGCTACAGCCGCATTGCTTCAATTTAAATCTTCAAGTTGTCACCCTGCGTCGTACCGATAAACAAAAAACAAGGGTATACCTCCCTCTACATGCTTTGCAAGCCACATACGGCCTTCTACTACTACTGCCGTCCTTCTCTCCTAGTGGAGCATACGGCCTACTATACCCTGCAATTTCCTTAACTTCCGTAGCGTACCACTGCAGATAGCCTTTCGCCTTCCTTTATTTCCAAAGTGTGCCAACACAGATCATCGTTCCAATTCGCTCCTGATGATACAAACCCCAATCCACTAAACACCACAACCGTAATATCGACTTGAGATGTTTAAAAATTCCCTTAATACGACATGCTTAGATACTCCCAAATGGATGGCATCAAGTGCGGAAGCAACTTTGCCGAAGAAATCATAGGTCTATCTTGAATTTGGAGCTTGCAGACTTTTAAAAATAGGTTTTTTCCTTATAACGACAAAATGTAAAATTTTAATTCAACATTTGGGATTTTTGAACCAAAACTTGTCATCTTTCGATGTGTATATGGGGGGTTTCGGGGGTCAAGAAATTCATTTTTTATGTTTATTTTTACTTATGAGTGCCGCCAGAGGCCGTTTTTTTTTGGCATATTTTGCCATTTTTTCTCTTCTTTTCGAGAAAAATTACGAATTTCTTTGTAAAATTGAGAAACACAAATTGACCCACCCTAATAAATATATATACACTTCGAAGTGAAAAAACCCCCCATTACCAAATCCTAGATCAGCGCCTGGGCGACATCCCCAAAAAGTACAAAAAAATGGTTCATTTTAGCCTATATGACTTTAATTTTGGCAGCACAGTATAAAATTTCGTCTAGACAAAAGAGTAAAATTTTTTAAATTTTATTTAGAGCTCCCGAAGTTTTCAACGGATTTAAATAAAAATTGAATTTTCGAATGGGAAATGGAAAAAAGGAACGTATGTGGGAAGTATGAATTGCTAAATATAAATCTTTCGGAGTAAATAGAAAGAAACTGTTTCGGGGGCGTCAAGTAAAAACATTTTTCTGCAAAATTGTAGCGCTAAACTTATAATTTGAAAAACATATTTATCTACTTATCCCGATCACTTTGTTTTGATGTTACACACAAATTTATGTTGCACTAACTTAATTTAGAATTTTCGCGGCTCTCTACATATTTTTAGAAACAGAGTTCAATTGGGTCAAATTTCTCCCGGGTAGCCTTGGTGTAAACCGCAAATGCTCCTTCTGACATAAAAATACAACCTTTATCTGCCTGCAAAAAACTCACATCTTTTGACGAATTTGGGCTTTAGGGATTTTATCCATCTCCGAGACTGACAAACAGGCAAATGGGCAGCTATATCGAATCTGCTGTTCATGCTGCATTTGGTTTATTTCCAACCAAATTTTAAAGATTTTTTTTGTATTTACTAACAAAGTAGTATTGAGAAATCAATCATTATTGCTTATGCTATAATTAATAAATAACCTAAATCGACGACAAGTATATAAATTATTTGTTAATATTTACCAATATGACAGATAGTTAACGAACAACTTTGATCAGTGGTTCTATATATTTCCACTAACTATAATAACTCAAAGCCAAAGACGATAAAGACGAATAGATAAGATACATAATAAGAACGTATTTGCTGAGAATTCTAAAGCATTGTAAACTTTAATTTATTAGACTTTATGAACATTATATTTCTTTGATAGTACTATGATTTTTTTAGGCGGCTTTCGGCTCGCATTTGGCAAGCAACATATATTAAATTAAATGGATCTACAATCCAAATTCTATTTCCAGAATTCAAATTTACTACATTGCCGTATAATTTTTTGTATCGATAACAAATTCCAAGCTCCGTCGTTTTTGAAGATTATCATAAATTTTGTTCGCTTGTAAAAGTAATAATAAGATAAAGTAGCATTTGAATACAAACTTCAAAAAGTGAAAAGTTTCAGTTTGCCGCTTTCATGAGACTTTCAACTCTTTTTAAAGAGTATAAAAATTGGCCTAAAAATATGTCTGGCCAATCATAAGCTTGCTTTTGGCTTATAGAGTTGTTTGTCTGTTTAAAAAGAGGCTTATTAGACGTTTAGCAAGCTAAAAATGGAGGTAGTCGTTATATTATAAATAAAATATATAAAAAATTTTAGCTGCTATGGCCAAAAATTTAAGATGGACGCAATTTGTAATCACGATCAATTATTTTACAAATAAAAAAAGAAAAAATAATAAAGCAGCCAAAAAAATTATTTTAAAAATTGTTTTTAAATAATAACTGAAACCTCTCATCTGAAAATCTAATTTTCTTGTCACAAACATAGCCAGCAAATAATAATACTCTCTTATCCAGGTTTCTTTACTAAAAAACAAAATATGTCTCTTTTTTATGCTCTTTCAATGGTTGCAAGTAAAATAAATAAAAATAGGCAAAGCATGAGCATGCATTGGACCATGAAAAAAATCAACAGTATATAAAATAATATTTAATGTACCAACAACCTATGTATCTCCCATCTATCTATTGAGTTTGTTTTAACGCATTTGCATGTTTGTCATTGCATGTAGACGGTCTGACCAACCGCCTCTATAAGCACTTAATAATCTTTTCATTTCATAGGCCATACTCTATGTGAAGCGATACTTTTTGAAACAATTACTGCTGTTCGAGGTTCTTATCGCCGGACATTTATCAATATGAGAGTGGCGCACGTACATATGTATGCATGTATATACTATCTATCATGCCAAACAATGTAAGCATCTCACTCACACATCGGTACTCAGCAGTTGCACGCATATAGAGAGCTTAAACTAGTAAGCCAGCTACAGTCGGGGCAAGCCGACTATAATATACTCTCCATCATAATCTGCAATTATTTTTTTTGCAGCGTTAATTTTTAACGTTCTTTGTGAAAAGGTTTGGGTGTTTGAGCGACTAGGCTTGGGATCACATTTCTAGAAATTAAATCCTTATATTAAGGTCCTTATGTGCTGTAACTTTCGCGCAGGTTTTTGTTGAGCTAATAAGCGTATCAAACCAGTATTTACGCTCAGAGCAAATGAACGTTCAGCGCCTAGTGGAACTGCGCTACGTATGGAGAGAAAGAAAAAATCGCAAGAAAGGGCTTAGTTGTGATATCGATAGACGAGAGTGCGACAATTTCGCCAATTGTTGCCATAGAAACCATTCCATCTCTAGCTTTTTTTTTGTTAGATAACATTTTTTTTTCTATCTTAGCTTGTAGATAATCGATTACTTTCATCGTCCCGATCAATATTTTATAAGCAGTCCTACATATTAAGAGAGCTAACCTAATATGCTCCTTAGCCTTCAGCTACAGGGTATAAAAAGAGCGCGAATGAGTGACAGAGGCGGCGAATAAGGGAGACCAACGCAATTGTGCGTTAAATTGGCAATGTAGCTCGGATACCAATGAAAACATAATTAAATTTTAATTAACAATGAAAATGTCAAAATTGTTTATTTCTCTTTGAGCTGTGCCTTTTCTGTGTTTTCCGTTTTTTTTGTTTTTACAAATTGTGTATATATTTGTGGTCATCAATTGGACGGCTTTTATCGATTTAGTAGCCTCATTATTTGATATGTATACTTTTGTGCTGGGCATATCGCTTTAATGGGTTTATACATAGAAATATATATATATAGAATTATTTTTTTTGTAAGTAAATTGATTTCAACACGTGATTATTTTGGTGAAACATGGCAAAGGCTTCTACTCGCCTCTATAAATCAAAGTGTGAGTTCTTTTAATAAAATAATTTCGCCTGCTGCGTGAATATCTAATAAATGGTTTAGAAAACTAATCAAATATAAACATAGCTATATGTACTGCGTATAAGTATACATAGTATGCACTAACAAATTAATATCAAAAACAAAAAAATAAAGTATTAAATAAAACACGTCATATTTTCATTGTAGAAATATTTTTAGCAAAAATAATGTGAAAATATCTAGCAAAAAACCATGAAAATATATTTTGATGTTAAAAATAATATACTTCAATTAATTTTATGGTAAACATATAAGATATTTTGTATGCCATTATTTTTTCACATCTTCAATATCTACATTACTTTTAATACACTGTACCTTAATTTAAGCTTGTGCAAATGACAATAATAAATTATTCTAGAACATTAGGTTAACAGCACAAACTGAATAAATATTTTTTTGTTTTTGGTTTGCAGCCGAAAACCCTCCGTAAATCTGCCACTATTTTTATTTGCACTAATTATTGTTTGCACATTATTTTTATTTTATATAATAATTATATATTCATTTGGGATTGATAAAGATAAAGGCTCGTGTATCTAACAGGCGCTATGAAAGATTTACTCAATTCAAAATTCTATTGACATCATAGAATGAGCTTTTAAAAACTTTCAAAAAATGAGTCGTTGATAGTGACAATAAAATATTCACTTTTAAATAAACTTGAGTCTAAATTTTTCGTACAAGTGACGAGCGGATGTCTCCGTTGGCCATTAATGATGGGGCCAAGTGCGTCTGATATGATTCATATGTATGTACCTACGATTACTGCTTATAGATACAGAAAATTTATGAGCTTTATAATTATGAATTTGAAAAAAAAAAATAAGCTCATTTTAGCTCAGCCAAAAAAATTGTCTTGCTATAAATACAAATTTTCAAAAATGAATAAGCAAATATTTGAAATAAGTGCGCAAAACTAGCAATACTTATAAAAAACCAATAGAAGCAACCCAAGCGTATGAATTATTAACATTTTCATTATAGGCTTTAACGTGGCCAAAACATAACATTGCCAAATAAGGTTAGCTGGAAAATCACAACATGCCAATGCTATCAATGGAATTTAATCTGTCAGTGATGGACTGCCCGTAACAGCAATATTGAAAATTCCACGTACCAAATATTGCACGATAATTCCACTGTAATACGATTCGAATAAAGAATTTAATAAACCATAGCTGCATGCTGCAAATGTGGAAGCCATTGAGTTGAGAATGCTGCAAGCGTTGAAGTATTTTCTGAAAAATCAAAAAACGCAAACCAAACAGAAACCGAAACTGAGCTTTTGCATTTGGATTTTCATTTCTTTTTTTTTTTTTGGCACATTTCAAGTTGAACTTTGGCAATTAGAGGCAATGCAATTAGTGAACAGCAGCAAACTATTGAATAACAAACAAACAGCCAGGCAGGCCTAAGGCGTGGGCCGTCAGACCAAACCAAAGCCAGCCTAAGCACTCAGACAAAGGGCAGCAGAGCGAAAGAGGGGGTTTTTGAAACTAGAGCGACTGAGTTTGAAGTGGTTATAAATGCTACGTTGTGACCTATTAAAATTCGCATAAAAAAAGCAGGCGTAGGCGCTGCAGTTGCTAACAAAAGCCACGGCAGCAGAAACTAAGTGCAAGCGCCATACATACTTGCATAATATTACGTATACGCCAGATGTGTCGGCGTCCTTGCCAGAAAAACAAAACCCCAAGGCAAGCGATAGTCAAAAGCTGATAAATGCTGACACAGAAAATGGCAAAAGGCACAGTCAGGGCAGTCGGGGCAGCCGGTTCTCAAGGGATGTTGTACGAGGCAGTTCTATGTAGCACTGTTGAGCCAGGTGTAGTCTCAACTAGGCAGACAGGAAAACAACCGAGCATAACTATCACAACAGCAAGGAAAAGGAAGTTGATACACTAAACAGCGCCTGAATGTATGCAACACAAAAAAAAAGAAACAACAGACCAACAACGGTCCACACACACATAAACACAAACTTGTACATAGAGAGCCTGTAGAGAGAACGGGGCAGCGAAGCTGATAAGCGTATGTAAGTCACATAAGGACAATTAGCCAAAAGCTCAAGAGTTTAACTCTTTTGGTAGCAAAGTAAAAAGCAAACAGCAAACAGCATCAAGTCAACCACCAGAAAGCGACAACGATAATGATGATGATGACGATGATGACGTTGGGAATGAAAAGTGATGACTTTGTACGTGCAAGCGAATAACTTAACTATAATCCATGTGGGCACACACGCCAACACAAACTACAGTAGAACCTGACTAAAATGAATTAGCGAGCCAAAGCAGTTCCTCGGTTAGTACAACAAGGATAGTTTTGAAAAAAAGTATACCAATTGCGCGCGTCTCCTATCCAAAAGAAAGAAGAAACTAGAACCGTCCCAGATTTCAGATGCACATTTCAGTTTTTCCAAACATTTTTACAGAGGAACAATATAGAGTAGTCTTAATTCATAACCAGAAAATAATAGGAACAGGAAGGAAAAGAATGGTTCCCAGTATGCGCCTAAGAAATCCCTATATTTCATATGTATAACTGACTAGTATATAGACTTGTGAACCTACTAAAGCAACATGCTTGCAGTGCCTGGGTAGGTTCAACTGTCGCTCTCTGCCACCCAGGGCCTGTGCAGTCAGTCAAAGGTCAATTGAAGTTGCGGCTCATGAAAAAAAAAAAAAAAACTTAGCAGAGCAACAAGAGCAAAGAGAAGAGCAAGCGCAGCTAAAGAAAGTCAAGAGAAAACGTGAAAAAGCGTAAAAATGGCACAACGCCAAACTGCCACATACACCCACACACACAACTTCATAGCTGCACATGCACAATGACTGACAGCGCGCCGGAAGTGCCTGCCAGTCAAACCTCAACCCCAACCCTAAGCAGAAGGCAAGGATATTTGTGCACAGGACAAAAAAAAAATGGCGAAAAAAAAATACAAAAATAAGAAAAGACTGCTGGCAAGCACATGTTACACAATCCTTGAGTATATATACATATATATATGTATGGCGAGGACGTTGGGGGTGTCAGTCAAGTGAAAGGAAATTGTTACACACACACGCACACACACATATGCAGCCCAGACACAGATACAGGCAAACATCATGATGAGCTTGACGCGCACGAGACGTGAGCGTTGATGCAAAGGGGACGCCGCACACTCATCAGCGTCAGCGTACAAAATTGATGGCATGCTTTGGCATGTGTATTAGTGTGTTTGTGTGAATATCGGTGTGACACACAAAAATCCATAATCCTCGCAGCAGCAGTAGCAGCAAAAGGGAAACGCCAACTACAAAAGCATGCAACAACAAAAACAAAATGGACGCTCTTGCTGCTTATGTATTTTGTATGTGTGAAAAGCCAAAGCAAACTTTTACAAAACAATGAAAGTTGTTGCTATTGCAACCGTAGCGAAAAGCGTAAAATAGTTGGATGTATGTATATAAATCCTCCCACCAGACGCCCACAACACTTTATATACAGCTTTGTTGGCATGCTGCCCAAGTCTGGCTTTATATTAGATATGGGCGCGTTAAGGCATTGCTCGATCGCGCCTTAAAATTGAATTTTGTGCGTGAGCTAAATAAAAAGCGCGAAAAAAAAGCAGCAAAACACAAACAAATGTTCATACTTAGTAGCACATAACTCTTGTTCAACAAAATGGACGAGCTAAATTGGTATTTATGCATAATCGCAAAAAAAGCCCTTTTTGTGGTCTACAAAAACTAGTGACGTAAGCAAATAATATGCTGATGCAAAAAGAATTTGAATTTAATGTTTACTTTTATCAACCTTGGTTTTGAACAGGAAACTGGGTCGAACAGTAAGCGGAAACGTAAACTTTAATCGGGATGCATCGATTGAGGAAAGTTTTTACCATTAATTGTTTTTTTCTTCAAGGAACTAGAAGAACTGTCAAACTTAAAAGCAAAATTAACTTAAAATATAATATGTTAAAAGAAAAAATATGTGAAGGGTCTTCTTAAGCAATTGTTGCAAAATATCAGAAATTATGTCCGGGGGGAACGCAAATGAAAGTAATGAGGTTAAAAAAAATAAATCAAAGCCAAAAAAATATTCTGCATGAAAGTTACTACTACAAGTCGCAATATCTAGGGTAAGTCGGGGTAAGCTCGACAGTGTGGATTAACCCGACCACCCACTGTTTCTCAAGAACGAAAATACAGAGAGAGCTCATATTAGTGTTATCGTGTAGGGTATTAAAAATAATCAAAATGGTAGCATGAAAAATATCAGTCAGATGCTCAAACGACAAGAAGTATATTTTTCCGATTTCCAATTTAATTTTTCTGAATATTTATTTGATTACTTATTTTTTCTTGTTAAACAAAGTGATCGAAAATTTATATACTATAAACATAGACCTATAAATTGCATGTATAGTATTGGTTGTAAATTCGTATACTTTTTTTATTCGCGTCGTCCTGAAAAATGACACAGTGGGGTAAATCCGACCCCTAAATGGTGGGGCCAACCAGACTGGACGTCTCGAACCAAAAATACGCCAGCAAGCTATTAGGACAGCATATCAAATAGCTCCAAGTAATTTAGCGCTGTTCAATCCAGTCATCCATTATTGACATCCATTCAACTTTCATTTCGATTTATATGTTCTAAGCATTACGATTTTTTAAATAAATACATTCAGTTTCTTAAAGCAATAAATGCTCTTTTGATTTATAATCGAAAAACCATTAAACTTAGATTATATCTGTTCTAAAGCAGACAAAAAAAATAGGTGGTCGGGTTTACCCCACCATTTTTGAAAATGAAAAAAATAGATTTTTTTGAAAAATGGTCATTTATGAAAAATTAAGAATGGTTAGAAGAAATCAGCAGTTCTAGAAAGTTGCGGCAAAGCGTTAGCTTTAATTTGATACACGGCATTTTATAGCCAAAATCAATTATGTACTAGGTCAGATTTGCTCCAACTTACCCTAATCATTTCAAAAGTACAACCGAAAAAAAGGAAACATTTTTTTTTTGTAAATTAAAAATACAAGTTATTCTACAATTTTTATTTGAAGAATTGACAGTATCTATAGATACAATTTCGCATTGGTTCAATCCAAGAACTTTGAATGTAAACACCCGAACCAGCATATGAAGGCAAAAAGTTTATTAATCGTGTATAGTATCTTCGGATTTATTAAATTTTGTACATAAAAGTTTGAATAAATGTGTTTTTGATTCGAAGCAATACAACAGGCAGATAATTTTGTCAAACTTTGCGACATATTAAAGGATTTCTAACAGCTTTCATGAAAATAATTTCTTAACGCTTTTAAAACTACTAAATTCTGTTTACTCAAAAGACTATAGACGGATAACTCCATTAAAGCAGCTCAAACGTTTTTTTATTGTTTGCCTCAAAAACATAAGTTCTTGGCCAACTCTATCGCCCCACATTCAAGCCAAATTCAGCTCAACGCCAACATTAATTTCAACAATATGTACATAAATCTATACTCTCCAAAAAGGACATGTGGTTTCTATCTAACATTGAATATTGTTTGTGTGTGGCTAAAAGTTTTCCCAGATTGGTTATGGCTGACGCCCTGGTTCTGTCGTTGTCGTTGTCATTGCCGCTAAGCTCAGCTGAGCTAAGTCGTAGAAGTTTATGTGTGCGTTTAATGCTGAGAATGATTTATTGCCTTCAAAGACAACGCGGCGTATGAGCGATGATGGAAAATTCTTCTGCTGCTGCTGTCTGTGACACAAACTAAAGGCACATGGCAACAAAAGGGTTTAAGTGGAATTTGATATAGTAGATCAACCAAAAACATACATAACCACGTACTCTGTAAAAGTTAAGGAGGCTACTCTTATCTTTTGGACCCTGCTATTAAAAAACGTTACCAAATTAAGTTATTAAAAATACATTTTGATAGTGTTTTTTTATTGTCGCAGTTAGAGCATGGGAGCCACTGCGGCGTATGCGTAATATTTATGCATGGCAATTCCTTGGGTAAACGCCATGCCATCGCTCGCACACACCTGAGCTGCATGCCAAAAAGTTACATTTCTTTACTTAAGCACAAAAATATGCAAATAGTATATGTATCTGTGTGCTGCTGTTCTGTGGTTTCTGTATATCTGTGTGTCACTGTATCTTTTCAAGTGTAGCATGTATGTGTGTCTGTATTTGTGTGAGTGCGGGAGTTGTTGTCTGCCGTGCAAAGCGAGCTATAAAAAAAAATGCAATCATGAAAAAGCAGTTGCCGTCCTGACAAAAACAACCATGATAAGAAAACCAGTGTGGAAAATCATGACTATTTAATGCTCTGTAAAGCAATTGTTAATTAATCTGGACTGTTCCGGTTTAACACTTTCATATACATTTTGTGAAAATTAGTTTTACTTGTCTGTTCGAAAAAAATTTTAATTTTTAAATATACTCTCACTAGTCTAATTAATTTTCACTAAATAAGAGCAGAAAAATTTTCTGTGAAAGTCCACCTTATAGCGTGTTATAGCTATAGGGAAGAAAATGTAACTATCTCTTACTTTGATTTCTAAATAAATAAAATGCGATAGTTCACCTAATATTCATATATATATCTCAAGACAGACATGTGTATCTGAAAATTATTTTAAATCTTCGAACATAAAAAAGTGTAATTAGATAATTTATTTGTAGGGCCAAACCCATGATCTATGAAATCTACTAACATTTCAGATTGTGGCATCACAAATTTGGAGATGATTTAAACGCCTGGCCTTTCGCCAAAAAGTAGAGTAAAGTTAGATCTGTAGCATTTTTAAAGCCGCCATAATATGGATGCATAATGCAGCCCATTCCAAAATATGGTTACAAACTAGTATAAATTTCTAACAATTTCTGCTATATCTTGAGTATTGGGTTTGCGAATGGCATACATACCTTCACTAAAACGGAACATGTTTGTGTATTCAACAATGCTTTGAGTATTTTGACAGAGTAAAAATAAAAAAATCCAAAAAGGAATAGCGTAAAAGTAACAATATCTTTCAGTCTGCGTATTTATGAGTCCGTACAACTAGAATTTGTAGACGCAGCTGCCTTTCGTATGCGCGTAGAAATTAAAATGCAAAAATGCAGACAATGGATAGGCACAATGAAAATAAAACACAGATGCATACACACATATACAAAGAAGTGCAGCCTTTCTGTGTATATGTGAGTATCTCGGAGTATGCGTATCTCATGTCCGTGTGGGCGGTTGGGTAAAAGTGAAAAAGCGCAGCTGAGAGCACATCGTCAGAAGCAGCTCTCTAGTCGTGCAGCCTTATGGCTGCATCTAACGTTGCTGTTGTTGTAGCTGCTGCTCTTGTTGTCAAAAGAATGAAATGGAAATTCAAAAAACCAAGCTAACGACAGAGCCAAAGCAGCGAAGAGGGGACACAGCTGCAGTAGCAGCAACAAAAATAACAGCAGCAGCACTTCAATCAAGCGCTGCCAACGTCAAACTCAACTGACGACGCGTCGTTGGTAGCTCTTCTAGGTAAGTATCTATAAGGCATATACCTGCATTTGTATTTGACTCTGTGTATCTGTAGCCAAGATTTTCGCTTTTGTTTCGATTGCAGCGAATTTTGGCATAGACAACAGAAACGAGAATGAAATTTAAACTTTTGAGAGTACAAATACTTGGCAAGTATTACTCATAGTTCTCTTTTGTATATATTATACGAATTTGTAAACAAGCCTAAAGTCCATGCATCAGACTTCAAAAGTTCATTTTTTATGACGTTCAGTTTGAAAAGCTTGCAGTTTCGTGCAGAGCTTTAATCAAGGCTTTGGACTGCAGCACGTTTTATTAGCCAACCGAGTGTATCTTTAAGTTGAATTTGAGTTACTTTTGTTGGTTGGTTTGTTAAATAAAAATTTATAAAAAAAAGCATTGTCTCTCGATAAAAAATATTTGCTTCCATATAAAATAGTGAAATATGACTAGCAAAATTTAACTAAAAATTATAATACTTTTGTACCCTCAGGGTATTACTAGGATTCTGGAGCATCAATTTTATTTCGATCTACCTACAAAAATGTTCCAACATTTCAAAAATTTAAGCAGGTACTAATATGCTTATAAACTTTTATCCCTAAAAGTTTTATCACAAAAAAATATTTTACTTAAATATACAACTTTCGCCCCTAAAGTTTGATGTCTCTAGCTCTTATAGTCCCCAAAATCTAGGTATATACAGACGGGCGAACCAACAGACGGACATGACTCAATTTGACTCAAGCATTTTGGTATAAAGGACTTGTGGTCTGCCACGCCTCCTTCTGCCCGTTACACACATTGCACAAATCTAGTATACCCTTTGTACCTATAGGTACAGGGTATAATAATAATAAATTACGTGGTTTCTTTGAAAGCTCATAATGAAGAAAAAACCAATTAATGTATTATGTATTTTATTGACGAAAAGTCAGCGTTATTTTTTTGTTGGTTAAGCTTATATGAGTCTATGTACTCAATTTATTTATTTATTTTTTATACAATTTTTTTATTGATTTTGTTAGATAAAAAAGGAAATTAAAAATAAAGGATATATTTCCTAACTCTTATTCAAACGGCACAGAGAGATTCCGTATGACAATGTCAATATTAATACCTATAAGTTCCCTAAATTTTTACCCATTTTGATGAAACTCGAATGTTATAACAAAGAATTTATTAAAAGTATACGGGGTAAGTTTCAAGTTGGTATGTTGAGGGGTGTGGGAGAAAACACGGTAAATGGATTGCGGGGGGCGGGCAGACCGCATTGATAAAATTTGGATGTGGATTTGTTCATTAGAGCCACATGAATGAGCCTACCAAAAATTGTGATTCTAGGTCACTTGTAGCCATAATTGCGTAGAGCCAAATATTGACGCAGTTTATTGGCAAGGGGAGGTGAAATTTGCACATTTTTGACTATAACTTCTGTTATATTTGTCCGATTTTGTTCATTTTTTACACATAAGATGCACGTAACTACAACGCATCGCTCTGTTAAATTTCAGGTGAAAATACTAAACGGTGTGGCTAAAAACCGCGAAACTCTACTGCAAGGGAACGGGGGAAGATATTGACATGATTCAACAAACTTCATCTTCTTAGGAAATATGCGCACCATCTAGCTTTTATAGTCTCCGAGATCTAGGCGTTCATACGGACGGACGGACGGATGGAATCTAGTATACCCTTTGTACCTATAGGTATAAAAAGAACAAAGACATAAATATAAAGAAGATGGTCGTAAACGCTTGATAAGTGCGTTGTTGCAAATATGATTGCTTATAATTAAAGGGAAAATTTTTGGTAGCTACATTTTGCGAATATAAAGGCATTACACATATTAAACTTATCTAAATCTATATCAATTAGCATAGACCCATTTGTAATAATTCAATATACGAGTACTGAATAAATTTGGGTTCCATGGCAATGTTCTAGTTCTGCATGAACCTACACTTTTGTGTAGGGTACAAGAACTACTGTAGTAACAACTTGAGCGTGCGCAGTGACATAATTTGTTATAATATTTGGCTCATTAAAAATTTGTCATCTTTATAATTTGGCAAGTTTAAGTTCATGGCTTTTGGCCCAGTTCGGAATAAAATATAAGCCACAAGAAAATGAAAAAGTTTACCAAAAACTAATTACGAAACTTGTAGATAATACGCTTAATCTATATAAAGTTATGCAAATGTGGTTTTGCTAGAAATGTAGTTTATAGTTATTTGAAGCTTATCTGAATGGCGGTAACTTATACATACACATAGCAAACGCATACAAGGAAAAATTTATGAAATTGAAGTCGCAAACTAAGATGAAAAATTTATTCTCTAGTACGCATATAGTCATAGTATAATGACTAGCTTTTCCGTCATCACACATAAACGTGAATATGTGGGCTTATATTAAATTAAATAGTTTTGTATATATATATTATCCCCCCATGCATGATTAAAGTCGCAACTAGGTTAATCGTGCCTTACACTATACACTACGAATATTTATGTTTAATCGAATAGGTTTGAATTGCCTAAATGTTACTTGGCCGGACCTAAGTTTATGAACAACTTGAATCGTCTGCAAAGTTTAAGTAGCGACTCCGAAATTTGTCATGGTATGGAACTTTTCTTAGCTTGATTCAAATCAAATGGTATATAACTTTCAATCAAATTTTGAACCTAACACCGCAAAAGGCTAAAAACAAAATTTCAGACCAAATGGAAACAAGTCATGAACGCTTTGAACCGATTAATGTTTTTAGGTATTTTACAACGTAAAAAAGTTTAAAAAAAACTTTGCCCAAATGCAATAAAAATGAAAAAAAAATAAAAATGTAAGTCCCTCTAAAGTAAGCCTTCCAAACCTTTACCTAGTAAATACCGGGTAAAAAATTTGAAGAAGTGGTTTGCTGGTGTTTACACAGGAAAAAAAAAGTCAAAAAAATAGTTTTGGAATAACGTAAAGATGTCAAAAGAATGTGTTGGCGCCGTAATGCCTTTTATATTTATTTCGAGACATTCCGAGCACTTTTTTTGATTTTTAAGAATTTGAGAATGCAACAGTCATGACGGCCCGACTCCAAAATACCCTGTACCAACGCTGTTCAGAAATTTCTCAAAGGATCTTCTAGCTCAAAGGCGTGCCAATTTTGTCATTTTTGGCACTAAATACCGAAGCTCAAAATCGATTGTTGGACCCCCAACGACTGTTACCTGTTCGCAAAACTCAAAAAAAAATTCAGCATCCAATGCCGTCTATGTACCTGCGAACTATTCTTTGTAGAACTGGTCGCTATGGCAAGTTTACGACTGGGGCAATATCCAAAATTGTTGAGCAACGGAAGTAAATAGATACTAGTCTAAGCAACAAACACCCACCAGCTAGGTCTCTGTTTGATTACGGCATGCACTCCGAGTAGCTTGTCTAACCTAAAGCATAGATTAGCGTGCGTAAGGGTCTTTAGAAGAGGCAGCCAGCCATAGATCCTAAGTACCGCACGAATCTTTCGATTTCTCACTAAGTTGCAATTGTCTTTGATAAAAATATTCGCAGCAATTTAATGAATGCGCAACTCACCAACTAGACAGCGTTAAAAAAAAAAAAAAAACGCTGGGAATAATAAAAAAATTAGTTTGTTCTACTCCAATAGTTAAAGATCACAATAGAAACCATACATACGGCGCATTCAAATAATAATGCAAACATACCATTATTACAAAATGACTAACTTATTATGTGCTCGACATTGAGTTTATGAATAACTCAATTACAAAAAAAAAAAAAATAAAAATGTATCTGCGAAATTGCTAATGACATTTTTGTCGGCTGTGTGTGTTTGCAAAAAAGTTAGTTGCGCATCCGTTAGTGGGCAGAACATTGGCGCGTTATTGAAACCATGAAAAAATGTATATAACTAATATTAAGTTAGCTTTTTAAGCGCTTGCCTGCCTTTAAATTTTTTTTTTTTTTTTTAAATAATGAATGAAGCGTGGAAAAAAACTACATCGTAAAAAATACTACGAAAAAATATGCTAAAAAAAAGGCAAATGTTAGATGAATGAAAATTATTACGCTGCTTCAATGCAGCCGCTTCTATTGCGGCCTGTCTGTATGAAGTGGCGTTGAAATCAAAGTTGCCGTCTACATTGCGACTTGGCTATATGCAAAGCAAAATAATTGGTCATAAATATTTTATATACATATAATATATATAGCGTATCATGTATACCTATAACGTTTAAGCGAGGCAGTTAGACAAAAATAGCTAAGCAGCCAAAAACTAAAACTGGCGCAGTGCGTGCAGCTTGGCTAACTATTTATGGTAATTTCCATACCAAAAAAAATAAAACTAAATCGACATACAGGTAATAAAACTGTTGACCCATAGTTGGAACAGTTGGACGCTCGGTTGGCCAGTTGAAGGCAGCTGTTACTGTTGTTGTTGTTGCTATGATTATTATAGCCATAGTTTCGGTCCAAATGGCTCCGTCATGGCCACGCTACACTGGCCAATACATGGGATGCATTTATCTATTTTGCATGTGGGCAGTCGGCAACGTTAAAGTTCAATGGGCAAGTGCTTTAGATACATTTTCAGTAGGCTGCTTGGGTGAAGCCCAAAATCAAAGTACATAGTTTCATTTGTTTTAAAATCAATACCAAATGATTGAGAAACCAAAAAATAAGCAAAGCTAAACGGAACAGTTTTCAAACGTTTTTTGCAGTGTGTGTTTAAGGTTATGTTAGCAGCAAGGAAAATGAGGTTTAGCAGACCATAAGTAGCGTAAACGTATGGTCGACCAAAATTAATTTTATAGATCGGATATCGATTGAGCTATATCCGTACATTTGTTTCAACACTTAGATCTCAAAAAGCAGTAGAGCTAGGAACACCTTACTATTTTGAATTAAGCAGTTTCGAAACTTGCACATTTGATGTTATACTTTAATCAGTCATAGCAATGTGCCTTATGTGAGCATAATAATCAAATTTATGTTGACCTTTCGTCGATATATCTTTGTTCACCACATTTAAGCTATGATTTAAGAAAGTGAAAATAAATATTAGACTGCTTACAATCGTAGAAGAGTTGGCTTAAAGAATTAAAAATTTGCGCTTTTACTGTATGCAAGAAAAAAGAGTATTGTATGTTTTAATGTCGGGCACGGCCATGAGTGTATCAAATATTTTATTTCCTAAGCAGCGCTATGAATAATTATTAAAATAAAATAATAATTACTATGAATTTTATTGATTTATAGAGAAGTAAGTTTATTTATTTGAGGAATAACAAACTGGGCATGCTTTAAAAATTCTAAATGTTGTCTCTAAGGAATTACCAAACTACCAAAAAAAATGGTAATTTTTAAATGAAAATCCAACAGATTGCCACCTACAGTCAATTTTTTATTACAATATATTTAAGCATATTTATTTTTGTTTAATGAACAGAACACAGCACGTAAATCCTCAGCTTTATATTCAATAAAAAAATGGCGAATAAAAACGACGGCTGCTGGCGACTTTGTGATACACTGTACCATCATCACAACAAATAAATCGATTTTCGATATAACTTTTGATTTCCGAATTTGGTCACCTTATCTTCATTAACAAACGAAATATGACCGGAAAACTTTATTTCGACCGACTTGCTCTATGGGGGCTATATGATATAGTAAACCGGTGTCGATCAAATTTTTTTAGTGCTTGGGAACCTAAAAAAACTTTGAACATTTGACCTCTTCGATTTTGATGATTTTTACATACATATGTGATAGAGCTACTAGAGAATAGTGACCACATAAATTTTGCCTTTTATTGCAAATTTCCGACTATTTATCGAGTTATCGATAACTGAATACTGGATTTTTCATTTTTAGAGTTTTCTTTGAGAAGCCATATCTCCTAAATGAAAGATATCGACGCAAATTTTTCTTTCCATGAAAGATCAAAATATTTTTTTAAATTAGTTTTTGTTAAAAAATCCATTTTATTTCATAAATTTTGAAATTTAACAGTGATGTCCCACTTTCTAAAAAAAAAAGGAGTTAATGCCATTTTATGCGCGTAAATTCAACGCGGAAAACAAAAAATTTTCGAAGTTATGCTTATTTTAGTGATGGCACCTCGCATGGTCGCCATAGTAAACAGTACCTCGAAAAATGAAAATCAGCAAACCTCCTCGGAATTTAGAGATAATGTGAATCGAAGAGGTCGACTAAAAAAGTGGCCCGCTTCACTTATTTTCGCCGATATGTATATTTGCTCAAACGTGTCTCCCGTGACATTAGATATCTAGTCCGAGCTAGTTTGGTTGCTCTAGCTCTTACCATCTCTGAGATCTCGGCGTCAGACAGACGGAAAGATAGACAGACGGGTATGTCTTATGGACTTCTCTAGTCACCCTGATCATACTTTAGTTAATTTTGGGGTCTCCGAAGTATCCTTCTTGCAAATCGATATGGTGAGGCAGCAAAATACATTAAATAGCTAGTTATTCGTTTAATTAAACCTTATTAGCAGAGAGACATGTTAACAAAATAGTTTGTGTGCTCGTAAAAACAATTTAAGTGAATGGAATAAAATTCCGTTTTTTCGAAATGCACGTATGAAAATTTATCATGATGTGGGAGGACAACGCATGTATTAAATATGCAAAGGTAAGGCCTTAGCTCCATGTGCCGCGACTCGAGTCGCATCTAATTTGTTTCCAAATCAATGCTCAACCAATGTATTCGAACGAAATTTGTGATTTTAATGGGGGGCTGGGCTGGTTTTAGAACAACTTAAGTTCACAAGAATTATTGCTCAAAATTGAGTAAGTCTTTGTAAAATGATCCACAGTATTGAATACTTAATTTTGTTTTAATTGAGTTGCATGCATTCTTCTAACTGTCAAGCGTAGTACCTGCTAATAGCTTTGAATCTCATACAACTTGGCGGTTAAAGGCGTTTTAGCTTCATGTTGCTAGATAAAGTCAACTAAATCCCGACTGTCAAGTATGAAGCATGCCAAGGATGTCAAATGTTATGCCAACTGAAAGTCAAAGTTGGGGTCTAAATGTAGCCCGCCCAATCCAGCATCAATTTCGTTGGCTCCTCAGGCGTTAAAGTCAAATCCGTTCTGTATGTATGGATTTTGTTATTTTTTTTTGGTTTTTGACTTTTGTTGCCTTTTTTCTATGGCAATGATGCCGGGGCACAGATTTTCTTTATAGCCAAAGGCGGCAGCCTAACAGTAATTCGCTTATGTATGCGTATGAATGTGTGTGCGTGTGTGTGTGTATATTCATGACATACCCGCTGTCTTCGCTGTTGGGCTTTATGTTATTTGCGTACCAGCAGCAAATACCCAAAAAACCGTTTCGATAAACAGCCCCAACGCTACAACTTTGGTGGCATAATATTTTTATGGTCCCCAGCAGCAACAACAAAAACAACGGCTAGAACATTTTCCATGCCTCCGCCCACAAGTAGAACAGCTGTCGCCAATGATGCTACCAACTCTCTGCCAAAAGCAGCAACAACAAGAACAACAGCAACAACAATATTGTCGAAACTTTTATTTTTTGGCTCTAGAGCAAAAGGCAAAAAGTATCTTTCACTTGAAAATTAAATGAAAACATATAAGCGCCAATACACACATAAGAACTTTTGCGTATAAGTAGCATGTGGAAGTGTGGGATTGTGCGACTTTTGCCTTGTTATAAAGAAAATCTCAAAAGTAGCGAAAATTCACTTGTAGCCTAGCGACAGCAAAAAAGACAAACAAAATAAAAAAAAAAAAGAGTAAGAGAAAGAAAAACTGACTTAAGCAGAAGTTTCCATACTCTTGAATGATATACTAGTTGTTCCTTAAAGACCAAGTTTTGAAGTGTTGCACTGAAATTCCCCAAACACTGATCATACTTAACTAATGTTCACAATTTAATAAGAGCGTTAGTTACTAAGACCCGACTAGTGAAAAATCACAAAGAATATTCACACTGTTTAGTAGACAAGTTACTTCTCATATATATTAAAATCTACTTAATATATATGCTTAGTGATGTTCATAGGACAGCCTTGGCCATATACCAACTATCCTGAAGCTGATGATCATTTACTATTGCTGGAATGTATTTTTTTGTAACATCCTTTTCTTGAGGTCGGCATGTTAAATTTAATGTGACGTCACAAAGTCTATAGCCAGCGGTCGACCAAGGCGCTACCAACGATAGCTTATTTATCAAATTATGATAAGCGATTTGGAAGTTACGAGGCAACAGACATGCATGCACGTCAAATACCGAGCACGTCGTCGAATAATATAACCAACGTTGCCACAAAAAAAAAGTTCTAGACGGCCAGCAATACATATTCAAAAACACTTTTTTTATATTCATGACTTTATGTATATATCATTAAAAAGTTCACCCATCGGGCTAGAGACGCGGATTAGTTCATATGTATTTCCTCGCTCTATTTTCATTACTCAAAATTATACAAATTTTCTAATATAAGGTCAACTGAGCTTAGTTGTACTCCTTAAATAAATAAATAAATGTCGATATTCAATATTATGCGACGTCTTATAGCCAGCGGACAATCAAGAAGCTTCCAATGATATCTCATTTATCAAATTATGATAAGTGAGTTAGAAGTTACGAGAAAACAGACTTACGTATATACAAGTCAAAATGAAAAGTACAAAACCAGACTATGGTGAAGATTCTTTATATAAGAAATAGTCACTAGTATAACTTTCGTTACACCAATACGGCATGTGCTGCGCTCCCTTCAGTCTTTTAAGAGTGTTAGCATGACTCTCTTAAGGGAAGCAGACTTCAAGCTAGCAAGTAAATTGAAAAAAAAAATATGCTACCATATTTTCAGTTCGCTCGAATTTCATACGTGATCACTAAGCTAATATACTCACTGCACATATAGGAGTATATATAAATCAAAATACAGAAAATAAAATCCTACGAGCGCTAGAAATGAATATATGAAGACCAGCGAGCGGCGCATATAATTTTAGACTTATGTACAGGGTGCACAATTTGAGGCACAATGTCCACCACGTTGTGCACAAAACGCCTCAAAAAATAACAAGTATGCAACTAGAAGTAATAAATTTCGTTTATTTAGATAATAAAACGAGTACTAGCCAACCAAAGCATAGAAATTTTTGGCAGAATAGATATGCCTCGGAGCTCTATATCAATACAGAGTTATTTGTAGAGCTTCAAAAGTCACGTTTTAATGATAAATAATGAGAAATACGAGCTGAAAATGATAAAAACGGAAATATAGTACAAGTCCAAAGACAAGTTCAGCTATATTTTGCAAATAATCATCGTGCATTGAATTCATTTTTTTTAGTTTTGAGAGCACACCCCTAATGGGAGCTGCCATTGCCTGTTTGGGTAATTTTCACAGCACGGCGTGGGCTAAAAAAATATTACTATTTATATTTGCTTGAGACATTTTCATTTCATCAACAAATGCAACAAAATATATTTTTGATTTATTTGTCTAGTTTTTATTTTTACCTTGTAGCTCTTGACTGTTACGTAGTTGATTTTTTTTTTATTGTTTATTTATTTTTTATTTTTGCTCACTCCAGAAAACTTCCCACAAGACTCAACAATATTGCCAAGCTCAACTTGAAATTTGTTATACTTTATTTAAACAGATTTTATTTTTTTGTTACTTTTATCGGTACTCGGCTGCGGCTGATGCTGCATAGATTTAAAAATTATTAGCACCTTATTTTATGTGTTTTTTTTTCTATGGTTACGCGTGTGCTTTAATATTTATTTTGCATAATTTTTCTCGTTCTTTTTTATCACTTTGAAAACTTTTCAATTAACGCGCAGCTGCTTGAACGAGCCATCCATATACACATTAGAATCAAATCAAAATTATTTTAGGTCAACTATAGTATATACATATATATATGTTTATGTGTATGTATCTGTGTGTGTGTGTGTGTGTTTGAATGTGCGTCGGAAGCATTATTGAGTTAGATCAACGAGCGTATTGCGTTTATCGAATCATTAAACGGGCACGACCAAGGAACAAGGCTAACAGGCAAATACGAATACAGTAGGCGCTTCAACTGGTTGGCATACTATATAAGGCCATATTTCGAAAAAAAAAAAAAAAATGCGAAAATACGAACAAAAAACTATTCTTCCATGGCAAGAAATCGAAGATTTTCTATGATATATTTGTTTTTTTCAATTTTAAAATTCAATCTAGGCATAGTACTACTGTATGATAATCAGGTTTGTACATATTGTATAAAATGCAAGGGCTACAATTGACTAAAGAATGCGTATGGAATTATTTAAAATAAATAATGAATTGATGTTCTTTGTCTCATTTTTAATTATTTTGGAATATACAACCCCGCAAACATGTAACTAGGCGGCTCCGCCCCTTGCGTGCATCTCACGCACAAACCCGATATGGCCTTGTATATCAATTTCTCCAACACTTATTGCGAAGACAATTCTGCTTGCTTGACTCTAAAACTCCCGGTGTTGGTAAACACATTGAGCTGCTTGAATTTTTTCCCATTTAAGACACCTCCAACATTTTTCCTTTTTTTTCTTTGCAAAAAGTTAATAATAAAATTTTATAATTTTTTTAAACATATCTGTTGGAATTTTTATCACATTTTGAAAGTTCAAAGCATTCTAGCTTTGTAGCTTTTATAACCTCTAAGATCCTTTTGTTCTATTATACAGTATTAGGTTTGTCCTAATTTTGTTACAATGTAATTCATTTCTAGTCCATTGCATTTGCCGTGTTTGCATGTTTTTTCATAAAACAAAACGCTAACCAAAACCGGAAAACAAAGTGGACTTTTCCGAATTCCAATTAATCGATTAAACATTACAATAATACTTCCGTTTTAAACTAGAGAACATATTTTGCTGTGTCTCTTTTGGCCTAGCCTTAGAAATTTAATTTAATTTGTTATACCACTGCAACTTTAATTGATTATAGGACAATAAATTCTATTTGCTATATCGCTATACCTGTATTTTTAAAAGAAAAATAAATATTTTATTATTATTATAAATTTAAGACTGACACTATAGCTTTGACATTTCTTTAAGTTGAATAATTTTAATGGCTGCAAATCTTATTTGCGAACGTTTACTGTATTTATATAAACGAATTTTCTCGCTTTTCTAATGGGTAAATGAGTAAATGGATGAATGCGCCTATGCATGTGTGTGTGTATGTGTGTGTCTGGGGGCAGCGGGGTATTGTGTATGCGTATGTTGTACTGTCTGCCTATATGTCTGCGTGTCTTTTATGGCCAAGTGAGTTTTGTTTATGGCGTTACGTATACGCCGCATGTGCCAGCTGCTGCTGCTGATTCTGTTGCAAGGGTATGGAAAGACTGTATAGCTACAACTACATTCACATCGGCCAAGCATCGTCGTCATTGTCGCAAGGAACCTTAACGACGATGACGACGTCGAGGACGACAGCAGCGACTGCGAAAAGTTGCCGAGCCGTCGATTGCTCTTTGGGATATGCGGGGGTGCTTGGTATACACAAAAAATTGTTACAACAGCAACTGAAACTACGGCGACAACAGAAACACAAATTTTTGTGTCACGCATTCAATGTTTGCTGTTGCCTGTTATTTTATTTTTCGGCCATTTATACAAATACTTGTACATATGTAAGCATGTATCTGTGTGTGTGTAAGTTGGCGTAATGTATTTCTGCGAAAATCGCCAACAAAAGTCACACAACAGTAGCAGCAACAACATCCAGTATAACTAGACTCATAAGAACAAGTAGAAGTCGTTGGTTTGGCGAACCAAAATCAAGTACGTTCACACAGACTTCTTGTTGTTTTATAATTTTTTTATTTTATTATTTTTATTATGCGGTTTTTCAGTTTGTTAACACACACATAAAGTTTGCATTTTTTTTCTTTGTGCTGTCGCTCTGGTCAACACTTTTTTTTATGACTTTTTGGGCGAAAAAGACACAGAACGCATTTTATATTTTTAAACACGTCGACAGTGTGTTAACTGTTTCGGCTGTTATTTTTGTTGCTGCAGCTGAAAAACGCGCACAAAACGCATGAAAAACTGGCACACACTAACACACACACATACAGATACTAACATGCACACAAATACTAACACACACACATACACACAGCGCTAACACACTCACACAGAGTTAGTTGTTTAAAGTTAGCGAATGACGGCGGCTCTCGTAGAATTCAACGAACCAAAAAAATAACAACGTGAAAACGTGAAAATTTTTAAGCAAAGGCAAACCGACGACGACAACGATAGCGACAACTGCGAGACAAAAACTGAGTACTGATGCGGCGTGTAGTACTATGTGGCAGAAGTGTTGCAATCACGACGACGGTAGAACAACGACTCAACCGACTGCTACAATGCTAGACCCCCACAAAGCGTCCACCAAAGCGACGACGTTGGCAGCGCGACGCTGACTTTGACGTCGACGTCAGAAACAAACATGCGCGCAGTTTGGCGCTCTTTAAAATGTGGCGCTCGTTAGCTCTCTCATCTCTCTGTCTTTCACTCTCTTTAGAACGCAGCGCACACGTTAGCAGAGAAACACGTTAAACGCAACGAGGGCTGCATATAACAATACATGGATAAATGCACGTGCGTGTGAGTTTGTGTGTAATTGTATGTGTAAAAAGATTACAATAAACACATTTTAGCGATACATATTACATATTTGGCCTATTTATTAAGCTACAGTAGTAACAGCCACATTACACTGTTAAAATCAAAACTTTTGGTAAGAAATGTATAACGTATTTGCCCTATTTACTAGCTGTCCGAAATACACTTGGAGAAACAAGTAGCTCATGAAATATTAAATGTTAAAGTACAAAAAATAACTTTTGTATGGCAAATAAGACCAGTGCTAGACGTAACGAAAGTTTTCCAAAATCAATCTATTGCTGAGGATGTTTTCTAAGCAACACTGCTGATATCAACAATATATTGTTTTTGCAATTTATATACGAAATGAAAGGCGTTCTGGATTTCGATTCCGACAAAAGAGGAATCGTTTTGAAAAATTTGGCTCGCAGCTGTCGAAATAAAAAGTAATTGGCTTTATTTACTTTAAAAAAATCCATTTAATGTCACTGAAATTAATTTTGTATTATTTTTTAATGTTTTAAGCAAATTTAGTACTGTTCAGTTGAACGGATTATGGTTTATTTTCAGTAAATATTTTTATTTAAAAATTTGTCTATTAAAATTGTGTACATGCCCAATTGTTGGAACTAGCATGTGCTTTGGAATCCTCGACAATAAAAAAAAAAATAAAATAATGGAAAAAATACGTAGTGTTAAAGCAATTATATATGTTTTATATTTTATGCAATTCTGATTTTGTTCTTATTATTTATAAAAGTATCTTTCGGATTTGCTTTTTGAATTTAGTCTTTAGTATGCTTTTGACGACTTCTGCTCGCAGTGTATACTCCACATTGGCAGCTACGTCGACATTAGCTCTGCCCATAAACGCTCACATACACAGACACAAGACACGCACATGAGCAGAGATTAGGGTTGCCAATGCGTTGCATTGTTATGTTATACTTGTACTAC